>OX638371.1:95402550-97802550 GCA_951812925.1 Calliopum simillimum
ATTTAGTAATCGAGATATCGCATTTCTTCGTCTATCTCGCACAGAAATTTTAAATAATTCTTAAATTCTCACGGGTTTCTTTAATATCCTTTTTGTTAAATTCTTTACCCATCAAAAATTTTTTTAGTCGATCTGGGGTCCGGACGGGAACTCTTTTAGATAGATCACATATCCAACGCACTGAACATTATTTTAGTTTGATTCGAATTAAAGAAGCAATACTTTTCATGATACAAGAACGTTTCCAGTGAGTTTCGAAAACTTTTGGAATTTTAAGAAGTTTCAATTTGTTGTCTATAGCAATCTTTTACAATTCCGAAGAGCAAAGAGCAGAATTATGAAAATATGGTGATATGTACAATATATTGGATAAAATTTTAAAAGTACTGAAAGTTTCCTGTACCATTGACAAAAGCAAGATAAAAAAGACAAAAAAATTTGGAAAACTGGTTTGCGTTACGCTTTTTGGGGCCGACCATACCCCATGCTCATCAGACGCATTTGCTGACATCCAGTAAAACTTACATGTTTACTATATTTTATCTTTAGCATAGATTTGTAGAGGAACATAGCAACAGAAAAATAAGAAACATGCAAAAGTTCTAATTTTACTAAAAGTTTGACGGCCTCACACTATCTCAAATGCCGAATTACAATAAAAATGCTACCAAATCCTCATAAACACTGAGATCTACTTATGTAAATGGTAATGAAAAGGTCATTTTCTCCAAAAACTACCTAAGAAAATATACCGCCGACAATTCAGGTCGGTAGAAGATAAGGGAAACTTAAATTCACCTGGAAATGGTCGCTTATTAGAAAACTTCATCGTCTCTAGATGGGGATATTTCATTTATATCCCAAGCCCCACTAGATGTTTCATGACAATACAATTTATTTTCATAAAAATGGTTTTGGCAAATATTACAGAAATGACTATTCAAATCAGAATCATCATTATCATTAAAATATATAAAAATTGAGTACACGTTTGTCTTGATTATATTTATGACGAATGTAAGACCGAATAGTTATAGTCCAATTTATCAAAAAAGTGCTGATAACAGTATAGCAATTATATAGTAAATATTTACAAGTGCTATAGTTGCTAATACTTTCAACAAGCTAAAATAAATGCAAATTATGTGAATCGTAAATTTGCTCTAGGAATCATACTGGCTGTGATATCTGCCGAAGAGAAAGGTAAAGCCACATGATTTCATGTGAAAAATGTCACATGCTCCAGTGAAAGAAAGCACTAGACACGAACGAACGAACGACGGTATTAAGTAGTGAAAATAGGTGACAGCAATTTTTATTTGTGGTGACAACGGTTAACAGTGTTGCCAATTTTTTATTTTTTTTTTTTGTTCAACATATATATTGAGACAAAAGGCCTGATTCAAAGATAGTAAAATTATCACATGTGACATAATTTGCATGAAAAATATAACTAACTTCAAATAGTACTGTAACGACTACAATCCTCGAACAATAATCGTAGTCAACTATAGTTCAAGAGAATTTGATGCTTGTAAGTAAGTTTGTTTTGCATATCAGAATGTCATCACTAAGATAGGACAATATCGTTGGCATAAGTCAGTTTTTTCAGTTAATTCTAAAAATCCCCTTACGTATATCATTGAATGCAGCTTAAAATAGGGTGCCGTGATATAGTCCCCACGGACATAATCCCCATTCACGAAATGGGGATTATGTCCGCCAATAATTCGGACATAGTCCCCATCTCTAAAATGGGGACTATGTCCGCAAGTTTTTCGGACATAATCCCCAGGAAAAAACGGACATAATCCCCATAACGATATTTCTTAACGCCTTTTTTTGCTATTGACAACAACCGCAGCTCACAATTTACAACTCCCAAAAATTCCAATACCGTTTCCGCTGATCAGTCTAATATATATCCAACACCTAGTTTGCTAGCCACAGTAATTTTACATAAGAGTATTGGTAAGTGGACGGCCTGTGGCCGCAGCTCAGGACTTAAAACTCCCAAAAATCCAACACCGGCTTCGCGGCGGCCTTCAGCCGCGGATCAGTCTATAATATCCAACACTAATTACTTATATAAATTTTTTAAATGGATTATTGCAAAAATTTTGTTCAATCTTAATTAAAATTTTCGGACGTAATCCCCATTTACGAAGTGGGAATTATGTCCGTTGGGCTTATGTCCGGTAACCTTGAAATAGTAGGGGAAATATCAAACAACATTTTTTTATTGCCAATTTAACAAAGAACAGGGTTAGGCGGTCTGAAGTTGGTAACGGTTCATGGGTTTAAACTTTTACTTGGTTAAATTGGAAACAAAAGATTGCTGTTGTGTTCGAAGTAAATTTTTATACCCTACACCCAGGGTATATTCACTTTGTCCTTCCGTTTGTAACGCAGAGAAGGAGGCGTGGCAGGTATAGAAAAGTATATATATTCTTGATCAGCGTCACCTCCTGAGTCGATATAGCCATGTCCGTCTGTCTGGCTGGCTGGCTGGCTGGCTGGCTGGCTGGCTGGCTGGGTGGCTGGCTGGGTGATGTGTGTGGAAATACACTTTTTGGGAAAACTAAGCAAGATAATTCAATGAAATTTGGTACCCTGCCTCCGTCATCAAAGATAGCTCGGGGGATTGAAAATGAGCAAAATCGGTTAACGGACACGCCTACCGCCCATACAAAAAATATATTCAAAATGCAATTTTAGGAGTATTTTTCACGACAATGCAACCAAAATACACATAAATACTAGAAATTGTAAGCGCAAGCTCTGAGAAAAATCTGAGCGAACTCGGACAAAAGGGCGTGGCACCTCCCATATAAGCAAAAGCTTCAAAACGCTATACTGAAAGCGATTTTTGAGATATTCGAACCAAATTTAACTCAGACACTAAGAACTATAAATGAAAGCTCTCAACAAAAATTGGGTGAAATCGGACGAGGGGGCGTGGCACCTCCCATATAAGCAAAAGCTTCAAAACGCTATACTGAAAGCGATTTTTGAGATATTCGAACCAAATTTAACTCAGACACTAAGAACTATAAATGAAAGCACTCAACAAAAATTGGGTGAAATCGGACAAGGGGGCGTAGCACCTCCCATATGAGCAAAAGTTTCAAAATGCCATACGGAAAGAGTTTTTTGAGATAATCCAAATAAATTTCACTCAAATACTAAAGACTATAAATGCACGCTCTAAGCTAAAACTAGAGGAACTCGGACAAGAGGGCGTGGCACATCCTATATAAGCAAAAGCTTCAAAACACTATGCTGAAAACATTTTTCACTCAGACATTTAAACCTATAAATGCAAGCTCTGAACAAAAACTGGGTGAACTCGAACAAGAGGGCGTAGCACCTCCCATATGATCAAAATGTTAAAAATACTGCAGTGTAGGGTATTTAATGTTTGGCCAGGCCAAATTTTACACCCTTACTAGTTATAGTTTGCCTTAGTGATATCGATGTGTTTGATCGGAACATATCATGTTCCAAATCTTTTATCAAGATATTATTTTAAAGTTCATCATAAAGTCAACGTTGCATACAAGATGACTCTTTTGCCATAAGCTTATCTGCTCAAGAATAATATAGTGGGATATTATAGTGGAGGTAAACTGGTTTGATTTGTATGAAGCAAAAGAAAAGTCATCCCGACATCGCCTCAAAAGTTAGAAAGACTCTTAAAAACGATTTTGATTCTCCTGAAGGCCTATTTCCTCAGAAAAAAAACATATATTTTGCTCATAACTTTTTTTTTCACAGAATAAATACCTATATTTGCTTAAAAAAAAAAAAAGATTTTTTTTTTTTTTTGAAGTATCGAAGTATTCAGTTCGAAAAATTGATTTTTTGCGTTTTTGAATTACGCGGTTCGAAAAACGCATTTTTACTCAAAAACAAAGTGTCTTACGAAAAAAGTGATTCAGGCATAAAATATTTAGAATCGTCCAAAGAACATGTGTAAATTTTTTCCGAATTATTTCAGACATTTTATATTTTTTCAAAAATTGGTGGGAAAAAAAAATTAAAAAAGTTCCAAAAATTCTAAAAAAACTCACACGTATTCTTTTTGAAACTGAATATTGTATATACTTTAAAAAAAAATTATAATTTTTTTGCGCTAAAATTAGGGTAACAATTCTGTGAAGAAATAAGTTGTGTGCTAAAACAATGAGCGAAAAAAAAAAATTACGCAGATAAACGAATACCTAACAAAAGTTCGCTTAGTAGAGTTGAAAAAAAAAAAACAAAATACAAAATTTTTTAAATTCATACCTTTATTCTTCATCTTTTTGCATTTTTTCAACGTAATCGCCATTTATTTTGATACATTTTTGAAGTCGATAAATCCATCTTAAAAAACAGTCTTCAAAATCGGCTTTTTGCAGTTTTACAATTTCATCATTAACCGCATTTATTATCTCCTCATTGCTGTTGAAGACTCTCCATCTCAAATTTTTTTTTAATTTTTGGAAACAACCAGAAGGCGCTAGATCTGGGGACGAATTTCTTCGACGCCTGAAAGCGCAATAAAATTCGGTCGTTTTTTCAGCAGTGTGCGCTGGCGCATTATCGTGATGTAGAAAGCTGCGGCGTAGCTCCTTTTTTTGGCGTTTTCCCAATAAACTTTGGAAAACTTTTGGTAAGCAGGTTTCAGTATACCACTAAGCAGTAACCGTCTGACCATTTTTCAAAGGAATAGCAGCTACAACTTTCTCTCTGGTGAAGTAAACCGACATCATTACTTTTGTTGCTTTACTTTAACAGGTGGATTTGCACCTTCTTAGCTCCATACCATGGATTGTTGTTTGATTTCAGGGTCGTACTTGCATAACCATGCTTCATCACCTGTTACAATTTTCTTGAAAGTGTTAGACTCTCCGTTTTTGAATTGTTCTTAGCAAAACGTACACGTCCCTCTTTTGAGCATCACATAAAATTCTAGAAACCCATCGTGCAGATTTCTTCGTGTATTCAAGATCATTTTTTCGCAATACAGCTATGGCATTCAAGCCCAGTTCCTCAGCAATGATTTCCTGGGCCAATTTCGGATCTACGTCAGTTTTAGACTTCCCCAGTGCTACACTTGCATAACTAGCCGAAGATTTTGGGCAGCTTTCTCGAGGTTTGTCCCCCACAAAAAAATTACCTGTCTGGAATCTTCGAAACAACTTTGAAATAGTAGGATGGTGCATTAACTTGAAATGCTATTTGGAATTCACTAAATATTTCCACAGGCTTGAGCTTACGTCGAAATCCAAAGAATAGTAAACCGAATGTCTTGCTACGTTGGCACTGGAATATCTGCTGACATTGTTTCACGAATTTTACGTTTTCTTCTCTCCATTTTGACCGATCTTTCTGAAAAATAAAATGATATATCGTAAGACTATAACAAATAGTACGCAATTTTTTGATGTAGGGATGGATCTAAATTTCGACTCTATTTTGTGGGTGGCAATATAATTGCTGAAAATTTCCTGCGAGCACTTGCCTTTAGTGGTCTGCTGTTTCTTCTATTTATCCTCATGGTTGGCAGGGCTTAGACAGCTGATGATTTTAGTTTTAAAATAGACTTTAGGACAGCTACGGACTCCAGCTGAAGCTTTTGTGCAAAATTTCCTTGCTTGAATTTAAATATTTAGTTATTTTTGATGTATATAATACATTGAATATACAAAAAAATAAATTTAAATTAAACAATCTGGCATTACTATCAGTCAATTATACGATTCTTAAGTATAGCACTCACTTGCTGTTCCTAAGGGTTGTTAACCCTTTTCAATGCTAAAAAAGGTACGACATCGACAACATGTCAAAATCTCACAATATTGTTGTTGTTGTTGTTGTTGCCGCTGTCTAGGCAACGAATGCTGCCAGTTGCCTTTTAAAGGATTAAATTAGTGAAATGTGTAAATTTTGCATATTGACAGACAAACAGACAAGTGAAGATATACGAGGTCATGGGGGTGCCTGCATACACAACGTTCATATTTTATGCGAAATGGAATTTTGTACCTATATTATCTATTTTATTTTCGTTGCATACTTTAAGGCTTTAAATAAATTTTTCCCATGTTTATATTAACTTAATTTATTATTAACTTTTATTGAGAACATACTCCTTTCTTATTTTACAGTGTTCAGGAGACAGATGGTTCCTATTTTGAGAATTTCACATCTCTTGGCTGGAAACGTGAAAATCGTCGCATGTCAGCAGTTCGTGCTGCGGAGACACGTGCCGAAACCTTGCCAGAAAATGAACGTGAACAGCAGCCAAGCAACGAAGCGATATTGGAGCATTTCGATGAAAAGGAAAAACTTTATGTTGAGGTTTTGCATACGATTGCGAATACTGTGGGTGCGCCAGCGCCTGGAGGACAGGTGAGTAGTAGTAGTTAATTATAAAATAAGTAGTAGAAGAAGACAAAATATACACATGAGATCACAACAAAACTGTTAAAATGTGTAAATTTCACTAAATAAATGCCAATGAACCAAGGTTAATTTTGACAAATTTGTTATGAATATCCTTAATTTTTCATGCATGACCTTTTGCTTTGACCCAATTATGTAATGTCATATCAAATTTGTTACATTTTCATGAGACAAAAATAAAATTGCATTATATCCCTTTCTCAATATAATTGAATTCTTTGACAATGTAAATTTGATTTTGATTTTGACATTGTACCCCAAATTAGTGACATCCAGGTCTTCACTTAAATTGTGTAGTTGCAACCCTAATTATGTCAAGCAAATATAGTAGTAAGGGTAAAAGCAGTAAATACCATTATGGAAAAGAAAATGTTAAGCAAATGCCAAGTAAAAAACATTACGCCGTATAACCTCTGCCTGACATAAGAAATCAATGCAACACTGAGGGAAATACGAACCCAATTTGTATTAAATACAGGCAATTACAGTAACATTATGCCGACATTGCCGACAACAACGAAGTCTCTAATAAAACAACAGCAAATTTACAATGTGTAATAATAAGGAAATATCCATAACAATACTTCCTTATTTTTTTGCAAGGGTTAAAGGATAACGCACCCAATTAGATTAAAAAGTTCAAATAAACCAAAGTAAAAGGAAGCAAATTAGTACAGCAAACAAAAGAAATGAAATATTGATGAAGATTTATTGAAAATGTGCGTTGTTCAAAGAAACTCTTTCAATGGAAAGCCAAATAAGACTTCCACTTTAATCTGTATTTTATTTTTACGGAGAATATAGCTGGGTGATTCTGCGAAAAATGCACCATTCAATGTTCCGGAACTCAAAACCATGTTTTATTTGGAATTTGATATTTTAACTTATTTAATAGAGGCTTCTCCTAAAAAAAAAATTGTTCTAAATATTTTACTATGAAATTATTACATAAAATTACGTAATTTTCTAAAAAAAACTTATACGACATTTTTTGTAGGGGAAGAGTGCTGCCAGCGGGCATGGTTCGGGTGTGGGCACCCCCTCTTAACTTTTGACAGTAGAGAAATGCGACAGTTCTGACAAATGTTAAGCGCGTGTTATGACAGCACGAAGCAAGGGAACGCATTTGCTTTGTGCTGAGAAAAAAATAATTTTTAGATAAGTGAAAGTCAACACAAAAGTTTTTTTCAATCATTTTCCAAGTGCGATAAATCGAAGTGAATCAATCGAAAAGCTGAATGCCGTCTATTTTCATGCAGTAAATTTATTATGTTTTGTGATTAAAACCGAATGCAACCAAAATGTTCGCACAACACAATGTGCTTATTGCTTTTCAAAGTGGCTGTCAAAGTCGAGTGTGGGCCTTTTTTTATTTAAAGCGTATGTTTTACTGAAATATCATCGGGGATGCTAACAATACTAACTTAAATGGTGTTCTTATACGCTTTTACGCTTTTTAACTGGAATGGAAAGAACCTTTTGGCCCTTTAAAGATATCGTAGAAAAAAATTTTTTTTTCATGAAGTGTGGGTGTTCAGGTGGTACCTATACCAATTTACAAAAAATCTCGTTCTTGAGTTTCCAGACAAGTGGACTGAAGAGCAGATGGTAGACATGGATTGGTATAAAAAATTCATGCTTGGCAAAAGAGCAACGTCAACAACGGCTAGAAATAACGTTACCAAGCCGGCTTAGTCTGCAAAACAATTGATCTGGCATTGACGCCGAAGACAATCAAGTCTGGTTTCAGGGCAACAGGCATGATGCCATTCAATCGAGACGTTTTCATTGACGCTGATCTTGTTAAAGCCGCTGAGCAGAATTTTTTGAGTTTGTGTGAATGAATGTTTCCAAAGTAAATTAATTTTGCTTTCTTCTTCATTTGATTGCGTTTTACTTCATATTTTCCAATTTTTAGCCGATTTTCTAAGGGTGCCCACAACCGAACAAAAGTTTTTTTTTTTTTTTGTTAAAAATGATCACTTCACTATTTTTTTTTTAAATAATTTTTCCATCTGAGGAAATCAATTTACTTTCTTCACCAATAGTTAGCTAAGGTCTCTAGCTTTCCTTTGATACTTATATGTCTGCATAATATACATTTGGTCAAAAGGTATGAATCGAAAACAAAACGGTGACCACACCCGGTACTCTTCCCCTATATATGGGGAATGTTTAGCAAGTGTGACTTTCGGTGTGAACAGGTCTCGGTTCGCCGAGTGAACACCCGTTGCATTTCCCAGCAATTCTAACATATCTGAGACACTTATTGGATGTTTCTTAATACAAAAACATGCGTGTGCTTCCACCTGGAAGCTATGTTTTTAAATTTTTTTGCCGAAATTCGACCAAATTCTACAAATTGTGAATTGAAAAACCGCTTCCGTTATTGAGCTATTACTTTTGGGGTGGTTTAGCGGATTATTTGGGGCTTTAAGGATCTTTAACATGGGTATTGAGACGTGAGAAAAATCGTATCCCGTTGATGTGCCTCCAGTAGAACGCTAGATACGGGTCTCTCATGCTGTGTGAATGGTTTTTCCTCGAAATTTGGTAATTTTCAGTTTCTAACATGCTACTCTGGAGGCTTTTGTTTTTTCGCAATATTCCAAATGAAATATTATTTCCTAATGTTATGACTAAAATATCTGGCTGGGTAGATGGATGTGCCACCTCTTGTTTGGTGGTAACACACTTGAAAAGATGCTCAAATTGCGTCCAAAAAATGGTATGGGTAATTCCATGGTAACTCGCGTTACAATTAGAATATTTTGTAAGAGTTTAATGGAGCTTTTGAGGCTCAGCCTTTGGGTTAACTAATAAAATTGGATTCTTTATAAACAAAGTACTTTGTTCTTGTTGCATATTAGTTGAAATTTTCAGTGACAACTTAATATTTAACCAGTAAAATAGTGAATAGTGCTGGTAACTCGCGTTACCATTTTTGGACAACATGTTCAGAGCGTAAATTTCTTTCGCAAGTTTCTGCGAAATTTGTGGGTAAATTTCTTTACATTATGTAGACATAAATAAAGGCAGCAGGATATCAATAAGTATTTCTATATTAGAAACAACAATATTAAGTGGTATTTTTTAAAATAATGCAAAAATTATGTGGTAACTCACGTTACAAAAAATTGGTAACTCGCGTTACTATCGATTTTTAGACCAATACAGGGGGCCTTTTCAATTTCATAGGTAATAATATTAAAATTGGGTCAAAATACAAGAATAATAAAGAACTACTTCAGGCTTTTATGCACAGGAACCAAAACTAGATCAAAATTTAATAATTGTTTAACTAAGTCTATTATATCGCAATTGCAATTATTTATGGTTTTAATACAGATGGTATATTATCATCACAACTATTACTGTCACCACCAGATTCATAACTTTCCTCGCAGAAGTACCGTTTTATTCTTATGCCCGTTTTTACTACTTCTGATGTGCATACATTAACTAAAGATCGCGATAATAACGAATTGCAATGTCAAATCTTGATTTTGGCACTAAATGGTAATGTTTCTTCAATTAAACATTAGTTTGGATATAGTTGAAGGTTGAAAAGAAACGAGAAATTTTTCAATACCTTTTTCACATTTACATGGAAATACCCGTATTTTGAGTAGCACAATAACCCGAGGGCACAAAATAGTCTCAAACCTTGCGTGATCATTGGACCCAAGGGCCAGGTAATATGTAAAAAAATCACACCCCAG
This sequence comes from Calliopum simillimum, assembly GCA_951812925.1. Classification (NCBI taxonomy): domain Eukaryota; kingdom Metazoa; phylum Arthropoda; class Insecta; order Diptera; family Lauxaniidae; genus Calliopum; species Calliopum simillimum. The sequence goes on from OX638371.1 coordinate 95,412,726, forward strand.
TGCAAACTTGAAGAAAGGCTGGTATGTAGGGAAATCCCAGCAAATGTGATTTTTTCGAAAAAAAAAAAAAAAACAAGTTTTTTTTCAAACATGTAGCACCCTCTTTTGGACCACGAGTTACCAATTTTAGATATATTAGAAATATTTTTCGACAAATAATTACATTTTTTTTGGGAAAGTCTGATTCGCTAAATTCGTCGTTACCCTCAAAAAATGATTTTTGAAGATATTGGGCGAGGCGATCGAAAAAAGTCAGTACCGCAAGCTGAAAAATACTTCTAATATATCGAGTATATGCTGAGATTTCCCTATAAATTCCAGTTACTGTTCTGCTGTGTTAACTCTTCAAAAAAAAAATTTATATTGGATTGACATAAAAAGAAGTTAGCCCCTCATTTAAGACTTTCTCCGCTCATATTTTCTTATTTTAACTGTTATTTTTTTAAATATTGAGTAAAAAGAGAACTGAAATTGAATTTGTAAAGAACTCAAGTGTGTCATTCTCCTTGTAAGTTCACTTCGCTTTAATTTGTGTGTTCAACGGATATGGAAAATTTCCTTTTTATTTGTGTTTTAATTAGAGTGATATGGTTGAGGTTGTTTTGCCAATGAGCTTACGATTGCTAAGCTCCATGAGGTCCTTTGCTTCTGATCTCTTTGCATTATGTACCACTTCAAAATAGAATATTTAAAATAATATCCCATAGCAATAAAATTTCAATGCAATGCTTACTTAAGAAGAAATTTTACTAAGCAAAGCTTAAGGGAGTTAAAAATACACACACACATACGCATAAAATTTGCATTGCAAAAGTAGTGGTGCAACACTTGCGGCACTTGATGAGAACACAACACAAGGCAACAGCATTTCACTTAACTGCTTGCCACTCTTCATTTTATGATTGCATTGTGTTGTCGTTGTTATTTTAATGCATTCTTCATTTCTTCTTTCTCTCTCTCTTTTTTCTCTTTCTATGCGTTTTATCTGGCATCACATTTACATATATATATATCTGTATGTACAACAACAATCGCGTGAAGTTTGCCCACTACAAGGAAGAAATGTATCTGCATGCACAACGCGCTTTCGGTGTTAATCCTGATCGACATTATCGTCTGTTGCATGCAGCAGCCGAGGATAAGCCAAAAATAATTGTGTTGTCGGTAGTGGTGCTCGAAGCAGATGGTCTTGAGGCTAAGGATGCAAATGGTAAGTAACAACCGACAAAACCCAATTTGAATTTTGTTTATTTACAGCGCAGCGTAGCACAGTGCGTAGTGTTTGTTATCTCTATGATGATGGTGATGAGTGTTTGTTGTTATTTTTATAAAGTGCGGATGTAAATGTTGTGCTGAAACATTAAAATAGCACTTTTGCAACATACTTACAAATGAAATAGAAAGGAAATGTGACAAATATTTCAGTTATTCATTGAAAAGTTTTTGGAAAATATTTGGCCAACTTCTTTATATGATTATTAGAAAATTCAAATTTCAAAAATTTTCACATATGTATGTAGTTGTTTGCAGATGCATGCAGAGGACTCACTTTGTGTGAAACGAGTTTTATCTGTTGATATCTTATGAAAAAATAACATGACATTTCAATAAAACTTTCATGAGCTTAACCCTTTAACTACCAGGTCTAAATACGCGAAAGAATTTCAAAATAAAAATACGACAAAATCAAAGTAATGGGAGTTCATAAAACTTTCATTCAAGCAAATGGGGTTCTGGCAAACATACTTGCCTCTAGTCGTTAAAGGGTAAAAGGGAAATTTCAAATTTTGATTTCGCAACGAAAGTATGTTAAAAGTTTCAACATCACCGTCACACAGTGGATAAAAATTAAATTTTGGGCAACTTAAGAGTTTTTTCATTTAAAATATTGAATTCGTCAGGAGATAGAGCTTATTAAGTACTATTATCAATTTATGTTTAATAAAAACATTATTTTCTACTAAATTTAGAAAAAAATCTCATTAAACATAAATAAATGAGAGTAATGAGCCCTCTTGATTGAATATTTTAAAAGAAAGTTTATGCGAAAAAGTTCCTTAGACCCTTTCGATAGACTGAAATTTTGGAAAATGATGCACTTTAGCATAGAATGAAGAATGAGCTAGATCATGAATTTGTAGATAGTCATGAGGACGTGTGACATCACCCTAAAACTAAATTTTAGTCCGGGAATATCTCGCGAACTGTACAAGATATTTTGATAAAATTTAGAACATAGCTACTGATTATCAATTCCTTTTAATGAACAAAAAATGTTTCTCTTGGAGATATTTGAACCTTAAAGTTTTCGTTTAATATTGAGTGAAAATTTTCAATTGATAAAAAGTGGGCGTGGCAGTCTTTCGATTTCGCCTTTTTTTTTGCTAAACCTAAGGCAGTAGCTGTGTACCAAATTTTATCGAAATATCTTGTACAGTTCGCGAGATATTCCCGTACTAAAATTTAAATTTAGGGTGGTGTCACACGTCCTCATGACTATCTACAAACTTATGGTGCATCATTTTCCAAAATTTCACTAAAATCGCCTTTCTTGAGAAAAATACAATTTCACGTCGTAAAAGAGAGAAGATATCTCAAAAACCATTCAAGATATAAAAATTCTGATTCGGATTCAGCATCACAAAATATATCGAAACGACTATTTTTATTTTTGTGTTTGTTGTATAATTTTTTTTTTTTTTAGTTGCAGAGATATTTAAAAAACAAAAAAAATGGTTTCGTCCCAGCTCCAAAATATTTCTGATTTAAAAAAAAACAAATTTATTAAAACAAAAATCATCAAAATCGGACCTTTTCTTGAGGACTACCTCATTTTGCCTGTTTCGTGGCTTTATTGACTCCACCAAAAATTTCTTTAATTTTATTAACACATTTTAAACTTTGCTTTCTTTAACCTTTCATATTGAAAGTTCGCATCAAACAATTGTTATTTGTACATTGTCGCTTGATTTATTTGCCTTACTTCGATGGTGTAGAAGGTGGTCTTTTACCTTTTGAACAGTGAAGCAATAAAAAAAGATAAAAAGATTTCGGATTTGTATTTCTCAAACCAAAATTAACCTTTAATAAATATTCTCATTGTAAAGAACCTACTATTTCTATACTACCGCTGAAAGGGTTAACGTGACATACACTATATAAGACAGTTATCATATCTCATGCGATAAAGAGAAAGCATTTAAAAAACAAAAATTGAAATTCAATTTTATTTCATTGTAACAAACAAGAATTTTAAAAAATCGCATGATATAAAAGAAAAATCTCATGCGATATTAAAAAATCTCATGAGATTTTTTTTATAAATTTGTAATATCTTCTAATATTTATTTAAGGTTTTTCTTACATATTTTGCACGTGAGCAAAGGGTAAAAAATTTGCTTGCTTTTGGCTTTGATGTGTTTTCATTAAAATGCACAAAATTTACATTTATTGATGCTGCTGCTGTTATGTACTGCATAACAAACATGCTACAAAAGTGTGCAATTGTTGGATCGTAAAAACCAATATACGGCAGTCCAAGTAGAAGTTGTTGTTACGACTGCTAGAAAATTCTAGCAATTTCTTTCATTTAAATTACTTTGGCTTTGGTACTTTGCATGTTTCGAATTTGACTTTACACACAGAGTAGCAAACAATTCGTATGTTCTTACTTCATAACAATAAAATGGCATTTAAAATGAAGCACAAACTGTAAATGCATTTAAAGAGATATTTTGGAAATGTGCAAAATGCAAAGGGTAATTTTTGTTGATGCGAGACATTGAAATTTAATTTTATTGTTTATTATCTTTAAAATTTTAAACGAAGCGACATGTCGTGACATGTTGAAAATATATGTATAAAAAAATATTTTCATGTTTTCATTACAGATATTTATTGAAATAACTGCTGTAAACTTCCACATTGCCATTGATTTTAAGCCTTTGATAATATATCGCTTTAAAGTTTATCATCAATAAAGTACATGCACGTACTTAAAGTTATACGTAATAAATATTTAAAATTAACCATTTGTGTTTATTACTCTGGCAACAGAATTTTTATTGTGAAAAATATAAGTGCAATTCGGGTGAAAGAGTATGCTTTCAAAATAATACTGAGCAAGTACCGTGAATAAAATTAACAACCAATAAATGAGGAATATTATTAAACTCTTATAATATTTAATGAGGTATATGAACCTTCGTTCAATAAACATTAAGACAAAAATATAATAAAATTTAAAGGATTGAAAGAATTGTGCGTGGGCGTTTCGCTTCGCATGAAATATCTGCTTCCGCAGTATCACTGAAATCTATGTCATAAGTTTTTTCGAACTTCCCATGATTTTCATTATCTTATGAATTTTAAAGAAATTTTTTGTTCGAAAATTGTACGAAAATATTTTGAGTTTCAGAAAAATGCCAAAGAGAAATTTATTTAAGAAAAAAGTCTCATGAGACCTACAGAAACTTATTGTATAATCAATCTAAGAGAAATCGCATACTGGAAATTTTCCGAATATTTATAAAATGACTTCTTTGAAGCTCTCATTAAGCTTCGAGTTTTCGAACAGCAAATTTTATTATTTTCGTACGATTTTTTTCTTTGTCGGGATTTAACTGAAGGTTGATATTATAATTAATCAAATTAGCTTTCAGAAAAATATGATTTCGGTCAACTTCCTTCCACCCCCTAGGCTATAGCTGGGGGTTAAAAGATAACTTATGAACGCACTTATTTTAAATGTGTTAAATGATACTTTTATACTGTATATAAAGATTGAACTTATCCAAAAAGAAAGTTTATTTATGATTTGCTCCCAAAGGTAAACATAGACAGACCGCATGAATATTCCACCACATAATCTTTAAATTAAAAGGCGCTGTAAAATCTCTATGAGTTTTATTTATGGTAGATATTAAAGGTGGCCTTAATACATTAAATATCATACTTTCGAAAGTCCCATAAACAATTCACACGGAATTTACACCCAGTGATATCTGTGGGTAAAATTTTGCAGGTTTATCTTACATTCTTCTTCACCAGGGGCACTATGAAAGCCCATGAGGAGGAGAAAAAAATTTCATAAAAATATTTTTTTTTTTTGAAGGAGTGCCTCCCTAAGGAGAGAAGATAGGGGGACAAAATAATGGGATTTGATCTCGCATTGTATTACCCTAAGGTCTAGACCTTAGCAGCTATGGAGCCATTTGTCGATCATCCCCACATTTTCTAGAACTTTGACCTCGATAAGTCGCCACTTAGCATAATCCAATCTACTCCATTTTTTGGCTAACACATGATTTGATCAAACCTCACTAAATAAAGGATTGTAGCGTATTCAAATCAAGAAATTGTGCACTTAATCATATCTTATATTCATATATAATATATAAGCTATTGTTTGACTTTTCGAACAGTAAAAAATTTTGAACAATGGATTCGAGCTTTTTGGGTCATTATTACTTTAGAAAGATTATTTTAAATTCTAGATTCGTACTTTTATTTGGCGCGTCAGAAGTGGGTTAATCTCATAAGTTAAAACACAATTTTTCATTATTTAAACGAATCCTTTTTTTGCATTATAAGGACTATTGAAAAAATAAACTCCTTAAAAATTTAAATACCAAACAAGTAAGAATTGCTTTTTTAATGTCGGTCTGTATAAATTACTGACTCTGCTGCACTTATTGTTTTAATTTCCACTTAATATGTTTTTATTACTGTTATCCTTTGCTGCATAAAGGATTGTAATTTTTTACTACATCATCTCTGTTTTATATGAAATACGTATAGTAAGTATATATGTGTATATGTATGTGCATTGTTTAAACATGCATATGTATGTAGGCTTCTTGTATACTTCATTTATTGGTATTAAGCGATATGGACGCTATTAAATAATTCAATATAACTCCAAGCGTAATGAATGAAACACTTTAAAGCAGAACCTTGAATGGATTAATACATTTTGTTCATAAAAGTTTTGTTTGAGTATAAGAGAATAACCTTCATAAAATTCGCAAAGTTGTTGATCCAAGTAGAAAATTATTTATATTGACAATAAAAAAATATATAGTTTGTAGCATATGTATTTCCCTAAAAATAAGTTATTTTTTCCTTTTTCTGTTGGTCAAGAGTTATCTCATTTGCGGGACACATAAGTAAATACTTCTTCAAATAAAGATATCTCCTAAGCTATAAGTTGTATGAAAATATTTTCCCATACTCTTTCCATGGAAAATTTTCTGCAATAAAAAAATGTAGGACAACATTTTCCCTAGAGTTTATGGTTAACTTAATATTTTCAGCGGGTAGTGCCACACTCTTTGGACCAAATTTACTAAGTTTTTGCTCAGATCCAGCACTTAGTAGTCTTAGTGTCGGATTGTAATTCGGTTTGGTTACTTCAAAAAACGTAAAACTTATCTCCTAATGACACTTACAAATGTCAGTTTGCCAGCATTGTTTACCATCACTAAGTTATTTGTGGTAATAAGTTAAAAATAGACTCACCTCGCAAACGTTGTTTTGAAGACTCAATAGGTGGTATGAAAATGTGGTAAAAATAAGGATTTTCATTTGTACAAGTTTTGTGGTTAAAAAAATGCAAGCTGCTTCGAAATCGTAGGATTAGAATCCGGCCCTAAAATATCTCTGTACATAAACAAAAAAAAAAAAACGTCTTTGCTCTATTTTGAAGCTATATATCTAGAAAACAGAACGTTCATGCATAAATTCCGATAAAAGAATTGTAAGCTCTAACCTTTTTCTCTAAAACCTAATTAAAACTATGTCGATTCTTTTCTCGGAGATATCCTAACCTAAAACGTTAAAAAAAAATTCGAAATAAATGTTTTTTTCATTTGTAACGATCCTTTCCTTCGTTAGCCGGGGTTTAGCCGTCGGCATCCAGGGTTCACTACAAAATTTATATTTATATTTCCAAACGTTATTATTTAATTTATTCACATTAAATTAAATGGTGACCTAGTTAAAACATAATATAAATATAATCTAAATCTACTACGTAAAAAGTTATCACATTACTTTCATTCTAATCTTCCTACCCGCGGGCAGGGTTCCAGCATGCCTCTGTCCGTCTGTCCATCGTGAAGTGCATCACAGACCATGCCCTTCCGTCAGTTGTCCACAAAATGTATCCATTGGTTGTTAATTGTAAGTCCCAGTCATGTCTCAAAGTGTCCTCGTTGTTAAAAAGTCTTAAGTTGCAGGATGTTGGAAATAAATAAAAATCACGTCTTACCAATGCGGTGACCAGCTGACCAGCAAGAGAAAGAAAGTATCTCCGACAGGAAATACCCTTGCGAGAGTTTCTAAAGTAACATTCGTTGTGGTGCGTTTGGAATTTTCTGCTGGTGCGATATTCAGTCGGTTGTGAACTTGGTTGGCCGATAGTTTTATTATCCGTGTTTTATTCACATCCTCGCCTAGCTACAGGATATTGAGCAATTCTGCGGCCGGATTCGAATTCAGCATCACAAACACAGTATACAGTTTTTAGGTTTTTATTTTTGCGATATTTCGAGAAGACAATTTCAGGGTTTGAACTTTTTTGAACTTAAAACTTTTTATGATTTAAAAAAAACTAATAAAACTATGCAACAATTCAAAAAAGTGTGTTAGGGACAAGACTTGGCTTTACTGAGACGCACTACGGTTAGGTTAGGATGGCGGCAATATTGTCACACATAGACCGCAAGAGTCCATAGTGAGGGATGGGACGGACTACAGTTACAATTCAATTTTGCATAAGGAAGTTTTTTTGAAAAAATTATATTTTGTGAGTTATGGTCGAAAAACTAAAAAAGACCGAACACTTTACATCAAAACACCCACTGTATGAAATTTTTTGACATAGTTTGCTAGGAAAAGTTACTTGCTAGACATATAGCTACAATTTTAGTAAGTAAATAAAAACACCAGTTCCTCAAATATTACACGAGCTTTTGACCGGAAACTGAGGAGCCTCTGTCAAAAACTTTGGAGGTCGATAAAAACCATTATACAGCTAAGTTTGCAAAACCCGTCGATGGTTTTACTCAGCTATGGTAGAGCTATCGTCCCAGTATAGCCAAGTCTTGTAGCTATCACATATTTTTTTAAATTATTGCATATTACACAGTCCTGCATGTGTTTTCCTCTCTAAGTTTTAAAAAACGATTTCTATAGATTTAAGTGTGCTGATTACGAGAAAAATAGTGAAAAAATTCCAGCACGTCACAATTTTCAGTGATTTAAGTTTTACTTAAGTGCCTTTTTTGTATATACAAGACTACCACGCCTATACTACTATCAAAACCATATTTGCAGCAGATGTTTTTTTGGTGATCCAACACATTTATAAGAAATATGGGATCGATTGGACAAGGGGGTGTTGTACCCCTGATACAAAAAAAATCTCTATATTATTGAAAATTTTATTTGAGTCGCTCCTACGCCTATACCAGTAAGTATATTGAAACCATATTGACAGCATATGTCCGCCTGATATTCCGACAGAATTGTCTTGACAATAGGGGTAACTGAATGAAAGTACGGTGCGCTCGGTACATAAAGAAAACATACCGAAACCAAAAAAAAAAACAATAAAACTCATTTCTACTCACTTTACCTGCATTATGAAACTTGATATCTGGATGAATATTATGGATAGCAACTATCAAGATCGTACGGGAAGCACCAAAAAAATATATGGTGCAAAAATGGCTTAAATATGTTGAGTATTTTAGGCGTGATATTGAAGAGTACGTAGCACAAACGATTGAATTAATAAGTTTTCAAATGCTGCACATACGAACAAGGGTTCCCCTCTTAAAATTACGGGAGTGCTTTTTAATGTATTTTTTGATGCTGAGCCCAAATCCGTTTACAGAATTGCTCAATCACGCCCAAATTTTGAGAAAATTTAAAAAAACAGTGAAAAACACACGATTTTCCATTATTTTTGAGGTTATGAAAACTGAAATATCTCAAAATTCTGACGTGATGGAAAGAAACCAAGTTCAGATTCGTGATCAAGAGGTCCCAAACCACCATAATTGGCTTCAAAATTTAAGAGAGGAAAAAAAAGTGTCGAATTTGCAGGCCTGTGTTATTATTAGTTTCTTTAAAATCATAAGAATTCAAATTAAATTGCAATATTTTTATTTTAAGCGCGACTTAATCATTTAATACCACTGTTGCTTAATCTCCACAACATTAATAGAAATAGCCAAATGCTGTCAAACATTAAACCACAATGCGCCGCGTAACATGCATGCGACATTTGAATTAGCAACTGAACAAATGCTGCCATTATCAATTTAGTCATTTCAAAAGCAACAACATTGAATAAAAATAAATAAAAAATGTCAAAAAACATTGCATGCAGACGCATAAAATCATGTAAAATTACTGTAAAAGTGATGTCCTGAATATCCTGCGAGGAAGCGATTTCAATCGCAATGCATTAACAAAAGTACCCGTAATATACTAAAAAAGAAAACTTTTTGATTAATGTCGGTGTGCTACACGGAGAGAACACTTCAACAAAAATACACGATAATTTTTGACGACATTTTTGAACTTTTTCGAACTAGAACGAAAACTATAAGTCAATTGAATTTTAAATAAAACTGACGCCCCTACAACTTTTCTTACATTCAGCGACGAGCCAAGTGAACCGCATAAAAGCTCTTACGTGTATGGGTTTCAATTTCAAAATAATTGGCATCGCTATTACTTTAAGTGTATACGTATGTACATATGGCTGTGTATGTGCTAACGTTGCATGTGCGTGTGCGTGTACATATGCGGTGTCTAAATTAAAATCACACATTAGCATCGCACCATTTCATGGGCAAACAAATACCGCAACAAGAAACCGCAGGCAACAATCAATTATGGAGCAATAAAAGCGACACAGCCACGATAGCGCAAGCGGAAACGGAAACTCCTCTTTTGTCAAACAAGTACGCACGTCAGTGTATCACACACATACACACGCACACATGCACATACATACCACATATGCATGTACGTATATGAATAAAAAATTTGACAGAGGAGAAGGAATGAAATAAAAAAATAGCGCCAAAGGAAAGCAGCGCGTCACCAAATGTAAACACAATCGCATTTTAATGAATGTTTGCGCTACAGTTAATTTAATATTGTATGTCATGGTACATGCATGTATGCATGAAACACACACATATGTACGTATGTACATATATACATTCACGTTCTATGTAGACATCTATGGCACTCACTTGGTTGGCATAACGCATTTGACAGGAAGTTGAAGTTTTAGTTGAATTTGTGTTTGTGTTTTTTCCGCTTTCTCTTCACATTTTGATTTTAATGAAATTGACGCTCCCGTTCTTACTTGATATGAGGTTTTTTATTGTAAAAATATGATTTTGTTTTGATATAATATATTTCATAGAATTTTTGTAACTTTCAGCAAAATGTTTACATATTCAAAAGAGTAAATTTTTGGAGTGCCTTTGTTGTTAACTGTGTTGAAAACCATGGTTTAAGCTCGAAGCGCGCAAAATATGATGGCTCGGTTTAGCGACATTTAGGTTACTTAAATTTATAAAATTTTCTTAAGTAACATTCATTGCTTTAGTTTTGAGTAGAATTTTGTAGTAATCTCAAATTCTTCGTTCTATATTGAGTCAATTATTTTATTTGCACATACCATTTGATAAAACATTGTATATGATACTATGATCGCTGAAATCAAAACTGTGATTCCTGAATTGTGCCCTTGATTTTGAAAGTGGTATAAGTCAATTTCGGAGCAAAAGTAATGTCATAATATGAATTAGGTGGCATTTTGTTCAGAACGAATAATATTGAATTCTGTTTTTACAGAAAGTTTACCACATTATGTGAAATTAATGGCGTTATGTTTAAAAAATAGTATCAAAAAAAAAAACGATTGTTACAGCACATAATGTGAATGACATTACTTTTGCTCCGAAATTGACTTATACCACTTTCAAAATCAAGGGCACAATTGTACTTATTTTTTATGCCAATTTTCACATTCTGTTATTGACATCTTAGAGACCATGAAAATTATTTGTTGATACATTTTTCATCTATAGAATGTTGGATATAGTTTATGTACCTATTACGATGATATTGCACGGTTCGTTTGGTTTTTTATGTAAAGTTATTCACTCAGGTCCAAATATACGGAAAAAGTTTTTTTTTTTTCAAATTGGTCAACGAACTTCCTAAACGAATTTCGGTTAACAAATAGCCTTCACATTGTTTTTGTATCAAAAAAAAATTTACTTAAGGGAGTAGTCAGGTAGAAATAGCGTTTTTGCGAAACAATTTTTTTTTCATATAAATTTAAATTCAACATTTTTGATGTTTTTATATTTTATTGCACATATTTTTAAGTAGCAAAAAAAAAATTTTTCAATTTTCGTTGACTTCCGGTGAAGATATGGGCGACCGGAAGTAGGCCGGTTTTGATGTGGTACCCACGATTTCTCGATTTCAGATCATCTGAAACAAAAAAAACAAATTACATTTTAAAGTACATGTGAATGACTATCTTGGGTACCAGAACTAGAAAAAATATTGATAAATAAACAAGTAGTGCAATTTTCAATTTTTTTGGTCTTTTTCCACCTCGTTTTTTGTTAATAATATTGTTAAATATTTATTGACAGTATTGATTGTGGTACCCAAGATAGCCAAATCTATTTCGAACATTTATAAAAAAATTGAAGTAAATCGGTACAGTAGATCAGCCGGAATCGTGGGTATCAGTTCAAAAAACACTGTTCTGAGAAAAACACGTTTAAAGATTTCACAACAAATTATCAATTATGAAATTATCAAATTATCAAACTAGTTTTTAATTACTTTCCTATATCATCTGAGGGAAAAGAAGGTTTATACATTATTTTTGAGGGTTTAAAGTATCCGAAACGGAAAAAAAAAAAAATTTTTTTTTTTTTAAAAAAACTACCTGACTACTCCCTTAAAGAAACTGAGTAAAAAAAACTTACCGTATGTGCAAAGATCCAAAAATGGTATTTTGGAAAATTCTAGGTGATCCACGTTAAAGAAATATATATTTTCAAGAAGTGAAACGTAAATAAAATAAAAAATACGAGCAGTGCTTTTTGTTTTTCTCTTTTCGCTTTATCCTCTTTTCAGCTCTGTGTGCCCCCGTATTTGGTATATAATTTTGGCAGGCTTAAGGGCAGCATATTCAAATAATTTAAACTTTGTGCACATATACACACAAATACCTTTCAAATGGTGTATAATTCAAATTCCTCTCTATTTCTAAAATAGTAAAAAATGGAGGACAAATTCTTGTCTTGCGTATTAATATAAAGATATTTAGAAGAGAAGTAGCAACCAATAATAACAAAAAACTAGTAAGGGTGTAACATTTGGCCTGGCCAAACATTTAATACCCTACACTGCAGTATTTTGAAAATTTTTCTCATATGGGAGGTGCCACGCCCTTTTGTCCGAGTTCACCCAGTTTTTGCTCAGAGCGTGCATTTATAGTCTTCAGTATTTGAGTGAAATTTATTTGGAAAATCCCAAAAAAAACTCTTTCAGTATAGCGTTTTGAAGCTTTTGCTTATATGGGTGGTGCCACGCTCTCTTGTCCGATTTCACCCAGTTTTTGTTGAGAGCTTGCATTTATAGTTCTTAGTGTCTGAGTAAAATTTAGTGTGATTATCTAAGAAAACGCTTTTAGTATAGTGTTTTAAAGCTTTTGCTTATATAAAAGGTGCCACGCCCTCTTGTCCGAATCCACCTATTTTTTGCTCAGAGTGCGGTAATAATTCGTAGTATTTAAGTATATTTTGGTTGAATTGTTGTGAAAAATACTACAAAAGTTGCATTTTGAACATAATTTTTGTATGGGCGGTAGGCGTGTCCGTTGACTGATTTCGCTCATTTTCAATTCTACGAGCTATCTTTTACGACAAAGCCAATGCACCAAATTTCATTGAATTATCATGGTTAGTTTTCCCGTAAAAAATATTTCCACTCACAGCCAGCCAGCCAGCCAGCCAGCCAGCCAGCCTGTCAGCCAGACAGACGGACATGGCTATATCGACTCAAGAGGTGACGCTGATCAAGAATATATATACTTTTCTATATCTGCTACTCCTCCTTCTCTGCGTTACAAACGGAAGGACACATTGAATATACCCTGGGTGTAGGGTATGAAAAAAGGAATTTTGAATATAATCCGAATAATAATCCGAATTTAGTAGTAGAATCTATGGCATCCGGCTTTTGAGAATTCCTTAATTATTTTTTGAGGTTATTTAACAGAACAGGGAAGTCCTTCCCCATAAAACGTGATTAGCTTGAAGCTTTAGATTTTTTTTCAAAATTCAAAAAATCTTAATGGATTTTTCTTACTTAGGCCCATACTTGACTGTGTTCTAAATTCACAAGCAAATTTCAATAAGATCGGGCAGAGGGCTGAAATGGGTTAAAAATACAGCTATATTCCAAAAAAAAATATTATTTTCTTTTTTAAATAAATGAAGGTAAGGAATAAAAAAATTTAAAAACCTCCACAATTTAGTAAGCTTTGGGCTTCTGGCATGATGCGCATAACTTGAAATAGGAATTTTGCCTTTTTCAACCTTTGATCGGCAGGGTTTTTTCCACTACCGATTCCTTATTATGTTTTGAAATCATATTTTTTGACCTCTACTCTCAGAAAATGGACGGGTAGCAAACAAATTCGCAACTTTGCACATTTTATACCATATAGGGGAACTGATGCTATTGTCGTATAGCTAATGTTTAGGTGGAATTTGAAAGAGGACTGTTAGATCAATTTCAATATATTTCAATAAATTGTGTGCAATTTCATTAAAAAAAAGTTATTGAGCAAAATCTGAAAAAAGTCAAAAAAGCTGTTTTCAAAAAGTTGGCAGGTAATGTGGTATATATGGTGGGGCAATGTGGTATATAAACTGATCAGTACTTGTAAAGTGGGCTGGTAATGTGGTACATATTAGTAGGGTTGTAACGAACCTTTTTGCCAATAGCCGGGGTGTAGCCGTCGGTGCCCAGGGTTCGTATACAAATATTTTTTTCCCGCCGCGGAGAGAAAAACTTTTCACAATTTTCACTGGTTTTTTATTCTTTATAATTCACTTTAATCTGGTAAACACTGTTAAAATCCATAGGGTATATGCCTCTAGTTATCCTTTGGTAAACCGTACTCGTCCGTCTGATTAGTCTCGCGAGAACCCGTGACACCACTATTTTCTCGCGTCAGGTCTGGAATTTATTTCCGAAAAGTATAAGCCTACGGTCTCAGTCAATGTCCACCGATACATCTGTATCAGATTTTCTTTGAAAGTTGTCGTTTCGTCAAAGGATGGTTGAAATATTCCTGGAACAGGTCTTACCTCGTTGCCGGCTAAGTAACTAGAGACCGATACCATCACCGGAACTTACGTTCCACCATTCCATTTACATCCACGATCAGCTGTTTCCTTTTATCGACATCATTTGACAGTTGGCACTCACTGTTTTGGGACCAGGGTTGCTGCTGCACACGATTATCCTACATTTCTCGCACAACTGTTTACCAAACAGTTGCATGATTGTCTGGTGATCACGTTTGATGCGATTATCCTAAAACTATCTACTAACTAAAAAATCCTTAGGTTTTAAATTGATGCTAGTTTTATTTCGATAATAATTCAACTTTATTCTTAGAAAGTAAATTATATTAATACTGAATAGAATACTGTTGTCACAGGATGTGAACGCAAATGAGGGATCCGATTTGAGTCCTCACAGGGTAATATGTTATACTTAACCAAACAACCAAATTTAAAGTTTGAAAGGTATGAAATAAGTTCATAATAACACTTACATTGGTTCTCAAACTCATAGTTCTTATTAAAAAATAAATATCCATCAAATAATGTAAAGAATATCAAGAAATGTTCATATACCACATTAGCGAAGCCCGACTATATACCACACTGGCCAATTTTTAAAAATTACAAAATTGTAAAGATTATGTTGGAAACTTTGTGAATTAACTTATTTCGCAATATTTTTCACTTACCTTAATTGAATATAAATAAAACTTTCACAGAAAAAAACTTTTTCTTAACAAAATTTTTTTTGCGAAAAAAGCGAAAAAAAATCGACCACACGCGATTTACGTTTCGTTCAACTGACATCGGAAAAATTTTGTTTGGTCCATGACAGCAACACATCCCTAGTTTTTCATGTTTTCTGACAGGATAAAAGCAGTGACGTTCGCAGCTTCTTTCCCAAATCGGAGATATGCGACCATACGACATTAAAAAACTTTATCACAATAGCTTCAGTTCCCCTATCTCGTGGGCGCTCTAACAAATATAGAGTACAATCTGTTAAAAGTTATTTAAAAAACAAATTCGCAGGTAGGGTCATGAAGTCTTTTAAATCTTTAGTTTAAGTTCTGAAATTCATTTCACATGTCTTAAATTTTGAGCGTTCCGAATATTTGGATATCTTCGGCCTTGTGTCACCTTAATGTACATTTCACACCAAACTGCTTTGCGCTGCTCCTTAAAATTTTGTGTTCTAAGTAGGTACTACATATTGCATTTTTCATTAAAAAGATTTCTGAAAAAAAATTTTCAAAGAAGAATAAAATTTATACATTAAACAATTCGTGTGAAAAGGGCAAACAATTAAAACTCCTTGTTAAACTTGCCAACACAAAAACGAATAGATGACCATCAATTTTTTATTCAAGGGAAATATTTTAGAACCCTAGATATGAAAGATAATTGAAAATTTTCCATGCATAAGAAAAACTGATTATACGAAGTGTATTTACAGTGAAAAGCTTAAACTATTCCCTAACATATTACAACTTCCTAGTATTTCAACAATGGTACATAATTTCCTAACAAACTATGACATGACTATAAGAAATAAATTTCTTTCCAAATGCACGCTAGACATTTGTCCAACATCATGGTGAGCTCATGCTCTTGTGCGAAACAGGGCATTTGATGAAAGCAAAGGACAAAAAAGTACAATTGTATTCAATAGAATGACTTAAGCTTTCAATAACTTTTATGATGATAGTCCCATTGAATTTTGCAGCAATTCATGATGAGACAGTTTACAAAGGCTCAAATTCTATTTAGAGCCCATTTTCGATTTTGTCGTTAGTTGCCGTCGTTATTGTACGATTTCATTACGAATTCTATTTCCTGCTAAACTTTGCTGACAGCGAACACCGATTGCACGCACATCCTTGGAGTGTTTCCGTTGAATTTGTAATTTTTTTTTTTTTTTTTTTTTCCATTTTCATTTTCTTCGATTTTATCAGCGATTGTCATTACAATTTAAATTTTCTTAAAATCTGCAGAATGATTTTGCTTTGCTTTTCCAGCATAGGGAAATATGCGAGTTTATCTGTTCATCTTGAAATTTTTAACTAAGTAATATCACGAGTGTTATATAGATTTTTATTTCAGTTTTACTTATTCATAAAAAAGTTCAAGTTTGTAAAATATTTTATTTTAAGACTTGAACATAATTGCACAGTGGTGCAAAAATCTTAGAAACAAAATGAAATGAAATGAAAGTATGTACTTCTTTCTGAATTTTCAAAAATGGCTTTTATGAGGTTACTCTGTGTACTCCCTTAGGGAGTGCATAGGACCAAAATAAAGCGTCTCTATGCAAAGTGATAATTTTGGATAACTTCTTTTCCACCACGGCTCTTCTGATGCTTGTATTTCGTTCTCAAATGACACTCTCCAGGTGATTAATGGTAAACTATGTCATGTACATATTGCTCTTAAGCCAGACATACACATGTGAGCCTAAACATAATTATTTACTTTCGCAAATGTAAATCTTTATATTAATACGCAAGATTAAAATTTGTCCATCCTTTTTAAAATGGAGTACAGCTTTAAATTATACACCATTAGAAAGGTATTTGTGAGTAGATGTGCACAAAGTTAAAATTATGTTAATATTTTGACTTTAAACCATTCAATATTAAATACGAATTTTTCAATATTAACAACAACAAAATACACGGTCACTCAAAACTGAAAAAAGGATAAAACACAAAGAGAAAGACAAAAGGCATAGCACAGACTTCATGCGTTTTCTTTTGTTTATATTTTGCTTGAATTGTACCAGGGATGATAACTAAGCTTTTCTGTTTCATACCAAATAGCACAAAAAAAGTACTGAAAGTGTCCAAAAAGTACCAAAATTATTTTTGGTCGAACTTTGACCACTGGGCGATTCTTGTCTAAATTATTGGATATGAAAAAGACACACACAAGTAACACAAGTAACACAAGTAATTAGAGAACCATACGGGTTATTTTAAAAATTTTATATGGGATCAATACTTTTTGTTCGCGAGCTAAGTTAGATGAACATGTCTGCTTTAGACCATAATTTCAAGCAGAAGATTTTTTTAGTTTGGTGAAATATTTTTACTCTTTAAATAAAAGTAAAGTTATTCACTTGATATAAACTCAATATTTTTCAATTAACATCGATTTCACCCCACTATGCACTGCTGCAAGGATTTGCTGTAACAAAAGTACTCTATTTAATTTTACTTTTTCTTCTATTTTTAATATTTTTCATTTTTCTTTTCTTTTTTTACGTTTTCTACTTAAGGCTTCAGCGATCCTTACTGTATGTTGGGAATCCAACCAGATGGTGGTCCGCCTGTTTCACCGTTACCACTGCCGCCTACGCCACGTACACTTTCCTCAGATATGGGCGGTTTCGATAACAATACGACCGATTCGCCGACCCATCGTAAGCATAGTTTTCGTCTCAGTTTCAAACGTAAAGATATGGGACGTAGAGAGGCACGTGATTCACTTTGTGGTCCAGTGCCAGCGAAGTTCATACGCGCCACATCAATTAAGCCGCACACGTTGAGTCCAAAGTGGAATGAAAAATTTAAGTTGTAAGTACACACATAAACACTGAGAAAAAATAGTTTACTTGAATAAAGAAAATACATATACTCATATGAAAAATAGAGCAAACAAATATTTATTTGAGTCAAACATATACAATTTTACACTTTAAAAATTTAATGCTTTGAAATTGTTTTGTAGCTTATTCAAATTTTACGTTATTTAACTACATGGGTATCTTTTTCATCTATTTATGACCAAAAACTAAAAATACAGGTTTAACAGGATTTCATTTTACTAGTGCTTGACTATTGAGAGTATAATGAAATTTTAAACTGTCAATAATTTATTAGATTGAAATTGTATTGAATTATGTGTATGAGCTCTAATGTTAGCGCCATCTGTCAGTCAATTTATAATTGTAAATGTTAAAAAGTAATTGAAGCCAACTTCATTCTGAAGATGGCACGTTCGTTGTTGGTAACTTCCGGTGGCGTGGCAACATTCTTTGAGAAGACAGCTACTGTTAAAATTATTAGAAATTCATAAAGAAAAGCGAAAATATTTTAGATTTTGTACGCCCCGATAACACAAAAGTTAACATCTTCGTTTTCTAACTGGCTAGCCATGGCTGACAGAATAAAATTAACTTTTTGTGACGGTGCTTTCAAGTGAAACTTCTTTGGCCGGTGTAAAATTTCAAGACCGCAAGATTTTTTTTTTTTGATCCAATTATTGGAATCCATTAGTTCGGTAATTTTTGGAGATATTGGCGATTCTATTTCGTATCTTTATTTTCCAACTGGAATGGACAATATATTCAAAACTACAAAACTCACAGAGAAATAAATTGCAGATTCAAAATTTTTTATATAAAGCTTGACAGCTAAAATTTTAACCCAAAAATTTTTTCCATATTCAGGACCACTTTTCGGTTTTTAAAATGGTTTGGGATGCATTATATATTCTCTGAAATGAACCAAATGGCTTAAATATTTTCTTTAATTTAATTTAACTTATGTTTTTAAGGCAAACTCGATATTTTTGACAATTTTGACGTTCTTGTTTTGAAGACTTAGAAGGTAAACGAAGTGTGTTAAATACTTAAAATATATGGTTATATAATCTCGGTCAGATTAAGAAAAATCAGTTTCTTTTTAGTTTTAAATACTTGATGTAGAAGGTATAAAAAAAAATAAAAAAACCTCCTCAATTTATAAAAAATGTTCCAAAAGTTCGAGGCTTCGAGTATGCGGCGTAAGTTGTAAAAATTTTAATTTTTACCGAAATGTCGACCACTTTTCTTCTAATGAATTATATTTGAAGAATTATGGCGTTCTCGAAAAATTTTTTAACAGCTTTACTAAGCAATATTGAAAATTTTAATTTGCATTACACATATTTTATGTTTGAAAAATTGCAAAGAAGTACCAAGTGTTGACAAGGAGCACAAAAATTAATTAGGGGAGTATAGGCGTACACTTGCTCAAATAGGAGTAAAATACTCTTATAGGAGTACAAACGACATCACTGGTCCGTTTGTTCGTTTCTTTTTATAATCGTAGCAACGCTTCGTTATGTTTTCGTCCGGTTTAAGTTCTAGCTGTTGTCGGCCTGTTTATTCATTTCGTAAGTGTTGCCTGTCTGCCGTTTTGTTTAAGTTATGTTCCCTTACGCTTCTGATCTGTCTTTGTCCGTCTGACTGTTATCCTACATAAATTTTGGGCGCTATTTCGAAAATCATTGTAACCCAAAATTATATGAAAATTAATAGTAAATAATAGGCGTTAATTAGTTTATTTTTTTCGAACGAAATAGCGCCCAAATTTAGCTATTTTTAAATTATTGTTCCAAAAATTTATATAAAAAAACTTAGGCGTTATTTCGTTTTTGTTTATTGGGCATAATTTCATTAAATCTGTGGACTTTTGACAAAACAACCTAAGTCGATATAAGACAATTCTCCAGGATTTTAGTCCTAAATATAAAATTTAAATACACTTCTATTGGTACAATCGCAATGACTCTATGATTTCTTGTTCCAGAGATATAAGGGTGTCCCATAGTTCACGCAAGATTTGAATTTAGCGCCATTTGTGCGGTGAAGGGTTATGAACAAAAAAAAATAATTTGACAGCTGACACTTTAACATTAGTAAAACTTTATGAAAAGAGGAGAATCAACGCTGCATCAACGAAATTGAGCAACATTATTGAAAAGTCGTATATCAGTTTTTAGGCTCTCCTGAAAAGTTGTCAATTTCGAGTTAGGTTGTTTTGTCAAAAGTCCACAGAAATGAGCCGTTTAAAATGAAAATAGTGCAAGTCCCAAACGAGGCAAAAGTAATATTAATTGGCTGACATTGTGTTAGGGATGAATAAAATTGATTTCTGTTTTCACGAAAAATTTACTTGATGATATAGAATTGTTGAAATTAAGATGAAAAAATGATATCGACCAAACAACCGATCATTATGGCAAATAATTTATATGACATTACTTATGCCTCGTTTTGGACTTACACCATTTTCATTCTGAACGGCTCAAATGTTATTTCCTGACGTCTTCTTGTGATTGGGCCCACAGATCAAAAATATATATGTAATAGTTTTATGCAATCAATTCGATTTCACAGTGTATCTACTGCCATTTTTGCTATTGTTGTTGTATGATAACACATTTGCTGCATTAATACAGTACTATGTAGTTTAAAATAAATTACAAAAAGTAGTAAAAAAAGGCAAAGAGCAAAAATGAAAAATAGCTGCAAAGAAAGATGAATGAATGAAGTAATCACCGTCAGGATTTATTTACTTTACGAAAATCTTATGCAGGTTGGAAAAAATATTAAATTAAAATATTAAATTGACATGACCTAGGGTTTAAAGAAGATTTTCATAAATGCAATTTTATGTAGAAAAATATTTTACTAAAGAAAAAAAAAGTTTCAACAGAAATCACTATTAAATTCTCAAAATTAATACGATAAATCAATTTCAATCATTTTGACAAATTGAATTAAATTTATTTACAAAGCCTAAAGCAAAAACACAACAATAAAAAAAAAACAACTACAAAATTTGTTGTACTATAAAGTAAAAATGTAAAATGAAACACAAAATGAGATTTATTTGGTTAAATTAAATTTGATTCAATTACAAATGCCTGGCAACATCTGTTGCTACCATGGTGGCGGTGGCTATTGCCACTGCTACCAATAATGTTGCCATTGTCTCTATAGCCATCATTGCTGATGTTGTTGTTGTTGTTGTTAATTTTAATGTGGGCATTTTATCAATTCGAGCATAAATAATTCCCCACTCGAGTAAACCAAATAATTTGGACAGCATTTTGTTGCTAACAGGATTAGCACATATACACAGAAACGACGACAATCATTGTGTGTTCAAACAAATAGTGGCCGAACAAAAAGTCAATTTATCCAAGCATACCATTGGACTATTGCCATAGCACACACACACATCCAGCAAATACGAAAACAACAATGATAAATATTTTGTCATCCAACCTACAGTTATTAATATTATTGAAATATCGTATAATTCGAATTGAAATATTAAGTAGATCTCATTGTTGGATTATGATACTCCTTCTCCATCAATATGGCAATGAAATGATAGTGGAATCCAATAGGGATGATGCTTTCCAAATTGGTATTTTATGGACACAATTGTGTGCGGCTTCGAAAATGTAGTCTGACATACAAATTTATGTACACTAAGGTGGGTCGACAGCCATACAAAAGAAATTTGTATACAACTGAAATCGAAATGTTCCTAGGCTCATTGTTTGACCTTTCCGAAAATATTTTGAATCTGGCGAATACTTAAAGTGGCCAAATATTAAATACCCTATACTACAGTATTTTGAAAATTATGTTTATATGGGAGGTACCACTCCTGAAGTTGCATATTGAATATATTTTTTTATTTATGGTAGGCGTGTCCGTCGGCCAATTTCACTCATTTTTAATGCCGCGAGCTAACTTTGGACATAAGTAGTGTACCAAATTTCATTGAATTGTCAGTTTTCCCAAAAATTGTATTTCCAGCCAGCCAGTCAGACAGACAGACAGACGGACATAGCTATATTGACTCAAAAGGTGACGCTGATCAAGAATATATATACTTTTCTATATCTGCAACGCCTCCTTCTCTTCGTTACAAACGGAAGGGCAAAGTGGATATACCCTGGGTGTAGGGTATGAAAACCAAAAAAGTAATTTTAGATGTATTTTTTGATTGTATTTTAACAATAAATAGATTTTACCTAGCTGTTTTAGTGAATTCAGAACTTTTGAATTACCTTGCAGCATTGTAATTTTTTTGAAAAAATTGAAGTGATATTTAACTTACTTTAAAGTTCAAAAAAAAAAAAAATTTACCCCACTATGATTCGAACCGGGGCCATCTGTGTGATAGATTGAAACATATTATTTTTACTTATGAATAAAAACTTGTTAGATCTCTACACCACTGACCTACATAATGAAGAGGAATAAAATATGTGTGTTTGTAAATTTGTCCAAATATAAATAGTTTTACTAGAATTATAAAGCAAAAATTGTTATGTGTAAATTTTTCTGGCTGAAAGCATAATTTACTCTACGTATATACACATGGCGGTTGGATATCGATAGAGCACCGCAAAATGTAATATTTCTGGGAGAATTCTGAAAAAATTTTCTTAGTTGAAAACCTGCATCTAAAACCAATATCCTGAGACAACGAGTAACTTTTCAAAAACTTTTGATGCATTACTTAAACATTTTCGAAGCATGAACTATTTTTGTGAATTTTTTTCTTGTTGGGTAGCCGTACACTCATTTTTTATTTTTTTTGGTCCAAAAAATATGCTGACTCAACTAAAAGTTTTAATCAGACAAAACAACCATACTCGAGATATGACAAATTTGCAGGGCCTCAGTCGTAAGTATTAAATTTAAATACACCCTTTTTGGTGTAATCGTCAGGTATCTAAAGCTTATAGTTTCAAATATATAAGTTGTCCCATAATTAACGCAAGATTTGAATCTGCTGGTATTTGTGCGATAGAGCGTTATTAACCAGTTTATAGCTTAGTATTAGGAAAAATTTATGAAAAAGGGAAATTCTACATTAACATAGTTCAGCCAGATATTATATTTCAAAGAACGACTCAAGTACTTAGTTTTCTCGTTGAAAATTTTTACACGTTTCTATGAAAATCTTGTGAATTTTCTTCTTTTCTTTTCTGGCATAATTTCTGGGAGTCCCATCATAGACCAAGTAATCATTAAGTTTTTGTAGTAATCAGTTCTTGTAGTAATCAGAACGCTAAGCAACAGTTAGCATGAAATAAACAAAAAATCTGTACTTTTTTGTTCTAAAAATATCTAAAACACATTTAAATCAAACTAACAGATCCACTTACATTAAACGTGTGTGTCCAAACAAGCTGATAGGCAGCATAAAACAAAAACACACACACAAATAAACAAAATCAAATGCTTTTTATCTAACTACCCACATATTCTTCTTATCAATGGTGAGCTTGTAAAATGGCCAATAAATCAGACTGAATGGGAAAAAGGTCAAAACTTTTTATCGAATGAACACGAAAAGTGTTAAAAGTAACATTAATGGCCACATACATATACATATGCATATATTGAGCATGAGTGTGTGGTTCTAAGGATCATATACTATGCATGTGTGTTTGTGTGTGTGTGCAATTCTAAGCAAAGTAGCTGGAGATGGTGACGGAAGTGATATGAAAATCATGATTAATGATGATAAATCGTTAAAGTGTAACGTATGTTTACATAGTCTGAGTCAACAGTGTGCATATACACACACATATGCCAATATTTAATATATGTATACAACAAATACAAGTTTAGTAGTGTGTGGGTGAATGAATTTATTTGTTTTTAAGTTAACCGCAAATTTATATGAATGAGTGAAAGTGTCAATGATTTTTTGTTTTTATCTGCTGAGAGATTATGCATAGGTCTATAAATAATTTAACAGATCCAAACGATTAAACTTGAGAACTTGAACTTGTGGGGTTTTTATGAATTCATTCTTATCTTACTTTTACAAAGGAATCATGTGTTTTACTTAGTGGTTGCGAGGGTTAACATTACCGCTATTCAAGTTATTTTTACTATCAATACTTAGATTTTGTTCGTATATGACTGATTCTATGCACGAGGGAATATTCTGCGTCTCATCTAATTTTACAAATTTTTTGTAACAATATTAAACATCTACTTAAATTTGTTTTAGTACAATATGAGGAATGAACACTTTATTTCCATGTAATTACTGCTTTATTGATGATAATGAACGCAGTAAAGTTAACTTAGAACTAAAATCATATATACAAAATTTTTTATATTTTTTTTTTTTTTAACTTAAGGATGTGGCTCAAAATAAACTTAAAATTCTTTGACATAAAATTTGACTGATATCGGACTACTTTCATCAATTTTCAAATTTTATAATCACAAAACTCAATCTTATGCTCCAAAGCTGTTTTCCATCAGAAACTGCACACAATAATCTTTTCCATGACACAAGTGTGTCTGAAATCGAATAAAAAATCATGGTTTACGATAGTACCAAAACAAGAAATAGCACCAAAGAAACTGTTATGACATCGAATGTGATCCTTTTGCGATAACTTTGATTTCCCTCTACGACTTTCCTGATTCTTGAATTTCTTTCGACAATGATAATTTTCAAGTGATGTTTGATTTACGATGCCATATACTGGATTTCAACTCCAAGTGAAATCTTTTTTTCACCAAATTGATCTTTTTTCAATTCAATTTAAACTTTTCTCAAATAAAAATAAACTTTTTTCATATCAAATTTAACTTTGCAAAAAATACGGTTTATATGATATATGGTATGGAAAAGGCTTAACTTGGAACGGAAATCCTGTACTATCTTGTGAATTTTACTCTGGGATTAGAAGAACAACATCGTTTGACAAATTTCTGGTAAATATGTTTTTCACTATTCATTTGTTTAGCCTCTAGCCCTGCTCAAACATTGCTAAGAAATCTCGTCATCGAAGTCGGAATGATTTTGTTTGTAGAAGTATGTAGTTGGTACTTGATTTAAAAATCTTTGCTATTTCATAATGCTATAGGAATGTCGTCTACTAAGCTCACCTGGTTTCCTCTCTTTATTAAAAAATTATGTGTTGAACAGCGGGGATCGATCAAGCTGTTACTATTCCAAACTCTCCCAAACTAAGTTGTTTTTGAAACTGTTATTCCTACTGCAGTGGAAATTGGGTCAAATGAAAGTATTGCATTCACCTCCTTCGGCTTGACAGTCTGCTTTTTTATTACGTTCACGTCACTTTTAATTTCCCGATTGGAGTGATATCGTTCCACTTGGATAGTGTTTGTAGAAGGTCGAATCATTTCGAGACTAGATTTGAGTATATTGAGACTGCCTGAGAAAATGTAGTGATTCTCTGGGACATAACTCTGAAAAGATACTGTGTTCCCCAACGCAACAACTTATTGGAATCATGCTCCTACTCCAGCACTCTCATAATGGTTTTCCAATTGAATCTATCTCTGATATTTTAAAATAAACCCCATTCTCCGTACATTTTTTCGAAGTACTTAATACTTAGAAGAATTTTCATAATTCATGTAAAATTTAAGTTTAATCCATTTATGTTATTATCTTTATTATGCGTTTAATTCAAAGGAAAATTTTTATGAGCATAATTTTAAAATTATTATTATTTACGTACATTTTTTTGCAATTGCTAACAATGTGGTCATTTCGATACTTCATGATTAATTATACATCATAAATATTTAAAGCCACAAAACTAATTACGGACTAATTAATGTTATTTAGCGCTTGTGGGCAAACAGACAATTTATATCAAAAGGCATTATGTGTTTTTGGTTCCCTTTCGGCCATTTATATTCAATATTTCAAATTTAATTTCTGTTGATGTGGACGGTGGGGTATTTGTCTGCATAAAGTTTATTATGCGAAAATCAATATGTGAAAATATTTAATTGCTTAGATTGCTTTAAATCCAATTAAGTTACAGTACTTGAAGCATTATGAAAAATAAACCAAAATCAATGTATTTGATGGTGCTTAATCGAAATCCAGTCTCAAAACTGTATGATTTCTGATTCCTTTAAAGTTCAAAAACATGATACATGTGGTTATATAGACGACGCACACAGGTGCCAATCGAATTTAAAGCTGTCCAAAAATCGTGAAATCGACTTGAGATTTCGATTATTTTTTCAGCCAAGTTTTGTAAAGAGAACACCAGCGCATGATTTGGCGTTTGAAATATTACGTAATATCAAGTTGGCTCTCTTGTACCTTAACGCAAAGTCGTAGTTCCTAGCACAGATTATTTTTCATCTTTGCAAGAGTAATATTGTATGCGTTGTTATTAGTTTCCAAGACAAAAGAATGTTAAAAACACCATTGGATAGTAAAGAGGACACCCCCGCGATACGTAAATAATGATAATCGATACTAAATTAGAAAATATTAGTGGTTTTTTGAATACATGATGTAAGGTTAGCTGCGAGAGATACAAATTGGAGAGTCATAGAGCTACAAAAAAGTTCCACCAGGTTCCACTCTGGCGACAACGGGGTCTTTTTGTCAAATGATTTTTCTATAATTGGTGAAAAAATTGGGTGCTACTTTTTGCTACTTTGCTTCCTATGCTTGCTCACAGTGAGAGATTCTATCAGTCCGGATGCTCTTAATCAAATTGCAGCCGTAGTTTGAAAGATACCTTCTTGAAATTTAGTCATATGAAAGAGTTTTTCTTTTTCTTTCCAAAAAATATATTTTGGAAGGTAAAAAAGGTGTACCTGGATACGTTTTTTGTAATTTAGTACTAAAATAGTAGTAAATTTAGTACTTTTTACCAAATACGAAAAATTTTATCTTGAGCTTATAGCCTAATTCAATACCTTTCCAAGAGTGGAGAGTTTGTCACAATTTACAGATTTTTCTACAGTTTGCACCCTTCCACAAGCCACAAAAAAATCGCAAGATTTTTTTTTAGCATTTTCTTGAAGACTAGGCATGAAACAAAATCATGTACAAAATTTCAACGAAATCGGAAGGGGTGTAGCAGATCTTATTACGCTGGGCATGGAATGGCTGTATTGCATTTTGAAAAAACGCTTTTAGTATAGCATTTTTAAACTTGCTTATATGGGAGGTGCCACGCCGTCCTGTCCGAGATTACCTACTTTTTGCTCAAAGCTTGCATTTAATATTTTTAGTATCTGAATGAAATTTAGACGGCTTATATTAAAAAACGCTTTTAGTATAGCATTTTGAAACTTTTACTTATATGAGAGGTGCCACGCCCCCTTGTCCGAAGTCAACTTATTTTTGCTCAAAAGTTGCACTCACTATCCCTAATGCCTAAAAACTGATTTTCAAAAGTTTACGTGCAGAATTACATTTTTGGCCAGCTTTTACTTCGATTGGCACCTTAGTCCTATTTTTTGTTTTCAGGATAAGCTATGAATTGGTTTTGTTTGATTTATCTGAAAACGTTGATCGAGCAATAAAAAGTGTAGAATCTATTTTGTGGAAAACTATAGGTTCTATAAATAACATTGAATTGTATTGACGAAAACACCTCAAAAAGTCGAAAAATTTGATTTTATTGAATATTTCCTGAAAGGCCACTTTTCTTTAATACAAATCAACATTATTTGCAGTAAGTATATGGAATTCTCCACAAAAAAGATTCTAATACTTTTTGTCGTTGGACTCCTCGTTCTCATCAAAACGCTTCCGAAATGAAAAGTAATTGCAACCACACGGATTACGGAACAAACCAGAATAATAAGAATTTGCTCAATGAAACGCATCGAAAAAATTAATTTGCTCCTTCAAAGGATTAAACTGCATTTGCATGAAATGAAAAACTAAAATTGCTGATGTTTTCAATGTCATTATTTAAAATCTAAAGGTGGTGTCATTCCTGAATGGATGTAACTCATTCTTCGGAGACTATAATTTGTTCCAAGAAATGACTCGGTTTATTCTGCATATCTGAAAGATAAGAAAATATCAATTTACTATACCTAAGTAATTGTACGTTTGAGTTCATACGGATTTCACTTTCGCAGAATTGAGTTTATAACTGTATCATATCGAAGCTTTTTATTTCATGCATTTAAACACATCCACAACAATGAAAATTTTGATCATTTTATTGAAAAGAATGAAAAATTTGAATTAAGTAATAGATTTTAACAAGGATTTATCGATGAGAAATGTCGTTTGTACTATCAAAATAAGATTAAATTGAATTAATTAAAAACAGATCCGTATCTAAAATTAGAAGAAATAAATCATAATTTATAACAAAGCAAGTGGCAACATTAAATTTCACGCTTTTAATCCTTTAATTTCTATCTAGAAAACTACAACACACTTCAGGCATATAGTACGTATAGCATTTCCCAGCACACACATTACCAAACGACACACATTTTACCTCCACATCACTATTAAGCGCCACATTTCACATTGTCAGCCTTTGCTGGATTTCCTCTCCTTCTCATTTTTTTCTTCTTCATATTTTCCACCCATTTGCCTCAATTTTTCTTTTTGATTTTTCTCCACAGCGATATCGACGACATCAACACCGACACATTCCATTTGGATATTTGGGACCACGATGACGAGTCTTGCGTCCTTGACGCTGTCTCACGCCTCAATGAGGTACGCGGTGTACGTGGTTTGGGCCGTTTTTTCAAACAGGTCTGCCAATCGGCACGTCAAGGTTCACAAGATGATTTTTTGGGCTGTGTGAATATACCAATCGCTGACATACCGTCGACCGGACTGGATGGTTGGTTTAAATTGGAAGCGCGTTCGCAGCGCAGTAGCGTTCAGGGACGTATACGCTTGAAATTGTGGCTTTCGACACGTGAGGACCATGGCACGTCCGAAGAGGACAATGAAATTGAACTCTCCAAGGTAGAGAAATTGCAAATGATGTTTATGGCACATGAGATTGCCACACATGAGCCATCATGGACATGGAGTGGTGAGTTGCCGGGACCAGCATTGACCATATTGCATCAATTGGCAGTGCAAGCAGATTTATCGGATTTGCATTGTGCATTAGCGAGGTGAGTGCTGTGGATATTTTTCAATACAAATTTAAGCCTATGGAAAAAGACTGTGATGTCAGTAAGTAATTTCAATTTAATTTTCATCTCTCTCTCTCACTACTCCATGCAGGTTCGTTGCCGCTGTTAAATTAAATCGCAACACACCGCTTGATCCAAAATTCATACATCGTTTACTCATCGATGTGGACAAACAGTGGAATCAACCCAATCACGAGACACTGACACGTGAGCTTGAACAATGGCTGGCCGAATCGATGACGGGTTTCGTGGAACGTTCCCTTAATCAAATACGTCGACATCGTGATATCTTTCCATCGTTGCATCCGCCATCATTAATACGACTAGAATTTTTGCTGCGTTGCTTAGGGCTGTTGGGTTCAATGAAAGCCTTTCGACAGGTGTGCCCGTTTAACAAAGGTGTACGTGGTGAAGTGGTGGGTGCGCTACGCAAAGGCTCGGTCCAGTGGGGTCAGATGGTATTGCGTGATTCGCAACGTTTACCAAATCCCTTAGTCAATTTTGTATCGACTGTTGTAGCCGATATACAGCTGGGATTGACCTACTACCATGCGTTATTCGACAAGTAAGTATGATGATTTTGTGAATCCGATTGGTGGTGGCGATAGTGCGATTATGTTTCGCGGTTTGTGTACACAGTTTATAATGTCAATGGTGCTTTGCATGATGATGATGACGTTTTGTTACCATTTTTCAATGTCCTCGCTATGGTTAGAGGAGAGTGAGAAATTAAATTGAATATGCCAGGCACGTGTCAGCAGTGAAACACGTCGTCATCTCTGTCATTTTTGCCTAAAATGTGTTGAATTTTGTTAGGACTTTGGTATGTACGTACTAATGTGCTGCTTGACATATGTTGGTAACACATGCTACTGGTGGCAAAATCTGTGTCCGCACAAACGCGCTTTAAAGAAATGGAAAATGTTTATGGAACAATGCAATTTAATTTAAAATTTTGTCATTTACAACAAAAGCTTCCATGTTTTTGGTTTTATAAGTTAAGGTCATTATGACTTCAGAAATTATTATTATTGAAGTTAAATAGCTGTCTTTGATTAAATGGTAAACCAAAATTTCAGTTTTTAAAACCGCACTTTTAGAAGCTGTTTTGGTGTAGTTTTATCTTCAAAATGCGAATTTGTTTTCAAAATCAGTTAAAAATGCTGAAAAGGTAAAAGCAAGAATGTTGAAAAATCTTCAAGTCACAATGTTGATGAAGGTAAATAGGAAAGAAACATTTTCAAAAATTCTATAAATCAAAAGCTGCTGAAGTCGACTTTAGCTCACATCAAAACACAGATTTCTGATCGCAATCGACTTATGTCCCAGACAGACGGCAGCTTCTAATATACATTACAGACGCAATAATGTGAAACTTTTTATTGCATGATTTTAGGCATTTTTTAAATAGATATTTTATAGACATTGACTAAAAGAAAATTTCCCAATTCAGGATCCAAAAAAATCTAAAACATCAAAAACAACATCAATAGTGAGTTAAGCATCAGAATTTTTTAGACTCTGAATTGGAAAATTTTCTTTTAGTCAATGTCTATGAAATATGTATGTGGAATTGTTTCCTTTGAAATAAAAACTTTGATGAGTTTTATGTTTAGTTTTATTTATATATTTAGGTTTATATTTCAGTTTCTTATAAGTTATTATTATTTTATTTTACATATAGTTTTATTTAACATTTTACTTCTTTTCTTCGCGCTTTACAATATTCTCCGTCCGCACTATTTAATCGTTCTGTTGCAACTGACCGTTTGTTTTAGTTTTTAACCCTAACCACGCTTCGTTATGTTTTCGTCCGGTTTTAGTTCTAACTGTTGTCTGCCTGTTTATTAATTTCGTAAGTGTTGTCTGTCCGTCTGACTATCCTACATGTATTTAAAAAATGCCTAAAATCATGCAATAAAAAGATTCAAATTATTACGTCTATATTCTAGATTTAAGCTGTCGCCTGTCTGGGGCATTACCACTGTAAAAACCACTGTTAATTATATTTTTATTGCTGCAAGCCATTAAATTTTAAAAATATGAAGGTTAATAAATAGAATTACATAAACACAACTTTAATTACTTGCTGTGTACTGTTCGGATTCATACCAAATTACTTTTGCTTTCCCTAAACAAATACAATCATTCAGCAGCAGCAGCCTTTATGGCCTTTAAATACAAACAATGTGTACGTTGACCGTACGTACGCACTGTATACATCCTCATACATACAAACATCAATATTTATAAACATGAGTATGTAGTAGGTGTCGGTGTATAATTCCTTAGCAGAGAAACATGCGATTAATCGCATAGCAATAAAAATTGTTGCACGTACACAAGGCTTAAATTTTTATGGCAACTCTTAAATATGCTGTCGTTCGGTCGTATGTCCTGACATTCCCAATACGTACTTATATAGTACAAGGACAACGACAACGACAACGTAAAGTTGCAATATTTTTTAATGCCTTCACTAAGTGACGACATTAGCTAATTTGCCAGTTTTTTATTATTAGTGCTGTTTGGTGCTACGGGCTATGGTTATTGCCTTCTTGCCGATGTTGCTATTGTTTTTTGCTTGACAAACAATTAAGTTGGCCATAATTTAAGCCGCATATCAAATTTATTTTACTTTTATTTTTTAAGTACCTACTCGTATACCTTGGAATTGGTCCAATTTAAATTATACTTAGAATTTGTTTTATGTTTGTGACCGAAAGATTTGTGGTTTGTTTATTATTTAATTTTAACTCGTCAAATAAGCAAGTGCAGTTAGGTTAAAAGGAGTTTCTTATTGCCAAAGAATTAAATATTGAACCATGCTATTGTAATTCATATTTTTTTCGACTCTCTAGATTATGGTAACTTGATTAAGTTAAGTGTTAAGTTTAACTAATGGTTAACGAATAACTGACAACAAAATATTGTTGGTTAAGCCCTTGTTGACTAATGACTGTGAATCCGGTCTTCATTATACAAAATTTGTCTTACGAAGGGCACTACTTATATTTCGGGAACTGGTAACACTAAAGCCAATATGTAGCTAAAATCTGGCAACACCATAATAATGCTTTACATTTTTAGCATAAACGTACTCACAACGTTTTGATGTACAAGTGCTATTTGTTTTGTTTCCAGTGAGCTAAGAAAATCAATTTGGCCAAAAAATGGAAATTTCAAAAAAAGATTTTCGTTGGATTATTTTTCAGAACTTTGGACGTGGATTATCTCAACAGGAATGTGTCGATGAACTCAGTTCTTTGTATAGCGATAAGGCACCATCAAAAACCACAGTATATAGTTGGTGTAGTGAACTCAATTGTGGTCGGAGTTCGGTCACCGACGAATTTCGTGAAGGTCGTCCAAAATCGGTTGTTGTGCCACAAAACATCGATGCAGTGCATGAACTGATAAAGAAAGATCGTCATGTGGCATATTGTGAAATAGAAGCATCCTTGCACATTAATTCCATTTCAATACAATCGATTTTGCATGAACACTTAGTTGTTAAAAACGTTTGTTCTCGTTGGAAACCCCATAATTTATCAATCGCTCAAAAAAAGGCTCGCATTGCTTGGTGTAAGGAAATAATTAAAAAATTCGACCGTGGTGCTTCAAAAGACGTGTATAAGATTGTGACAGGTGACGAATCATGAATATGAGCCGGAAACAAAATAGCAATCGACCGTGTAGGTATTCCAAGACGAGCTAAGTCCAACAAAAGTTGTAGGTTGCTGTTTCTTCGGCCAAATGGGTCATGTGGCCACTGTTTCGCTTGAGCAACTTAGGACGGTAAATTCTGAGTGGTACACGACCAATTGTTTGCCGGAAGCCTTCGGAGAAATTCGAAAAACCAACCCCCGAAGACGAATCATTCTCCATCATGACAATGCGAGCTCTCACACATCTTGTGAAACAGGTGAAATTTTTAGCCGTCAAAACAGCAAATTGATGACTCATCCTCCGTTCAGTCCTGATTTGGCACCCAATGCCTTCTTCTTGTTCCCGAACATCAAAGGTAAACTGCGTGGTCAACGATTTACGAGCACCGAAGAAGCAGTTGAAGCGTTCAAAAATTATGTTTTTGAGGTGTCTCAAGAGTAATGGGAAAACTGCTTTGACAAATGGTTTGGAAGAATGCAGAAGTGTATTGATCATCAAGGGGAATATTTTGAAAAACAATAAAACCATTTTACTGTGCCCTACGTATCTCCCGCAAATCTACAACCGATTTCTATTGTGAAGATCATTTTGCTAACTCTTGGCTTCTTCTTTCTTTTTGTAACGATTGTTTTTGTCTATGGCTGAGGTAAGCTCAGTGGGTCCAGGGTCAAACTAAATGATTATCAAATTTTAGTTACAAAATTTTGTTTTTTTGTTCTCTAATTTGAATTCTAGGTTTTATACAATTTCCTTTATATTTACTTTATTCAATTATATAATTATAAAAATTCTATTCTTGTTTTTGTCTCGGTTTTTCCAATTAATGATGATCCATCCATTTCTCAATTAGCCTGCGATGGCAGGTGATTCCTCTAAGTGTTTTGATTCCCTTCCTCGGTTTGTCCTTTTGTGCTACGGAGAGTTTCTTTGTATGACTGCTTTCAACTTACCAGTTTAATAAGGAAGTACTCGGTGTAGCAGATAATGTCAGCACTCGCCGTATGAATACTATAAGGAAGTATTCCTTACTGATACATTAGCTACTGACTACTAACTACCTTAGGAATACCCTAGGAATACGAGGCCTTTGCACTCTGCTTTTTAGCTTTCAATGTTAAAAATATGAATATTATTTTTGCTTTATATTGATGTTGTCACAGTGAACGCCTGGCTGTGACTGCCTGCCTTCTGTATTTTTCGTTGCGCTTTAATAGTTGCGCGGCGAATTGCAAATCATATGACTGCCATATGGTTCGCATGTTGTATGAAAAACGGTGCTTATTTGTTGTTGCCTAGCGAGTATATACGTTGTTGATTTTCCTGTTTTGTTCCTTAGTTTTTGCAGTTTTAAGAAATCCTGGTCTTGATCTTGGACATGAGTTTTAGTCTTGGCTTTGATATTAAATCTTGCTCTTGGTCTTGACCTTGGGCATTAAGTTTTGGTCACGATCTTGGCCATGGTCTTAAAAAATTTTTAGAGATTGTTGAGTACTCAAAATTTCCAAGCCTTTTTTTACAAAACAGTTTTTGAAAAAACTTTAAAAAAATACCTTGGAAAAAAGACCCAAGAAATGACAAACTTATCTATAGAGCTGGAAGATACGTGTTGGGCCTATTTTTCAAAAAAAAAAAATTGCAGCTGTTTCGTTGAAATTTGATATGAAGGTGCCGAATATACATATATGGGATACACTGGTCGTAAAAAGAAGCAATCAAACAAGTGACAGTATTATATTTTGACTTAGTGATTTAAATTACAAGATAAAGACTCCACTGAGTGTCTTTGAAATTATGAAAACATATTAAATTCTCAAGAGTTTAAAAATTTTATATGATCAATCTCAAAATCTGCCACGTGACATTCGTACGCTGTTTTTTGGTCATATCTATGTTAAATAAGTGAAATGTTCATGATTTAAGAATTTTATATTATTAAGCTTCTTGAGATACACATTTCCTTCGAACAAAGAATTATTATAAAATGTGTGCTTTTCGTGTTATTAGCAGTCAAACTTCTCTGCCACGTAACACAAATTCGGAAGTCATTTTTGAGGTACACATACATTCATCGAATATTCTGCGCTTCTACCGAACCGATCGATCACAAATTTTTATGTGTTAGAAGTGAATGATGATTAAAGAGAACTGCATTCATGATAGTCGATTAAGCTTATGTGGAAATGATTTAAGAGCAAAAACATTGTCTCTGCCACGTGATATACAAAATCTGCCACGCTACATCGTCTGAAAAATTGTATAAAAAAATGTATTCATACCCTTGTGAATGTTCGTAACAACAAACGGAATGAAAAAGAGAATTAAATCATGTATGCTTACTTCGCTAAGCCTCCCTTAAGCTTCATTTTACCCAAGTTTCCTATTAGGTTAGGCGCCAGACGGACTTGAGTATAAAAAATATGAGAACCTTATTGGTAGGAGTCCAAGTTACTAAAAATAGGATGATGCCAGAATCTGCGACGGTCTTTTTTTTTTAAATCCCCTGCCCCCCATCGAGGCCTACCATGGTTTTCGGTCCTAGTTTTTATAGCCGTTTATGATGGACTTAGATCTGCTTATTATGAATCTGAGTTTGGTTTTTTTTTTATCACGTCTGGATCTTGAGTTATCCTTGCTTAAAAATGAAAAAATCACTGTTTTGGGTTCTACTTAAAGCTACATTACAAAAGCAGAAAAGGGTATCATTGATTTGGATAGCCAACTGTATTCACAAGAAGCCGTACTGACGCTATTTTTAGATTGTATTACTTTGTTACGAGATATAGGTATTACAAAGAAGGGTTTTTTCATGGCTTTAGATTTTAATACATATCTCACAAACTATGCAAGCGATTTTTATGAAAACTAATGGAAGGATGGCGAACATAATTACCATACGGTGGGTGTAAAAAAGTTTAAATTAAATAAGTGCCACGCCCACTTTTTCGCTTATTAAGTTATACGATCGCATGGCAGCGGCTCTTTTCTTCTTGTATTGCTCAAATGTTACATCCTTTTTAAGCTTTTCGGTGTAATTTTTGTTCATTTCAGCCTTGGTGATGCGATCTTGTGCGACAAATTGGCGATTGAAATCAAAAAGCGAAGTATAAAATTTACTGTGACAAATCTCTGTCACGTTACACATATATTATGGTCTTTTAGAGAAAGAAGGCTTCCAAAAATCGCTGAAATTTAAGTGTAGTCAAGATGTATCCATAGTCTGTTCGTCAGAAATGCAATTGCCGTTAAATTAGATCGCGGTTAAAGCGCCATTAAAAACTTTTTCCTTTTTTGTATTTGCCACGTTACCTTTAAATTGCGGCTGTTTTCATTGCCATAAAATCGGCTTACCGAAACATTTTTTTTACATTTTATTATTTTTTTATTTATATAATGGTATAATTTCACATAACTAGCTACAATAAAATACCACGTGAATTGAATTTAGCGGTTCTTACCTTTTTCCAGAGCTCTGAATTTTTTATATTTTTTTTTATATTTTGTTCACTTGGAAAAAACAGTGGAAATACCACTTTATTCCACATATATAGAAATACCTCCTAACGCTAAATAGTACAAAACATGATCTTTCGACACATGCAAAAAAATTTTCAAAAAATTTGAAAAAAAAAAATTTTCCCTGGTTTACTTTTTTGTGTTTTTGACCATATGTATATTTCTACTTTATCCGTGACTAATCTACAAGACACGCAAACAAATCAAAAGTTGAATGCTTGTCATATTTTTATCCCTAACATAATGCAGTTTCTATTAATATCTACAAATTTCTAAGCTTCTTGAAAATATCAATCAACTCTTAGTGACGCACCAACCTCTTTTTTTATGAATTTCAATTTAAAAAAAATATTGACGCTATCATTTTGCTACTTAAGTCATTACCATAATAATTATTTATATTGACAGAAAATCAACGTTCAGTCTAGACTCTGGACTATTGTTTTTGTCCTCTTGCTTTTACTGTTGCCCGACTGGCTGTCTTGTCTGTCTGTCTGACCTTATTGATTTTGCGGTTTAAGCAGCCATTTTTTGCTGCCGCTCCCTTGTCTTTGTATTGTGCGAGTGGAGTATTTACTTACTGACTTACTTGTTATGGCAACATGGTCATAAAAACCCACTCACTCAATGGATGGTAGCGCTTTGGTAGTTGGTTTATTGACTCGCAGGCAGCACATAGGGATTATTTCTGCTATTGTGCCCTATTAACACAGGGGGAGAAAGAGGTTGTAAAAATTAAACTCGAATATTATTAGGGGGCTATAAGTACGAGTAAGTGGATGATCTGATTTTAAGTAATAATAAGGAAGCTATAAGCCACTGTAATCCTCTATAACAATTAAGCTATTAGTGCGGCATGCTATAAAGCAATTTTATTAAGGGGATTATAGGTTTTGCAGTAAAATATTTTCAATTAATTAAAGCCATTTCTCTCTTTTCATATATATCTCCCCTGCAGCACCAATGGCATACAATATTACAGCATTATTTATAAACAATTCGATGCAATGGTCGCCGAAGAGGTCCTCTCACGCATGGAAACGGGTCAAGTGCCTGGCATACAAACGAATCTTAGTCAATTTACAGTGCTCGAAGGTGATAAAGAACAAATGGATATACGTCCGTTTGAACTCTTTCTGGTGCTACAGGAATTTTGCATAATGAAACAACATCTATCGGTGCAACCGCAACCGCCGGAAAAACCCCTCGCGTTGGCCAATTGCCATGAGTGGTTCATCCCAACGCTCGAACGCTGGATGATGGTTAGCAAAGCTAAAGCACTGCAACGTGTCCGCGCTGCCATCAGCCTCGATGCCATATGCGAAGGTGAACGCATTGTACGCTATAGCACCTCATCGGTGGATGTTGCTGCCACGTTCTATCAAATCAAAGAATTCTGGAAGGTGCTCAATTGGCCCGATTATGATACAGCGATACTTTTTGAAGCACAACTCATCGATATTGTGTGTTCGGCAGCAATGCATTATAGCGATCTTATACATCAGGCATTGGCCGATGGTGGTTACTACGAACAGCAGGGACCATTTCGTTGTTCGGATGATATGTGTGTAACCGTTAATAATTTGGAGTATGTGCGTCGTTCGCTATCTGATTTTCGTGCTGATGGTCAAAGTTTGCAGGAGACTGCAGATGCTCTGCTGGAATCCAGTCTGTCGCAACTGGAAACGCGCGCTGAGCGTGTGCTCGCTAAGCTAGCACCACTTATGCAGGTGCCACTACAAAAGGCTGTATTTCATTTAGCCTGGTCACCTGATTCGTTGCCGGCAAATCAAGCGATTGTACCATTGTTGGAATATTTGGACATACATTTGGCAGCATTGAATAGTGCGCTGCTCACAAAGAATTTCAATCGTTCTTTGACGCTCATTTGGAAGACGGTACTATGTGAGTTGTCGCGTCAAATGGATACGGGCGCTGAGGGTGAAAAGCCCTCTAACTTCCATAAACGTCTTTATGATGCGTTGCAGCTGCTTATTGATTTCTTTCATGCCGAGGGCATGGGTCTATCAATGGAAGCGCTGCATTCGGATGATTTTTGGCGTATTGAACAGCGGCTGCAGTATCACAAGACGGAGACGGAACGCTTGATTGATATGTTCTATTTAAGTCGCTTGCATGAGCAACTGATGGCAGTACCACCGGGACCATATGGCATGTTGGCTGTGCGGGCGTATTTTAATCATGACTCTCTCTGTGTTGAGGTTCTGCATGCACGTGATATTATACCACTGGATCCAAATGGTTTTAGTGATCCATTCGTCATCATCGAATTGTTGCCACGACGTGTATTCTGTCATTGTACTGAACAGCAGACCAATGTGCATAAGGTAAGTTTTAGAGCGTGAGTGTGGAAAAATTGTTTTTATTCGCTTGATGTCCATATTGTTTGCAGAAAACTTTAAATCCCATTTTCGATGAATGTTTTGAGTTCTCAGTTACGTTGGAACAATGCCAAACGGAAGGTGCTATGATTGCTTTTACTGCTATGGACCATGATGTGCTGACAGCAAATGATTTTGCTGGTGAAGCGTTTTTAGCCTTAGGCACCATACCCGGCGTAGCGGACTATAATGCAAGTGTTGACAATTTTCATGGGCTGAAACAGGTGGAATTGCCTTTAATGCAGCAACATGATAGAAGTAAGTATTGTTTTTAGTTGAGTATTGAGTCTACTGTTTTATTTTATACATAAAAGTGGCAGATGTTGTTGAGTTTTATACTTTTATAATATATAAATAGCATGTGCCACATCACGGTAATATCTTTGTGTGTGGCAGACGCTATCAAACTTAATGCTTTAGTCTCATTTCACATGTTGTCAAAATATGACATCTGCCATACAATCAAAAGAATAAGAATTCTGTTTTTACTACACATTAAGCTCTATAGTAAAAATAGATTTTGGCAGACGTTATTAATTAAGATGCAATAGCACATTTGTGCATGGCAGACGTAGTTTAATTTGAAAGATCTGGTCCTACACATATATTTTCGTAAAATGTCCTTCTATAAACGCGGTAGACGTTGTTAAGCTCATGTTATTTTGGATTTGAATGTTGAATACTTAAAATCTTAAGACTTAGCCATCAAGTGGGTTTCCTACTTTATCAAATAACAGCAGACAGAAAAAAGATACGATAAACAGACAAAAAATAGTAATTGATGCGTCTGGCACATTATAAAAATGTCTATAATACCAACTAAATATGAAAGTGGCAGACTTTGCAAATTTTCTAAATTGAATCTTTAACCACTACACAAGCACCACTTTTAATATCGTTCGATGATGCAAAGAGGATGGACATTGGCATACTAAATAATATAGCAATTTTAATGAATTGTTGCTACGTCTGCCTTTTTAATTCATAAAATAATAAAGATTTTTTTCTTGTTATCTGCCTATACAATTATGGCAGACGCTATTTAATCGATTCATCTTGTCAACCAGAACTTAAATCACCACATCTGCCATATTGTTGAAAACTGTGAAATGATAAAAGCTGTTACTAAAATTCATGAAAAAGTGTTTTAAGCGTTTCACACCAGTTTTCCTTATGATATTGTTGAATTTGAAAGGTGCTTTATATCTTACTGGTTTTCACTTTTCTACGTCTTTTTTTTTCTGTTTTTTCTTTTTACAGATAATCCAATTCTTCAGATTTTGGAATCACGAACCACCGATCGTCAGGCCATCGAATTTGTGCGAAAACAAAGAGCGCGTATTGCAAACTAAATGACAAGAAATGACAACAAATGTGTACAGGTATTGTAACTAGACTAGAGAGAGTAGCATAGATCAGTATTTTTAGGATAAATCAAAAATACAATTCAATTGTATTAAAAAGAATATATAAAAATTTGCAAAAAACAAAAGTTTGTGGTGCACATACATAGCTAAATTTTTCATAATTTTAGAAAAATATTTAACGAACTTGAACAATTTCATGTGAAAAAGTTTCATAGAAAATTGTCCGGTTTTTCTCAATTTAAATATCGCTTTTATTAGAAATTTATTGTAATCGCTTGACTGTTATTCCATCGTGCCGTCGAAGATCTGAGCGGAAATCACGGATTTGAAAGAATCATGCAAGTCTTCATCTCCAGATTTTATTTCTGCCGGAATAAGGTGCATAATTTTGTATTAGTGAACGTTTTTCCGTAACTATCACGTAATTAGGAAAATAAAGAGCTTTCAATTTTCGAGAATAAACTATTGATAATTGCTTAATATACTAAATATATTTTTGTCACGTAATAGTGAAACTTTTCTGAATGGAATGATATAATTACGGCATATGATTTTCTCTTTCAAAACTTTGAATAACTGTGTGCAATGTGAACAATTCTCTAAAAAATTTCAGAGAAACTTTGAATTTCTTACTGCCAGAGTCACGTGCATAAATTTGTGCAAGTGAACCTAATTACGTGACTATTTTTATTTAAATGACTCCTTCATTTGTAATATGTAAGGGGATAGTGTCGGGTGTGGGCACCATATTGTTTTCGACTCACAACTTTTGACCATATATATGTATATTGCAGACATATAAATATCAGTGCAAAGCTAGAGACCTTAACTAGCTACTGGTGAAGAAAATAAATTGATTTCGTCAGTTGGAAAAATTATATCAAAATAATAGTGAAGAGATCATTTTTGATAAAAAAATAAATAAATTTTGGGTCGGTTGTGGGCACCCTTAGAAAATCGGCTAAAAATGGAAAATATGAAGTTAAGCAAAACTAATTTATTTTGGAAACATTGATTCACACAGATTTAACAAATTCTGCTTAACGGCTTCAACAAAATCAACGAAACTGAAAACATCTGGAGCGAATGGCATCATACCTGTTGTCCTGAAACCAGACTTGATTTTTTTCGGCGTCAGTGCCAGATCCAATGTTTTGCAGACTAAGCCCGCTAGGTAACGTTATTTCTAGCCCTTGTTGACATTGGTCTTTTTCCAAGCATGCATTTTTTGTACCAATACATACTCCTCGGTCCACTTGTCTGGAAACTCAATACCAAGATTTTTTTCAAAGTGGTATGCCACCTTACCACCCACACTTAATGAAAACCACTTTTTTTTTCTAAAGGGCCTATTGGTTCTTTCCTTTTCACAAGAAAAAAAGCTTAAATAGGCATAAAACACCATTTATATTCGTAATGTTGGCATCCACGACGATATTTCAGTAAAACACACGCTTTAAAGATGGGTGGCCACAACCAACCCTATTGGGTGCCCACAACCAACTTTCACAGCCACTTTGAAAAACAATAAGCAACTTCTGTTCTATGAACATTTTGGTTGGATTCGTTTTTGAATCACAAAATACAATAAATTTACTGCCTAAAAATGGATTGCATTCAGCTTTGATTCACTTCGATTTATCGCACTTGGAAAATTATTGAAAAAAACTTTGTGTTGACATTCACTTATTCAAAAATTATTTTCTTCTCAGCACAAAGCAAATGCAACTTTTTGCTCCGGTAAATACACAAAAACTTTGT
This sequence comes from Calliopum simillimum, assembly GCA_951812925.1. Classification (NCBI taxonomy): domain Eukaryota; kingdom Metazoa; phylum Arthropoda; class Insecta; order Diptera; family Lauxaniidae; genus Calliopum; species Calliopum simillimum. Next base: position 95,454,583 of record OX638371.1, read on the forward strand.
GCTGTCATAACACGCGCTTAACATTTGTCAGAACAGCCGTATTTGTTTTCTGTCAAAAGTTATGGGGGGTGCCCACACCCGACCCATGCCCGCAGGCGACACTATTTCCCTACTTACTGTATGCATGTATCCTCCTTTAACTCCTAGGAGGAGCATAGGGCCAAACCTACTTACTAATGTTGCTTAAAGTAAGAAAAACGTAAAATGAGCAAAATTAAAGATAAATAAATTTTAAAATGTATGAAATGAAGGAAGTTGATGTTTTTGTTGGCTGTGTAAAGGAAATAAATCAAATTTTAAGTTACCTCTGAGTTACGTGCACGCTCTTATGGAATTAGGTTCAACGCGAAATTTTACTCCGGAATAAGGGACAAATGAAAAGTATAAAAAATTATCATAATATAAGGCTAATGATGCCCAAATTCAGAATTAATCGACTCAAGATAAATCAATCGTAATGAAAAATCATATATCCGATCTTAAAACTAATTTGTAAGACTTGAAATCGTTCTGGAAGTAGAGAATACCTTAATAAGTCATAATTCGGTATACTTACCTTAATCCGTTTCACAGCTGCAACCTTAAAGTGACTTTGGCTAATTTGTTCGGGGAAAAACTATCACTTTTTAGCAAATGGTTTAACGGCACGTTTTCAGTGAACGTTACTCTATAAAACAGCATTTCTGCCAAAATATCATTAAGCCCTCATTATCCGTATTGTTTAAAACAAAGTTTTTTTTGGAGCTGAAATAAGCACTCAGTTATCGCAAATTTCATATTATTAACATAACTCAATTCTTCTTTTTAAATGGAAAACTTTCAGATTTTTAAACTTTTTTAAAAACAGGATGAAAGAAACTTTGCAATTTCACAGTAAGCTAACAAAATTCGTGAAATATTCAATTTCCGGCGAAAATTGCGCTTCCGCAATTGCAAAAAATAACTACTGCAAGGCATTAGCTAAAAGCATCCTAAAAATATGCAACGGAAAATATTGAATTATTATATAAAGTATTGCAGGTGAAACCTATTGAAATTCATAATGCATATTTTTAGGCAGTTTAAACAAATAAAGTTTTCCTTAGTAAAAGTGATAGTTAAATTTGGAAAAAAAATTAACGATTAAATAAATAATGGTATTCATGCGCGTATACTAAATATAAAACTAAAAAGTATTAAAACATTTCAAAATAGAGACAGCATTATTTCATTTGAAAATGCATACAAACATATTTACTTTATTTATTTATGAATGTGTGTGTATGTGTAAATAAATGTAGACTAAAATGGCGTTGGAAAATGTTGAAAATAAAAAAAAAAAAAACTTTTAATTTAAAAACATCATAAATTATATAAAATTGAAAATCGCATTTGAAGTAAAAATTCACAATAAAAAAAAGGTAAAATAAAACAGAGTTACCAACAGAACAGTTTTGTATTTACTCCCTCTCTCAAACGAATTTTTAAACTTTTATGAAAAACAATTTATTAAAAATACATAAAAATAAACAATTTTAGGAAAACGTTTATTTTTTCTAATGCATTTCTCTCTTTTGAAAATAAAAATACAACTTTTAAAACAACAGCAAAAGACAACACATTTAGGGAAATTTTAACACTTTTTTATTTATTTTATATGAAACATGGTTATTTCTAACACAAGTCAGCTTATTTTGGTAAGGCGCACAAAAACACTTACATAAATACGGAAACATTTTCTGAATGAATTTGAAAGCAGAAAAATTTAAAAGACCATCGGAATCAGATCAAGAATAGTCAAAAATCAGAAATTTCTTGAGACAGCGGCTTTTTCCAACTTCAAAATTCTTTTGAAAAATTAATAAGGGTATTCATTAAAATGCGTAAATGCCTCGAAAACCATGTAAACTCATAAAACTGCCAAAATTCATATTGATTTTGACAAGTATTAAGAGTTTACGAGGTTTTCGAGGCATTTACACGTTTTTATGAATACCCTTTTTTTCTGATTCCCGTTTTCGAAAAAAAAGTTATATTTCATTTCATTATTGTTAATGATTAATTTGAGAGCATATTTTTAGGCGCCGATTTGCTGAAATAAACGTGTAAACCAATTTTAAATAAATCGCTTTGTAGTGCTTGGATATCAATATATATATATGTATATGTAAACATTAAGAAAAACGACTTAAATTATTTAAATTTAAAACATATTACACTTGTAAGAAATTTACTACAATTAAGTATTAGCTAAAAAAAAATGAAACCAAAATAAATGCATGTCAATTCTATTCCAAATGGTGCACCCTTTAATATACAAACATACATAAATTTAATATAAAAGAAGCCTAAAGGTATGCAACACTTAAACGCTGCTTACTTTATAAAAAGAAACAAAAACTAACTACGTAATATTAAGCATATTTTAGAAAGAAAAATATTTTATTTAAAACAAAACAAAAAAAAACTTTTCTACTACTAACTACTTTAAGCAAAAATTTCAATCAAAACCCATGTTAACGAGAGCTTCGATTTTTTTTTTTCAAACTCCTCACAAAATTACATACCTTTTCTATAAACTGACACCTGCACAAAATAAACTTTTACTATTTATATGCAAAACATTTTTGAAAAAAAAAAAACATCATAAATTTTATAAGCTTTTAATAAAACATACATATGAACATATGATAAACATTATATTTCTATCTGTTTACAATTTAATTAAAACAATATACAATTGAGAAACAAACAAACAAACAAACACCTATATCTACACTTAACGACCCACCCAAATGAAAGTTGTGTATACCATCCAAAGTTTTAGAGCCGCTTACACTTTCCTTTCATAACTCTTTTTTTTTATATAAAAACGACGAAGATTTTCTATTTACCAAATCTTGTAAATTTGTATAATATTAAAAATAAAACAAAATACATACTTACATATAAATGTGTAAATAAAATGTAGTAACCTACACAAAAATATATATACGTGTAATATCTAGCATACTTAAAGATAACTAAAACAATCCTTAGCCTATAAAAAAAATTAACTTTTTATACCTATCAAATAAAAATTTATCTTAAAAGCTAAAAAGCGAAAAAACTAAGCCGCAATGCAAAAAACCACATTTTGCTTTGGTTTTAAATTCATAACTTTTTATTTAAAATTTTAAGTCGTCAAATCATCAACCGAGATGACCACTTTCATCTCTTACGTGCACGATTTTCCTATTTAAAAGTTTTTCACACAAAATTTGCCGCCAAAGAATTACCCATAAAGGTTATAATGAAATCTATAAATTCTTACATTATTGAGTTTTTTTGAATATGTAATTGTTATCTGAGAGCCAGATTACTCTATAGAAGATGTCTCTCAAGTTCTTAATTCTTTCCAGTCAATAGAATCCCAGTTATACAATTTTCTTTTACTTTCTCAAAAAATCGCTTTCTTTAGAAGAAATTGGTTGAAGTCTTTGGGTGAAACGATGATGCCACAGGTTAAAGAGGGGTTCATGTTGCTCCATTATAATGACGATGAAGATCTTACTCAGAGGATTGATTCCAATATGTAATGTACACAGCCAATATAACAACCTGAATAACATTGTCTGTTTTGTGAAGGCTGAACCCTCCTGACCGAGAGATGACATGTATTCACTTTCCTTTCTCAAAAACATTTAGTTGACGAGAAAAAAGATCTATTAGATACGGATACAAATTTTGGCTTATACATACTTAGATCTTCCTCATACCCGTATCAAAGCGGTTGTACCTTAACAGATAAGTACTCTTCAAATTAATTATGCTATGGGGTAGTCATTACATCTGAGCCAATTTGAAAGACTTGTTTCCTTCAGAATACAAAAGAAGACATATCCGTAGAAAGAAGGAAAAATGTAAATAGCAACGTATTTCAAACTGAACTTTTATTTTCAGCGTTCCAAGAGTCAACCATGCGAAAATTTTGGTTACTCTTCTGAACTCGATAAAATGGTAAACAACGGTAAATATATGAATACCGTCCAAAAAAAAAATCTAAGATCACCATATTCATTGTCAAACAGCCTCTAATATAAAAAATATACAAAAAAATTCGTTAAATTTAAAAAATAAAAAAACAAATTAAGGGCTATCTCGGTAAAAGATGCACTTAACTTTTATGCAATCGTATTTTCAAAAAGTTAACCCCAGGGTTCCCTGCAAACAAAATATATTCATAATATGAGTCACTCAAACGACAAAGCGGATAAAACCAGGTGGTTCAGCCAAATGTTTGGGGCTTTCAGGATCTTTAACATGGGTATTAAGATGTAAGAACAACTACATCCCGTTGAAGTACCTTCGCTAGAACGCTAAATACGGGACTCTCAAGTTGTGTGAATGGTTTTTTTCCGAAATCTGGTAATTTTCGGTTTCTAACATACTGCTCGGAAGGCGATTGAAAAATGATTTTTGAAGGTATTGCGGGAGGCGATCGAAAAAAGTCGGCTACGAAGGCTGAAAAATACTTTTAATATATCTCGAATTAATAATTCGCGATCCAAAATAGGGTGCCACATGTTTGAAAAATAGATTGTTTTTTTTTTCGAAAAAGTCACAATTGCTGTGTTTTCTTCAAAAAGAAGTTCAAAAATTTTGTAAGGAACACAAGTGAGCATAATTCTCCGCCTAAATTTTTTTTGTATTACTAAATCTTTATATAAGTAAAACAATAAACAATTAAAGGAGTTATTCACCTGTTTCAATTTTTAAAAGAAATAGCTATTTTCATTGTGATATAACTGTTTTTGCAACATTTCGTCATATTTTAACAATCCAACATAAATTTTTAGTAAGATTTTCGAAAATAACCAGATAGAAAGGTTATTTTCGAAAATTTTACTTAATTCTTACTTTTTTTTGACTAAATTGATATTTTTGGTTTCAGAAATGCTCAGATAAACATTTTTAAAATTTTACAAAATTTTCAGTGTTGCCACCTGTTTTTTTTTTTTTTTTTTTGTTCCTTTACTTAAACAATTTTTTAACAAATAAATTTAAATTTAGTCTTAAGACGATAAAATAATCTTTTTTAAAATCCCGTATAAATTTTTAGGGTTGCCACCTGGTTATTTTCGAAAATCTAATATAATTCTATCATTTTTAAACTCAATTGGAATTTTAAGTTTCAGAACCGTAGTGTAAATATAACCGCGAACATAAAAAGAAAGAAGATTTAAAATAAATTTTCGGAAGCAACCATCTGGCAACTCTAAAAATGTATGTTAGATTTTTCTTAAGTTTATTTAAGCGTTTTGAGACAAAAATTTTATTTAAATTTTTTAAATACATATATTGTTTAAGCGAAACTTAAAAAAAAAACATATGGCAACCCTGAAAGTTTATGTTCATCTTTTAAAAATGTTCCAAAGGCTTGGGTCATCATATTCCATACCTTCGTGTTATAAAAAACATAAAAAAAATGTTTGGCAATTTTAACTACCTTCAAAAAATATTCACTTTTTTGATTCTAAATAATTATGATTACACAGGGCCACAAAAAAAAAAGTCCTGTAGTAGAAAGTTGAGGTACCATACGGTATGGTTTTCAATGTGCTAAAATCGAATCCGAGGTCAAAATTTAGCCATCACCCACAGATTTTGAGATATCCTTGCTTAAAGTTGCAGGAAGCACTGTTTTCAGGCTTATGGTGCAGTTCCAGGAAACGATGTAGTTCCATTTTTTTAATGGAATCGAATAGCCATAATCTTCCTTATAAAACTATACGTTCTAATTTTTTGAAGTAAACGTATCTCAACCCCCATACAAAGAACTACATTATACATATTTGTAGCGTAAAATCCATTTAACATATAAAAATGCTTACCCTTTACTTCAAAGTAAGATAACTCTGAAAGTAAGAGTCCTATCGGAAAAGTTTGAAGGCAAAGTTTTATAAGGAAGATTGTGGCTATTTGATGTCATTGAAAAAATGGAGCTACCACATTTTCTGGAACTGCACCATAAGCCTGAAAACCGCGCTTTCTGCAACTTTAAGCACGGATATCTCAAAATCTGAAGGTGATGGCTAAATTCTGACCTCGGACTCGTTTTTAGCACATTGAAAACCATACCGTACTTTCTACTACAGGACTTTTTTTTTTTACGAGCGGAAAAAGATAGAAAGAAAGTAATGCTTAAGTATTTCCAAATACAGATTTAAGCGATAATTATTTCGGTATTTAGGGAAAAATTTTAAAAATATACGAGGCCCCACACTGTTGACTAGATATGTTAAATGCTAATGAAGTGATATACTACCAATTTCGGAAGATAAAGTTGTTTCTATTTATGTTATTTCTAGATAAAATTTATTTTTCATTATTTTTAAATTCTTCGTCGTAAAGCCCTAATCTCTAACTATACAAATCCAGTTTAAATAATTTCTAAGTAGCTAACAAGGAAGATTTATTCTAGATTGCCAGGTTTTTTTTATTAAAAAAATTTCAAGTCATTTGCGATTTTTCAGAACACTTTAGTGGTCTTGAGTAAGTGTTATGCCTATAAGCTACATTACTTTGTCAAGTGACTATGTCTAATCCCATATGTATATAACGTGAAAGCTTTTATATTTATCACATTAATATACACTAAGCCAATTTAAAATATTTTTAGTTAAAAATCTAAAAAGTCCACCTAAAACTATTTTACAGGCAATCAATATAAAAAAAAAAGAATAATTGGAAGTATCAGTATAAAAAAAAAATGTAAAACAAAATTATATACGTAAAAATTGCAAACCAAACAATTAAAGTATTTACATAAATGTTAACTAAATAAAACTATTACATATACATAAGTACAAGAACAACACAGCAACAAGAACAAAATAAATAGCAACAAATTCAAAAAACAAAACCAAGAGAACAATATCAATAAAATAATATCAAAAAAAGAAAAAAAAAAAAGGATAACAATAACAAATATCAAATGCTGAACCACCTATTACTTATATAAAAAGAAAATATTTAAGAAATGGCCAAAACAAAACAAAAAAAAAAAACAAAAAAAGAACAAAACAAAAACACAACAAACCTTCGTAAATAGAAATCTTAACAAAATATACAAACACAAGAATTTACATACCAACAACTTACAGACACATGCAGAAAAGTGGCAAAAAACCTATACATGCGGACAAAAGAAGAATTTCCCTAACATAACTAATATAAATATGTATATGTATGAATGAATGTATGAAAAAAATCCCTCCTCAACTATAGATAAATAACACAAAAGTGAAAATAAAAGAAAACAAAAATCAAAAAATGCTTAACAGCAATTCCTAAAAGTATACTACAGAAAAAAAAACAAAAGCATTGTTTTCATATAAGATCCGCCATTGGAAAGGGCGTATTAAGTCCATTTCTGCTCGGAATTGAGTTATTGATGTTTTCAGAAGCATGACTATTTGTTTTCTTAGCAAAATGTTGCCATAACTACAAAAAAGTTTAATAAATTGCTAAATTTAAAGTTTAATGTTCGCGGAACATAAATTTCTGTAAAATTTTCTTAACTTTATTGCAATTATTCCAACAATTCTCCATTTTATAGACTCCATCATTGATCTCATTGATCTAAAATATGGAACTTGTAACAATTCGTATTTTAATTTGTCGAGAAACAAAATTGACTCAAGTTGGTTGAGGCTCTTTTCCGATATCGAGTCACATACATATATAAAATGATTTTCAATTCTATTGAGTATATATGTATTTAATATTTTTAATACAAAAAAAAAATTACTATCTACTATTTTATAAAATATTTTTTATAATTTACAAATATTTATACACGAATAAAAAAGTCAAAGAATATTTTTATTTAAAATATATAATATATATGTTTTATGCAATTTATAAAAATATTAAAATATACAAAATATATAACACAAAATGTAATATGTATTTTAACACGCATTACAAAAATAGAAAAAAAATAATACACTGTTGTACACAATATGAATGTAAATGCGTGTTTATTGTTATGTTTTAATGTTAATTTTAATGAAAACAACTAAATCAATTATTTACAATGCAAAGACAAAGCAAAAAAATAGAAAATTTGTTTATTTATTGTTGAAACATAAATAGTTAAATGAAATTTACAGAAGATGAACAATGGCTGACAAATGACAACACAAACAATTCAATACAAACAACATTGCAAAAAATACAAAAAAAAAAACCAAAAAAAAAACATATGAGAAACGAATACAAAATGTAATCAAATAAAAATCTAATTAAAAATCATAGAGAACAAAGTTATATTAATTATAATATTATATATATGTGTATACTAATTCAAATTACAAACAGATTCATTAAATAAATGTGACATAAAAATATAAAAAAAAAAAAAAACGAATTGCATTTTTATTTAAACAAAGGACATAGGTTAAGCCGACTAACACAAGCCACTTTAAAGGAGAGCTTTGGAGCAAAATGAATAGTCTCAAATGCGACCATTTACGATGACTTTGAATTGCTTATCTATTTATAAATACGTGAACAGTTTTTTTTGCGCCTCTTTTGCGAGCTAACCATTTAACCGATTTTGGATATTATTTTTTTATATGATAGATACTGTGGTGTAGAATCCACGAATCTAAAAATTATCCTCATAAGTTGCCATTAAGACATTTAAAAACAGGATCAAAGTTTCCCATATAATTACAACAACAACAGCACCCACAGTGTTATGCTGTGCTGATGAGAAAATTAATGAGACAGTGGAGTGGGTGAGATTTTGCTGTTGTTGTTTTTCTCTTGCTTGCACGAAACCTGTTTCGTTGCGCTCTGTCGACGTTCTGCACCGATATTTTGGATGTTTTTCGATACTTTTGGACTTTTACCGATATGTTGGATGTTTCTTGATACTTCTAGACTTTTATCGATATTTTGGATGTTTCTCGATACTTCTGGACTTTTATCGATATTTTGGATGTTTTTCGATACTTCTGGACTTTTATCGATATTTTGGATGTCTCTCGATTCTTCTCGATATTTTGGATGTTTTTCGATGCTTTTGTACTTTTACCGATATTTTGGATGTTTCTCGATGCTTTTGGACTTTTACCGATATTTTGGAATTTTTTCGATACTTTTGAACTTTTACCGATATGTTGGATGTTTCTCAATACTTTTAGACTTTTATCGATATTTTGGATGTTTCTCGATACTTTTGCACTTTTATCGATATTTTGGATGTTTTCCGATACTTTTGAACTTTTATCGATATTTTGGATGTTTCTCGATGCTTTTGTACTTATACCGATACTTTGGATGTTTCTCGATACTTTTGGACTTTTATCGATATTTTGGATGTTTCTCGATACTTTTGGACTTTAACCGATATTTTGGATGTTTCTCGATGCTTTTGGACTCTTACCGATATTTTGGATGTTTTTCGATAATTTTGGTTTTTTACCGATATTTTAGATGTTTCTCAATACTTTTGGATTTTTATCGATATTTTGGATGTTTCTCGATACTTTTGGACTTTTATCGATATTTTGGATGTTTTTCGATACTTCTCAATATTTTGGATGTTTCTCGATACTCCTCGATATTTTGGATGTTTCTCGATGCTTTTGGACTTTTACCGATACTTTGGATGTTTCTCGATACTTTTGGACTTTTATTGATATTTTGGATGTTTCGCGATACTTTTGCACTTTTATCGATAATTTGGATGTTTTTCGATACTTTTGAACTTTTATCGATATTTTGGATGTTTCTCGATACTTTTGGACTTTTATTGATATTTTGGATGTTTCTCGATACTTTTGGACTTATACCGATATTTTGGATGTTTCTCAATACTTCTGGACTTTTATCGATATTTTGGATGTTTCTCGATACTTTTGGACTTTTACCGATATTTTGGATGTTTTTCGATACTTTTGGACTTTTACCGATATTTTGGATGTTTTTCGATACTTTTGGACTTTTACCGATATTTTAGATGTTTCTCGATACTTTTGGACTTTTATTGATATTTTGGATGTTTCTCGATACTTTTGGACTTATACCGATATTTTGGATGTTTCTCAATACTTTTGGACTTTTATCGATATTTTGGATGTTTCTCGATACTTTTGGACTTCTACCGATATTTTGGATGTTTTTCGATACTTTTGGACTTTTACCGATATTTTAGATGTTTCTCGATGCTATTTGGCTTTTACCGATATTTTGGATGTTTTTCGATACTTTTGGACTTTTACCGATATTTTAGATGTTTCTCGATACTTTTGGATTTTTATCGATATTTTAGATGTTTCTCGATACTTTTGGACTTTTACCGATATTTTGGATCTTTCTCCAAGCTTTTTGACTTTTACCGATATTTTGGATGTTTTTCGATACTTTTGCACTTTTACCGATATTTTAGATGTTTCTCGATACTTTTGGATTTTTATCGATATTTTGGATGTTTCTCGATACTTTTGGACTTTTATCGATATTTTGGATGTTTTTCGATACTTTTGGACTTTTACCGATATACATACCGATGTTTGTTGATACTTTTGAGATCTTTTCGATATTTTGGATGTTTTCCGATATTTTTTGGCACAAGCTCTACACCAATTTTTATGTTATTCGGATTTGAGATATACTGAGCCTGCTGCATGAAAAAAATGTTGCTACGATTAATGAATACATAATTTTCTGGCTTTCTTTTTTACCAAAAGGTACTCGGAAAAAGTGTATATATCTCAAAGTAAAAGGCCAAATTTTGGCCACCGGCGATACTAGTTTTCATAAATTTCTCGACTCTTGGATTCCTTTCTTCTGAAATCATTTTCGTCTGAAATTTGATCTATCAATCCTTTTCCTGCGATGTGGACAGCGCGCTGCAGCTTTTGGTTATGATGGCAAACTTTGTTGGATATTCTCGAAGATTGTGTGTCTACACTGATGTGCTAACGTTATATACGCATGCCAAGGGCAAACTAAATCTCAACTCTAATATTGTGCGTTGTTGCCTAATATCTATATTTGTTGCCTATTATGTTTCACTAATGAAACGTACTCTCTCTAGCAGAACTAATTTCAGAGTGTGTTTTAACTGGACATTGCTTAATTGGACTCTATGCATATAGGACGGGTTTGATATTAAATAACTGGTGCAGAAACTGTTCCGAACCTGACGAGGTAGAAACAGTAGAATATCCCATTTGGCTACTCTTAGGCAGGCTATGTTTGGCTTCATAAATGAGTAGCTGGAATAGCATTATCGAAAATATTGATTTTTGCCTTAAAAACTGTAACCTTCGGGATCAATAAAAATCATGAAACCATGTTATTCTCCTAACTGTAAGGAGTTTGTGGTATCGGTATGGATGTAGTCGGTTTATAAAATCAGCTGCTGATTTCGAAAATCACATTAATTTTTATTTTTTTTTTGCGTCGCGACTCGTCGTTGTTGAGATATCGATCATTTTCGTTTTTTTTTTTTTTTTTGACCAAAAATATAAAGATTGTTCGACATAATTGCAAATATCTTAAGAACCAATGCTTATATTTAAATTCATTATATGTGACTTGGTCTATGAAAAGGGGGCTTACGTGCGAAAAAACAAATTTTGTGAAAACAACTGGAAAACAACTTTTAAAGGTCAATTTATGCGAATCGGCATAAAATTGGAAATTTTTTTTTTTTTGACACGTAAGCCCCCTTTTCATAGACCAAGTCACATATTTCAAATTTAAGGTAATTAAATTTCCTATAAACAACACTCGCATTACTTTTTGATTGGCTTATTAGGTTTGGCGAAATATATTGGTTTCTAAGAAATATGTGTTTTTTTTTTTAAATTAAAACGAATTCAAAATCAACTGCAAATTTATACAAGAAAAAACATTTTAGAAAATTATTTAGTTTTTTTGTATCATATTCTACGATTAAGAAGCAGAAAAGTTATCTAAAATTGAATGCCAAATGGCCGAATAGCATTTGGGTTTTTTTTTCAATTTTTTTTAGGTCACGAAAAATCTAGAAGGTGATAGAGGAAGACAACACTTACAAAAAATTGCACTTGAGGGGGGGTCTAAATGTACGCCTGAAGACTTACAGGGATAAAACTGATTTTCTGACTTGTTTTAGAAAAAAAAATGATTGGGTCACCCTAAATTTTCCAGAAAAAAAACTTTTTTTATAAGAAACTTTTAGCTAATTATATGATCTTTCCTAGAGTGTATTTGGCTTATAGGGCTTAAAAGGATTTCTCAAAGTTTCGGACCTTTCATTTGATGTTTAAATTTTTTTTTCATAATTTTTGATTTTGGCGGCCATTTTATTATGAATAAGGTCCTACTAACCAACCCTTTTATGACTTTTTTTTAAATTCTCGTCAAATTTCTTTTTATTCGGTAGTACATTTGTCATACCACCTTTTTAATTTGAGGTCGGAAAAAAATACTTTTCTATGTAACACACGGGTTACTTGCATACGTTTCGCTGCATATGGAGCCTTCAAGCGGATTGTTCTTGAAAGGTATTTTTTCTGACCTCAATTAAAAAAATTGGTAAGACAAATGTACGGATAACGGATAAAATCAGTTTAGCTCAAGTTCTAAAAAAACTATAAAAGGATTGTTAATAAGACCTTTTCGTACTAAAATGGCCGCTAAAGTCATAAAAAAAAATTTCTCTTAAAAAAGTTTTCTCTAAAACGATAAATAATCAAAATATATAATAAAAATTTTTTTCTAAAACAAATCAGATAATTTTTTTTCTCGCTTATTTGCTTACTCACTCTCTTAATCAGCATACAAAATATTTTTCCCTTACACAGCATTCCCTAAGAAAAAAATCTTTATATTGACCCTCCCAGAACGCCGCAACAGTACACGGAGAAAAATGAATGTCATAAGTTTTACTACGTGAGAGTAGTAAAAGAATTAATGTAAAAGAAATATTTACAAATAAAATATAGTGAAATAATAAAGTAATATCTTCTCTAAATTGCGTAAATTTTTTTATACGTATTGTAAATTATGCTTGTCGCCAAAAAAATATATGACCACTTTTACTTTATAACTCTAGTAAAAATATTTATGTTTGGACAGACATTCGCTTAATATACAAATTTTATACCTCTTTGTCATATGGTGGTGTGGAGGTTTAACAAGTTTTTAATTATAAGTACGACGAACCCAGGTTTGAATCTTAGCGCGGTCAGTTTTTTTTTTTTTTTTTTTGTTTCACATTTTTATTTGGAACTTTACGGTAAGGTAAAAAATTACTACACTACAAGGTTATTTAAAAATTCTGAATTTACTCAAATAGTAATTTAAAATTTATTTTATTGCGGAGTTTTCCCTTTATTGACTTGAAATTGTAGTTAAATTGACTGGAAATAAATTAGTACGAGCTATTTTTTCTGCGTGTGGCCATCATTTTGCCTTAGTCTACAAATTTCTTGTCACAAAAGTATTCCTTCACACGAGGAAAGAAGTAAAAGTGAAAGGGAGCTAGTTCAGGCATATAAGACGGCTGTTTGAGCAGCTCTAAGTAGTCTCGCTTATTGAATGGCAGTTTTCACAATTGCGGCTTTGTGAGCTTTTTCTTTTGCTCATCAGTACATTGGTACACAATGCGCTGAGATATTTTCTATGCAATTTTTTCAAAAGCTCATATGAGTTGCCTGATAACTCAGCTACATGTGTAATGGTCACTCTTCGATTTTCAATACAATGTCTTTGAATTTTTCACGTTATCTTCAGTCAGGAACGTGGATGGGCGTTTTTCGCGATATTCGCATTCAGTGGATACCCTTCTCAGCTTAAACTCTTCGGATCGGCGTGCAATTGTGTAATATGGAGGAGCAAAGGATCCCAATGTTTCTTGCAAGTCACTGAGTTCATCTTTGGTAGAAAGTTTTTTCAAACATAAGAACTTGTTGACTGCATTAATTTCGATTTCACTATTTCAAATAATAGCTCCACGACACTTCGTATTCAAATGAACCTCGTACCTTCCAGGAATCGCCGACTTAGTAAGAAAAAAACAGTTTTTGTTACAGTTTTATGCAGACTGGAAATAACCGATTACCATTACTTTTTGATCATCCCTCATAAATACTTTCAGAGATATGATTAATTTTTGGTAAATATAGGATTTTTTCGAGCCTAGCATTTTCCGAAGGATGGTAAAAACCGTTTGTTTTTCTCCGAAAAAAATGATGAAGTTACTATTTTTGAAAGCTGAAAAATTCTGCAACTTGATCAAATTCCGCTTTTCAGAGTCAGCTCCGATTTTAGCACGTTCTCACGCTTGGAAATATGAAATGATTTAAGTTTTTTCATATTTCTAATGAAAAACTGTTCAAAGTAAGCGTTGAAATCATTTAATATCGAAAAACACCACAGTCAGTGTATCACTTTATATGTGTCTGTCTTGCACATTTCTATAGTTTTTGCTATTTCGATGTGAAATTCCATTCAGTTGCTGGCTATAGTTGTAAAATTCCATTGGGTATTGGTTTGACATAACACAACACTATGGAATTATTTACGATTATCACACGTGTGCTTCCGTTTCCGTTTTCTGGCAAAGTAATAAATTTGTTTTACAGAGGGAGTAGTAAAACAAAAAATGAAATGGGAAAATGAAACGATATTCTTTTTTTTTTTTTTTTTTTTTTTTTGATGCATTCATTATGTGTCAAGGTGCAAATATTGTTTCATTAATCCTGCAATAATGCTGAAGATAATAAGAAACTGGGGCACACAAGGCCACATTTGGCTGAGTAAAAAGCACCATTTGACCCCGATAACGCGATAACATACCAGCAGATTTATTAAATTTTTCGTTATCAAACTGTACGAACTACGCTACGCAATATTACCACACCCAATGTATTCCTCAGAATAGGTTCTATTTGGCCTCTCATTAGGATGACTAGTAAGTAAAAGATTTGCCTTAAATGAAAAGGTTATCGTGGAGAAAAAAGCTTAATTTGAAGAGTTGAACAAAACTTTTTTTTCTTTTTGGAGGGATTATAGAAATGACAGAAGCGCTGTATATCGATCGGAAAAGAGATTGTGTTCAAAACTAACAACTCTCAAAAGCTTTATATCTTCATTCCTAACACGGGTACTTATTGATCGACTAGTTCTAAAATATTTTTACATCAAAGTTCAGAAAACTTTGCTTTTAGGCATATGGCGTACTTCTAGAATTTTCTACACTTAAGATTAATAAAAGCATTTGCTCTCTTAGGCCCGATCGTCACTGGTGCCCGTCGTGTAGGACTCTCCTTAACGTACTACCGACTAAAAGCACTTCCTCTTCATCGGGACCTCCCCCCTGGAAAACCATTTTTGGCATTGCATCAGAGGGGTTCCCTTTATGGCACTTAATGCCATCTCTTTTAATGTGCCTACGTTGGGTTCCGCTTTATTTCTCCTGTCAAAGAGCGAGGTTGAATAGTACTTCAGCAGCCCTTGCCAGCATCTTTATTTTCTTTTTAGTAAAAGGGGAAAGCCGGGAGACGAGAAACCGCTTCAGGATTTAGGCCCTAGTCGAGGACGAACGAGGTCCTATAGACTGCGATCTCTGCCAGGAAAGTTGTCCTGTTCTAGAACCCTCTTGGTCTCTGCCAAGGCGAACAGGACCTAGTGTCGAGACCTCACCAAAGAAAAAACTAAGAGCTCCAGCGGCTTAGCAAGATGATGTATAGCGGCAGCGTTTTTTGATGTCAAAGGATTTCTTGACTTCTGGCAGCTTGATAAACATCAAGATCTTTCATCTTTAAGCAAATTACGCTCTCTACATACACGTACGAGTATCGTCCAATTGATATCCAATTTTCTTCGCTTGTCAGCATAGTTGGTATGATGTTTCGCGATCCTGTAAATCCCGTCTTCTCTTCGACCAATTTCTGCAGTTGAAGATCGTATGGACCGCGTTGTCGAGTTTTGCTTCGCTGTATATGCTGTCTAGTCTATCCGTCTTTGCTATCTTGTTTAGGAATTTCTGAAAATATCCATGTCCTGATAGCAGCTGCGTTATGCAATAATATACCTCGCAGAACTTTCTGCCTAACCACATCCAAAGCATCCAAAGATTTCATTTTGCCATCTCCCTTGCCAGCTTTCTAAGGTGTGAGCCCTGACATCTTGTGCTGTTCACTGGCTTACCATGTGGTTCTTCTGTCTATTGGTATCGTTCAACTAATTACCAGCACCGCAGCATTTGACACAATGCGGAACGACGACGCTACGCGTAGTGTTGCTGTTTGCACCGAACTCAGAGCTTTGCGAAAGTTATTCTTTTTAACTGAGTCCACCCATACCTCGCAGCCGTAAAGCAAGACTGATTCGACACTAACCATCAAAAGCTTTCATTTGCTCGTAGTTAGTTCACCTATGTTTGCCATTAATCTTGACAGTGATGCCGTCACTTGACGTGCTTTAGTAGCCGCATGTTGAATCTGCACCCAGTAGGTCAGCTTGGAGTCTAAACTGACACCCAGATATTTAACCACTTTCTTCATTATATACGTTTTCGACAGTTGATTCATCGGTATTTCCAACGGTATGTGCTTACTGGTAAGGATAAGTAACTCTGTTTTTTCAGTGGCTAGCTTGAGACAGTGGTTGTCCATTCATATCTGCACGCGTATCATCATCTGGTTTAGCTTCCGTTGAGCATAGTCAGTATATTTGGCAGTTATCTCAGCTGCAATGTCATCGGCGTAACCGACCAAATAGGTGTCGTCTGGCATCCCAATGTCTAATATTTTGTTGTAGCAAATATTCCAAAGATCTGGACCAAAAATGGAGCCGTTATTTGTTTGTGACGCATGCTGCTGTTTGTTTCGTAAACCAGAGTTCTGTGTCGAAAATAGATTTATTTAATTTCTTTAAACCAAATACACTCTTAAAAAGCTCATACAAATAGCTAAAAGTTTTTTCCAAAAAAATTTTTTCTAATGCGCTAAAGTGATCCAAGAAAATTTTTTTCCTAAAACAAGTCAGAAAATCAGTTTTAACTCCAGAAATACATTTAAGACCCTCCCAGGTGCAATTTTTTGTTAGCCTAGGCCTTTTCTGTTACCTCCCAGATAGTGATGCGCAAAATTAGTCTTGGTCTTGCGTCTTGTTCTTGGTCTTGCTAATTTTGCGAGACCAAGACCAAGATGCTGCTATGGTCTTGGTCTTGCTCACGATAATTGTCAAGACCAAGACTGCTTTTCAGTCTTGCTAATTTATAGTTAAAAGTTGTTTCACGCCCGTTTTGAAGATAAAATCATCTCTCGATTTGTATTTTGGTATCTTAAAAACCCAACTGCTTTGGAAAAATATGGTTTTGAATACTCAATATCTCTGAAAATTTTTTTAAGACCAAGACCAAGACCGAGACCAAGACTTAATGAGCAAGACCAAGACTCAATATCAAAACCAAGACCAAGACCATGGCTGCTATGGTCTTGGTCTTGGTTTTGGTTTGCTCATCACTACTCCCAGAAGCTTCGTAACCTTATGCGATACAACCTATATAAGCCAATTATCGAAGAATATTTCTAAGCAAATGAAGTCAATGCAAAATAAATAGTTTTTTACAACACAGCGCTAAATAAAGTGAAAAGTCGCAACAGAAAATCAGAAAAACTTTCTCCAAGGATTTCAGCAAGCAATTTCAAATAAGTAAGTAGTTCAGAGTAATAAGCAATGACAAAGCCATTGTGAATGAATGCAACGAATATGACATTGATTTTTCTTAAGCACTGATTACATGCTTCTGGGTTCCAATTACTTTTGACATTTAAAGCCCCCAATCATGTGACACAAACTATTTGCAATTTGTCTTGGCCTTCCCTCGAGTACAAAGGTCCTTTTTGTTTTGAATCCATAATAAGTAACATCAAAACATGATAAAAGATAATAATTGTTATATCCTGTTTCATATCTTTATCAGTTTAATTACAAACTACTACTGTTAATGCTGTAAAAACTCACACACCACATTCTTCATTTTGTATCTCTTAAAATTCAGTGCAAAAAACAAAATCTAAAGAACACTTCAGTTGATGTCTGTGTCTCATTCCACTTGTCATTGTCAGTGTAAAAAAAAAAAGAAAAGAATTTTTTTCCAAGCAACAAGAGAGTTATAAAAAATGTTGTGTGTTTGTTGTTAAAACAACAATAACAAAATGGAGTCACCAACCATTGTTGTTAGGAAAATTGTATCGCATCATCAACGTATCGTAAGTGGAAAAAGAAATCATTTGAAATCACTTGTGAAAATCTCTTTCGACATCAAAGCAATGAAAATAAATTGAAGTGGATGTAAAGTGAGTAAATGAATGAATGAATGAGTGAATGAATACTTGAACAACAGACAGACTGCTGGACTGACAAACTGTATAGACGAATGTGCAGCATTGGAGATTTGCCTCTGCGCTGGTGGAACAATGAATTGAAACACGTATGAATTGAGTGATGTTTGATTTTGAAATAACAGTTGGCAACTCTTGGCTGAGTAAACGAGTGTCAGTTATTGTTACAATCAGGACAACAACGAAGGTAACAATTCATAAAAAATAACAACAAACTTTCGTAGTCTTAGTACATAGGTTGTCAGAGTTTAATAGAAATAAAAAGAAATGACGAATACATGTGTTTGGCACAATATGCAGATTAGAGATTGCACTAAATAAGTTCCCTAAACTCCGTCATTTGATGCCTGATCATCAAGCGTAGCATATTGTTTTAAATGTCTTAATGTGCGCTACATTTCATTCACAAAGGTCATTTATCTGAATTTTTTTTTTCGGCTAGTTGTACACATTATCTCAGTTTCTACCACCATAAGGTACAGTAAATAAATCGTTCAACTTAAATGTTTAACGTGAGTTTAAAGACTGAATTTTATTTTTTCAAATGATTTCTTACGAGCTAGACTTACCATATATACATACATACATATATCTACAATACACTTATGAGCTAAGCGTGGGATTTGCTTTGTCAGCAAACTCCCGCATTCATCTTTTGTTTATAGTTATGAACATATTATAAACAAACGATGTTGATAAGGAAAATATTTAAAAGTTAAATATTTCCTTAGCGTTAGCTGAATTCGTAGAAGGGATAACTCCTCCCTCCATAAGAACGACCCTTGGGTGTTCCTTGTATTTTAAACATCTTTTAGCAATTAATTCAATTATAATAGTTTTTGACAAATATAAAATAATAATTACAAATACAAAAATCATAATGTAGGTCATGAAATTTTCAAACCATCCCTTATGTGGTTCTCTATGAAAAGTTAACAATTTGATTTTCTCTATGTTATCCAGATGTTGCAGATATAGCTTTTGAATTGAAATAGGATTCTCATAAGTTTTTATAGTGTTTAAATGGATTGTTGGAGTAAGTATAATTGGTTTATAATATTTATTATAATAAGTTAATGTCCTATTAGTTACGGTTACACTGCAATTATTAAACGTGATAATATTTGCATCTTTTATAAACAATTCGTGATTTAGACAATCTTGCTTAATAGTTTCATTTACATTGACTGTTAGAATAGTGTTATGATTAATGTTAACAATACTACTTTTGAGATTTTTTCTGTAGTTGCATATATGATTCTCCTTTAAAAGATTTTTTATGCAACCACTATTAGGATAAGTTAACTCTCCTTTGAATTTAATATTGTCTTTAATATCTTCAAATATTTCTTTTCCCCTTATAATAACATTTTTTTCAACTTCTTTAATATCAAGCTCATAGAATTCATTATTTGGAATTGGCTCTATTTTTGCTCTCGTATAATTATTGTAATCGAATTTAGGAATTGAAAGAGTGAAAAAGATCGTTGTTTCAGTAATTGACGTATCCTGTTTAATGTAGGGTATCATTTCTTTGGTAAGTTTTAAGTCATTAATTATGTCTGTCGTTAGTTATTTCGGATCGAGTATGTTAAGATATTTGTAGTTTATACAATTTACAATTGAATCCGTATATCTTGTTAATATTTCTATATTGCTTTTTATTACGTTAAATTTATTAAATTCTCCTATGCTTTTATTTAAAATGTCGTTCTCTTTTCTGACTGTATCTGTTTGTTCATTTATATAATTTGCAATTTCTTGAAGCTGGTTATCTAGCTGTTTATTAATTTTATATTGTTTGTTATTCATTTTAACTATATTAAAAATGTTTTCGTTTACCACGTTAAGCTCTTTATTTCGTGCACTATTAGCGGAGTCATTGTCAGATCCGATCCATCAAAATAAAAAACATCTTTATAATCTTTTAGAACCTTAATCAGCTCCTTATTTTCTTCCTCATTCAATTGATCCCTTTTAAACTGTTTTATAATATCTGAACTCTTGATATCTTCATTGTTGTAAATAAATAAATTTTCTGATTCCATACTTAATTTTTTCACTTCCTCTTCATAAGATTCCTCACTCTCTTGTAGGTATAATTTTACTACGTTATCATTAGTAATTAATATCCCGTTTTCAAAATCAATTTTAACTCCTAACTTAAAGAGAATATTGTTTCCTAAGATGCCATCAAATTTGTCGTGAAATGGACAAACCAAAAATTCAACTTTTTCTTCGGATGACCCTAATTCTTTGAATAATGGAATTTTAACTTTGTCTTTGATAAGAATTTCATGTTTTAATGTTTTCAACTTTATCTCGTTAGTTTCGACATTCCATTTAGGATTGCAGATTCCTGGATTTATTATTGACCAGTTTGCGCCTGTATCTACTATAAATCTTAGTTTTCCTTTTTGGGTTTTAACTACTATATATGGAAGTGTTGTGAGGCTTCCATAGGAAAATTTGGATTATCTTCATTAGAATAATTTCTTGCGCTTACCGTTGGATCTACTTCCATTTTTTTGCTTTGGCTAGTCAAATTACTATTTTGAGAGTTTGTATTAATGCCATGGCTTGGTTGGCTGCTTTTGTTATTTTTATTGAATTTCTGAAAGTTATTTTTATTAAAATTTTGACCTTCTTGGTTGTCGTTTTTGTATTTATTAAAGTTTTGCGATTTAGTTTGCTTATAGTTGGAATAATTTCCAGCCTTATCAAGATTTTCGTGCTTGGCTTCAAAAATTACTTGCTTTGCCTCATAAATGGTCTCCACTTTTCTAGCAATTAAAATATTTCTGGTGACCATCGGAATTCTGTCTATGAATGTAGCAAAAGCTAATTTTTCATTATTTTCTTTAGAATAGTATGGTGGTATAGTTTTACCTGCGTAATCCAAAGAAACCTTTACATTGATTCTATCCTGCATTTCTTCTATTACATTTATAAATTGTTTTATGCCTTGACCTGGCCTCATCTCTAACGTTCGTAACTTTACAGTCAGACTCTCTACTGTTTCCCTATCTTTGAAGTTATTTATTAAAGTATTCTTTAATTCTACCCAATTTGTGCATCCTGCATTACTAACTACTCTATAAGCCGATCCTCTAAGTCTTTCTATTATTCCGAAAAGTAATAATTTTTGTTCTTTGTCAGATAGTTTGGATATAATTTCACCATATCGTTCAACACTTTCTATAAATTTATGTAATTCTGAATAATTTCCATAAAATAATTCTATTAATTCTATTTTCTTTGAAATAAACTTATAATAATTACTCATCTCCATTTTGGTTCCTTCCTTTTTGTTTCTCTGCTGCTGTTGCGTTTGGTATTTGTATCTTCTATTGTAGGAA
This sequence comes from Calliopum simillimum, assembly GCA_951812925.1. Lineage (NCBI taxonomy): Eukaryota > Metazoa > Arthropoda > Insecta > Diptera > Lauxaniidae > Calliopum > Calliopum simillimum. Next base: position 95,476,319 of record OX638371.1, read on the forward strand.
ATTCCTTCTCTTCTTGTTGCTCTGCAATTGTTTCGTTGATGTATTTGTTGAGTTTTTTCTTGATGACACAATTTATCAAAACGGCAAAATAAATATTGATGAACTTGTAGTTCCTTCGCTGATTTAAATCTGATTTATCAATTATCTTGATGTAGAGTTACTTTTCGTAACACAAATTTTCTAAGCGCTTCTTTAACAAACGGCAATTTTTTTATATTTCCGCAGATTAAAACTAAATTTCGGTTACTCAATAATTTGGTATTGAGTCACAATTTTTCTAAGCGTTTTTTTGCAAACGGCACTTTTTATTTTTATTTTTGCAGATTAAACTGAATTCGATTTATCCAATAATTTGGTGTTGAGTTGTGTTGCTTCTAGTAACACAATTATAGATTCGTCCCGACTGCGCCAGTAAATAAATCGTTCAACTTAAATGTTTAACGTGAGTTTAAAGACTGAATTTTATTTTTTCAAATGATTTCTTACGAGCTAGACTTACCATATATACATACATACATATATCTACAATACACTTATGAGCTAAGCGTGGGATTTGCTTTGTCAGCAAACTCCCGCATTCATCTTTTGTTTATAGTTATGAACATATTATAAACAAACGATGTTGATAAGGAAAATATTTAAAAGTTAAATATTTCCTTAGCGTTAGCTGAATTCGTAGAAGGGATAACTGTACCAAATACATATCATAAAATAAAAGCCCGTTAAAAATCATAAAATTCATCTTTACAAATTTTCCTTAAGTTGTTGAAATTGAAAAAGCTACAGCGAATTTAAAACTTCAATGCACAATATTCAACCAACAAAACGAAAATCGAATAAAATAACATAATTAAAGAATTTGAAATCTTTAAATATTCGAGATATTTACAACGATATACTATACCTGATGATCAGGCGTCAAATGGCGGGGCGAAAAAAAGCTAATGCAGATTATCTTGTGAAATTTTATATTTTCCAACACTAACCAGTTCTAAAAGTGTCTTAGTATCTTAAAATTTTCATAATTTTTCAAAAAAACTTCTCTTCCCGAAAGTTTCTGTGCGAGATTTTTTGAATTTAAATCTGAATTAAGAGCACAGGAGTCTAATGTACCAGACAGAAGGCAGCTTTAATGCACATTACAGACGCAATAATATGATTTTTTCTATTGCATGATTTTAGGCATTTTTTAAATGCATATTTCATAGGCATTGACTAAAAGAAAATTTCGCAATTCAGAGGCCAAAAAATTTTTTTGCTTATCTCACTATCAATCTTGTTTTTGATGTTTTAGAATTTTTTGGCCCCTGAATTGGAAAATTTTACTTCTAGTCAATATCTATGAAATATGTATTTAAAAAATGCCTAAAAGCATGCAATAACTAGTAAGGGTGTAAAATTTGGCCTGGCCAAACATTAAATACCATACACAGCAGTTTTTTTAAAATTTTGTTCATTTGGGAGGTGCTACGCTCTCTTGTCCGAGTTCACCCAGTTTGTGTCCAGAGTTTGGATTTATAGTTTTTAGTGTCTGAGAGAAAAACGTTTTCGGTATAGCGTTTTGAAGCTTTTGCTTGTATAGGAGGTGCCACGCCCTGTTGTCTAAGTTCGTCTAGTTTTAGCTTAGAGCGTATTTGAATAAAGTTTGGTTGGATTATCTCAAAAAACTCTTTCAGTATAGCATTTTGAAACTTTTGCTTAAATGGGAAGTGCTACGCGCCCTTGTCCAATTTCAGCCAATTTTTGTGGAGAACTTTCATTTATGATTCTTAGCGTTTGAGTCGAATTTAGTTCGAATATCTCAAAAAACGCTTTCAGTATAGCGTTTTGAAGCTTTTGCTTATATGGGAGGTGCCACGCCCTCTGGTCCGAATTTGCTTAGTTTTTTTTTAAAAGCTTGCTCTTACAATTCTTAGTATTTATGCGTATTTTGGTTGCATTGTCGTGAAAAATACTCCTAAAATTGCATTTTGAATATATTTTTTGTATGAGCGGTAGGCGTGTCCGTTGACCAAATTCGCTCATTTTCAATCCCCCAAGCTACCTTTGGCGACGAAGACAGTGTACCAAATTTCATTGAAATATCTTGCTCAGTTTTCCCAAAAAGTGTATTTCAACACACAGCCCGCCACCCAGCCAGCCAGCCAGACAAACGGACATGGCTATATCGACTCAGGAGGTGACGCTGATCAAGAATATATATACTTTTTTATATCTGCCACGCCTCCTTCTCTACGTTACAAACGGAAGGACAAAGTGAATATACCCTGGGTGTAGGGTATAAAAAGACTCGCATTATTACGTTTATAATCTGAGTTCAGGTTCAAGTTGAGTCCAAGTTAAGTCCAATTTATCTTCAAGTCAATTTCAAGCTAAGTCCAAGTCAGTTCTTATTCAATTGTAAGTCAAGTCCAAGTTAAGTGCAAGTCAAGTCCAAGTCATTTCCAAGTCAATTCCAAATTAGTTCCAAGTCAAGTCTGCGCCAAGTCCAAATCATTTCCAAGTCAAATCCAAATCAATTCCAAGTTAAGTCCAAGTTAGTTCGAGGTATAAATCAAGTCTTAGTCAAGACCAAGTCATTTCTAAGTCGAGTCCAAGTCAAGTCCAAGTCAACTTCAATTTAAGTCCAAGTCAAGTATAAGTCAAATCTTAATCGTGTCCAAGTCAAATACAATGCAGTTCAAGTCTGAGTTAAGTTACAGTGAATTTCAAGTCAGGTTTAAGTCAAGTTCAAGTTAAGTCCAAGTAAAGTTAAAGCTATGTCCAAATCAAGTCACAAAAGCAGTGAGCTTGATATCTCTTTCTTGGTGGTCATGACGTTATGGAGAAAGTCGAAAGAGCAATTTTATGCAATTTGATATGCAAAATAAGCTACAAAACTTTGTATAGGAATCTCAAAAGATCAAACTAAAGGTTTAAGCAATAAAAACGTCGGAAATTTTAAGCAAATGGCATTAATGCCATAAATACAAGTTTGCTCAGTTGAACAAAATCAGGAGATATTTGGGTATTGCACTGAAACTAAAGTTTTAGTTTTAATAAAATCAATCTTGCTATGTGAGTACGAGATAGTCTTTGATAAAGACCAGTGAATACTTGAGGCACAGACTTTCACAAAAAATGCTCCAAGATGCCAAAGCAAACAAGATTAAGTTACGAAAAGCAAAACGGGTCAGACTAACTCCAGGAAAACCTACTAACAAAGCCAACAGCTAAATTAATCTTAATTTGAAATCAGCCAATATCAAAAAGAAAAGTTAATATACCAAACTCCAACTGGAAAACAACGTTGTAGAGGGTATACCAAAATTCGGAAATTCATGGAAAAAATCGATATTATGGCAAAAGTTCGCATTCAATGAAAATGGCTAATATTAGCCCTATATAACAATAAATCGCTGAAGACATGGCCATTTTGAGAGAAACATCTGTGATTTACAGTTTACCGTTCCAATATCAGCCAACATTGCAACGTGAACTTAAATGTGGGAGATTAAAAGTTTCAGTTACAAGTAAAAGAACCTATGCACATTTGTTGGTAACTCAAAAACAAAGCAAAAACTTTAAAGCAAATAGGATTTCCCACAAAATTTCCATTGCATCTGAATACTTACATAGATATTTTTACTACTCGTAAAATGTCAACATAAAAAAGAAACAAAAAGGAGCTCTTTTATCTAAATTAAATCCAGTGTCATTTCGCCAGCAACAACGTGTGAAATGTTGTAAGATTTGTTGATGTTGTTCTTGTTGTTTAGCACGTAACTTAAGACTCATCTCTACTGGTATGCGTATTAAGGAACAACAATATGTTTGTGCTTTTTCATCTAAAATTGTTCCCATAAAACTTGGGAGCTAAGTAACATATGTGTAGTACTTGGAATGTTCAATATTAAGCGACTCTTTCGATATTGTTGACTTTTTCAGGAGTTTAAAAGTTTTTTTTTTAACTTTTAGAAAATTTTCAATAATATTTGACATTTTCCACAAAGGTTTTAGTTACAAAGAGTCTATATTTTCTCACTTTGTAATGAAATTGATTGCGACTTCAGAGGCTTAAAAATATTTTGATACTTTCATGCTATGTTGCTTCCATCCAGTGATCGGCCGCACTAATATCCTGAATTTTTGGCAACAAAATCATTGCTCTGTATGTTCATTGGTCTAAATATGACAATTTTGCTTGTTAACCAGAAATGAGTTTCGTCGCTAAGCACAATTTTTTGATAAAACAATGGATCAATTTGAAGTTGTTGTAAGGCCCATAAACTGAAATTGAAATGTACACCAAGATCAACTGGCTTTAATTCTTATTCGAATAGGCCTTCAGATCAAGATCACGCCTCAAGATACGCCACAATGATCCATAAGAGATGCCCAAAGCCTGAGATCGGCGATGAATGGATTGTTCACGATTTTCTCTGCTACTGCAGCGATATTCTCTAAATTACGTGCTCTGGTTGAATGATGAATGTCCAATAGTGTAAAATTGCTTCGAAATCTGGTGATGATGTTACGAATAGTGCGCTCAGTTGGATGCTCATAACGACCAAAATGATGTTGAAGAACTCTATATCATTCTTCAATTGATGACTGATTTCGGTAGTAAGTTTTCATTATTAATAAACGTTGTTCAGGAGCAAGTCTATTTATGATTGAGTCGTATTAAACACTAAACACAAACGTTATATGGACAAACCATTTAACGTATAACAACTGTCAAAATAATCCAGTTGAAGAAGGGACCTTGTATTGGATCACCCTTTATATGTTATAACATCGTGTCTGCCATTGATATATTGCATTTATGTTATTATGTTCAAGTGTTTTTTGTAGGGGTAGCCTCAAAAAGTTGACAGATAGGAAGAAGGTGTGTGAGGGGAAAATATTAAAGATAACAAAAATAGGACCTTGTGATATATTTGCCCATCTAGAAGTCATACCGGGAAAGTTACTGCGAATTTTCAGAAGGGTGATCGATAGAGGGTAGTTGTGTTTGGGGAAAATGTCGAAATAAATAATTTCACCTGGTCATACGTTTTACTCTTCAATGGGACACTCCGGGGAAGCTAAGAATTATTTTTCGACATTTTTTCCTTTTTTTTTGTGTTTTTGAAGGGGGGCCCTCAAAGGTGCGTCAAAGGAAAATTTTAGGGAAAATAGAACCTAATTGCATATTTAGCCTATATTGCGGCTATCCCGGAATGTTTGCAGCAAATTTTCAAAAATGTTGATTTTCTAGGGGGACCCCAAAAGGGTGGCAGATAGGGGATAGGTGTGTCAAGAGAAAATGCTGGGCGAGAGGAAAAAATAATAAGAACTAGTCATACATATCACCCCTCTAGGGGTCACCCCGGGGGAGCTTTGAACTATTTTTCAAAATTTTTCCTAATTTTTGAGTTTTTTGTAGGGGGACTCCCAAAAGAAGGAGAGATAGGGGGTGGGTCTGTCACATGAAAATTTTAGGGATAAAAAAATGATAGGAACTGGTGATAGATTAGATTTCATCTATCTTGGGGTCATCCTGGGACAGTTGCAGTGAATTTTCAAAAATATGGATTTTGTGAGGGAACCCCAGAGGGGTGAAAAGTAAGGGGTTGATATGCTTGGAAAAAATGTTGGGCAGAAAAAAATTATGGAACCTGCTCATACATTTCACCCTTCTAGGGGTCACCCGGGGGAGCTATGAACTATTTTTCGCCAAGGTGCCCCTCTTTGGGTCCGATGCGACAGGTGTTACCCCCCTTTGACACAAAAATTTTGTATATGCAACCTAACAAGCTTGGCCCGCACAAGCTTCCAATACAGAAAAAACGCGCACTTAAACCAGGCTAGTGTACATAAGAAAATTTATTTTTCCATGTTAATTAAATATTACTCATACGACATGTTGTACGTGATTTAATAAAAAATAAATTTTGAATTGGCTATAACTTCTGTTAATATCACGATAAAATATTAGTTTTTTCACCATTATAAAGATAAAATCTTATTCTTTAAATAGAAACGACTAGATAACAAAGAAAATGACCCAAAATATATTCCTTAATCTCAACATATTCGCTTAATTTTTTTTTTTTGAAAAGGTTGTAGGGAGGAGCAGGGCACAAAATTTTCCATTTTTTTTTTTAAGTGGCCCACTCCCCTTAATGCTAAAAAAGTTCTCACGGCTAAGCCGCTGCATCGTCTTTTATGAAATTTGGTATGGACATAGGGTTAACACTAAGGAACGATAATATGACCTTTATGTTTTAGAACGGGCGGTATCACGTCCCTAATGAGAAAATGCATAGACTTGGCTACTAATAAGAATTTGTTTGCTTTAGTTAAGAACTAGGTGGTCTTTTTAAAGTCAAATCGAAATGGTCGATTTTCAGCCCAAGGTAAACTCTAGTTAATATTAAACCATATTGGCCCAGAGTGATCGAGTTTCGGCCACAAGGTAAACTCTAGTTTTAGAAAATTTTGAAACATTCTATATATGAAATTTATATTAAAGTATGAATCGTTTTGCAACAAAATGCTTTAAGTAGCTCTTACATTCCGACATATGTAATAATTGCGCGTGTAAGCGTTCTCGGAAGCTGTGGCCTTGTGCATTTGCTAAAGTGGCTGCTTCGTGACAGTCAACCAATAAATGGTAAAACGACGGAAGACTGTACTCGTATTATTTGTATTATTTGTGTGGAATAAAAGTGGCAACAGTAACAACTACAACAATTACAACAACAAAATGTTGTAAAACAAAAGTAAAACTAAAACCATAAATGAGTACGCATACATATAGAGTATACACAAATACATCTACTCATAGTTATCACAAATCATATGTACGTACCAATGTCAAGTGTACGTTTTCAAAAGAACATTCCGCACACAGATGGATGATGTGCGAGAACAAAAGACCACCAACAAGTGTGCGCACAATGTGTGTGCGACAGTGAGAAGAAGAGCGAAGATAGCGCACTCGTACATTTGAAACAATAGCGGTTGACAGTAACGCCCGCGATGTCATCCTCTTTTGACAGTTTAAAGTTACTTGCGCGCGCTCTAACAATGGAATGTAACAAAATATCCGCCTGACAAATGTACAAATTTACGTTCATACATATGTGGAATGTCACAACAAACGTTAAGGAGATAAGGATGTGTCTTATTTCCTTTGTGGTGTACTAATTTCGAAGCAGACTTTTTGTTTTTCTTTTTTTTTTTCGCTCTCTTTATTTTTATCTAAATACTTCAGTTTAGCTTAAATTTCAGCATAAAAATGCTATTTTTCTTTTAAAATCTGTTTTTGTTGAATTTGGTAAATTTTTATGAAAAAAGAGATTTTTGAAATTTAACACTTAAACTTTTGACTTTAAACAATTATGCAGGAGAAATTTAAAATTCAACCTTACGGTAGAAATAATATGAAAGCAAAAAATCCATGTACTTAATTCTAAATAATTGAACACATAACCTAAGGAACACACTTCACGCTTCACACTGCAAAAATAGACATTCAACAAATCATCACACCTGCATCAGATACGATATTCCCAGAGCAACAGTGTAGCCGCTAGCGCCACATGCCTGATTCGTAGAGTGTTGTCAACATGCATTCGCTATTGTGCTTTTTGGTGCTTTTCAGTGACGCGTTATAAATATTCACCTACGAAAAATTGCCTTCACACATAGTCAGCCAGCGTTAGGTACTGATTAAGCTGGGACCAGAGTGGAGATTACAGAAGATAACTGCAAAAAGCTAGAGTTTGCCTTGGACCGAAAATCGAAAATTTCGATTTGACTTTAAAAAAACCATCCAACACTTAACTTAAGCAAACGAATTCTCATTAAAAACCATGCCTGTCAATTTGCTCTTGAGGGACGTGCCACCGCCCACCTTAAAATATCAAGGTCATATTATCGATCTTTAGTGTTAAACCAATCTCCGTAACAAATTTCAGAAAAATTGATCCAACAGCTTAGCCGTGAAGACTTTTTTTCCATTTAGGGGCGTGACACCCCCCTTTTAAGACATTAAGACTATATTATCGTTCCTTGTTGCTTACTCTATTTTCATAATATATTTGAGAAAAATCGATCTAGTGGTTTCGCTGTGATGTTTAATTTTTTCCCGTGATATCTTAATCACTCGAAAACCATTAACCCGAATTGAGTATTTTTTTTTTTCTTAATGAGCAGATATGTTGCCAGGTGATGTTTGGTAATAACTCCTTTTTTCAAAATTCCTTCGGCTTCGTCCAAGATATTGAAAAATCTTTATAACTCGAGAATCATTTACCCAATTTGAGTGATTTTAGATACGTCGCCTGATGAAGTCCTATTATACTTATATCCATTTTCGAAACTACTTCGGCATCGTCCGGGGTGTAAAAAATATAACAAATTACACCCACTTATTTAACTTTCGATATGTGTCAAGCTTGCAAGGCCATAACAAATTCTTTTAATTTTTTAAAATCACGGACGTTGAATTTTGAAAAAAGAAACCTCACCGGACAATATTTCTGCCTATTCAAAAAATACTTAAATCTGGTTAATGGTTGCCAAGTTACTAAGCATTATCGAACAGAGTCGAAAGAAGTTTGAAAAAATGGCGCAATACCTCTTCGGGATTCATCCAGCTATCAAAAAAAAAATCACTCTGATCGGATAAATGGTTTCCGTGTTATTAAGATTTTTAATTTATCGGAAGAAACCGACTGAATTTTGAAAAAATAAAAACTTTACAAAACCTCACCGTGAAACGTATCCAAAAATCACTAAAAGTCACTTAAAATCATTAAAATCGATTAAATGTGTAACGTCCCAAGTGACGTCACAACTTTCCTATTTGTAGCAAAACTTTAAAAAATTGTAAAATGAACTAATTCTAACGGGATTACCAAATTTAAAACTAAAACAAACAAACAAAAACAAGTTTAACGCCGTCAAACATGTGTTCAAAGGACCAACAACAAAATACACAGTACGAACACACATACACACGTAGGCTCGCGACTATAAAAGCAGCAGCAGTCGAGCAATCGACAGGCAGTCACAGCCTAGCATTCGTCGAGTGAGCATCAATGTTAAAATATTAAGATTGATAATTAACCACCGAAAGCTTAAAGGAAAGTGCAGAGGCCTCGTATTTATTAGAAATACTCCTATAGTATTTCACCCGAGCTTCCCTCGAACAGCTTAAGTGATCATTGAGTCGTAGTGGACCACACTGAATACTCCATATGGTATTCACTCCAGTGTGAGTTCGATATTTGAAGTGCTCCATATGGCATTTCGCCCCGAGCTTCCTTTGGACACCTTAAGTGGCCAAAAGGTCGTAGTGGACCGCACCGAGTACTCCATATAGTACTCATTCAGGTGTGAGTTCAATATTCGAGGTGCTCCATATAACCCTTCAACCCGAGCTTCCTTTGGACACCTTAAGTGGTCAAAAGGTCGTAGTGAACCGCACTGTGTACTCCATATAGTACTCATTCAGGTGTGAGTTCGATATTCGAGGTGTTCCATATAACCCTTCAACCCGAGCTTCCTTTGGACACCTTAAGTGGCCAAAAGGTCGTAGTGGACCGCACCGGGTACTCCATATAGTACTCATTCAGGTGTGAGTTCGATATTCGAGGTGTTCCATATAACCCTTCAACTCGAGCTTCCTTTGGACACCTTAAGTGGCCAAAAGGTCGTAGTGGACCGCACCGGGTACTCCATATAGTATTCACTCCAGTGTGAGTTCGATATTTGAAGTGCTCCATATAGCATTTCGCCCCGAGCTTCCTTTGGACACCTTAAGTGGCCAAAAGGTCGTAGTGGACCGCACCGAGTACTCCATATAGTACTCATTCAGGTGTGAGTTCGATATTCGAGGTGCTCCATATAACCCTTCAACCCGAGCTTCCTTTGGACTCCTTAAGTGGTCAAAAGGTCGTAGTGAACCGCACTGTGTACTCCATATAGTACTCATTCAGGTGTGAGTTCGATATTCGAGGTGTTCCATATAACCCTTCAACTCGAGCTTCCTTTGGACACCTTAAGTGGCCAAAAGGTCGTAGTGGACCGCACCGAGTACTCCATATAGTACTCATTCAGGTGTGAGTTCGATATTCGAGGTGTTCTATATAACCCTTCAACCCGAGCTTTCTTTGGACACCTTAAGTGGCCAAAAGGTCGTAGTGGACCGCACCGGGTACTCCATATAGTATTCATACAGGTGTGAGTTCGATATTCGAGGTGTTCCATATAACCCTTCAACCCGAGCTTCCTTTGGACACCTTAAGTGGCCAAAAGGTCGTAGTGGACCGCACCGAGTACTCCATATAGTACTCATTCAGGTGTGAGTTCGATATTCGAGGTGTTCCATATAACCCTTCAACCCGAGCTTCCTTTGGACACCTTATGTGGCCAAAAGGTCGTAGTGGACCGCACAGGGTACTCCATATAGTACTCATACAGGTGTGAGTTCGATATTCGAGGTGTTCCATATAACCCTTCAACCCGAGCTTCCTTTGGACACCTTAAGTGGCCAAAAGGTCGTAGTGGACCGCACCGAGTACTCCATATAGTACTCATTCAGGTGTGAGTTCGATATTCGAGGTGTTCCATATAACCCTTCAACCCGAGCTTCCTTTGGACACCTTAAGTGGCCAAAAGGTCGTAGTGGACCGCACCGGGTACTCCATATAGTACTCATACAGGTGTGAGTTCGATATTCGAGGTGTTCCATATAACCCTTCAACCCGAGCTTCCTTTGGACACCTTATGTGACTAAAAGGTCGTAGTGGACCGCACCGGGTACTCCATATAGTACTCATACAGGTGTGAGTTCGATATTCGAGGTGTTCCATATAACCCTTCAACCCGAGCTTCCTTTGGACACCTTAAGTGGTCAAAAGGTCGTAGTGGACCGCACCGAGTACTCCATATAGCACTCATTCAGGTGTGAGTTCGATATTCGAGGTATTCCATATAACACTTCAACCCGAGCTTCCTTTGGACACCTTAAGTGGCCAAAAGATCGTAGTGGACCGCACCGGGTACTCCATATAGTACTCATTCAGGTGTGAGTTCGATATTCGAGGTGTTCCATATAACACTTCACCCTGATTCATTCCTACGGAGCATTAAAGTCAAGAGGAGATACGTGGTGGCAAGCAGCTGATCCTGCGAGATCCGCGCGAATTAAAAAGGAGCCGCAGTTACAAACGACCATACTAAGGTTAAGACACTTTGTATTATATTCCTTCTAAGAACTTAAATTGTAATTATTATTTAAATACTATTGTAAGCTAAGAATATTGAATTGTGTTAAGAAAATTGAATTGTAAAACCATAAGATTTAAGACGATTTCTGAGTGAAATTTAATAAACGATCATTATTAATTTGATTGTCTTTTAGTTGACCATGGCAACCGCTGACGCTACCTCAGCCTGTGGAACAAAACAATCGTTACAAATGAAATACTCAATTTTGGTCCAATTTTGGATCGTTCGCATCCGTGTGAAGGTGATTCTCCGAAAAAAGTACCATACAATCAATGTCCCGGGGCTCAAAATCATGTTTCAATTTAAAATTTGATGTTTTAATTATTTATTTTATACATGAATTTTTACAGCTGAAACTAAAAGGTTTTCTCAAAAGGAGATCCGTAATTTTGGCTGTAACTTTTAAGTTAAAGTCTTAAGCGATTACAAATATGCAAGAACTGACCAAAGTCTTAGCATTTGAGGTAAAACAGACCTTATTTTCTTCGATAAATTATCAAATCTAAAACTAACCAGGCAGTCTTCAGCTATCACTCTTTGAGTTTTTTCTCATATTGGCTATAAAGAAACTAAAATTGAAGACCTCTTTACAAAAATGATGCGATCGGAGTCTTTCTGTGATGCTATCGAGAACATTATTATAACCGCAGCCTTAGGGGAATAAATTACTTTATGGCTAACTACAACAGAGCCAGAATGAATGTACATACTTTTTCTCTGACTAAAAAACAGAAAATGATTCACTCTGACCGTAACTTTAAAGAAAATTGAAGGGGAAAAAAACTCATCGTGATGTTGACATAATGAAGCACATAAATAAAGATATTCTTGTGCAAGACGCGTTCCTTGACTTTGCACCAAATAAAAACGGGCAAAAGAAAAATAAAATTTGCATATCAGTGTCAACGCTAGGATTAAATTTGAGGCAAAAAAAAAAAGAAACGCATTTTTCATATTGGGACCCATTCGCGTAGAGCGTATGGTAGGTACGGCGCACCAGTGGGAGTCTGCAAATTTTAATGTTGTTTAATAGCATAACTGAATATGTTTTTCATATATTTTTTCTTAACAAAAATGTAACGCACACATTTTTAAAGATAATGAGAATAATAAGTTGCTTCTGTTTAAAACTTTATAAGAAACTTTTTGATGCTAAAGCGTTTTGTTCTTAAACTCTTATTTAAAGTGCAAAAATGTACTTAGATCCAAAGAACTATAAAGGAAAAAATGAGTAAAGAATTATAAGTATTTCTTACCTTTGGGCACCCGTAGTAAAATTTTTACAATGTAACGTTTTTCAATTTTAAACTATGGCTTTTAAAATGCAAAATTTTTTCCATAGTCCAACTTACATTATTGCATATACTGCAAAAATATAGTTGCCGATATGCAAAAATTATTAACTATCAAAGTTTAAAAGCGCTGAATTGAAAAAAAATCTACTTTAATGCCAAAATTTTATGAGCGCCACGCATGCATCAGAATCATGCCAGCAGGCAGACATGTTGGTGCATATATTAGGGAGTATTTATCGATATGTATATGAAGTTGAAAACGAAAATTTACTGAAATCCTGTTGAATTCCATTGAAATGCATAAAACATATCCCCATCAAATGTTTGCAATTCGTGTTAACTGGTATTATCGATGTTAAGTTCTTGTATTTAAATCAGTGGTCGGCAAAGCATTGCACAATTGTGCAGAGAGACTTCACACGCATGCTTATGCTCTTTGATTCAGTTGTCGCAAAACCATCGACAAAGCAACATCGAGGGCATCTGTCGTTCTGTTTTCTTTTTTATGCACATGAAAAATTTCTTTGCAGATATGACAAATATTTTATTTCATACTTTTTGTGACTAGGTTCAAATTTTCAGTTTACGAAACGCTCAGATAAACTTTTTAAAAATTATATTATATTATACAAAAACTTTTAGGGCTGCCACCTTTTTTTGTAAATTTTGCTTTAACCATACATTTATAAGAAAAAAATTCAAATTTATTCTTAAAACGCTTAGATAAACGTCTTAAAAATCTAACATGTATTTTTAGGGTTGCCAGCTGGTTATTTTTTGAAATTTTGTAAAAATTATACTTTTGTGACTAGATTCAAATTTTTAGCTTAGGAAACGCTCAGAAAAATTTTTTAAAAATTATACAAAAGCTTTCAGGGCTGTCACCTTTTTTTTGTAAATTTTGCTTTAACCATACAATTATAAAAAAAAATTCAAATTTATTCTTAAAACGCTTAAAAATCTAACATATATTTTTAGGGTTGCCAGCTGGTCATTTTCTGAAATTTTGTAAAAATTTTACTTTTGTGACTAGATTCAAATTTTTAGTTTAGGAAACGCTCAGAGAAACTTTTTAAAAATTTTACAAAAACTTTCTTATGAATTTATTGAAAGAAAATTTTGGTTTTATTCAAATAACCAGGTGGCAACCCTAAAAATATATGTTGGATTTTTAAAAAGTTTATCTAAGCGTTTTAAGACTAAAACTCATTCTTTTTTTTAAATATATGGTTCAAGCAAAATTTACAAAAAAACCAGGTGGCAACCCTAAATATTTTGTATAATTTTTAAAAAGTTTTATCTATGGATGCGCTCGATGTTGCTTTGTCGATGGGTGAGCGACAACTGATTGAAAAAGCCCAAGAATACGTGTGAAGTTTTTCTGCACAATTGTGCTATGGCCTGTTGACCACTGGCATAAGAAGACAGAAATATGCTTGCACTCGATGTTGCTTTTGCAATGATTTTTCGGTTTTAACGCATATTTTTTTGCTTCAATAGTTATTTCGTACTGTTTTCTGTGAAAATTTTTTCTCAGTGCATTCTCTCTTCTCTCACTAACACACTCTCAAATTTATTTTTGCCGACCCCTGATTTAAATGTTAAAATTGGCGTATTTTGAATTGTTACTCATAGAGACTTTGAAGGATATTAAAATCCCAACGGGAAGAAATGAAGCTGCTTCATAAAAGAGCGCAATGGAAGCACATCTCTGGTAGCATACGAAATTTTTCAAATTCTATTTTTTTTTTATTAGTTATAAAAGTTAATAAATCTACCAAAAGTTACAGAAAAAAAGTAATTTTTGTGAAATGGAACTTAAAATTTTGAAAAACTTCCACGGAAGCGTGTTTCATATGCTTCCAAATGTGTGCTGCCACGGAAGCGTATTTGAAGCGTATTTCATGTGCTTCTGAAGATGTGCATCTCCGCTAGCACATGCTGTGTTAAAAAAGATAAGCAGTGAGAACAGCACTGGAAGCAGCTTCTTGCTCCCTAGAAGCGCAACTGAACGCGTTTCAATGCGCTTCCGTTTCCCGTTGGGATATTACATATACCGTTTTTACGTTTTCTTGCATTGTAAATACACTAGATTATTTCATAGGACACTTTTGAAAACAGGTTCCAATTGATAATAAAAGTAGTACTACAATCATCTCATGTTCTTTATATTCTGCTGAGCACAGACCTTGAAAACTCCTGCGTCTTGCTTACATTTTCAACTCACCTCAACACTTCTCTCATCAACATATATGACACTTTCTTGGCTCCGATCACTTTCACGCTTATACTTCAAACAGTACTGATACAAACTAAATAAAGCATGAATTACACTAGAGAACAAAAAACTAACACTGCGATTGAACCATTAACAAGTTATGTAGCTTTAAATATCAAAACTTTACAATAATTTACATATATGAAACCATGCCTTATCCGCCCAACATTTCATTAGCGAAATGCACCCATATCAGCAGCAGCATAATCGCCGCAACCAAACAAGGACTCATTAAAAAAATGCCAACCGCAGCGTCAGTTACTAAACTTATCAAACAAGAGAGAACGGCAACCAAGTTAATAACTCCTGCCACGCACACCCACATAAGACAAACACACACACGTTCACATGTACTTACACCAGGCAAACAATCAAAAACCACTTAAAATGCAAAAGCACCGCCGTGCTCCATTCACTCGTACAAACAATAAACTACACTGACGCGCTAATGAAGCTCCAAAAATCCCAGTCAATCAGAGTCCTTTGGAAAACTATGCATGAACACGAAACTTTTTAGCACAAAAATCGAACTAAGCACAACTTGTCCAATTAATAATTTTCGTAGAGGAGCTGATTTAGGTGGGTACATAAATAGGTACATGGGGGGTTAGTGTTCGTGGCGGGAAGGATTGAAAGAGCACTCAAATGGTGTTAAGTGTAATTATGGTAATATACTCTCGTCAAGACTGCCAGATATATGTACGTTCGAAGTATATGTTGTATATTAAACCTTTGATGGGATTATTTTGAAGAAGAGATATGCAAGATATCAAAAAAAATTTGGAAAACATTCAATCATGTTGAAAAAAAATTAATTAATAGATTGAAAAGTGCGAAACATTTTCAAAAGAATTAAAAAGAAGTCGAAAATTTTTAAAAAAGCAAAAATTAAACTTAAAATTTAAAAGATATAGAGAGATATGCGCTTTCGCTACACTGAACTTGGTTAGATTTTCGGTACGACTAAACTTAATTGGTTTAATGGGGCTACTTCCGAAACATCACTTGCATGTATTGCAGCAGCATTTTTGTAAAGAGTTTTCAAGGATTTTTAGATGTTACTGCTTATATTAATGGAAAGAAACACTTATGCCTTGTTCCCAATACCTTGGGTGAGCAAACTAAAATAAGAAAAACAAATGCTCCAATACCAGCGTTTTCACTGGAAGGCTTGATACTTCTGGCACTTGGCTTGTAGTTAACTAAATCACAACACTATTAGCACCTTTTCATTTATATTCTTGAATAGTAAAATATATTTTTTTTTTAAAAACACTGAACTTACAAAATTTTTTATCTTAATTTTAACTTGTTTGTTTTGATTTACTTTTATTTTGTCATGCCAAGTATCATCTGGGATTTTTTAAAATTCAGGGCCGCAAAATCACAAATAGCACGATCCAATTCATTTAAAACTAACTTAAATTTCTCATACAATCCGACAAGCTCTTAATATGCAAATTAACTTGTTTTGTGCTCAAACTAACTATATCGCCATAACTAAGCAAATGAAAATGAGTTATATGATTAGCTCGGAAGAAGTGGCACCCCCTGGTAACATAGCACTCCTTTCAATTTCAATACAGCTTTCGTGGAATTCAAATATGAAAAAAATTTAGATCAGTTGCGGTTATAACATCGTTTGGCTGTAGTTGCAATAATTACTTATATATTATATATTTCGAGCAATGAGTATTTGATACCGTCCCTATACAAGTGAAAAATACTAAGTCAGTTTTTCGAATTTTTAGATATTTGATGTTCAAAATATAAAATTTTGTTTTTTGTATGGAAATCGGTGTTTTGCTTATACTTTTTCATAGGGATATATCTTATCAAGCTAAAGACTATAATATTTTAGACCAGAAATCCCAAATAACTCAAAACTCGGAAAAACTTACTTAGTACTTTTCACTTGGATAGAGACGATATAGTTACATACTTATGTGGTCCATGTAAGTGATTCTCCAAAAAATGTACAGTTCTTTGTCCCGGGGCTCAAAACCATATTTAAATTTAAAATTTGATATTTTATCTATTTAATACACATACTTAACAAGAGTTTCTAAGCTATGAAAATATGACATAAAGCGTTAAAAAGTCATTCTCCGCCCTGTTCCTAACCGGTTCTTAGATTAGGTTTAAGTGGCGGCAAATTAGCCACACATAGACCAAAAAGATCGGTAGTGATACCACATCATCTCGGACGTTGAGTCGCGGAGATGTAATTAATCAGCCCTCTTCAGGCTTGAACGTGAAGGCTTTAGAAGCCATTGCGAAGTTTTTTATTGGTTTTAGACCAGTATCTGAAAGTTCTTCAAGATTGTTAAAAAACATTTGTACAAGGGTTTTAAATCTGGTTCCCCCTTTTAACCGGTTCTTGGTGCACTTAATTTTCCCGTTTCGCATATAACGTTATTCTAAAAAAAAAAACTAATACGACATTGTTTGTATTTCAGTTACTGTTTTTTGTGTTATCTCTTCGGAAGAGTTTTTGTAGAGAATAAACACACATTGAAGTTGGTCCTTTATTTTAGACTATCTCCGCCCAGTTTTTCTTATTCTAACTGTAAATTTTTTAAATCTAGAGTGAAAAGGGAACTGAAAGTGAAGAGAAAGAAGGGATTCAGTGCATTTTCAGCTCAGTCTGGTTTTTCGATAGTGAGTGTTTGGGTTTTTTTTTTAAAAAAAGATCGCAAGTGTGTGTCATTCTCCGCGTACGTTTTTTACATTACTAAACATATTATTTAATTTTTATATATTTTAATCGATAATCAATTAGAAGAGCTATCCACCAGTTTCAACTCTTTTAAAAAAAATTGCTGTTTTCATTGTGATATTACGGTTTTTTGCAACATTTTATCATTCTCCGTTTAGTCATTCTCCACCTGGTTCCATTTTGATAGTTTTGATTAAACCATTTATTTAAAAAATAAAAATCAAAATTTAGTCTTTGAACACTTTTCAAAAATCCAACATTAATTTTTACGGCTGCCACCTGGAAACGTTCAGATAAACCCATAGTCTTAGGTGATTTGCCACTTTATAGCATTTTTTTAAATTTAAAGGAAACTCATTTTCAATCATTTTCGTTTAAGTTAAAGTATTATTATTTGTTTAAACAAAATATAGGATAAATCAGCTGTCAGTTCTCTTGAAAATCTTTTTTAATTCCAGCTTTATAGCAGTTCAACTAAAAGTTGCCATATCTAGCGGGTTTACCCTTGGTGAATTTTCAAAATATTGAGAAAATTAGATGGCAACACTACGCAAGCAGTAGAAAAGCGCACAATACCACAATTTCATCAATCAACGTGGGGAAAGTTGTGCAAATAGCGCCAACAAGAAAGGAAAACATTAAAAATAATAATGAAAAATACAACAACACACAAAACACATTCACAATGTGTGCGGAAATTCTTGAAGAGGTGTAAAATGACTTTAATATCCGTTAAACAAATGAAGCTAAAACACTGAAAAACCTCAGTACCAAACATTAGTTAGTTGACAGTTCTAATAATACGTCACAAAAGTGGAAACAAACGGGTTTTCAAATTCCTATAAAGATTACTCATGTATATTAATAGTTTGTTTATTTGATGAAACAGCTGTCTCTCTTTCTCGCTATATCCTTTTGAAGATAATCAACTTGTTGTTTACTTTTCAGTTAAAATTCTTCAGCAGCAAAAGTTTTCTTCCCTTACTCCTTTTGTTGTACATTTATCAACATTAAAAAGTTTTCAAATCATTTTATTTTTCTGCGCAAAACACGGTATACGGGTACTTAGTTTTGATTAGGTACCGTACCACATAACTAGCGCCCACTCACTCACTACTCGTATTTCAAATGTTTGTGCGCAGTCCCCTGCCAATCTTCAAGTCCCAGCACAGTTGTGAAATTTTGTTGTTATTTTTTTTTCTTCTAATTTTTCTCTCATTAAATCTTCATCAGAGTGGTGGCCATAGTTGCCAACTGGGTGAGGAAAATGTTTTCAGTAAATGCTAATTTTAGACAAGACTTAATGATAAGGGTTTATATAAAAAGAATTCTTGAGTAATGTACCATTGAACATAAAATTTCAAATCGTTGGCAAATGAGAATAGTGCTCTGTTTATTAAAAAATCAATATCATGAGTGTCACATCGCATAAAGTGTCATTTCATTTGAATGCTTTTTAAAATACTATAAATTATATAATTCAAAATATAAGCTTTCCTGGCAAAGACAAACAAACAGGGTCAAGCATAGTTTAAGGTAATGAGTGTCACGTTAGGTTTAGGCTTAAGTGGCGACATATTAGCCATACAACGACTAACAGGTTCATGGTGATACCATTAGTATCACACTTTTTATACACAAAAACTTTTTAACTAACATACACACTTTTAAAAAAGACCTAAATTTTGTGATCACTACCAATTAAGTATACTCTTATTTGACTTATTAGTTTTTTACCTTGACGGAAAATCGCCTATTATTTTTAATGACCCATTGTTCTTTTGTGCTAGAGAAATTTTTTCAGTGCAATAATTTCGGTACCGTTTTAACTGCCTTCAGCGTAACATATTTATACCTTTTTTCAAAAAAAAAATAATTTTGCAGATTATCACAATGTTACAACTTTGGTCTAGAACTAGAATTAGATAATGGTTGGGATTGAGTCGCCAAATGTCGCCGCGGCCTATAAGGCCTATTGTGCTTACACTGATATGACTTTATCAGAAGTAGAGGGATACGCTATAAAAAAGTTAAGAAGTTTTTGTCTAGCTAGACTGTCACAGTGGCATAAAATATGCTCTGCTGAAGAACAAACTTCATCACCACAGAATTTAAAAAATTTATCCTGATAAAGTCTCATGTTGAAGAGATGTTTCCTAACTGGGCAATGTCTCGTGAGAAATCTTGTTACAGTCCGTATACCTTTCCTGTGCAGCATAATTAACTGTTTCGTTCTCTGGAAACTCATTGCATGAATGATTTCACTTGTCTGTTGCCTAGAATGTCATTCCAGCCTTTCGAACTTTTCTGTCCAGCCAATTGCTTAGGTAAAATTTAATGAAACTCCCAGGAAGGCCGCGGAATGGCTAGTCCAACAAGTTATGTTGATAATTCTGTCCTAACAAACTCATCTGCAATTTTATTACCCTCAATTCTAATATATACAGGTGTCCAAATGAGGTGAACTTTATTTTGGGAGGCAAGTCTGATAAGTAGTTGGTGGAGACTCTTATTTTAAAGAAGTTTAAGGCTAAAAGTGCCACTTTGTTGCCTATTAGCATACAGATGTTTATTCCACTGGGAAACCTTCCTTCCTATTATCTCAGTCAAAGCTTAATTTCAGGTACTTCCGTCTGAAACACTGAGCTATCTTGCTTCATGCATGCAAATAGATTTTTATACAGCCTGATCTCGTATACACCATTTCCAACTCCCTCATTCGTTTTGGTATCGTCTGTTAGATAGTAGATAGATAGTAATCACCAATGAATTAAGGTCGTGAATATGATAATACTGGTCTATTGCGGACTGACTTTCGGACCAGAGTACTCGCACCTTGGGACCAAGTGTGCTCGTAAAAGTTTGCTTACTTAACGTCTAACCTTGTAAAGTCACAAACATAATTATTTCCAGGAAAAAGAAAGCTAAAAATAGATAAAATGTTGTCATATACAGCTAAAAAGTTAAACCGTTATTTCTCGCTAAATAGAAGAGTCAACATTGACAAGCTTTAAACCGCTTTATCTCTTAAACTAGAAGAGTGTTGAAAGTTGACATATATTTAGCCAATAAACTTACAAAAAATTGTGTATATTCTGAAATGGAGCATGACCGCTACGAACGGAGAAAAAGATGCCAAAATTTAATCGGCTATTTATCGTAAACTCAAAAAGCTAGAAGTATCAAAGTTAACAAGCTCTAAACCGCTATATCTCGTAAGCTAGAAGAGAAAGAGGCTGAAAATTTCTCACGAAAAATTGTGAACCGAGAAAAAGATGACAAACTTTAAGTAAAACACTGAAAATCATAGGGCCAAATGACTCATTAGCTAAGTTGCTTAGAGCGTCACCTTATAATGCGGGAGTCATGAGTTCGAATCTACATGAACAAGAGATGTGTTGTTTTCTTTTATTATAAAGACTCAAGATTTTTTAAAGGTGCAGTTCCAGTTTTAGTTCTCTCAATATTCACACATCAAAAACTTAATTTTAATTCCAAGCGTTCACATAAATTAACTCCTCAGTGAGAGGTCTTAAAAAATACAGCACATAAAAAATAAGTTCTCTTTAAATGTGAAAAAAAAAATAAAAAATTTCCAAGTCGCATAATTTTCGACTTAATGTTCCACATTGCCACATATTTTATGTTACCATTTTACCGCTGAGTTGTAGTTACAGAGATTTTTCTTTTATTTTTCCACCAACTTTAATTTCCACCTTCACTGTAACCTTTTTCATAGTCTAGTTATTTTTTGAGTAAAATATGCACTAAGTAACGAGAAGCGTTCAAGTTTATTTTCTTTTTTTTTCCAAAGATTCAAGTTAAAATTCTGTTGTTAAAATTCTAAACGGTCTATTGTTCGTGGTTGATTGCTGCAGTGAACGTGCTGGGTCAGAGCGTGTGCCTTGTCATGGTAGTGGCAGCAGCAGCAGCGAGTCAGCAATGCTTCCAGCCATGAAATGGGAAATTTTTCTTTTAATGCCACATGATAAAGCAGCAGCAGCAAAGCGGACCTTGCATTTTGGCATCTACTGGATACTGGGCCAAACACGTGATGATAATCATTTTTACTGGGCATGCACCAATTTACATCAATTTATGTTTAACACCTTCTCTTCTTTTATGTCCGTCAATTTTCTTTCTTTCAGCCATCATACACCACTGATAATGACGGTGATGACGCTGATGTTGGTGATGAAACAGATGGCAATTTGATTGTAATCCATCAGCGTGTTGTGTTGGAGTAAAAGTTAAAGCAATGAAATTATATTTTAATTCAGCAATAGATTGGTATGATGGCGTGTTATGAAAAAAAAAGGTAGGAAGTTGGAGATTTAATTGAAATATTTTTGCTTAAAGCTAAACAGCTTATACATTTTATTATAATTAAATGGTAATATTTATTTTATTATTATTGATAGTCATACATATGTTTTTTTAAACGATTCCAAAAACGTTAGGAAATTTTCATTGCATTGAGAAAATAGGAAATGTGTCCAAAATCCAATTAAATTTTTAATGACTGCACTTTTCTTTTGTAATTTAAAAATTTTCGTTTATTTTTATAGCATGAACGATTTTAAATTGTTTTATTTTTTTAAAGAAGCGCGGTAGCTTAGGGCGGTAAAAAGATTTAAATAAATATTTTTATACCGAAAAATATTAAATAAGACTTCCCGGTATTGTCCAAATTATTATTAGTTTTTAAACTAATAATTAAATGCACTTCTGCAATGACGTAAGGTATGTGGTTGCATTTTGCAAATTTCTACAAATAGATATGTAAATTGATCGATATACTAAAAAATAAAATAAAAATAATAATTAAAATATTTTAAGTAGATAACTATTGCATTTTCCACAAACTATATTCTTACTCTTGTTCGAGCACATCATGACTTAGAAATTAGCCTTCAGTTATCGTTAAAATTTCAAAAAATCGATTTTTGAAGAATATCCATGAAATCCATTAATTCCGTGATATTGATCAAAAACCCGTTCTGTGGAACATTTAAAGTTCTAGGAAAAGTCGTGAGTAATTCGATTTTCTATAGAAAATTTACAAAAAGTTCCGATAATATATTCCCAAAAAAAAAAAAATCAAATATAATCACTGAAAACAGACTTTGATCTCAAAAAGATCCCTAATATGCCAAGACAATTTGATTCCAGAGTAATTATAGGATTGTAGAGGAGTTCAGAATCCTAGTAAAGTCTTTTTGACTATACTCTGCTAGATCATAAGCGAAAAGAGACCCTTTTGTTACGACAGAATGCCAGATAATCTGTTATGCTGTGAACAGAGGTTTCATCGTTTTCACGGCAAGGTCTGTTTGAGGCGTTCGCGAAGAAATTCATTTTGCTGAGTTGTCTAAGAAGTTTACAATTCCTAAATAGTTATCTTAACAAAACCTTAAGATTGTCTCGATTTTAATGGAATTATGTGTTTTAGACAAAGTGCATTTAATATCACTAATGTTTTGCCTTTAATAAAATGTTTGAAGAAAGATTTGCTAAGGCCATAGATGTGCTAAATTCCAACAAAAGTCGCTTTTTTTGCAAGAAAAGCTTGTGATATGTATTGGTGAATGTATAAGTGTCTATAAAAAGTCAAAAATCAACTTCATATCAATTGTAAAATGTTTAAAACATGTCTAAGAACTTAATTCCACCTTAAACTGAAAACCTGTAAAATTGCGCCTTACTCTTATTTTTAGCTAATCTGCTAACTTTTACCAGTAAAGATAAGTTGTCTTATCCCAAAATAAATACGTGCTAGGGTCTGACAACACCATACTTAACATGCCAAACTAAAATTTCCAGTTCAGTAAAACATATGACTAAATGAAAATTTCATATAGGGGAGACTGGGGCACATTTGACACTAAATTTTCAAAGACCTTTGAAAATTATTACACGATCTTAATACTCTTTACTGTTTCTGAAACATTGATTATTTAAGATGAAAACCAAGAAAAAAAAAATTTCAAAAAAACTGCATTAAGAGTTCTTTTTTAAATTTTTTCAAAAAAAGTCATTTTGTCAAATGTGCCCCAGGTACGGGGCACATTTGACATTGCAAGGGGCACATTTGACATTGCAAGGGGCACATTTGACACTCACAAAAATAACACAGAAACATTAAACAAAACATTCATACATATATTTTTTTCATATAAATACTAATTATAAGTACCTATGTATGTAATAACGAAGACTTATTTTATATATTAGTGTGAGAAGTCGATGTCAAATACGTATTTAGTGCGTGAACGTGAAGTTGAGGCTGGATTTGTTGGAGTTGGTAATTTAAACTCAATTACATTCTTTAAAGTCAGGCAAACATCTTCCACTTCCGGTTTTATAAAAACCCAATTTAATAGTGAAACTCTTCTCAAATAACTGATCTTGTATCAAGTATAGCTAATTACTTCTACAATATCTCCCACATAAAAATGGGTTTTTGGATTTTTCGCCAAATTTCCCAAGGACAATATATATGTAAGTATAAAGTACAATTTCCAACAACATCCCTAATGAGAACATCAGCATAAAATGTTAGGTAAGAGCCAGTTTGATGGAAATTTCTTTGGTCTGGATTTTGGGTAACACCATCGTCAAGATATCTGCAGCGCTTTCACATGATGATGGGGAATACTTCCAGTCAATTTGATAATTATTAAAAACTTCGCATACATGATGAACTTTGATGTCAATATGTTTACTTCGGGAATTCATCCATCCAGATTTTCAAATTAAAATAAGTGGTAGAGGTCCTGGAAAGCACCTATTCAAAAATCTTGAATTGTAGATAAAGCAAAGGTAACAAATTATATTAAATCAAATGAAATGGATTCTGTGCCGGAAGTCGGAGTTTCTCTCTGGTTTCCGATATTAGAAATAGCGAATTTAACTTTTTTTTCATCGCCATCGCGTCTGTTCGTCTTCATTTTATAATGGTATACCATATCTTTAAAAAGATAACACTAGAAAATCTTCTAAAATACACAAACACATATATCTGGACGAACGTCAAATGTGCCCCTTCGACAAAAGTCAAATGTGCCCCAATATCTCTTGAAGAATTAAAAATATTTTAAAATCTAAACTATTTGACCTTGATAAAAAACACTTTTATTCTATTTATTGTAAAGGTTAGTGCTACCAAATTTTCATACTTACTTCTAAAAAACAATACAACTTTATTTGCAAAGCCCTTACGAACAAGATGTCGAAAATTACAAAAAAATACACAAAAAGTTAAAAAAGCGTATTAGCACGGGAGGAATTGAACGAGAACTACCAAAGTTCATTACGTTGCTTCCACTCTAATTAGTTATGTTTCTGCATTTCAGGTTTTTGGTTCGAAAGGCGTGTTCACACCGAAAATGGCAAAGTCAAATGTGCCCCGGTGTCAAATGTACCCCAGCTTACCCTACAGTAGACCCCGCTTAATTGACTTGATGAAAAATGCAAACTTTTCGGTTCAATTAACCGAGGAATCATTTAAGCGGGGCACGCTTAATTGATCCAACTGATCAATTAAAAGAATCCCGGATAATTGACCGAGTAAGTCAATTAAGCATTGAAAAAATTAGCATTCGGCGGTTTCAGTTTTAATTTAATGGATTTTTTATGTGTTCAAAGCATTAAGAATTTCTTTAAGTCATAAGCTCCATAAAAAGATAACGAATACGAAAATATGTACATTAAAAAGTGCATTAGGTACATAAAGGGAGCTTCAATTCACCTTAAAATAAAATAAAGAAAATTAATACAAAATTCGGGTATGTGCGTAGTAGACTTAGAGCTGAGCATATAAATTTGGAAAAACTAGGTGCAATGGAAATGTTTTTGAGAATTGAAAGCTTAGGATATGTTAACTACGAGTCCATCGGTCTGCCGTGCTGGATCGTATGCCTAAGCACTTGACCGATCTGAAAAGGTTGCGAAAATCTGTTTGTTTTTGCAAATGTCTTGCTAACGGTTACTTCTATAGAAAAATGTTGGTACAATTTTGTAATTGTGTGCGTATGAAAAGTTATTCAGGGTAAAATTTTTAAATTTTTTTATAATTTTCTGTGGCATTAGAAATAAAAAAAGGAACAGACGTAATTTTGACTATTTAAAACCTTTAAGGTCGTCACCTATTCTGGACATAGTATGTAAAGCACAATGCACTTTTGTCGGCGTTAAAAATATCAGCTTGATCAAAACCCTTTAATCCGGGAAGAACTAAGTTATAGAAATCATTTGCACCATTTGCGTTTTCTGAAAATATTTTTTCATAGACTACAGCTGTATTGAAAACTGATTCAGATTTTTCCATTTGTAAAATTTTTCTTAATTTTAATATTGTTGACCTTATAAAAGGGATATTTTACATGCATTTTTCATTTGGAAACCATTTTCTTCCAAAACCAATTAAGCGGGAGTCAATTAACAGGGGATTTGGGTGCCTTTTTCAATGAGGACAGTTTCACTAGGCTTTTTTTAGTTCAATTATCCGGGGGTCAACTAAGCGGGGTCTACTGTATAGGGTTTTTTTCCAGATTTAATATACATTCCTCTCTAGATAGATGGTATAGAATTTAACTTTACTGAATTTTAACAAACTTTGACCCAAACATTTCCGAACCTTAAGCTAAATTATATTTTTGAAACTTTAAAATTTAAACTGGCATAATTTACCAGCACGATGTTGGTTTCAGTTACTCCAGAATCTGGAATTGAGTTCAGTAAGACCAAAACTTAATTTTGACCTCTGGCAAGTTGAGAATGGTTTTGGAAGATAAATTTAATATACAGTACGCAATGGTCACATTAGGTTAAGAGAGAGTACAATGCGAGAGAAAAACAAGAGAGCTTTTAAGAGAGCCAATAAGATTAAGCGAATCTTTCTTTATTGAGGCTATAAAATGCTTTAGATTAAAATTAGGAAGGTAGTTGGAATGACAAAATCAAAAATATCGAGTACGTTCATAAGTGCAAACACTCACGGCGTGATGTCTGTACCTAATGTATTGTTCTCTTAATAGACCGAAAAATTTCTCAAGTGAGCCACTTCAAAATCAAAGGCTTTAAAAAGGATTAATTTTTGTTGCAATCAGTAAAGATTTTCGAAAAATACTTTTTTTTTTTTAAATATTTACCATAGACCATATTTAAGAACCAAAATATTCACTGGCAGACCATTTTCTGCATTGTTTCTCCAGGTGTCAGCAAAGGGTTTTTTTATATGCTATGGCTCTTGATTTCAAAAGCCATGGCAGTGAATGTGTTTATGAAAATCCCTATTTTAAAGTTCAATCGAAGTCATACATACTTAGAAACACTGTCCGAGAATTTTTTAGCTCCGCATGTTCCAAATAATCGAAATAAATTTGAATTATTCGAACCACAATTTTTGCTCTTAAACAGTGATTATGCGTAAGGTAATGTCAAAATACTTATGCCACGACAAAATTCATTGTTTACTTGCATTCTTAACAGCAGAAAAAAATGCAAAAGGTAAGCGAAAAAATATTTGGTAAGCATATAGCACGGTCTTTCTTTTAAGCATAATTTTTGCACCATTATTTGACAGATCTAAACAAAGTAATCGATGATCACAAAAAGATTTGTCAAAATAATTTTGCCGACAAGTTTAGTTGGCATTTGATTAGCGATTCGACATTATAGATGATCCCCCAAATATTCTGAATTTGTTGAATATTGGCAACATGGTTTTTAATAGGCTTATTTTTTGACGAGCACTTAGCAAATGATAACCGATGATCTCAGGTTAAAAGAGCAACTTAAAAGAGCAACTTAAAAGAGAATACACTGTCATTTACGGCAGTGATGGAGAAACAGAGAATCAAGAGATAGAGCGCGCACTTTAAAGCCAAGATTTAAGAGCATTGCATTGAAGCCAATAAGCAAATTGTGTTACCAACATGAATTCAGTACGAACGTAACTGGCAAAGTGTTCAGCCAATTTGAGTGTCTTTAACGTGTTTAGCGCATGAGTACGCGTTTTCGAACTTACGCGATATACAAAGAGGATTTGTTGTGAATTTTAAGTGGAGAATCTTCCATTTATTGAAAGGTTTACAAAAAAATATTCTCTATCCTACAAAAGCAAAAATGCAAAAAATTTAATAAAAATAAAATTTTGTGAAAAGTATCGCGCAAATACAACTTTAAAGTGCAATTGTGTATATCTGTGTGCAAAATAAAAATTGGCAGTATATCGTTTGCAAAAATATTTCATTAAATCAATACGCGAAACTACGTTTCAATTTACTCGAAAAAGAAAAGTAATTTTTCAAAGAAATGAATTGAAATTTGCGAAAAAGTGTGTGTGAGAATTTTTAACAAAATTTACCTTCTTGTAGTGTTATAGTGTAGATACGAGTACATACATACATGTATCTGCGTAGCCAGTGTTGCTAAAAATAGTGTACGCCTGCGTAGTTGGTAATTTTAAGCTGCTGGTGCTGCTGCTTCAAAGTGGGAAGTGTAAGATGTGAGCGCAACAAGCGTAGTGTTGTAGAGCAGAGAACCTGCAACAACAACAATTGACTTGATTAGCCAAGTGATCATGCCGTTGCTACTGCTACCGCTACAAAACAATCAAACAAGAATACAATAACAACAAAATCTAAGCGATTAATAATTTCTGTTAACAAATTTTTTTGTTGCTTTTGTTGTTTTTTTTTTTTTTCTTCTAAAGCTTTAACTATTATATCATCAAGCCTGTGCTTAGCCGCAGCAACACATACATGCTATACCATGACATACATGCATATGCTATGTACCCAGTTGGAAAGTAATTGTTATGTGACTACACAAAAAACAAATACTTGTATTATGGGGTAAAATAATCTCTTACATAAAACGTTTTTCTTTGATAATATTTTTCATAAAATATTCGATGCAGATAATCGCGATGTTTCAAATCTGAAAAAAACTTTTTTAAATTACTCTGATACATTTCTTAAAAAACAGATTTTAATGAAAAAATCAGCTATTTATACAGTGTAATCTGGCAAAATAAAAGTTTCAAGTCATCAACATTTTTATAAATGATGCTAATCGATGCAGAAAATTTCGATGGTTTCAAATCTGAAACAGTTTTAAGAATCGGTTGATTAATTTAAAATTTGGCGACCGTGGTCAACGATAATAAAAATTAAGAAATTTAAGGCCACAAAATTGTCGACCAATAATTTTCTATAAATGTTGGTAAACATGTTAGTGAGATTTTTGCAAAAAACTAGTTTTCATGACCTTTGACATCGAATATCTTGAAACAAAGTCACGAAATCTTAAATGACATTTTACAATGGCTTTAAAACGTCATCTTTTGGATATAATTGTAATCTTCTTGATGGCTGCATCAACAGCTTAAGGAACCTTCTCAATTTCATAGCAATTTCGTAGAATTTACTTTGTACATATTAAGCACGAACCCTCTCATCGTTTGCCGTAGTCTGATTACAGAGTGTGTCGAAAAAAACTTACATATACACACTTTTACAGCCATAACTTATCCTGTGCTTATCGTCGTAAAATAGTCTTAAACATTGTACGAAAACCTGAATCAGCAAGAAAAAAAGGTCCAACAAATATTGGAAAGGCAAAAGATGTCGAACAACTTTTTCGAAGAGCTCCGAACAATTCTGTCAGAAAAACAGCTCGTGTAGTTAAATGCTCTGATTCTTTTGTGTGCAGAACCAAAGCTAATGCTGGGCTGAAGTCGTATAAAGTTTAAAAAGTTCCAGACAGCAATGCGGCAAAAAAATTTAGAAGCAAAAAAAACGAGCTAAAAAATTGAGGTCTAATTTTATAAAAACATGTAGAGTAGAACGGGGTAATGTCGTGCAGGGTAATGTCGTGCACGGCTGTTTTAGCCCAAAGAATTGAATGATTTACCAACTGTTCGTAAGGTAGGAACCTGCTGACCTACTGAGCTTATGCATATAATACTAGCAATTTTCACCAGTTCGTCTTTACAGAGTAACCTTTTTTTCAAAACGCACGCTTTCGGGACGATAAAAGTGTTTTTTTATCGGGTCAGAAAAATAATTTTCCTTCCGGGAAAATATACCAGGTAAGTGTTTTCTGAAACGAAATATCCTGCCAAAGAAAAGAAGTATTTGGTTTCGAAAAAAAATTTTGGGCTTCACCGAGTTATCGAAGTTGACCTTTAAAACGACCATTGGGGTAATGTCGTGCACATTCACTTACACAAACACAATTTCTTGCTACACAAATGTTGTTACACATAAATGTAACCAATGAAATTATCTTTCGATCGGATGCTTACTCGTTGCATTCGCTTGAGATGTACGGCTTTACGAGCATGTCAAAGTTGAGTGCACGACATTGCCCCGTTCTACTCTACACAACATATTATGTACTTCATACTTGTATAATAATGAATAAATACATGATAATGCTAAATCTAAACTAATAGAACCACTACCTATCATTTCTCACACATTTTGGTACCTTTACTATACTCGGAAAACAATACACGACATTACCCCACAAATTTTGAGGGGGGTAATGTCGTGCACATTTTTTTTTTCTTCACTTACACAAACACAATTTCTCGCTACACAAATGTTGTTATACATGGATGTAACCAATGAAATTATCTTTCGATCGGATGCTTACTCGTCGCATTCGCTTGAGATGTACGGCTTTACGAGCATGTCAAAGTTGAGTGCACGACATTGCCCCGTTCTACTCTACGTGCTGTGTGATGGATGATGAAACCCATGTTCTGGCAGACTTTTCACAACTTCCGGGTCAAGATTTTTATGTGGTTGATGAACGAGGTAATATTCAGGAACAATACCGGACAAAAAAGCAAACAAATTCCCTAAGGAGTTTCTTATGTGGCAAGCCATTTACAGTTGTGGCAAAAGAAGCCAAGCATTTGCGACATCAGCAACGATAAATATAGAAATGTATATTAAGAAGAGTCTTCAAAAACGGCTGTTGCCTTTCCTAAAACAGCACAGAGTGCCTACATATTTCTGACCCAATGTAGCATCATGCCACTATGGAAAAAAAGCCTTTGAGTGGTATGCAAATAATAGTGTAAATTTTGTACCACGAGAGGCAAACCCACCCAACTGTCCAAAACTCTGGCCTGTGGAGAGATATTGGGCGCTCGTGAAAAGGGAATTGAAGAACACAGGAAAGTTATCCCAGGTCATGTGTGACTCTCAAGCGTAAATGGACCGGCTCCTCCAAAAAGGTAACGGAAACAACTATAAAATTGTTAATGACAGGATTCCCGGAAAAGGTGGATAGATTTATAAATTCCGTTTAATATTCCAATTTTTTAATGTTTAATAGATTTCTATAATATGTGACCTGGCCTATGAAAAGGGTGCGTACGTGTCAAATATATTTATAAATTCACATATTTTTAGGAATTTTTAAGTTAAACGGTTTAAGTTTTATTTAACTTTAAGCGTGTATAAGTTTTCTCGACACACTCTTGATTCTTAAAAACTAACTTGCGCAACTCAAAATTTTTTTGGTGATTCTTTGAAGAGTTTTTGACTGGGATTATTACCTTTTTTTTTTTTAAAAAATTTTAATTCTTTTTAAAAGTTATAAGCATCTGAATTTTTATGCACGTCTTTTTATACCTTACACTCAGGGTATATTCACTTTGTCCTTCCGTTTGTAACGCAGAGAAGGAGGCGTGGCAGATATAGAAAAGTATAAGTATATATTCTTGATCAGCGTCACCTCATGGCTGGCTGGCATGCTGGCTGGCTGGCTGGCTGGCTGTGTGTGGAAATACATTTTTTGGGAAAACTAAGCAAGATAATTCAATGAAATTTAATGCACAGCTTTCGTCGTCAAAGCTAGCTCGGGGGATTGAAAATGAGCGAAATCGGTCAACGGACACGCTTACCACCCATACAAAAAATATATTCAAAATGCAACTTTTGTAGTATTTTTCAAGATAATGCAAGCAAAATACACATTAATACTACAAATTGTAAGCGCAAGCTCTGAGAAAAAACTGGGCGAATTCGGACAAGAGGGCGTGGCACCTCCCATATAGGCAAAAGCTTCAAAACGTTCTACCGAAAGCGTTTTAAGAGATAATCGAACTAAATTTTACTCAGACACTAAAAACTATAAATACAAGCTTTACGCAAAAACTAGATAAAATCGGACAAGAGGGCGTGGCACCTCCCATATAAGCAAAAGCTTCGAAACGCTGTACTGAAAGAGTTTTTTGAGATAATCGCACTAAATTTTACTCAGACACTAAGAATTATAAATACAAGCTTTAAGCAAAAACTGGGTGAATTCGGACAAGAGGGCGTGGCACCTCCCATGTAAGCAACATTTTAAAAATACTGCTGTGTAGGGTATTTAACGTTTGGCCAGGCCAAATGTAACACCCTTACTAGTTTTAAATTGCGATTTCTCTGTAAATATCAAACGAAAACTTATGAAATTTTTGTGGTAGGACTAAAAATAATTCAAAATTTATATGAAATAAACTTTTCATAAAAATTTTTTGAATTTCTTACAAATAATGCACTTTTTAATAAACAAATAGATATCCATAAATAAAAACAACATTTTTAAACAAAATTGTTCTCAAAAATCTGCATAACATTTCTATTAAAAAATAGGAGGAATTTATCATCAACAAAAAAGTTACGCGTACTTAAATGCCGCTACATAGGCGCCTTGCCTATGTGATACACACATTAACGCTCGCTGCGCGTTAGAACGCATTCTCAATTCCTGCATAAATTATGATTTGTTGTTTTGAAACGGCATGCAGCGGTGAAAAACAAAAATCACATAGGCAAGGCGCCTATGTAGTGGCATTTAATTACGCGTAACTTTTTTATTAATGATAAATTCCTCCAATTCTTTTTATAGAAATGCTATGTAGACTTTAGAAAACAATTCTGTGTAAAAATTTTGTTTTCATTTGTGGGTAGGTATTGCTTTAGTATATATTTGCATATTAAAAAGTGCATTATTTATAAGAAATTTTAATAAATTTTATCAAAAGTTTATTTATGTTCTGGGAACATCAACAATGACTAGCATGGATAGTTTCAGCGATGCATTTGTAGCTACTTACTTTTAAAATGTGAATTTCCTACTTAGTAGAAAAATACAGCAAGTGTTTTAGGAACTGATTTATTATTATTAGACTATATGTTACTGTATTTGTAGACCTGTACACATACAGATATTTTTTTGTTCTTTTCAATAGACAACTCACTAAATAGATAGATATTTAGTTATTCACAAAGTGCTAAAAACAAAAAAGCAAAAAACCAGAATTAAAACGTTTCTAGGTACAAAAGCAACAAAAATAAAGTTTTTTGCGCAAGCGTATTACATACCCACCAACCATCCGAGTATCTGAGAGCGCTCGTTGTTAGCGATTTTGCGGTTTCGCATTCCAAAAAACAAAACACCAACAACAACAAAAGCAACAAAATTGCTATTGCTGCTGCCAAAGCCGCGCTGTGAGAGCGTGCAAAGATTGCGATCGTCTCGAAAACAACACCAACAACAACAAAAAAGAATTAAAGCCCCGGCTACAACAAAACTAGCAATAGCAGCAATCCCAACAACAACAACAACGAAAAACTTCTTAATGTAGGTTTAACTTATTTTTTTTTTTTTAGTTGTTGTTTGTGCATACCGACCAGTGCACAACAATAACACCAACAACAACAACAACAACAATAATAATAATAATAAAATAAGAGCTTGAAAAACTATTCGACCTAACAACGATAAATAAAAAATAATAATAATACATTCATACATATAAAGCATACAACAACAATACAACAAAAATAATAACAACAGCAACGACAACGACAACAACAATAAGAGTCAACGTATAAAAACCGCGGAAGGTGAGCAAGTTTTCAGTATTTTTTATAATTATTTTTTTTTTTGTATTTTTAGTTTTTTATTGTAATCATAGTTCTTTATTTTTTGTTTTCTTTCTTCGAATTGATACATTTTTTGTGTACAGGGTGTCCAGAAAATAAAAAATTCAAAAACAATTACAACATTGACATACATATAATTAACAGAAAGTGTAGACATTAAAAAAGTCGCTACATACAGTGACGGTCAAAAAAATAGGTTCAATTGAAAAATTTTCCTTTTTCGTCATAACACATAACAGCTGATGGAAGAATTTTTTACTAAAACTTTTTTTTATTACGTTAATACTCCACTTCCATAAACTTCAACATATGGGCACGGCCAGGTAAGGGGCTGTCCATAAACTCCGTGACGCTCCTAGGGGGGGGGGGGTTCGAGCAAGCGTCACGCTTGGTGTATTTTATTTATTTTTTATATGAAGCTACCGTCACATAGGGGGGGGGGGGGAGTTCAAAATAGCTAATTTTAGCGTCACGGAGTTTATGGACAGCCCCTAAGACGATGCTATACAACTTTTTTTTTTCTTTAAATCTCCCACCCATTTGCCCATGTTTCATAAGTTTACATCTAATGCTGTCAAAAAATACCATTTTCAAGTATGTAAGTTGATTTTAGGGGTGCTTTTTCATAAAAACTTACTCTTGCTTGTGAAAAGAAAAAAAAATGCCAAAAAAACCAGTCCCGAAAAGAAGGTAAAAATTTGCTTTATTTTGATTGTATCAATGCAATTTTGATTTCCTCAGAGAGCAAATATCTGAAATTAAGGATTAACATTGATATTTTGAAGGAAAACCAGTTGCTTGTCCATATTTTTGGGCGATTAATTCTACCGCAAAAAAAAAAACATAACGTTCCCAACGAAATATATTAAGAAGTTTCTTGTAGCGGAAGTTAGTGGGTAAAATATTAAAATGCAATCACCCTTATCGAGTATTTTCAGTCTAGTTTCTGAATCCATTTTAAAATTACCTAAATAAAGTATCTACCATGTTGAACATAGCCACTAAATATGTATAACGTTCCCAACGTTTTTTAATCAAAAATCATAAGTGATATTTTTCTACTAAAATTTCTTCTGAATCCACGCGATGAGCTGTTTTGAAAGAGATAGAAATTCCTTACAATAATTTAAATCAACTAATAAGAACTGTTGGATTGAAGAGGAAGTTATGGACATAAATCACACAAATTGTTTTTTTGAGATCTATCCAAGTGCATAGGATATCACAAATATTTTGTTCCTTACAGGCTTTTTGA
The DNA here is from genome assembly GCA_951812925.1 of Calliopum simillimum. Classification (NCBI taxonomy): domain Eukaryota; kingdom Metazoa; phylum Arthropoda; class Insecta; order Diptera; family Lauxaniidae; genus Calliopum; species Calliopum simillimum. Next base: position 95,511,093 of record OX638371.1, read on the forward strand.
AGCTTCCGAAACAACCTAGTAATATTCTTGTTACATGTACCAAATTTAATGCGTCTAGCTTAATCCGTTCGGCCACCTGTCAGGGCTCAACATAAAAATCTGAAAAAAACAGAAAAAAATGTATTTTCGATTTAATTTTTTTTGTTGAACCCAGACTGGCGGCCATACGAATTTAGCTAGATGCATGAAATTTTGTACAGATAAGGACAATATTACTAAGCTGTCTGAGACTAAAATTGGACGTGATCGGTTAATCTTCATGCCTACTTCCCATACAATGTTTTAACTAGCATATATGGGAGCTAGGCGTGAACATTAACCGATCACGCTCAATTTTAATCCTGATCAGAAAATGGCTCTCAGTATTATTTGAACCAAGTTCCATGTAGATAGCTTTATCCTTTTGGGAGAAATCGTAATTTCAAAAAAAAATATGTATCGAGGTCTTGGAGCAAAAAATTTTTAATGTAGTGTAAATGGGAACCTTCCAAGAAATTAAATATTCACATATTTTCATCTTGATGGATGTTTGGACTGTTTGGCTGTATTTGACCTCAATTTATTTATGGAAATTCGTACGCATAACGTTCCCAACGCATTTGCATAACGTAACCAACGTTGTTTTAACGTCTATAAATCTACCAAAAATATTTTTTTCTACACAATTTTAAGTTCAATCATAACTTTGATCCTTTGCCTTCAAATTATAGAAGATGTTCAGGAAAATACATTACTAGATTCGTAGACTTTTTAGAAAATGTGCACTGACCTCAAAAATCGCTTGCAAAAAAAAATAACGTTCCCACTTAAACTCTTATAACTCCAAAGCCATAAGCGATAGACAAAAACTTTGTTCCTGCGAAATATTGGCCTTAGGGAGACTTATTACATGCACTTAAGATATCATGATGTTTGATTATTTTTCAAAGAGATAAGGGCAAAAAATGTGCGTGCGAACGTAACGTTCCCAACGGTGGCAGTGCCCATATGTAAATATTTCTTTCCTTAAGTAATGGGTTAATCTTTGTGTAATCGATTAAGATTTGGATCGACATCTCTGATTTTTATGAAAATTGGTGAAAAGTTAGTATTTGACATACGTAAAACAGTGGTAAAATGATTTTTCGAAATTCCGAAAAAATCCAAGATGGCGCCCGTATGAAGTCCGATCCAACTTTTAGATACTCACATGTTTGAAAATTCATAACTAATCGGCCTTTTATCCAATTTTAATGAAATTTTCAGGGTAAGTGCAGAAAAATATCAGCTTTTTTAAAAAAATAAATAATAATTACACTGAAAAAAAAAAAAATTATTTCAAGTGGAACAAAAGCTTTTTTTCTTTTTTAACCCTTTCGAATCGGTTGGGACAATAGATCCCAAAATTTTTTGAATAAATACATAATTTGGTTATTAACGTCACTGAAATTTAATTAATAAAATTAGTGCAATTTTTAGTAACCAAACTTTTTTCTTTTAACCACTCCAAGGATATTATAACCCAAAAATTCAAATCGAAAACATCAGTTATGAGTATAGACCGGAAGCACCTCTGCCGGTGAAAATTTGAATTTAGAGACGTCAAATATTTTACTTCAATTAAGTTTCCAAGATTAACCTATCACAAATATTGTGTTCCCCACAGTTTTTTTTTTTTATTTTGGGTCGAAGAGTTAAAGTTAATTTGGGGCTTGGTGCACCATTTTAATTTTTCTTAAATATTTTTATTTAAAAGTAAGTTTTATTATTATTACTTAACGACCTTTGAGATTGTGGTAACTATTACGGTTATCAAGATATGAATTTTTTAAGTTGTATAATGTTTTTGTTTATCATGAGTCGTTAGTGCACGTTGGCTAACATTAAGGGTTCCCACCGTCCGGACGGTATCTTTTTTTTCGGTTGCCCCTAGTAAAATTTTTAGAAAATTTTAACCCATTTATACCAAGTTTTTGGAAAGGGTTCAAAAGACCCTTAAAAAGGCGATATAATGGGCTAAGATGTTCACGTAGCCTTACGTGAAATTTTTTAGTACACATTAAGTCCCATTTTTACGGGTCTTTTAAACCCTTTTTTCCAATAACTTAGTTATAATAGGTTAAAATATTCTTCAAAAACATTCTAAAAAAAATTTTGCTAGGGGGCACCGAAAAAAAATACCGTCTAGACGGTGGCAACCTCATATGGTAGTGCACCAACGACTCATTATAAACACAACATAAAACAACTTCAAAAATTCATAACTTGATAACCGTAAAAGATACCATAATTTTGAAGGTCGGTGTATAATAATAATGGAATTTCCTTTGAAATAAAAATATTTTAAAGAAAATAAAATGGGTGCACCAAGCCCCAAGATGGCCTCAAAAAAAAAGAAAAAAGTTTTTTTTTCCACATAAAATACATTTTTTTTTTATTCAGTGTGGTTTTTTTTCAAAAGCTCATATCTTTCTGTAGTTGCCCTGATGATAAATAAAAAGCCGAGGAGTGATTGAAATTCAAGCATGTGAGTATCCAAAAATTGGATCAGATGGCCGCACTCTTGGATTTTTTTGGAATTTCCAAAAATCATTTTATCACAGTTATACGTATGTCAACTTTTCACCAATTTTAATAAAAATCGGAGAAGTCAACTTAAATCTTAATCGATTACGCAAAGATTGACTATAATAAAAAACTAAAACAATCATTAAGGATCAAATACATAGTGGACAAAAAAATAGTGTCAATGTTGGAAAATCATTAAAAAGTACGGAAAATAAAAAAATAATATTGTATTTAGTAGCATTACCCTAATTATTAATCACTGCGCGACATCCTTTCGGCATTGAGTCCACCAAGGCCTGGCAAATGTTTTTCGGAATATCGTACCAAGCTTTTGAACTTTTGCCTACAACTCCTTCTTGTTTTTTGGTTTTGTTGGTGCTATTTTCTCTTTAACTATTTTCCACAAATTTTCGATTGGGTTTAAGCCCGAAGATTGTACTGGCCAAGTCATTAATTCCACATTATTGACGCAGAATGTAATTTGGATCATTATTTTGCTGAAATTACCATTTGAATGGCATACTCCCTTCAGCATATGCAAGCATAACTTTTTCCAAGATACGGACGTAAAAATTTGATTCCATTATTTCCCTGATAGAGTACACAGGCCCAACACCACTCGAAAAAATATAAAATCTACACACCATTATATTGCCACCTTTATGTTTGAAGATTTTGGTGATATATTAAGTATTATATTCTGTATTTCTTGGACGTCTTATCCAAGTTTTTCTTCACTATCAAATTAACATTTGTTTTGTCCAACAAAAAGGTTTTGTATCACCTCTTCTCAATCTGATTTTAATATTTTAAATGCTAATCGGATTTTCCTATATCTCTTGGGACTTTCCGTGATGATCTTTAGAAAAGATTTTTTTCCACCAAACGCCGCCTAACAGTTCTGGTAGTTCAGTTGTTTTCCGTGATCTACCGCAATTTATTTATTTTATGTTGCTTTTGTGTCAGCATATCATATTATGACCAAAAATCTGGGTTATGAGCAGATAGAGAACGCAAAAAAAGTAAGGATGGAGAAAAGTTTTTGACAAATGACACTTCTAAGGCCAAATAATGAAAAATAAAATCAAAAACGTGATGTCATATTCTTGAAGAACTTGGACCCATTCCGGATTTTTTATATGCAGAACTTAGGTATCAGTTTGCCAACATCATAATAAATTATTTAAAAAATGTATTTTGCTTCTTCTAAAAATATTCTTGCTGATGAACAATACGTATACATATATCTTGGCAAGGTTCTATGTATGTATGCATTGTCCGACAAAACAACTTTTTAAAAAAAAAAACTAACTCGATATCAGCGGTTGACCAAAAGCTGCTTTTTTTCTTAATGGTCTGTGTAATTTATTTACCAATCCAATTAACTTCCGTATTTTTTATGAAATCCGATCTTTTAAGACGCAACGCAAACTTTCATAATGTAACACCAACCTGCGATTTAACGAAAAATCAAGACAAAAATGAGATTATGCCTTAAAAACTTAAACGGAAACACATTAACGTTTCCGTGATGTACGAAATTGTTTCAGATATTTTATTACTAGAGATACACTTTTTAAATCAAACTCGTATTTGTTTTAAATGACATAATCTGATTCGAATTTAGTGCTGCCACTCCGCCGGAAGACATTGAAAAGCAAAATGAAGATAAATAAATATTTATATATGAATTTCACACAACCTTATGAAAAAATATCAATGAAAAAAGAAACAGAAAAAATCGAAATCACCACATAAGTTCTACAATAAGGCAATGGCAGTAACTGAAATTTGTCAATGAATGCATACGTAATGTGTTATTTTCATACGTAAAAACGTAACATAACACCCACGATACATTCAGTTTTCATTGCTATAAAAAAAGGTGTCAGAAATTTTATTCAAATGACTTCATTTAACCGAAAATACATACACAAACGAGTAGTATCTGAGTAAATGAAGTTGGCGTGCAAAACTTGAGAAACGTAGAAATAAAGGTGGCGGAATTCAGCAGAAATATCGTTTGAATTAAACGTAACAGCTGCTTATGATTATATCACTAGTGCATGACCATAATTATGGAGAAATAAGAGAAACTTATTAAGGTATACTCATGTGTTCTTCTACTTGACTTCTGAACTTTAGTTTAGCGTCAGTTAACCTTTTCAAGGCGTCACAAGGTCACAACTAATTACTTTTGAATAGATGTTGCTTCAAATGTCAATAACTTCCATGCTACAATAGATTTGTTAATGCAAATTCATATACATTCTTAGAACTTACTGTTTTACCCGGCGTTGCCCATGTTACGTGACATTTTTCACAGAAAAAAACAAAAACAACAAATTACAGATATACTTCAAAGCATGATAAAAGACAGCAATATACATTGTGGGAAAACAGACCATCAATGGATCTTAAACTCATAGGAACAAGAGTGCCGGGAAATGGGAAAAATGTGAAATCCCCAAAATTTTTTTGCGATACGCATATCACTTATTTTCACCCCCAAGAGAGGCCCTTATACAAAATTGATATCACTACACTTAGAATATTGAGTTTCAAAATTTTTGTTGCACTCGAGTAGTACAAAATTTAAAATTAGTAATAGACAACCATTTGTCTATCTTTTTTTACTATGTTAGAAATGCGCTTCAACTTTGAATTGTACACCATTAGAGAGGTATTTGTATGCAAATGTGCACAAAGTTAAAATTATTTTAATATTTTGCATTTAAGCCAGGTAAAATTATATACAAATTTTTCAATATTTACAACAACAAAATACACGGTAACATAAGCCTGAAAAAAGTTTAAGCACAAAGAGAAAGTCGAAAAACCAAAGCACTGCCACATGTTTTTTTATTTTGCTTTGCTTTCGTTTCGCTGACATCGCACCAGGGATGACAAATGTGCTTTTCTATTTTGTACCAAGTAGCAAAAAAGTACTTAAAGTTCCCAAAAGGTACCTAAACTTCAACAGATCCAAATTTTGCATTGAAATATAGCTTTATGGAGAAAAAAAAACATATATTTTGTAAAAGTGTGTGAGCAAATATAAATCTATATATTAACACGCAAAACAAAAATTTGCCCTACCTTTTTCTATGTTAGAAATGGAGCACGACTTCGAATTATACCTCTAAAAGAAAGGTATTTGAGTATAAATATGAATATTTTGCTATTAAGCCAAGTAAAATTTAATGCAAAATTTTTCAATATTAACAGCGATATAATACGCGGTCACACAGAGCTGAAAAGAGAATACAGCACAAAAAGAAAAACAAATAGCTGACTGACACTGACTTCATGTTTTTTGTGTTATTTTCGTTTCACACTTGTCTTTGTACCAGGGATGATAAATGAGTTTTTCTCTTTTGTACCAAATAACAAAAAAAGTACTAAAACTATCCAAAAAGTACCAACATTTTTTAATACATTTTTGGTCAAATTTTGATCATTGGGAGACTCTAGTTAACACTTAATTTCAATCATAAATAAATATACGTACGAACTATTTGATGGTTCCGTAGAGAAATATTTACACATCAAATATAGTGAAATTATAAAGTAAATTTACTCTAAATCTACATTTTTCTATACGTAGAGTAAGGTATGCTTTTAGCCAGAAAACTGTGTAACAATTTTTACTATATAATTCTGGTAAAAATATTTATGTTTGGGCAGACATTTGCATAATATACAAATATTATATCTTCATCATATAGGTCAGTGGTGCAGAACTTTTAAAAAAAAAATACTAACTATAATGTAAGATTATTCGAAATTGTGAATTTACTAAAACAGTAAAGTAAAATATATTTAATTGACTTGGAATTTTAGTAAAGTGTACTAGAAATAAAATGCTCGTAGTGTAAACTATTTTTTTCCTCCGTGTGAAAAGAATTAAGTGTTAATGAAACTGCGTTATTTTTCATTCCCCAAAACTTTTCTGTGAAATGCATATTTCCTAGGTGACGAACGTGACCGACGTATACATCTAAAGTGTAAAAAAGTGGAAGTAAACATATTTTTATTTTAGTTTTTACTTTACATTATAGCTCTTAGGTAGCGCTATTATTAGTGCCAACTTTAATAGCAGGTGAAGTCCTGGTTCTAAGATACACGCAAAAAAAGACACAAAACGAACGTGACAAAAATAGAAGTAGTTTTCGTGCCTATTCAATGAAAGTCAGAATTCAGCGAAACAAGCCAAAATTTTTTAGTGTGATTACTTTTAGAATCTTGTGCAATAATGTTACTTTATAATGTAACTTATCTCATTCAAATATCTTCTGTACTTTTCCTTGATTTGATCATAATCCGAATCGATACGTGACAATATGAACGTGACATTTTTTCTACCATACAAATTCTAAATTGAAAATCTTTCAAAAAACCATGATTTCCCAGTGAATGTTCGATCACCTTATCTTGTTAAGTTGAGGTGGCATCACAAATTTTTCCAAATGATGTCATTTGTCCCTATCCATTATACATGTGTACCAAATCTCATAAATTATGAACTTATTTTTTTAGGGGCGTGGCATCACCCATTTTCCCATGGAACATTATTTGTCCTGGCGCTCTGTACACATTTATCAAATCTCATTAATGTGCGTTACACATTTTCAGAGATATGATGAAGTGATTTTTATGGGGGCGTGATACCCTTATTTTTCCCAGTACACATTATTTGTCTTGTTTCAGAGATATGATGATTGAAATTTTCGGCTCACGATGGACCTTTTGGCGGAAATGTCGATATCACTTATTTCCATCCTCTTGAGGGGGTTTCATGAAAAATTGACATTTTAATAGAATTTTTGTATCAGTTCTTTCCAGGAGATGGAGAAAAGAATATTGATGGGGCAAAATATTTGAGATCAGCACAATTTTTTGGCATTCCAAGCACTTTGTGGGCCGTATTGGTTAACTACATGAAAATAACAGTTTTTGATGGGATGGAGAAAATGGTGAAAGGGTGCAGAAAACTTTTGAGGAGAGAAAAACAAGGTTGGTCAGTAAAAATGTAACCCCATAAAATGTTGCCTTCCGCATTTGTAAAGAGTATCTTACAAAACAAAGTCTTCGATGTGGAAAAAAAAGTGTTAACGATGCATTCTTTCTAAGCCCATAAAACCATAACAATAATTTAATGTAAACATAGACATACTTCGCTTAGATGCTTTATTTACGCTTGGCGTAATTCTGGCCAAAAACATTTTAAAAAAAACTCATTATAAATGCAGTTAAGCTTCAGATGTTTGAACAATTTTGTTTATTTTATCTAAAACTTTGAATAGCAAAATGCTACTGCGCTTCCAACTTTAATAAGGTATCACCTACGTAACTACGGCTTGTAAGTAGACATACGCATATGTATACTCATACCATCACCATGTGTGACGCATTAATTAACCTCTTTTGTTAATTATGCAAATAATGTTGACCCAAAAATTGTACAGGTTAACAAACCCATGTACATACTACGCACTTTTGTTTACTGACCTTTGTTGATTTTAATTATTTTCATTTCATTTTCTTGTCCATTACAAATTGCATAATACATCACCTTTTAATAGGCGTGATGGTAAGAAAACAAACAAAAAAAGACAATAATGCCTGTGAACAATAAAAACATCTGTTGAAATATTCATACATATGTCCGAAGATTAGTTTAACATAATTTTCGTATAAAATATGACATAAAAAGAATATGTATGAATTAATTGAACATATTAAGTGATGAAAAATCATAGCTAAAGCATTTGGCTTTTTCTGAGCAATGTAATCTTGAAGAATGTTTAACCCTTTTGTGGTTTTGTGAGAAACTGTAGCCAGATATTAATTTTTTCACACAATAGACAATTGGTAAAGGCCCTGTGGCCCTATGCTCCTCCTAGGAGTTAAAGGAGAATACATACATACAAAGGCCCATTTATACTTGCCTGGTTAAGGCGATTTATTTAGTTTATGTCTAGTTAGTAGAAAAATATTTTCTCTTGCTTGCAAAAACCTGTTTCAATGAAATCTGTTGACGTCCGGCACCGATATTTTGAATGTTTATTTATTTATTTATTTATTTATTTATGTTTTTTGTCGATACTTTTGGACTTTTCCCAATATTTAGGATGGTTTTCGATTATTTTGGACTTGAACCGATATTTTAGAAGTTTTTCGCTACTTTTGGAGTTTTTCCGAGATTTTGGATATATTTCGATGCTTTTGGACTTGTACCAGAATTTTAGAAATATTGCACTTTACTTTAGTGCTTTTCCAATATTTTGGATGTTTATCGATACTTTTGGTGTCTAACCAATATGTTATACGTGTATATATTTGGATACTTTTGAACTTTTACTGATATTTTAGAAGTTTTTTGATACTTTTAGACTTTCACCGATTTCTTCGATTTATTTCAATGTTTTTCGATACTTCTGGGCTGCAATTCTGCATTGGTGTGGTCATAATTTTTTCGCGCTGTTGCAGAGTGCCTATTCCTATTAGTATGGAAATACTACGAGTAGAGTAGAACGGGGTAATGTCGTGCACTGGCTGTTTTAGCACAAAGAATTGAATGATTTACCAACTGTTCGTAAGGTAGAGACCTGCTAACCTACTGAGCTTATGCATATAATACTAGCAATTTTCACCAGTTCGTCTCTACAGAGTAACTTTTTTTTCAAAACGCACGCTTTCGGGACGATAAAAGTGTTTTTTTATCGGGTCAGAAAAATAATTTTCCTTCCGGGAAAATATATCAGGTAAGTGTTTTCTGAAACGAAATATCCTGCCAAAGAAAAGAAGTACATATTTGGTTTTCGAAAAAAATTTTGGGCTTCACCGAGTTATCGAAGTTGACCTTTACAATGACCATTGGGGTAATGTCGTGCACATTCACTTACACAAGCACAATTTCTCGCTACACAAATGTTGTTACACATGGATGTAACCAATGAAATTATCTTTCGATCGGATGCTTACTCGTTGCATTCGCTTAAGATGTACGGCTTTACGAACATGTCAAAGTTGAGTGCACGACATTGCCCCGTTCTACTCTACACAACATATTATGTACTTCACACTTGTACAATAATGAATAAAAACATGATAATGCTAAATCTCCTCTAATAGAACCACTACCTATCATTTCTCACACATTTTGGTACCTTTACTATACTCGGAAAACAATGCACGACATTACCCCACAAATTTTGAGGGGGGTAATGTCGTGCACATTTTTTGTTTCTTCACTTACACAAACACAATTTCTCGCTACACAAATGTTGTTACACATGGATGTAACCAACGAAATTATCTTTCGATCGGATGCTTACTCGTCGCATTCGCTTGAGATGTACGGCTTTACGAGCATGTCAAAGTTGAGTGCACGACATTGCCCCGTTCTACTCTACATGGGTAAATCTCTGAAAAATTTACCAAAACTTGAAGGTATAGAATATGATGACTTTAACTTCTGGAACATTACTAGAAAATGAACACAAACTTTCAGGATTGCCATATGTTTTTTTTTTAAGTTTCGCTTAAACAATATATTTAAAAGTTAAAATACAATTTTATTCCCAAAACGCTTTTGAAAAATCCAATATAAATTTTAAGGCTTGCCACTTGGTTATTTTCGAAAATTTTATATAATTCTTACTTTTTTGACTAAATTGAAATTTTTGGTTTCAAAAACACTCAGATAAGCTTTTGTAAAATATTACAAAACTTTCGGTATTGCCACCCAGTTATTTTCGCTTAAACCATTTATTTATCTTGCAAAATTTTAAAAAAGTTTATCTGAGCGTTCCTGACACCAAAAATTTCAATTTAGTCAAAAAAAGTAAAAATTATGTAAGATTTTCGAAAACAACCAGGTCGCAACCCTCAAAATTTAGGTTGGATTTTTAAAAAGTTTGTTTGGGTGTTTTAAGACCAAGTTTTTAATTATATTTTTTAAATAAACAGTTTAAGCAAAACTAACAACAAAAAACCAGGTGGAGGGTTACTAAACGGAGAATGATCAAATGTAGCAAAAAACAAACGACGGCGAATGATAAAACGGAGAATGACGAAACGTTGCAAGAACAGTAATATCACAATGAAAATAGTAATTTTTTTTTTACTTATAGAAAGATAAAATAATATGTTTGGTGATATAAAAAAAAACTTACGCGGAGAATGATACACACTTTTTTAAAAAAAAACACACGAACACTCACTGTCGAAAAACTGACTGAGCTGAAAATACATTGAGTCTTCTCTTTCTCTTCACTTTTAGTTCTCTATTTACTCAATACTTAAAAAATGTACAGGAGAATGACTTTTTAACATTTCATTTTTTTTTTTTTTTTTTTTTTTGTATGCAATTCATATAGAAGCTCTAGTTAAGTATCTGTATTAAATAAAACATCGAATTTTAAATTTAAACATGGGTTTGAGCCTCGGGACATTGAATGGTATATTTTTTGGAGACTCACCCATATATCATTCCTCCTCCACTCGGCGCGATCATTGATAACGACTTTCAATTTTCAAGAGAAAACAAACTTTATACCCATCTTATCGGAGACTTCAAGACATGGTGTATACCCAGACAACATCCAGGATTTTGAAATATTCTGTTAGATTTAATGTACTACAAAGTTACTGTCGGAGAAAATACTACAAAGTTTGAATCCAGACTTTTGCATTTTGGTTTTTATCGATTTCAATTTAGTGAGCAAAGATAGTGGGAACAAGGCCTCATATAGACTTTGCTTTGGTTTTGAATTTTTATGTTCCACATCTGATTCAAATTCCCGTCGCATTCAAGTCGGTTCAATTATCACTTTTGCTCTCCGTTTCCATTTATATTAAAGTTATTTGTTGTATTTTTAGTTCACGATCCAATAAGCTAAAGGAGTTCAAAACCCTTTTTGAATGCCTTCTGGGTTCAGTTCTACTAGACTTTAAGAAAATATAAGTTCTGGACCCAAAGCAAATCTTCTGTTAAAGCAAATTGTTTAAAGTTGGTATCTAAGGGGAGAAGCTGAAAATGAGTTAAAGTTGCACCAAATTTTTGAAAACTTTCCAATTTTTTTTTTTTTTTAAGAAATAAAATTTTTTTTGCGCCTTAAAAGCATCACAGCACACAAAATTTAAATTCAGCAAATCCAACAATAAACACTCATGTGGCATACAAAAATTTGTATGCAACGGTCAAACCATATGGTCAAAATGTTGACAGTAAAACAGTTAATGCATAAATTTAATTAAACGGTAATTGAATATTTTTATGTTGTACTGGTGCAGACCTGTGCCTGTACGTTCATTTCTTTTTTTAATGTAAAAAATTTGAAAAAAAAACTCAAATTTAAACGTGTCACACATGTTAATTTCAAATCAATGAGCTCTCATTCATTGCCAATTGAAGGCCATGGTAAATCATGATTTTGAATTTTTAATTTAAATAGAATTTCAGGTAATTAGTACATACAACCATCTACGAGTAGTCTTTTTTTAAAAAAAAAAAACTAGTTAACAGAAACGTGTTTTAAATTTGGTATTTAAATGAAATCTGATTCATTTATGATGATGTCGCTTTTTTTCGTTAAATGTTGTAGTTACTCTGCCATCAAATTAATTGAAAGTGAAATTTGAAGCTCGAAAATAATTTCAAATAAAATTGGTTAATAAAATGTTTAACATCGTTCAAAAATCTTCTTTCTATGTCTTTTATCTTCTCTCACAAAGCAGAGAAACTCCACTGAATTTTTTCATCGCACAAGATACACATACGTAGTTAGACGTCCCAAAGAGGGGCAGTCGCCTGTACTTTTTCAACGATATTAAAATGTTTATTCGAATCATAAGCAATGGACATTACATTAGAGAATTCAATCAAATTGTGCGTATATTTTTAATGTGATATAAGCCTTACGGTACTGATCTACAAAAACTCTAAAAACATTTTGCACCTTTTTGCACCTTCAGCAAATATTATGTTTTTAAAACGACCCCTGCTTGAGTCTGTACTGTATAAATTTGAAAGTAACAAGTTTGTTATGCCAAAGATATATGTTCCTACAAGATGTGCAGCTCCGTACTGACTGTCGTAGAAACTGCATGAACTGATGAAATGTTGCTTGATATTAAACGAAGATATCTGGCAGAAATAAAAAAAAAAAATCGGAGGTGCTTAGAACGTTTGAGCGGTGGCAGCTGTGTTTATAACACATAAATCTGAAGAAGCGATATTGCGAAAATTACCCAAACAAAGTGAACTGAGGACGCTTGTCCACCGAAATGTCAATTTTCTTCATATTTGATTTTCTTAAAATTCAAAATAGTATATTTGCATTTTTATATATTTTTAATTAATATTGCAAAATAGTGTATATTAAACACATTTTACCAAAAACTAATGAGCAACATCTGTTTTTTTTAGCAACATCGCAGATTATTCTTTCAGCAACATTTATTTGTGTCTGATGCACCTTCCACTTCATAACGAGTAACGAGCTGTCTATCCTTATTAATTTACTATCTTTGGTTATACGTTTCCCCCCTGCCGAATTCGCTTAAATTTCTACTAGATCTGGTTTATACTACTTACTTCTAGCATTTGTACGATATTTGATCGAATTATCTCAAATAGTGCTCTTAGTTCTGAGCTTTAAAACTTATGTTTGTATGGAAGGTATCACGGTCTTTTGTTTGAATTCTCTAATTTTTTAACCAAATCTTGCTTATACCATCCCTAGCACTTTAACGAAATTTGGTATACTCAAATAGCATTCTCAGTAAAGAGTTTTAAAGGTTTTGTACCCAAGATTTTATTTGAAGCTTATGTGATCCTTAGTTAGTATATCGTTAGTATGTATAAGTAATTTGGTTGCTCCGTTTATTTAGTCTTCCACCTCTTCTGTTAAGGATCTGTTTTCTATTGATAATAATATATGGTTGCTCAAATCACTGGCTACTGTACGCTCGGCTTAGATTTTAATTAAATATTCCAGTTCTCCTTTCTTTTTCGAGACTATCGAGAACAGGATCAGCGGATGGCATAAGTTTCTACACGCTACACAATATGTGGAAAAACACATGAACCAGCGAACATACCTTGAATTACATCTGGCCATACTCAAAACATCCCACGGCTTAAGGAAACTCTAAGGCCATATGTATAATAGGTATGCTCAAAGGCCACTGTCTTTCTTTCTTTCACTAGACGTCTGCTGAAACTGTTGCTGTGAGTAAGAGGTGTGAATTGTGGGGTCCTGTCTTATAATTTTCCTACCCTCTGTCGGAGCAAATTTCTAAGCTTGGCATATTACTTCTGCGACAAACTGATGAGCTTAGTTAACACTAATACCGCGTTCTGGGACATATGGGAGTTTTTGGCTTTTGCACGCCCGCGGAAGGCAAAAATCTTTTTTACTCAAGAGGAAAGCATCCTACGAAAAAAGTGTACTAGATATAAAATGCTTAGAATCATCAAGAAAATAAATGTGAAATTTTTTGGTAATTTTTTGGAAAGTTAAAAAAAATTTTTTTTTTTTAAATTTTTTCAAAAATTACTCAAAAAAAAATTTTACAAAAAAAATTCAAAAAAATCACACGTATTGCTTAGACGACTCTAAGTATTTTTTGCCTTGTACACTTTTTTCGTAAGATGCTTTCCTCTTGAGTAAAAAAAGATTTTTGCCTTCCGCGGGCGTTCAAAAGCCAAAAACTCACATTTAGCGTCCGAATCCCATCCTGAAACATACATCATTTTAAAGCTTATAAATTATGCTTTAATTTAAAGTACTTTTAAAAAAAGTCTAAGGGGTTTTTTTTGAAAATTCAAAAGAATTTTTAAGTGAAAAAAATTTTGGTGAAAATAAGAAGAAATATTTTTTTATAAAAAGAACACTTCAAAGTGAATGGGATCAGTAACTTAGATTTATCAATTTACAAACTTTAGTGTAAGCTATAAATTTTTGAAAAAACACCCTTTTCATAAAAATGACTAAAAACGCTAACTTCAACACCCTATATTTTAACAACAAATGGTACTAGAACCAAATCCTCCCGGATTGTTGTTCTTGCACAGCGAATCTACCATATTGTCAAATTTAAGCGAAATCGGAGAAAAAAAAATTTTGAGCAGGTACACTTGGCGTGGATTGCTTCCTATATACCCTGGATCCATTTACAAACTTTTTTTCAAATATAAAATCTGGTCAACGAGCTTAAGGGCTTCAAAATTTTGACCAACCGGCAGATACGTACTACTTCGAATCCCGTTATTCAGTAGGAATAGGTAATTCTTGCCAAATTTCATAGGGGGCGTGGAAGTTGTTTAGGAGCTAGACCAGATACAGTTTCAAATCGTACTGACGAAATGCTTGTAACTGGTTTAGCTCACAAGCGACTTCCACGCCCACTATGAAATTTGGCAAGAATTATCTTTTAACTATTGGCTGTTTTTAGAAAAAAAATTAAGAGAGGCTAAATTTGTTAAAATTAATTTTCAAAATTAAGGTCCACCTTTTTTCCAAAAACCGAATTTTTTTTTTAATCCAAAACTGCAGTCAAAAAGCCTATTGAATGAAGTATAAATTTGGCTACAACATATATTTATTTGATTTTAACTTTCTGGATAACAGGATTCGAAGTAGTACGTATCTGCCGGTCAGTCAAAATTTTGGAGCCCTCTAGCTCGTTAACCAGACCTAATATTTGAAAAAATTTTGTGTCTGGATCCAGGGTATATATTAGTAGGTACAACATAGTAAAAAATTACTGAAATCGGTCACATCAACATTTTTTTATGTCCGGTACACGTAGAACGCACGAAATTAAAAAAAAAAATCTGGGCAGAAATAGATTTCATTTTTTATGGTAAATCATGTGATACACGCCGATATTTAGAGCAAAATTTCTCTCTCCGATGGACGCGTAGTATAAGATTCGTAATTTTATTCAATTCAGCAAAGATTCAAAGCGGCTTGGGAGCAGCGAAACTCTGTCCATTTCGAACTTTGTTTTCAGGGCGTCAGAAAGCAATAGTCCTCGATCTTAGTGAGTCCATAAACCACCTTAACTATTGTGATATTTGGCAAAACTTGCATGAAATGTCCCAACTTGCGTAATACCCAACAGAGGAGTGGATGGATACACAAAAAAAAAATTCCACAACAATTAAATTTTTTATGTTGAATACGTTAGTAACGCCGCTACGCATTGTTATTGTCTCTTGCCCGTGGTGCCTGCCTACCTGCCTCATTTTCAGCGCTTACCACATGAGCGCGCGCATATTTTGCATTTTCATGTAACCATTGTAAGCGTGAAAAAAAGCGTTGCATTGCAGAAAAGCAAAGAAATGTTTCAATCACGATTTTAAGCAGAAAATCTGTAGTTAGTCAGCTTAAAATTGATTGAAAGTAAATTGAATTGAGGGCGCAAGTTATTCATATCATTGGTGTGGTTGAATTGCCGAAAACACTTTTAAGTGAAATTTCGCATTGGGGCTGTTGTTTCTGCAAATATTTTTCTACTCAATAAGCAAGGTCCCCTTAAACGGAAAAATTCTCATTAAATAAGTTTGCCATACTATTTTTGTCAACTTTATAAATAGATTTTTTCGTAGTTTTTTTATTTTTATATCATTTTATACTTTTTTAGTTTTATACGAAACACATTTCTAAAAAAAAACATTTCTCGCGCTTTATTATTTAGCGGTCCAATTTTAGAGTCTTAATTTTAAAGAGCTCAAAATTCCATTTAAAAAACAAACAAAAAAAAAATTACCCTACAATTAAAATGACGCTAAAAAATTATGATGTCCGAAAATCGCTGACAAAATTAAAAACTGAAGTCGCCCCATCCAGATCTAGTACATTTCGAAGAGTGCATATACCTACGAAAAAGGATACATACATGCATGATGGAGCCTCCAAGAGATTACTTATCGAGACATATGCATCACAGACGGAAAAATTGCAACAGAAGCAAACTCAATATCGAAAATTATTGATAGCGAATGAACATACCCATAAAATCGTTAAAGCCACGGGAGAGACACACTTCCAGAGGGCGAATACTCTATTACGTGCGCATAAAAATGATTTGAAAGCAAAAATCTGGGTAGCAGACAACGTAAATTATCGCCATAAAACGAAAAAGGAGCTGTCCTGTATAAAAAGCCAAGCCACTTGCCAGGAGCGTTTGCTTGATGATATACAGTCATTCAGGAGTGAAATAAGGCATTTGGAGCACCAAATATCTGGGCAAGATAAACGTATCTTCTCGCTAAAATGTATCGCACTGACTGATATTCGGCACAAGAGTGTTGTTGCCGAGGCCAAAAAGAAATTGCGGAATTTCGAGAATCATCTCGAAATGAAAATAGGCCGTGAGTGTCACTACACTACGGAGAATAATACTTTGAGAAACGAGCTGATACAACTGCTCAACGATAGAGCAATCTACAATGAAATGTACACGAAGCTGGTGCAACAATTGACTAGCGATAAGAAATATCTATTCGAAATAATCGACTATGCGATGCGCATATTCGATAACTGTATCGATACTTATGATAAAATGGAACATTGCTTGAAAAAAGAACGCAGAGATCGTAATCAGCTGAAAGAGGAATATCAGAATTTGGTCTATAAGAGAGCATCCGTTGATCGTCTTCGAAATTTCGTTGAACTTAAGAATAATGAAAGACAGCTGGCAGATCTGGAGCCAAGAGAAATAAAGCGACGTCAAAATTACGTACAGACAAATTTGAAGAAATATGCGCGCTATACGCATGTCTTTGATAAACTTTGCATGTTTACCGGTGAGAATCTCATGCCTGGAATAATAGATAAATTCAAAGAACAAGAAAGTCTTTATTATTCCTATTTCACATATGCCAATGAGATGGGTTATCACATGACACTGCTAAATAGCGCTGTAAATAATTTATTCGAAGATATACGTGGTCTACGTCACGATATTCGTGACACACAAAAAGATCAAATACAAATGATTATCGATTTGGAGAAGGTGCTATTGGAAAAGCGCCAAAATAACGATCAACTTCAAATTAACTGCGATAAGCTGGAAAATCATATTGAAACTCTATTTCAGGATATTGGTTTCATCTATGAATTAACCCAATTGGATCCAGCTCCGCTTATGTTGCTCTTCAATGATCGAGTAGTGGTTGACATGCGATCTATGCGTCTCTTCTTGAAAAAACTGGAGAACCGTTTAACGGACATTATCGCCTATGTGTATTGCATAGAACGTGAGCCAACCAAAAAGATTGAAACCAGTTCGGTAGATTACGATGATGGAACGCGTTCGGCGGTTGTCGCAACGAAGCGCACCATAAGAGGTATCGAGAAAGTCTGTGATTGGCCGTCCACATTGAGTGACGTTGTGCTGACGCAACAATGTCCTGAATGTGCGGCGGGTGATGCATTTATTGGTGCCGAAGATGGCAATAATGACGGTTATCCTGAAACAGGCAATGAAACACGACAGCGTCTGTACGAGAAAGTCGTTCAGCCGGAGATGCAATATCGTTTGCATCCGATAACCGAATGTCGGTTGCCCAGATCACGCGCAATTGCGGCTAAAATGGAAACTCAATGATGTGCACTGCACTCAGACGATGGTTTTGTTCTTTTTTGTTTAGGATTAAATTTTGAATTCGGCAATTGTAAGTTGTCATTTAGAGATTAGAGATTTATATGAAGGAAAAATCATATTAATAAAAATCATATACAGTTATTTGTGGTGGTGTGGTTCTTTTTTTGCTCTCCAATAGAAATTTTAAGGCGTCAGGAAATATCGCCCAAAAAGAACAAAATAACGTACATATAATAGGGAAAATGGCCCTATTAGAAAAGGACTTATCTCAAATTTTATTCGAGGAGTTACGAGCGAAAATTTTTTTATGCTTCATTGGAGTGATAAGTTAACAGAATCTGGAAAATACTTGATGTGCTACGACATTTGATTTAAAACGGGTTCAGGCACGCCGTGAGACTCTAACGCAGAAAAAAGTTACTCATACGTCATGCTAACTTTTTTTATACAAAACATGTATAAAATTATACTTTCCTCTAGCAGCCAGAGATAAAATTTAAAGTTATTATGAAACACGTGTGCCTTGATAAGCTTATAAAGTCTCTTGTATCCTAAGCAATATCAAAATCTTTATACATGAACTTGAATTTATTGAAATAAATTTTAACATTTTTTTCAAGCTATTAATTTAACTTAAGAGATTTCTCAACTGTTGACTCTTATTTAGCTAAGTCCTAAGTTGATCTGAAGTCAAAACCCCACTGAATTTTTGAATAAAATTTTGACCTTTTAGAGGAATGAAATTTTTGAATTAGCTGTCTTTTTAATTTAGAAAATAGTATGGATATGGTGGGCGTTATTATGGTTTTTGTTTTTGGAATTTACTTGGTTTATTTTTTTGGGCGATGTTTCGTTTTGTTTTTTTTTTTTAACGAAATAACGCCCAAACAACACGATAGAAAACCCAAATTTTGGGCGTTATTGCCAAAACAATCATCTCCCAAATTTATATAAAAATAATTTGAGCATTTTCTTGTTTACGTTTTATCATTTTCATTTCAAAAACTGCTAACTTGTTATTCATTGGAATACTTTTTGTGAATAAATTAAAGTGCTGTTATTTCTTCAGAGAGTCTGTATAGTAATTGCACAATATACTTAATAACAAGTGAAAAATAGTTTATCCAATATTTTATTTTTCCATTGAAATATTCAAATGTTTTATTTTTCCACTGTTTGCTTTAAATTTTCCACAACATTAGTTTGCTAACAACTTGCTAACTTTCTTTCAATTAGCCATTCAAGTATTCCTATTGTGTTTGGGCTTCCTCATCCTACTGTGATAAGTTTAAAAATTTCACACTCACACACACATACCAATCTATACCACATAGCTATCCAGAGCAAAGTGCTCTATTGCTTCTGCTGCTGCTTCATGTGGTGTAAGTTTTTGCGCCCATAATTATGCAATTATTTATGAAACGAAACGTTACCGTCGCGCTACTGCTACAGCTGCGTCGCTTGCTGCATTCATTAGCATAATGAGCAGACACCAAACGGTGGCATAAAAAAAAAACTTAATAAATGCGAAAAAAAGAAGCTTCGAGTACCTACCATGTACTTTATTATGGGGTCTTAACAAGCGAGTCTTGATTTAAAGTTGGTTGTGGAAAAAATTTGCTTTTGTTTTAATTTTTTTCTGTGGCTGACTTAAATTGTAGCGTTTTAGCTTTAATCAGATGTCACTTCATCATCATCAATGGGAATTATCCATTGGTTAAAAGAAAAAAAAATCCATTTACATACTGACTCTCTCACTCTCTGGTGTTGTAATTTGATTTAAACAGAGTTCATCAATTGATTTGAAAAATGTCTTGCTCATAGCCTCCCAGATGACTTTAACTGGCTTAAAACTGAAGGCGAAAAAGGCATTTTTGGTTGAGTTTTCTCAAAATCCTGGCATAATAGCGCAACGCGGACTACGTCATCGATTTCATCTATAAAAAACTTTTAGAGTTTGATAATGAAATGTCCAAAAATTCGTCAATCATTATCCCCATTTTGGTATTGGGGGTTATGTCCGCAAATTTAATTAAGATAGAACAAAATTTTTCCAACGGCTCAAGGCCGCCGCAAAGCCGGTATTGGATTTTCGGGGGTTTTAAATCCAGAGCTGGGGCTATTATCAATAAGGCGTTAGGATATATCGTTACGGGGATTGTGTCCGTTTATTTCTGAGGATTAAGTCTGAATAATTTGTGGACATAAAACCCGTTTAAAAAATGGGAATTATGTCCGTGGAGATTATGTCATGCCATAAAGAAATGTTTTTTGAGATTTTTCGGGAAAGTTTGGGATTTTCCGGAAAACACTTTTCGTTTTTGATAAGCTCGAAACTAGCTTGAAATTCGTGTGTAAAATAATATAATCGCCAAATATTCTCATGCGTTCGTCTGGCTGAAAAAATAAAGCAAGCCCTTAAAAAATTGTTTGGGATTTTTCGGGAAAGTTTAGGGTTTTCCGGAAAACACTTCATTCAAGGTCAGCTTGAAACAAGCTCAAAATTTCTGCGTTAAAAGATTTTATCGTTTTCTTTTCTCGCGGATTCGTCTGGCTGAAAAAGTAAAGTTAGCCAAAAGAAATGTGTTTCGGGATTTTCCGGGAAAATTGTGAGTTTTCCCAAAAATGCTTTTCGCTCAAAATTAGCTCAAAATTCCTGCGTTAAAACATTTTATCGTTAACTCTTTCCGCAGATTCGTTTGGCTGAAAAAATAAAGTAAGCCATACAAAACAATTTTTCGGCTTTTCCGGAAAATGGATAATTTCCCAGACAGCTCGAAATCACTGTTGAAAAGCTCAAAAGAAACTGACTTAGAAAAAAAAAATACGTATTGGGCCTCAAAATCCAAAAAATGCCAAAAAATTATATGTGGTCAAAAATTTATCAAGTGAGCCATCTAAGACATTAAAGTAACTACGCAAAACTAAAAAAAAAAAAACAAAACTATAAGGCGATTCCTGAAAACGTGTAAAAGCCTCGAAAACCTCGTAAACTCGTAAAACTGTCAAATTTCGTATTGATTTTGACAACTTTTACGAGTTTATGAGGTTTTCGAGGCTTTTGCACGTTTTCAGGAATCCCCTCTATATTTTGGATAAAACTTGTTGTCCCAAGTTCATCATAAAATTAATCTATAAAAAACTGGGTTATAATGGGTTAAAGTATTCTACGGAAAATTTCACTAAGAAAAAGCTTAAAGAATGCATTTTCGTTGAAAAAGCAACTTTGAACACAAATATATATATATAAAGTATTATAAGATCCGAAGATTTGAAGAGTAGTATTCAAAAAGTTGTTTTCATTCCAAGACCTCAAAAATTTTGCACAGTGTTATTGGACATAGTGGACGCTAGATTCTCAATCCCTCCCCTTTATTAAATATCATTTAACTTTAAAAATAATTTTTATTTTTTTTTTTTACTTTTTCAGGATAATCAATTTTACAAAAGTTTTCTTCACGCATGGAATATTTCTCATTAACGGTAAGTTTCTTGCTAACTCAATACAACTTTTCTTTTAAGGATATTTCCTATGATATACACGATGTGAATTTTTTTCATTTGCAATAATTTTGTTTTGGATTTTTTCAACAAAATCAGATGGTTATTATTTTTCGGACCGCTAGGATGACCCGCGTGCGAAAGTCTAATGGACTTTTGATTATTTCACATAAAAAGGAACTCAGATGTTTACGGGTTTTTATTACAGAAATCGTTAAATGGGTCATGTTAACAGATAAAACCGCGAAGTGCTATTAAATTGGTGGGTAGAAATCAGAGAGGGGGAGGCGATAAATGCATTTGACCGATTTTCGTAATAAAAACCCTTAAACATCTTAGTTCTTAGCTGTTTTTCCTTATAATTTGGAAAAGAAAAAAGTATAAGATTTTAAAAATATATTAACTCGCTTTGCTGGTTAATATATATTTTGAGAAAGAAAAATAGTTTAATATCATTATGTTCTTTCTAGTTCTATTCTGCAACACACCTCTGTTGCTATTGCTTTTAATAAGTCAAATTTTGTTGAAGATCGAGTTAAAAATGACGCCATCGTAATGTTATTAACTTAATGAGATGGTTTGAAACAAAATAATAATGGCAAAAAATAATGATATCTAAAATGATGTTGACCCCAAAAAATTATAAAATATAATAGAAAATATAAAAGAAAAAAAAACTTAACAACTTCGCTAATTTGCGTAAGCAACAAACAAAAAAAAATTTTAACAAGTTGATTATACCAAAAAAAAAAGAAACAATAAAATAAAACAAAAAAATTATTATAAGAAAAAAAAATGTGGGCGTGAGCATAATAATAGTGCATTAATCCCAATAGTAATACAATTGTGGTACAATGTTAATTCAACAACTACCTCAACAACTTACTCGTAAGCTTCCCAAAAGAAACAAAAAATTTAAATACTTTAACAAACAAAGGCATAATTTATTTAATTGGCAAATAATGGAAGAGGTGGAAATAAGTTTTTTTTTCTTTATTTCATTAATTTAAAAGCAGGTATTACCACCTACAGAGAGAATTGGCATATAATATTACATACAAATATGGATAATAATATGATTTTGACTTAACAAGTTGTACAAAGGATGGTTTATTACATATAATTGCAATTGAAAATGCCTTGAAACATTGAAAACAAAGTAATTATAAAAACATGCCCAAAGAATTCGTTAATTTAAAATATAATAATAAGTGTTACTAGATTTTTGTGGAAAATCGTCATTTTGGTAAGCATCTGGTTATTAAGTCATTACTTCTTTCACTTACGACCTATAACTCTCGGAAGGATTAAAGTTTATTTAACGCAGAAAGTTTGTATTATATATTTTGAATCTGGCGATCACTGCTGAAATTTTGCGTATAATATTTTTGTAGAACCTAAACCCATTTAAATCGGAATTTTTGGAAAAAGTGTTTAAAAATTACGCACAAAAGCAGAATATAATGGATTGTTGTAAAAAAGATTTATCTAAAATTAAGCTTTAAAATTTTTCAGTAGGGTCTAATTTCGAAAATGCGGAATTTTTAGTAATTTTAGCTAAGATACAAGAATATATTGCTGTTGGAAAGTTTGAGCCATTAAATCGTTTGGCTCATTTCGACTATTTTTGAGATCGTAGTAAAATAAAAACCATAATATGTTGTTATTTTACATGGAACGGCTTTGAGCAACCTCTATATGGCCTTAACAAAAATTCGAAAAAAACTCAGCTCACTTTTTTAACACTACCATTCAGATTATTAGGGGTAATCATGGAAATTCCAAAATTTATATTTTTTATGAGTCTCATGTGTAATTAGCAAGGTGCCAAACTTAGGTTGTTTTGAGCAATGTATTTGACTTTCTCGAATGAAGGTAATTGTTTGTAGAAAAATACTTTTAATTTATCTAAAATTTATATTTCCCGGTCCAAAATAGGGTGCCACATGTTTGAAAAAAAAAAACCTGTTTTTTTCGAAAAAGTCATATTTGCTGAGATTTCTCACATACCAGCCATTGTTTAAGTTTGTACTGGGAGGCTAAATTTTTACATACATATTAATTGGCCCTGGATCCAATGATCATGCAAGGTTTGAAACTTTTTTGTGCCCCTCAAAATACCATTTTTTAGACGCAATTACGCATGAAAAATCTCCATTTGAGCATTTTCTCTAGTGTGTTACCATCGAACCAGAAGTGGGACCCCTTTCTACCTAGCCAGATCTTTTAGTCATAAGAAATAATATTTCAGGGGGAATATTGCAAAAAAACAATCGCCTCCAGAGCAGCATTCTAGAAACCGAAAACCCTGTATCTAGCGTTTTACCGGAGGCACATAAACGGGATGAGATTTTTCGTCTTAACACCCATGTTAAAAATCCTGAAAGCCCCAAATAATTTGCTGAACCACCTCAAGAGTTATAGCTCAATAATTTTTATCGAATTTTGGCAAAAAAATTAAAAAATAAAGCTTCCAGGCGGTAGCACACGCATGTTTTTGTATGAAGCATCATCCAATTAGTCTATCAGACAAGTTAGAACGGTTGGGAAATGCAACGGGTGCTCACTCGGTGAACTGAGACCTATTCACACCGAAAGTCACACTTGCTGAGATTTCCACATATACTATATGTAATCGATTTTTTTGACCAAAATAAAATCAAAAATTCACTCAATAAATACGCAAAAATAGAAGAAAATTAACTCGAACTTTTTTCTTATTTGGAACACATACATCGTATCTTTGAAGAGGTAATAAGGCATGTGTGGAAAAATATCAGAATTACGATCAACTAAGTGAAGTAACTAAAATTCATTTATTTTATAAAAGGCTAAAACACGATTAAATTTTAAATAAAAAACAGTGTTTAAAATTTTACTTTCGAATTGTACGCAAATTTCGATGATTTTTAGAATTTTTCTATAATCCCAAAAACAGTTTGTACCGAACAAATAAAAAACAATTCAAGTTTCATTATTTTGATCACCAAAAGCAAAATTTTAAATATCATTTAACAGTTTAGTGAAGCTACGATGGTGTATTGGTCTAACTACAGGTCGCTGCATTTGAGAGACATAGAGACATAGGTTCAAATTCCGGCTTAACACAAAAGTTTCCAATATGCAATTTTTCAATTATAATTAATTTAGTACAAATAAATAATTTAATTTACAAAAACAAAAGTACTTAGTCGGATGAGTCTTTGTGGCGAAAGACGAAACATGTGTCACCATAGCTGTTTTTTTAATACGATCCTCAATTTGTCATAATTATGTGTTTGAAAATAGTAGCATTATATGAAAATCAATCTTTGCAAATATATGACTTAAAGTCAAATAAAAATCAATTTTTCAATATTTTCGATTGTAGGGACATCAACCTACTTAGTTGCAAAATTCTCTATTATTTTAAATTTTTTTTTAACTTTCTTAATACACAAAATAGACGATTTCAAAAGTTGCACACTTTTGATGCCGATAGATTTTGCTCTAAAATCTCATCACATTGAAATTGCAAAAGTCGCAAAAGTCTACAAATGTTTCTGTTGTTGCTGTTGTCGCTGTTGTGTTTCCATGACCACATGTTTACTTCAACACTTTGATTTTCGCTAAAACTGGATGGCAGAGGCCTTAAGGAATTTTGCTGCATTTTAACTTTTCTCTGCTCTGTCTGCTGCTGCTGCTGTTGTTGTCCGCCACAAAAGGCAATGCTCTCGGTTAAAACTGTTTGTTATGTTAATAGCCAGCTATTTGTTGTAGTGGTTGCTGTTTTGTTTTCAGGCCCATAAGTTGTATTTTGCTAAAAGCTAAAAAATGATCGCAAACATACTAACTTATGTACATACTTATGTATGTTTGTATTTTGCATTGACAGCGAAAGTTACATAAGCGCCAAAGGGGTCCTCAATATTTGTTGGAATAAGTATGTGTTCCTGTATTTATTTGCGATTTTATGTGTCGTATTATATTGACTAATTTGAGCCCAGTAGGAGCAAATATTTAGGAAGGTAATTTACTTTTGCAAAAATCAAAAATAAGAGTTAAGGTGAGATATTTACTTACTAACATTCAAAAATACTGCAAATTATTGGATATATATATTGCTCAAACATAATCTCAGATCAGAATCAATAAAATTCGGAAAAAGTCTTAACCAAAAAATATTGTTTACTTTAAATTTCAGTTATTCTGGGCTGCGAGATTTTTTTTGAGAAACAAATTGAATAATTTGAGGAACTTCCCTTTGAAAGCAGAAAATATCATCATTCTGGCCTTATACACAAATTTCAATATATGACCACTATTAAATAGTTGAGCAAATCATTATCATCTAAATAATTTAATTTAATATTGAACTAAAACCTCAATCATAATTTTTCAAATACATAAGAAAAATGTCCATTACTTAAAATGATTTATTTATCTTTCAATTGCACAAAAATGTTCTCTCTCTCTCTCTTTACATTTCATTACACCACATAATGCCACTTAAATTGCTGCAATTTGAATAATCAGGCAATCAGTCAGTCATTCAGTCAGTCACACAGAATGTGTCGCACTGTGTGAAACCAGTTGTTACTAAATCACTCCTCCCAAACAAATCTTGTCTCACTTGCTTTTGAAGTTAATTTTGTAAAATTTAAAGCTGAAACGAACATGATGTCATCTCCAAATTGCATGCAATAACAACTACATACATGCATATCCACTCAACAAGACCTGTTGACTTAACAAGTCTTTAAAATCAGTCACAGTTGGCAATCACTTAAATTTTTTGAGATAATGATTGTGTCTTCTTGTTTTAATTAAAATACCAGAGACAATTTATGAATCTTTTCTGACCTTTAGTAAATATTTTGCGTAACTAAATAAACCTAAAGACGAAACTCAAAAGTCGAATTTTGTTTATACTTTTTACTGTCTGTCTTTCCTATCTGTCCTGTGTGTCCTGTCTGTCCTGTCTGTCCTGTCTGTCCTGTCTGTCCTGTCTGTCCTGTCTGTCCTGTCTGTCCTGTCTGTCCTGTCTGTCCTGTCTGTCCTGTCTGTCCTGTCTGTCCTGTCTGTCCTGTCTGTCCTGTCTGTCCTGTCTGTCCTGTCTGTCCTGTCTGTCCTGTCTGTCCTGTCTGTCCTGTCTGTCCTGTCTGTCCTGTCTGTCCTGTCTGTCCTGTCTGTCCTGTCTGTCCTGTCTGTCCTGTCTGTCCTGTCTGTCCTGTCTGTCCTGTCTGTCCTGTCTGTCCTGTCTGTCCTGTCTGTCCTGTCTGTCCTGTCTGTCCTGTCTGTCCTGTCTGTCCTGTCTGTCCTGTCTGTCCTGTCTGTCCTGTCTGTCCTGTCTGTCCTGTCTGTCCTGTCTGTCCTGTCTGTCCTGTCTGTCCTGTCTGTCCTGTCTGTCCTGTCTGTCCTGTCTGTCCTGTCTGTCCTGTCTGTCCTGTCTGTCCTGTCTGTCCTGTCTGTCCTGTCTGTCCTGTCTGTCCTGTCTTTCCTGTCTGTCCTGTCTGTTCTGTCTACCTTATATATCCTATCCGTCTGTCCTTTTCGCCCTATTAGTCCAGTTGCTCCTGCCTGTCCTTTCTATCCAGTCTGTACCATTAAGGTTGTCCATCCTGTCTCCCTTGTCTATTCTGTTTGTCCTATTTGCCCATATATTCTGTTTGTCTTGTCTTTACTGGTCGCCATATCTACCTTGTTTGCTCTATCTATCTTAACTGTCCTTTCTATCCTAACTGCCTTTTCTGTTCTGTCTGTTCTGCCAATCTGGTCTTTCCTATCGGTCTAGCCTTTTCTATCTGTCTTGCCCTTTTTGTCCTATTTGTTTGATCTGCTCTTTTTATCTTGCCGGTGCTGCCTTAGATAAGAAAGGCAGGCTGTCAATCATATCGGTATTATCTGTTTTGTCTGTCCTATCTGTTCTGTCTTCCCTGTCTATCTTTGTTCAAAAGAAAATTGGTTAAATTTTCAGAAACAATGCCTTACGTATTATATACATAATGCAAAATTAATAACTAAGATTTTTTCATGGTCAAAGATCACACAAATCAACTTTTTGTTACCATCTCTTTCCAATTGACCAGAATAAACTTTTGTCTGAACAAAAGTTAAAGCCACAATAAATTTTCACAAGTTTTTTGCATTTAAGTTCAGCGAACTGTTTTGCATTTTGAAGCTGATATTCCTTAAAAATTTTAGTCAAATTTTATTGCTTCTGAAAATGAATTTTTATATTCTATGGAGAACCTTTAAAACCTTAAATATTTTATTAAAACCCAATTAAGTGCACTAAAATAGGCACAACAACAAGCACTTAGTGTGCACTTTTGGTGACCTTTTGAAGCAAAACAATAGACTTTTCGGCGAAAATCCATTAAAAAGTATTTTAAAACAAACAAAAAATGGCTTAAAAAAGAAACATTTAAGCCATACATACACAGTACTACATACATACACAGCTGAATGAAAGCAAAAGTTGTTGACGCTTCGCCATGTCACCTCGCTGATATGGGTCTGAAAATGAGGTTGCCGTAAACGTAAATTTTAGTTGTTTTTTTTATTTTAATATTTTCATACCATTCCATTTATGTATATTTTCTTATTTTTTTATTACCCGATTTGCCACTTTTTTCTGGTAAAATATTTTTTTTTTTTTTGTTAGCCAATTCAAGCATTTTCTTCTGCTTTTTATATGATGCCTTAAGCTGTAGGGTAACAAAATCAAAGCGTTGTATATATGGAAGATGAAGTAGATATCGCCAAAATGCCTAAATTTGGTTTAGCTACCTGAATTGCCATTTACTTTTAATAGTCTTTATGTTGTGCCTTTTTTTTATTTTAACTTATTTTTGTATCATTTGTAGCATTAATTCCTGTCCTTATGTTGTTTTCGGTATTTCACTTTTATCAATAAAAAATCGGTTACGAAATCAAAAGTTTCTTCAACTTTGCTTGTAGTATATGGGTATGTTCATCTCATTATGCCAATGTTATCTTATATAGGTTAATTTTACATTTTTTATAATTTTTTATGCCATATAATAGCTTACGATTTTGTTTTTATCTTTTTCGACACTTCAAAACTATATCGATACTTTTGGTAATTTTCCGACAATTTCGAAAAGTTTGATGATTTTCTGCAATAAGCAAACTTCTTCGATATTTTACGAATTTTTGATATTTTCTGACGATATTGATAAAATTTCGATATTTTTCACTACACTCTTCGATGATTTTTGATATTTTAATAATTACTAGAATCGCCCAATGGTCAAAATTTGACCACAAATGTATTAAATAATTTTGGTACTTTTTGGACAGTTTTAGACATTTTTTGCTATTTGGTACAAAATAGAAAAGCTCATTTGTCATCCCTGGTACAATGACAAAAGTGAAACAAAAAAAAAGCAAAAAACATGAAGTCACGTCTCATCGTTGTTAATATTGAAAAATTTGCAGGTAATTTTATCCGACTTAGTGGCAAAATATGAAAATAATGTTAGCTTTGTGTACATTTACGCACAAATACCTTTCTAATGGTGTATAATACAAAGTCGCGCTCCATTTTTAACATGGTATAAAAGGTAGGACAAATTTTTGTCTTGCGTATTAATATATAGATTTATATTTGTTCACACACTTCTACAAAATATATGTGTTTCTTTCGATAAAACAATATTTTAATGCAAAACTTGGATCTATTGAAATTTTGGTACTTTTGGGAACTTTTAGTACTTTTTTGCTATTTGGTACTAAATAAAAAAGCACATATGTTATCCCTGGTGCGATGTCAGCGAAACGAAAGCAAAGCAAAAAAACATATGTCAGTGCTTTGAGTTTTTCGTCTTTTTCTTTGCGTTTTAAGCTTTTTTCAGGCTTATGAGACAGTGTATTTTGTTGCTGTAAATATTGAAAAATTTGTATTTAATTTTACCTGGCTTCAATGCAAAATATTAAAATAATTTTAACTTTGTGCACATCTACACAGAAAAACTTTTCTAATGGTGTATAATTCAAAGTTGAAGTCCATTTCTAACATAGTAAAAAAAGGAGGACAAATTTTTGTCCTGCATATTAATATATAGTTTTTTATACAGTTCGAAACATTACAAGCTTTTTTTAAACTTATACTGTGTACTAAGCCAGTGGCGGATCCAGAAGTAAGCTATGGGGGGACTCAAGTCCGACGATAGGATGATTTTGAGATCTAATCGATCATTTTCCTTTTAACCA
The DNA here is from genome assembly GCA_951812925.1 of Calliopum simillimum. Classification (NCBI taxonomy): domain Eukaryota; kingdom Metazoa; phylum Arthropoda; class Insecta; order Diptera; family Lauxaniidae; genus Calliopum; species Calliopum simillimum. The sequence goes on from OX638371.1 coordinate 95,540,982, forward strand.
GTCACAATTTCGATATTATAATGATATTTGGCCCCTCATAGACCACCCCCTGGATACGCATATTTAAAGGAAGTGGGATGCGGAACGAGGAAAGCTTACTGTTATAAAAGATCTTTGTAAAGTCGTGAAGAACCTTAAGTGGAATAGTCTTTCTCTTACTAATTTTGTGAAAATACCGCGTATTCCAGGTGTTCAAATATCACTTCATCGCCTTTTTTGAAGACGTCACTAAAAAAATTCCGAAATACAAAATGGAATTAAAAAAATCTCGCAATAGTTTGCTTAGTGTCAATCTATGAAGTCATAAGGCGGGTATATTTATAATGAGAAAACTGGAGACTAAGTTCTGATACCATCAATCGCACTAGCCCAACTTTACTTAAATATTAGCAACATTGTTAATGCTAATGATATCTGTTTTATTGTTTAGCCACTTCCAGGAAATAAATACGCTATATAGAAACAAATATTTTAAATTTTTGCATGTCACCAAAGTAATCTACTCAATGATAATTCAGTGTGTCAAAACTTTGATTGTCAAGTTTGTCATTCGATACAGCGTCAAACGCCAACGAACGGTTGCTAAAGGCAATGGGAGCAAAAAAAAAATAAAAATGCTGTAAACTTAATAAACTGCCTACCTTGGTCTACCCACTTAATAAAAAATTTTAAATAAAAAAAAAAGTATGGCATCATTTGCTTATAAAGTAAAACAAAATAAAATATCGCCAACAAAACTGTCAACTTTGCTGCCAACAGATATTTTCCCAAGTGCAATCGTTAAAACGAAAAAGAAAAAAATTTAAATTAAATTGTCAAGCAACTTGTTGGTGGTCTAGACCTAAGATTTGTTTGCAGAAAGTCAGAAAATATAAAAGCGCACGAATTTCTTTTGGTCTGGTTTTTCCCATACTGCCTGTTGCCAAGTACACAGCTGACAAAGAGTGGAAGACACCGTGGGTTGTGGTACATTTTATACTTTTTGCATTTGCATTGGCTTTTGGTAAACACTTTATAAAAATTATTTTTTATATGAATTTTCCAGGCTAGTGTAGAAATCTGAGAGCACTAAAATTTGTACATGACGTTTTCAAATTAAGTAAATATTTAATAAATCTCTTATGTCTGTTAAGGGCATATGTTGCAACCGACACTTTTGCTGCAAAACTGTCAAAAGTCAAAAAACTAAAATATCTAGAAGAAGAAAAAGTGCCATCATGTACAGTAGACCTACCATATGTTATATAGCAAAAATTAAAAATGTGAAATACCTTGCTCCCAGGGGCTTAAAAGTTTTATATTGGTGTAACTATCAAGCATTAAAATGTGTGTCCCGATCGGAAAATATTTGACCGTTCTCAGAGACCGTTGAAGGTCGGAAAAACGCTATTTATATGAAAATAAGTGACTTTAATCGAAACAAAAAACCAAAATTGACTCGTTGTATAGGCTTTTTAACAATATATTTTATTTATATATATCCAATATAGTGTTGCCACAAACAATTTAGACAGAATTGCAATTTTTTCTGCTATTTTAAAAAAATTTTTAGTTTATTTTTTTTTTGATGACACGTGAGGTTTAAGTTCTCGCACTTTCTCGCAAAAAAATTTCGCCATACTATGAAAATTGTGCCACTAGGTACAAAGGTAAAACATTGCAACTGTTTTTTGTGTGGGGAGTGCAGCATCCCTTCTTGTTATACCCTACACCCAGTGTATATTCACTTTGTCCTTCCGTTTGTAACGCAGAGAAGGAGGCGTGGCAGATATAGAAAAGTATATATATTCTTTATCAACGTCACCTCCTAAGTCGATAGAGCCATGTCCGTCTGTCTGGCTGGCTGTGTGTTGAAATACACTTTTTGGGAAAACTGAGCAAGATATTTCAATGAAATTTAGTACACTGCCTCCGTCGTCAAAGATAGCTCGGGGGATTAAAAATGAGCGAATTCGGTCAACGGACACGCCTACCACCCATACAAAAAATATATTCAAAATGCAATTTTGAAATACCAAGAATTGTATGCGCAAGCTCTGAGAAAAAACTGAGCAAATTCGGACTAGAGGGCTTGGCACCTCCCATATAAGCAAAAGCTTCAAAACGCTATACTGAAAGCGTTTTATGAGATATTCGAACTAAATTTGACTCAGACACTAAGAATCATCAATGAAAGCTCTCAACAAAAATTGGGTGAAATCGGATCAGGGGGCGTGGCACCTCCCATATGAGCAAAAGTTTCAAAATGCTATACTGAAAGAGTTTTTTGAGATAATCTAACCAAACTTCATTCAAATACTAAAGACTAAAAATGCGCGCTCTAAGCTTAAACTAAAAGAACTCGTACAGGAGGGCGTGGCACCTCCCATACAAGCAAAAGCTTCAAAACGCTATACTGAAAGCGTTTTATGATATATTCGAACCAAATTTGACTCAGATTTTAAGAATCATAAATGCAAGCTCTGAACAAAAACTGGGTGAACTCGGACACGAGGGCGTAGCACCTCCCATATGAGCAAAATTTTGAAAATACTGCAGTGTAGGGTATTTAATGTTTGGCCAGGTCAAATTTTACACCCTTACTAGTTATTTTTTCTATGGTGCTTAAAAGATATCACATAGAATTTTATAATAATAAATGTATATAGACAGATTTTTTTAAGTATTTTTCGTAGGGATCGTAAGCCCTCATAATTTAACCCCCTCACTTTTCGTATGGCATTTTGTAAATAAAATACACGTTCCCAATATAAAGTTTTGTAATAATAACTGCTTCAGATGCATAGATATAGCAATTGAAGTGTTTGTTGTATGGGGGTGCAACACCCCTTGTTCAAATTCCTCCAATTTGTTCAAGGCTTTTGATGTACCTACTATACTCCTGTCTAGAAAGTTTTATAATAGTGACTTCTACAGGTGCAGAGATATAGCAATTGATGTGTTTTTTACACGGGGGGTGCAAGGCCCCCTTGTTCAATTTCCCCCAATTTTCATAAGGCGATTGGTGAACAAAGATTTGCAGTAATAACTGCTACAGGTACAGAGATATAGCAATTGTGGTGTTTTTTGCACGAGGGGTGCAACGCTCCTTGTTCAATTTCCCCCAATTTTCGTAAGGCATTTGGTGAACACAATATACTCTTGTGTACAAAGATTTGCAATAATAACTGCTGCAAATGCAGAGATATAGCGGATTTTTTTTCGTAGGGGCGCTACCCCCCACACTACCGCCAAAATCACTTAACTCTATTTCGCGAGGTCAGTGGACATATTTTAACAATTCTGCATACTAAAAAATGCATTTTAAATTTTTCATGTCCAGATTGTACGAAATTCCCCCTCCAAACTAAATTTGTCGTATCACTGGAAATATTTAACTCATGTAAATGATATTTGATCTTATTCACTTGCGTCAAATAGTTTCAGAGATATGACAAATTTGGATTTTTTAAGATAGAAAGGGCCTCGCCCATTTTTTATTGATAGTTTTTCTACCAGTGCCAATTACATGTGTTCCTGCCAAATATCATTTACCTGAAACAAATATTTTCAGAGAAACGATAAATTTGATGTGTAGGGGGCGTGGCACTACCCATTTTTTTATTGGGTACTATTTATGACCAAGACCATAGCAGTCTTTGTCATGGTCTTGAAATTATATCAGCGTCTTGGTCACGGTCTTGTTCTCGAAAAATTACCAAGACCATGACCAATTTTTCTCGTCACTAATGACGAGTATGAACGAGTTGAAAAATATCACCAACAGAGACTTTTGATGAAAAAGTACAGTTTTCTTGAAATTAGAAGCCATAGACAACTGCATTTTCCTTTTCAGGAATTATGTCACAACTCAAAATGTGTCACTATTTTGAAGAATTATTGAAAACGAGCAGAGCAATGAGTCGCCATAGAAAAAAATTAAGGTATTCCTTAAAAAGAGCAGATGTCTTGAAAACCTCGTAAGCTCATAATAGTTATCAAAATCAATACGAACTTTGACAGTTTTACAAGTTTACGATGTTTTTGAGGCTTTTAAACGTTTTAAGGAATACTCTTAATATGAAAATATTATAATCTTCTTATGACGTCAGCTTATAAGATGCCATCATGATTTTTTCCCAAAAAACAATACCTATGAGATTTAGCTGCAATTTCTGCGTACTTATCTCGAGATTTTTTATTTTGTAATTATGACGGTCTTGCAGCAAACGAGCAAAATGGACTTAATTTGAAATTATACAAAAAAAAGTGGCTGTGCATTTAAGTCTTTCAAATAAAAACATTTTTCTACTCAGTAGTTAAACTAGTTTTGGGCGTGAAATATTTATCTGACATTTAAAAGCAAAAATTCGTGCATTAAACACGATACACAATGCGACCTTGTTGGTCTCCAATAAAAAACAAATAAACATACGACATACAAAGGAAATAAATTCATTTGCAACATTTGCCGGTTTGCATCTGCATATGTGAGATCAAGTATCTGCAACTTAATATCTCACGCGTTCACTAATTTTTTTTCTTTTTCTGAATTATACCGACATAAATTCGACCATTTAAGCATAGGTTATCCCAGTAGGAAATTTGAATAAAGAAATTTAGTTTTGCAAGAGTTAATGGTTTCTTTTCCTATTGGTATATTATAGAAAATCATACATATATGTTGCATGTGTTATATGCACACACATCTAACAACACATGGATTTTTAATTACAAAACCAATAATGAAAGAAATAAATAGTTAAGATTAAATGATAGCAAAATCGATAGTAAAGTGTTTATTCCCACGCTGGGGATACAGGCAAATACCAAAAGAATAATTATGCAGAAAACATCGTGTGTGTGAAAAAAAAAAACACTAAAGTTTAGCAAATCGATATACAAAAGTGCATAAGGACGCTTAGTAAAACACTGACATATTTCAAAATTCATTGAATTCAAAAGAAATTAATCGTAGAGGAATTCTGTTTGAAATTCTGGGTAGAACTCGAAAGAAAATCAAAAAAAAAAAAATTGTTCAAAAAAAGTTGATAGGATTTTCTTTAGAAAAATTGCAAAAAATTAGCAATTAGTTGCTATAACTCTCGAGAAGATTACATTTGTTGACGGTCAAGGGTATAAAAGCGCGTTTGTCTATGGTGTGCTTGAGGTTAGTTACAATTTGATTGCTGTTCCGTATACAAAGGCAGCCTGGAAAAGCATTTGTTTTGAATTTTTTTTCCATCCACTGGTGATTTAAGAATTTCTGCCCGGGTTTACCTATTTTTTTTTTTTTTTTTTTTCAAAGCAAAATCCAACACAAAATTCTTCATGCAACTACAAAGGGTCAATTCATTATATGAGCCGTTCAAAATGACAATGGTGGAACTCCAAAACGAGGCAAAAGTAATATCATAATATTAATTGGCTGACATATTGTTAAAATGAAAAAATTGATTTTTGTTTTCACGAAAAATTTACTTGATGATATGGAATTGTTAAGATTAAGTTAAAAAAATGATATCGACCAAATAACTGATCATTATGATACATAATTTATATGACATTACTTGTGCCTCGTTTTGGAGTTGCACCATTGTCATTTTGAACGGCTCATATAGAAGTTATCAAAATAAATAAATTTCGAACGTAGATTTTATATCCAGCGAAACAAGCTTAACTATTAACCTAAAAAAAAATTCCTGTACAATGAAAAATTTTATGTGCAATATGCATGTTTCAAACATACCAAAGGTACTAAACAACCTCAACTTACTCCACAGCTTTTGTAACTTTTTATGATTTCGTTTATGCAATTTTTATTGCTCGCAAAACTCTACAGGTTTCCAGCGTTGCTTTTCTCACACTAAATGCAGAAAAATTTAAGTTTTATTTTTTATTATTTTTTTTTGTTCATATCCGCAACCGGATCAACGTGATTCAATAAAACCGCTGCTGTTGTTGCTGTTACTTTGGCTAAATATGTCGTCTAGCTGTAACAGTGGTACTCAAACTGTAAGCCATTTAAGAAAAGTAGTACTTACACAGTAGGTAAAGCTGTGTAATTTGTTTCGAGTAGTGCAAATCAAGTAACCGGTTCCGGCAATATGTATATCGACATTTCCTCAGAAAGGTCCACCGACAGCCAAAAATGTATATCATCATGTCTCCAAGACTATTTAGCGTACATGGATGTGATTTGGTACTTTTGTAAAAAGCACCAAGACAAATAATGTGTACTGAAAAAAGGGGGGTATCACACCCCCACATAACTCACTTCATCATACCTCTGAAAATACTTAACGAACATGAATGAGATTTGATTCAAGTGTTCAAAGCGCCGGGACAAATAATGTTCTTTGGAAAAAATGGGCGGTGCCACGCCTCTAAAAAATTCTAATTTATGAGATTTAGTACACATGCAAAATGGTTAGGGACAAATGACATCCTTTGCAAAAATTGGTGATGCCACGTCGTCTTAACAAGATTAGGTAAACCAACATTCACTGGGAAATTCTGGATTTTTGAATAATTTTCAATTTAAATAGGGGAACGGGCGCTCCCGGGCAACTGGTTTTATATAAAAACCTATCATATTTTCCGACATCATGAGAGCAGCATACACACTCCAAAATAGTTTGTGAAACACTGTCTATAAAGTCAGCGGAACTTAGTCAAAGATTACAATTCCTAGCCCGCGGATAAATGTTGCAATTAATTGTGCGCACGGTTTATGATTCTCTTAACGCTCGTCGTAGTCATCGTCATCGTCGTAGTCGTCGTTGCGAAGTAGCGTTCACTTCGCAATTGAGCACGTTCCGGTGCATAACGCAAGCATTTGGCAGTCAGTGGCAAGAAAAACTACGTAAAGTTTCATACAGTACGAAGCAAAAATTTAAGAAGAGCAGTGCAGAAGAAGAAGAAAAAAAGCCAACAAGTATCATTCAAGATTTTCTATTAATGAACCTGGTCGTAGATTTTTACCTTTAGCGTAAAAATCTTCTATTTTGTTCATAACTTGGTTGGTTGGTCAATTTATTCATTCGTTTACTGCTTCTTCAACTACTTGGTACAGCTATTTTTCATTTTTTTTCTTATTTAATTTTTAAATAAAAAACCTTGTCAGATTAGTTTTTTTTTTTTTAATTTGATGTCTACTTAGCAATGTGCATTAAGAAAAAAAATTTTGCTGGGAATTATTTAAAACTGTACAAGAGATAGAGGTGAGATAGTCAGACAGTTATACCCACCATTCATTGTACAGTGCACTGCTAAAGTTGTAGTTTTGTGAATATTCGTACGCGTTCCCATGAACACTTTAAATTATTTTAAGATATTAGAAAGGAATGTTCCAGAAAAGACTTTTTTTTTTCATAAGACTGTTTTTTGCTGTTGTTTCGCTAACAATATCGTACGATCTTCTCCACTTTTTTTGAAATCTTAAGAATTTTTCTCTGAGTCAACGTACAGAATATATCTAATGAATGTGTATTTAGCGTATTTATTTATGATTACAATCGTGCCAATTTTTTTAACCAACACTGCTATGACAACAATATCGTCACATCTGGGAATTGCAAAGTTTGTAAATATTATGCAGATTGTTGCAACACTCGATGCCTAACGTTGTGGCAGGTGTGGCCTTAAAATGTTTTACTTGTTATTGAAGTTGTTGTTTTTTTTTTCCTAAGTCAATTAATAAAATTGCACAATAAATAAACTAGCCCATGTGGTTTTTTCTGCCAAAAAGGAAGATTAAAATTGATTAGAAAAGCATACCCAAGTTTCTATTCTGGTTTTAACCCAGTTCAGTTGACAGTTATGTCTCTAAGAAATTGTACTCAACTTTAAAGCTTTATGTGTTTCATGGTGTTTTGGAAAGAAAGAAATCATCAGTTTTTGAATCATTTGACCTTCCCTAATCGAAGATTACAAACTAAAAGATTTTGCTGCATAAATATAAAAAATATAAAATAAAAAAGGTTTTTTAGTAAAAAAAACATGAAAGTTGTAGAATTAATCAAACGGCACACAGTGGCTACATATGGCATTTCTCGTTGCAAAAATCATAACTTCTGAACCATTTAAGATATTTTAATTCTGTTTTCGGTTATGGATAGAAAATTCTCATAGCTATTGCTATTCTAAATTTCATTTAGATAACATTGCAGGGTGAAGAGCAATGTTTTGTTGAAGTTCGATTTTCTGTAAATTACATACATATCGTTAGGAGAATCCCGGAACGGTCAAATATTTCAGAAATTGGATGCTAAATCTAAAAACAAAAAAACACGTGTCCAGTAATTTTTAAAGATCTATTCAACGATATACATCTGGACCCCCTCTCATCCACCGACGGGGGTGGGGTGGGGGAAATATCAAAATTTTAAATGGAAACCCCCAATTTTTATTACAGATTCGGATTTTACGTAAAAAAATAAGAAAATTGTGTCCAAAAAATTTTTTCTTATCCGTCCTAGATGGCGCTGTAATCGACAAAAACAAAATTAAAAATATAAAGTTTTGTTCTTAAAACTTCGAGAAATTAGCTTTTTCATCCATAGGTTTCGCCATAAAAGTTGCTCTTACACAAAGGGTTGTCAGTAAACCCATACACTTTTTGGAGCACGAGCTTAGAGATAAACATTGATTAGTTGTGTAGTAAGCCAAGCTTTACAAAAAGCCAAAGTTTTTTTTAAACTCAACCCAAAGCTTAAAAACTACGCTAAAAGCAATGTCTTCAAAAAAAATTCATAAAAAATAAAAGCTATTAAAAAAACTTAAATTTTTGCTAATCAGTTTTATGAGACAAGACCACTTATGCTTTAAATGAAAGAAAAAACCGCTTTCCTTTAACCATTTGCCAAAGTATTCAACCTAAATATGAAGCATTTTTCTCAAAAACTAAATTTTTTCGCTAACTTTAAAATTTACTCAACTTTGAGAGGCTGTAAAAACCAAACCATTTGCCCGAATGGGTTCAAATTTTCAAATTCTTTAGCTCCTTATATTTTTCTATTTGATGGCAATATCAGGTTTGTAAAAGGAACCCACTCGAAATTGATTTTTGCAACGCCTTTTCGAAAAATGACGTCATGAGCCACAGGTTTCTTGATGAAAATCATTATAACTCATAGGGCTGCAAGTAGACGCAGCTGAATTTTTTTATATTGTATTCAAAATTGTTCAGTCTATTTAGTTTTAGCAGTCCGTAAGATATCTTTTGCGAACATTTTTTTGAAACTCCATTCGAAGTTGAAAAAAAGAGTAAAAACAGTGTTTCAGAAAAGTACAGAAACCTCAGATATTAAAAAAAAAAAATCATTTATTTTTAGTGTTACTTGATAGAATAAAAACCGTTTATAGTATAAATAGAAAAAAAATTAACTTTTCTTTCATAAGTCGCAGAAAAATTAGAACCACATCTTGAAAAAAAATAAAAAAAAAAAAATTTACAAACTCGAAAAAATCATCGACTTTGACCAACTCTACAAAGCGAACCATTTTTTCAAATGAATTAAAATTTTACATCCTTAAGCACTGATCATTTGTTTATCGAACTGCATCATTAGATTTGCAAATTTCTACCACACCAAAATTGATTTTTGCAACCACTTTTGAGAAATGTCGCCAGTGTGCATAAAGTTGAGAAGTGACTGTATTCGCAAGAAATATAGCTACTGTACAGAGTTTTCAGGTCATCCGTGGAAGTTTCAACCATCGTTATCAGATATTGGGTGCTATACGTTTACAGTAGGGCTGGCCAAATTTAATGGAAGAATTTATACCAACCTCGGCTACTCCTATGTGAAAGTTCATTCAATTTTAATAAAAAATTTCTCATACCATACCTCTACAACAGCTTTACGCACTTTCGCTTGAAAATTTTAACTTGCATCCATGCTTCCGTACGGAAGTAACTCTGTTTGTCTGTTATTTTTTCACGCCTAAGCCGCTAAACTGACTTAGATGAAATTCGGTACTGAGATAGTTTAAAGCCCTAGGAAAGACATAGGATATTCTGAAAATCATCCCTTAAGAGAGTGAAAGAGGGGAATCGAATTTTGTGTGGGGAGTTAATCATCATGTGTGTCTGATGTATTATCACTTAGAAATTATTCGGGTAATGAAGCTTTAAATTTGACAATGAGTGTCGCTCAAGTGTGAAGAGGTTTTCATTTTATTCAAAATGAAAAATATCTAGGTATACTAGTGGGAAAAGAACTAGGGCGGACTACCAACAAGCTTTAATTGATAGTTTTCTCGGACATCCGAAGGTTCCCAAATGTCACCCGACGGCTTCATAGTTAAAACGAAGCATATCAAGATATATTATCTAGATGGAAAACATCTGTGGCGGACTTTGAACAAGCCATAATTGAATGTTTTCCGGGACCCACAAAGGTACCCGAAGGATTCATAGTCGAAACAAAAAATATCTAGGTAAACATCTATAGTGGACTATCAACAAACATTCAATTAACTAACTTCATAAATTATTTAGGGGAACCAGCCTATCTATCATTAAAATTCTCGTAATTTCGAGAGCCTGCACTGCATGTGGACAAAAGATCCGCCCTTGTAGTTTTTAATTGTAGCTAGCGTAGCATGTCTCAAAACCATTAGAAAACCGGAGTCAAGGGTTCGAGGGTTTCTGACAAGAATTAACTAAAATTGATCTCATGAGGCAATACATGTTTATATATGAAAATATATAAAACATATCCGAAACATATGTAATCAATTTCCATGTTATCACATGTTTGCGTCTGTTGTTGATAAACTGCAAAATTACTGTTTCATTAGTTGAATATAAATTTATCAAACTTTAATTGATTTATTTTCTGGAATACTCTAAGGTTTCTGAAACGAAGAATATCAATGGCAGACTATCAACAAGCCTTAATGGTAAGAAATTAAAGGGGGCGTAGATTAAAGTTTTTTCTACTATTTCGAAACTATTGGAAGTTCTGTGACGACTTCTTCGGAAAAGTTGTTGCAAATGAAAACACAATAACTACGGTTGACAAATCGTCCCACTCTACTAAACATAGATAATAAAATACTGTCTATGAGATTGACATTCAAAGTTGGTTTGATTGCATTGCGTAGAGTTTATATCTCATTTGACTAAGTGCTCAAAGTATTATAAAAGTAAATGTCTGGTGATAATTTGTAAGTGAATACTTTTTGTAAAGAAAAGTGTACTTTTGAAAAGAATTCAACAAAATTTAATATAAATATTGCCACTCAAGGCAATGGAATTCCTTAAGATTTTGATTGCACAACAAAAAAGAAGCCAAACTCTTAAATGTATAAGAATAATTTGTAGATAATATTTTTCTGGCCCGTTTTTTGAGGAGACATTTTCGTAAATAAGAAAGCTTTTACTGAAATTTTTCCTGAAAAGGGGAAAACCTTTAACGAAACCTAGAAAAGAGAATATATTTCCAAAATTGATCAAATAGCGCAACTAACTCATCACAAATATCTTTTAATTACCAATTTTCGAATAGATTATTGAAAACATCCATATGGGGTAGATATTAAAAGTATTTTCATTTTTCAAGCTCACCATGTTTTGCAAGTTTTTTCAGAATAAACGCTGGAAACACTCCACCTTATAGCCAAAAATCTAATAATCCGTTTTGTTTCTTTTTTTTTTCAGACTTAAACCCACTGTTAAATGGTAAGTACATGTTATGTTGGGCATACTGTTAGGGAACTTATAAATTATTTGCTTCATTTATTATTTATTAAATTTCGCCATAATGTGTGCATAATTACGTATGCTACACATTAGAGAGTATTTAACTGGACGCATTCAACATATTCGCAGAACAACAACAAAAAAAAGATGTTGTTTTTGGTGAAAACCATTAAAATCAAATAAATGGCATAAACAGCAAAAGGGCCGACTATTACTGACATTTTGCTTAATTGGTGCTGTCATTATTATTGTTATCGTTGCTCTGATCGTTGTTGTTGTTGTTTTATGTAGCTGTCATTTATGTGGTGTCAACATAATTGCACCGATGTTCATAAAAACGACTTTTTAATTATGAGAAAAAATCAACAATCAACAAAATATTCATGTAAATGCTAATGGGTACTTAAGTAAAAAGTAAAAGTTCAGGAGAAAAGTGAAAGCTTGGATTTATAAGAAGTGTTAGATGAAACTAAAACAAAACTTAAGCACTAAAAAGTACTGAAACAAAATTTGATTCCGAGCACTATTTTGCTATAAAAACCGCGAACATTGTATTCATATGATGAATATACTACATAAACAATTAATAATGTTTTATTTTAGTTTTATGCTTCGAAGATTTTGTTTAAGAAAGCATGTACTATAGTTTCTTACAGCATTAGAAAGGTTAAAGTCATTAAGGGAACACTTCCCTTTATCGTTACTTACAAAAGAATTGTTTGCAATATTTTATAGAAAGTGTATAAAATCAATTTTGCATACTGAATATTTCTTTCAATTAATTCTTTTCTTTATATAAGCCAATGAACTTAAAAAAAATATATTGCTATTACTATTTAATACCTACCAATTTTATGGCCTTTGCGGCAATACCATTTCGCTGCAGTGAAACCCAAATATTTTCTCGGAAGTCACTGTCGAAAGTCTTCGAAGGCAAGTTAAAGTGCAGCACGCCAATTTATTCTAAGGGTGTTAATTTTATCCACGCATGATCGGTTTTGCCGGAATCTCTCTTGTTCGGATTGCCGCATCAAGTTTTGCGCTTACTCTGTTTAGAAGCAATTCTGTCAGTTCTTTTGATGATGCTGAGAGCAAAGTTATTTTTCGATAATTTCAGCACTCACTAAGTTCACCTTTTTTGAGAATTTGAGTAGCATACCATGTAGCCAATCTTCTGGCAAACGCTCTTCGCTACAAAATTTAGAGAGCAGAGGATAGGGAGTTTTAGCTGATGTTATGGGGCATGCTTTTAGCAGTTCAGCTGTTATTTGATCGATGACGGCGGACTTGCTGTTTTTTATGCCAGGGAAAGCTTTCACTATTTCAATGGTTGAAGGCGGCTGTGAGCAAAAAGGGGCGAATTCGGACAAGAGGACAAAATGCTATACTGAAAGCGTTATTTGAGATAATCCAACCAAAATTCATTCAAACACTAAGAACCGTAAAATTAGGCTCTGACAAAAAACTAGGTGAATTCGGACAAGAGGGCGTGGCACCTCCCATACAAGGAAAAGTTTCAAAATGCTATACTGACGGCTTTATTTGAGATAATCCAACCAAATTTCACTAAAACTAATAAATGCAAACTCTGAGAAAAAATAGGCGCATCAGGACTAGAGGGCGTGGCACCTCTCATGTAAGCAAAAGTTACAAAAAGCTGTACTGAAAGCATTTCTTAAGATAATGAAACCAAATTTTGTGCAGATGCTTGAATAGTTAGTGCAAAATCTAAGTAAAACTAAGTGAATTTAGTCGAGAAGGCGCAGCACCTCCCGTACAAGCAAAATTTTCAAAATACTGCAGTGTAGGGTATATTATTTTTTGGCCAGGCCAAAGGTAACACCCCTACTAGTTTGCCTTTGATAAAGCGATTTTGTTGGAGTTTTCTGCGAGATAGTCTGCGGGTGATTGCGTGTAGGTCCTTGAGATTTTGAGCATTTCCAGTGCTTTCCGCTTCGCTTGCGGGGTCGTTATACATTCTTCTTTTGTCTTGTCTGCACGAACGTCTGAATTCTATATTGAGAGAGTTGTAGACTTTTTCAGAGGCGTTCTTTTGTCCTCTAGTTTTAACGTCGTCTTTCAGTTTTTTTGCGCTTCTTCTTTTTAACAAGAAAATTTAATGTTTTATTTTGTTAAGTTTAAGAGCATTCTTCATGAAAATTTAAATTAAATGCGATCCGCTTGGGATCAGTTTAAACACAAAAATTCATTATTTTCATTTTAAATTAAAATTCGTAACAAAACGATATTTTTCTTCTACTTAGGAAGAAAACACAATCAAAACAACTCTGCAACAAAGTGCTCTTAAACTCACAAAACTCTCAAGCAACACTTTTGTTGCTTGTCAGTAATGTTTGAGTGGTACACTCAGTGTGTAGTAGTAGTAGTAGTTATAGTTGTTGTTATTGTTGTTATTGCTTTTGTTGCTGCAGTGCACTAATGGACGTAATTAGTGTTCACAGCACAACGAGTCAACTTAACTGATTCATTTATAGCATTTAAACCATTATGTAGTTGTCGCTTTTTCTTGTTCTCTCTCTTTCTCTCTTTCGCTGTCTCCCTTTCTTTTCATTTATTTTTGTTTTAAGCCCCCCGAAGCTGTAAATAAACAAGTGAGTTAAAAGCCGACAAAAGCAAAGTACAACGATTAAGTTGGCGAGTTAACTGCCCCATCTGCTGCAGGCAGCAACAAAGAAAAACAAAACTTTACGCTGAGCAACTAAAGCTACAAAACTCAATAAACGACGCGACGCTTCGGAAAAACATGAGAGAGAAGGAACTTTTTAGTTGGGTATTGCCAGGTTCGGGGAAAAAATATTCGTTCGTATATAACATTTAAGAAAAACTGAAGAAAAAAAACTGGGGAGGGCCTTCAGCTATACTATTTCATACTAGAACGTATTGTCCTGGAAGTTCTAGGGAACGCTTATAGTCAAAATAAATTAACGCTTTGCGATGTCTTTGGTTTTCTTTAAACTACTTTTCCGTTTCTTCGATTTCATTCTCCAACTACCTTTTTTTCCACAAGTACAATCTCTAGCACTTTCTAATACACCCAAATATGTTGGCATCTTCATGTATCAAACGATAAATTATTCATATAATCTAGAACAGAGAAGCAGGAATGGAGGCTTCAGCCAAAAGTGGAGTTGTGAATGTACAGAGCCGCGATATGTTCAATCTTTATTTACGGATCTTAAGTTTGGTAGACTAAACTGGCGAGAGAGTAACCGATGCATTAAGCTCATGTTTCTTTCAGCGCTCTAACGGAATTGATTGCTCCAACCTCATTTATTAAAGCAAATGTTACTAAACGTCAAAGGATTGAGAACATAGCACCACTTCTGACACTTTGCCAACATCTTCTCTGACATTTAATTCGCAATCAAGATAACGCGTACGTGAGATCTTTTCCCTGCTCGCTTTGTTAGCCAACCTCCGCGTAGCTCTTCCTCTTTTTAATTCTTAACCTTCCACTCTGCGCGAAAAGATTATTTCTTATCACCTTGTGTTTTGAAATATTTTATCAAGACACACACCTTCAAAACTGTGTTACTGTTTTATTCAATACACAAACCTTCAGTGCTTTATGAACTGTAACAAATACAAATTTTTACAGTGCTTCTCAAACTGTCAAAATCATAGTGCTTCTCGAACTGCGGAATGGGCGAATTACTTCAGTCCTCCTCAAACTGTATTGACAAAGTGATTGTCAAACTGTGCCAAAGCTTCTCCCTGCGCGAAACACTTTGCGAAGAGATATATTATCAAGAGACGCAAAGAAGCACTGGAGCAATTTTTTGAGGTTTGTATTGTTCACTGAAGGTAGCTTTGACAAATTTAGAAGTTAAGCGGCAGCGTAATTCAACAAAAAAATCTATTTATATCTCTTCGCTTCCGGATGAGAAGAGATGTATACAGATTTTTTGGTTCAATTACGCTGCCGCTTAACTGCTAAATTCGTCAAAGCTAGCGTCTGTGAACAATACATACCTCAAAAAATTGCTCCAGTGCTTCTTTGCGTCTCTTGATAATATATCTCTTCGCACTTTGGAAGCGAACGATGACTGAAAACTATTTTATATAATTGAAAGAAATAATAAACACATTTTCGATAGATGGCTTACTTTTTTTTTTAATTGTGCCACTAAATATAAACTTTCTTTTGGGGCACCCTGTTTCACTTACTAAAAGGTGCACTCAGCATACTCGAGTGATTTCTGGGAGGTAATGATATCCTGTGGTAGTTACGAGTACTTGAGGTATAAATTATGGTAAAATTCATATTATTCATGTTTAATGGTAATGGCACCAGAACAGAGAGAAAGAGAGAGAGAAAGATTGAGATGCCATAGTGGTAAAGTGGCAAAAACCAACCAAGTTGTTCACTAACTGCTAACAAATTGCTTCATTCTGCTTATGTGAAGGAATTGCCTGTTTCGCGAGAATCAAGCCACATTTCATAGCACAACCGAAACCTCCCACTTTGCTATTGTGGAGCTACAACAGAGTGCGGTCATTTAAACATCATTTGTCAACGAATAATTCTAGGAATCACGTCACGTCATTGTCTGCAATGAAGAGTTAAAGTTATACAAAAAAAAAAGACAGAAGAAAAAACTTGAGAAGACAGACTGCGACTGTGACTGAGTGTTGAAAACTCATTAGCAATGAAATTAATTACTCGTCAATCAAAGTATACAAAAACATGCAACTCGAAATTCTCAGACAAAGCGGCCCAACATTCTACAACGTCTGACAATTGTAATTGAAAGAGTTTGCATTTTTCAATTGCTATGCTTGATGTATATTTTTCCGAGAATTTAGCGCTTTGGCGAATAAAACAAGATGCAACTTTAGGGGCATTTGCTAGAAATCAAATATCCTACACCGTATTAACAGTTTGCATGAAGGTTCTGCTTTTGCGGGAAGTGCCGAGTCTTCTGGTCAAAATTCGGTCAACAATACTTACGTGTGTGAAATTTGAATGAGGAAGAGAGTATTTTATCACCTAACAAAAACAACTTAAAACACTTTATCTCCGAATCTTAAGGCTGTTTCAAGATTTAGCTGTCGATTTGACAATTGGCATTTAATGTCATTAAAAAAAGCAAATGGATGATAAATATTACGAAGATAGTGATGGGGCTACGAAAGGGGTTAAAATGCTTAGTCTCTACATCTACTGCTATGAAACTTGATACATATGTTTGGATGGACATTAAAAAATGTTATCTGCATAATTTTTCCTTAGAAAAGAAGCCCCATTTTGGCAAAACAAAAACATGTTTTGCTCATAAATTTCTTTTTCACAGAAAGGATACCCAAATATGCTTGAATAATAAAGATTGTATCCTTGGAAAAAATTTCGGAGTTCAAAAATTTATTTTTTTTTTCATGGTATGAATAATATTCGGTTCCGAAAATCAACTTATTTGAGTTTTTCAATTACGCATTCGAAAAAACGCCTTTCTACTCAGAAGCAAGGCATCTTACGAAAAAAAGTATGAGGTAAAAATGGTAAGAATCGTTAAAACAATATAGACCAGTCAAATTAGATACTGGCTAAATATGCACTAATTCCCAACTTTATAAGACCTATACCAATCGATAAAAAATTTTGCCCTGAACAACATATCAAAATAGGTCCTCCCAATTATTCCAGGAAATTCTGTAAATTGTGGTTTTCCCGTCAAGTACCAGTTATAACTTTTCATATTTCCGATTATGGTAATATTTGATTATGTTATACCTATATATTTCATCGATCCAGATACAAAATATTTTTACAGTATGTCTGGCTTAAGCGCTAAAGGGCTTTAAAAATTTCATTCGAAGTAACGCATTCCTGCCGATTAGTAAAATTTTTAAAGTTCTGTAGCTCGTTCACCAGATTTTATATTTTATCTGGGCCGAGGACATATGTACATATATAGGTATAACATAATCAAATATTACTATAATCGGAAACATCAAAATTTTTTACTTCGTACTTCACGGGGAAAACCCCAATTTATATAAGTTCCCGAAAAAATTGGGAGAACTCATTTGATATGTTATTCAGGGAAAAATTCTCTATCGATTGGTATAAGTTTTATAAATTTTGGAATTAGTGCAAGACTCAATTCTAATTTGACTGGTGAATTTTTTCACAATTTTTTAAACTTTTTAAATTTTTTGTTTATGTGACCTATTTTTAAAGGTATACAAGATGTTTAAAAAAAATTCGGAAAAAATTCATACGTATGGTACCTATACCTACTTACTTTGGATGATTCTAAGCATTTTATGTTAAATACGCTTTTTTTAAGATGACTCGCTTTTGAGTAAAAAAAAGGTTTTCCGAATAGTTCTAAGGGAATAATCGAAACATTTTCTTGGAAAAAGTTGTATGGCTACCTTTAATTTTCTGATATAAAATGTTAGATTAAGGCGGTAGGAACTGAGATGCTGTGGGTAAGTACTAAAACGGGGTATTTGATGTCAATGACTTTTGTAGGACAAAAATATGTCTTCTCGAGACATAAATAATGATGTATAATACTTTAAGATTGGACTGTAAGTGCCGAATACATAATGGAAAATGTTAATGCGCGACCACTACGTTCGGTCAGAAAAAAAAATAAGAAAATTCGAAATTACCTTGTAATAATTATTTGGATTTCGTTGTGTGCCTGGTGGACTATTTTTTGCCTTTAAGATGATAGATGGATGATAATGTTCGTGGATGTTGTTAGACATCATCTTACAAAAATTGGAGAAAATTGACGAAAGCAGAACAACGTTTGCTGGGTCTGCTTTTATTTTATGGAATTAAATCTCAATATAAATTCAACAAAATACTCACTTGACACTATAAATCCAATGATATCAATCAAAATTAATTTATTATATAAACAAACATCAAAAAAACACCTAACACTTTGTAAATTGTCATGATTGAACAATTCCTATCAGTGAAGAAAGCATCACAAGTATTTACAACATCTTAAGTTTCTCCCATAAACTGCGATTAACACGATCTCCAATAGTAATAATAGCGCTCCAGCTGTTCTGCGGGTTTTTATTGCTTTTAATTTTTTTATTTATCTTGGCTCCAAAGTGATTAAAATTAATGAATAAAACGTGACGAAATCCGTAACCGTAAAAATCAGCTATGGAGGTATAATCCTCAAAGATCGTCATATCATTTGATTGAAAGTTTGAATGAATTTGAAAATTCTAATAAAAATAAAACAAAAGTTTTATTTTAACTAAAAATTTAACAGAAAATACAATAAACAAAATTTTATATCTAAAAACAATAACAACGATGCACTTAAAGCTGATCCAACAAATGGTCAAAGAATCAAAGGCATTTCCAAGTGAGATGTTTTCTTTAGAAAATTTATGTTATTCGCATTTGATCTAAGTAGGAAATGAGTTCACTCATAAAAATACCCAAACTTACTAAGCTGACTTTCGCTTGTAAAAACAATTTTAATGAATTCATAGCCCGCGGGAACATGATTATTTTTTTATTTTTTATTTATGTTTTGGTCATTTCTTTTATTCTCATGAAGTCATAAAATCTAAGAAAAGATTTGTTATTGAAATTGTAAACAATAAACAATAACAGGAATCCATAGCGTAAATAATCATGTACGACTTTATCGGCAGTTTATGGTACTTTCATCGTACCGTTTTGTGTTATATATAGTATTTTGTTATACACTGTAGGTAATGTTATTACGATGAAGGTTTGATGAATTTTTTTGCAGAAATTAAAAATTGTGAAAATGCTTACATGTGTATGTATGCAAATTGTATGTATCAGTAGAAAAAAGTATATTTTAATATCACAGAGATTGATTGGTATCACAAATGTACTACCAAATTGAAGGAAATTTAAGGAAAATTTAAAAAAAAAAAATTATAAAAGGGACATTTTTCATACCAAAATGTCCGCCAAAGTCAAAAAATAGGAAAACAAAATTTTTAAATATAAGCTTTAAAGGTCAAGAACTTTGCGAAATCTTTTCAAACCCTATAAGCTAAAAACAATCTTAGAAAACTCATACAATTAGCAATGTTTTCTCTAAAACGTTTGGGTGACCCATGAAAATGGGTTTTGTAAAACAAGTCAGAAAATCAGTTTTAATCATATAACTCCTCAGTAGTACAAATCTTAATTTCATGGCAGCAGAATGAAAATTTAACATGCAGTCTCATAGATATCGTTTTTATATAGCACGATTGGAATTTTCTCGATGATTCTCACAACACTCTATATAAATAGCGAACACTTTGCAACAGCTTCATTTTTTTTGAAACTAAGCCATCTATACGTTGTTTGCTTTACTTTTTTTTATAAAAAAATACATATCTTTTCTAAATATTTCTGTGTTGAAACATGAATTAATTAAGTTTATTTTGCCCTTATACAAATAGAAGGGTAATGAAAATATAACCAGTGCAAAGGGTATAAATGCATGATTTCGGCCTATGTTAATTTTTCATGATTTAAAATTTATTCCAATTCTTTTAATAAAACATTGAATTTTTCTTTTTTTTTTTTCAGATAACAAATCATACAATAGAAATGGGTAAGTTTTTATGTTAATTTGACCCATAAGATGTCCGTTTTAAACCCTCTTGTACTTCCGTAAATATTAAACAAAAATTTGTGTATTTTTTCTGGTAGAACTAATAATAATTCAAAATTTAAAGAAAATAAACTTTTCATAAAAATTTTAAAATTTCTTATGAATAATGCGCTTTTTAATAAACAAGTAGATAATAAAGTAATACCTACCCATAAATAAAAACAAAATTTTTACACAAAATTGTTCTCCGAAATCTGCAAAATCTTTTCTCGAAAAAAAATTTGATGAACTTTCATTAGTAAAAAGTTACGCGTTCTTAAATACAGCTACATAGGCGCCTTGTCTATGTGATTTTTTAATTTCACCGCTGCATGCCGTTTCAAAACAACAAATCATAGTTATGCAGAAATTGAGAATGCATGCTGAAACACGCAGCGAGCGTAAATGCGTGAATCGCGTAGGCAAGGCGCCTATGTAGCGGCATTTTATTAAGCGTAACTTTTTTACTAATGATAGTTCCTCAAATTTTTTTTCAAGAAAAGATTGTGCATATTTTGGAAAACAATTCTGTGTATAAAATTTTGTTTTTATTTATGGGTAGGTAATACTTTAATATCTAGTACCTGGAGATCGATCCCAGCTCGGTCAGCAATCTATTCTTATTATTTTAGTCGATGCTTTTATTCATAGCTATTTTTTGTTATGAAACTTGTACCTTTTCATGCTTTCAAAACGATAAATAAACCGATGAGAATAATAATAAGAAAAACCTCGGAAAGCATCGAATGGTATAGAAAAATATCAAAAACTCAATTTTTTTTTTTTTTGGTGAAATAGAATGCCCTTAAATAAAAAAATGGGATATGCCACGCACCCAAAATATTTCGTCTTTTGTATGGCGGCTGAAATATCTTACCATCAAAAGATCATAACTCGGAAAATAAGAATCATATTGGAAAAATCCGAAAAGGATATTTGGATCAGGAAGAGTATAGCTATTCGATGCTATTAATAAAAAAGAATTTCACCTTTTCTTGTAGCTACGCTGTAAGACTGAACAGAGCGTTATATTCAAGTTCAAGCAGGGATATTTCAAAATCCTGCAGGTATAATAACAATTCTGCTGATGAAGACGGATTCAGCGTCAAAAAGAACATAAGACTGCATATAAGAATTAAATAGTTCATTCCATTTTATTTTTGTGCCTGAGTTATTAACCAAAATTTTTATTTTGATAAGAAATCAAACCTGATATTTAAACAAAACCTTCTTTTTGTTATGCCTTAGATACTCCTGATCCAGATTCACATACCAAATTTCATCAAAATATGTTGTATCATTTGCGAGAAATAGCATTTAATGTGATTTACTTGTATGGAAGGTTCCACGCGCACTTTCGATATTTTGCCTACTTTCAGATCGTAGATGCCTAATAGCAAGTAGACTCCCTACAGTTAAATTCAGAAAGATTGCTTTAGTAGTTTTCTTTTCATAGCGCATTATATTTTTGTGGGCGGTGCCACGGCCTTCAACGAGTTTTCCCAATATAACGGCATATCACATATTAATATGTACTTGTTTGCAGAAGTAACAGCTCCTAAATTTTCATCAAAACTGTTGGAGTCGTTTTCGAGTAATATTGAATAAAAATTTTCAAGGGATAAAAAGTGGGCGTGGCACTTCTTCGATCCCGCCCACTTTTCGTCTGTTACAAGGTATTATCAAGCCGTATCCGCTCAACAAATTTCATTCAAATACCTTGTATGGCTTGCGAGTTATGACCATATCAAATTTAAAATTTAATGCGATGCCACGCCCCCTGGTGAGCATTTACAAAAATCAAGCCTAGCTCATTCTTCATTGTATGCTAATATCTAACATTATTCGAAGTTTCATTGAAATCGCTGTAGCCGTTTTCGAGAAAAAGTTTTGACCGTTCCAAACATACATAAGTACATAAGTACATAGGTACATAAGTACATAAGTACATACAATTTTATCTCGTATAAGAAGAGAAGACTTGTTTTTTAAAAAGTGCATTATTTATAAGAAGTTTTAAAAATTTTTATGAAAAGTTTATTTCATCTAAATTTTGAATTAGTTTTAGTCCTACCACAAAAATTTTATAAATTTTCAAACAATATTTACGGAGAAATCTTAATTTAAAAAAAAGACGTACATAAAAATTCACATGTTTATTACTTTTAAGAATATTCAAATTATTAAAAAAAAAGTATAAGGCAATAATCCTGATCAAAAACTCTTCAAAGAACCACCAAAAAGGTTTGAGTTGAGCAAATTAGTATTTACTGTGTCCGTTTCAAAAAATTTAACTTATTTATGTAGAATCAAAAAGGGATTTTGGGTCAGTCTAATATAGGTTTACCATACAGTAGATAACATTGAGTCACCTTTCACATAAAAAAAGTTTCACAATTAAAACAACAACCTGTCAACTTCAATTAAATGTTTGAACAATTTGTTGCAAATTCAACAATTTACTGTTGTTTTTGTAGAAATATAAATTTTTTATTAGCAAAATTGTTGCACTGATTATTTATTTATCGAACCAGCAACAATTGCTGTCACATGGCTGCAATTTAACGATTATTGTGGATTCAATAGTTTAAAAAATTGGCTGACATTGAGTGCATTTTCAATTAAGCGCTTGACAGCTCAAACAAAGTTTTGTCGTTGTGCATACGATGCAAAACAATAAAAAGGTGGCAATTCTACTTCTCTGAAAAAAATTACACAATTACTAGCAGCGCTAAAACTTAACAATGATGGCACTTTAAAAATAACTCAGCAGGTTTTTGATTAACGTGTTTTTTCGTTGTATGGTCCCTGGTATTTTTGTGACAAAATATAAGACGGGATTTAGGGATGACATCCCTAGTAGATAAGTATGTAATTAAAAAATCTTTTTTTTTTTTTTTAAAAATGAATGACTAACTACTCCTAATCGATTACATTTAAAAAGATTTACCAACTTGCATGCCTTTTCACAATTAATTTAAACTTCAAAAATCAAAGCCATCGTCAATTTGCAGTTTGACAGCAATGCTTTCACCTTTCTCTTTATTTTTCATTTAATAAATGCACTTTGTGCGCCCATTTCGTTAGTAATGGCCA
This sequence comes from Calliopum simillimum, assembly GCA_951812925.1. Classification (NCBI taxonomy): domain Eukaryota; kingdom Metazoa; phylum Arthropoda; class Insecta; order Diptera; family Lauxaniidae; genus Calliopum; species Calliopum simillimum. The sequence continues at coordinate 95,564,391 of OX638371.1, forward strand.
CTTATTTCTGAGCAAAAATCAATGATACCCATTAACTAACGCCAACAACTGCACTTTTTCAATGTAATGAAAGCTAACCGACTCCCACTCCCAAAGGTTTTATTTCTCAAAAATCGTTATTACGAGGCAAAATGACCGAAAATAAAAAAAAATAAAAGAACTACTACGTTAAAATTAAATTAAAACTCAATCTAACGCTGCTTTAAAGCAACACCATACCCCTTTAACTGTCAGAAAATTCAGCTTTTGAAAAACCTGTCGCTTGAAATCCTTCTTGCCATTACCAGCTTACGCCGCGCAAGTGAGGGTAGGAAACAACAACACAAACGTAAGAACAAGTCAATAAACGAATGAACGGATTTTCCCTATGATACGCTTTAATGAAAAATGCATTGGAGCATGAAAATAAGTCAAAACAAACAAGAACAAGCACACGATAGCGAAGCAAAGCAACAAGAAAATGGAGCGCAAGTGAAAAGAAAAATCCAGCATAACCTGTTGTTGTTGTTGGTGGAAATAAAGAACATTTCGATATGATGGAAGCAAAAATTCAATGCGAACAGAACATAAAAGAACAAAAACAAAAAACGGCTAAAATATCGTGAGTGAAATGTTCTAATAACGTACGTAAGCTTTGCAGAAAAACCACCGCAAAATGCGCCAATTTAATAAACTTTTTATTTTACAGCTGCTGCTGCAGCAGTCTCTCCTTACTCCTTTAAGTCTGTCATTCAGGCAGTAAATGACATTTGGAGCAACAACAACAGCGACAGCAAAAACAAAAAATTGGGAATAAGATCGCAAGAACTGATATGCGCGTATTCACCTAAGCCGGTGTGATAGCTATTTTATTTTGGCAGGCTGTCGCTTTTCTTCGAAAGAACAAAAGCTTACTAAGTGTTGTGTCTTCACTAAATGTTGTGGTTCGAGTTGTTGTTGTTGTTATTGTCGTTGCTGATATCATTGTCATTGTTGTCATTGTTGCAATTGTTGTCTTTGTTGTCATTATTGTCATTGTTGTCTTTGTTATCTCTGTTGACATTGCTGTCATTGTTGTCTTTGTTGTCATTATTGTCATTGTTGTCTTTGTTGACATTGCTGTCATTGCTGTCATTGTCCATTGTCATTGTCCATTGTCATTGTCATATTGTCATTGTCTTATTGTCATTGTCATTTTCATATTGTCATTGTCATATTGTCATTGTCATATTGTCATTTTCATATTGTCATTGTCATATTGTCATTGTCATATTGTCATTGTCATTGTCATATTGTCATTGTCATATTGTCATTGTCATATTGTCATTGTCATATTGTCATTGTCATATTGTCATTGTCATATTGTCATTGTCATATTGTCATTGTCATATTGTCATTGTCATATTGTCATTGTCATATTGTCATTGTCATATTGTCATTGTCATATTGTCATTGTCATATTGTCATTGTCATATTGTCATTGTCATATTGTCATTGTCATATTGTCATTGTCATATTGTCATTGTCATATTGTCATTGTCATATTGTCATATTGTCATTGTCATTGTCATATTGTCATTGTCATATTGTCATTGTCATATTGTCATTGTCATATTGTCATTGTCATATTGTCATTGTCATTGTCATATTGTCATTGTCATATTGTCATTGTCATATTGTCATTGTCATATTGTCATTGTCATATTGTCATTGTCATATTGTCATTGTCATATTGTCATTGTCATATTGTCATTGTCATATTGTCATTGTCATATTGTCATTGTCATATTGTCATTGTCATATTGTCATTGTCATATTGTCATTGTCATATTGTCATTGTCATATTGTCATTGTCATATTGTCATTGTCATATTGTCATTGTCATATTGTCATTGTCATATTGTCATTGTCATATTGTCATTGTCATATTGTCATTGTCATATTGTCATTGTCATATTGTCATTGTCATATTGTCATTGTCATATTGTCATTGTCATATTGTCATTGTCATATTGTCATTGTCATATTGTCATTGTCATATTGTCATTGTCATATTGTCATTGTCATATTGTCATTGTCATATTGTCATATTGTCATTGTCATATTGTCATTGTCATATTGTCATTGTCATATTGTCATTGTCATATTGTCATTGTCATATTGTCATTGTCATATTGTCATTGTCATATTGTCATTGTCATATTGTCATTGTCATATTGTCATTGTCATATTGTCATTGTCATTGTCATATTGTCATTGTCATATTGTCATTGTCATATTGTCATTGTCATATTGTCATTGTCATATTGTCATTGTCATATTGTCATTGTCATATTGTCATTGTCATATTGTCATTGTCATATTGTCATTGTCATATTGTCATTGTCATATTGTCATTGTCATATTGTCATTGTCATTGTCATATTGTCATTGTCATATTGTCATTGTCATATTGTCATTGTCATATTGTCATTGTCATATTGTCATTGTCATATTGTCATTGTCATATTGTCATTGTCATTGTCATTGTCATTGTCATATTGTCATTGTCATATTGTCATTGTCATATTGTCATTGTCATATTGTCATTGTCATATTGTCATTGTCATTGTCATTGTCATTGTCATTGTCATTGTCATTGTCATTGTCATTGTCATTGTCATTGTCATTGTCATTGTCATTGTCATTGTCATTGTCATTGTCATTGTCATTGTCATTGTCATTGTCATTGTCATTGTCATTGTCATTGTCATTGTCATTGTCATTGTCATTGTCATTGTCATTGTCATTGTCATTGTCATTGTCATTGTCATTGTCATTGTCATATTGTCATCGTCATATTGTCATTGTCATATTGTCATTGTCATATTGTTATTGCCATATTGTCACTGTCATATTGTCATTGTCATATTGTCATTGTGATATTGTCATTGTCATTATCATATTGTCATTGTTATATTGGCATAATTCTAAGTAAAAGTTCTATATATTTTCTCTGTGTCGCTTCTTGTTGGAACATTTTTTGTAAAATAAAAATTGTAGTATTATGAGAGCTTAAGAGAATCGATTCACTATGACAACTCCATGTAAGGGAAAGGAAAAGCGCGCCAAAGTTGCACCTTCTTTACTGGCATCATGTTTTACTTTGTGTGTGTGTACAAGTACGTTTTATATGTCTCTTAATAACGGTATGTTGTGACATTTCTATAAACAAACGGGTACAACAACTGTTGCTGCCATTAGCTTTCAAACAAATCACAGCTGGTGTGCTCCTTTTGCAAAACAAGACTTCAATTCAAGTTTACTATTAATTTTATTTGTTTCTATGTTTTTGCTTTGGTTTTGGTTTTGATTCCCCATTTTCACTATTAAGTTCTGATGGAGTATTTTTTGAAGAATAACTTCAAAATTTTAAATTCTTTTAAATTTCTCAAGCTTGGTAGTATACGTAGTAAAACCTTTGTTCAGGCCCTACGCTTCTTACTGTTTGACGTTTGTTGAAATAATCGACAGACCAATATAGCCAATATCATTTTATTATTTGAGATATGTCAACAGGTATCATAAAGTCGATAGAAGAAATTATGAACTATTACCAAGAAGTACTATAGTAAGCCCAATAAAGTTCAGCTTACCGTAGATTATCGTCAATTAATTGATGACTTCAAGTCCCTATCTAAAATGTTAATAAAGCCATAGCATACTTATATCCAAATACAAACTTCAGTCGATAATTATCGATTACAATATTCGATTACAATCGAAGAAATCGAGAAAAACTAAATGTATTAAAAAAAATGTATAGAATATGTACCTATAGAGTATCGAAAAACATTGAAAAAGTTTAAAAGCAAAGAAAAATCGAAAAATGTTAAGCAAATATTGCGACATTTTACTGTTCTAAAAATTGTCACAAACCTTTATATCATTACGACAGATAAATGGGTACCCCCTCTCTATGCTGTTGTCACTGTTGTTATTGCAATTGTCGTAGACATCATCGTTTGTAACGCTTTGTAGGGCCAACGATAGATAGATGTTGTTGCTTCTCTACGTGTCACTGCATTAAAATAAATTGCTGTCGTTCATGCGCGCATGCGCAACTTAACTTTTTATTTGACTTGCGCGCGTTCACCCATTGACGTTTCCTTAATTTAAAAGCAACAGCAACAATGCCACAGCAGCGCCATCTACTTGTAGATGTTTATCATTTAGTTTTATTGCGGTTTTGCATGTCACTTTTGAATTAAAAACTTTTTTCATTGTTTCTTGATATTTTCTTGAGGAGGAAGGAAGGTGAAAGCACTTAACTGTTTTAATTATTTTTTTCTTTTGATGTAAAGTGAGTACTGCAAACTTATAAAAATCTAAATTTTTTTTAAGATACATACATATATGTATTTTTTGGTGACATCAAACGAACATTCAAATTTAATCCAGTGATATCTCGTGCAACCAAAAATCACACATTGAAATTGTAACAACATTTTGCAATTTATTAAAAAAGCGCACGCTCATGTTTACATGTAGCAACATCAAGGCTTAACTCTGAACCCTGTTGTATGGACTTAATTTTAAACGAAGATGTTATTGCCTCTACTTGTTGGCATCACGTTCGCAAGCATGTTGTGTCAGCAAAGTTGATGTTGCTGTTGATGTTGCTGCCGATCACTGATCAACAATCAATGATCTCTTGTGTTGCTTACGTTGTTTGAACATATTAATTACAGCATGGTGCTGTTTTTTTTTTCGTTTTTGTATCATCTGACTTTGAGGCTGCAGCCAGAGTGTGTAGATGCTATTTGGTAGAACCAGTGTTGCCAGCAAATGTATTCAAAAAAATACTTCACATGTATCCTGTGGACAATTTTAAGTAGTTTTTGCCTTATACTCTTTTATGTAAGATGCCTCGCTTTTGAGTAGAAAATCGTTTTTCCGTCTGCGTAAAAAAAAACGTTAGAAAAATCGATTTTTGGAACCGAATACATATTATCTATACAGCAAAAAAAGGTATAATTCTTGTTAAAATAAAGCTACCTTGGGTATTTATTTTATAATAAAACAAAGAAGTTATGAGCAAAAACCATATTTATTTAGACAAAATGGGCCTTCAGTAGAATCAAAAGCGCTTCATTGGTTTTCCTCGAAATGAAAAAAAAAAATATGATGCAGATATCGTGTTTAAGAGTTCTTCTAACTTTTGAGTCGGTTTCAGAATGATTTTTGTTTCTTTTGCTTCATACAAATCAAACAAGTTTATTTCTCATTCACCCTGGTCGCAGCCTAACAGTTCGTGTGATGTTGCATATAATGGGTACCTGTGTAATTGCTTACAAAATGAACGCGTTAAGTAATAATTATCGATTAATTAGTTCGACTTTTACAATTCTTGATTGGCTTGTACTTGAAAACGTGTTTATGATTTTTTCAATGGATAACACAGAAGGGTCAGGGTTAGCAAAGACAGCACAACTGATGTGTTGAAATTCTTCTATAATATCTATTGTACTTACAAACAATCAGAGTATATTAGTTATTGTATTAAGTTATAACATCCTTTGCTGATTTGTAAATTCAGTTTAAAATAAACGATATACTTCCTGAAATGTTTTGGGCACTTACTAAAGAATTCATATATGGTGTCCTATAATTCACGCAAGATTTGAATTAAACATAAAACTTAATTGAAGCATAAAATATATAAGATAGAGTTTTATATGTATGAAAAAGCAAATCGGGTAGATGACTTCTATGGTTAGCACTCTTTTGTCAAAATTTTCGATGATCATTTTGCATAAATGTAGCTGAATTTCGTTGATGAATAGCATTGAATCTCATCTTTGAATACAATTTTATTAATCTTGAACTATCAAAATTTTAAACTGTATTAACTTTTGATTGTTAACGCTTTATCACTCAAATGGTGACAAATACAAATCTTGCTTCAATTATGGGACACACTTATAAATATAAACACCGATGATTCGATTGGCAAGGCTTAATACTCCAAATCATCCCTTGACAGTAGTCAACCTTTGTCATTCTTAGATAGGAAACCTTTAATTAAACTGGATATACATTTATCCATATGTAAAGATCTATGTTTTGCAGGGTTGTCATTACCTATGGAGCAACCTTCGCAGGAACACCCCAATAGCACTATAGGAATCTTTACTGCAACTTGAGGTGCTGCTTTGTTTTCCTAGAAATACTAAGCAACATCTCGAAAACAAACAAACAAAGTAACAGAAATAGAAAACATGGAAAGCAAGCGGAAGTCAATTAAGACAAAACAAAAAGTTAATTTATTTTGATTGAAAAATGAAAAACAAAGGTGAGTGAACAAAGTCAACAAAGAAAAGACCCAATTGAAAGTTGTTGAAACCATTCCCACGGAAGCCAAATATATTGACCTAATTGCAATAGTTGCTGCATTAACTGTTAGGAAAACTCTCGACTATAAAAGTAGCACAAATAATGGCCTGGCCAAATTCGGTTTTCCCAAGTAACGATTTGTAGCGCTGTTTCTCCAACTTTATTCAACTTGCTCCCTGTAACAATTTATTTGTAACCACAATAAAAATTAAACGTTAACTGTGTGCCAAAAGAATAAAAAAAATCCCCCACAGCACACAAATTCATTGCCATTTCTATTTTGACTTTTTACCAGCCAACAAAGCAACCAACCAACCACCTCCCATTTCATTATTTTCTCATATTTTCGTTATTCTTTTCCTTTGTTTTCTTTTTTTTTTATGAACAATTTTGAGCCTCATTAAAGTGGCTCAGGCAACAACAACAACAACAACAGTTTTCTTTGCGGTCAAGTCAGTGTTACCTTTCTAGCGTTACATTACAATTTCGCTTTTATTTCATAAACAAATGGCTGAAACAAACCAACAACAATTGCTTTTTGAATAGTCCGCGCAACACCATAAAAGGCACAATGCGATTTGTAACCACTTCACGGTACCCTTCCTTCTGTACCGCACCAATCTATTCCCCTTCTTCCAACTACCAACCGCTGCTGCTCATCGTTTAATGTATTTCGTTTTAAAGCTCTGCTTGCATTGCTATGCCTTGAAAGCTCTCTGGGGGATTTGCGGGAAAAATCTGCATAGTAAATGTTGGGATTCTCTGGCACTGACGCGCCAATTTTGCCGCTCGCTTTTGGTTTTTTTTTCGTCTGTGTATTTTGGCCTTTTTCCATTGTTTTTATGACGTTTTTCTTTTAGCCCATGTTGTTTTGTAGTTCGTTACAGTTTACTGGAAGCAGTTAGCAATCGTTTTTTATATCGGAGTGTGTTTTCTTGGCTTTTAAATTTACCTTTAATTTGTACAGTAAACTCTTGATATTTTGAATAAAAGGTAAAATCTGATGAAATTATCAAAAATTCATTGCGCTGTTTACTGTAAAAATAGCTGTTTTTGCAACTTTAAGCATGCATATCTGGAAAACTACTGTCAATTCGGTGAATCTAAACATATTTTCGTAATTATTAGCCCGAAATCGACTCTGAAACTCTACGCAAGAAAATCAGTTTTGCCCTACGTTACAAAATAAACCAAAGAAACAGAAGAAAAATTTTTAAATTGAATTGAAATTGAATTGAAATTGAATTGAAATTGAATTGAAATTGAATTGAAATTGAATTGAAATTGAATTGAAATTGAATTGAAATTGAATTGAAATTGAATTGAAATTGAATTGAAATTGAATTGAAATTGAATTGAAATTGAATTGAAATTGAATTGAAATTGAATTGAAATTGAATTGAAATTGAATTGAAATTGAATTGAAATTGAATTGAAATTGAATTGAAATTGAATTGAAATTGAATTGAAATTGAATTGAAATTGAATTGAAATTGAATTGAAATTGAATTGAAATTGAATTGAAATTGAATTGAAATTGAATTGAAATTGAATTGAAATTGAATTGAAATTGAATTGAAATTGAATTGAAATTGAATTGAAATTGAATTGAAATTGAATTGAAATTGAATTGAAATTGAATTGAAATTGAATTGAAATTGAATTGAAATTGAATTGAAATTGAATTGAAATTGAATTGAAATTGAATTGAAATTGAATTGAAATTGAATTGAAATTGAATTGAAATTGAATTGAAATTGAATTGAAATTGAATTGAAATTGAATTGAAATTGAATTGAAATTGAATTGAAATTGAATTGAAATTGAATTGAAATTGAATTGAAATTGAATTGAAATTGAATTGAAATTGAATTGAAATTGAATTGAAATTGAATTGAAATTGAATTGAAATTGAATTGAAATTGAATTGAAATTGAATTGAAATTGAATTGAAATTGAATTGAAATTGAATTGAAATTGAATTGAAATTGAATTGAAATTGAATTGAAATTGAATTGAAATTGAATTGAAATTGAATTGAAATTGAATTGAAATTGAATTGAAATTGAATTGAAATTGAATTGAAATTGAATTGAAATTGAATTGAAATTGAATTGAAATTGAATTGAAATTGAATTGAAATTGAATTGAAATTGAATTGAAATTGAATTGAAATTGAATTGAAATTGAATTGAAATTGAATTGAAATTGAATTGAAATTGAATTGAAATTGAATTGAAATTGAATTGAAATTGAATTGAAATTGAATTGAAATTGAATTGAAATTGAATTGAAATTGAAATAAAATTGAAATGAAATTATGTGTAACAATCAGTTATTTCATCTACATATATAATTTTTCAACTTTATTGCATCAATTCTACACTGTTAGGTTAGCTTTCCGTAGTAACCCAGTGTGCCAGACGGTTCAAATCTTCGCTTTTTTATCCGTTACGGATCCGTTACTGATCCGTTTGCGGGAGAAATTCCAAAAAAAAAAAGATTCGCTTTTTTTTTGGGAATCTCTCCCGCCAACGGATCAGTAACGGATCCGTAACGGGTAAAAAAGCGGAGATATGAACCGCCTGGCACACTGGGAACTTATATATTTCCATCAAAATGTCAGCCGATTACTACTATGACATTAGTTTTGCCATTACCTTTTTGGGCTTATTCCATTTTAAAAAAAAGCCAATTCAAATTATGTTTTCAAAAGAGTCGAAGTAGTGATATTCAAAACTGCAGTTAAGTATATGTTTAGGATAGAAAATCCTCACTTAATTTTCTACATTTAAGCTTTATGAAAGAAATTACAACCTTAATTTCGGAGATAAAGATAACGGCTTCAATAGAATAGCAGTCCCTTTGATAAGCTGCTATTAGCATGATTAGCGAGTGCTCACTGTTATTTTTTTTAATTGCTCACAAAAGATATACACTTGGCAAAGGGAACACTTTCATTTGAACTAACTTTTCAAGTACAAACATGTCTCCAGCTGTTTATCTTTTGTTTTTTATATCTTCAACTTTCTTTTTTTCAAATACATAATTTCAAATAAGTGCTTTTTTAGATTTGTGATAAAAAAAATAATTTTTCTATTGTTTCTAGTTGCTGCGTTTAGGGAAATTTTGAAAATCTTTTAAACTATCCGATGACTTTTCATTAAGATTTTTACACTTCTCTACTTTGATCTATTTTGCTTTTAAGTAATTATGAATAATTGGTAAAAATTTCCAAGTGTCTACAGTTGATTAATGTTGCAGCGCTTTTCATTTCATCACTTTTGTAAGACAACATGTAATACAGAAGACTATTTTATGCATTGCATGCTGTAATTAAATGCATTGTACCGAACTGTTTTAACCCATTGTATTTGGCATTAAGTTAAGCACCTTATTGGGTTTAGTTTTCGAAATTCTGCACGTTGGCCTTATCCAAATTCCAAATTTAGCTTTTCGCAGAAAACTAAAGTTCACTGAGGTATAGCAAGTATTGTTTGTGCTTGTGAATTCAATTTTGAAATGCCTGGAAGCTAAGCATACCTACCTTTGCTTGACATGCTACCTAAGCGTGGAAGTGAATCCAGAACATTTAGAATTTACACACAGCAACTAAGAGCTGGGCGCTGTCTGAACGACAAGAAAAGCATTTCATCAACAGCATTGTGCGTTAATTCATTCAATTAAGTTTTCATTGTACAAAGTAACGAGCTGTAAGACAGCAACATGCAACAGGCATCAGCTGCAACAGTAACATTTAGGCATGTGGCAATAGGCGATTATGAGGATCAAAATTTGATTAAATTCGTTTGGCCAAATGCAGCGAATGCTTTACATTTTCATCATCATCATCATCATCGTCGTCTTTGTAATGCAATGTGTTGTAAAGGAGGCCACTTTACGCATTGCATTCAGTAACGAATTGCTTTAAAACCTTGTACCTTGAATAAAGTTTAGTACTTTATTGGATTTCTTATTCAAAATTTTGCACTTTTCCGAACTCAAATTAAAATTAATTATTAAAATGATGGTGTGTAGTGTAAAATTTAGATTTTTAAATATTAAATAAAAATCTGCAACATATCTTATTTCCTAGTCTTCAGTTTAAAATTATGATAATTTAGAATACTAATAGATAATTTACTACAAATGTCATAAGATCGCAGTGATGAATAAAATGTTTAGAGTTGCGATTAACATTTAAAGATAATGGCAATAAAAAAACAACTTTTACAGAATATAAGTATGTTCATATAACATAAATGCCTCTATTTCTGTAGAGAAAATAATTTCCTTATAGCCTAAACGGCTCATAGAAACTAAACTATAATAGTAAGCACCTGCTTTCTAAAGAATTAATTGTTAGAGGGGTTTCGAATTGGATTAGTATATGACCCCATTAAAAAATGAACTAGTAAGGCTGTTACCTTTGGTCTGATCAAAAAGTAAATATCCTACAAAGCAGTTCTTTGAAAATTTTACTTGAACGGGGAGGTGCCACGCCCTATTGTCCAAATTCACAAAGTTTTAAATCAGATCTTGTGCTAACTATTCCAATTTGGTTGTATTTTCTCAAAAAATGCTTTCAGTACAGTATTTTGAAGCTTTTGCTTGTATGAAACGGGCCCGAATACAGAGTTATCTGCCACTTCAAGAATGTCTATCTCATAATCCTGCATATATATGAGCAGTTCTGACCTCTGATTCAGATTCAGCGTTAAAAAGTACGCAAAAGTGTATATGGCATTTCCCAGATAACGAACGTGACCGTCGTGCAAAGTGCAAAAAAAGTGGATATTTTTATTTTAGTTTTTACTTTACATTATAGCTCTTAGGTAACACTATAATTAGTGCCAACTTTAATAGCAGGCAAAGTCTGGGTTCCAAGAGCATTGTGGAGCATTATTTGCGATTGCGAAAGCGAAATACACATAAATACTAAAAAAGGTCAGCTTAAGCTCTGATTGAAAACTAGGCGAATTCGGACTAGAAGGCGTGGAACCTCCCTTACAGGCAAAAGTTTAGAAAATGCTATACTGAAAGCGTTATTTGATGTTATCCAACTAAATTTCACCCAAACACTAAGGACTATAAATGTACGCTCTGAGTAAAAACTAGGCGAACTCGAACAAGAGGGCGTGGCACCTTCCGTACAAGCAAAATTTTTGAAATACTGCAGTGTAGGGTATTTAATGCTTGGCAAGGCCAAAGATAACACATTTACTAGTTTTTATTTTGAGTGGCAATTTCCAACGAAAGCAAAATCTCAAACACCGATCTACACCAAAAGTAAAACCATATTTCTACACTCAAAAAACGCTCTATATAAAAGAAACAAATGTATAATGCCACAGCGGAAGTCTGGAATACTTGCAGGAAATCATTATAATAAACAACACTTACAATTGCCTTATACGCGTTGACAACACCTTAATGAAGGCGAAAGGCAATGCAATTAAATATCTTTTTCTGCAATCCGTGACATTTTAATAACTATCGGCGTTATGTTGACATCAGTTTCAAGTTACAGATAGAGAAAAATCATCATTTCTGCATTTAATTGGTCTCACATTTGCATGTTAATCTTATCAACGTACACTCAAGTTACACTTGCTCGCATATATGTATGTAAGTGCATATATCTAAATGTATATATACAAGTACCCATAGAGGATGTATAGTGTACACTTATTTGCAACGTTACAGAATTATCTCGCACATAAATTATTTAAATATTCAACGATGTGCAAATATTCGTTGGTAAAGGTGTATGAAATTCGCAAATAAAAAAATTGTAACACAGCAATAAAATAGTTAATTCATGAAAACCCAGTAGAGAAAATAAGTGCGATTTTGAACAAAATTTCATTTGAAAATGGATAAAAATAACTAAATAATTATATTTGGATGAATTCATTTGTAGCGTTGTTTTAAACGAACTAATGGAATAAGTACATCTGCAGCAATAAGTCATATATAATCAAAATAATATTAAATAAATAGAGCTCAAAATAGAATGAAGCACAAAGAGAAAGACAAAAACAAAGCAGTGACTTCATGTTTTCGTTTTGTTTACGTTTTGTTTAACATCATGCCAGGGATTATATATTAGTTTGTTTTTTTTGTACCAAATAGCAAAAAAATGTACTGAAAGTCGAAAAACTATCAAAACTATTTAATATAAGTATTTGAGGAATTTTGACCACTGAGTGTTACTTGTATATCGCCACCTAAAATGCAAAAATGCGTAATATCAATGTGCATTTTTTCAAAGGCGTTGCAAGAAACTTCTTAAAACTCCAAATATTTTAGGTTTTAAAGCTAGTTTTCGCTTTCCGTATTGCTTAAGACGGATTTTATTTTAGACTGGTTTTAAGATCTAAAATATTAAAAGTTTTAAGAGGTTTTTTGCAACGTCTTTAAAAAAATTCAAAATGATGTTATGCCTTTTTGCATTTCAGGTGACGACGATACATAATATTTATAATGCACCTTATTTCCTAGTGAGCATTTGAAAACTCGGCATTGATACATTAAGTGTCACGCCCACATGATGTTGTTAGTAACAGATTGCAGACATGTTAACATCATCTTTATCCTGATTATCCTCGTTAAGTGTAGCAGCACGATAGGAGTCTTGATTGCGTGTCATTGCAATAATTCTGCTCTAAGTGGCTGCTGCCTTTTAAGTTTCATAGAAACTTTCGTTTAACGCAGATGTGTATGAGTATTGAAATATTTGAAAAAAAACTAAACTTAAGATAAATTTCTGCTGAAAACTTTCACAAATAAACCCAAATCGACCTAAATAGTACTCAGAAAAAAAAAAAACAGGAAATAATCGATCGCAGTTTATAATTCAATCAAATTCATTCAAAACATAGCATGAAAAAACGTTCAAAATTGCTGGCTATTTTTTTTAATAATGTGACACTCCTGACATCTTGTGTAATTTGTGAGCCTAACTAAGCAAGAAAAGTTTTTATTTTTAATAATATAGCTGATAGCCTTTGAAAGATCATTAAAAATAATGAAAATTTCATATATACTGGATGGTTAGATTTTATGCTCATGACTTTTACAAAGTGACACTCATGACATAGAGTCAATAACAAAACTAAAAAAACTAAAACTAAGTATCGTGCGCAAAAACAAATTCAGTTCGAGGGTCATATAATACATCGGCTGAAAAGTTTAGGGTCTAACGGAGAAGAATAACTTTTTTGGTTAAAATCAATTTTATTCATATACAATAGCGATTAAATCATTCCAGAGCTCCTCTTGCGTGTTGATGACTTTTTTGTAGAACGATTTATATTATATTTTGCTCATCATTTACATATATGTAAAATCGGCTGCTGATTCTGAAAATCACTTCATTTTTCCACGTCTTTTTCAAGATATCGGTCATTTTCGGTTTTTGGACCAAAAAAAAAAAGATGGTTCCACTTAAATACAAATATCTCAAGAACTAATATGAATATATAAATGTACTATATGTCAAATAAAAGGTTATTAAATTTTCTATAAATAATAGCTTGTTTCTTTGGACGCGTATATTCAGTAGTGGTTATTTTTAAATTGCGATAACTCATCAACAGTGAGTCGCACAATAAAAACTCTAAGGAAGTTTTTTATGGAGAATCACGATCTCTACAAACAATTTTCATTTTATTTTTAAAAAAATGTAGATACCTTTTAGGAATTATTCTATAAAAACTGGTTTAGCGCCGATAAACGGCAAAAAATATAAAATTATTTGTAGAGCATGTGGTTCTCTCTGAAAAAGACCCTTGGACTTTTTATCGTACGACTCACAGTTCATAAGTTATCACAATTTGAAAATTACCACAATTGTATATACGCGTCAAAAGAAGCACAGTTAAAATTCAAATTACTTTTTGGTTGGTTGGCGTTGAAATAAATTGATTTCTAAAAATATTACCTATGTCTCGAAAACAACGTGAAAGAAAAAAATAATGTGATTTTCGGAATCAGCAGCCAAATTTCATAAATTTTTAATTTTTTGTAAGATAGTGTAAGAAAAAAATTTAAAATATCAACTTTAAAGGTTCAGAACTTTTCCAAATCTTTTTAATTCCTATAACTGAATACATATATATATATATCTTAAACGTTGGGTTACCCCAAGAAAATTTTTTTTTGTAAAACAGAAAATCAGTCTTAACCCTATAACTCCTAAGTATTACATTTTAGACACCCCTTCCAGTTGCAATTTCTTGTTAGTCCAGACCTCCTCTATCACCACTCTGTATACACTAAATGCAGAAAACACGAAGAAATCTTGTTGTCTAGTGTAAAAATACAATAAACAAAAAGGACTAAATCCATGCCGACAATATTGACCATAACGTGCTTTGTCTTATCATTTCCATATCGCAAATAATATGACTTTTACGTATGAACGAGGAAAACAAAACATTAAATTTCGTTGAGACGTCTGTGCCCTTGGGAATATCCAGATTGAATGCGCTTAGTTTTTTTTTTTTTTTTTTTTTTTTTAGTATTTTTAATGCTTCTTTATATGCAATTATTTTTTATTCGAAAAGGGCTTTATTTTTATTATATTACGCTGTGATCTTTACATCACATCAATTCAACGTCATCAGTACGATGTTGTTGTTATTCAAGTCAAGTTTGCTGCACTGTTGCACCTTCATTGATGCCAGACATACTGATGTCGATCAACTTTTTTTTTTTTTTTCTTGGAGATGCGCGTACAAAATTGTAATGCAATTGAAATAAAAAATAGTATTTATTTATTGAAAACAGCATACCATCTTTGAAGAATTCCTAGGGTTTCTGCTCGAAAAACTCGAACAAGACTTTTTTGGAATTCAATTTTAGACCATCAAGATAATTCTGCAACGAGTGAAACAAATGGTAATTCGAAGGTGCAAGGTACATATGTGCTGTATGGTGGATGCATTAAAACTTTGCAGCCAAGCTCCATCAGTTTTTGGCGGGTCACCAAAAAAGTATATGGTCTAGCTTTGTCGTGAAGAAAGGTAACGCCCTTTCTGTTGACTAATTCCGGATGATTTTCCTTAAGCGCTTCAGTTCTTATTAATTGTTGGCAGTACAGTTCCGAATGAATCGTTTTGCCACGTGGAAGCAGCTTGTAGTACACAGAACCCTTGCAACCCCACCAAATACTAAGCAAAACTTTCCTTGGCATCAGTTCCGGCTTTGCCACGGTTTCAACAGGCTCACTTCATTTTGACCATGATCCTTTTCACATTTTTCGTTACCAGTAACCAATCTGTGCAAAAATGATTCGAGATCATTTAGATTATGTTTCGATTTATGTGTCGGTCATCCTCCACCTTTTCAAGAATTTTATTCACTTTTTCGGTGCATGGTCGACCCGATTTAGATGCGTCTTTTACATTAAAATTTCTAGAGCGGAATCAAATAAACCATTTTCCAACTGTCCTTTCCGATAAAGTATCTTCTCCATAATGGGCAAAAATTTTTCTGTGAGCCTTCGCGTATAGTGCTGTTCGAAGAAATGAAGTAAAATATAACATATTTTTTCCTATTCTTCACTCGTTTTAGTGGCATTAAAACAGTTGAATAATGAAAAAGTGTCAATGGGTAAAAGTTGTTTATGACTTTCAAAGTTGTCAACTACCTTAAACAACAAAGAATTTCTAGATCAGACCAGTACTTACAGAGTTATTGTACTTTAAACCTTGCTATTTCACTTTTCTGAACTTTTTTTCTAAGCAAACTTATAAGTATATAAAGGTGTCCGTTATTCACCAAGATCATTGTTTTCAAAAAGGGACTCCTTCGTGCCACTTTTGAAATTACTTTTTTCATACAAAAATGTATGGGGGAAATGTCTTTACTTGGTGTTTTCCAATCGGAAGGACAATGCGAACATAGCCTTAGTGTAGGGTATAAAAAACCTGAATAGTATTGTGCTTTATTTGTTAACCAAACCAACTTTGAGAAAATATGCCAAGAGAACCAGTGAGAAGAATGCTGAGCTTTGAGCTTTGTTTTGTTTGGTTTGTTTAACTAACTATTAACTAAGGTATTGGAAACAAAATAATTATAAGTGATCTTTTCGATTCTAAACTGCTTGAAAGATTGTTCATATGCGTATAATTGTCTTTAGAGCAGTGATGTCCAAAGCCTATGCCCACGGGCACTTGAACTTTTGTGCTTAAAAGCTTTCCGTATAAGTATTCACTCACAGATAAGCATTAAACTGTATCAGTAGTTGTGCAGATCTACGTCACTTGCTTGCAGCTTTTGCAAAATTTAAGAGCTTTCAATGAGCTTTTACATATTGACAAAATGCACTTGTATTAAGTTTGGTTATCACTGCTTTAGAGTCTAGGCCGCTGAAAAGGTAATGCAAAAAGTTCAATATATGTATGAAAAATCGTTTATGGTGGAATTAGTAGAAGTTCTATGAGCTAGCCTGAGTAGCTGCAGGGTAAATATTCTAACTTTGATGCACCCGAAAAACCTAGTCAAAAGATAAAGAAGTAATGTCGACATGCTTTTCAATAATAAATCGTATTTTAAATTTCTTTCAATATGAAATAATATCAATTTAACAAGGAGCAGTTGGCAATAAACAAAAGTACCTAAACTTAGCTAGAATAAGGGACCCACAGCAATAGGAACACTGTGATTTTCTTCACCTTTGGTTTTTCTTTTCCTTTTTAATTCTCAAAGGAGTAAAATGGAAATTTACATTAAACTTGCATTGCATAGAACAAAAGCAGTGATGCCAGCTACATTCATGACGCCTTTACATATGCAATGTTTATTGCTAACAAAACAGGTCTACGTTTTGTTATGATTTTTTTTTTTTTTTTTTTTCAAAACGAAGGACATAATTTCCCTACAGGCAAATTTATTGATAAATAAAAACACTTTAAAGAATATACTATAAATGTAGACATACCTAAGTATGTACTTATGTAGGAAAAAAATTTCGAAATCTATCAAAGTACATAGACAATATGGGGTGACATGAGGACTTAATTTCCAAATCAAAATATGTTGCATCTTTTGTTACAATTGTTGTCCAGCACCGTACAAAAAAGTGAAATTGGAAAAGCAAACTTTTTTTGGATGTCCACTTTTTTAAATGTAGAATAAAATACAGACTATTTCTTATAGATCTTATAGATGTCCTTTTTATGAATTGAATTTTTAATTTCAAAAGGTTAAACTCAAAAAAAACATTCAACAAAATTTAAAATTTGTCTCCCTGTGTAATCAAATAAAAATACTCGTAAAATATAAGATGAAAATAAGACCAAAAATGGAAAGAAAATATAGACCATGGAATTATTTAAAATCACCAAAACGTGTACTTAATACGAATACCATTCTATTGAATTGTCATTGAATTCAAAAAGGACACACTCACACCACATGAACTTTTGATATCCATTGAATGTCAAAAAGTTGAGCGAAACAAAAAGCGTTCACTTACTTACCTACCCCCGCACAATCTTAGTATCCTAGTTATAAGTAGTACCCGTGGTACATTCACAATGCATTTGTTATTTGTTTTCTTAGGATTCTTTTTATACCCTACATACTAAACAGGCTATATTCACTTTGTCTTTTTGTTTGAATCGCATGAAAGTATGCCTGGTAGGTAGAGAATATCCAACTAGTCCGTCGATTTAACCACGAAGGCTTTCAAAACCTTTTTGAGATTGAAATGAATAAAATAGCTTTGCCATGCTGAAACTAACTAAAAATTTTTACACAAATCGGAAAGCTTTTTCTATGGTTAACTGATTCGGTTTATGGGTAACAAAGCATTAACCAACCAAATTGTCTTTGTAATTGGAACTGGAACTGAGACAAACGGAGATGTTACCGATGGAAACAAGAATAAATATGTAACGTGTCGTTATATTACGAAAACTCATTGGAGGGCGTGATCCTGCCTACAAAAATATAATACACTATGAAAAGACAACTAATAAAGCAATCTTTTTGAAACTAAGTACTGAAAGTGGGCAAAATATTTCTGTGGGCGTGGAACCTCCAAAACAAGTAAAACACGTCAAAAGTTATTTCTTGCAAATGGTACCACATAATTTAATGAAATTTGGTAGGTGAGTTATAGACGGTCGGTAATCAAAAAATGACACTCCCATTTTTTTTGCAACTGAACAATTTGGTTGAACATTGGTCGAAAACTTTTTCAATTCTTCGATCCCATTCAAATAATTTCGACTTGTTTCATAATTTGGGACTTTTCGAAATTCGACATTTCTGGTTGTGTAGTGATTGGTTGTTTTTTTATATTTTCCGATACTTAACGTATTTTTTGCTATAATTTCAAAACACTTTTTGTCCTTTTCTATTGATTACTTATGAATTCGTTTGATAACATATAACTTTCTAAATGTTTTTTCAACACTTTTTGATTTTGTTACGTTTTTCTATACTTTTCGAAACTTTTGATCTATTTTCTATGTCTTTTAACTAATTGAATTTTTATACCCTACTCCCAGGGTATATTCACTTTTTCCTTCCATTTGTAGCGCAGAGAAGGAGGCGTGGCAGATATAGAAAAGTATATATATTCTTGATCAGCGTCACTTCCTGAGTCGATATAGCCATGTCTGTCTGTCTGGCTGGCTGGCTGGGTGGCTGGCTGGCAGTGTGTTGAAATACACTTTTTGGGAAAACTGAGTAAGATAATTCAATGAAATTTGAGACACTGCCTCCGTCGTCAAAGATAGCTCGGGGGATTGAAAATGAGCGAAATCGGTCAACGGACACGCCTACCGCCCATACAAAAAATATATTCAAAATGCAATTTTAGGAGTTTTTCACGACAATGCAACCAAAATACGCATAAATACTAAGAATTGTAAGCGCAAGCTCTGAGAAAAATTTTAACGAATTCGGACAAGAGGGCGTGGCACCTCCCATATAAGCAAAAGCTTCAAAACGCTGTACTGAAAGCGTTTTTTGATATATTCGAACCAAATTCGACTCAGACACTAAGTACTATAAATGAAAGCTCTCGACAAAAATTGGGTAAAATCGGACAAGGTGGCGTGGCACCTCCTATATAAGCAGAAGTTTCAAAATGCTATACTGAAAGAGTTTTTTGAGATAATCCAACCAAACTTCACTCAAATGCTAAAGACTAATAATGCACTCTAAGCTAAAACTAGACGAACTCGGACAAGAGGGCATGGCACCTCCTATATAAGCAAAAGCTTCAAAACACTGTACTGAAAACGTTTTTCACTCAGACACTTAAAACTATAAATCCAAGCTCTGGACAAAAACTGGGTGAACTCGGACAAGAGAGCGTAGCACCTCCCATATGAGCAAAATTTTAAAAATACTGCAGTGTAGGGTATTTAATGTTTGGCCAGGCCAAATTTTACACCGTTACTAGTTTTTTTCGATTTTTTTCGCGTGTTAACTATATACATATATAAAAATTAATGTTTGCATGTCTGAACGTCTGTATGTTCCTTTAAGACTCCCAAACGGCTGAACCGATCACCGTGAAAATATTTATGTTTATATTTATAGGTTTTTGGGTACGGCGCAGAAACACATCATTGTTTTTTTCGGTTTTTTTTACCTAAGGGTCCCCCTAGTATGCCGGAACCAAAAATATTTTTTTCGTGTTTTCTACACGTTTCATGACTGTTTAGGACATTTTAGAGAAAAAAAATTTTTTCACCAAACGTTCCCCCCTCAGATGGCGGAACCAAAAATTAAAAATTTTTTTTATTTTCGTTTTTTCGTGTTTTATACGCGTTTCATGACTTTTAAGGACATATTAGAGGAAAAAAAATTTTCCACCAAGGGTCTATCTTGGATGTCGGAAACAAAAATTTATAAAACTTTTTATTTTTTTCGTATTTTTCGTTTTTTCAAAAAAAAAAAAAAAAAAATGATCATATCTCTGAAAATATTTAACGGAAATGGATGAGATTTGGTATAGGTATGAAGAGTATTGGAACAAATAATATCCAAGGGAAAAATGGGCGGTCCACGTCCTTAAAAAACGTGTTAAAGGTGTAGCGACGCACGCCGGGAAATGCTAGACATTACATAAAGTAACTATGAATAAAAAAACATCGACATACATATATAAATGATAAAATCAAATTGCCGACCGAGCAGCGATCGGTCTTCAGGTACTTTTTGATAACACAACCAAATTCCACACAGCGACTAAAAATGTTTTGAGAAAGCTCTTTACAGAATTTTGATTGATTTGGACCATTTTCTTGCAAGGAAAAGCTTTAAGCTTTACTATTTATACGTTGTAGGGTATTTAATTTGTGCTAATGTCAAATATAACTCCTCTTCCAGTTTTTATTATTTCTGCCTTTTGTTCAGAATTCGCTTGAATATTAATTTCAGTTTTTAGTTTGTTTACGTAAAAGAAAGAAAACATTGAAAACTTTATATCCTGTGGAGTTGCACACGCCATTCAGCAAATGATTTTGAATGGAATTTTTTTTTTCTCTCTCATTTGTTTGTTTTTTTTTTATTATTTTAGCATATTGCTTTGCTATTATTCTTTGCCAATAACAAAGTTCAGGAATTTTTTTATTTATGAAAATTATTTTGAATTTAATATCAATTTAATATATTGAGTTTGTTTTATCTTCTCACGGAACAAACTCTAAACCTCTATAAGCTCCGTCATATTGCACGATGGCAATAGGTCTCTGACTCACGTATTCCCCATTCCAGCGAACGTATTCCACAATGCTTTCATCTCTTTATTAAATTTAAAAAGTCCTTTTTATATAAATTTTTACCATTTAATAAAATATTCCACCAAATTAACAAACTTCAATATCTACATATATCCTTCAGGCAGCTATGTACATACGTAGAACAATTTTATCAAAGCGAAAAAAACTAAAGTTCTCATGTGAAAGCTCAATTTCAAGTTGAATTTTTATGGAGTTCAGTTCAGTACCACCAACGTCATTGAGTTAACTTCAATTCAATTGGCAATTGAAATATTGCAGGTTGTTCGAGGTTGAGGGTGTGGAACAATGACAAAACCTGCTACATTTGTACAAAAAAAAACGGACAATTGAAAATCAGAAAAACCGAAACAACAACAAAAGTTTCTAGGAGTAGGTGGGCATTTGTGTTGCAAAAAAAATAAAATCAATTTACGATTAGACTTTGCTGGAATTGCATTCAACATGCATACTACATGCTGAATGATAGAGGTGTGGCAAGGAAACATATTTATACACATATCTTTTATTGATATCGTTGGTGTTCTTTTACTGAAATTGAAACAGAAGTAAAGGTCTTTTTCGGCTAAGCCAAAACATAAGTAAATACCCTACATTTGGTATGAGCAATACAAATCTTTTGACCATTATTGCACGGTATGTATACACTGAGAAAAGAGTATGTTTCCCTCACAGAAATATATTTGATTGAACATTCTAGAAAATATTTGTTAACAACAAATTTCGGTTAATTTTAATGTGCCTTTAATTGGACCTTGAAATATTGTTGATTGGGCCAAAAATGATATCTGTTTGATGGAATGTCAAATATTAGCTATAACTTAAAAAAAAACCTTGTCTGGGGTTCGAGTGCACTCTAAAAAATAAAATAATCAAAAAAAAAAAACTTTCTTGTCTGGAATTTGAACCTACTCCCCAAGGTTATCAGTCAAACGTCTTATGCATTAAGCTAACTCTATCTACATAAATTTTAAACAAAAAGTCATACAAAACATTAAAAAAGTATTGAAAAACTTCAAAAATATGCTGACATTATTTTCAAAACAAATTATATTAAACAAGTAATAAAAACCAATCAATAGCCCAGAAAAATAAGACATTTTCTGCGAAAAAATTCCCAGTGGAAATTTTTCACCGGAATCGTCTTTATTTATGCATGATACACAAACTGTGAAAAGTCCATTGCAAAGTCGTGTGCGCATAAAAAGTTATTCGGGCTCAAAGGTCGCTAAAATCAGTTTTTTGCATATATCTCGCTAATGCTAACTTTTACAGAAAAATGTTGGTCTCCAATTTTGTAGCACAGGAAATTTCCTACAAAAATACGTTAAAATTATTTGCGTACGATTTCTAGTTTAGGAGATCACCCAATTTAAAAAGTTGTTAACAGTTATGATATGAAATACTACCTATGAGTTCATATTAAAATATCTTACTTTTTAAATTGCAATAACTCTTCAATGAGAAGTTGTAGAAACAAAATTAAAATACCGTTTGAAAGATAATTTAATTTTCTATATACCGTACAAAATTTTTTTTCGAACGGCTCATGACCTTAAAAATATTATTGAATAACCGTTAAGGCTTCGAAATTACTGTTTTTTTAAGGATATCAGCGAATTGGTAAGTACTACGATAAAAAGTAATGGGACCAAATTTGTAGAGAATTACAAGACCTACAAAAAATAAGCGATATGTGTACACGTAGAAGTAACCGTTTAGAAGATATTCCAAAAAAAACCCTTAAAATGCCAAAAAATCGGTTTCTTTTGAATATCTTCTATACGGTTACTTCTATGAGTACACATATCGCTTATTTTTTGTAGATCTTGTAATTCTCTACAAATTTGGTCCCATTACTTTTTATCGTAGTACTTACCAATTCGCTGATATCCTTAAAAAACCAGTAATTTCGAAGCCTTAACGGTTATTCAAGAATAAGTTTAAGGTTATGAGCCGTTCGAAAAAAAATTTTGTACGGTATATAGAAAATTAAATTATCTTTGAAACGGTATTTTAATTTTGTTTGTACAACTTCTCATTGAAGAGTTATTGCAATTTAAAAAGTAAGATATTTTAATATGAACTCATAGGTAGTATTTCATATCATAACTGTGAACAACTTTTTAAATTAGGTGATCTCCTAAACTAGTAGTTGTAGGCAAATACTTTTAACGTACTTTCGTAGGAAATTTCCTGTCCTACAAAATTGGAGACCAAAATTTTTCTGTAAAAGTTAGCATTAGCGAGATATTTGCAAAAAACTGATTTTAACGACCTTTGAGCCTTAATAACTTTTTATGCGCACACGACTTTGCAATGGACTTTTCACAGTTTGTGTATCATGCATAAATAAAGACAATTCCGGTGAAAAATTTCCACAGGGAATTTTTTCGCAGAAAATGTCTTATTTATATTCAAACATATATTTGGTAATTATTAACAAATATACGATTGAACCAATGAAATTGCTCAAATATGCCGCTCATTAAATAATATCAAATATTTGATTCGCCTATATCAAATATATTATTTGTTAATTGTTACCAAATTTTGATGTATTTAATCATACTGTCTTCTCAGTGTACGTATACTTACTTGTTGGTAATTTAACTATGGCACTTACTTTCACTATAAGCGCGATGATTGTCGAAGACGTTAACGTCAAGTGACGAAGGAAGGAATATCTCAGAATCGGTGAGTCACATGACTTTTTTGTAGAGAAACACATTTTGTACTTACAATAATCATATATAATACATATCGCTTATTTACTACAAGAACGGCACAACTCAAAAAACGTGAATTTTGAGTTACTGAAGGAGAAGTATTCGACATATCATGTGGCATATTTTGTACAAATTTCATAATAATATCTTTTACAACCATCGTTTGAGCACAGAATAATTTTTTCAATTGAAAACTTTAAACGTATTTTCTGCAAAATCAAGTTTTTTGACTTTTGCAGTTCTTGTAGTAAATGAGCGATATGTGGGTGAGTCTCCAAAAAATGCATCATTTAATGTCGCGGGGCTCAAAACCATATTTAAATTTAAAATTTGATATTTTAACTATTTAATACAGATACTTAACCAGAGCTTCTATACGAGATGCTTAAAAAAAAAATTATTTTTAATGTTTTTCTATGAAATTATAACAAAAAATGTTAAAAACTAGTGACTAATTAGTTATGTTGAAACATTCCAGGCAAAAAGTTGGATTATAATCCATAATAATTATAATAATTATTTTTACACCTATTTCAAAATGTTGCAAACTTTTTGGTTGTTTTTATTGCTTCTTCACCTCAAGATGTATATTTTATTTATATGGTGGCACTGTGGTCAAATATTATCAACAAACCTCTGGTGAACAAGGTACTTATATAATTTGGTTTCACTCATGTGCCACGTGTACCGCCGGCTGTCACGCCGTTTTATAGGACAAATAACACTTATAAGCACAAATCTCTTTCCACTAACTCATTATATACTCCTATAGATCAATATTCAACAGTTATTATAAGTCAAAATTTTTTCATACATATTGAATTTGTATGGTGGCAGAGCGCTACAAGTAAAAAGTGTACCGCCGGCGGTACACATGGCACTCAACGTGTTTATTTGCTTTTTATTCAAAATGTTTTATTTGTTTACATTTTGCATTTGTCAAAAGAAAAGGAAATTTCCTAATTTTCCTGGGATTTTTGAAATTTGGAGATGCCACCTGCCGATTTTTTGGGTTAAATGATCTAATTATTTAAAAACTAGCTAATCTCTTCCATACAAATCGAAAAGCTTTTTATATGGAATAATATCCAGGTTAGTGCTTAATCAGCATTCATCTGGTTAACCAGGCAAGTAAGAATAGGGTATTAAGACGATTAAATAAACTTTTCAACAATCTAACGTAAATTTTAGTGTTGCCACCTGGTTATTTTCGAAAATCTTATAAAATTCTTTTTTTTTTTTTGACCAAATTGAAATTTTTGATTTCAGAACCGCTCAGATGAAATTTTCTGAAATTGTACGAAAATTTTCAGGGTTGCCATCCGATTTTTTTTGGGGGGTCAAAAAAAAGGCATGTTTCTGTACATTTTTCGGAGATTTACCTATGTATACGAATTTAACCTAGAATGAAAAATTTAAAAAAAATGGTAAAAAAAAATTTTAAAAAAAATACCAAAAAATTCACACGTATTTCTTGGATGATTCTAAGCATTTTATACCATGTACGCTTTTTTCGTAAGATGCCTTTCTCTTGAGTAAAAAAAGCATTTTACCTTTCACGGGGCTGCTGACCAGCCTTGTTCAAACGTTTAACTGACTGACCAACATAATTGTTATTTATATGCATTATACAATATGTATAACAATTTTCAGCTTTTAGAAATTAATTTCATTACCATCCCAAACTTGACATGTTTGAAACCTGTTTTACAGTTTGCTTGACTGACCGACAGTTTATGTGTGTACACAACTACTATAACCAACTGTAGCAAGACCAGCTTTTAGAAAAGCAAAGCGCAGTTCAAATTAAACCTTTTCCACATCATATTGATCTTTTACCAAATTAAGTTAAGTTTTTTTCTACAATTAACCTTTTTAGAATCAAATTTAAAGTTGAATATTATTTGAAAAATTATCAATGTGATGTGGAAAAGGTTTAAGTTGATGTGAAAAACCTGAACATTCTCACCGTTTCCAGAAATTACACTTGTTTCGTACTGTACTGTGTTTATACGTTTTGTGTAAAATGGATCTGGTTGACTGAAAGAACAGGGTTCAATGAAATTTCGCATTTATGTCACTATGCCTTTTTTGCGCAATTTACATGCAAACGCAAAAACATATACCAATTGTAGGGTGCAATTAAAGTTAAATGAATGTCACGTGATCAAGCCAGCACCATCACCACCTCAACCAACATATAGCATGCGGCATGCAATCAACATAACTGTAAACTGGCCACATGCAACCTGTTACATGATCACGAAGAAGGAGTCACTAGGTCGCATGGGCAACAACAACAATACAAAAAAAAAAAACGTTGGCAACATTACTATCAGCAAAAACATAAAAATTTATATGGAAAATTAACAAGAGCACCACAAAGCCAATGCGCATGCGCAGCGGGTTTTAAATCATTGTGTAGTTTCTCCATTGATTTCAGATTTGTTTACCAATTTAATAAATTTGTTTACATTTTTTTTTTTTTTTTTGGTGGTTAAATTTTTAGTTTTCCATTTTATTTTATTTGTAACAATTCTTGAAAATTCACGTTTCCCACAGAGCAGCCCAACTAACTGGGCTTTTTAATTTGACTTAATGATTTTTTTTGTTTTTGTGTAACTCTGCAGCATATACGGCAAGAAAAGGGAAATTCAATTTTAAAGTACTGCGAGCAATTTACAATAACTGATCTAAGAAAAGATAATTACAAAGATTTTTTTCGGACAGCTGTGGATCATTACCGAAAAATCTTTCTGCGTAGAATTTGAATTCGAGGTCAGAATTGTGATGGATTAGATAAGCAAAAATTACAAAAAATTTTGTGAAGCCTGCATCCTTAAAAATAACCATTTTTTTGTGTATTTAACCTCAAATATCTCAAAATCCAGGGGCCAATTTTGATCTCAGATTCTATGTAGAATAATACTTTGAAAATGACCCTGAGCTGCCTGGAAAATTTCACAACCCCATTTCTTTTAGGTGTGTGTTATCAATGGTTCCTAATTGAAATCATAATGGAACTGCCTGATTTGGTTTTTGTAGTTTCTTTAAATATTATGGGGACAGTTTCTGCTTGTAAATAAGTACGTTCTACTTTAAATAAACTTTTTTTTAAAAAACCCTGTACCACAAAGCAGGCATTGAAATAAGCTGCAGTAATACCCTATTTCTGCAGTAATAACTTCAAATTTGCAGTAATAACTTCAGATTATTGTAAAAAATTGTAATAATAATTTTCATCCAAATTTATATTACTTTGTTTTGCGTTAATCGTTGAAACTAAATGCTCATTTTATTTCGTATATAACCGTTGTTTGAAATGTCTAACTTCACCAATCTGGGCTAAAATGTAGCAACCAAAATAAGTACTCGGCAACTCTACTTTACCCGAGTAAAAATGATAAAGGGCTGAACATGGGCTAAACGTGGGCTTTTTTGCTTTTTTAAGGCCGTACGTGGTCTGTACAAAACTAAAAAAGCCCAAGAGGCTGTACACAAGGTTGAACAAATGTAAAGGGTGTTTTTTTTAGAGGTTTGTTTTTCGAATAGAGATAAAACTGGCATTTTGTGGTCAAATCTGGCAACTCTAATGTCATTTATGTTCAGTTTGGTTTGCCATTTCATCATGAACAGGTTGACAAAAGAACAACGCTTGCAAATCGTGCAAATTTATTTCGAAAATAATGGTTCAATTCGCGAAGTTTACCGCAAGCTCCGTCCATTTTATGGTCGACATAATCGTCCATCAGAGCAATTAATTCGGTTAACCATGGATCGTTTTCGCACTACGTTTACTCTATGTGATAATACGCATCCGCAGAGACGTCGAACAGTGCGCACCGAAGAAACAATTGCCGCTGTAGAGCAAAATGTTGAAGAGGACCCGAATGAATCGATTCGCCACCGTGCACAGCAATTGGAGCTTTGTCCATCAACTTTATGGAAGATTTTGCGCAAAGATCTTGGCTTGCGACCTTACAAGATCCAGCTTGTGCAAGAATTAAAGCCGCGAGACCATGCAATGCGTCGTGATTTTGGTGTATGGGCCGAAAATGAGATTGATCTCGATGCTGATTTTCATCGCAAAATTTTGTTCAATGATGAGGCTCATTTTTGGTTGAATGGCTACGTCAACAAGCAAAATTGCCGCATTTGGAGTGAAGAGAATCCACATGAGACCCTTGAGACGCCATTACATCCACAAAAACTGACTGTTTGGTGTGCTCTATGGGCTGGTGGAGTCATTGGGCCATACTTCTTCCGAAATAATGCTGGAGAGTCAGTTACCGTTAATGGAGACCGGTATAGAGCCATGATAACCGACTATTTTGTTCCCGAATTGGATGGCATGAATGTGGATGAGTTGTGGTTCCAACAAGACGGCGCTACATGCCACACAGCGCACGTCACAATCGATTTATTGAAGGAGACATTCGATGAGCGCATAATTTCGCGGAATGGACCTGTCAATTGGCCACCAAGATCGTGTGATTTGACACCATTGGATTATTTTCTTTGGGGATATGTGAAGTCGCTCGTCTACGCCAACAAACCAGAAACGTTAGGGGACTTGGAAGCCAACATTCGTGGCGTTATTGTCGACATACGGCCCCATATGCTCGAAAAAGTGGTTGAAAATTGGACCTGTAGAATTGGCTTTATTCGAGCCAGCCGCGGCGGCCACATCAAATCATATTTAAACATTAATGGCATAAAATTATCCTTCCAATAAAGCCAAATTGATGGACATTAAAACGATTTTCTTGTGTTTTATTTCAATTCGAAGTTCTATACCTCTAAAAAAAACACCCGTTACAACAAAAAATTTGTGGAGAAAACAAATGGACTTAACATGCGCAAATTATACGACCGATGTACAGCCCGTGTTCAGCCCAATTCAAATGAAAAATTCAATTGTACAGCCCATATACGGACCATGTACAGCCCATGTTCAGCCCATGTTCAGCCCATATGAAGCATTGCGTACGGCCAAAATGTCCTGCAAAAACACCATGTTTGGCCCTTGTACAGCCCAAAAAAAGTAATGAAATTTGGCCCTTGTACAGCCGTAATTTAAAAATTGTTTTTTTTTCCTCGGGTAAACATATTTTTATAAATGCATTCTAAGAAAATTTCACTATAAATTTTCAATTTTAAATTGAATCATTGCCATAATATCTGTTATTTCATATTAATATTTAGTATAAATCACTTGAATGAGTCATTATAAAAATTTTGCTAAAAAATTGCAAATAAAAACAACAAAAAAATTTTGCAGTAATAATTTTTTCTTATTTCAACCCCTGCCACAAAGAGTCTCAATGATAAACTTGTATGTATGTATTCTCCTTTAACTCCTAGGAGGAGCATAGGGCCAAAAATGATAAACTTGCCTTCTCGTAAAATTGTTCACCCACCATGCAATCGACTATTAAACTGGTTATATGCTGGCCAAAATATCCAAGAATGGATTTTTTTCGCTGTGTACATTTTTTCACTTTGATGTTGTTGTAGTCGTTGCTGTGA
Source organism: Calliopum simillimum (assembly GCA_951812925.1). Lineage (NCBI taxonomy): Eukaryota > Metazoa > Arthropoda > Insecta > Diptera > Lauxaniidae > Calliopum > Calliopum simillimum. The sequence goes on from OX638371.1 coordinate 95,593,771, forward strand.
TTTCCACGATACTTAAATTTTTTTGATTTTTCTTCCAATTTTATTTAGCACAATTGGGCAAAATCGACGTTTGCATTGTATAGTCGCCTGAGGGCAATGGTACACTTTTAATCATTTCTAGTTTTAACAAAAACTTTTCTGTCGTTATTACCAATTTTTTTATTGTTTCAATTAGATCAGTAAAAGTATACTCCATACTTTGACCAATAAAATATATTAAATTTAATAGCAACGACGGAAAATGTATCCTTAAAACAAGAACAAGTAGTTTAGTGAAATAATAAGTAATTTTCTAATCCAAAAAGTAGAGCCAGCAAATTTTGAATAGGAATCGCTTTATTTTGGTGTTTCAGAACGAATGTCAAAAATTGGCGTCGAGATCACTGCGCGAGTTAACGACCCTTACCCACACGTCTTTGTCGCAGCAGCACCAGCCACTTCAAAGGGTCTTGCACAGCGATTGCTGAATGTTTATATTACATTGTAATGCATTGGCTATTTTTGTTTAGAACAGCAGCCTAGTTGATAAATACTTATCGTTGCATTTAGTTTAGTTTAAGGTTTTCCAATATCGAAATTTCATTTGTAATAGTTATATAATTTAACTTTAATACACAAATACACTTCCTTAAACAATACTTGTACAATTTCATCAAATATCCATTTGTTATTTTTCTTATTTGAAATGTATGAAATCAAATATTTTATTATTCATTCGAATTTAAACCTGAAACAAGATCATTGTAAATATTTAAATAAAAATTGTAAAACGAAATCTTGAACATATTCCAAACATAACTCGCGTACTGAGTTTAATGGATGGGATCAATACAAAAAAAAACCCGAGAAAACTTAGAGGTTGCTGGTTCTAAAAACTTTTGCGATCATTTCTCCATGCGATTTTTATGCGGCAGTGATCTCGATATCAAAATAGAGGTATTCCTGGCTATTGCTGGCTCTACATTTTTGGATCAGAAAGTATTATTTCATTAAACTATTTGTTCTTGTTTCAAGGATACGTTTTCGATCATTAGGTACTAACAATTTTTATATAGTTGTTGTTGTTAAATTTAATTATATTAACTAGTCTAAATATTATACTCAATTATCTCGAAGTCTAAAGAAAATATATTTTAATGAAAATTTAAGGAAGTAAGAACATCGAGAGTTTGTTAAAAAAATTACTCATTTTAAGACTATGATGTGCGATTGGCATTCAAGGCTTTATGGTCCGACTGAATGATAAAGTGTAGGATATCTCTATACTAAGTATTAAGACAAATGAAGAAATCAACGATGGAGTGATGCTGATATGTTGCTAGAGCATATTATTGTGAACGTACAGCACTTGCATTTAATCTGCGAATATCTGCGAATATCCTGCATTCAAATGCAAATGTCATCGTAGCCTCGTTGATAGGACAATCGAAGATTTGGGCATGGTAAAAAATCCACTCTTAGAGAAACTTGTCAAATGCATTCGGAGCTTGTGTTTGTCTTATTCATTCCAGAATGAAATGTGGCATTATACTTTCGAACTGGTTTTGCTATTTGATTGGCAAACTACCTGCTTAATCTGACCTCAGCATTCACTTTGCTTGATTTGGATAATCCTTTATGACTCATAATACATAACACAAGAAACGATTATTTCGTCTTTTATTTAATTTTTTCCTCAAAATCAAGTAAATTTTATTCTCTGCTTTACAAATCAAGTTCTGAAACACAAATTTCCAAGTGGCTTTAATGGATTTACAATGCATTTTAAGAAAATAACTTAAAGTTTAACAAGATTGAAGTTAATTTTTGGTAACACCATCGCATTGCAAGTGACATGACATGCGGCAAGTACAACAAGTAGCAAGTCTAAAGGACTTTAAGTAAAATACAACGTTTGCGAAAGTTTTACTTTTGGCATTGGTTTTTGATGCTTGTTTTAATAGTTTTTATCTCGACAAAACTACTACGCGTCTTTCGACGACATTCAAAAGCTTGATGGAAACTGTCGTTGTTGGAACTGTAGTTACTGTAGAGACAAAAATAAAAATAAAAAATGTAAAAAGATGGTGCACATTTCAACGCGGCTACGCTAGAGTGGTTTAATAAAGCGCGTGTGAAGTAAAACCAGTAGTCAAAGTTTCAAATTCTTAACACTTTGAGTTCCGAATTAGCGAAAAGAGACGTGTAAAGTGTGTGTTTGTTTTATCTCCTTTAAAAAAATTTTTATAACAAAAATTTGAAGCTTATGCACTTAAGATGCAGCATTTTTAATTCGAGACAATAGTCAGAACTATAAATTGAGACTTAGACTACGTTTTTAGAGACCCATTTAGAGTGCGTGTATAGCGGTTAAGTTTACGCAAGATAGCGGTTAAGCTTACGGCTCCAACAAAATCTCAGTAGGCCAAACATTGGGATCGCTGTGAACCTACGAAAATCATTTCTAAATTTCTAAGAGCACAAGTGCGGCAGAAGTACTTTCTTAAGAAGCGCTTGATATCTGTGGCAATAAGCGATAACAGCTTAAGTCGACTTAAGAAAAATGGGTTTGAGCTCAATTTTCCATTAGTTCTGGTTAAAACTACACTTTTATTTGTATGCGTTTACTTAGTGCTTATATGCTTCCCAAAAAATTTTAGATTAATTTTGGTTTGTCTATTAATGGAAGCTAATTGAAAGCATTTATGGACGTAGCAAACTTTGGTCATCACTGATATACAGCAGTAAAACCAAACGCCTATGCCCGTGGGCATTTGAGCTTTTGTGCTTGAAAGCTTTCCGCATACGTATCAGTTGCGGATCCAAGGGGGACCGATGGGGCCGATCGGCCCCCCCTCTCAAGTCAAGTGATTACATTTTTTTTAAATTATATGTATATGTAAAGATTTTAAAAACATTCTGTTATTATCTAGAAATGTAGTCAATCGGGCCCCCTCTTGACAATGCTGGATCCGCCACTGATACGTATTCACTCACAGATAAGCGTTAAACTGCATCATTAGTTATGCAGATCTGCGTCACTTGCTTGCAGCTTATGCAAAATATAAAAGCTTTCAATGAGCTTTTATACATTGACAAAATACGCTAGTGTTGAGTTTGGATATCACTGATATAGAGCCATGCTTTAGGCTCTAGGACAACCCTTTAACAATTATCTAAGCGTAAAATTAGTTTTGGTCTTGAGTCTTGGTCATTTTTTTAAACCAATACCAAGACGCTGATACAATTTTAAGATCAAGTCTTGGTCTGGGTCACAATGATCATCAAGACCAAGTTTTTTTCAGTTTTGATAAATTTTAGTTAAACCGAAATTTGGCATTTTTAAAACACAACTGCTTTGGAAAAATAAGGTTTCGAAATTTTTAATACTCCACAATCTTTAGAAGTTATTTCAAGATCAAGACCAAGACTTAATGACCAAGACAAAGACTCAATATCAAAAGCAGACCAATACCAAGACTGCTATGATCTTGGTCTTGGTTTGCTCATCACTACTCCCTGCTCAGTTTTACAGTTTCTTGTAATAAGTGGGCTCAAATTTATTTCGATATGATTTCAGCAATAATTTTTACATATTCTGCATATCCAGAGAGAGGACTACCGTGAAGCACGTACAGATTTTTCCTATTTGTCGAGGTGCTCATTTTGAGGTCATTATATAGGGTGTATCGCATAAGGTAACAAAGCTTCTGGGAGGCGGTAGAGGAGGCCCAGACTAGAAAAAAATTAATCCGGGGGAGTCTAAAATGTACCACTGAGGAGTTATAGGGCTAAAACTTATTTTCAGACTTGTTTTGCAAAAGAAAAATTTTCTTGGGTCATTCTAACGTTTAAGGTACAACTTTAACTAATTGTATGAGCTTTCTAAGGTTGTCTTTTGTGATAGTTTTTAAAAAGATTTCGCAAAATTCTGGACCTTCAAAGTTGATATGTATGTTTAAATTTTTTTTTTTTTTTTTTTTGTTTTTACTTTGGCGGCCATTTTAGTATGAAAAATAATTTTTTTTTTGAAATTCTTGTTAAATTTCCTTCAACTCGGTAGTACATCTATAATACTCATTTTTTTATTTAAGACCAGAAAAAAATAATTTTATGTAACAACACACACGTTACTTGCATGTTGCGCTGCATATGATGGATATGATGGATATCTAGCAGAGCCTTTAACCCTTTCGACCCGGCTTGGACAATATATATATGTAAAATCGGATATATTGTCCCAGCCGGGTCGAAAGGGTTAAGCGGATTGTTCTTGAAAAGTACTTTTTTCTGACCTCAAATTAAAAAAATGATATAAGAAATGTACTACCGAACTGAAGGAAATTTAACGAGAATTCCAAAAAAAATTATAAAGGCGTATGTTAATGGGACCTTTTTCATACCAAAATGTGCGCCAAAGTTAAAAAAACAGGAAAAAACAGGAAAATATCAACTTTAAAAGTCCAGAATTTTGCGAAATTCTTTTAAGCCCCTTTAAACTAAATACACTTTCAATAAGCTCAAACAACTAGCTAAAAGTTTTCTTTGAAAAAGTTTTGTCTGAAACGTTAGGGTGACCAAAGAAAAAAGTTTTTGGAAAACAAGTCAGAAAATCAGTTTAAACCTTATTACTTCTCAGATGTATATTTTGGACCCCTCCAGATGCAATTTTTTGTTAGTCTAGATCTCCTCTATCACCTCCCAGAAGCTTCGTAACCCCTGTATAAGCTTTACTCCCTGTATAAAACAAAGAGCTCTAATATTAAAACAGGCGATTATGCAATATTTTAAAAAAAAATACAAAATTTTAAGTTGTAAATATATTTTATAAATCTCATGAGTAAACTCTGAAATTCATTTAAAATTTTTTTCTTTCATTTTTCAGAATTTGCGGATATTTAAACAACTGTCCTGTCCTTATCAAAAGCAAAGCAACATAAGTTTTAACAACAGCAGCAACTAAATGGCAATTAAAATACAACTCAACAACTTTTAAATAAATAAATAACTAAATGTCCACGGAAGCGCGAAATTATGAAAATTTATGCGAATAACCTTATGAAATAGGAAGGAAGGGTACCAAATGTAGCTAAAAGAAAATAAATTTTTTTTTATTCTTCAACGGCTTAAAAACAAAAACATTAAAACAAGGATAACAACGCTACCCTTTTGAACAACGGCGGATTAACGAAATCCACCAACAAACAAAGCCAAAGTAAAGAAGAACAAAACAAAACTTGAACCTAACGGTAAGAGAAGGTAGCAGTTCAGTTAAAAGTATACCCACTTTTGTAAGGAAAGGACAAGGGTAAATTAAAACATTTATTGTAACGATAAAACCTCATTTAATCCACGCAAAGCACAGGAACAGGCAACAGAATGCATGAGAGACGCGTTAAAAAGTAAGTTACAAAAAAGTCTAGTCACAAATGCTTACGGGCAAAATATGACCGGGCATTTATTTAAAATAATCCATTTAAGTTGCCTTCTAAATCAATAGTAGTCCTTAAAAACACCTAGCCCTTTCATATTCCAAGTTAATAAACCATTCAAATCTTTGCAGACTTAAAGGTGGCCACTATGTTGCTACGCATGGACGCCTTACGCCCGATCCACCATATGTTCATTCGAATCGTGGCTATTCAACAGATGGTGAAGAATCCCATCGTGCACCTTCAGAACGCACCATATCCGAATATACAGTGGCACACGAACGAACTTCGCCGCAAGGCCATTACAATTCATCGCGTAAAACGCGTCTAAATGGCAATAGCAACAGTAATAATGCTGCCGCCACCAATGGTGGTACCAACAATCATCATCACCATAACAGCAACAACAACAACAATAACAACAACAACAGCAGCAGCAGCAACAGGGGCTTATCACCCATGGCTGTTGACAGCGGTGGACCACGTTCATTGGTTCATGGTCCACCGCCTACGCGAATACCACCGCGTGCACCATCCGCACTGAGCTATGACCATGGTGGTGATACGGGAAGTGATATATATGTGACGAGTGCTGCTTACAAGGCGCCATCGGAAATAAGGTTAGTATGTTGCTCTATATGTGGATGTATGTTAAAGTGGGTCGACCACCATACAAAAAAAAAAGCAGTTTTATGCTAACCTTTGATATATGTGTGTTCCTTGGCTTATTATTAGACTATTCACAAAATATAATGAAGCCAGCATTTATTTTGAGTCAAAAAAAACAATAAGGCCTGTTCCAAAATCCGTGTTATTTCAATTACTTTTCATTTCGAAAGCTTTTTGATGAAAACGTTGAAAATGTTGAATCGAACGATAAAAAGTATTAGAATCTCTTTTATGGAGAATTATTCTAATTCTAAATTCTAAAAATGATTTTGATTTGTACACTGAGAAAACAGTATGATTATATACATCAAAATTTGGTAATAATTAACAAATAATTTATTTGATATAGGCGAATCGAATATTTGATATCATTTAATGAGTGGCATATTTGAGCAATTTTATTGGTTCAATCGTATATTTGTTAATAATTACCAAATATATGTTTGCATATAAAGACATTTATTGTTTTGAATTTAGACCTTTATTATTATTAATCTTTTTATTAATTAGAAACTAATATGACAATATTTGCTAGGATCACGGCGACATCATAAAATATAATATTTGTTATAAATTAAAAATAAAACTCCTCTCTGAAATTTGAATGCACTCGCCAAGTTGCAAAAAAAAAAACAAAAAAATAAAAACAAAAAAAAAAAACACAAAAAAAAAAATCATATCTGGGTGGAGATTGAACTCATACCCCCGGGGCATTTTTTGTTCTTTGTTAGATGCTACCATATATTTACCAGCTACATTAGTAACCTTGGTTCATTGCAATCGTAACAGGGAATCCATGTATAGCGAATTGGAACTATGCCGCGCGTATTGAATTCTTTAAACCTCAGGACGCAATGACCGAATGTAAATTACTGAATCTTACAGCTTAACAATCAGAACTATATTATAACTATAGATGTTCTACATATACAAATTGAAATACGAAAAAGTTATATCAAATCAAAAAGTCAATCAAAGTGAAGTAAAAAAATAAAATAATAAATTTAAAAAAAAAAAATGTTCTTGTCTGGGATTCGAACATAGACCCACAGGATATGAGTCAAACGTCTTATACATTGAGCTAACTCTATCTACGTTTGTAGTGATTGTTATTTTGAATTTATTTTAAACAAAAAGTCAAACACAAAATTTAACAAGTATTGATTGTTTTTTGTAACTTTTGAAAATAATGTTTTGAAAATAATGTCAGTATGTTTTTGAAATTTTTCAATACTTGTTGAAATTTTTGTATGACTTTTTGTTTAGAATTAAAGTAGATAGAGTTAGCTCAATGTATAAGATGTTTGAGTTATAACCTGGGTGCGTAGGTTCAAATCCCAGACAAGAAAGATTTTTTTTTAACTATTTTTTTTTTTTTTAGAGTGCGTTCGAATCCTAGACAAGGTTTTTTTTTGAAGTTAAAGCAAATATTTGACATTCCATCAAACAGATATCAGTTTTGGCCCAATCGACAATATTTCAAGGTCCAATTAAAGGCATATTAATATATACCGAAATTTGTTAATTATGAACAAATATTTTCTAAAATGTTCAATCAAATATAATTCTTTGATCGAAACATACTCTTTTCTCAGTGTATTTACGAAAGTAATCGTTTAGGAAATATTCTTAAAAAACCGCAATAAGTCGAAAAATTCGATTTTATCGAATACTTTCGTAACCGTTTACTTTTTCGTTAATACAAATCAATATCATTTGTAGAACCTATAATTCTCTACAAAAGAGGTTCTTATACTTTTTATCGTTCGATTCAACATTTTCATTTAAAAGCTTCCGAAATGAAAAGTTATTGAAACCACGCGAATTACGGAACAGGCCTGAATATTTGTGTCGACAATTTTTTTGTTTGGCTACATAACGCGAATTCGGTCAAACATTAAATACCCTACACTGAAAATTACTGCACAGGAGGTGCCACGATCTCTTGCCCGAATTCACATAGCTCAGGTCTTGCACTTACTGTTCTCAGTGTATGAATGTATTTGGTTGGATTACCTCAAACAATGTTTTCAAAATAGCACTTTGAAGCTTTTGCTTGTATGGGAGGTGCCACGCCCTCTTGTCCAAGTTCATTTAGTTTTTGCTCAGAGCTTTTCTTTACTGTTTTTACTGCGGGAGTGAAATTTAGTTGGAGGTACCACAACCTCTTATGCAAATTCACCTAGTTTTTGCTCAGAGCTTGCGCTTACGCTCCTTAGTATATATGAGTATTATGGTTGCATTGTCGTGAAAAATACTTCTAAAATTGCATTTCGAATATATTTTTTGTATGGGCGGTAGGCGTGTCTGTTAACCAATTTCGCTCATTTTCAATAAGTCGAGCTAACTTTGACGACGGAGGTAGTGTACCAAATTTCATTGAATTATCTTGCACCAAAAAAATATTAAAATGATTTCAACTGACAGACAGACGAACAGATTCGGAATATATAGTGCTGGGTGAATTTTTCGACCACAGAGACTGTAATAAAGCTGCATGTTATTTTAGCAGTGTTTATCATGATGTAAGTTGGCCCTTAACGCCTTAACAACTTTATCTTTCAATGAGAAACAATTTATTTACAACGCTTTAGAAAATTTCGGGAACTGTCTGTTGGTGAAAACTTTAAGTTTTCTAATTGAAGAACGCATTGTTATCGGAATTATCACCTCAACTACATTTTCATTTAAATAATTTAATCTATAAATTTCACTTTTTCTAACCCACAGTCGTTACAGTCATCGACCGCAATCACGTGGTGGACCACGTAGTGTCTACTCAGTTGCGAGTACAGCGAAAACAGGTCGTAGCGCACGTTCGACCAACACTAAACGTGGTGCAAAAATCGAAACCATGTCAGCACCGAATCCATTTTGTCCAAACATCAAAGGTGTTTGCTGTCTAATGTTGCTATTGAATTTGGGTCTTATACTGGTCACTTTAGGATTTGTTATTGTTGTACAATTCTATGATCCACTCTATGTGTGGTAAGTGAATTTATTGAATTACTTAGGAAAGCTCCAAGTAACCGCAACGAATTTACAAATTGTTTTTTGTTCTTTCTATTTTTATAGGATACTCGGCATAATATTTTTGATATTCGGTTTTCTAACACTTATCGGTTGTATGGTCTATTGTGTTTATGTATGCCGTGATGCTAAGACGCCATCACAAGTACGAAATGAGGATCTCTATTGGACACGTCATTGGCAAAAGAATATCGGTTATACACCGCAAGAGATCAACTATAAGGCAGATAAATATGATGCATATTCGGATCGCTATTCAGTTAGTAAAATGAGTGGCAAATATTCGGATCGTGAAAGTAATCGGTACTAAATATGTAAAATTTTAGTTATAAATTATACGTAATATTTCATCATGGAAAGTTAATACATATGTTAAAATAAATCAAAAAAAAAGTAACGAATAATAGCGTTTTAACATGAATAATTAAAAATTAATTATTAAACTAATCAGCGTACCTGCTGCAAGTTACTTGTTGTTTGTATGTTTTTTTTTTATATTTTATGTAATAGATATTTGTATCATCTTGTTATTTTCAATTGATTTAATTCTATCTTACAATATATCGATACCTTAGAGCGCTATAGTCCTATCTCCACTTTTTGCGATTTTGAGATTTTTGCAGTTATGGCATCATTGTGGGCTTCTTTACCATGTGGAAAACTCTGTGATGTCAAAATACCACTAAAATACCAAAATATTCGATAATTAAGAAAAATTGTATATCCAAACTGTAATTTTTTCAAGAGCGCTACTGTCCTATCTCCACTGAATATTCAAATAAGTCACATTTTTAAAAAAAATTCTTCGGTTTTTCGCGTGTTTTTCGCGTTTCATGACTATTTTCAACATTTTGGTAAACGTATTTGGTTACACCCAAGGCTCTACTGTTGTTTGTCGGGACCAAAAAAAATTCAAAAATTCAAAAAAAAAAAAAATATATATATCGTTTTTTTTCGTGTTTTCTACGCGTTTCATGACTTTTTTCGACATTTTAGTGGAAAAAATTCAAAAAATGTACTAAATACGACGTTTTTTTTCAATAGTAGTGGAATTCTATATATGGGCAAAAGTAATGACACATTATAAATTGGCTGGAATTTCGTTAGAAATTAATTAAATTGGTTAAAAACATTAAATTATGTTAACAGATACTATAGGTACAAATATTGCACGTATCGTTATATCAAAATAGCAGCCAATCCTTAATAACCACTGTTTGAAATCTTCTTTTTGCATTTCCCAACAATTGGAAAAATGGAGATAGGACTATAGCGCTCTAAGGTATCGATATGTATGTATAAAGATGTACGAAAATTGCTTTACTAAATTGTAACGATTATTATAACAGCACTTTCATTTAAGTTTTATTTTTATTTAACGAAAAGAAAATGCCATATTATGCTACGCAATAAACCCGATTTTTAAATAATACTTACATATATAAAGCTTGAAATGCTTTCAAAGGATATTTGTATTCGGTTTCATAAGTTCATTCGTTTTTTCTTTTTTTTTAAAGGAACCGATATTTTTACATTTTAGAATGATTTTTCAAACTCTCTTTCTGCTTAAATTTTTACCTTAAATAGTTATGTTTTCTTATTAAAAAAAATTTTAAAAAATCTTGTATGTACTCAAGTTTTATAGACCATTTCCTGAGTGTTATTATATTGGAACCATATAAAACTTTTTATTCACTTATTTTATGTATAAATTTTAAAAAAATGTAAATAACCATAGGAATAATACAAAAAATTTACATAATAAAAATAACTAATTTAAAATGATAAGTTCATTGGACGTTTTACTCAGAAGAATGGATGAAAAGTGTTGCTGAAGTTCTTTAGCTGGACTTGAAATATATTAATACGAAATGCAGCCGTTTTCGAGAAATTCAAAGTCAAAAGTTACTTAAGCCCATATTTTTTTATATGGGACGTTCCACGTCAACCGGAACAGCTCTGTCTGCAGAAGAAGAAGCAAGATAAAAATGCATTTAAGCAGCCCTGTTCCGTAATTCGTGTGGTTTCAATTACTTTTCATTGAGGAGGCTTTTTGATGAAAATGGTGAGTCACACGATGAAAACTATGAGAATCTTTTTTGTGGAGAATTACATGTTCTACAAATAATATTGAATAATATTTACGAAAAAGGAACGGTTTCGGAAATATTCGATAAAGTCGAATTTTTCAACTTTTTGCAGTTTTTTAAGAATATTTCCTAAACGGTTACTTTTTCGTTAATGCAAATCAACATTTTTTGTAGAGGCTGCAATGCTCTGCAAAAAAGATTATAATACTTTTTGTCGTGTGACTCACCACACGGATTGCAGAACAGGCCTGAAGGTCTCAAAATTTTCGTCTGCTTGAGATCTTTCGATTGAATATAACGCACGTACACCAACGACTCATGACAAATACAACATTATACAACTTCAAAAACTCATAACTTGATAACCGTAAAACATACCACAGTTGGAAAATAATTGTAATAAAATTTACTTTTCAATAAAAATATTTAAAGAAAAATAAAAAGTATGAACCAAGCCCCAAAATGGCTTTGAAAAAGGAAAAAGGTTTTTTCAAACAAAAATACTTTTTTTTTTTCAGTGTATTTTTTTTTTTTCAAAAGCTCATACTTTCTACAGAAACCCTGAAAATTTAATTAAAATCGGTTGAAAAGCCGAGGAGCTATGAATTTTCAAATATGGGAGAATCGTAAGGTTGGATCGAACTTCCTATGGCCACCTTTTTGAAAATTTTCGGAGTTTTGGAAAATCATTTTACCACATTCAAATACTAAATTTTCACCAATTTTCATAAAAATCGGAGATGTCAAGTCGGATCTTTTTTGGTTACTCAAAGGAAGACTCATTACCATTTTTGGACAACATGTTCAGAGAGTAAATTTCTTTCGAAAGTTTCTGTGAAATTTGTGAGTAGATTCCCAAAAGAAAATTTCGATGCGCATCCCCAAGATGCAATAGCGATGCGCGTCCTTCTCGCATCTAAAGAGCTGATTTGTATGCGCATTAGCGAGAGCGAAGCGCATCCAAAGAGCATTTCTGAATGCGTGAGCGATGCGCATCCAAAGAGCATTTCTGGTAGCGAGAGCGATGCGCATCCAAAGAGCATTTCTAGATGCGAGAGCGATGCGCATCCAAAGAGCATTTCTGGTAGCGAGAACGAAGCGCTTTCGGTCACGTATTAACGCACAAAACAATATAAATCAATAAGTCGTCTTCGTAAGAGCGCGATGATAGAGCAGTGGTCTAGCGACTGGCACTGCGATTGAGAGTTGTAGCAACCGTGAGGTCCTCGGTTCAACTCCGGCCCAGACCTAACACAAAAGTTTTCAACTTGCAATTTTTCAATTAGAATTAATTTAGTAAAATAAAAATAATTAATAATTACATCAAAAAAAAAATAATGGTCTTTGTGACGAAAGACGTAAAATTTCAATTAAAAATTAATTTTTTAAATATTTTTATTGTCATCCAAAAAGCATCCAAAGAGCATTTCTGAATGCGAGAGCGATGCGCTTCCAAAGAGCATTTCTGGTAGCGAGAGCGATGCGCATCTAAACAGCATTTCTGGATGCGAGAGCGATGCGCATCCAAAGAGCATTTCTGGTAGCGAGAGCGAAGCGCTTTGTTCCAATGACATGCCAATGTTAATTTCAGCGCTTTTGGCAACGAGTGAGATGCGCTTCACTGCTGCTTTAGAGCGCTTCAGAAGCGCTATTGATGCGCTCCATTCCCCATTGGGATGAGTCTTTGTGGCGAAAGACGTAAAATTTCAATTAAAAATTGATTTTTTAAATATTTTTATTGTCATCCAAAAAGCATCCAAAGATCATTTCTGAATGCGAGAGCGATGCGCATCCAAACAGCATTTCTGGTAGCGAGAACGAAGCGCTTCCTTCCAATGACATGCCAATGTTAATTTCAGCGCTTTTGGATACGAGAGAGATGCGCTTCACTGCTGCTTTAGAGCGCTTCAGAAGCGCTATTGATGCGTTTCACTGCTGCTTTAGAGCGCTTAAGAAGCGCTATTGATGCGCTCCATTCCCCATTGGGTTTCTTTACATTAGACATAAATAAAGGCAGCAGTATATCAATAAGCATTGCTTCATAAGAAACAACAATATTAAGTCGTATTTTTTTAAATAATGCGAAAATTATATCGCTCATTTACTACAAGAACGACACAAGTCAAAAAACTCGATTTTGTAGAAAATACGTTTTAAGTTTTCAATTGAAAAAGTTATTTCGTTCTCAAACGGTGACCGTAAGATATGATTATGAAATTTTTAGACAATATGAAGCCTAGGTCATTAACTCAAAATTCGCGTTTTTTGAGTTGTCTCGTTCTTGCAGTAAATAAGCGATATGGTGACTCGCGTTACAAAAAAATGGTAACTCATGATAGTTACTATCGATTTTTGGACCAATACAATTTAAATTGTGTCAAAATACAAGAATAATAAAGAACTACTTCAGGTTTTTATCCATAAAACCCAAAATTAAATCAAAATTTAATCATTGATCAACTTAGTGTAATGTATCGCGATTCCAATTAGTTATGGTTTTAAAACATATGGTCTATTATCATCACATCTATTACTGTCACCGTCAGATCCATATAGTTCCTCGCAGAAGCACCGTTTTAATTTGATGCCCGATTTTACTTTTTCTGCAGACATTAAGAAAAAAAAGCGTTAATAACAAACTGCAATGTCAATCTAATCGAATATATCGGTAATAGATCAAAAGTATCGATAGATATCGAAATGTATGTATGTATTCTTCTTTAACTCCTAGGAGGAGCATAGAGCCATAATATCAAAATACATTGGAGAAATCGGTAAAAATCCAAAAGTATCGAAAAACTTCTAAAATATCGGTAAAAGTCCAAAGGTATCTAAAAAAAGAGTACAAGAGTATCAAAAAAATCTAAAACATGGATAAAAGTCCAACAGTATTGTAAAACATTGATATACACAAAGAAATCGGAAATCGGCCCTATGCTCCTAGAAAAAGTAATAGCATTACACATACTAAGCAAGAGATTTAGATTGAGTAGTGTTTGAATACTTACCAGGAAAGCAGCTTATGTTTCTTAATAGTTTCTGCCAATTTCAGAAAACATCAAAAATTTCAAAAAAAAATCAACGGTTCAACGGGAAATAGCAACACGATATGGCTTTAAAGATTTAAAGATATATCCACATGATTTTTATTACAGCATTAAATACAGTGGTACATATAATAACAAAAAATATATAAACACAAGAAATGGATTTCGATTATCCTATGACCTCAATTTGTTTTAAGCGGTAATAGAGAGAATCAGAACAGTAAATTTAGATATTTATAACTCAAATACCGATCACAACTGTTCAAATGATTCTGAACAGACTCTCCCTTATACTTAACTATATTTTGCGAAAGCAGCTCTGAATAAATGATTTTTCATAAGAGGATCCAGTCCAATGTAATAAATTATCATAAACAGTAATTTACTAATTAATCACCCATATAATGGCATTATTAATATATAAGTTAAACGACTATGGTTTTCAGCCTATTGGTTGCAATCAGACCTTGAAACTTTTATTCTTTTATTTAAAAAAGTTTTACGAATCAAAGTTTTTGAAAACTTTTTTTGCATTAAAGTTTATAAAATCTAAATTTAAAGCCTTAGCATGGAAGATGAAATGAATCTAGTGACTGATTTTCAACAGCTTACAGCTTAGAAGACAAATTTTAAAATGTTTGTGTACAAACTTCATTCTTTGAGTTAAAATAAACGCTTTAGTCAAAGGAAGTTCTTAATGAAAAGTTTTAATCGGTTGATATTAACGATTCGATTCGTTTCGTCATCTATGCTTCCTTCAATCAAAAATACAAATTTAAAATTTTTCTTGACTTGTATTTCAAGTTTAAAAAAAAAAAAATCTTTTTAAAGAAACTTACCTCTATAAAGATTATTGTTAACTTTTTGAAATATAAGTCAAGAAAAATTTCAACTTTTATTTTCTAAAGAAAGAGTTTTAAGTCAACTTATACATTTATTTCAAAAAGATTTAAAGGTTTAAAACTCGACTTAATTTCAAAAAAAAAAAATCTTTTATAAAAAGTCTATTTGAAGATCTGGTTGCAATAAAGGATTTCCATTCCAAGTTGAACCTTTTCCAAGAGCGCTGCAAAAGTCTTTCATAAGCACTTATTAATCAGCAGCAAACGCTTACGCTCCGTAAGAAGCATCGTTTCATTTTAACATTGTATGTCCTAGGGCGTAAGCGCTTACCTCTGCATTACAAATACAAGCTTTCGAAGCGCTTTTTTGTAATGCAGAAGAAGTCGAATTCCAACAAATTGCTGATAGATAAACGCTCAATCACATGAGCTACACACCTTCTGACGTTTTTGTGTAAAATTTGTATTTTAAATATTTGAATTTTAAAATTTTTGTTCACTTTCTTGTTTTTGTTTCAAAAATGAAATGGCTCTCAAATCAATGCTTACTTCTGCATTTCGAAAAATCATTGTGTAAGCGCTTGTACAATTCTATACGAATAAGCTCTTTTTAAGGGCTTTTTTATAAAGCGCTTGAAACTTATCCCCTTGGGTACTTAAATGAAATAAAATTTTTTAATAACAAAACCAAGTTTTACTTAAAAAAGGATACAACAAAAGAAACACTTTAAATTCAGAAAAGATCAATTTAGTGTGTAAAAGGTTTAACTTGGAGTGGAAATCTTGTATAAGGAATACTGAAATATAAAATAATATAATGTTAATTTAACCACCAGTAGTTCCAGCTAAGTAGATATCCATTACATCTTTGTTAGCATGTACAAATGTTTTTCCTGAAAGTGAATAAATTATCTATAAAAATGTTCACAATAATAACTTAACTTTTACGAACTTTTGAGGATTGGTTGGATATGGGGCAATCGTGCACCACTTAACACTGCAGGGCTAGCATCATCACTCCACAAATCATCATCATCGTCTACTAAGGGAACAGCAGCAACACGCTGTGTAACATTTGCAACAGCAGGAAAATTGACATTTTTCTTGGCTAAACGTCGAGCTGCATCGGCACTGGTTGTTGGTTGAGTATCTAAAGACGACTGTGATATTTGCTGAACAATATCGCTTTGTGTAGATTGTAGTTGCGATAGTGTAGCAACAGCGACAACACTAGCCACTGAGGTTGCTGATGTTGAAGTCGATGTTGAAGTCCTTTTCGAACTAGCGTTACTACTATCCTCATTACTGATATTAGCAGCCGTCTTATTGGCTGGCAGTCTTTGTAATTGTGCCAAAGGCGTTCGTTCTTCCCGAACAATCGATCTAAAGCGTGGCGTTTTATTAACTAAACGATCAATACTATCGCAATCACGTGGACGTTTTTGATTAGAATTATTCGAGTGTGATGAAAGTGATGGATCTGATATCAAGCCCGCATTGCGTTGTCCTTTCATTTTTTCTTTTTTCTTTCGTACAGCAGACTCATATTTTTTTTTGTAGGAGATCTCTGTGGTGTTATAACATGCGGTGCAAACTTCATATTCAGCCTGCAACATTAGTAATAGAAAAGTTTTGTTAAATTTAGATTACATATAAAACCAGTCAAAACATACCCTAAATTCTGGACGAATTTTTTTTACGAAATTAATGAGCCGCTCGCTAGTTACAAATTTTGGAGATCCTTGGACAATATGTGGTTCTGAATGTGAAGCGAGGGCACACCTTATTCCTTTATTTTGAGACATTTTGAATATTATAAACAAAATAATTAGAAAAATATGTATGGACCACTATTTAACTATTTAAGCGGCAATAACAAGCTGCTTGGATAGCCCCGTTCACAGCATCAAATTTATAGGGCCGTTCACACTTTCAAATTTTGAGATTTTTAATTTGATGAATGTGAATTTGTTTGACACCACTAATTTTCAGCTCTGAGTGTACAAGTTTTTTGTTAAAAGGATAGAAACTAAAAATTCTGGTGCAAGGAGAGCCCATAATATTAATATTTACTGATGGCGCATCGTATTTCTTTGTTTTAAGTGTGATATTTCTTTTACTCTTCTAAGCACTTTTATACATATCTCGTGAAAGAGAAAACGTAGACAAATGAGATTCCTATCATTAGAAAGAGCATAACATTTTTCATAAAAAATTTATAATCATTTTTTTCCTAAATATGGCACTTCGGTAGTTATTTAGCTTTCGAAGCTAATAATCGTTGCTTGCTTTTTTGAAGAGGTAAAGGCTGCGTTTAAGACACGTGAGAAAAACGACGGCCAAATCAAATACACTCGTTCTTATGGAAGTGTTTATGAGCAAGAATAATTAGCGAAGTGCGACAAGCCAAAGCAAGCTATGTTGCGCCATCGAGAGCGATTTAAATCTGCAACCAAATTATTTTGAACTTATTTACTAATCGCCAATAATTGTCAATTTAAAAACATTGAAATTGAGCATACAAATATTTTTGTCGTAAACGATGAAGAAATTAATTCGAGTTGTGCTCGAGTGTTTGTGGAGCTTACAGGTAAAGTAATTGAGGCTAGCCAAATACTGGAGTGGAATCGGCTAAGGTGAAAGTTGATTGTCGCAATTTTGACTATCGTTTTTGATAATCAACTTTACGTGTTTAGCCATAAATTTTCTTGGCAAATGCATTCGTTTCTGCTTAAAATCAATTATGAATCTGTCGAAAAGCTAACGATAATATTTGGCGGTGATTGTTTTACTCTTTGCAAGGGCCTTCTTTGCGGCACGTTTTTCCGAAGAAACCCACTATCTTGGAAGGTTTTTGGTCTCTGTTGTCTTCTGATGGATTCATGTTTAATCGGATTGTGCCAAACTCTCCTTTGAAGGAGTCACACTGTAGCGTTTATGATCGAGTGTGAGCAATTGCGGCAGACATCGTGGAAATAGCTTTTGTATGACCAAATATTCAGATGTAGAAAATATGGAAGATATTTTCATAACTGGATTTAAGTCATAAATAGGAAAATTAAATACGCTTCATTTTGTATAATCACCACGGCTTCCAGTTCCAGAGATATAAGGGTGTCCCATAATTCAAGATTTGAACTTAGCGCCATTCGTGCGTTGATGTGCTGCTTACCAAAAGAAGAAAATAATTTGACAGTTGACAGTTGAACATTAGTAAAAGTGTGTTGAAATAGGAGAAATAGGTTGTTTTAAACTTTATGCAAAATGCTGCAGCCGTATCAAGAAAAACAAAAAGTTATATGTTTTTTATTTGCGATATTTCATCCTGGACGGAATAGTATATAGAAACAAAATACAACAATACGTTAGGTTGTTTTGTCAAAATGCCACAGATATGTTTGTGGAACAAAAGTATAGGGGAGATGTGTGTACCTTGGTCCGCTTTTCAGTTTTTTCAGTGTGCTGGATTTTCCAAAAAAGTTTCTTTAGTTTTTTGATTAAGTTATATTTCTACAATGCTTGCAGCATCAAATGACGTGACAATGATATTTCTATGTCTTACCATTGGGTAGAAATATTACTTTTTCCGTTACAATCTCAAACGGTCCAAGGTACACCATGCAAGTGCACCTTGGACTATTAAAAATAAAAGAGAATACATTGTATTTTGGTAATAAATTATGAAAGAACCATTTATTATGTAATCAAAAGTAACATTTTTTTCAATAAAAAAAAAAAAATAATCATAAACAAAAATTATAACACAAAAAAGTGCATTTAGTAAAAAACAATTAATCAAACAAAAATGGTTGCAAGTAAATACATTAATCGCGTAAATAATAATAATAATATTATATTGAGAGGCGATTATGGTTTCCTGGTTGCCCGTCGAAAAAGGCTCGCTGGTCAATAAGCTAGGTCCAAGGTACACACAGACAGCATGTTTTAAAAACTGTCAACACCCATAATACATTTTAATGAAAATACATCTAAAACACACTAAAAGCTTAAAACAATAACTAAACTTCTTTCCTGATATTGTAAAACTGAAATATTTCAAGTAAGTTTCTCACAAAACATTTCGTAGCTTACTCAAAAAAGAAATTTTTACACACAAAAAACACTTTTTCCGTCGCTTTATATACACGCGTACAGCTTGACGGTCTGAAGTCTATTTATATGAGTCACCAGTATAAGTGGAAAATTTCATAGAAGAACATTATTGTACACGTGCAACTGTTGAGTGGTAACCGGCATTTGGACCGAGGTACACTCGGACCAAGGTACACACATCTCCCCTACATTAAGTTTCGCCCTCTATATTAGCTGTAGTTTTGTGGGCACTTTATCTGGGATTCTGTAAACACATTCTAAAGAACGTATTACTGCCATACCTAAATTGGAGCGTCAGCGTTATTTTACTGTCAAAAATTTCTCATGTACATACAATTTGTATGGCGCATACCGAAATTGCCAACGCTCTACGCTGAGCTATTCGAATTTCCAATTCTGACAAAGCAATATGGAGTGAAGTTAGCTGCAGAAAAGTAAAAAAAGAAACAACAATATGATTTTGACAAACAAATGACTTCAACGCAACGCTCTTTATTTCGGTATGGCGCTTGACGCTTTTGTGTAACGCTAAATAACGCAACGCCTGACGCTCCAATTTAGGTATGGCAGTTAGAAAGCAACAACATATGTGCTTAACTTAACAAAGATGAATAAATGTGCTTAGAACAAGCAATAAAGCATTTTAAAGAAAATTTTATCTACTTTATTTTATATTAAACTATATATAATCCAAAAAAAAGTTATAGATAAAAGAGTGAACAACACAAAAATTCGAGAATTTTAAAATCTTCGGTGGAAATAGGCTATTATTGTCAATCGATAACCACTTTGCATTTTCAGCTTTTGATTTGGCGGTCGAGCGTAAAGAATTGGGGTGTTCTTTAAATCGTGTCAAAGCTGTCAAAGTTCGCATTGATTTTGACAACTTTTGCGAGTTTACGGGGTTTTCGAGGCATTCACGTTCCAAGGAATACCCTCAATAATTTTATTAGTAGTACGACAAAATGTATTGGTCGCATCAGATCGAGTCGTAATTATACTTATTTTTATTGAAACATGTTTTGGCCTTACAGCTTAATTTCCGTACGAAGTCACATCCAATATAAATAATCGTTGCTTACCATCCGCTTAGTTCTGTGATGGTGCTCCTTGTGAAATGCAACTCTGAACTGTTATTTATATGAACAGCTGTTAAATGTCAATTCAGTATTGTTGACTCGTGATAGAAAAAAAAAAAAATTCATAAAAAATCGAAAAAAAGAAAAAAAAAAAATCCCCATCAAAAAAAAAAAAAGAGCATTAATGCAAAAAATCATTTGTTTGCAGTCGCTTGGCAACGTTGACATCTTTATATTATAACTCGTTGCAGAACATCAGTCTTCCGTCCAGGATTTGGTATCGGCCTTTCGGAAACGTACTGGTGGCACACGCGTAGGACTATAAAAAGGATCTAGAGTCTGTGATAGTCCTGTATCGATACCTGTGCTGTACGCAATGTACAGCATATGACAAGAAGAAGAAGAAGAAAGTTCGATAGTTTTATAATTTTAGTAGTTATGTCTAGCGTTTATTTTATTTTTAAATTGTGTTTATGAAAACTAGTTATAAACACAACACAATACACTACAATATGGCTATGGAACTATGTGTGTTGACCTTAAACATCTGGTGAGCTCTGAACTTTTTCCATATAAGGTTGTTTCTATTTCTATATTTGTACGCAGGGGAATTCCACTTGTGTCTAGCGACCGTGAAGAACGCATCAAGGCAATCAGCTTGGAACTAAGCAGTGGAAAGTACGATATTGTGTCACTGCAAGAAGTTTGGTCACAATCTGATTTTCAAAGGATAAGGGAAAATACAGAGTCTGTATTGCCACATCAGCACTACTTCTATAGGCAAGTTAAAATTAGAGTCTGTCTATACGGGGCGTTCCGCGTACGCGAAAACTCCTCTCTCTCTCTCAATTTACTCAATTAGCGTACGCGAAATCCAGTGAAGTTTTTTCCCCTGGGACGCATCTTCGTTACAACAGTAATTTTACATAAAAGTAGGGGTAAGTGGGCGGCCTGCGGCCGCAGCTCAGGATTTAAACCCGTCAGACATCCAACACCGGCTTCGCGGCGGCTTTCGGCCGCGGATCAGTACATAAATTAATCAAGTTCCCCGGGGGAAAAAACTTCACTGGATTTCGCGTACGCTAATTGAGTTTCGCGTACGCTAATTGAGTAAATTGAGAGAGAGAGAGGAGTTTTCGCGTACGCGGAACGCCCCGTATAGACATTTCCTTAAAATTATACATAACAGATCAAATGGAATAATTTTATGCATATGCTTTTTTTTTTTAGTGGCGTTGTAGGTGCAGGTCTGTTGGTGCTATCAAAATATCCTATAATTGCTACTTTATTTCATTCATGGTCAGTAAATGGTTACTTTCATCGCATACAGCATGCGGATTGGTTTGGTGGCAAGGGAGTTGGTTTGGTCAAGATTTTGGTTAACGGCAAAATCGTGCATTTATATAATGCTCATGTAAATAATATAAAAACAATTTATGACTTAATTTTAATGTACCAAACGCATATTTTATCTTTATAGCTGCATGCAGAGTATGATAATGAAAATGATGAATACAAAACTCATCGTGTAATTCAAGCATTTGATACGGCGCAGTTCATTGAAGAAACTCGTAGTGATTCTGTGCTACAGATTTTAGCTGGAGATCTGAATACGCAGCCACAAGACATTTCATACAAGTAATTAAACATTTGTTAAAAACTATGCTCCTCTTTGGAATTACAGAAGAATACATACCAAAAATATCTTAACCACATATACAGGATTTCCATTCCAATTTAAACATTTTCCGCACCAAACTTCCGCACTTCAAAAAATTTAGATGTCTAGTTGTAGTTTTAACCTTACGATATGTAGTTAAACATGTCGATTTAACACAAGAACGCGGATAAGAGGAAAGATTAAGTTGATTTGGAAAAACAGCAGGTTAATTTGATTTGGAAAACGTTTAAATTGAATTGAAAAAACATCAATTTGGTGTGGAAAAGGTTTAAATTTGATTGGAAATCATGTACGTTCATGGTAGACAGTTATGTTCCTTTATATGTACTGTTACCTGGATTTGCAAGTACATAACTCAGCTAATTCATATTCTAATATATCAAAAATTAGTTTTACTCACTGCAAGCGATTCTGTTATATCTAAAAAATTCATAGTTCTTAACAAGATCAACTATTTTACTTCCAGATGCCTTTTATATACTTCAAAAATGCAAGACAGTTGTTCATCCGATGTTATTGCCACGCATGAATGTCACCGTAACTCGTATACCCCAAAAAGTACTCTCACTAAAAATCCTGATGGGATACGAATAGATCATATATTTTTACGCAACGCTGATCTCTATAATATGGTTATTAAGGAATTCAAACTTCCATTTCCTGATCGTATACCTGGACATAAATTTAGTTTTTCCGACCATGAAGCGGTACTTGTAAGATTAAAACTGTATCCAAAAATAGAAGAGACATGTTCCAATAAGAATACGGATGTGACAACAAATGGCTTTTATTGCAATGCAGAGGTGAATGATGATTGTCGCAGGTTAGAAACAACAAAAGAGACCGCCATTTTAAATCGTATATCTGTGTTACATGAATCAATAGAACTCTGTGATTCGTCTCTTCAGAAGCTTAGAATCGATCGTATACTGTACTATAGTGTAGCTGTTGTTGTCACATTTCTTTTGCTGGCTTTGGTAGACTATGCAGTACCCAGTGGATTTAAGACTTTGTATTTGTTGCTGAAATTTGTTCTATTCGGTGTTATACTGTTTTGTGTTTTCATGGGTTCTATATGGAATTATATGGAGCATAACGGAATTTTATCTGGTAAAATGTCAATGGAGATAAAATTACGTAGTATTGAAAAATACGAATTAGGTTTGAAATAATCGAATCCTTTTTCTGTTCAGTGGAGCATCAGTGTTTTTATTTTTTGTAATTTACATGTAAAATGTATACAACTTTTAAACTTAAAAAAGTTCAAAACTTATAAGATGTGGAAAATCGTATGTGACTTGTAATCAATTTTCTGCATCATACAAGCTGACTATTTAACTTAATAATTTTAACTTTAATTTTAAGTCATTAGACTGTGAGATTAAACTCACAATTAAAAGGGATATTGAATTTGTGATAAAATCTAAATTCTACATAATTTTTTGACCTGTACTTGAGGCTGTTTTTATAAAAGGTCGTTAGAATTGTGCAAGTTTTAAAGAATTTAGGTTTGATCTGATTTCGTCCATATCCCTAAAAATGTTCAGCTCAATATGCATTTAAATATTTTAATAACTCAATATTGATATGTATATTGTATAATGAAATACGTATATACATATATAGTTAAGAAAATAGTGTGCACAAGTCGTATCAACTATAAAAATCTTAAAAAATTAATAAATTAATAACGTAGTGCTAAACGCTACTTTGATCAGTCTAAACATTTTAACTTACATTAATATTCTAAATGTGGTTTTCAATTTAATCATTTCACCCAGAAAGAATTCTTCTGGGGAGTGATTTGCAGTGCTTAATTTTGCTCGAGCTCACCTTTCAACGCTGATATATTTCGTTACAAAAAAGCTGTTACACTCTCATTTGTTTTCCAAATGTAGTTTTTTTAAAAAAGTGCCTTCGTTATCCAAAAAACGTTTCCGGAAATTGAATTAAGTACACTTGTAATGTTGCAACGTTATCTATATATTAATGTGCAGGACAAAAATTTGTCGTACTTTTTTTATTATGTTAGAAATGGAGCACGACTTTGAATTATACACCATTAGAAAGTTATTTGTGTGTAAATGTGTACAAAGTTAAAATTATTTTAGTATTTTGGCATTAAGCCAGGTAAAATTAAATGCAAATTTTTCAATATTAATAACGATAAAATACGCGGTCACACAGAGCTGAAAAGAGGATACAGCACAAAGAGAAATACAAAAAGCTGACTGACACTGACTTCATGCTTATTGTTTTCTTTTCTTTTCACATTTTTCATTGTATTATAGCAAAAAAAGTTCTAAAACTGCCCAAAAAGTGCCAAAATCATTTAATACGAAAAATATACAATGAAATTTTTGTGGGAAGGCGCAAGGTTACTTTTTATTTGTGAAATGTACTAAAATTTTTTTTTCATAAAAAGATTGTACAGATTTCCGTTAACAATACTGTGTAAAAATGTTGTTTTTATTTTTCGTAGTGATTTAATTTAAAGTATTAAAATGAGATCGTCGCAATATTAAGAGCAGAATTAGCACATCTTTGTGAGTACCCTAAATAGTTAAAAATTAATTTCAATTCGGCATCCCTGGTTTTGCAATCGCTGCTGCCTCATCGCTAGAAGCGAATTGTTGACAGATTTAGAAAATGCAGAAAAATGTGCGAAATGGAAAAGGTTCCGTGGTGATTTAAAACGTTTTATTAGCGAAAATATTAATCGGGAATATGTTTAATTAAAAAACATAAATTAAAATAAATAAAGTGAAAAGTATTAAACTAAAACAAAACATACACACTTACACATAGCTTCTCTGCTGATTCATTGAGTTTTCTTAGAATCAAAGAACAAAGGTTTTTAGGTCGGCCCAACAACAAACGCCCACCTACACCCATCCTTTTTTTCAATTTTTTGATTGGTTCAAAGCCATTAAAGTGAACAATCATGTCAAAGAAACCTGGCTCCAATTTAGAATTTGTGCGCGAAGATGATTTTGTGGAGTATTTCATATTTCCACAGCTTCCGGACAATCTCCTATCTGGCGCTGATAGTGGATTGCAAGAGTTGTGCGAAAATTTAAAGGCCTTAAAATCACAGTGCAACACTATAGTCGCGCAACATGTTAAAGAACGTGAATACATTTGGCATAAGGACACTTTCCAATTACAGGCGCGTATTGGAACACCACAAGAACGTTTGCTTGATGTTGAACATAATACAGAAAATGAAAATGATGCTACAACATTGCAGCAAGAACAAGGTAAGCGCATCAGCTTTGTTGACGAATTCATGTGCACATATGCAGAACTAAATAATTTATAATTACATTTTGAAAATGTTGGGTATATGTATATTTTGTAGGTTATTTATAGATTTTCAAGAGCACAAAAAGGGATGGTAATTTTCATTTTTGTTTATAGTGATAAGTTCATCAACATAAACCTTTATTTCGCTTGTAACCAGTGCATACATATTTCAGTTAAATATACAAATTATTCCAAGTTGCATGAGAAATGATAATTTTGTTTATTCGCTGGAAATGCTATTTCGCTCTTCGAAGCCACTCTATAAGTTGTGATTTAATGAAAAATTACCGAATATTGCTTCGAGATTTTGATCTTAATCTGAGCGTAAATCACATATACCATACAAAAACAAATCTATCTGCCGAGATTTATTTTAAATCTGCGTATAAATCTCAGTAGGGCTACTGATTTTGACTATTTTTGACCAAGTGGTAAAAAAATTTGCAATAAATGTCATTTAAAACAAACAAATGGAGGATAAAAATATTAAGAAGAAAAGGAAAAACAACTTTAATTCGCCCGCTTATGACATTTATGGAGCATGTCCATTTCCATATATTGTTCCTTTCATTTCTTTTGTTAAAAAGTGTAATTTCTACATAACATTGTCTTAACTGGTGATGGTAAACACGCCGACAGTACTTTGTATTCTTTGATATTATTTAAACCCAACTTTTGTTTACTCATCACCCATCAATTAATTTTGCTTTAAATTCTGTAATCAAAAATAAGATGAATTTAACGGTTCAATAGATATGACCAAATCAATTTAAAAGTTTGGAGCGGTGCCACGCCTCTATAAGTATATACTAAGTCAAAATCTATCTCATTCTTTAGTATATGCTAATGCAAATCATTTTCCAAAGTTTTATTAAAATCGCTTGAGCCGTTCTTGAGAAAAACAGGACAACAGTTTTTATATACACAATTTTAGACCCTATAAAAAGAGAAGATATCTCAGAAACCATAAAAGATACAGCAATTCTAATGCCAGATTCGGATTTAGAATTGCCAAATACATATAAAATGACTATTTTGATTTTTGTTTGTTGTATTTTTTTCCCAATTTTTTTTTTTTTTTTTCATGAAAACGTAAGTTTTTTAAGTATTGTTTAAAAAATTATATAATTGCGACCGCGCTCCAAAATGTTTCTGATTTTAAACAAAAAAAAAAAAAACTAAATTTTTTGTAAAAAAAAAATCATCAAAATCGGATCTGTTCTTGAGGACTTCCTCATATTGCCTGTTTTTTGGCTTTATTGACTCCACTAATAACACATTTACAGTGAGTAACATTAATATTCGATTTTTTAAAAAAAATTGCTTTAGGAACTAATATTGTCATTGAAATAATTAATAATAAAAATTTTAATAATTGAAAATCAAAGCTCTTTAGTTCATTGATGTGCATATTGATGGTTTCTATTTTTGAGAATCAAGCTAAAAAATTAAAAAGAACCAACAAAACAAAAAATTATTGCAACATTAATATTCGGTTTTTTATGAAATCGTATAAAAAGAGCCCTGTGGCATCTCTAAATGTAAAAAAAGGGAATTCCTCTTATAGAAATTGCTTTGACAAACGTTATTATTCAAAATTTGTTAATGTAATGTCAATCACTGAAGTTAAAAATAAAATGGGCCGCAAAGGAAAAAATTCATCTTTAGAGGAACGAAAATTAGTCCTTCAACTGCACCTGAAGGGCGAAAAATACAAAAAAAATTGGCGAATTATTAAACATGAAGCCTAATACTGTTGGCGATATTGTGCGAAGATTCAGAAATGAAGGAAGAATCGCTTCAATAAAGCAACAAGGGCAGCCAAAAAAGCTGACGGTGAGAGAAGAACGGGAGATTGTAAGGAAAATCAAGGTTAACCCCAGGTTGAGTGCTCCTAAGCTGGTTGCTGAACTTTTTGCTGAGCATGGAACAACTGTTTCGGCACAAACTGTTCGCCGCACAATTAAAAAGCAAGGGTACAATGGCCGAGTAGCTAGGAAAAAACCTTTGATAAACATGCGTAATAGAAAAATACGCCTACATTTTGCATTGGAGCACACCAGGAAGGATCTGAACTGGTGGAATGATGTAATATTCCTCGATGAGAGCAAATTTAATTTATTTGGAAGCGATGGAAGGGTATTGGTGTGGCGCAAGCCAAATACAGAGCTTTCAAATCAAAACTTAACACCAACTGTAAAACACGGAGGTGGTCATGTCATGGTGTGGGGCTGTATTTCCTCCAAAGGCGCTGGAAATTTAGTTTTTATTGATGGCATTATGAACCAATATTCTTATTTGAAAATATTACAGGAGAATTTGAAGCAATCCGCCGAAAAAATGGGTATTTCACGGACTTTTAAGCTGTACCAAGATAATGATCCCAAACATAAAGCGTATAAAGTGAGGTCTTGGTTGCTTTATAATTGCCCTAAAGTCAAAGAAACTCCACCCCAATCACCTGACATGAACCCAATAGAAAATTTATGGAGTGAATTGGACCGCCGTGTACGCCTAATGCCTGTTTCGTCTATCACTGCGCTGAAAGCACGGCTTCAGGAAGAGTGGAACAAAATTGGAAGTGATTACACCTCCAAAATTATTTCTAACATGCCGAAACGCTTAAGTGATGTTATAAGAAACAATGGGTATCACATAAAATATTAAATTATAAAACCTTCCTAATTTTTGAAGACATTTTTTATATGATTTAAAAAAAACCGAATATTAATGTTGCACGAATTTTTGTCTAGTTGGTTCTTTATAATTTTTTTGTTTCATTCCTCAGAATATAAACTATTGATATGCATGTCAATTTTTAGCTAAAATAAAGTGCTTTGATTTGCCATTATTAAAATTTTTCTTTCTGTTTATTTCAATGGTAATATTAGCTCCGAAAGCAATTTTTTTTAAAAAACCGAATATTAATGTTACTCACTGTAGGTATTTACAAAACAAACAATAAACCTATAAAAGAGCATATTATTTGATGACGTAAAACAAAAAAAAAAAAAAAACAGCTGCACCATCATTTTGAGATTTAAAAAGTTTATTTTGCAGAACATTTGTGATTCGGCGTTGTATGATTTTTTTACCAAATCAATTTACAAAGTCTTTATTTTTCCGCCTTGTAGATTCTTTGCCACCACATTTGCATGGGATAACACATTATGGCGATAATATTGCTGACGAATGGTTTATCGTTTATCTCTTGTGCCAGTTAACAAAATTAATTCCAAATTGCATTGCACGTGTTGTAGATTCTGATGGTGAATTTTTATTGATTGAGGCTGCAGATGTTTTACCGAAGTGGGCGAACCCAGAGACATGTGAACAAAGGGTAACTAGAATGTTTAATATAATTTTATAACTACAAATGTATTCTTATATTATATCTATATAAGGTCTATATTGTGGATGGACATTTACAATTGGTTCAAAATTCTCCATCAAATACATTGACAGTCATCCCAGTAGCTACTGCTTTATCAAAAATACGTCTTAATCCTACCTTATATCGTGTTTCAAATGAAATTCAAAATAGTATTAATAATCGCCTTAAAGAATTCAAAGAACCAACACCAGACAGCAATTCATCCATACATCGTCAAATTGTGCGTCTTCCGCTTGGTGTGGCAGCGCTTCTAAAAGAAAGTCCTTCTTTGATAGCATCCGCTGTACGCGCTTTTTGTGAACGTGATTCCATAGATATGAAAGCATGTAGAGCAATGCGTTTCTTTCCACCGGAACAGCGAGTGCGCACTAATGTTTGTTTCACACGTTGTCTTTACGCTATGGTGATGCATACCAATTATGTACCAGATCGAAAAATTGGTTGGAACCTCAGCGGTGCAACTAACACAGAAGCATACAAAGAAGATTTGCTAGGTGTTAAAATTGCATGTGGTTTCGAGATTTTAGCTTCACAAGCAAAGGATGCTAAAAGTGAAGATAATGAACCAGCATGGCGTGCATATGTAAAAAGTTTAACTGAGAAGGGATATTTCCGCGGAAATTTAGAGGGTTCCCAGGAATATAAGCAACTTTATAAAGAAGCGCGGGAATATTATACGAAAAATAATGAACGTTTTCGTACAGCGCCGTTAGTTGGTCGTGAAATTTTAGATGCATTGCAACGTATTGAAATCAATACCGAACAATTTCGTGACGAAGAGGAAAATAATTTGAAGGTAAATATTTATAACACTATTATATGTATGGAACGTATCCGCCAAATGAATATTTTTATTTGAATTGCAAAAGTAAATAATAGGCTAAGATCTGGCAGTAAAAAATGTATCGATCGAGTTTTTAGTTAAAATCTAGTTTTTACATATATTTAGGAATGGGGGAATATATTTTTGCTGGGTTGCCTCCCAAAATGTGGCCGCAAGTATTATCAAATTGCGATAACTTATGAACCGTGAGTCTCACGGGGAAAAGTGTCAAAATCTTTTTTATGAAGAGTCATATGCTCTACAAGTAATTTTCATTATATGTTAAAAAAAACTTACCGTTTAAGAATTATTTATTAAAAACCGATTTTTTTTTACGCAATAAACAATAAACGTAAAAAAATCGGTTTTTAATAAATAACTCCTAAACGGTAAATTTTTTGATAGGCAACCGCCAAAAAATATGTTCCCCCATTCATAAATATATGTAAAAACTAGATTTTAACTAAAAACTCGATCGATACGTTTTTTTACTGCCGGATCTCGTACTATAATGAAAATTCTTTTTTTAGCTGTTCTTGCAAAATTAAAAAAAATTTTTTTTTTTTTTCTTTTAGCCTAGTGACTCTGATGATTGGCTCAATATTACAGCTGAACAACTTGATGCTATGCTAAATGAACGTTTTGGTGCTAAAAAACTTTACAAAGCTAATGGTGACATAAACGCTGAAGAGTTCACCAAAAATCTTGCTGAATTTCTTGAAAAACAATCGGATTTTGATGGTATTGACGAAAATGACTCGGATGATGATAGTGAACCTAGCAATACTGAAAAGCGTTCGGAAGCATACAAAGCAAAAGTAAAGAAAAATCGATCAATGCGTAAAGCATGCAATGAAAAACCAATTACTAACAACCGTAACACTAACAGTTCCAACGAAAAGAACAAACAAGATGCATCTAATGTTGATGGTGATAACTTTTCAACACATGTTAGAAATTTTTTGGACTTTGTTATACCAGAAGATAATTGGGACTCAAATTCTGACATGAGTGATTACGAAGATGAAGATGATCTGGAGCGCAATATTGAAGCGATGACAAATTCCGAGTTAAATATTGATTCAGATATTCAAGCATATATGGCACAAATGGACAAGGAACTGGCAAAGACAACAATTGGTCAGTCATTTGAAAGAAAACAACAACAAAAAGCGAAAACAAATACTGGTGCCACATTTGAAGATGATTTCGATGATATTGAATCATTTGAACCGATTAACATAAATGTTAATACACTAAAGAATATGATGGATAGCTACAAATCACAATTGGGTGGTGCTGGACCTGTATCAAATCTATTAAATGCAATGGGTGTTGGTATGTCATCTAGTGCTGGAAATGCGACTGATAAGACAAAGGATTTATCTGAATCATCTGTATAAAATGTCACGAGTATAAAAAGTTAGGAATGACCCTCGACTTTAAATTTTTATTGCGGAATAAAATTATTTTCTTTTTTTTTTCAATTTGAAAGTTACCTATCAAGCGCATAATAGATCTATACGTATTTCTATTCACTCTCGAAGAAGCAGAAATCTTTTTGTATGAACTTTTTTACCTTTGTTTTATTTTTATGTTCATTCTATACGTCCAAGTGAAATGCTCAAAATTATTAGAAAAACATTTAGTTTCATGTACTTATGTCCAGCATGAATTATGTAGAAAGTAATTTGTCAAATAATAATTAAAATATGGGCCCACATTTCATTGCAGGTATTAATTAATAACTTGTGTTTAAACGATCTTTTGTTGCTCATTATCATATCATATCACTCTGTTAAGCACCTATTGCACACAAGCATTTTAATTCATCACAATAAAAGTACCATACAAATACAAATGTTCCAATTGGTTTTGAATTATTAAGTTAAACGGAAAACTTACCACACGGATTACGAAACAGGCCTGATTGTTTTGTGAAAACATACCCCAAACGTGTAAAAAATCGATTTTGAGATTTTCACGTTTTAAGCCAAATGGGGTGATCTTTTTAGTGGTCACAAAAATTAAAAAAAATTTTTTGACCTTCAAAATGCCCGTTGAGTTTTAAATGACAAACTTTTGTAAGAAAAACAAAAACTTTAAATTCGTTTTTCTCGAAAATTTATTTTCGCACGTTAGATACGTTTTCAGAAAACAAGTCACATACATATTTTTTGAATCAAATGCTACGAGTAAATTAAATTTTTACTAGGAAAAATTTATTAAAATCTATAAAATTAATAAAAATAAAAAATAGCAGCTAATCTTTTGAAGCAGCTACGAAATTCCCATAATCACGTCTTACATTCATTGGTGGACGATTATCATCATCTTGCCTTCTGTCGTCATTGAAACGTCTTCTATTATCACTTCGATCTCCTCTGTTTTCATATGGATTAGGCCGATTACCACCACGTCTGTTATAGTTATTTCTACTTTGACCAAAGCTGCGTTCGCCTCCCCCACGTCTATTCCATCCTCCACGACTATTATTTCGATAGCCGCTGCTACCGCCACGGTTGTTAAATTGTCCGCCACTGAATCCCCAATTTTCCACAATCGGCGGATCAGCTAGAGGTTTTGAGCAGTGATCCACAAAATCCTTATCTACCTCTGTGTAGCGGTTTGCAAATTCTTCTTCGCATTCATCGAGAAATTCGATATCTTTGTCAGTCAGTCGGTTAATTTTTCTATTAGGATCAACCATTTTAAATTTTATAAATTATTGAAAATGCTTTAAATACTATTTTAACTAAATATTTTAAAAACAGCCACTAAGTCTGGAATTGTAAAAATTTTATAAAGTGCAATTTTTACTGACGCAGATGTACAGCTGATTAGGTAAATTCACAATAAATCAATACTTAAATAGATAAAAACGAGCTGCTTACGAGAAATGGCAAGGGAAACCGTTGAAGCCCCGGAAAAATCCGCAATACGTGCTTTTCCGCAGTTTATGTCAAAGTGACATAACTTTGTATGGAGAACAATTTCCGCATCGATTGAGTAGTGTTAAAAATGTGCGGAAATTTTGTTAGAAGATTTTTTATGCACATATGATTTTATTATGATGCAAAAAACAAACGTAAAACGCAAGCTCAACAAGGTTTGAAAATAATTTTAAGTTATAAATAAGCTGTTTATTTACACGCTTATACACGATCTGACTTATGGGGCACTCATTTATTTTCCGGAACATTCCGAAACGTGGAATTTTCCGTGGTTTGAATAAGTCTACATAGTATTTTTACAATAAAAAAAAAAAACAAAAATCTGCATGTTTTGCACTTAAGCGACAGTTATAAAAATTAGAGCATATTTATTATGCTTCTTTTAAACTTTTCTTCATATTAAATTCCAATACTTCGGTTTGGGTTAAATAAATAATTTCAGAAATGTATTAAATTAGTTAAAGTTTGTACGATTTTAATTATTTAATTTATTTATATGAGTTGTATTTTTTTCCCATCCTCCACGACTATTAATTCGATAGCAGCTGCTACCGTCAAGGTTGTTAAATTGTCCGCCACTGAATCCCCAATTTTTCACAATCGGCGGATTAGCTAAAGGTTTTGAGCAGTGCTCCACAAAGTCCTTAAATTCCTCTGCGTAGCGATTTGCAAATTCTTTTTTTGCATTCATCGAGAAATTAGATATCTTTGTCAGTCATTCGGTTAATTTTTCTATTAGAATCAACCATTTAAAAATTTTATGAATTATTGAAAATGCTTTAAATACTATTTTAACTAAGCCACCAAGCCTCGAATTGTAATGCTAGCCATACACGAGGCAACCGTTGCAGCAACTTGTTACAGCATCGTATTTTGTTTGTTGACTACATACGTGGCAACTGTTGACGCAACCTCAATACTGTGTGTAGCTGTAGTGCAGAAAAGACACAAGCGGAAGGAAAGTGAAATTTATTTTTAGAAATGGGTGATGTAATAAGTGAGATTACTGGAATTATTATAATTGATGAACTTTTGTACGAAAGTGAGGAAGAGGAAATGCAACCAAAAAAGAAAAAGAAAATTTGGTCAAAAAATTGGCTTATAAAAAAAGAAGAATTTTCGAAGCAAAGGTTGCTGAAAAAACTCAAAAAAAAAAAAAAAAAAAATGAGCCATGCATTTCTTCTTTTTTGCACTCAATTTTACTCCACCCTAACCTTCTTACTCGCTTATTTCCAGCGAACTGAACAAGTAAATGTAGTAAACAATGATACACACGAAGCGACGGTTGCAGCAATAGACCAAAAATATCAAAACTTTTTTTATATTTCTGGCAACGGTTGCAGCAACACGAAAATCAATGGACAACACAGCTACACACGAAGCAACGGTTGCTTCAACATGGCTGTGTTGCTACAACGGTTGCCTCGTGTGTGGCTAGCATAAAAATTTTATATTTTACTGACGCAGTTAAACAGCTGATTAGGTGAATTCGCAATTAATCAATACTTAAATAGATAAAAACGGAATGCTTACGCTCGTTCACAGACTCACGAGAAATGGTAAAGGTAACCGTTCAAATCCCGGAAAAATCTGCAATACGTACTTTTCCGTAGCTTATGTCAAAATGACATAACTTTGTGTGGATAACATCATAAGGATAACTATTTCCGCATCGATTGAGTAGTGCGGAAATCTCATTACATTTTCTGTTGCTTTCCTATACGCTTATCAGAATGTGCTTACACTAGCACAAATAAACCTTCCACAATAATACAGGTACATATTATTACTAAAAATATTTTTGGGTGCCGATCAAACAGCTGTTATGATGATAAGGAAAGAGTTTGAAGTTCGGTTCTTAAAAGCCGATTTACACTATTGATCAGGTTTGTCAGTTTTGGTTTTGTTTGGGTGTGTGGCTGTTCTTTTGATCAGTTATCAGTCAGCAGCCATATTTGTTTGTAAATTGGAGTTTGTTTCTTCAAACATGAATGACAGTTTGACACCTACGAGTAATCATTCAAACTGATGAATTTTTGACTAACGATCTTGATCCATAATTTGTACTGGATTGAAGGAATAACATGTCGCGTCAAAATGATTCGTTCTCTTTTGATCACAGACTTACGACCAATTTTCTAGTTTAAAAATAATTCAATTTAAAGATCTTTGAATTTACATTGATTTTCGACTTTTTTTGTTTTTTTCTTAAAACTTTGCAATGGTGCCATTTTTGAGAACCAGATGGATAGGATTGTGCACCAAACTATGAAAAATTTTAGAAACCACGTTTATTTAGGAGTTACTAGTTGTAGTATTGAGGTGACGATATCTCGAATTTACTTGGTAAGCCCTGAATATGTACATTGTGAACACCCTTTAGCTGTCATATTTTTGCGAAATGTGAAAAAATTAGTGAACACCCTTTAATTGCCATATGTTTTGAGAAACGTCAAAATTTTAGTAAATTATTTTTTCACGCGTGTTTTGCACGCAAATTTTATTGCACATAAAGTTAAATAAATAAATAATAAATAAATAAATCATTTTCAAAAGTGAAAAACAAATAGATAACATTTTGTAACTACTAAAGTTAAGTCTGAAGTGCCATAAGTCATATTAGTACGTACTCAAACGCTTAAGTAGCAATAATGAAAATATCCAAAAAGTAAAAACTATGAATAACAAATTGAAAGAAAGTACGATAAAAAGTTTCAACTTAACGCTCATACGCTTGATTAAACCGACCATGCTAAAGCGCATTAAATTCGAATATCTAACTCAAGGTTAGAGGAAAAATTAAAAAAATTCTAATCGCCCTACTGCTTGCAAAAACAAAGCTGGATACAACGTAACGCTAAACAAATAATTAGTTGAGTTGAGTAACTGGTTTGTGCTTTAATTGACATGCACAACAATCTGCCACTCGTAGTTTGTTTTTGTCTGCTGCAGCAATTTCTCATAACGTCGCGATAATGTCCGATAACCTCGCCGTTCGGTGGATGCGTCGCTACAAGGTGTTTTTCTTAATCGGCCTCTTAATAGTAGGCATACAAATATTTCTCGCATACAAATCTCTTGGCATCAATCTCTACTCAACGGGAGGTGATTCGGAGACTGATGCCTTTGCCGCTACTAGTAGCCGCGATGGTGGTAAAACTCCAAATTTTCATTCTTCTCACAACAATGAAGAAACACAGGGAAAACGTGCCATTAGAGGTACAATTAAAGCTGCTGGAAATGCATCGTCCATATCATCATCTAGCATTTTAAGTGTGGATCAACTTGGCTTTCAGCCAACATGCAATATTAATGCCAAGGAGGCAATATCAGCATTACAACGTGCAAAAACAATAGACTGTAAAAAACATATCGCTCATGTGGCATGCAGCATACAAGCTGGCCACTTTTATGCTCATCAATTGCCTAGTTATTGTCCCTCTGGTAATTATACGGCAAATGCATCCTTAGGATGTTATCGTGATGAGAAAGAATTTCGTTTACTGTCCGGCTATTTTACTAATTTTAAAACAACAAATTCGCCACAACGTTGCCTAGAGCTATGTCTTCAGTCTGGTTATCCATATGCTGGTGTTCAATATGGTACTGAATGCTTTTGTGGTTCAGAAGCACCACTGAGCTCAGCAAAGCTTGCGGATTCTAGTTGTAATATGAAATGTTCAGGTGTTGCAAAGGAAATTTGCGGCGGTTACTTTAGCATGAATGTTTACGAAACCGGCATTGCAAGTGAGTATAGAAAACATAGATTTACCCCTCTAAGTTAAACCTTTTCCACATCATATGTATCTTTTTACAAATCAAATGGTTGACACAATATTTCTGTAGTAGGAAGAAAAGGCTGCTTAAGTCGACTTAAGTATAATAAGTTTGAGCTCAATTTTCTAATAGTTCTGGGTAAATCACTCTTTTGTTTTTGGACGTTACTAAGATCTAAATAAGCACTAAAAAAACGCTCAAAAACGAAAGTATAATTGCACTCAGAACTAATGGAAAATGAAGCTCAAACCTATTTTGCTTAAGTTGACTTAAGCAGTTTTTCTTTCCTGCCACAGATTTACAGTGGCGGATCCAGCATTGTCAAAAGGGGGGTCCGATTGACTACATTTCTAGATAATAACAGAATGTTTCCAAAATCTTTACATATAATTTAGGATTGAGAGAGGGGGCGATCGCCCCATCGTCCCCCCTCTGGATCCGCCACTGCAGATTTATTCAAATGCCAAGTTTTATCACGATACTGCTATAGGTAGAGAGATTTGTCATTTTAAATGTATTTTCTGCAAAGCTTAATTTGATTTGAAAAAAGTTGAGTTTCATTCAAAAAAACCAGACGACTTTGAAAGTCAAAAGAGAAAAAATTCTTATAAAAAACTTCATTTTTAAAAGTTTTTAAAAACTTTTGTCCATAAAGTTTTTTTTTAAACTTTAAAACATTAAGAATAAAGCTTAAAAAAAACTTTTAAAAATAGAAGTTTTTAAAAACTTTTGTCCGTAAAAGTTTCTATACAAAAGTTTTTTTTGATTCTTTTTTTTTTTTTTTTAAAAACTTACATACATATAACAAATTTTTAAAAGTAAAAAAAAAAAAAAATTATGGAAACTTAATTTTTACTTTTATTTTCAAAGTTTTTTTAAGTTTTTAAAAACTTTTGTCCTTAAAAAGTTTTTTCTAACTGTTTTTATAAAAAAAATTTTTGAAAAAACACTCACTTTCCTTAGAAGTTTTTAAAAATAAAATTTTCCAAAAAAAATTAAAAAAAAACTTATTACGAAATAATCAGTCATATCATATTTTGCCATCTTCATGTTATGACGCAGTATTAATTAAAACCGTTTATTTGCTAACCAAGTTTTAATAGAATAGCAACTCTCCAATTACTAAAATTTATATAAAGCTACATTTTTAAAATGCATCGTTTAACTCACTATAGAATGCATTTGTTTTTTTAGAATTCACAGCAAAAGTAGCTGAGACCAGCATAAAGCCGGATATCGAGCGTGTACACATTGCATTTTTGCTGACACTTAACGGTCGCGCATTGCGGCAAGTGCATCGATTAATTAGAGCGCTTTATTCACCAAATCATGTCTTTTTCATACATGTAGATGCGGTTAGTATACTGTTTACTTTCCAATAATCACTATACAACACTTAAATTTGTATTAATATGTTTTTTTCTTATTGCTTTTAGCGCCAAGATTACCTTTTTCGCAAGTTGCTGGAATTGGAACCGAAATTTCAAAATATACGCCTGGCACGTAAACGTTTTTCCACTATATGGGGTGGTGCTTCTCTGTTGACTATGCTACTAGAATGCATGCAAGATTTATTGGAATCATCGTGGCAGTGGGACTTTGTTATAAACCTTAGCGAAAGTGATTTTCCCGTTAAAACCATTGACAAACTTGCTGACTTTCTCACAGCTAATAAAGGACGAAATTTTGTTAAAAGTCATGGGCGCGAAACACAACGCTTTATACAGAAACAGGGGCTAGACAAAACATTTGTTGAATGTGATACTCATATGTGGCGTATTGGCGATCGAAAATTGCCGGTGGGAATACAAGTTGATGGCGGCAGCGATTGGGTTGCACTGTCACGTACTTTTGTTGAATATGTTACGCATGAGCAAGAAAGTGAATTATTGCAGGGGCTTTTAAGAATATTTCATCACACCCTGCTTCCAGCTGAATCATTTTTTCACACAGTTTTGCGAAATTCACACTTCTGTAATTCTTATGTCGATAATAATCTACATGTGACAAATTGGAAACGCAAACTCGGTTGCAAGTGTCAATATAAGCATGTGGTCGATTGGTGTGGCTGTAGTCCGAATGATTTTAAACCAGACGATTGGAATCGCCTGCAAGGCACCGAACATAAAATGCTATTCTTTGCGCGAAAATTTGAGCCTATCATTAATCAGGCCATCATTTTACAATTGGAAGAATGGCTTTTTGGTCCATATACAAGTGAATATGTAAATTTGAACTCATATTGGCAGAGCTTGTATCACATTGAAGACAAGTATGCCTCAACTGATGATCTAATGCGTACAATTGCAGAGAGTATTTTACGC
Organism: Calliopum simillimum; assembly: GCA_951812925.1. Taxonomy (NCBI): domain Eukaryota; kingdom Metazoa; phylum Arthropoda; class Insecta; order Diptera; family Lauxaniidae; genus Calliopum; species Calliopum simillimum. Next base: position 95,632,312 of record OX638371.1, read on the forward strand.
ATTTTAGTACGTAAGCTACAAAATTTGTCTACCAACGCTGAATTATTGGAAATAACAAACTTCTTAAGTAATGATCAGTATAAAGGATTTCTTTTGCGTTACCGCTCAACATTTACGCCCAACAATTCCAGTATTGTATTGGAAACGCGCCTACGCCCTGTACAATATTTAAAACTTGCGAAAAATTCAAAATTTGCTAAACGTTTACATAACTTTGAAGTCAGTTCAGATTTTGATCAAAAAGAGCAGATCTCACGTAATTTTGCTAAATTTCTTGGACCACAAACAGAACTTGTTGTTAGTTTTACATTTGCCGGTGCACCAAGTACACACACTGAGTCGCACAGTTACAATTTGACAATACTTTGGATTGATCCAACTGGACAGCTGCAAGACTTCAACGAACTACATATTGAAGATGGACAAACTGATGCTATAAATTTTTCAAAAGCCTTGCTCAAGCATCCATTAACACCTGGAATTTGGACAGTAAAACTTATTGGTCGCTCTGCTATTTATGCACAAACGAAATTTTTAATCGTTCCACTTGCCTTTGAAGCTGGTAAAGTCATACGTCCGGCGCGTTCACAAATTGTAAATTTAGGCTCATCTCTGGCTACTCTGCCAGATGATTTTAAGCTACCAACTGAATGGCAACAACATTTGCCTCCAGCAGAGGATGTGCGAGTGCTTAAGGAATTGACAAAGACAAATGCACAGCGCTTGGACAACAGTTTACTTAGTTGGATTGACGAATTGGTGGGTAAATTTTTTCACATACGTGATACATGTACTGCCACTGCAGAGGCTGTTAAGATTTCAACAGAGTCTGTGGAAACATTGCCGCTATGTAAGGATACAACATGGAGTTCATTAGCTGCAGATCCAAAAAGTGATGTTAATGCTTTGCTCAATCGCAGATAAAAGATATTTACCCTCTTAGGTAGCTCTTGAACAAATTTAATTTAACTTAAGTTAAATGTTTTCTTACAAATTAATTTAAGTTTAAAATCAACATTAATTCGATGCCAAAAAACTAATTAAGTACACGACCATAAAAATATTTAATTTTATTTTAAGTATAATTAATTTTTAAGCCAAATGTTGTACCAATTTAATGTGACTTTATTTTAATTATTCAATTATCTCGTAACTTTTATTTTGTGTAATTTTTTGCATTTTTAAGATTAGGCTTTTGTTATTTTTCCAATTTTATTAGTTGGCAATATGTATGCATAGGAGTACATAAATAACATGGTATATTTTTTTATTTAGTTTTTAAATATCGCGCAATAGAAAATGATAAAAACAAACAAATATATTGTATAAAAATATGACATTTAGGTATTGTGATATATATAGTATTTTATTAACATTGTAATTACCGAATTTCATAATTTTGTCTCAACACTCAATCTGCATTAATCCGTGCACCTTTAATAACAATTAAGCAATATTGGAAAACACTTTTTGTGAAATACCTGTTCTCATATTATAATGAAGAAAAAATTTTTGCATGTATAGTTATTTTATTAATAATTTTCAAATCGACTCGCGATATTTAGTTTTACATAAAATTTAACCAGCCCAGTATACAGTATACTAGAATATATATTAATAAAATATATATTTTTTTTTTATATTTTATCTGAAAAAAGAATTTAATTTAAATTATTTATTATTAATTAATATTATTATAATTTATTTATTTGATTTAGGAAGGCTTTTTGATGAAAAAGGTGAGTCACAAAGTAAAAAGAATAAGGCCCAATTTCACAGTGTGAGCTTAAGCTTTAGCTTAGCTAAACCGTTAGTGTCGCTTAAGCGGCCCATAAATATTTTCCAATTTCACAGTTGACTAGCTCACTTTTGTCATTAGCAAAGACACAAACCGAAAATACTGGCAAACAAAGTTGACATTTATCAAATTTGGCGTTAAAATTTTGTTTACAATTTACAAAATTTTCCAATAAACTCTAATTTTATTGTCGTCTATAAGACAAAGCTCAGTTAAATGTAATGTTATATTGTAATCTTTTATTTTGAAAATGTCAAATTTTACATAAATAATTTATTTGATACATGGCAGCATGTCAAGACAAACGAATGTTCTCACAAGTTTTTTGAAAACACTGCTTTTCACTTTTAAAATCCGCTTATTGTTTCCCCAGACGTTCGAAAATCCAAATCAGGCGTTAGTAGCGCCTGGTATACATTCATTCCTCACTGGTACTGGACTTTTCTAGCCGATCACCTGCTGCAATCCAACTTCTACAGCTTGTTCCTCTCGTGACGTGTATGAAAAGACATTTAAAAATAGCTTATTGTTTTGTTCCATTTCGAGCATTGCTCATGCTATGAGCTGCTGCTAATCTAACGGCAGCATCTTCACATTTTCGATAACCCTATAATGTACTCCATGACCCTCCAGCTTTTGCTCCTTAATCAGGCTCCACGTCCAACCAATTTATGAAAACCACGCAAATGTCCATCTATTTTGCGTGTGTTTAGTTTATGCAAAACGCCGATTTCCTTCTATTTCAAAGCCAACATGCCGGAGAATTTGTCCGCTTGCCTTTGATATTTTTATTTCAATTTTCGTGTATGTATATTTTTGAAAATATTATTTTTTTTCGTAGTTTATTTTTAATTTATTTTATTTTTTGTCAATGTCAATTATGACATAAACGCCGCTTAAACCTCCCTAACTATTTATAGTGTTGTTTGACTGGCGCTTAAGCGGCCCTTAAATTAAAATGACTGTGAAAATGAAATTTTAAGTTAAACTACACTCAACAGATAAACTACGCTTAAGCTCAGACTGTGAAATTGGGCCTTAGAATTTTTTTGTGCAGAGTAACTGTTTCGGAAATATTCGATAATGTCGAATTTTTCCACTTTTTGCAGTTTTTCAATAATATTTCCTAAACGGTTACTTTTTCGTTAATACCAATCAATGTTATTTGTAGTACCTGTAATTCCCCACAAAAATGTTTATAATACTTTTTGTCGAGTGACTCACTATTTTCATGAAAAATCCTCCTAAATGAAAAGTAATTGCAACCACACGGATTACGGAACAGGCCTGTTAGTAGAATATGGCAAATAAAAGGGTCCATCACATTATCCGCACAGTCCACATTACCCTAACTTACTATACATTTTCTAAATAAAAACTGGTAAGGATGGTATCATTGGCCTGGCCAAAACTAAATACTATATATATTAAAACAATAAATAATATACTGCATTTCAAGTATATTATTAAAAACTTAGCTGATGAATACGTAGGCTGCTGTATATATATCTGGCCTTGGCAAAACTAGTGTCAATAGCTAAAATCTGGCAACACCATAATAAAGTTTGACATGTTTTAGCTAATGGTAGAATTAGCCAAGAAGTAGCGTTTCGTAACGTGACTTCTGTCAAAATCTATCAAATGACAGACGCGTGTAAGCGATTAGTAAAATCGTAAAGTAGCGGTACGCAATGTTGAGACCTGTTGAAATTAGATTTTCAAACGTCGCGCTACGTTGTTAGATAAAATAAATTAAATTTGGATGTTATAAATGGATTTTTTTGAACAAATTAATTAAAATAAGTATGACAATGGATACTTGTTCACAAAAACTGGAATTTTTCAAGTAATTTTTAAGTTGTAAGGTGACATTTCGAACGTTGCCTACCGTTTTCACTAATCGATGCTACGTTGACAAGCAACCGTGACGTTACGTTACAAAACGCTACTTCTTGGCTAATTCCAGCATAAAACGTACTCCGAACGTTTTGACGTACGACCATCATTTGTGTTGTTTACAGCGACTTGAAAAAACCAATTTGGCAAAAAAAACTTTGAAAACTTTGATGCGGAAATTTTAATTTTAATAATAGGCGTGTCCGTTAACCGATTTACCTAATTTTCAATCCCCCAAACTAACTTTGTCGACGGAGGCAGAATACAAAATTTCATTGAATTATCTTGCTCAGTTTTCCCAGAAAACGAATTTCTTACCCCTTTCTTTCTTTTTCCGCTGCTTTTGAAAACTCTTTATTTCCAAAATTTGATACACCTTTGGATTCAGTTTCAAACGCTTTCGTTGCTGATGAATTGCTGATGAACGATTAATTAAAAGTTGAATTCTGGCAAAACAAAGTTTTTTATTTCTTTCACTTTCTTTTATTTGTTTTGCTGTGTTTTTTTTTAATTTATTTTTTTTTATTCAGATGAATATTTTTTTATTTTCCTCACTTGGTTTTTTTTTATTTTCCCCACAGGGTTTTCTTTTTCTTTGTTTTTTTTTTTCTTTAATTTTTAATAATTTTTTATTTCGTTGTTTATTTCATTTGCTTTGATAAGCCACTTGAAAAATCAAACTTCACAATCAAACACAATCAAACAATCGAAAAAGTTAAAAAGTATTAACAAAAAAATTTTTGCAGCCAAAAAACACACTTTAATTATTTTAAGCTTGAATCAGCGTTGCCACCTTGTGAAAATGGCATAATATGAATATGCCATAATATTCGACAACATAACTATCCCCCGACAATTTAGTCTGATGGATCTGTAGTTAATTGGTTTATCAAATTTTGCTCGCAGAGAACTATTGGAGAATGGTTATTTCTTATGGGGCGTAAATAAACCCGATTTTAATAATTTTTTTTTTTTTTAAACGTTTTATGGGTGCTAAGGAACAAAATTGCCAACTCAATAATTTCATTATTTTTGGACTTTTAACGATATTTCAGATGTTTTTCAAAAACTTCCAAAATATCGGTTAACGTCCAAAATTATCGAAATACACCGAAGAAATCGGTAAAAGTCCAAAAATATTGGAAAACATCGAAGAAATAATAATAATAATACTTGATTGTTTTATTATGAATAAGTTCTTCAATGCGAACGATTCAAATCGATAAATACTATATATAGAAAAATCACTAAAAGTCCAAATAAAGCGAAAAAGATCCAATATATCGAAAAAAGTTCAAAAGTTTCGAAAAACATTGAAACACATCGAAGAAATCGGATAAAGTCCAAGTTTATCAAAAAACATCCAAAATATCGGTTACAGTCCAAAAATGTCGAGAAACATCCTATATATAAGTAAAAAATCCAAAAGTTTTGAAAAATAATGAAACACTTCGAAGAAAAATAAGTATACAATCCTGTTGTACAAATACAAATACAAATACAAATACAAATACAAATACAAATACAAATACAAATACGAATACAAATACAAATACGAATACAAATACAAATACAAATACAAATACAAATACAAATACGAATACAAATACAAATGCAAATACAAATACGAATACAAATACAAATACAAATACAAATACGAATACAAATGCAAATACAAATACGAATACAAATACAAATACAAATACGAATACAAATACAAATACAAATACAAATACAAATACAAATACAAATACGAATACAAATACAAATACAAATACAAATACAAATACAAATACAAATACAAATACAAATACAAATACGAATACAAATACAAATACAAATACAAATACAAATACGAATACAAATACAAATACAAATACAAATACAAATACAAATACAAATACGAATACAAATACAAATACAAATACGAATACAAATACAAATACAAATACAAATACAAATACAAATACAAATACAAATACAAATACAAATACAAATACAAATACAAATACAAATACAAATACGATACTTTTGGTTTTTTTGTCGGCCGATTTTATTACTTGATTTTGAAAAAGCTGTAGGTGGCATCTCCAAAACTGCAAAAGCGTTTTGAGGAATTTGGCAGCACTGCTCCAAAAACGTTCATTTCAAACGAAGCCAAGCCATCATTCAGAAAAAAAAGTTGTGAATCACAGCCGGAGTTGAGTTGAATTGAGTTGAATTGTTAAAAAATTGTAAAGGTAAGTTGTTTTATTAATATATAAATAATAAATAAATATTAAATTTATAAATATTTCAGATGAACAACTTCAGACGCCACCACCACAACCAAAGGCGCAACGTGGCACAACAAAGAAGCAATGAGGACTTGCTGATTTTAATACAAGCAAACTTCTCTAGAAACGTGTCAGTGCAGCGGAGCACCAACGCCAGGGTGGATGGGCTGCTGCGAGCAGTGGCCCAAATACAGCGGCAGAACCGGGAGCAGAACGTCCGGCAAAATGTCGTTATACGGCTTCTCCGTGAAGCTCTGCCGCCTGGCCACCCTGCCATGATTATTGCACTGTAAATCGACTTTAGAAATATTAATAAGATGATTTCGAACTAATTATGTATTTGTATTGAGAATTGTTTTGCTTACTCTTTTTTGTGCCATCTTATATCACGCATTTCGTATTTCTACGCACAGGAGGCATCTTTTTTTTATGTTGTTCATTGGGTGCAAAAACATTTTTTCAATTTTTTCACAAACTTTGTACATAATTTCGGACTAAGTTTGATTTCGAGGTTTATTTGTGACCATTGCCGAAAAATTATACTCTTGCAGCAAATGAGCGATATCTTAGGAAAATAAGTGTTTTACCTTGTAAATATCCCATTATCGACTAGCACTAAGTTCAAAAAGTTTATATTCTAATATATATATGTATAGTTGCATTTACTCTGTTAACTTTTTGTATTATGATACTTATTTTTGGTTGTATTTGCTTTTAAATTATAATATATGTAAACAAAAATTTAATGTAACTTTCAACCTGTTTTAAATTTTTAATGAGGGGGCGAGTTAAAATTTTTTTTTAAAAATTAAGATGGCGCATTGAACAAAAAGTGTGTTGTTTTTCATATCGAAATTTTTTGCAGGATGCATTGTAAAAAGCTTTCAATTATGGGGGCTTATTGGTAATTGAACAAGGAAAAAAATTTCGTTTTACCCCTGTTCTGAGGGCTCAAATCCGAAATGAAATGGGGAAAAATTTACAAAACTTCAAAACTCAAGTACCATTTATGATTTGTTTTTAATCGGTAGATACATTGCTCAGTTAGACTTAGTGATGCTTATTTTTTTTAATTTCTCTGGCTTTTTATTTATTTATTCAAAATTATTTCGACTTCGTCCGAGATATTAAAAAAAATCCTAATAACTCGGGAACTTATAACCTGATTTGAGTGATTTTTTTATGGGTAGATATGTTGTCCGGTAGGATTTTGCGACATTTATTTTTTCAACATTCCATCGGGTAAATGGTACTTGAGTTATAGAGTTTTGTAAATTTCCTCACGATAAAAAAAACGGGGGTAAAAACGAAGATTTTTTTTTTTTTAAAAATAGCAGTAACTTAATTTTGCGACTTAAGTCATATCTGCATTTGGGCTACGATACGCGCAATATACCTATTTCTTATAGATGTGATTTCATAATTTGTATATCTATTGAACTTTAAAGGTATTGTGAAGTCATTTGTATAGTTTTTATATTTAACTGGAATAAAGATTGGTTTTTAAGATAATAAAAACAAAGAACATTTTATATGTTAAGATCCTCATCTGGATCTTCATCATCAAAATCGTCTTCAGCATCAGGTGTATAAATTATATTGCCTTCTATGCTTTCGGTGGTTCTATAAATGTGGTTATAAATAAATTCATAAAATACAGAAATATCATAAAAAATCGACAATAACATGTCCAACTTACTTTTCATACGGAAGTTTCATTGCATTCCGCGCTACAAGTTCCTCTTCTTCTAATTCGATTTTAAACGTTCCTAGCTGTTCCGGTTTAGTTTTGGGTTCCTCTGCTTGTTTTTCTACAGATTTAATAGGTTCTACTAAAAATTGATCTCTCTTTCTTTTGCAAGCGTAACGTTTATTTGCAACTCCACCACCAGGCTTTCGTGTTATAATCGACAATTCTGCGGGCGTATGAAGGTACATTATCAAATCAGCCATGTATTCGAAGCAGGGTATTAGAAATCTTGTTTGCATTTCCATTAAGTGCGCGGTTGATGCCCAGAGAAATGTACGCTTGACTTGCGGGCTTTTTTTTAATTTATGTATAAATTGAAAAATTACTGCTGGCTTTTGGTAGCAACAAAGATCTGAGAGTGTCGGCAGGAGTACATTCCATTTTTGTTCCTGATTGCTGCAACAATCATTCACAAAAGCATCATATGTCGCTACGTCTTTAAGTTCAGCTGTTAGCGGAAGTCTTTTTATATTTGACTCTTCTTGACCCTGCTCACGTAAAAGTCGACAAAGAATTTTGTTTGCCAATTTTTCTTGGCCAAGCTCATCTGTTAAACGAATGATGTTGTAATTACAATAAAACTTCATTAAAATGTATGAATTTTTCGCACTTACCAATTATTAAGACGAATTTTTGTGTTGTTATTATGAAATTAGAAAGCATTGTTGTGTTTTCGAGGTAATTTTTGATTAAAAAAATAATTAAAATTTAAACATAAATAATTCCTTTATTTTCGCACGTTTCAATATTTTGTTTTGACAGTTGCTAGGAGATTTCAAGATAATTCACAATAATTGTTCATCTACAGTGGTGCCAGAATTTTTTCGCAACAAACAAAACTTCATGATTTTCAGGGGCCGTAAGTGTCAAAATCATGTATTTCGTACTTTTCTTCGAGCTGAATGAACGCCCTATAAGTCAGATTGTGTAAAAGCGAGTAAATAAAAAAAAGCTCATTGCTGAGGAACTATTCACAATATACGAGAACAAGTTTTTATAAACTCCAGCGTTGTAAATAAAAAAGAGAAAACCGGGAAGAACCTTTACATAAACGGGAAAATTGATTTTAAATCTGCCATCATGAGTTTTTTACTGTGTTGATAAGTTAAAATGAAGAAGGCGAAAAGGCACCGAAACTTTTTTTTTTTTTTTTTTTTTTTATTTCGAATAAGTCTGTATATATACAATAATTCAATTTTTAAATATTTACAGTAGTTCTACCAAAAGGTCTTATGAACTAAAAAAATGCTCACAACCAAATATAAAATTGAGCTATTATTACATACATATGTTTTATCTTAATAAGCTAAATAGGATACAATTCAATACTTTAGAATAAAGCTATTAGTCTATTTCTATCTAATAAAAATTCTTTCAGTCTTTTTTTAAATATCACCATATTTTCTAAGCCCTTTAAGGATCTATCAAGCTCATTATAATAAATTACACCGTTATGGGAAATGTTTTGAGATGATATCATATTACACGCACGAGAGACAACCAGGTTATCTCTGTTTCTTGTATTGTAAGAGTGTTGAAAGCTTACAATTTGCACAGTGTTGGGAATTAAGTTTTTTGTTATTTTGTGAATATAGCAAAGTAATTGATATTTATAAATCTGCTTCACTGGTAAGATACGAAAGTTGAAGAATATATCCACAGAGTGATAGCGATAGTGTAAATTAAATACGTTTTTAAGCATTCTGTTTTGTATCACCTGAATTCTATTTATATTGGAGAAAGAACCCCATGTGCCAGCTGCATACGTGATGTGACAATTCACAGTTTGGACATAAGTATGCACCGAGGGTAAAAATACTGAAGAAGAATAATCTGTATGTGACCGTCCAGTGGAAAAGTACCTTATCTTCATAATATATCTCATACAAATTGAAAGCTTGTTATATGGCAAACTATACCAGTTAATGCTTAATCAAATAAAATTGCTTACTGCCATACCTAAATTGGAGCGTTAGACGAGCGTCAGCGTAATTTAACCGTCTCTGTTTCGTTATGCTCCATACAAATTGCATGGGAATGAAACAGACAGAGATGGTAAAATACGCCAGACGCTGGTCTAACGCTCCAATTTAGGTATGGCAGTTAACCATGCAAGTGAGAACCGACGATATCTATTTAAACAATATAAGTGAAGATGATGAATCTCGGTGTTCTGAAGCAGTAGTTAATTTCTAGTTTAAGTTTAATCCAGCAGGCATTTAAAACTTTCCAATTGGTATTTGCCTCGGAGAAGCAATTGCGCGCTCCGAATAACTTCAGCTAAGAGAAGCCATGTCTTGCTAATTCGTCAGTCTTTTCCTTTTCGTTACCATCACCGTTTATACCCTATTCTCATTTGCCTGGTTAACCAGCTTAAAATCAGAAAATTTTGATAATCACAGAACCACGTTGACACCTTTTATCTGGATGAGTCATCTATCATTTCAATTACACTTTTTTGGCGATTTTTCAAATATATTTTTATATACAGTAGGTCCAAGCCAAAGTCGTACACCAAACAAACTTTTTTTCGATGCCCCAAAACTAAGTACGCAAAAATTATTTAAGAAATTTGAAGTACATTTTTAAATGGCCTATTTAATCCTTCAATTTTAACAAAAAACCAAACTTGAAATTTTCCGTTATTTTTGAAAATAAATAAAAAGTTACAGAAATCAAGCATATTCAGTACCAAAGCCAAAGTCGTACACCTTAACAAAATTATAATTTTTACATGAGTTCAGTAATTAGTGTACATTATTTTGTTTTTATTTGTCATGTTTAGTCCTTTTGGCATCCTTTGAATTAGTTTTTCACAATAGCTCGGATAAATTTTTTTCCATTTTCCATGAATACCCTTTTCAGTTCAGTTTTTGAAGAAATATTGTGCTGGCGAACTTTTGCGTCCAGATAATTCCACAAGATTTTAATATCATTTATATCTGGACTCCGCGCCAGTGTTACCAATATATTGGGACAGTTCTATTGAATCCATGATCTCATATTATAAGGAATATGTTTGAGATCGTTTTCTTGGTAAAAATATATATCACTACATTGACCAAGTTTATCCTTAAATTGAAGTAAATTTAGTCTTAAAATGTTCAAATAAATCTTATGATCCTTTCTTCCATCAACAAAATGGAGTATTCTAGGCCTAGCTGCTGAAAAGAGCCCCAAACCATTAGTGAACCATCTTTATGTTTTACATTTGGTCTAACGTTTTTCTTTAATAAAGAAGAAGTATCAAGAGGCTCGATTTCTGTTTGCTAAAACTCACTGCCATAACGATTTTTTCTTTTGGAATAATGTCCTCTTCTTGAATAAAAGTAAGATTAATACTTTTGGATCAGACGGCAGACCATACATATGGAGAAAACCAACTGAAGCACCTTGTTCGAAAAACCATAAACCAAATGTAAAACATGACCGTGGTTCACTAATGGCTTGGGGCCCTTTTTCAGCAGCTGGGCCTGGAATACTCCATTTTGTTGATAGTAGTAAGGATCATAAGATGTATTTGAACATTTAGAGACTAAATTTATTGCAATATAAGGATAAACTTGGTCAATGTAGTAATAGGTACTTTTAATAAAATAACGATTTCAAACATATTTCTTATAATATGAGATCATGGATTCAATACAACTGTCACAATATATTCGTAATACTGGCGCAGGGTCCAGATATAAATGCTATTAAAATCTTGTGGAATTATCTGGACGCAAAAGTTCGCCAGCACAATATTTGTTCAAAAACTGAACTGAAAAGAGTATTCATGGAAAATTGGAAAAAATGTATCCGAGCTATTGTGAAAAACTAATTAAAAGGATGCCAAAAGGACTTAACATGACAAATAAAAACAAAATAATGTACACTAATTACTGAACTCATGTAAAAATTATAATTTTGTTAAGGTGTACGACTTTGGCTTTGGTACTGAATATGCTTGATTTCTGTAACTTTTTATTTATTTTCAAAAATAACGGAAAATTTCAAGTTTGGTTTTTTGTTAAAATTGAAGGATTAAATAGGCCATTTAAAAATGTACTTCAAATTTCTTAAATAATTTTTGCGTACTTAGTTTTGTTGCATTGAAAAAAAGTTTGTTTGGTGTACGACTTTGGCTTGGAACTACTGTATTTCGTTATTTTTTTTTTTTTTTTTTAAACAATTGAGACGAATACATTTTTGATTTTAGCTTTAATTTGCTTTTTATTAAAAATGTTTTATTTGTTTACATTTTACATTTGTCAAAAGAAAGTGAAATTTCCTAATTTCCCTGGGATTTTTTGAATTTGGAGTTGCCATCTGCCGATTTTTTCGGTTAAATGATCTAATTATTTAAAAACTAAATAATCTTTTCCATACAAATCAAAAAGCTTTTTTTATGGAAAACTATCCTAGTTAGTACTTAATCAGCCATCATCTGGTTAACCAGGCTAGTGAGAATAGGGTATAACCTGAAAACCATAGAATAAGATCGGACTACCGCCCTAGTTTGATTTAATGTTTCAGTCCTATTTATTACGCACAGTGGAAACATAGCATTAATAAAAATGAACCGGTCATTTCAAAAACCAAATAAGTAATATTTTTTCAAACATAGTTTTTTTGTTCCAAACTCTTCTTAAAGATAAATGCGTATTCTGGGCAAATACCACCCAAGTCAACACATTCCTTTTCCACTGCGTGATTTAACGTTCATTGAAAGTAGAAAATTTTCATAAAGGTTCAAAAGTAATGTCATAATTTGAAATGGCTGACATTTTGTTAGTAATTAATAAAATTGATCTTTGATTTCACGGAAAGCTTACTGTACCTATGATGTAGAATTGATTGCATTAAATTATATACCACTAACATAGTTTTTTGCTAAAACAACATAAGTCATGAACAGTTTTTCTGGTGTTTTCATTTATAATATTATTAATCATAAAAACTCGAACACTATATTCAGCCCACAAAAAGGTCTTTAAAACTCGTTTATTTGCGAATAAAACAGTTTTTATTGATTCCTTCAAAATTCTACAATGAAATGACCGATTTTGTTTTTAAAGAATCACAAAAGTTTTAAGGAAAAAATTATACTTTCCTGAATTTTTTTTGCGCTCTAGGCATTTCTTGTCTTTATTGAATCCTTAGAATATTACGTAGTTTTTGAGAAAATTGGGATGAAAATTTTGAATTAGATCTCGATAGCTTGGCTAATTTGTAGTCTGGTAAGCGTTTTTCACAATCATATCGGGGTCTTGAGATATTATTATCTAAATATTTAAAAATACGATGTTTTGATATTTTTGAGGTTATATGATAAGACAAAGTGGTTTAAACCTAGATTGATAGTTGCAAGTATTATTTTCCTTTGAAAGCTAAATTGAGTTATGTCTATATCTCTCGAGGGTACTTACCTTTAACTCTAATTTCCTTGTTGAAGCATACTTTCGAAAATGAAATACATATAGACTTGCTCGAAATTTCTGCCGATTTAAATATGTATTACTGAAAATATTATTGCGGCAAACAATACAAACATCTTAGTTAAATGGAAGTTTTTTGACTAAACTCAATTTAACAGTGAACTTAATATCTTTTCGTAGTAGCTTTAACTCAAAAGAGTTAGCATTCCGAGATATACTTACATATGTGTTACTTATTATAAAAAATTTAAATCAACATGCTGATACGCGTGATTTCATTTCTTTAAGGTTTGAACTATTTTTTTACATTGTCCGAAATGTTAGCAACATGAAACTTATTGTGGTCGAGCAGGACGAGGTATGTCTTTTTTTTTTTTCATAAATCGCAGATTGCAGACAAAAATCGTTTAAATTTAAAAAAGAGTTTGCCTCGTCAAAGTTTGTTTTTCTAAACATTTTTTGATCCAAAACACGTCTTTGAAATTTTTACATGTTTCAACTAGTGATGAGCAAACCAAGACCAAGACCATCGCAGTCTTGGTTTTGTTCTTGTACATTGAGTCTTGGTCTTGGTTTTGATATTGAGTCTTGATCTTGGTCAATAAGTCTTGAACAAATTTCTAAAGATTGTTGAGCATTAAAAATTACGAAACCTTATTTTTTCAAAGCAGTTTGGATTTTAAGATCCCAAATTTCCAATTGAGGAATGATTTTACCCTCGAAAGGGGCGTGAAACACATATTAACTATAAAGTAACAAGACTGCTTTTCAGTCTTGGTCTTGACGATTATCGTGAGCAAAACCAAGACCATGACAGTCTTGGCGAGTATGGTCTCGGTCTTGCAAAGATATCATTGTCTTCGTCTTGATCTCGCAAAATTACCAAGACCAAGCCCAAGACTCAAGACCAAGATTGATTTTGCTCACCACTAGTTTTAACACAAGAAACATAATAAGCTTAGGCGACACTGTCGCCGCGACAGTAATGACTCGTGTGTAGCTACAGATTTGAGTAATTCAAAAATATTCAAAAAGGACTGTGGAAGCACATTTTATTGCCTTTGTGCAGGTACAATAAAGTGACCCTTTAAATAAAAATACGTATATATGTACATATGTCCTCGTGTAAAGGATAAAGTGTACATTAAGATAGTGTCAAACATTTATGAATGAATGTTAACGTGTGCCATTTAAAGGTGCAATCGATACTTTTCCAGTGAGTAGGCATTCACTTGGCGCAGAATCATTTGTAACCACAAGACTTAATCAGAAGCTTGACAGTTGCTGTTCTGCTTGAAATTTGATAGTGGTTGGTTGGCAAAGGCGTTAATATAGTGTGAATAATAACTCCGATAGCTTAAATATAATGATAATAAAGTAAATATTTAAATAGATGTATGTATGTATGCTTACTATTATGCTAAAATTATCAGCGATGTTGATAATTACATTGTACAATGTTAATAAGAGTAGTACTTAGTTTGCCACGCGCAATGAAAGATAAGCGAAGGGATATACATTTATTACATTTTTGGGTATTATTTCATATAAAATAATAATCGATTTTTGGAAATTATTTAATTTTAATTGATGCTTACTTCGTATGTTTTTCATCATGAGAGAAATTGAATACAGCAAGACTTATTTTATTTCTGAGGAACACAATCGTTGTATGAGTACACAATAATTGAGATAATGACTCGATGTTCTTTTTTTTTTTTGTAGATTACTGATATGGGTTTACCCAGAGAAATAATGGTATTTTATTCTGTTTTAAATGATAGTAAAAACATAAAAAACCTAGACAAGTTTCAAAGAAGTGCTACTGAAACAATAATAAAAAAAAAAATGAATTACATACATATGTAATATATAGATTATGTATGTACGTATGGTCCTATCACCTTATAATTACTTTGTGTAGCATTTGATACAAATAAAATTATCATTTCATTTGCTGTTGTTGCATTTAAATACCAAACACCATTATTTTTAGTCAAAATATTGAAAGTGAAAGAGAATATACAGTATATTTGGTTTGTATATCAATTCAAATTCACTGAGAATATTATCCCATTCTTAACCAATGTTGCTTTGTGGTAACAGAAACCCTACCACATATCAATCAAATCTATAACAAAGCTTTGAATAATCAAGATGCAGGCCAAATCATAAGGAATTTAATTTAAGTCGTCCTTTGCATTAAGATCTCTGCTGAATACATAGTACTTACTATCTGTGTATGTATATTAGTCTAATACCATCTAAAACAGAAGTGATGGCAGAAACAAACTTTGCGCAATCGTGATGTGGGCTTTAAAGTATCTAAAAGCTTACTGTTAAATTTTACCAAAATTCAGACTCAAGAAAAATGCGCACGCACGGAGAAAAATCCGCGTCATAATTATTTCTCCACTAGGGTAGTAAAAAAATTAAAGAAATTAACACTAAAATGCAAACATAAATTACCTTACGCATGAACTACTTGATGGTTCCGTAAAGTAATATGTATTTTCAAATAAAATATAGTGAAATAATAAAGTAATATTTACTCCAATTTCCGTACATTTTACTACAGTTGAGTAAATTATTCTTTCAACCAAAAAATGTGTAACCATTTTAAATTTATAATTCTAGCAAAAATTATTCTATTTTTTTACTAAGATGCTCACGAAGAAAAACTAGAATCATAATTTTTACTCCACTCGAGTAGTCAAAAAATTAAAATAATTAACAAATAATTTCAAATATGACTTACCTTAACTTTTATAACTATTTGACTTTATAATTTTTTGTGTTTGAACTTTACGGTAAGGTAAATATCATAAGAATATATAACCATTTTGACTTCAAAATTCTAGTAAAAGTATTTATGTTTGGACAGGCATTTGCATAATATACAAATTTTATACACACGGACGGACCACGGTTCGAATCCTAGTGCGGTCAGTTTGTTTTTTTTTAACTTTACAGTTCTTGTATGGTTTATTTTTTTTTTTACTTTACACTTAAATTTTTTCAAAAAAAATTACTTTACTGTAAGGTCATTCGGATATTCTGAATTGACTAAAACAGTAAGGTAAAATTTACTTCAGTGGGGAGTTGTCACTATTTTGACTTAAAATTCTGGTAAAATTTATTAGAAATAAAGTAGTACTTACTATTTTTATACCCTACACCCAGCCGTTTGAAAGAGGCGTGGCAGGTATGGAAAAGTATATATATTCTTGATCAGCGTCACCTCCTGAGTCGAAATAGACATTTCCGTCTGTCTGGCTGACAGGCAGGCGACGGAAAAACTAACCAAATAATTCGATAAAATTTGGGTTTGGGTTGAAAATGAGCGAAATCGGTCAACGGACACGCCTATCGCCCATACAATGCATTAACAACAGCATTATTTGCATTAACGCAAGCAAAATACACATATATACATCAAGCTTTAAGCAAAAATTAGGCGAATTCTTACTAGAGGCTGTGTCATCTCCTATATAAACAAAATGTTATACTGAAAGCGTTTTTTGAGATAACTCAACCAAATTGCACTCAAACGCTAAGAACAGTACGTAAGAGCAAGCTCTGAGAAAAAACTAGACAAACTCGGACAAGAGCAAAAAAAGTTTCAAAGTGTAAAGCTGAAAGCGCTTTTTGAGATAATCTAACCAAATGATATTCAGACAATAAGAGCAGTAAATGAAAGCTCTAAGCAAAAACTAGGTTAGCTCGGAGATGAGGGCGTAGCACCTCCCATATAAGCAAAGATTTCTAAGTGCTGTACTGGCAACGTTTTTCAAGAATATGAAACTTTATTTCAAACAAATACTTAGAATATTTAGTGCAATATCTGAGTGAATTCAGTCAAGAGGGCGTGACACTTCCCGTATAAGAAGTGTATATTAGTTTTTGGCCAGGCCAAAGGTAACACCTTTACTAGTTTTTTCTCTTTTCGGGACTGCAAAATCATCATTATGTGCCAAAATCCTTGAAAAAGGCACACAGCCACTTAAGAAATCTATGAAGTTGGCTGAAAAACTCTTGATACCCTATAAGTAAGTACATCGATGTCCCATACAAAAAGTGGGATGAATAATTTGTCTTACGAAAACTTGGACATAATAAAAATTGGCGAAAAGTTTGATGTTTGAAAATTTCGCCGACATGTAAGATTTTCTCGATACCTCTGTCGAATAATAGGATGTTTTATGCTCTTAACTAATACTTGGACAAAACTTTATGAATCATCATACTTTTCGTAAGAGGCATTGAAATGTCCTAAAAAAAAAAGTTGGTTAACTTTTGACTGGACATATGCACCCTTACGTGCTTTATGACGCTGAATCCGAATCCGAGGTCAGAACATCTCATATTCTAGCAAGATTTTGAGGTATAATTGCTTAAAGATGTAAAAAGCGCTGTTTTCAGGCTTAGTTTCAGGAAAATGTGTAATTCCATTTTTTTAATGACATCAAATAGCCATAGTCTTCTTTTCAAACTATACCTTCAAACTTTTCCCATTTGATCCTATGTCCAAAAACACTTAATAATTGTATGCGTTTACTTTAAAGGTACGAAAGTACTAGTCCAATTGGAAAAATTTAAAGATATGAAGGTGTATTTGATGCCATTTAAAAAATGAAATTACACTTTTACCTGAAACTGCGCCATAAAACTAAAACCAGCGCTTTTGCAAACTTCAAGCAAAAGTTTCTCAAAATCCAACATGTATATAAGCAATTTTCGGAAATCGGTTTCGGATCCAGCATTGATATGTACATAACGGTATATATATTTAGTCAAAAATTCATTCCATTTTTTTTGAAGATCAACATACTCCTTTGGCCGTATTAGGTATAAAATTTCAAGGACGCGGCACTTTCTTTTGCGACACTTTTCGTTACATTTAACGAGAATACCATCGATTGGTAGTTTTTTGGGACACCCGAAGGCCTCATAGTCAAAACGAATAATATCTAGATAGACTAGAGGGAAAACATCTGTGGCGAACTTTCAGCAAACAAGTGATTCATTTTCTGGGATACCAGAAGTTTCCCGTACTAGCTATTCCCAAAAATAACTGAGTTCAAAGAAGTGGCATATTTTTCGGACAAGAAATTTGTATTGCATTGAAAAGTTTAAAGTTCGATAAAATAAATTTGGGATTATGTATTTATTAAAAAACAATGGTAGACGATGGGTTAAAAATTTCTCGACAAGCGCAAATACATGATATACATACATATCTACAGATACTTAGTAGATACTCATGCTCTCACTACTGAACTGAACTCAAATTGCCATTCACTTGTGGATTCTTCTGTCGGTACCTACCAATGAACAATAACAGAACGTGAGACCTGGTTCGCTGTTGTTTTTGATTTTTGGTGCCGTCAGAGCGCACAGAAGGAGTTCGTCATTCAACGTGGTGTTGTTCAATCGCTCAGTTATATTTATTTTTAAGAATTTTTCGCTTTGTTTTAAAAAATATTGCTAAATTTGATAAGAAATAAAAACAAACAAAGCAGAGTTTTAATTTAAACAAAGCAGGAGCAATAAACAAAAACTTCAGATTTCAGTGTGAAAAAATTGGATACCTCAGATAAATAAAGTATTATAGATAAATAAGAGAACAGTATTAATATTTAACAAGAAGGTAATTGAAAAAAAAACCCCATATTATTGAAATGATGAATAAACTAATTTTGTTGTAAATAAATAAAATTTCATATAAAGTATCATTATGGAAAAACAAAAAGTAAACTTGTGGCCACGTAGAAAGAGCGTTCTTTTTTTTCCTTTTGGATTACGTGCAATGTATCTACGTATGTTTGATTCAAATTATTATGTATATATTTCGCACTATCTAAACATTCTCATAGATATCATGAGTATCTAAAAATTTCGCAAAGAGTAAACGCTGTTGTTTTTGTAGTTTATCTACTCTTTTAAGATTGGCGCTCTCAAAATATGTAAGAAAAAAAACAAATTTTTGTTTGCATCTCTCCGCATGTAATTTGTTGTGTATTAACAAGTGGCTGCAAAAATTTCAGCCCAAACATATGTTTTCAATTGACCGTGAATAATCACATCTGTACTCCACATTCCATATACCCGATGATTGTTATTATCGTTATGAATCCTCTTTTAATATTATGGATGATGATAAGCTCGTATTTATTTATAATGTGCAAACATATCATTTTAATTAATTATCTCTTTTTAAAAACATTGAAGCCAAATATTTAAGTAAGTATATACTCGTATACAAATATGTACTTTCAAGTCATTTCGATGCATTCTTGCAAAACTTTCGATGCTACGTACTTTTTGAATTACAAATGTAGATAAGACAACAGTTAAAATGTTTCTTTGACATAAGCACCTATTCCAAAGTAGGGGTCTGCACAAACCATTTCAAGATGCGTTATGTCTTGTACCTGCTTTTTATTTTAAAAAACTTCAGTTCAGTGTCGAGTGCAAAAGTCTCGACAGCACTGGGCAAAAGACAAATACTGTACAGACTTGTCTTGTTTGATTTGCTTCAGTTCAGTTCAGTGCCTATACTGTAGTTGTAGTTTACACTACGAAATCCAACTTTAGTGACATTTTTTTCGCTTTCTTTTTGTGCCCTTTTTGTTTACTATACATTCTCTTCTTTTCGCGAAAATGTATGAAAACTACAACAATCCAAGGATACCAATGAGTTGCAACTTGCGAGTGTTACCATATCATTAATTTTACTGTAGTTTCTCTACTCGCATGTTTTACACTGACCTGAGGTATTTGTTTGTATAAAATACAATACAGGCAAAGCTTATGAATGGCGACAACCAAACACTGAATTTAATTTTAAAAATATTCGTTCTACAGTGAAACATGGCGCGGTTTTGTAGTGCGTTGGGGCTATAAGTCCATTGCAGGTGTGGCGATTTTAGTGTTTATCGATGGTAAAATGGATGATTTTGGTTACCTTAACATTTCGAAAGATAATGTTAAGCAAAACGCTAAAAAACATGGTATTGAAGATAGTTTTGCATTTTACCATTATATAGACCCTAAGCATTCTTTCAAAGTACCGCAATTATGGCTGATACAAAACTATCCCAAGCTCTTGTAAACGCCTCCTCAATCACCTGGGATCAACGTTATATAAAATTTATGGACCGAATGGAACAAGAAGCTCCACAGCAGGACTATCCGTAACATAACTCAGATTAAGGAAGAATTGGTCAAAGAATGGCATGATATTCAACCGGATGTTTGCTCAAACTTAATAAAATCCATGAAAAATAGTTCGCAAGCTGTTATAAATGCAAATGGACTATCAACAAATTATGGAAGCGCCAAATTTTAATATTATTTTTTAGTGTCCGGCTAGACGTTTGAGCTCTTAAAAGTAAGTTTTTAAATAATCGCTAATAATATGCATTTAGAACAACATTTTTTTTTGTTTTGTTGGTACCGATCAAAACTAGAAAAATAAAAAAAGTTAACTGCATTATTTTTGTCCCACTAAAATCTCCTATTTCTTTATACTAAGCACTCAAAAGATGCTATACGCTCTGTCCTGTTAGTCGTTTGAACAACTGTATGTATCAAACCGAATTAATCTGTGTTAAATAGTTTCAGAGCTATGACGAATTTTTTTTTTTCAGGGTGTGTTGTCGCCAATTTATTAAGTTTATGCCATTTGCTCTGGTGACCTTTAAATATCGAACAAATTTCATCCATACTGGAACATTTTCATGAAAATCGGTCAATTGGTTTCTGAGACTATAAAACATGAACACAAATACAAACAAACATTAATTTTTATATATTATTTGTTTTGTGCATCTATAGGTATTTGAACAATTTCATGAATTTGTTTTCAAGTTACAATTCTGCCTCTAATGCAATTTTCCTCAGAATATTTTTGTAAAACATTTTAACCCATTATGTCTTGTTTTCTTCTGAAAAGGAGGTCAAAAATACCCATAAGAACAGGATACAATGGGTTAAGGTGTTCTAGAAAATTATTTCTTGCTTGATTTAATAATAACCTTGGAACAACAAGTTTTATCCTTAATAAAGATTAAATGTTTTACAATGGGATAAAATTTCGAAAATACGTTTTTTGTTAAGAAAACAATATACGTTTGGGGTTGGTTTTAGGTTCCAGTCATTATCATCATACTACTAAGTAGATGAAATACAACGTATGTCTGTCCGTATTAGGTACATACATTTTTAAAGGGTATCAGGAACGGTCGAACGAAGTTGCTCCAGGGCAAAAAGTCTTTTTATATATCGTGATTTAAGACAAAAAATTTCATAAATCGGACAACTTATTCCGAGAATTTTTGAGCTCGTAATAAAGTCTAGATTTTGCATAAAACGATAACCGTGGAGTTTCCAAAAATATTTTTTTTTTGCATTAGTCTACTATACAGACAAGGGACATTTTTTTCGTCTCCCTTATAACACAAGACGATAGAGCTATCCACTGTCATAAAGAATTTGCATAAAATAAAAAAAAAAAAAAACTGTGAATTCATGACTTCCGTTCTTTTAACATTTGCTGATTTAAATATTTTCTATGTACAAATTTTTCGTGGGCAGTTGTACTACACCCTCACAAATTCGATGTAATCTGCGTGGATTTTAGGTAACTGCTGTGAGTACAATAATAATAAAAAAAAACACATAAGTTCTTCTTTTCTGCGCTCGGAGAAGCGTGCTGTGGCCCCCCCCCCATGGCAAGTGTCTGCTCATCATCATTTAGTTCTGAACATATTCATTCCTTTTCAAGAATTTTCTTATTTCATGCGTCAGAAGATTGATTATATAAGACATTTTGCTAAAAAACTATCTAGATAAACTTGAAATTCGAATTCGTAAAAATTCATGGAACTAAACTTTCGATCTATTGGGTGTTCTCATAACACCAAACCGCCCTGGGCGTTGGCTTTTTTGGCCACGCTAGTGATCGCGTCCGTCATCCAACAATTAGCCCTTGGGTAAATAAGGTTGAAGACCTCTGCTCTAATCAATTTTTGACTCGAGGATGATGAGAGATTTAAGTACATCAGATATTTAATGTAGAAATTCAAAATTCTCAAACGTTAGATATGGAGTTTCTTAGGTGCTTGCAGGATTTTCATTTATATGCTTTTCATGTGAATAAATATAATTACTATTTGCTGATAAACAATTTGCTAAAGCGTCTCACAACTTCAAAATAATACTCTTTACTATTCTTAGTATCTTTCTGAGGAAATAATTTTGATAAGATCTTGTAAGATAAAGAAAACAATCATCATGATTGCTCCACACTGCTTTTATAAGTATGATAGACGACTGACAGATAAGATTTGAGCAATTCATATTGTTATCAGTGATCTTCAGAAAAGTTAAGGTCGTCCAAGAAAGTAAGTTTTTTACTTGTTATACAATGTTGTGGTTCTCTTTATGTAAAAAAATCCTTTTCTGACTCAATATGGTAAAAGAATTTTCATTGCAAATATACGCCTACAAATGTTCAAAACACTACTAAAATTTTGGCGGCCTCACAGCCATCTTAAACGGACTTACTCCTAAAAAGCAATCAGATGCAACGAGATCAAGCTACATAAATTCGGGTGGATAGGTTTTACTCTCCGAAAACCATCCAACTAAGTTTGCTGCGAGTGAAATCCATAAAGCAGTAGAAAACTACATACATTGAAAATATCATTGCGGAAAGATATGTTAGGATCGGAATTTAAACTTTTATTTGATAGGATAGTTCATACAAAATCATATAACATATTCTGTCATATGTTTTATCTCGGGAACCAAAAGGCGTAGAGGTGCATATATATATGAATTTGCAAATTGAAGAAAAATATTCAATACGAAACAAATCTTCTTAGTCATATTTTATTATCTTTGTACAGAAAAAGAGTAAAAGAATAACTTCTCTAATTTTTGTACAACAAAAAACTTGACACAAAATATACAATAGAACATAAAAATTTTAACCTCTCGAACATATCCGAAACCGGCATACGAATATTACACACGTATTTTCATGGTGATCAGTTCAGTAAACTGCGACTTAACAAATAATTAAATAACAATAAATTGCATAAAAATGCAAATTAAACTGAAAAACCCCTACAACAATAAACATACATATATGTATCATATACAAATACATGTGAACGATATATACAGAGGATATATGTTTATATACCCATGTATATATCAATAACAATGATGACTCATTAGAATTCTACTCGTGTACATTTGAACCAAATTGAGTATAAAAATTAATGCATTAATTTTTGCATCGGTTAAGGTAATGGAATGCCAATGAATAGAAAAGGAAAACAAATACAACTAAAACACTTTGTACTGCATGAGACCCTGCCGTATGGACTGTTAGACTGACAGACCTATTCGCATGAACATGCACTCGCATTTGATAAACCATAAGTTGCGCTAAACATATACGAGAAATGTTTTAATTTCATGACTGCCAGCACCCACTACTCTACACAAGGGGCCAATGGTTTGGCAAGTGCAGTGCATACAACAATAAAATGCAAGTGCACGTTCTTGCATTTACAGGGTGCATTATAATTACAACTTGCGCTTACTAAGTATATTTTTTATTGCATGTTGTTATTGTAATTACGATAATGAGGACCAAGTAGGAAATTTTATGAGTTTTTTATCTTTAAATAAACTTTGTACTGCTAATCATAATTTCAACGTTGACTTTAGTCAAAGCTGTAAAAATGTGGACTTGTGTAAAACTGTGGGGGTTATCGTGGATCAAGATTCCCGGGGAATTTTCTTAAACTGCAATAGAGTATGCACGGCAGTCTGAGAAAATTTCTCGGGAATATTTATTCACGATAACCTCTTATGTTTCCACCGAATATGTATGAGGTAATTTATAGCAGTTTCAAGATTAAGCTCTGAATCACGTCATTTACTATACAAAAAAAAAAAAAAAAAAAAAAATCTATTTCTGCAGAGATTTAGCTTTAGCCTTTCTCTTCAAAACGTAATTTGAATTATACCGATATCTATTTTTTTTTCGCGGAAATATATCCTGAAAAGTTAAAAAAACACGTTTTTTCAATATTTCAGTTTACGAAAAAGGAGATATCGATATAATTAAAATGACTGAAGTTTCCAACCACCATATCCCGTTTCATAGTTAAAAATAACCTAGTCTTGTTATATCGCTTCGAAAATAGTGAAAAACCGTGTTTTTGGTACTTTTAAGTTAGGACATCTAGAAATCCAAGCGATATACAGCAATTTTGAGACCGTATTCGATAAATACAATACAAATACATCTATTATTACTATATAATATATTACTATATAATACGAGGGGCACTACTTATATTTCGGGAACTGGCAACACTAATGTCAATAGCTAAAATCTGGTAACACCATAATAAAGTTTGACATTTTTTAGCATAAACGTACTCACAACGTTTTGATGTACAAGTGCTATTTGTTTTGTTTACAGTGAGTTAAGAAAATCAATTTGGCCAAAAAATAGAAATTTCAAGAAAAAGTTTTGATTGGATTATTTTTCACAACTTTCGATGTGGATTATGTCAACAAGAATGTGTTGATGAACTCAGTTCTTTGTATGGCGATAAAGCACCATCAAAAACCACAGTATATGGTTGTTATAGTGAATTCAATTGTGGTCGGAGATCGGTCACCAACGAATTCCATGAAGGTCGTCCAAAATCGGTTGTTGTGCCACAAAACATCGATGCAGTGCATGAACTGATAATGAAAGATCGTCATGTGGTATATTGTGAGATAGAAGCATCCTTGCACATTAGTTCCACTTCAATACATTCGATTTTGCATGAACACTTAGTTATAAAAAACGTTTGTTCTCGTTTGAAACCCCATAATTTATCAATCGGTCAAAAAAGGCTCGCATCGTTTGGTGTAAGGAAATGATTAAAAAATTCAACCGTGGTGCTTCAAAAGACGTGCATAAGAACGTGACAGGTGACGAATCATGGATATATGCGTATGAGCCGGAAACAAAACAGCAATCGACCGTGTAGGTATTCCAAGACAAGCTAAATCCAACAAAAGTTGTTCGTGGAAGAAGCATAGCGAAGCAAATGGTCGTCTGTTTCTTCGGCCGAACGGGTCATGTGGCCACTGTTCTGCTTGAGCAACGTAGGAGGTCAATTTTGAGTGAAGTCTGCCGGAAGTCTTCGTAGAAATTCGTATTCAATTCAAATGTAAACTGCGTGGTCAACGATTTACGAGCGCCAATGAAGCAATTGAAGCGATTAAAAACCATGTTTTGGAGATGTCTCAAGAGAAATGGGAAAACTGCTATGACAAATGGTTTGAACGAATGCAGAAGTGTATTGATCATCAAGGGGAATATTTTGAAAAACAATAAAGCCGTTTTCAATTTGCTATTTGCTATTCCCGAAATATAAGTAGCGCCCTACGTGTATAGTAATAATAGAGATAGGTCATATTATGACCGAAGTTCCATATGCGTGGAGTAGTCCATACCTGAAAAATGGACAGGTGTGGATTTCCACACGTGGAAATAGTTTCATATTTTTACCGAAAACCTATAGCCAAATTATTTATTCGCATTACCATTGCGAAACTGTTTTTCGTTTCGTTAATATTAAATCTACTGTGCATTATTAAGATGTAGAGTTTACATTTTTATTTAACTTAGCAAGCGCTATTGGAATTATGTATTTAAAAACTTCTGTTTTGTTTTAATTTTTGCACAACATCCGTTAGTTTCATTTTTACGTGTTTACAAACCGATTCTGTGTTTCGTTTTTATAAGTTAATAAGTGCAATTTTCAACAGTTCTCACTTCTCGTGAGAACAGAAAACATTTCTGACAAAATGTCCCACGATTCATATTATGACATCACTTTTGTCTCGTACTGGTGCAAAAATTTCTCAAGTGAGGAAAGGAAATTAAACGTAAAAAAGGATTAAAAAAATGATTTTTTGTAGAAACTAGCAAAGATTTTGGAAACACATTTTTCTAAAATATTTAGACCAGGGAATAAAAGGGTATTTTTTGTTTTTTTGGAGCAAAATGTTTCATTTGTAATTGAAAATCTCTATTTCAAATAAATAAATAAAAATTCAAGCGATTTCGAAAAATATGTATATCTTTAAACGTAAGAAGGATGTCATGGCTGCTCACGACGATACTGCAGGAAATAAGGCAGAAGAAGTAGCTGAGCGTAAGTTTTGATTTTTAAGTTAAAAGTTTGCAAATTTAGTGATGAGCAAAATCAGTCTCAAGATCATAGTCTTGGCCTATGTCTTAATTTTGTTCATCATTAGTTACTTATTAAGTTAGTAATATGATAACCCACCCATTGAGTTAATTCCTATTGGGGCCTTTATCAGTGCATAAAACATGTAAATAAATATTGAGTTAAAAACACAACCAGCTTTAACAGAAATGTAAACAAAATAGCAATGAATATACAATACCTGCAATTCAAACTACATGTAATTCGTCATTAATATAAAGGAGTGCTCGCTAGTCGTTTTCAACAGACATTATTTAATGCGTCTTAGTATTTATTTCAACTGGCATTTGGTTACATATGTCGGAAAAACATAAAACTCATCAAAAACTAAATATTTTCAAGTAAATAACAAAATTTTATTACTTTAACAGCACGTTTGACAAATGACCTAGACAATTTTTTTATTTAAAAAAAAAAAAATGTTCACTGCACCAATCTTGTATAACACTTATTAGAGAAGTCTCCGTATAACACTTGAATCTATGATAGCTGGAGATTCTGTTTCTAAATATTTATCATGTAACAAAGTTTTAATTAAAAAAAATAGCTCACAACACAGTGCTACGAAGTCCCAAAAATTTTTAAGATACCTAGTAGTAGAAGTCTCGTCGACTACTTAATCTGCATATACTTAAAAATTGTAATACACACTCAAAATCGTAACTTACCCTCGAAAAACTGTTTTTGGGTGACTTTGTGCATTTCAAAAGTTGTAGCTCAGGTATTTCTTAGCCGATCTTAGATTTTTCACTAATTTGGGAAGAAAAATTTGTGACCGTTATAAAAGTATATATTTCGTGTAGTTTAAGTTCAATGGAAATATGTGGAGATATTGTAGAGGAAAGTTAAGATTTGGAAGAATTTTTATATTTTTACAGTTTAACGCATTTTCTAAAGAACACTTTGAAAGGTAAATGCCATACCTAAATGGGAGCGTTAGACCAGCATCAGGCGTATTTTACCATCTCTGTCTGTTTCATGCCCAAACAATTTATATGGAGCGTTCCGGAACAGAGACGGTTAAATTACGCTGACGCTGGTCTAACGCTCCAATTTGGTATGGCTGTAAGGCATATAAATTTTAGTTTATTCATAAAGCGCATAAAATTTCAAATAGAACTAATTATCATTCATGCTACAAATTTTTAATACATCTTACTTTGTTCGAAATTATAATTTTTAACAATTAAAGATACTTCTTTTTGGTGACCACTGTTAAATTTCCATTAGTTTCTGTTTTTATGGGTCTTTTGGACACCTTTGAGGCAAGCATTTTTAATAGTAAACATAAATACCCTACACTGCAGTATTTTCAAAATTTTCCTTGTATGGGAGGTACCACGCCCTCTTGTCCGAGTTTACCCAGTTTTTTCTCAGAGCCTGCATTCGAAGTTCTTAGTGTCTGAGTCAAATTTGGTTTGATTATCTCAAAAAACACTTTCAGTATAGCGTTTTGAAGCTTTCGCTTAAATGGGAGGTGCCACGCCTCTTTTCCAAATTGCCCAGTTTTTTCTCAGAGCTTGTGCTTACGATTCGTAGTATTTATGTGTATTTTGGTTGCATTGTCATGAAAAATACTATAAAGTTATATTTTGAATATACATTTTTTGTGTGGACGGTAGGCATGTCCGTCGACCGATTTTGCTCATTTTCAATCCATCGATCTTACTTTGATTTGACGACGGAGGCAGTGTACCAAATTTCATTGAATTATCAGCCAGCCTGCCAGACAGACGGACATGGCTATATCGACTCCGGAGGTGACGCCGATCAAGAATATAAGTATTAATTTTTCTACATCTGCCACCCCTCCTTCTCTGCTTTACAAACGGAATGACAAAGTGAATATACTCTTGGTATTTTAGTAAATAATGGCTACGTGTATTTCAATTAAGAGTTGAACGCATTTTGTGAAAAAATTAAAAAATATATGCCTTACCTTTCAAAGTGTTGCTTAAAAAAGAAGTTTAACTGTGAAAAACGAAAACTTTTTTTGCAAATTTTGACTTTCCTATAAAATATATCCACATATGTATTTCCATTGAACTCAAACTATAGCATATATTTTTAAAACGGTCATAAATTCCTCTTTTCAAGTCAGTGAAGAAAATCTTAAATCAATTTTAAAATAACTGAGTTACAAACTTTTAAGTGCACAAAGTCACTCTAAAACAGATTTTTAAGAGTAACTTAAGATTTTGAAGGTGTATTACAATTTCAAAGTATAGGCATGTTAAGTACTCGACTAGATCTACAATATCTGCTGGGTCTGATGCAAAGTGTAAAATCACTGCCGAGTTGTCTCAAGATTATAGCACAAACTTTGATAGTATTTTCCGAGACAGCATACGAGTCTCCAGCAGGATAAAGGATGTGGCAAACCAAGTATCACTTGAAAAGTTAGAAATTTTTGGAGGCAACTTAATACCATCGCAAAAGATCAAACTCGATGGAAACAGTTAATTTTGGTCCTATGCTCACTGAAGGGAAAAGAGATGGAAAAAAAAGTTATAAATCTTCAGAAAAATCTTTTAACAGAAAAATGTATGGAAAAGATAGTGGTAGAAATATGTGTGTTACTAAATAGGCCTATTTTACAATATCAATAAACATAATTACAAGTGGAACATGATGATAAATGTATGTATAATATTGTGCCTGACATAATATATGGAATTATGTACGAGTATACATATATACAAAATTACCACACACCAATTTAGAAAAATCAGTGACAAGTTTACAAAATCAACACCAGGAGTGGGATACATAAGGGAAACAATAATTGAACTGGTCACCGAAAGTCAGGTATGCGACAAAGTTTTGGACGCATTCATGACAGGCATAGCCATTGTTTAGTAAGTATGTGGCAAAACATTGTAACAACAACATGTACCTGCGCTAGTGTAACTGAATAATTATGATTTCCACCAACTTTTCATTTAGGAATGTATAATTATAGGTACTTGCATACTTAGTTTCAGTGTTAGTTATATATGTTGACAGTTAATGCTTAGAAAAGGGAAAAATGCGGTATGAAACAATTAATTGAAATTACCCACTAGGAAAAATTATTTTATTGGGTGTACAACTTAAAAACTGGAATTTGACGGTGGATGTCCGTATTAACAAATATCGTGAAAGCTCGACCTTTATATATATGTCATTTTGAAGGTACATTTGATAGCTGTCAAAATCAGTCAACAAAACAATTTTATCTTGTGTGCATCATTATTATTTTTCACGATGAATAACTTCGAAAATTGGAGAAAAAGACAGCATTTGCGGGAGGTTCTGTTGGGTCATTTTTTTGCAAAGAAAACTGCTGCGGAAAGTCATCGCATTCTTGTAGAAGTTCATGGGGACTATGCTCCAGCTGAATCAAGCTGTCGTGAGTGGTTTCGACGGTTTAAAAGTGGTTATTTTGATGTCGAAGACAAAGAACGTCCTGGTAAGGACCAGCTAGGTGTGATCCATTATGAGCTGTTGCCAGGTGGCCAAACCATTAACGCTCAATTCTATCGTCAACAATTGATCCAATTGAAGTAGGAAATCCAGGCAGAGCGGCCAACGTATGCGACCAGACATGAGTCAATCATTTTCCACCACGATAACGCTCGGCCACATATTGCTGCCCCAGTCAAAAACTACCTGGAAAACAACGGATGGGAAATCTATACAAATTTTTCCTCACCCGCCTTATAGCCCAGACCTTGCACCATCAGACTACCATTTGTTCCGATCGATGCAGAACGCCCTATCAGGAATACGCTTCACTTAAGTTCAAGATATCGAAAATTGGATAGATTCATTTTTGGCCACCAAGCCGGCGCAATTTTTTTGGGATGGAATTCATAAATTGCCTGAAAGATGGGGAAATGTTGTAGCTTCCAATGGACAATACTTTGAATAAAATATATTGTAACATTTTTCCACAATAAAGCATCGAATTTCGCTAGAAAATTCCGGTTTTTAAGTTGTACACCCAATATGAACTTATGTTTTTTTATTAAATGTGACAATGACTAAAAAATAATGTGGAGAACATCGACTAGATAGATACGAATATAATTTATCAGCAAAAATATGCCATTTCGCCTCAATTTTTGCGGAAAACGAGGTAAAATTGACAAAAACTAATGCTACATGATGAATAGCTCGAACAGAATGGAAACGATTTACTGACAAAGTTATCTGGAGTGATGCACAGTGAGGGTAAAATGAACTAAAAATATATTTTAAGTGATATCTCTAAAAATATTTAATACATATACAAGGTGGGTAGAAATCGGTAGAACACCGATAAATATAAGATTCCTGAAACTATTCCAAACAACTTTTTCTCTTGGCATTTTTCGAAATAATATGAATTGGTTGGCATTTTGCTAGAAATGAATTAAAATGGGCTCTGTTTTCACGAAAGATTTACTTGGTGGTGTGCAATTAATGGAATTAAGTTGAATAGATTATATCGGTCAAATAACCAAATATAATGACATAAAATGTGAATGGCATTACTTTTGCCCTTTTATGGATAACTCCATTAAGTTCAAGATAAACGATTCATTTGATTTTAAAGTGCGATGTCATAAAGGGGCTAAGGATGTTTCATAAACGTAACCCGACAAAATAATTTAAGGTAAATCAAAAAGGTTATCTGAAATGTTGGTTAACATTTTCCCCAATATGTAATGCATTGCTTTATTTTAAAATTTCCGACCAGGTAGCTTAATAGCAATGCGTATACATACACACAAAAACATATGTTGATATGTGTATGTATGCACGCAAGGGGATAAATATCAAGCGCTTCTTAAGAAAACACTTCTAAAGAATTGTTCTAATAGAAATTTAGAAGCGCTTGATTTTTTGTAAAACTGCAAGTAAGCAATCAAATATCAAATAATTTTTGGGAGGGACATATTTTTTAAATAAGTATTTAAGTAACATTTTTAAAAACAAGAGGAAGAGAAACACAAATTGTGTTTAATATTCAAACTCTATACATATATTACACAAGTGTGTGAATGGATCCGGGTTCGATTCCTACCGACGATGACGAGAATGACGATGCGGAGAAGAAAGCAATAGTATTTTATAAAATATCAAAACAAATGCATTTTTTTTATACCTATTTACGGTCAGTGATAGGTAAAGACAACGCAGAATACAAAAAAAGCAATTAAAATTTCCTTTAAAATGCGTTATTAAAAAATTTCTGTGGTTAAAAATTAACCGAAATATGGACAGAGTTTTTATTTATGCGTTCAGAAAAATTTTTTTACTCAAAACCAACGCGTCTTACGAAAAAAGTGTATAAGGCAAAGAATACTTGAAATCGTTCAAGAAATTCGTATGATTTTTTTCAGAATTTTCGGAACATTTTATAATTTTTAAAAAAATTGGTCAAAAAAAAAGGAAAAAAAAAGTTCCAAAAAATTCTGAAAAAATTTTGAAAAAATTCACGCGTATTTTTTCAACGATTCTAAGCATTTTTTACCTTAAACAATTTTTTCGTAAGATGCCCACCTAGCTTCTGAGTAAAAATCGTTTTTCTGACAGCACAAAAAAATTTCTATGTTCAAGTGGCCATATTTCCGTCAATTTTAAATCAAAGAAATTTTCTAATAAAAAAATTTAAAGGAAATTTCATCAACTTTTTTTTACACTGCGGTATATCGAATTGGAATTTTTGTTTTTTTTTTTGAATTCAATATTTTTAGCATAAGCAATTCTTTTATAAAAAATTTTTCAAATAAGCTATTTCGGTTGCAAAAAGTTTGCTTTGTTCTTTTGATATATTAAGAAAACTGTGAGGGTTCACCCACCCACCTCCGATTTCCACCCAATAGTTTAATAGCACTCCACGGTTTTTCTTCTTAGATGACCCATTTACCGAATTCTGTAATAAAAAACGCGTAAAAGTCTTAGTTCCTTTTAAAATGACATAATCAATAGACTATAGCACCTCATTACAAATAAGCATTTCAAAAAACCTTTTTCCGGAACGCTGCGGTAAGTTTCAGAACGCTTGCATCCCGGCACATGCAATGTTAAGAAAGAAAGAACGCGTATAACGTTGCGGAAGCGCTTACGACTGAAAAGGAAGCGCTTCTTTTCCCCTTGGGTACATGCTCGCATGCGAAATAAACAAAACAAATCTTTAATTTTCAATCTGAGACAGCAAAGTGTTGTGCCGTTGCTTCGATGGCGAATGGCAGTAATTTTTGATTTCAGTCGCGTGAAAAGCGTTAAAACGAAAAGTGCGCTATTGGCTATTGGCAAATAAAAAAAATAAATTCCGAGCAAAAATATTCGAATAAAAATTAGTAATAAATTTAGTTAAGAATTTAAAAAAACAAAAAACGCAAGAACAAAATTGCAAAACAAAAAATTTATAAAAAAAATACTGTGCAGCATTAAAACGTGCATTTTCGGTCATAAAAATTGTGCACAGTAATTTGTTTCTTAAATTTAACACGTCTCGAGCAGAGCATATCTGTTTCTCAAACAACATAAATAATAAAAATTTAATTTAAAAATAAAATATAAAAATAAATTAAAAAAATAAACATGGTTGTTGAAAATGATATTGAAATCAGTGGTGGTGAAGCGGAAAAAGCCAATGTTACCACGACAGCAGTGGTAACAACAGAAACACCGACCGAACCGACATTGCCAGAAAGACATACAACAACAATAACAACAACACCAACAAGTGCAACAATATCAGTAGCAACAGATACAACGGATTCAAATGCAACTTTAGCAGCACCAGAAATTGAAAAAACAACAATTGCAATCACA
This sequence comes from Calliopum simillimum, assembly GCA_951812925.1. Classification (NCBI taxonomy): domain Eukaryota; kingdom Metazoa; phylum Arthropoda; class Insecta; order Diptera; family Lauxaniidae; genus Calliopum; species Calliopum simillimum. The sequence continues at coordinate 95,665,578 of OX638371.1, forward strand.
GAAGCAACATTTAATCCAAATGTGACACCAACTTTACAAATGTCTAATGGTGAAAATAATGGCAATGCAGCGGCGCAGCAACAACAACAACAACAAAATGCTACAACACAGTCTGAAAGCATTAAAGGTAAAGAAAGTAAACCATTAAGTCTCGCGTCCTCCCATCCCATCTTCGTCGCAATTGCTGCCTGGCTATAGCCAACTTTGATCGCATGTGGTACTTGGTATCGTACCACTATGTACACTATGAGTATTTGATACTTATGCAGGTACATTTATGTACATATATTTCAATCGATATGCCATATATCGTTGTAAAACAGCTTAAGACGACTTAAGACTAGTAAAATTGAGACTGATTTTTGGGCCTAAAAGAGTTCTAAGAAATCGCCCAAAATCAGTAACACTGAGATAAGAGTACCTATGTTTCCCTCACAGAAATATATTTTATTGAAAATTCTAGAAAATATTTGTTAATAATTAACAAATTTCGGTAAATATTAATATGCCTTTAATTGGATCGTGATATTCGCTATAACTTAAAAAAAAACCTTGTCTGGAATTCGAATGCACTCTAAAAAAATAAAATAATTAAAAAAAAAATTTTTCTTGTCTGAGGTTCGAACTTACTCCACCAGGAGTAATATTTAATAAGTAATAAAAAACAATCTATGCTTTTTGAATTTTTTGTTTGACTTTTTGTTTAAAATTAATTCAAAATAACAATCAATATAAATGTAGACAGTGTAAGCTAAATGTATAAGACGTCTGACTGATAACCTGGGGGAGTATGTTCAAATCCCGGGCAAGAAAGTTTTATTTTTTATAATCAGTTATTTTATTAGATTTACTTTGATTGACTTTGTGATTCATTATAACTCTTTCGTATTTCAATTTGTATATGTAGAACAGCTTTAGTTATAATATACGTGTATGTAGTTCTGACTGTTAAGCTGTAAGATTCGGTAATTAACATTCGGTCATTGAGTCTAGAGGCTTAAATCATTCAATACGTGTGGCATACTTCCAATTTGCTATACATGTCTTGGAAGAATATGAGTTCGATCCCCACACAGACAATATAGAGAGAAGAGTTTTTTTTTTAAATTATTACAAATATTATATTTTATGATGTCACCGTGATCCAGGCAAATATTGCCATGTTAGTTCCTAATTAATAAAAATATTAATAATAATAAAGGTCTGAATAAAAAATAATAAAATAATTATTTAATTTAATAGTTTTTTAATTAATAATTTTCTCGTTTATTTCATCCATTAATTTGCCATTATACAGGCTTTAAGATTTTTGCGGCATTTTTGCGCATTTTCTTTGTAAATTTAATTAAAAAGGAAAATTCGATTCGATTTGGCTTGATTTTTTCTTTACCGGTAATGAAAATATACGTCAAAGATTTTTTCTAAGTTTGTTATCAGATAACTTATTGATATATGTATTTCTGAAACGCCGCATTTTGTTCAGTAAAATCGTAAAACTAATTCTTATCGGCTCCGCACATGGAGAAAAACCAAGAAAAGTGTGTCTTTGGTATATTGATGTTTCTCCTTTGACAAGAGTTCTCATACATCGTTGTTGACACGTGAAAAATGGAAGTTTTCTGAATAATTAACTTCGAAAGAGGATTATAAGAATAAGTTGTGTCTCCATTAACGAATTCAATTTTTATCCACTTCAGGTTTATCCACGTCATATTGATCTATTTTCAAATCAAATTAAACTTCTAAAGATAGGAGTTTTTTTGAAAGAATTCCTTTTGTTTTTTGCTTTAAAGTCAATTTGTATAGCAAATATTTCCCTAAAGGCTACTAATCATTGTACTATTTTTAATTTATTTATTACAAACTAAGTAATAAAAGGTTGTATTGTTGTAAAATCAATTGCCTTTTAAATTTGTTTGTTTGAATGTTTTAAGATAACACAGGGCTCAAAACATTTTACTTTTGAGGCCTTCGGTTTTTGAGTATATTCTAATTCACTTAAGTTTTTGAATTGTCCTGGATTTAGATGAATGTATGCATATTGTTTTGCATAGCTTATTTGATTTTGTTCTACAACAGTTTTAGTTTATGAACCACATACCATAAAGGACAGATCATGGACCAAAGATTATGAACCATAGACTATATATTATCGACCATAAACTATAGATTACACAGACACATAAGAAAAAAAGATCCTGCCCCAGAAAGAAGGCCCCACTCCACCCATGCATTTTGGGATGCTAAAACCGAATATAGCCATGAAAAATCGATCTGATCGCCCATTTCGTTTCTAGCCTCCCCTTACCGTCCCTCTTATGGGTCAAAATCTCACAAGTATAAACATTCGAAAATGTGTGTACTTGCTTAGGTTTTTGGTTGCGCTGTAATCAAACAAAACTATAAAAATTTATTTCATCCACTTAGTCACCCCTAGCAACCCCTTATAATCGCCATAAGGGGGTTGAAAGTTTATTTTTCATGAAAATTTAAAATGATCTTAAGGTTTTTCAGTGTTTTCATAAAACTTTTTGTTCCAAACTCAACATGAAATCACGCAACAAACAAGTTTCTAAAATATCTTAACCCGTTATAACCTGTTTTTAATAGGTTTTTTGACCCCCTTTTTTTTCTTTTCAAAAACTGGTTTATTATGAGTTAATGTGTTCTACAAAAATATTGTACAGAAAATTTCATTAGGAGTCACCAAAGACGAGAAATGCTTAAAACTTAAGAATAATGCGTAAAAAATGTCATAAAATAGAATAAATAATGGACACAAACATTTCGTCTATAACCTTTTACGCATTATTCTTTAGTTTTAAGCATTTCACGTCTTTGGGGACTCCTAAAGAAATTTTTTCTAGAATATTTTTGTGGAACTCATTAATTCATCATAAGTCAGTCTTTAAGAAAAGGGGTCAAAAAGACCCATAAAAGCGGGATATAATAGGTGAAAATGTTTTAGAAAATTGTTTGCTGCGTTGTTTGGTGATGACCTTGGGACAAAAAGTTTTATGAAAACACTGAAAAACCTTAAAATACGCTAATATTTTAAATTTTCATATGACTGCTTGAATAAAATAATTTTTTATAGTTACGTTTGATTACAGCGCACCCAAAAACCTAAACAAATACCCCATAAGAGGGGTAGTAGGTAGGACTAGGGGGAAAATAGGCTATCAGAATGATTTTTTATGGCCATATTCGGTTTCAGCGTCCCAAAATATATGGGGTCTCCTTTCTGGGGAAGGACCTTTTTTTTGTGTGCCTGTGTTATCGACTATAGACTATAAAGAACATATCATAGAACATATAATATGGATCATATACCATAGATTATGAGCCATAGTCCATAGAAGATAGATGATATGACTATATACCATAAAGGACAGATCATAGACCATTTATTATCGATCATATACCATAAAGAGCAGATCATAGCCCATAGATAAAGGATCATGTATCATAAAGAACAAATCAAAGACCATATAGTGTGGACTATTACTTTTGCCCCACCTGAATCAAATAATTTCTTTCCTCTCCCAGATTGGGCCATCAAGAAAATGGTCTGCCTCTAGGATGAAACATATCAAAACTTTTTTCAAAAATGAATGGCATTTTTTTAATCCAGGGCCACAAAATCCATTTTTAAGCCGTGGGCTCTGTACAAAAACAAAAAATAAAAAATTTGAGAAAAAATTAGATAAAAATTGGTATGCAGGTAGTTTATGCTTCTAGCTCTTGTTACGTACTGTACTGTGTTAATTTGTGTTTTACGTTAGATAGAGCTATTAGGTTATAGCAGCAAGACACAGTGTATTATTTTTTATTAAAATCCTCATTAGACCGGGTCGAAATTTAGATACAGCCCGAAACCGACTCAAGAGTTAGAGGAATTCTTAAAAACGATATCTGCATCATTTTTTTTTTTCATTCTGAGAAAAACCAATGGAGCACTTTTGATTCTACTGAAGCCCTATTTTGATAAAAAAACAAGTTTTTTTTTCATTAGGAAATGGATACCTAAGAGTGCTTTAGAAATAAAGATTATGTTCTTACAAAAATTTTGGAGCTTAATTTTCGGTTCCAAGAATCGATTTTTTTAGGTTTTTCAATAACGAGCATTATATTTTGCTACGTACAAAATCGACCCGGTCTAATCCTCAGCATTTTTACATCAAGACATTTGTGTATCTAATATGTTCAAGTAGTATAATGCATTTTTAGTCGATACTTTTCTATTACTCTCCATTGCTTACCATTGCATGCTGCACTTTTTGTCGCCTCCCTCCTCCCCTCTTTTCGTGGTTTCTAAACATAGGTTTTTAACGCATCTAAATGTTGCTCATTGGAAAAGTTGTTTTTTGTGTTTCAAACTATGCCGCATCATCGCATCGCAACGTTATCACACATTCACCATTACCAATTTCTTTTCACCGATTTCGATTGCATTTTGTCGATGTTATTGAACTAAATTTACCAACTATGGATGCATGCGCACATGCGCGCATATTTGATGAATGCAAGTGAGGCTGCGCATGCGCGTCGTCGTACCTACTCGTTAAGAGCTAACAGCAGCATTGGCGTAACAAACTAATAATAATGAAAAAAGCAACAACATCAAGTGCAACAGCAAAAGTGTTTCTTTTAAATGTTTTCGTTTAAATTTCGTGTTAATTTAGTAAGTGAAAATGAAATGTTTGCAAAAAAACAAAAAAACAAAAAAAGTGCAGACAATCGTCTTGAGGAGAAAGCCAAATTGATGTTTTTTTTTCTTATTTTTATTTTGTTAGTTTAACTAACATAATTTCTTCATTGCATTTACAAGTAACATGGACTGCATTAGTTATTTGCAACGTAATGCTGCAAGTTATGGTCAGACAAATAAAAAAGTCATTGGTCTTTTAAAGGTCATACAGATTTACATATGAATGTCTCCAATTGTTGGAAATTATTACTAAGGAGAAAGTTGCAAAAGAATACAAATTTTAAGGTTCAATCTTTAATAAAACAAGTAAGTAAGTAGTGGTGAAAAAGTGCCCGTAAACCATAGTTCACTGGATAGCCCTTCTTTTCTTAAATAATTAAGTTCTGTAATTTTGATTGAAAACGAGTACATACTTATGTGTATGTATGAGTTCGAATCGTATTTAATTAGAAACCAATTTTGCTTTGTTTTTTTCGTATAGTTGTTCGGACCATTATCCCGCCATTCCCAAAATAAGTAGTTTTTGAAATTATTGTGCACTCCGTTAATGTGTTCTTGGCCTATGAAAGTATTGCATGCTCCTCTCTTTGTTCGTAAATCTGCCCTTTCATTGCCCTTATGTCCCTTGAGTTTCGGTATGTTAGAGTCGCAATATTCGTCCTGGTTAAGACTTGCAGAAGTTCAAACACATTTCCAAGCTGAGTTTGTCAACAGTTCCCTAAAAGAATTGAGAGCGCTCTGACTGTCGAAGATAATATATTTCGTATATGTATTAATCACCCCTACTCTCAACTGTCGTTTTAAATTCGGTTTTTAGGCTTTTTAGTTTTTATCGTCGTCTCGTTTCTAAATTTGGAGCCTGGAAATATATTGAAACGATAAGGAGTGTTTATTTGCTTCCTCTTAATATTTTGCCTGAACATATATAGCTACTAAATACACCAATTAGGAGGCTCCCCTGCAAAATTTACGTATTTTTGAAATTGACTAATTCCAATTTTACGGTATCTTACTCTATCCACATTCAGTATAGCTTCAATTCGGTATGCGCTTAAAGATTTTCATGTTTATTTGCGCTGTTTATAAAGTAAAGGGTATAGAATTTTTGGCAAGGTCAAAGATAACACTCTTTATATAAAGTTCACTTTTGAAAATGATATCAAAACAAATTTTCAATAAAGATTTTGCTGACATTAACCTTGCACACCCTACCAATTAAAACAATGTTATGATTATAGGACAGGTACATGAACTGATATCTAAATTATTGCAAAAATACTTCTTTTTCATTCCGTGACACGCATCATTACGTACAAATTCCTATTATGGTTGTAAATAATGAAGATATTTTTCGAATACTTGCAATTAGATAGTCTCGGTGATTGCCATTGTTCGTTGCCATTATTATTCGTGACTGATAAAAGTACACAATAAAACATTTTGATAACATGTGCAAATTGTTCAACATCAAATTCACATTTCAGTTTGTCTTTTTAAAACAATTTTATTGACTGATTCAGTCTAAAATTTCTAATGATTTATTCATATTGCTTTTGAATGCTCGAAAAATAAGTACTACCAAATCAAGAAATATAATTGCGTTCTAACTGATTAAAGTAGATGAAAATTTATTGGTCTAAATCAAGGAAACCAAAATCAGAAATATCTCGAAAACGGGCAACTACACGATTAAAAGTAATAGTACTTACCACTTTTGTGGCGAAACATATGGCATGAAATATAAAATAATTGTCATCACTGGTCTAAGAAGCCTAGAGCTAAAGATAATACTGCAGAGTCGTAGGTATTTGCCAAATTATGACACCGTTTTTTATGATTGCAAAAACTTATTAATATTGAAAACACTGTGGCTTAAATAGTGTTCAATCAAACTTTAATATCTCATGCTTAGTGATAAGTAAAATCATAATCGCGATATAACCAGTAGACTTATTACCAAGCAACACTGTTAAACATTAAATTTATATGATAGTAGAATATATTTTTACATTGCTTGCAATTTTTATACTTTTAAGGCTGCACACAATTGATGGGAAAAATATGTTATTTTGCAGCTATGCAAACTTAAATGCTCAATATCGTGAACACAGCTAATGTCATACCTGCCATGCCTTAACTGGAGCGTTAGAGCCTGGACACACGAGAGACTAAATTGTCGGGCAATAGTACTATTTTTAGGAAAGCGGACAATTTAGTCTCTCGTGTTTCCAGGTTCCAACGCTCCAAGTAAGGCATGGCAGGTACGATAATACTTGTGTACGAGCGTCAGTGTTATTTTACCATCTCTGTATGTTTCATGTTCATATCTTCTATATATATCGTCGGGTTAAAACTACAACTAGACATCTACATTTATTGATGTTTAGAGTTAAGTATACAGAAACATGAAGAATAAACGGTTCTATGCCCCAGTTTAATAGGTTTTTTGGAATGTAGTCCCCTTCCAATTTTATATAAAGAATAAAAACCATAAAACTACAAAATCCCATACAAAAAACGAATTTCAAAAAATTTAAAACGCTTTTTTCTCAAAACATGAGAAGTGTACATAGATGTCTAGTTGTAGTTTTAACCCGTCGATATAAAAATGACTGCGTGTCTGTCTGTAGCATTATCACTCAGAGCTTAAACGTTTTTATGCTATACACGAAGGTTTCCGAAGACCACCCGAAGGCTTTATAGTCAAAACGAAGAATATCGCGATTCACTAGAGGAGAAATATCTTTGGTGAACTTTTAAAAAATTTTAACTGATAGTTTTCTGGCTCACCCGAAGTTTGCCGAAGGTCACCCGTAGGCTTCATAGTCAAAACGAAGAATATCTAGGTATACGAGAGGGAAAAAATCACTTGCGGACTATAAACAAACCTTAAGTGATAGTTTTCTGTGACATCCAAAGGTTCGCGAAGGTCACTCAAAGGCTTCATAGTCAAAACGAAGAATATTTAGATGTACTAGAGGAAAAACATCTAGTGCGAACTATCAACAAGCCTTAATTGATAGTTTTTTGGAACACCCGAGGATTCCCGAATGACACCCGAAGGCTTCATAGTCGAAACGAAGAATATCTAGATGTATTAGAGGAAAAACATCTAGGACGAACTATTAATTAGCCTTAATTGATGGTTTCCTGGGACAGCCCAGCTATTGATGTCGTGGCAGTGGCGTAAATTAACACTTTTAACTATGTATATTAGGCCGGGTCAAATTTTTTTCCGGCAAGTATAGCAACAAAACAATTTACGAAAAATTCTAAGAAACTTTGCCCAAGAAACCATGGGACAAAAATCAATATCGAGCCGCCGAAAATTGCGTTGAAGTTTTGTATGTACATAGTACTTTAAAATTCAATAAAAAAAAAAAATAAACAATTCAAATACTTTGAATAATTTTATATGAAACAAGTAAAAAAAATTTGAATTTTTTCTTTTTCTTATTGTATTTTAAAGTACTACATACAAAACTTCAACGCAATTTACGGCGGCTCGATATTGATTTTAGACCCATGGTTTCTTGGGCAAAGTTTTTTAGAATTTTCCATAGATTTTTTTGTTGCTATACGCTTTGCCAATTTTTTGCCTCCCGAACAAATTGACCTGGCCTAATGTATATCTTCTAAGCTATTGGGAATTAAAAAAACAAAACAACGATACCTTTCGAAGAGGGCAAAGATGCTAGTAATTTGAATGTATCATACTGAAACAGAGAAGGTTCAATTTAGGTATTGCTGAAAATTTAAAAAGATAGCAAAATATCATGGCTCAATTTAATTATACGTATGAAACCTTAAATCGAACGAAATCTTTTTTTTGTCTTATCTCGGGAAAAGAAAATGTTCATACATCCCAAAACTTCGGAATTATATGCTAACGGAGTGATTTAAGCTAAAAAGCCTTCGCAAGCTTGCTCACTGTTAATGTGGGATAAGCTATATATTATCTTGCCCAGACAAAAGCAATACTCTTCCTAGTAATCTTGAACTGAAATTTTGTTGTTTTGTATCATTATTATTCAGCATAAGATGTGCTGATAGGATGTTGAAACATAAGGCACGTGCCAAAATAATGAATTTCATTTTGGAAGTGACCGTGGCAATAATGATTATGTAGAAATATTTTAAATTTTGCCGGCGTGAAGAGAATAATTTGCTCTATTTATAATAATTGCAGAAATCCGAGAACATTATACGTAAGAATTTCAGCTAGAATTCTCAATTTTTGCAATAAACACTGACATTGAGGTAGTGAATTAATAAATTCAAATATCTGCGCATTAATTCTTAATAAGTCAGGCATACCATAAAAACCATTAAATTGTTTAAGTTTTTTTTTTTTTTATTTTCAATAAACAAAGGAATGCCAAGCATCTAGCCCAATAATGAAGTTTTATAAATTAAGAATAAATAATTGATATTTCGTATGCTGTTTGAATAAAAAATTGCTATGAATAAGCATTGTTTCGTATTGAATTTTGAAGAAAAAAATTCTATCAATTCACACATCAACCGATTAACATTCCAAAAACATTACAGCCACTGTTGATAAACATTTTTGATCACTACAAATTTTTATTACCAAAGATTTTTGTTTATCATATTGTATTTTACAATAACAATATAACATAATATGAAGCAAATAAATGTAATAATGTACACAGTGGAAAAATTTATTTAATTATAAATAAATACAAGAATTTAAAAACAAAATAAAAAATTTAAGTAGATTTTTTTCAACGTAGACACACTATGAAATGTATTTTTATTCGAACCTTGGTATTTTATCTTGAAAGAATTTATGTTCATTTTAAAAAAGTTTCATAAGAAGGTACATAAAGGGCATGAAAACAAAGGTGACATTCTCCAAATTTTTTTCATGAACGTATGTGATAGTGGAATCCAGTTGAATTTTATTAAAGAAACTATCAGATGTGTTTATGAAAAAGTGGAGACTTATATTTTTGCTTCAATACATTACTCTTATATAAAAATAATCAAATTGTTTTCTCTGTGTAATTATTTGTAATTTTAATAAGTACATACATATACTTACCTTTACTAAAATGTTTCTAATTGTTTTCGTTTTTTTTTTTCTTTCTTTCAATTTCACAGGCAAAATGGACTCTGATGCTTCGCTAATTAATTTTAAAGTTTTATATGTGGTAGCACAATTATGCGGCCTAACAATGATTGTACTGATTTGCAACTGGGTTAGCGCACATCTGGGCGGTGTAGGTGTCAGTAATCCAAAGCTTGAGTTCAATTGGCATCCGATATGTATGACGATTGGCTTCATATTCTTATATGGAAATTGTAAGTGAAGTTACGCATTTGAGGTGCGCGTTATATGAGTGGCGGCGGATGTTGTGTCAATATTTTTGAGTTATAAAGCCAATTTCACTTGTCATATTGAAGATGCAAAACTAAGTATGTTGCGATTTCATATCTTTGCTGTGGGAGTCTTTAGCGTCAATTTTTAATGTTGTTAACCATCGTTAATGGGCTTGTTTAATTGATAGAAATAGAAACTGCATGAACGGTATTGAGTAATTTAGTGGGTTTGTCTTGGTTATTATAAATTCAGTCGCATTTCGCAATCACTTTACTGTTTTGAAGTTATTTGGTATTTGCTTATAATCAGAGAGGCCGCAAATACGAAGAGTACTATTTATATTTAGGGAATTGGCAACACTAATGTCAATAGCTAAAATCTGGCAACACCATAATAAAGTTTGACATTTTTTAGTAAAAACGTAGTCACAACGTTTTGATGTACAAGTGCTATTTGTTTTGTTTGCAGTGAGTTAAGAAAATCAATTTGGCCAAAAAATGGAAATTTCAAGAGAAGGTTTTCGTTGGACTATTTTTCACAACTTTCGACGTGGACTATCTCAACAAGAATGTGTCGATGAACTCAGTTCTTTGTATGGCGATAAAGCACCATCAAAAACCATAGTATATCGCTGCACTAAATTTTTTGTGCAATTTTAAAAAAGTTTATCTGTGCGTTTTCGAAACCAAAAATTTCTATTTAGTCTAAAAGAGTATGATTTAAACAAAATTTTACAAAATAACCATGTGTCACCTTCTTAAATTTATGTTGGGATTTTAAAAAGTTTACATAAGCGTTTTTAGACTAAAATTTAATATTTATATTTTAAATAAATGGTTTAAGCAAAATTAACAAAAAAAAAAAAAAAAAAAAACCAAAAGTTTCCGAAACCAAAAATTTCAATTTGGTCAAAAACAGTAAGATTCAAACAAAAATTTTTAAAATAACCAAATGGCAAGCCTAAAATTGGATTTTCAAAAAGCTTATGTAAACGTTTTAAGACAGCAATTTATTTTTTAATTAAAACAAAATCCATTTAAGTAAAATAAAAATAAAAACAGATAGCAGCCCTGAAATATGAATTCATAATCAGCATTTGCAATGTTTCTCACAGAGCCACGTCCCGACTATCACAATAGGAAAATTGGTGTAATAAGTCTTATGAATTAACCAATAAACAATATTTTCCTCTAACAGAAGCATTCCATGGAGTAAACTTGAAAGGAGAATGACAAGCAATGCAAAAACAAAAATATCACATTAAAAATAGCAAACATTTCAAAAAAGTTAAAACTGGTGCATAGGAATTCTAATTGTTTATTGATTTAACAATTTTAAGATAAAAGAAAGTAACGTAAAAAAAAACTCACAGGGAGAATGACAGACACTTGCGTTCTTTACAAAATTTTCAAACTTTTTATAAAAAAAAAATCTCAATAACAGCCATACCTAATTGTTTATTGAATTAATTATAAAAAGATAAAAGAATATGTATAGAAATTAAAAAAAACTTACAGGGAGAATGATATACACTTCAGTTCTATACAAAATTTTTTAAGTTTTTTAAAAAAAAGCACATGAACACTCATAATGGAAAAACTAAAACTGACTGAGCTGAAAAATAACTAAGTCTCCCTCATCTTTCTCTGCACTTTCAGTTATCTTTTTGCTCAGTATTTACAGTTAGAATATAAAAAGCTGAGGAGGGATGAGGGACCAAATTCTGAGTATGCCAATTAATGCTAATACATTTTTTTCCGAAGAGTTAACACAGAAAAACAGCAAATTAATGATATATTCAAACGGTATCGTGCAAAAAAGTGCAAATTTAGTACACTAATAAGTGGTTTGGGACTACCGGGAGAATGAGTTTTTAACACTTTTTGTTATAATTTCATAGTAAAGTATTTAAAATTATTTTTTTATTTGATGCTATTAGTATAAATGCTCTTGTTAAGTATCTGTATTAAATAAAATTAATAATTTAAAACATAGTTTTGAGCCCCGGTACATTGAATAGTATATTTTTCGGAGAATTACCCATATACAACATGAATAAGTTTTCAATATAAATCGGGTATTCAAAGTAGAAGCATTTTGGAATTTGGTTTTATAGCGTGTTTTTATTATAAGTTTTATTAATTATTAATTATTTATTTTTCTAATACTCCATAGCGATTATGATATATCGAGGTTTTCGTACAATAAACAAAAAAGCACTTAAAATCACCCATGCCAGTATACATATGGTTGCATTCGTATTGACAGTGCTCGGATTGAAGACGGCATTCGATTCACACAATTTGGCGACGCCACCGATACCCAACATGTATTCATTGCATTCATGGCTTGGATTATCTGCTGTCATAATTTTCTGCTTGCAATATGTGGCCGGATTTATGGCCTACATGGTGCCTGGATTAAAGGAAAACTACAAAATTGCCATGATGCCATTGCATATATATTTCGGACTATTTGGTTTTGTCTTGGCTATAGCAAGTGCATTGATGGGTCTAACAGAGAAAGCGATCTGGGCAATGTAAGTATTTACTTATATATAATTCAAAATTTCTCAAGTGAGCCACCTAAGAAGTTGAATGTGAAGAAGGTTAAAAAAATGATTTTTGTAACAACTAGTAATGATTTCGGAAGACAATTTTTTTCTAAAATATTTAGCATAAACCAGGATATAAAATAAATAAATATAGAAATGCCGTGCAAGGGTTTTTTCAGTAGTAGAGAAGAACAAAGCTTCTGATAAAAAAATGTGTATGAGATAAAATGCTTAAAATTGTCTAATGAATATGTACGATTTTTTTTCAGAATTTTCTGAGACATTTTATAATTTTTCAAGAAAAGGTTTAAATAAAAAAAAAAAAAAATTTAATACGTTCCAAAAAATTCCAAAAAAACTCACACGTATTCTTTAGATGATTCTAAGCATTTTAAGCCTTATGCACTTTTTTCATAAGAAGCCTTGTTTTTCTCTACTACTGAAAAAAGACTTGAACCAATATCGGCTACCCCAAAATTTTTTTATAATTTTCTCGGAGGTGAATAAGTTGCTAAGGTTTCAATTTATTTAATAATAAATGAAAAATGTTGGTCCAAAAAAAAAGAACCATTTATCTTCGGTCTATGGTAAATATTTTAGAAAACTTTTTTTCCAAAATCATTACTACTCAGTTGCTACAAAAAATCATTTTTGTTGAGAGTCTTTCACGTTTAAGTCCTTAGGTAGCTCACTTGAGAAATTTTTGACCCATACTTATGAATACAGGGTGGGTGGGAATAGTTAAAACACCGGAAAACAAAGATTTTTGGGACTGTTCTGAACAAATTTTCTTAGTTCCATTTTTCGATATTCGCAAAACCAACAGAGTTATCTATATTAATACGTAAGACAAAAATTTGTCCTACCTTTTTCACTATTTTAGAAATAGAGCACGACTTTGATTTTTACACCATTAGAAAGGTATTTGTGTGTAAATGTGCACAAAGTTAAAATTATTTTAATATTTTGCCATTAAGCCTGGTAATATTTAATGCAAATTTTTCAATATTAACAACGACAAAATACGAGGTCACACAGAGCTGAAAAGAGGATACAGCACAAAGAGAAAGAAAACTGGAGTAAATCCATAAGGGGACAAAAGTAGTGTCATAATATGAATTGATTGAAAATTTGTTAAAAATGAATTAAATTGAGCTTTGTTTTCATGAAAACTTTACTTGATAGTGTGAAATATAGATAGTATAAGGTTGAATTGAAAATTATCTCGGTGAAATAATCGATTATTATGGAACAAAATATGTATGATATTACTTTTACCTCTATATGGACTTGTTCTATGTACTTTCAAAAATAACGGCAAAAACAACTCCGTTTGTTTTGCGAATTTCGAAAAACGGAACTAAGAAAAGTTATTCAGAATAGTCCCAGAAGTCTTACATTTTCCAGTGATCTACCGATTCCCGCCCACAACTGTATGTAGGGTGTAATCGATAAGATTACGAAGCTTCTAGAAAGTCATAGATAAGGCTTACACTAACAAAAAATTACGCCTGATGGAGGGTCTAAACTGTATGCCTGAGGAGTTATAGGGTTAAAACTAATTTTATGAAAAAAATTCTGGGGTCGCCCTAACGGTTTAGAAAAAACTTTTCTTCAAAAGACTTTATGCTATTGTATGCTTTGAAGTTGATATTTTTTTCCCTATTTATTCCCCTTTTTTTAGAATTCTCGTTAAATTTCCTTCAAGTTGGTGCGACATTTGTTATACAGTTTTTTAGTTTGAGGTAAAAAAAAAACTTTTCAGAACAATCGGCTTCAAGGGTACCGCTAGATAAAAGGGAGCGTGTGAAGCGATTCCTCTCAAAAATATCTAAAAAAAAACATCCAATGAAAAACAACCAAAAATAAAAACATCAAAAAAAAAAAAAATAAAAACATCCAAAAAAAAAAAACATCCAAAAAAAGCATCCAAAAAAAAAAACATCCAAAAATTAAAACATCCAAAAATAAAAGCTTCTAAATAAACATCCAAAAATTTTTGGACATTTTTTTAATGGAAATTTTTTTTATTGGATGTTTTTATTTTTGAATGTTTTTCTTTGTGGATGTTTTTTTTTTTGAATATTTTTCATTGGATGTTTTTTTTTTTTGGATATTTTTGATAATCACCGTGTGAAGCGCGCGCATCACATGCAGCGCAATGTGCAAGAAACGCGTGTGTTGTTACATAAAAGTATATCTTCTAATCTCAAATCAAAAAATTGGTATAAAAACTGCACCACCGAATTGAAGAAAATTTAATTAGAATCCCAAAAAAAAAAAAAAATTATAAAAGGGTATATTAATATGACCTTTTTCATGCCCACCAAATTCAAAATATAGGAAAAAAAAAATCTAAATATCAACTTTAAAGCTCCAGGACTTTGCGAAACTTTTATAAACCCTATAAATCAAATACATTCTTAAAAAGCTCAGACAATTAACTAAAAGTCTTCTGCAAAAAAATTTTCTCTAAAACGTTAGGGTGACCCAAGAAAATTTTTTGGTGGAAAACAAGTCAAAAAATCAGTTTTGACCCCATACCTTATCAGTGGTACATTTTAACCCTAGTTGGTAGTACAATTTTTTATTGGCCTAGTACTCCTCTATCACCTCCCTTTGTAATCTTGTCGCTTACACCCCATAGATATGGACGCAAGCATTTTGTTAAAATTACTAATTTTTTTTTTTTGCGTTTCAGACCAAATTATTCCCAGTTACCAGCTGCCGGTGTCACCGCAAACATGTGTGGTGTATTGTTTATTATTTTTGGTGCAGTTGTGGTATATTTGGTAACAGAACCATCATATAAGCGACAACCACGACCAGAGGATACGGCGTTACTTTCAAGATCACCAAATTAAAATTGATGCATTCCAAATGTGGTGCTACAAATAAACAGAATGAATGAAATATTTTAAGAGGTTCATTCTTTTATTTTTGAATAATATACAAAATTCAAAGAAATATTACAAATTTTTGAAATATACCTATG
The DNA here is from genome assembly GCA_951812925.1 of Calliopum simillimum. Classification (NCBI taxonomy): domain Eukaryota; kingdom Metazoa; phylum Arthropoda; class Insecta; order Diptera; family Lauxaniidae; genus Calliopum; species Calliopum simillimum. The sequence goes on from OX638371.1 coordinate 95,681,185, forward strand.
TATGTAGATCAGCTTTAATATGTGCTTTTGTATGTGTAAATATGGCGCTCAAAACTAAAATTTTTGTTTGTTTAATTATATTGTTAAAGTGAGTGACGTCAAAAAGTAAGATATTTCAGTGGATTTTCTTTCCCTTTAAATGCACAAAGCCTGTGTGGTGCTTTTTAAAAATTTGTTTCTTTTTTATATATGACGTATATGGTTTTTTATAAATTATATATATAGAATAATGTACTTACTTTTTTATTAAAACAGAACCAAAACAATGATTTTAAAAAAAAAAAAAAATAAAAAAAAAATAGAGTGAAAATAATTTGTATACATATATCAGTTAAATTACAATTAATTATATAAATAAATACATACAATATATAAATAAATATATAAATATAAATTACTAATTGTATCTTTAAATAAATTTTTTAAATCGTTGGCTGAGTATTGTTTTGCCTTATATGGCAATTTTTCAGTTTTGGAAAACACATTTTTAAGTTTAAGAAATGGCGAAAGAATACTAGATAACTCAGAAAAGAAAGAATATATACCAAAATAGAGAAAATATTCAGAAAGAGCGTATTCAGTAGCGCCAAGTTGCATTTTCAGTTAAAAAAAACGGATTTTTTCATCAACGGAGTTCCCCCACCCACTCCGCGGCAGATGACGTGTGTTGTGGAATGCCCCAGTTGTCAATTTTTAACTGATGCACTGGTTGATCAGACACAATTTTTGGTATGATGTGTGCTTCTATTTCAGCAGTGAATTCGTTTAAATTTGATTTAATATAAACCGTTGTTTGATGCCGCATTTTTGTTTCAGTAGCTCCAACTCCTTCCACGCTCATAGACATCGGTGTAGGCTTGGCGCCCAATTTTTTGTGAAGACGATCAGTTATCAGGTTTATTTGAGAGCCTGAGTCCAGTATAGCGCGACACTCGACATAATGGCCGCTGGCTGCGGCAATTTTGATTCGAGCTGTTCCTAGTAAAACGTAACTCGAATCTTTTTTCTTGTTGTTTGTCAGAAGACTGACTTTATTTGCTGATTGCTCTTGATTAATTTGTGTTGTAACTGCATGTTCTTGCTTTTTGGTTGCAACTGCAGTTATTTGTTGCGGAACTGTCTTGGTTTTCTGATAAGAGGTCACGATTGGTATCGTTTCATACACGCAAAAAAATGATTCGGAAAATTTGATTTTCAAATTACATAAAATGATAATAATCTCATCAAAAATTACGGTTTGTTCCAGTTATTCAATTTCTTTACTGAATTCTTATGAAAAAGTAATGGTAGTAAAATATTCTGTTTAAACTTCAAAAAGTACAGAGACAAATAGTAGAAAAATATTGAATAGAGAAGTGAGAAGTTGCCGCATGAAAAAGTACCAGTGAGCTCTGCAATATTTGCCTAGAACACATTTCAATTATTACTGATTGAGATTGTACAAAATTTTATTATACCCTACACCCAGGGTATATTCACTTGGTCCTTCCGTTTGTAACGCAGAGAAGGAGGCGTGGCAGATATGGAAAAGTATATATATTCTTGATCAGCGTCACCTCTTGAGTCGATATAGCCATGTCCGTCTGTCTGGCTGGGTGGCTGGCTGGCTGGGTAACGGCTGCGTGTGTGTGGAAATACACTTTTTGGGAAAACTAAGCAAGATAATTCAATGAAATTTGGTACCCCGCCTCCGTCATCAAAGTTAGCTCGGGGGATTGCATATGAGCAAAATCAGTTAACGGACACGTCTACCGCCCATACAAAAAATATATTCAAAATGCAATTTTAGGAGTATTTTTCACGACAATGCAACCAAAATACACATAAATACTACAAATTGTAATCGCAAGCTCTGAGAAAAAACTGAGCGAACTCAGACAAGAGAGCGTGGCACCTCCCATATAAGCAAAAGCTTCAAAATGCTATACTGAAAGCGATTTTTGAGATATTCGAACCAAATTTAACTCAGACACTAAGAACTATAAATGAAAGCTCTCAACAAAAATTGGGTGAAATTGGACAAGGAGGCGTGGCACCTCCCATATAAGCAAAAGATTCAAAATGCTATAATGAAAGAGTTTTTTGAGATCATCCAACCAAATTTCACTCACCCACTAAATATTATAAATGCAACCACTGGACAAAAACTGGGTGAACTCGGACAAGGGGGCGTGGCACCTCCCAAATAAGCAAAAGCTTCAAAACGCTATACTGAAAGCGATTTTCGATACATTCAAACCAAATTTCACTCACCCACTAAATATTATAAATGCGAGCTCTGAACAAAAACTGGGTGAACTCGGACAAGAGGGCGTGTCTCCTCCCACATAAGCAAAAGCTTCAAAACGCTATACTGAAAGCGATTTTCGAGATATTCGAACCAAATTTAACTCGGACACTAAGAACTCTAAATGAAAGCTCTCAACAAAAATTGGGTGAAATCGGACAAGGAGGCGTGGCACCTCGCTTACAAGCAAAATATTCAAAACACTGCAGTGTAGGGTATTTATTTTTTGGCCAAGCCAAAAGTTACACCCTTACTAGTTGAAATATAATTTAAATAAAATAATAAGCTATAGAAATTAAAGTGCTACAGAAGGGCAGTGGTTACAGCGTCGCCTAGAAATACAAAGGTCTTAAGTTCCACACCATCAACATACATTTTTTTTTTATATTTTTAAAAAAATTTACTGTGTATAGTTAATCAGTAAAAAATACGGTTTTTCTTTTCGGGCGCACAGTAGTTTCAAATACACTAGGGTCTGACCAGACCAAACATATTGCAGTAAAACAAGATAATCTCCCATTTCTTGAAAAATTTGACAAACGAACATGTGGATATTCGTCTGAAAAGCAAAAAAGTATCATTCTACTTCATTTGTTTCATAGATCAAAAAGGGAAGCTCCTATTTCTTGAAAAAAAATGGTTTCTGCTAAATTTCAGTTTTTGCGTAGAATTCTATGTGTGGATATCGAAAGTAATAAGTAAATCAAGAAAATCCCTCATTTATTGAAAAATTTGAAAACTGAACATGCGGATATTCGTCCGAAAAATATGCAAGAAAATAGTTCTACTTCATTTCTTTGATAGGTCTAAAAGGGAATCCTCTGTTTTCTAAAAAAAATTGGTATGGATCCAATATGTCATACAACCTTTTCAAGCAATTGACTACAGTAACACTCGTGTGGTGAAAGTAAATCTGTGGCCGTTGACTATATATATGGCTCATGCTGATGCCTAAATTAGAGAGGTCATACACCACTGGCTGCCATGTGACCGTAGATGAGAAGTTTTATCCGTATTGCGGACGTACTTATTTTATCTAACATTTTCCAAGTAAACCTGCGAAATACGGAACAAAAGTTTGGTGAATTTTCTATTCCGTTTCAAACTATCTCTTGAAAGGGATAATTTATATAGGAAAACCACCAGATAGCCAAACGGAGACGACCCAAGCCAAACGAGTCTTAATGAAATAATTGGATATCGGCAGAACATTTTTCGCGGATAAATTATTTTTGTCTTTTAATTTGGCACAAATGTTGATGGTATGAAACGAAGCGTTCGTAGGCACCGTGCAAAAGAACAAGACCCTTATACTGCCTGAACTACTGGACCCAAAACGTGCTGTGGATAGCACTACATTTTGCTTCCACAATAAAAAGGTCGCTCCGTGTTCCTAGTGATGTTGTCCATATATACTACCAGCTGTGACGTTGATCTATCGAAAGCATTGAAACCGAAACAAATATTGGAATAAAATCAATTCAAGGCAGGCGTCGACACAATGGATCAGATGTTGACTGTATCTTTTTGTAAGCGTTCGACGAATCGGTGGACGTTGTCGTTTTTTTAAAATATGATTGATGTCGCCGGCTTGGTAACTTTCATAATATCTGACGAGTTGAATAAAGCCAAACAGAACGAAAAACGCCGTTCATATATATTTTTGATATAAATAAAATAAGGTACCCGTACCTTTTCAAAAGCACTAAAATGATCAATTATTTTTTCGCACATCTATAGCCACATAGTGCGAGTGTAGTCAAACGGAGGGAAACAAAAGCACCACTTCCCTCCGCTTGCCTAGAAATTTGACGTGCCCGTGCCCTTCGTTTGAGTTTGGCCATACAAAACAGGAAGCAATGAAAAAATTCACACGTGTTCCTCGGACAATTCTAAGCATTTTATGCCCGATGCACTTTTTTCGTACAATGCTTCACTTTGGAGTAAAAAAAGAGTTTTGCCGACACCGGGCGTTCAACAGCCGAAAATTCTCATTTAATGACCAAGTCCCATATTGGGTGCTTACAATCTTTATGCATTCTACAGTTTAGTTCAATTTTGCACAAGGAAGTTTTTTTGAAAAATTTACATTTTGTTAGTTATGGTCGAAAACATTTTACATCAAAACTGCATGAAATTTTTTGACATAGTTTGTTAGGAAAAGTTATTTGTTGAACGTTTAGTAAATAAAAAAACCGGTTTCTGAAATAGTTCACGAGCTATTGATCGATGATAGATTACATTTTTGTCAGCCGGCTTCAAAAATAAAATTTTTATAAGATTTATTGTCAAAATGAAAAGTGTTAAACGCGTGGTGTGCACCTTGAGGTTTGTAAAGTATGAAACGCGTACAAATGTCATATGACGCATGAAAAGTATCAAACGCGTGAAACGGATGTTATGTACCTCCAGCTTTAAAGATACTATACTTGTTTGAATAAGAAAGTTTCTATCTCGCTGATATAAGACTCAATTCAATTCAAAATATTTTTTTGAAAGTTTGACACACAAAATATTATTACCAACGACGCGTATATTTTCATCATTCATATTTTTTTATTACACGCAATAAAAATTTAGCCGCGTAGAATTTTATATATTTTTTTTGTAATTTTTATAAGCGGAAGTGAATCAAGAACGCATTCATAGTCCGTCTTTGCCTACGTTCGGAAAGGAAACGCAAAATTATGGATCCATGTAAAAAATGCGACAAGAAGGGTTTGCAATCGGCAAAAGATTGCAAAAATTGCGTAAAAGAGCCACCAAAGTGCGAGTGCAATGACAAAAGTGAGAAAATTTAACAAAATTTTAATTTCTGTGAACTGCCATTCCAAGCTTGAGTTGTCATCAGTACCTAGTAGATATTTTACTTCAAATATTCAGTTATGCTTCAACTTGGTATGCGTTTGACGTTTACTTGTGCTGTTAATACGGTATACGGTACATAATTTTTACTAATATCAAGGATAACACTCTTCGAATGAAGTTTACTTTTGAAAATGATATCAAAATAAATTTTTGCAATAAATATTCTTATGATCATAAGACAGTAGACGAATCGACGCATCCGTGAACGTACAACTCATGACGTAAAATCATGTGTTTCACATGTGTTTCGCATTACTAAAAACATGATTTTACGTCACTGATGTAACGATTCAGCCCCAGGTACATGAACTGATATCTTAATTACACGTATTGCAAAAATACTTCATTCTCATTCCGTAAATCTCTTCATTATGGACATACTCCAATTATAGACGTATTTATATAATAAAGATTTTTTTTTCTCGTTCTAGCAATTAGATAGTCTCGGCGATTGCCATTGTTCGTTGCCATTATTCTTGACTGATAAAAGTACACAATAAAACATTTTGATAACATGTGCAAATTGTTCAACATCAAATTCACATTTCAGTTTGTATTTTTTAAATAATTTTATTGAAATTGCATTCTTATTGATTAATGGCGAACAAAAGTTATTGGTCTAAGTCAGGGGTGCCAGGAACGCAGTAGCACAAGAGAATATTTAGCCAAGGGAGGAAAAAAAAAATTGACAGCTAACTTTCGTTTCCCAACAAGAGAAACCAGAAATGTCTCTGCAAATAACATATATTTTATTAAGAAAGGACATAACTTTATTGTTGATCGTAAGCATTTGCCCTATCAATACATAGAATTAAATTGCGTACCAAGCAAGAGATACTTAAGTAGTATTTCAACTAAATATGTTGAGAATCATATACTAAGCGTTTGAAGTAAAATGATCTAATATCTTTTAACAAAGCCAATCTTTTCACATAAATATCATATTTTGGACAATCTACATATATATGAAGCGATCCACGCCAAGTGTACCAGCTCAAAATTTTTTTTTCTCCGATTTCGTTAAAATTTTGGCTATATGGTAGATCCGGTGTGCAAGAACTACAATTCGGGAGAATTTGGTCTTAGTACCATTTGTTGTTAAAATATAGGGTGTTGAAGTTGGCGTTTTTAGTCATTTTCATGAAAAGGGTGTTTTTTCAAAAATTTATAGCTTACACTAAAGTTTGTAAATTGATAAATCTAAGTTACTGGTCCCATTCATTCTTAAGTGTTCTTTTTATAAAAAAATATTTCTTGGTGAAAAAAATTTTTTACACTTAAAAATACTTTTGAATTTTTTTTAAAAAAACCCCAATTAGATTTTTTTTTAAATTACTTTAAGTTAAAGCATAACTCATAAGCTTTAAAATGATGTATGACTCAAGATTGGATTCGGACGCTAAATGGAAGTTTTTGGCTTTTGAACGCCCGCGGAAGGCGAAAATCTTTTTTTACTCAAGAGGAAAGCATCTTACGAAAAAAGTGTACCAGGCAAAAAATGCTTAGAATCATCCAAGCAATACGTGTGATTTTTTTTGTAAACTTTTTTTTTTGAAAATTTTTTTTTTTAAAATTTTTTTTTTGAAAATTTTTTTTTTTTAATTTTTTTCATAAATTACCCAAAAAAAATAAAAAATTTTTTTTAACTTCCCACTTATTTCCTTGATGATTCTAAACATTTTATGCCTAGTATACTTTTTTCGTAAGATGCTTTCCTCTTGAGTAAAAAAGATTTTAGCCCTTCGCGGGCGTTTAAAAGCCAAAAACTACCATTCAGCGTACGAATCCCATCTTGAGTCATACATCATTTTAAAGCTTATAAATTATGCTTTAATTTAAAGTACTTTTAAAAAAAATCTAAGGGGGTTTTTTTAAAAAAAAATTCAAAAGTATTTTTAAGTGTAAAAAATTTTGGTGAAAAAAATTTTCTTCGCCAAGAAATATTTTTTTATAAAAAGAACATTTCAAAATGAATGGGACCGGACACTTAGGTTTATCAATTTAAAAACTTTAGTGTAAGCTCTAAATTTTCGAAATAACACCCTTTTCATGAAAATGACTAAAAACGCCAACTTCAACACCCTATATTTTAACAACAAATGGTACTCGGACCGAATCCTCCCGGATTGTTGTCCTTGCACACCGGATCTACCATATTGTCAAATTTGAGCGAAATCAGAGAAAAAAAATTTTGAGCTGGTACACTTGGCGTGGATTGCTACATATATAAAAAATAGTATGTACTTATGTACTTAATCTCATCCATATCTGTTAAACAGTATCAAAAGGTCTTTTTTAATATCACTGTATTGGACATTTTTCCAGCGGATGTTATTTGTCCCGGCGCCAGAATTTTTTATTATTCCGGGTGATTCCGAGGGTATTTCAGATAAGAGTTTGTGCTGGAATCTCATCTGATAGCTTGTCTTCGAAAGCAAAAAAACATGCAAATCGGATAACTGATTTTTGAGCTATGGGATTTTCCAAGAACCCGGACGAAGCCGAGGGTATTTCGAAAAAAAATGTATCCTAAAACCTTGTTATGCAAAATATCTATAAAGGAAAGAAAATATCATGCAAATCGGACGCATGGTTATTGAGTTATGGAGACACAGACCGACAGACAGAAAGGCGTTGTATTTAATAAAGTAGTATGGTGAATGTTTCTATGTCTGTCTGTATGTTCCTTATAGACTCCCAAACGGCTGGACCAATCACCGTGAAAACTTATATCTATAGGTTTTTGGGTACGGCGCGTGTTTCTGCATCATTAGTTTTTTCGTTAGTCATTCCTGATGTACTTTTTACTGTTGGATCGGAATTCAATTGCGGAATTGCTCTATCACGTCTGTATTTGGAAATATCTTAGCTGAAATGGCAAAAAAACTGAGTCATATCGAGATATGACTGGCTAAATTTAAAATTAATAAATTCTTCACTTCATGCTAGTGTGCATCATTTACTTAATAACGATTTTTCGAATTTTATACCCTGCGGTGATTTTTTATGTGAGGTTCGATGAAAAAGTGAATAAGCCATAATTTGGAGGGGGTGGGGTGGGTCTAACCCTTGCCAGATTTGAGTCAAAGTACGAGTTTCGGGGGAAAATCTCGAAAAAAGCTCCTAACTGCCAATCAGTTGCAGTTACAGGCATAAAATGTATGACCAGACCCCATTAGATTTTCTACCCTAACATTTTCACCGAATACACTTATCTCCTATCTCCACCCCTTAGGGTCGCTCCCATATAAGCCTTAATCTTCATGACATGGTTATAAAACCGACCTCCACCATCCCCAGGCTGCCCCTACATTGTTCAAAAGAATGACCTACCCCCATTATTTTTTCCACCCCATAATTTTCACGAAACATACTTACCCCCTATCTCCACCCCCTAGGGGTGCTCCCATACAAAAATTTTCATATTTATGTTAATTATTAAACATTTTTGCACTGCCCCCATAGTGCTATTTAGGAAGGTAAAATGTGTGACCGACCCCCATTAGTTTTTCCAGCTCGACAATTTTACTAAACATACTTGCCCTCTATCTCCGCCCTCTAGTGGTGCTCTCATACAAAAGCACTCCGGGGTGCGACTTTATACTAATGTACTAATATTGGTTCTGTTACAAAAATTAATTGACACAGTTATCGTGGTTTTGAATTCAAAAAAAAAAAAAAAAAAAAACGCGTATCACGTATGACGGAAACGAGCAGTTATTGGGTATGCAGATCGTACCATCCGGTAAAAGTAAAGGGCGGAGATAGAGGGCAAGTATGTTTGGTAAAATTGTCGGGCTATAAAAATTAATGGGGGTCGGTTATACATTTTACCTTCCTAAGTAGCACTTTGGGGGCAGTAGGGGTGATGAGAGCAAAAATGTTTGTTAATTAACATACATAAATATGAGTATATTCGTATGAAAGCACCCCTAGGGGATGGAGATAGGGGATAAGTATATTTCGTGAAAATGATGGGGTGAAAAAAATAATGGGGGTATGTCATATATTTGAAAAATGTAGGGGCAGCCTGGGGGTGGTGGAGGTCGATTTTATAAAAATGTCATGAAAATTAAGGCTTATATGGGAGCGATCCTAAGGGGTGGAGATAGGGCGTAAGTAAGTTTGGTGAAAATATTGGGGTAAAAACTCGAATGGCGGTTGGTCATACATTTTATGCCTGTAAGTGCAACTGATTGGCAGCTAGAAGCTTTTTTCGAGTTTTTACTCCCGAAACTCGAACTTTGACTCAAATCTGGCAAGGGTGAGACCCACCCCACCCCCTCCAAATTTTTGCTTACTCACTTTTTCATCGAACCTCACATAAAAAACCACCGCAGGGTATAAAAATTTAATTTTTAAAAATGTCCATACAAACTAGCCCATAGCTATTACACAGTCCTGCGTTTTTGAAAAAGTATAAAATGAGAGTAAGTGATTTTTATAGATTTTTGATCGCTGAATCCGAATATTAGAACCGATTTGCTCCATCACGTCTGAGATCCGAGTTATCCTTGATTTAAAGTGCAAGAAACGCTATTTTCAGACATATATCGTACATCCTGAAAGTAGTCTAGTTCACTTTTGATAGCGGCATTGAATAGCCCTGAGCTTCCTCATTAAAGCGTACATACTTCTAACTTTTTCAATTGAATCATTAGTTTCCGAGATACATTTTTTCATCGCAGGACTGTGTTATCAAAGTCTTAGAATGAACAAAAAGTGGGCGGGATCGAAAGAGTGCCACTCCCACTTTTAGCAACTTTTTAGTAACTACTCGAAAATTTCTAATTGATTTTGTTTTGTTGTTTTTTATTTCGATTTTACAGGCACAAAAGTCACAACATTCACAACATTCACAGTCACTGAAGTTTCGCTGACATGTTTTTATGTTTTATATGTGCTAACAATACTATGCGGTCTAGTAATGATTGGGCTGATTTACTACTGGGCTAATGCATATCTGGGTGGTGTAGCTTACGAAAATGAAAATCCACTGAATGTACTCAATTGGCATCCGGTTTTTATGACGATTGGCTTCATATTCTTATATGGAAATTGTAAGTGAAGTTGTGTCAATATGTACGAGTTGTAAAGCCAATTTCACTTCTCATATTGAAGATGCAAAACTTTGTTGCAGTGGGAGTTTTAACTGCCAAATTTTTAATGTTGTTAACCATTGTTAATGGGCTTGTTTAGTTGATAGAAATAGAAACTGCATAAACGGTATTGAGTAATTTAGTGGTCTTGGCTTGGTTACTATGAACTCAGTTGCATTTGGCCTTACTGTTTTGAAGTTATTTCTAATTTGCTTATGATGAAACACCACAACATTTACTTGGCCTTACAGTAATTTGTGTGTGTGTTTCGAAATTTTCTACTTTTCTGTGAAAACAAAAATAACTTTTTTACAAAAAACAGATTCTGCGGAAGTCAGTGGCGCCAGTTGGTAGGGGCAGGGGGGTCTGTGCCCCCCAAAGTAAAATAAATTTCATATATTTTGTATTGATTTCGAAATTTGTACATATTTCATATATGGCTTGCCTCCACCCCCCCAAGATTTTTCTGAATTGGCGCCAGTGGCGGGAACGTACCAACTTTTAGGTCGACCATCCTCGATCGCGAAGAACTTTTATGTCATGGTACTGTACTTGATTTAACTGGAAACGTAATTTTTAATATTTCCCGAAACTGATTTTCTTGAACTGTTTTCATATGACAAAAATAATGGGATTTTCATGTTTTCGATTTAAAAAAAAAATATGGGCTTAACCCTTTAACGACTAAAGGCAAGTATGTTTGCCAGAACCCCATTTGCTTCAATGAAAGTTTTATAAACCCCCATTACTTCGATTTTGTCGTATTTTTATTTTGAAATTCTTTTACGTACTTAGACCTGGTCGTTTAAGGGTTAACAAAACAAAAAAAAATCCTTGATTCCTATGGGCCAATTTTAACAATTTTTTTTTAATATGCAGAATTTAATCAGGTTTATTTCGTTGTCTTGTACAGTAAAGCAAAAATTTCTGAGATTCTGAAAATAGTAAAAAAAAATTTTTTCAAGGAAATTCTATGAAAAAAAATTAAAATTTTCGGATTTTTTTTTACTTTTTTCAGAATATCCAAAAATGTTTCTCTTTCTATACTGGATAAGTAGAGTCTTTGGAGCAAAAAATTAAACATATGAACAACATAGCTGAGGTATACAGTAAAAAAAAGTTAATTAAAAAATGTTCATCCACACTGAGATTCGAACCCGGAACACATTGCTCAGATATATGTAACAAACTCTTTAGCACATTCGTCTATGAAACCTTTTGACATTTTTGTGTAAAATTTGAGTTTCAAATTAAATTTGTTAAAATTTATAAATAGAATAAAAAAAAAATTGGCCTTTTTCTGGTCCGAATATAATGCATAAGGAGACAATTGACCTTTTTTTGTTCCGATTGTAATGCATAAGGAGGCAATTGGTAACGCCCAATGACAAAAAATGTAAAACGTAAATAGAACTTTATATTTATATGATGGAATCAGAATTTTGACTAGTCGTTCGCCCCCATGGAGTAGTTTACAAACTAGCTTTGGAATAGTCTGTGGTCCTGCGGGGATATTTTCGATATAAATAGAGTAGAAGTTTTATAGGATTTTTTTTTAATTTTAAGCTATTTTATTAAAAATAATTTATTTTTCTAATACTCCATAGCGATAATGATATATCGTGGCTTTCGTTGCTATAAAAAAATAACACTTAAAATCGTCCATTTCATTTTGCATACGATTGCACTCATAATCACAGTGTGCGGGTTGCTAGCGGCACTCCAATATAAACAAACGCCGGAGCCTGATTTACCCAATATGTATTCATTGCATTCTTGGCTTGGATTAACTGCTGTTATATTCTTCTGCTTGCAATATTTAGCCGGATTTATTACATATCTGGTGCCAGGCATGGCGGAAAACACCAAAATTGGCATGATGCCATTGCATAGATATTTCGGGCTACTTATTTTCGTCTTGGGTATAGCTACTGCATTAATGGGTGTAACACAGCAAGCGATATTGAAAATGTAAGTAAACACATATGCGTAGATAAGCAATATATTAAAATGATTTTTTTTTGGCATTTTAGAAAAGATTATTCAGAGTTACCAGATTCCGGTGTCACAGCAAACATATGTGGTATATTTTTTGTTATTTTTGGTGCACTGGTGGTATATTTGGTAACAGAACCATCATACAGGCGACAACCACTACCGGAGGAATTAGCAAATTAAAATTAATGCATTCCAAATATGGTGCTACAAATAAACAGAATGAATGAAAATGAAAATAGTCATTCTTTTTTACTGAATAATATACAAAATTCAAAGAAATATTACAAATTTTTGAAATATACATATGTAGATCAGCATTAATGTGTGCTTTTGTATGTGCAAATATGGCGCTCTAAACTGTAATTTTTGTTTAATAATATCATTAAAGTGATTGACTAAAAAAATCGTGAGATATTTCATTGAGTTCTTTTCCTTTTAATGCAAAAAACCTGTTAAATTATATTTAATTAACCCATTAAGCGCAAGCGTTGCCATATGGCACAGAAGATAAAACTTTCAAAAGCTATTGGAAGCTATTTGAACTATTTTGAAATACGTAAAAAGCTTCAAGCTTTCAATGTTTACCTAGCTTTTTTCAAATCTTGTGAGTCCGATGAATAAATTCTGATTTTTAAGAGATTTTCCAGATATTTATTTGCAAAAAAAGCCATAATGGAGAGGCGGTTTAAGTAAAGACATTTTTAAATTTTTTGCATGTTAAATAGTTTAATAATCTCTAGTAGATAGCAAAATAAGATATGTACTGAAAGAAAAGCCCTTGAATGGAACCCATAAAGTTCAAAGTTCCCCAACTTATTTCGGAGAAACGTTGAAAAATTTTAATTTTACAACCTGTTCTCAAATCCTTTCAATATCAATTACTTTTCATTGCGAAAACTTTTTTGACGAGCTTTTAGTTTCGAACTGAAATTTAAGTGCTTTACTGACAATTTAAGATATTTTACTTTTCACAGAAGTACTAACAACTTTTTAGCTCTTAACAGCAGACAGTTAAAAACGTACACTGACGGACAAAAAGATAGGGTCAGTTGAAAAATGTTCCTTCTTCATCATAGCAGCTGATGGAAGAATTTTTACTAATAAAAGATTTTTGTCCTACGTTAACATAGTACTTTCATTTCCATTAACTTTAACATAAATATTACTTTCTTAAAGTACTAAAAAAACAAAAACAATCATTCAGGATCAAATTCATGGTGGACGAAAAACTAGGTTCATTGTTAAAAAATCATATTTAGCACAATAGCATCCTTATTATTAATCACTGCGCGACATCTTTTCGGCATTGAGTCCACCAAGGCCTGGCAAGTGCTTTTCGGAATATCGTACCAAGCTTGTTGAGCTTTAACCCAAAACTCCTACTTGTTTTTTGTTTGTATTGGTCCTATTTTCGCTTTAATTATTTTCCACAAATTTTCGATTGGGTTTAAATAATTAATTTCACATTATTATCCGAAATCCACTTTTTTTTGCCAGACGTGAAATGTATTGTGGGTTTTTTAGCTGAAATTAACATTTTACTGGCATACTCCATTCAGCATATGCAAGCATGACTTTCTGGAAGGCACAGGCGTAAAAATTTCATTCCATTATTTCCCTAATGCAATACACAGGCCCAACAACACCCTAAGAAAATAAAATCTCCCCACCATCATATTGCCACCTTTATGTTTGAGGGTTTTTGTGATAAGTAGGCTGCTATATATATATTTCTGGCCTAGGCAACATTAATGTCAATAGATAAAATCTGGCAACACCATAATAAAGTTTGACAATTTTTAGCATAAACGTACTCAGAACGTTTTGACGTACGACCATCATTTCTGTTGTTTACAATGACCAATTTGGCAAAAAAATGGAATTAACTCTTGAACATTTTCGTGCGATCATTTTTCACAATTTTCGACATGAATTATCACGACAAGAGTGCATCGATGAACTTAAATCTTTGTATGGCGATAAAGCATCATCCTATAGCACTGTGAAAAACTGGTTTAATGAATTCAATCGTGCCCGACGCTTGCTCGAAGACGAATTCCGTGAAGGTCGTCCAAACACCAGAGAACATTGATGCCGTGCGTGAACTGATAATGCAAGATCGTTATGTGACATACCTTGAGATAGAGGCATCCTTGGGCATTAGTTCCATTCCAATACATTCGATTTTGCATGAACACTTAGTTGTAAAAACCGTTTGTTCTCGTTGGAAACCCCATAATTTATCAATCGCTTAAATTATCAATGGAAAAATTAAGTTTCTTAACTCACTGTAAACAAAACAAATAGCACTTGTATTGTACATCAAAACGTTGTGAGTACGTTTATGCTAAAAAATGTCAAACTTTATTATAGTGTTTTTTAGATTTTAGCTATTGACATTAGTGTTGCCTGGGCCAGAAATATATATAGCACCCCACGTATAGCGAGTACTGTATTCTATATTTCTTGGACGTTTTATCCAAGTTTTTCGTCACTATCAATTAAATTAGCTTTTGTTTTGTCCGACAAAAAGGTTTTGTGTAATTTTTTTCCCGTTAACTGCGCCGCCCCAATCTAATTGTAATTTTTTGAATGCTAATCGGTTTTTCCTATGTCTCTTAGTCTGCATTTTGAATTTGCGTGATGATCTTCAGAAAAGATTTTTTTTTTTCACCAAACGCCGTCTAACAGAAACTGGAACTTCAAACTCTGCTTGGATGACTGCAGCAGACTTCTGAAGGATCTCTGCGCAAAATAAATATCATCTTCCAGTTGTTTTTCGTGATCTACCGCAATTTTATTATTGTTTTTGTGGCAGCATATCATTACGAACAAACTTTTGAGGTTATTTTGGCTATTTCCCGTTGGCTTCGGAACTCACTTTGTAGCTTATTGATGATGGAACGCTCTTCGTTCGAGCAATGCCTTCCACGACCCATTTTGTTCTACAGTGGCTCACAGCTTATTTCGTGCAGTAATTTTTTTTAACTTTAAAACACTGTATCTTTAAAACTAATACAAATATCATCAAATTTTAAATGCAGGCTTAGACAGACATGTCTATTGTTTATAATAAGTAAAAGAAAATCCACATAATTTGATTCCGAGACGCTGAAGTCGGAAAAAACCGATTGAGCAGGAGAAATTCAAGTCACAGCTTATTTCGTGCAGATGCTTATTTTCCCTTTGGAGCCAGAGTTTCGCGTTATTTAATGAGAATTTCTTTTTCTATGTTCTCTCAACCAGATGCAGCCAATTTTTAGTTTGATCATGTACATGTTAGGGTATAAAAGTGCATTTTGCAGAAATGGGTCGTCCAGCAACGAAAATCGGTGATACCCCATTTTAAGAACGGCCAATTTATGCGCTAATCTTCTTTATATGTTAGTTTGAGTCCCACCTACAATGAAAAACACATTTGATAGCTTCCGTCATGCAAATCGGGTCCAAAATTAGGGTAAAATTGCGTCAATCAACAATTTTAATCACGCTGACGATTCATTTATGGTCCACAAAATCAATACTTACCCACATTATTGGCTCCAAAAACCGTCTGAGATATACATCAAGAACTAAGTAACTCGTACAGTGCAAAAGCTGTCGGCTGCGTGTCCCGAGACCACAGCTTCAAAGCCCAAGTAGTCCTTCATAAGCAAAAAAAAATTCAAAAAAGTCTACTTGGTTTTGCGATTCGGCTCAATATTACATTTCCGCTATAAGTATGTCATGTCATCAGGTTCAAAAATGTTAAATTTAGACTCGTACATGATTATGACGTTGCTTTAAAAGTTCTAATTTTTGTGGGCGTGCTAATACTGAGCTCGATATCAAAAATAATGTAGGCTATTCTGGCTTTTTTTGTTTATGAAGGGCTACTTAGGCTATAAAATTGTGGTCTCGGGACATGCAGCCGCCAGTTTTCGCACTGTACGAGTTACTTAGTGTTTGATGTATATCCCAGTCGATTTTTGGAGCCAATAATGTGGGTTAGTATTGATTTTATGGACCATAAATGAATCGTCAGCGGGATTAAAATTGTTGTTTGACGCACTTTTACCCTAATTTTGGACCCGATTTGCATGAAGGAAGTTTTCAAATGTGTTTTGCATTGTAGATGGGACTCAAACTAACATATTAAAAAACTTAGCGGATAAATTTGCCGTTCTTAAAACGAGTTATCACCGAATTTCGTTGCTGGACGACCCATTTCTGCAAAATGCACTTTTTACCCTCACATGTACATGATCAATATAAAAATTGGCTGCATCTGGTTGAGAATACCACACAGAGAACATAGAAAAAGAAATTCTCATTAAATAACGCGAAACGCTGGCTCCAAAGGGAAAATAAGCATCTGCACGAAATAAGCAGTGACTTGAATTTCTCCTGCTCGGTCGGTTTTTTCCGCCTTAAACGTCTCGGAATCAAATTATGTGGATTTTCTTTTACTTATTTTTAACAATAGACATGCCCGTCTAAGCCTGCATTTAAAATTTGATAATATTTGTAAAGATACAGTGTTTTAAAGTTAAAAAAAATTACTGCACGAAAAAAGCTGTGAGCCACTGTATTTTTGATATAATTCCTATAATGTCATCTATTATCCATTACAGAGATCGAGTGATACTTACTAAAGTTATTTTGTCAGTCACTAGAAGTTATCCCAGATGCTAAATTAGGGATACTTTTTATTTGAGGTAATTTCAGAGGTTTTCAAAACTGTTCAATTCCGTTTCAAATATACTTCCGTGAAAAATGAAATTGCCAACAGGTTGTTATGATTAATGATGAATATGGTGAATTTATGCTATGTGCAGATAAAAGCAGAGTTAACATTTGCATTGTCCCATGGGTTCCGGAAAACTTCTTTTAGCTCCACAAAATTCCATAATTTTGAACAGTGACTAGATAGTGCCTTCAATGCTATTTCTTGTACCAGCATTCATTTAAACGAGGCCTTCGGATGAGCGCGATTCTTAAAAGCTAATGCGGATGTGTCGTAATATGTATGTTTTTAGAAATATTTAAATAATCGAGAAAAATTAAAGATCACACTCGTTTAAGTAGGATAATGAAAATTTATGCCAAAAAGGCACAAAAGAAACATTGCAGAAAAATGATTTCAATTTTGAAATAGTCCCTTTAAGGCCTAATAGCCTTTCTGATATAGCGTTTTAAAGAAGAGAGGATAAAAATAAAATAATTTACTTAAAAATTCTTTTATTTAAAAAAGATTACTTAAAATATACATACATACATTAATGAACAATACATATACATATTAGCCCAGCTAAATTATTTTGTTTTGCTTTTACTTTGAGTTAATTCATCCTTTGAGATAGTATCGTAAAAATTTTCATGAGCTGGATCATCATCAGATTTATCTGAAAAATATAGAGTGACATTTGAACCCGTTTGAGCGACGTCAGCTTCAGTTTTAGCAATCTTAGACTCTGGTGCCTGAGTCTTTAATGTTACGTCTAAATCTGATATATCTGAATAATAAACACTTTCTTTCGAAACAGTTTTAGGTACCACTGGCTTAGAGGCCATAGGTTTACTAACACTCGGTGCAATGGACAGATCTTCATCTGATTTGTCTGAATAATATATGGTAGTTCGCGAATCATCTGGCCTCGGGGGATCGTAAGACGTAGTCGCGTCAACAAGTTTCGGATGAGATACCAGATCACCTTTTGATATGACTGAATAAAACATGGTTGTTGCAGATGGCCGTTTAGCAGGCAGTGGCTCAGTAACCTTAGGTTTGATAGGTTTTACAGGCTTAGGAACTTCTACTGGCTTCGGAACTTCTACTGGCTTCGGAACTTCTACTGGCTTCGGAACTTCTACTGGCTTTGGAACTTCTATCGGCCTAGTAACTTCTTCTGGCTCGGGAATTTTAGTTTCTGAAACTTTTACTTCTGATTCGACTATATTAACACTCAATCCCTCTAATGTGTCATCTGAGCCAGTTTTCATTTTATCTACAGGGACAACTTCAAGTGGCACAACTTGAGGGGTTATTAGAACTTCAGCAAGTGCTTCGGATGAAATTGCTCTCGGTGTTATTGGTAGCTTTGGCGACGGTGGTGGTGTACTTATAATGCTATCCGGGAGATTACCAGCGTTATCTGCAATACTTCTTTCCGCAAGTGACGCTCTTCTTTCAACATTTTCTTCTGATGGTGTTTGAGATAATGCGGGTCCTAAATTGTCTTTGTTCATAAACACTTCTGTGATTTCAACCGGTTCAGTCGGTTCAACCGTAGGTTTCGGTACACGCACAGACACAAGTGATAATCCTGATAAGGATACTGCATCAGCAGCTGACGTAAAATTGAAGCTTTTATCGATTGATATGAAATACGTTGGTATTTTCCCACGACCTTTGACATAAGTTTGACCTCTATATATGCAATGTATGTCAAAAGTTTTCAAAATATTTGCTGTCTCTTCAGTAACTTGTATGAGGCCAGGTTTACCGGTGGAGTCCATGCGTGATGCCATATTAACAGCATTACCCCATATATCATAATGCGGTTTTGATGATCCAACAACGCCTGCCATAACTTCACCATTGGATATACCTAAAAGAATGATTGAAGATTTTGATGTAATATTAAATTAAATTTATATATAAGATATTGATCTGCTTTTGAAATATTTTTTTAAATGCTGGCATTCCGAAATTCAATAAGGAATCTTACCAATGCTTAACATGCCCTGTCCCTTATCACCGTCTTCGTACTGTAGATTTTCTGTATTGAATGAATGCATGGTACGCATTAAATCCAGAGCAAATTGCGCCATTACATAGACCACATTACTTTGTTGTGGGCTGCTAATTTTTCTATTTTTCTTCTTTTCTATATCGTGACCTTCATATGCTGATTGTAAGCTGGAACTTACAGATCCCATTTGTGATGCATCGACAATCGTTTCTTGGGAGCTTCTGTTTGCTTAAAAACAAGTGTTATATTTTTTTTTTTGAAATTTTCAACAAATATATACAACGAATTTTAATAAAAGAAAACTTACAACCATGTTGACTTCGTCTGCCATTAGGCAACAGCGAGGAACTTCGATGTGATCCAATACTACTTTCAGAACGTGCAATGTCTAGACCACATGCTGCCATATACGTCCAGCCGGCAACTTTGATTTTCTCAATTTTAAGCAAACCTTTGTAAGAGTTAAGCTGGAGAAAAAGATTATTTTTTTTTTTTAATTTTAAAAATTTCAGTTTAAATTTCATTAAAAAATTTAATAAAATAGACATAAAATAAACAGTTGGGTGAATCTCCGAAAAATGTACCAAAATATGCCCACCTGTTTTTTTTTATTTTATTATTATTTTGCAGATGTAGCATATGATGACCTTAATTTCTGGAACCAATGTATTTAAAAAATGAACATACGCTTTCAGGGTTGCCATATGTATTTTTTAAAAAAATTTCGCTTCAATAATATATTGAAAAAAATGGAATAAAATTTTGGTCTCAAAACGCTTAGTTTAACTTTTTAAAAAACCAACATAAATTTTAGAGTTGCCACATGGTTGCTTTCGAAAATTTTGTTTGAATATTACGTTTTTGACCAAAGTTTAATTTTGGACGGCAATCGAACCAAAATATGGTTAATGCAAAACAAGCAAAAAAAAAACCGAGTGGCAACATCAAAAGCTTTTGTACAATTTAAAAAAAAGTTTATCTGAGCATTTCTGAAACCAAAAATTTCCATGTAGTCAAAAAAAGAAAGAATTAAGAAAGATATTCGAAAGTTACCAGGTGGCAAAACTAAAAACTTATGTTGGATTTTTAAAAAGATTATTTAAGTAAGTGTTTTAAAACAAAATTTTAATTTTTACCTTATAAATTAATGGTTGAAGCAAAACTAACAAAAAAAAAAAAAAAAAAAAAAAACAGGTGGCAACACCGAAAGTTTCGTACAATTTAGAAAAGTTTATCTGAGCGTTTCTTAAGCCAAAAATTTCAATTTAATCAAAAAAGTTAGAATTATATAAGTTTTTCGAAAATAACCAGATGGCAACTCTAAAAATTTATTTGGATTTTTAAAAAGTATATTCAAGTGTTTTAAGACTAAATTTGAATATTAATTGTATAAATAAGTGGTTTAAGCAAAACTTACAAAAAAGAAATAAAAAACTAGTAAGTGTGGTATCTTTGGCCTGGCCAAAAACAAAATACCCTACAATGCATTTTAAGTATATTATTTAACATTTAGTTGATAAATACTATGCAAAATTCTTGTACATACAAGTTTTTTAAAAGAACAAATTGCTTATATGGGGAGTGCCACGCCTTCTCTGAGCTTACGTAGATTTTGCGTAGAGCTTGCATTCATTGTTCTGAGTTTTTGAGTAAAATTCGGTGAGGGTTTCTTAACAAAATATTTCAGTATAGCACTTTCAAACTTTCGCTTTTATGGAAGGTGCCACGCCCACTAGTCCGAATTCGCCTACTTTTTGCTCAGAGTTTACAATTAGTTCTCTTAGTACTTGAGTGAAATTTGGTTGGATTATCTCAGAAAACACTTTCAGTATAGCATTTTGAAAATTTTGCTTATATGGGACATGCCACGCGCTCTTGTCAGAGTTCGCTTAATTTTTTTTCAGAGCTTGCATTTATTGATTTGAGTGTTTGAGTGCAATTTGGTTGGGTTATCTCAAAAAATGCTTTCAGTATAACATTTTGAAACTTTTCTTTATATGGGAGGTGCCACGCCCTCTAGTCGGAATTCGTCAAGTTTTTGCTCAGAGCTTGTACTTACTATCTTTAGTATTTATGAGTATTTTGCTTCTGTTATTGCAAATAATGCTCTTATTATGGCATTTTGAAAATATTTTTTGTATGGGCGGTAGGCGTGTCTGTTGACCGATTTCGCTTATTTCCAATCCCCCGAGCTAACTTTTACGACGGAGGCAGTGTACTAAATTTCATTGAAATATATTGTTCAGTTTTCCCAAAAAATGTATTTCCATGCACACCCAGCCAGCTAGCCACCCAGCCAGACAGACGGACATGGCTATATCGACTCAGGAGGTGACACTGATCAAGAATATATATACATTTCCATACCTTCCACGCCTCCTTCTCTGCGTTACAAACGGAAGGACAAAGTGAATAAACCTTGGGTGTAGGGTATAATAAGGTGGCAACACCGAAAAGTTCGTACAGTTCAACAAGTCTAATCAATTAACCAATAATCAACAATGTATTGTAAAAAGAATCATTCTCCCGGAGGTAGTTTGACGAGAGAATTACTATACGGGAGAATGACAAAATGTTACAAAACCAGTAATAACATTTATTTCAAAAAAGTTGAAACAGGTGGATAGCCACTCACATTGTTTATTGATTTAATTATATAAAGATAAAAGAATATGTATAGTAAAATGAAAAAAAAAAAAAAAAAACTTATAGGGAGAATGACATACACTTGCGTTCTTTACAAAACTTTAAAGTTTTTTTTTTAAATAAACGCACTAACACTCACGATCGAAAAACCAAAACTGACTGAGCTGAAAAAGAACTGAAAATAACTTTCACTTCACTTTCAGTTCTCTTTTTACTCAATATTTAAAAAATTTAGTTAGAATAAAAAAAAACTGAGCTGGGAAATTGTTCAAAATGAGGGAAGAGTTTGAAGAGTTAACATGGAAAAACAGTATCTGAAATATTTATACAAACAATGTTGTATAAGTTTTTTTTAGAAAATAACATACTATGCGAAATGGTCAAGTTAAGTGCACTAAGAAGCAGTTAGGGATAGCGAGGAGAATGACTTTTTAACACTTATTGTTATGATTTCAGAGTAAAATATTTAGAATTATTCTTTTAAGTCATTCGTATAGAAGGTTTTGTTAAGTAAGTATCTGTATTAAATAGTTAAAATATCAAAACTAAAATTTAAAAATGGTTTTGAGACCCGGGACATTGAATGGTACATTTTTCGGAGAGTTTTTTAAAACTTTCTGGTTGAACTAATAAGAAATTGAAAAATAATATGAAAGTGAAATTATGATTTTTTATTGTGAAAACGATGCATGGTCGCGAAAGGGTTGTTTTTGTTTTGAATTAGTAATATGATTCTTATATTTTTTGGTTCAAAAAACATAAAATTGAAACTAATTTTTGTTTTATAATTGTCTTCAGAAAGGTTAATATCATTATTCTTTTTTTACAATTCTGTTTTTTGCGTTTTTGTTCTCAGAAGGATAAATGGCCTCGAAAGAGTTATTGTTTTTTTTTCAAACTAATGCATTTTCTTTAACTAACCCCTTTCGAAAAGTTCTATTGAAATTGATGAAAGCGAAAACTTACCACTGCGTCAAAATCACAAATTATTTCATTCAACACTCGTAATCCAACTTTTTCCGTATCATAGTTTTTTATAGTCGCAAACATTACCGCTACATTGTCGTACTCTTCGTAGTAGAGTTCATTTTTCATTTGCTTCGTTATATAGATATCGGCTGTAATCGAAAATCAAATCATTAATACTTGTAATTAATTATGGTTCCAATAAATTTTACTTACCAACATGTGTTGGTAGAATGTTATTAATTAAAATCTTAATGGTTTCATTTGTAAATTTAGCATCATCTTGCTTCTTTTGGAGTTGACGTTTCCAACTATGGACAGATAGATAGATACCTTAAGTATAAAGTACTTCGTCACAATGTTTATGCCGCTAAGTACTTACTTGTAATCCACTTTAGTTATAAATTCCGTTTGACGATCCATAAAATGAAAAATGCCCAATGTTATAATCAGCATCAATAAATGTGAATATTCCGGATAGAGCCCAACATTTGTTGTTGGACTTTTTTCATAAATAAAATCATACTGAAACAGTACAATTATTGCATAGACGATAACAATTACGACACCAGTAGATAATTTCAATACAAATGGTATGCGAGTGAAAAGAAAACCCATACAAATAGTCAAAGCGAGACTTTCAGTCACAGCCTATATTATAGAAGAAATGAAAGAAAAACAATGTAATCAAAAGTATCAAATATTACCGTTAGTTGCATGAGACTTACCCATGGATTAAAGCATATATTAGTCCATTCTTTATCATTGAAGAATTGCAAATCAATTTCATCATTTTCTGATTTATCTCGAGAGCAATCTTTCTAAAGGAAAGTGAGTCAATTAAAAACTTCTCAGCTGAGAATTCCAAAAATGTTTGGTTTTCGAACAACATACCATTTGCATCATTGCACATATGCAATGCATCACTACCATTGATAGATAGAATATTATTCTGACAAAAATATTACTTTGAATATTATCCGATAAGTTGTATAGGACAGCACTTGTTCTATTTATGGGTAAAGAGTTTTCCGCTTCAGCAATGAGCATTATCCATAATTTTCTATACCAAACTATTGCAAGAAACAACATAATCAGTACTATGCTGGCAATATTAAAATACCAGACAAACATTGATAGTCTAAAATTAGAAGGAAGGGCTGTATTAGTAAAATTAGTTTAAATTTTGATAAAATTGTCAATATATCATAAGAAACATGCAACTATAAATTGGATTGTTTCGAGATTTAGCTCTAAATCTAAATTACATGATGTACCATACAAAAATAAATCTACTTATTTCTGACGAGATTTATTTTAAATTTTAAGGAACTTTTATATGAAATAAAAAAAACAAATAAAACAAATAGAAATGCATTTGAACCTACCGCGAATGTTTTTTAAATCAAAAGGAAATTTTCCTTGAATCAACGCCAAATGTTTGTTAAATCAAAAGAAAATATTATTTGATTTGAATACTAATCACATTCAATTTAATAACTTCAAATCAATAGTTTTCCCAGTCAATTCAAATAATTTCGCCTTCGGAGCTTAACCGTTATTGATATCTATTAAATCAACAGTGAAAGTTGTCGTTTTTTCCCTGAGTGTACGAAATACCAAAATTAGCGTCACTCTTACAGCGATAACTTCAAAACTACTAAATAAAATTTCATCAAAATTTGACATTCCTCTTTAAAAAGTTGCCACTTCCGAAAAATTATATCGATTTGAGAAAGGTGGCCATCCCACCGAAATTCCCGGGACTTTTTGAACTTCGTATTATTTCAATATAACTCTAGGCCGAAACGATTTTGTCGCTTATGATAATTTCGATTGAAACTAAAGACATGCGTACCCACTCAGCTCAGATTAAATCAATTATGTACTTACGTTCCATTAATGGCTTGCACAGCCATAATAGCAAAAAATATGATAACACCACAGAGAACGCTGTATTTTAGCATAATATCTGGTTCCATCATATAGAGAGCTTCCCAACGCCAATCCTTGAAGAATAAGAACAATGAAGTGATATTGCTGCGAAAACTTTGTTCCTCCATTTCATCCTGTGTTAGACGCTTTGAATGGCCGAAACACATTTTGGTAAATCTAATTAGAAATAGAAAATATATTTTTTCATAAAAAATTTTTTTTTGAAACAATTCACTTTTATCACAAGCTCTACTACAACATACTGTATTCTACCAATTGGCATTTTATCCAGTTCACGATTCATCTCCAGTTTCGATTGATTACGTATTTGATTGTATTGACTGATATTGTTTTGCATAAAATTTGCGGATGGATCTGCTTTTGCCTGTATTCAAAATAAAATGCTTTTTAATGATGTTAATATATGGTATAAAGTATTGCTTACTGGTAAAGTATCCATATAACGACGCACTCCCACAGAGTTTCTAAAGTTTACACCCTGTTTTGGTTGTGCTTGTGCTTTAGGTATATATGTAGTTGAGCCCTAAGAGTTTTGGAAATTTTATAAAAAAAAAAAAATATAATTTTACTTTAATTGCTTAAAATGTAAAATTTTTTCTCAAATTAATAAAATAATGGCTTTTTTATTACAAGATTTTTCACTCAAATTGCCTTGCCTTTGGTGGTTTAATCAGAAACGTACGTATCTGATATTTTCGCAGCACTTCATCATTGCGCGCTTTCTCAGTACCCTCCTCGAATAGGAATTCTCCATCGAGTAGCTTCAACGTCTGTTCACTGACATGTACACGTCCAGCGACACCGCAACTTTCCAAACGATTTGCCACATCAACATCCTTGGACCAAATATCAAATTGCCATTTATTGGCACCAATGACACCAGATAATATATTACCCGAATGTACACCGATACGCATGTCGACATCAAGTTTACGCTTTTGCCTATGCATTCCCAGGAAAGTTTGAAGGTTTTGGAAAGTTCATATTGAAAGATAAGAAACAAATTTTAAAGCAAAAACCTTGATCAATGTTTCATTTGTACACTGTTACTGAATTCAAAATGTACCTTACTTCACGGATATCCTTGATCATGCGTAAACCCAAGAGGACACAACACTTGGCATGTTGCTCATTTGGTATGGGCACACCGGCAACACAGTAGTAACAATCACCCAAGAATTTAATTCGCAATACATTGTATTCCTGTTCAATAAAGTGAATTATGTAGATAAATGCTTTTCCAGAGTTCTATGGACTTTTGACAGAACAACCTAACTCGAGTTAAGATAATTTTTCAGGATTTTGAGTCATAAATATAAAATTTATACTCGATTCTCTTTGATTTTTAGTTCCAGAGATATAAGGGTGTGCCATAATTCATGATAGATTTAAATTTGCCGCCATTTGTGCAGTTAAGTGTTGCCAACCAAAAAAAGAAAACACTTTGACAGCTGTCAGTTTAAGGTTAGCAGAAATGTTTTGAAAACAGGATGCTGCATCAATGGCATTTAGCCACATAATTGAGAAGCACAGTTAAGCAATTTATTTTCTCTTCTGAAAAGTTTCCAACTTCGAAATAGATTGTTTTGTCCAAATGCCATAGATATGTAATGCATAACTTACATCTGCTGCTAGATCGAATCTTACAAAAAGATCATGTAAAGTTTCTACAAGGGTTTTAACATCAAGTGTTGTCGTTAATTGCGTATAATTGACAACATCAGCATAAAGTATGCTCACATCATTGTGTGGTTCAATAAAAAGTTTCCTGTGGAAATCAAGGAAATTATAATCTATTAATTTTGTTATCTTTAGTTTTGCCCAAAAATAAGACAGATACCATACACTGTATTTAAAGTAAAAATTTTCCGAGATTCCAAAGCTTGTACGAAATATTTTTTTCATTGTCCCTATAGTATTTAGACAATTTAGAATCAAATACGCTTATGTTTCGGTTTTAATGAAATTCTTGAATGTTCTATGAAAATTTTGTTCTCTTCATAAGGATTTCAGCCAGTAATATGCTGGAAAATCGTCGCAAATTCACTTTTAAATTTAAGTTGGTCAAATCACCGAAAACCACAGAGGAGTACGAAAGGAGTACATAAAATTTTACGTTAGTTCTTGCTTAACGAGTACTTAAAGATGCCCAAAACAATTGAAGTAATTTCACACAGAGCTAACGAAAAATTGATCATCATTTAATTTTCTAAATTTTTTTACCCGTCTTCTTTCACTTTTTCTCTCTAGCCTTCGAAGTAAAGTTTGAAGAAGAAAAATGTTTTTGTCTATGATTCTGAAAACTTGCTGTTTTTCGAACAATTCCTACTACTGCCATTTTTCATCGAATCCTCTTAGTTGTCTCACAGACGAGTGGATTGTACCCATCTACCCCTGAACTCTTGACGTTCTGGGCATATCGATTCAAGCTGATCTGAGGCAGACGATCTATGTAATAAGAAATACTTTACTCCTGTTGATCTTTGGACTGTATATTTCGCCTATATTAGACCTAAGCTTATGTAAACACAAAACTCGTTCGGAACCATTTAAATAAGGCTGGATACAAAAAAAAAACTCGATGTATGGGTGCCACACGAGTGAACACAGAAAAAACTCACGGACCGAAATTCTATCTGTGAATCGCTACTGAATCGCAACAAAATCGATCCATTCTTGAAGCGGGTGATAACTGGTGATGAAAAATGGATTATTTATTACAACATCAAGTGAAAACAGTCGTGGTCGAATGGCAATCAGCCGGCGAAAACGGTGTCCAAGTCAGGATTGACAGCCAGGAAGGTTTTGCTCTGTGTTTGGTGGGATTGGCAGGGAATCATTTGCTACTCACCCACGGCCAAACTCTTAATTTGATCATGTACTGTCAACAATTATACCGTCTGAAGGAAGCAATCACTCAGATGCGACTGGCTTTGGCCAATAGAAGAGGAGTTATCTTTCATCAGATGCGACTGGCTTTGGCCAATAGAAGAGGAGTTATCTTTCATCAGGATAACGCCAGGCCACACAAGTCGTTAGTTACTCGTCAGAAGCTCCGAGAGTTCCGTTGGGAGGTTCTTATACATCCATCATATAGCCCAAACTTAGAACCAAGTGATTACCACCTGTTCCTGTCTATGGCGAACGATTTTGCTGGTGAAAAATTCGCTACAAGAGAGGTGTGCGAAAATCGGTTGCTACAGGTTTTTGATCATAAGGACCAAAGTATCTATGAGAGAGGTATAATTAAATTACCTTCCAAATGGCAGAAAGTTATCGAACAAAATGGTACATATTTGATTTAGATCGGATCATTCTATATATACTAAATAAACCCTTCAATTTCATACAAAAATAATGGATTCTTTTTACTACACCTATAACAAAATATTTATTTTAATGTTACCTGACTTAAAGACGACATTATAAAATACTTTTGATTTTCTGCAAATCTACTTATAAATATCTTTCGAATGAAATATAATTCAAAGTCGTACTCCAATTCTAACATAGTCAGAAAGGGGTCTAATTTTTGTGACTGTACCGTTTGCTTATGTTTAACTACACAAGCCTTCAATCTAGAACATATTTCAACTTACTCTGTATCTGGCTGACGCCAACGCTTAACAATTTGCGGGCTAGAACTGAAAAGTATATAAGATTTCAAAAGAGATCAAACCAATTCTGCTTCTGTATGATCAACACCTGATACGTGAGCATGAAAATGATGGCATGCAATGAGGAGGCATTAATGGCGGCAATGTTTTCGAAAACAACATAACTTTTTTTCTTAATGGAAATGACGCTTTTGTAAATATGTAAGCATATATGAATAGTTTGTAATGCAAAAATTCATTTGATTCTATAACTCACCTAGGCTCTAAAGAGCCAGTTGAGCCTCTATTTAGATTTTGTTGTTTTATATGTTCAATGCGTATCTTAACATCCTGTTCAATTTTATTTGCAATCTGGGCTGGTATAATACTCAATAGTAAGCTTCTCTAAAATGAAAAAATTATATAAATTCATTATCTTCTTCCGATGTATTGATGTTCAATTTTTGGCATCACCTCTTGATCCCTGGCATAGCGCAATAGTAAGTTCTCCTCAACACATTGACGTCGATCCAAGAAAGTTGTTCGTATTGCAATTTCTTGCATAACACGAAAATAAATCCCCAATAAATTGATACATAACAAAAAGATGGTTTCGGATACAAGTTTCGTTGTATCCAATTTGTCATCGAATTTTCGATATGTTACAAAAGCATAATTCACAATATATGATACTGTTACCGCCAGACCCAAAATGAAAGCGTGAAAATTATTTGGCAATGGCATAAAAATATATATAGCATATAGTATATAACTGCCATATGACGGACGTAAGATGCTATGATCTATAACGGCATGATATATTGGAACTGCAAGATCTGGGAATAGTAGAGAGAAAATAAATGAAAATTAAGTTAAGTAAAGCGAATAATAGACGCACCTCCTGCCACGAGAACTGTTGTTGCTATCCATGATGATGCATACATTATCCACGTGTGTCGATTAACAACTTCTTCAAAAAAGTTTATGGATAACACCACCCATACGAGCGCCGCTGCACCAAAATACATGCCGATATCAAATGTTACATCTTTTATGTGCTAGTTGGATTGTTTCATTTAAAGTTTAATTAATTAAAATTCAATTTGATTCAACTTTTTTTAAACAGTTTGCCAAAATTATAGAATTTCAGAGATTTATACTCCAGTCAAATAAATTGCAATGAGGGTATTCCTTAAAACATGTAACTCGTAAAACTGTCAAAATTCGTATGAGCTTTGATAACTACTACGAGTTTTCGAGGCTTACACGTTTAAAGGAATTCCCTTAATAATTTGTGTAAGTTTCGCAATGAAAGTTAGAAAGCAAAATTTTGTCTTGGTCAGATTTTCGCTTGTTAAGATATCCGAGTTCATGGGTCACGTAAAGAACATTCGAACAATCAGTCGTACGGAAAATGTGCTTATGTACATGTTCTGGCCGCTAGCTTGAGCTATAAACCAGAATCCAGAGAATTCTTGTTTGGGGTTAATGTGGCAGGAATGTCAAAGGTTATCTTGCTTTTGTCCTTGATTAAAAATCTGCTTATTAGGAGTTGCTTTGTATGCCTCTTTCCAGATTAACACCTTGCCGGTACGTTGCTTGAGATAAATCGCTTGCATGTCGTATTAGGATCGTTAGTGTTCCTATGACTTCGGCACTGCTTAGCCACTTGACGTAAAACAGGAATAACCCACGTTGGGTAGCGCCCACCATGAAAGAAAACAAAACTGTTTTGTTGTACAAATTTTATGATGGAACTCTTTATTGAGTATTAGAATTTAGATAAAACATTTATAATTAAACTTTATTCAGTATGAGAATTAAACTTTTAACTTTTTATGCTGCAGCTAATGCTGTTTCAAAGGTGGTTAGTAAGCGAATGAAAAAATTAAAGAGAATAAGAAAAGAATTTGACAGCTATGAGCTGTGGGGCATTGTTAAGCAATGGAATTGCGTTTTCAACTACAGGGAATTTATCCCAACTTTTGGGGACTATGCAAACAATACATGTATTTTTGAGATATTTTTTCAAGTCCGAAAAATGTTTTGAAAAACATTTTTTATATGAAATATTTCTGTGCAAAGATGGCAAAACTAGTTATCGCATGTTTTCACAATTTTTCAGGAGAGCAAATTTAAATTCTAAGTTGATATGAAAAAATCACAATATCCGGTTTCCAGTTTTGCCATCTTTGCACAGATTTTATATGGGTAAAAGTAAAGGCTATTCTTCAAAGCATGTTCTTATGGAAGATCTCATAAGCGCTAATTGGAGAGTTCATAAGAGATGTGGCATTTAATGTCATATAGTGTAAGTATTAGAAAGCCTAACGAATATCTGATCATGCTGATCTGAATCGGATCCAAACCGGAACAGCTTTCCAGAGGGGTAATTTTGTGTTCCAAAAAAAAAAAAAAAAAACGATCGAGGATTTTCAGCTTTCTAACTTTTATTGCTGTTTCAAGTTTCTATTTGACTGGATCATTAATAAGAATTATACCATGAATAATGTTTTTCTTACCTTTGCCGAAGCTAAAACAATAATCGAGTGTACAATAGCCACAAGCACTTGTATAAAGATGAATAAACTAATGAAACTTAAACGTAAGCGTTGTAAATAAGACTGGTAAAGTTGCTCCAATTCCAAATTTCGACATTTTCGCTGAAAAGACAAATATGGATACGGATATATTTGTAGATATATTTACTTTTTATGTCAACATCTTCGAAACAAAAGTATTGCTACTGTAACTATACTCATATAGCGAGTTACAGTGGGTATGCCGTAGCAAAAGTGATACAAAAAATCAGTCCAAATAACTCTGTAAGTACATTTTTTTCAAATATTTACTGTTTGGGAGGTGCTTCGCAATGATGCAATATTTTTCACCAATTAAGGCTGCAGAAGACACTTCAAATCAAGAGATTTTCTTCTGGTAGAGACCTCAAATTTGGGTTGAACATGCGTTTACAAATGTAAAATGTCTTGGTTTAGATTAAGTCTTGATATTGGTCTTGGTCATTATTTTACTATTGGTCTTGATTTTGACCTAAGGAATAAAAAATTACAGAAAAAAATTTATAAATTTTGAATATTTCATATCCGAGCGTAATTTTTTCAAAGAAGTTAAACTTCAAATATGCGAAATTCATTAGGTGCGTGCCAAATAGCGGTCTTAGTCTAACTTAGATCAACATCAGTCATGCTCTTGGGATACTTAGCCTTGCGGTTGAAATTATATCAGCGCATTGATCTTGGTCTTGGTCTTGGTCACGATGATCATCGAGACCAAGGCTGCTTTTTTTTTTTTGGTATTTAAAGTTGCTTCGTCGTCCTTTGGGATAACCAGGACTTAAAGACTTATTTGGCCAAGTCATAGACTCAAATCGCCATCACCAATTATATTTCCATTTTAGCTTTTCTTTTGACCCTACTACTCAAAACCTTGAAAAAGGCATGTGAAACGGTTCTGACGCTAAGGCAAGAGACAGCTTTTTATTTTTGCAAATTTATAGAGTGGTGTGTCACGCCTCTTTCGAGCATAAAATCATCTCTCAATTCAAAATTTGGCATCTTGAAAACCCAAATGCTTCGGAAAAATAAAGGTGGGAAATTTTGAATACTCAACAATCTTTAGAAGTTTTTTCAAGACCAAGACTAAGACCGAGACCAAGACTTAATGCCCAAGACCACGACTGCTTCCAACATTCTCCATGTTAAGGCGATCTCAAAAGTCGTTAAATAAACTTATCGAAGTACACAATGAGAAGTGAATGGGGTGTCTGATAATTGCACAAAGTCTTGAGACAACCTTATATAAAAAATTTAAATGATTTAAATTAAAATTCGTAAATTTGGAAAATGAAATATGAAAAAAAAAAACTAGTAAGGGTGTTGCCTTTGGCCTGGCCAAACATTAAATACCCTACACAGCAGTATTTTGAAAATTTTGCTAATATGGGAGGTGCCACGCCCTCCGAATTCACCCAGTTTTTTCTCAGAGTTTGCATTTATATTGTAGTTCTTAGTATTTAAGTGAAATTTGGTTGGATTATCTGAAAAAATGTTTTCAGAATAGCGTTTTGAAGCTTTTGCTTATATGGGAGGAGCCACGCCCTCTTGTCCGATTTTATCCAGTTTTTGCTTAGAGCTTGCGCTGACAATTCGTAGTATTTTTGTGTATTTTGGTTGTATTGTTGTGAAAAATACTCCACAATTTGCATTATGAAAATATTTTTGGTATGGGCGGTAGGCGTGTCCGTTGGCCGATTTCGCTCATTTTCAATCCCCCGAGCTAACTTTGACGACGGAGGCTGTGTACCAAATTCCATTGAATTATCTTGCTTAGTTTTCCCAAAAAATGTATTTCCACACACAGCCGTTACCCAGCCAGCCAGCCAGCCAGCCAGCCAGCCAGCCAGCCAGCCAGCCAGCCAGCCAGCCAGCCAGCCAGCCACCCAGCCACCCAGCCAGACAGACGGACATGGCTATATCGACTCAGGAGGTGACGCTGATCAAGAATATATATATTTTTCTATACCTGCCACGCCTCCTTCTCTGCGTTACAAACGGAAGGACAAAGTGAATATACCCTGGGTGTAGGGTATAAAAACCAATAATCAAGTATTCAAATCTTCAGAAAATAGAACGAATTATACATACTATAAGTTTCAGGAAACTTTTGCTTCACTTAAACTTTAACATTTCTAAGATATTTTTGGAAAATATTTACATTGTCCGAATTCATCAAGTTCAAGACGGGTATAATAGTATTATTTCTTGTGCGACAATATTATTACTTTGGACACATAAATTTTCAGACCTCTGACCGGCTAGCGCTCAATTATAAGTAGATCACTGTGCCCTGTATGTAAGGTATAAAAATACATAGCAAAAAAAACCTTTCAGAAAGGTTTGATGCAATTTATTAAACACAATACTAATTGTGTGAGTTAAAAAAAAAATTAAATCTGTTCACATAACTTACCCTTAAGAAGGTCCACTCCCATTTCTTTTCATTGTACAAGGTATTATGAGTTTCATCCTCTCCGGTCTGCATACGCGACGTGGATGATTCTATAAATGTATCCATTTTTCTTGTTTTTTTTTTGTGTTAAAGGCTGATAGGAATCCTTTTTTTATGATTTGTTTTATTTTTTCACTAATCTCAAATTTTGAGCATTTTCAATGTATTGCTGGTATCAGCTTCGTTTTGTACACTACGATTACTTAAGCATAATGCACTACTAAAATTAAAACTTGAGGGATCTTAAAATGAAAACGTCGTTTTTAATATTTTCACTATGAATGTATTGTATTCATACTCTTATGTGTATTCTTTTCTTTTAATTCAAAATATTAGTAGCTCGTTTTTACAGGAATTATTTAAATATTAAAAAAAAAGATATTTCGGAAATCGGTTGAAAAATTAGATAATCGTTATTTGTTTGTTTGTTTTTTTTTTTTTTTTTAATATTTACCGTTAATACTTGAGATATTATAATTTCACATGTCACAATAAAAGTATGATGATTATGATTAGTAATGGTTCTTTTTATTTTTGTATAATATTTTTTTTTCGGTTTTTTTGTATTTTTAATTTTAGTTGAAAATTTTTTTCATTCTACAAAAATTTCAAATTAAAAATTTGATGTTTTTGTCGTTTTTCGTTCCTTCATTTGATTTGTTTTTTGTTTATTTCGAATTTTTAGTTATGTTCCCAATGTTCCCAAATGGTTTTAAAATGTGATCAATAAACACGTTTCAAATATATTTGTGTATATATCGACACATCCAACGTAAAAGTTTGTAACTCAAGTTACCAACTTTTTACGGGACAACGATTTTCGAAATCTGCGCATTAGACTCCATCTTGTGTCAAATTTTGGTACCTCTAGCTTGAAATTTGAAGGGTTGGGAGCAATTTTTGAAGTTACAACCTAAGTATATTTTAGTGAGGTCTCCATGCAAAAACTTGGCAACTTAAGTTGATAACTTATGCATGGGACAAAAATAACAAATTGCGTTGGTAACTTAACTTACGAAGTTATTAGTTAATTTTTCTCTAAAAATCAGTGGTTGAAAGTCCTACATACCAACGTAATGTCCGTAAAACATTTTTAATACTAGTTGGCAAGTTAAGTTACCAACTTTCCTCATGGAACTGAAAGAGAACATTAGTTGGTAACTAGAGTTTATTTATTATTTTATTTTTTATGTATTAATTTTATTCAAATTTGTCCAAATTATAAGTTGAAATTGTTAATATCTCTGTAAATCGATTTGGAATAGTGACAATGATTTAATAGTCGAAAAACCTTTATTTTGTCTACAGGTTTCAAAAGTATTTATTAAATTTTTGTTTTTAGTTTTCTTGTTTTAACGACAACAATACAAAAGTGTTCATAACTAAAAACTACGTTTTTCGAGTTACCAACTTTTACGTTGGGCGTATCGATATTATTTTTATTTTAAAATTATTCAGCTAAAAGATTATTTTATTGCTTTAAAGTATATTTTATTTTGTTTCTGGACGACATTAGGTTTTTAAGGAATTCTAATAGAAAGTTCTTGGTATGCTCAAATCCAAAGGTATATCCGCTGTGTTCATCCGTGTGTAACTCAAAGCAGGAGGTGTGGTATAAAAAAGTAAACATATTCGTGATCAACTCCACCTTGAGAGTCGTTGTAGTCTTAAGGGCCGTCCACACGCACAGTTTTACCTCAAGACTTACTTGCGCAAACTGGTTTGTAAGTAAGTAAGTAAGTCTGTACGTGTGAACCTCAAAAGTCAAGTTTGCACAGTTCAAAAGGTCAGCCTGTGCTTTCTTTGACTTTCCAAAGATTTTTTTGTGCAAACTAAGCTTGCGCAGGCAAGTTGGAACGTGTGGACGGCGTGCAGGCCGTGCCTTCAATCTGTCGCTTAGATTGCAGTCTTCAAATGCATGTATATTGCATATGATAGCTCTGTCATGAAAATTATGCGTTTTTTCATGGATTTATTTTGGAAAATATACAAAAGAAAAAACAATTCAAATGAAAATAAAATGTTTGCTAGACGTCATGTTTCTATGAAAATGAAGTATGCTGAAAACTGCACAGACTTGCCCGTGTCGTGTGGACGCGATATAAAAAGTATGCGCAAACTCTCTAGTTTGCATGAAATAGGTTTGCGCAGTTAAGACTGTACGTGTGGACGGCCCTTTAGATAGACTATGCTATGGTCTTGGTATTGGTCTTGCTCACGATAGTCATCAAGACCAGGACTGCTTTTTAGTCTTGCGAATTTGTAGTTAATAGCCCCTTTCAAGCATAAAATTATATCTCATTTCGAAATTTGGCATCTTAAAAACCCAAATGCTTTGTAAAAATAACGTTTGGAAATTTTGAGTACTCAAAAATCTTTAGAAATTTTTTCAAGACCAATACCGAGACCAAGACTTAATGACCAAGATCAAGACCAAGATTCAATATCAAAACCAAGACCAAGACTCAATTTACAAGAACAAGACCAAGACCAAGACTGCTATGGTCTTGGTCTTGGTCATGGTTTGCTCATCACTAATCTTAGAGCTTTATATTTTATCAATGAACTTTATTAAGGAATTAAATTCGTTGGGGCTTTATGTATACATAATTACGTGGTATGATTTTTACTTTCTATCAATTAATTTTGTTTTTGTTTATACAACAATTCTCCTGTTTTTTTTCGTTTTTGAGTACCGATATAAATTTCTTAACACTGTCTTTTATTGGCTTTTAAGTTGATAAATAAATAAATATATATTTGTGTACAAGCGCATATTTTACTTTATCAATATTTTTCGATGGCATCTTGTGATAAGCTTCACGGTATATATTGTATTATATATACTGTGCAAGCCTACAAGTACGTAT
Organism: Calliopum simillimum; assembly: GCA_951812925.1. Taxonomy (NCBI): domain Eukaryota; kingdom Metazoa; phylum Arthropoda; class Insecta; order Diptera; family Lauxaniidae; genus Calliopum; species Calliopum simillimum. The sequence continues at coordinate 95,717,233 of OX638371.1, forward strand.
ATCAATATTTTGTTTTATAATCGTAACAATTCATTAACTTATTTCAATTTGAAAACCAGCAAAGTAAATGTTGATAAATACATAAGATTTATGTATGTCGTTTTCTATTGGCGAAAAAATATCAACCTTTTTTACTATTCAGTAAGAAAAATCTTTGATCTGAAAAGATCGGGATGAATCTGACAAACTATACTGTAAGACCTTTACGAAGATTTTCGCCAAGCACTTGGGTGAAACCACAAGTCTATAGAAAACGTGGTTAATAAAAAGTCACGTAGAAAAGATCGTTGGAGAAGGCAATCGAAGAATCTAGCTAGTCATTTCCTCGGTACCGGACAAATGGCGGCAAATTCAAAACTTGCGTAAATTATGGGACACCCTTACATTTCTGGGCACAATTTCGATTTCCTTGGCCCCTCGATTGCTGATGTTTTTTGTAAATCGTTTTCGAGATATCAAAAATTTTATTCAATATTTTCGACTTATTTTGAGCCAATTTATAAAAAAAACATTGTCAAATCGAGGGGTACAGAAATCGAAGAGTCTCATAACTCTGAAACTAAAAAAAAAAAAAATAATATAGACATGACGATTATATCAAAAGAAACGTATTTAAATTTAATATTTGTGATTATAGTCCTGAAAAATTATCTTATCTCGAGTTATGTTCTTTTGTCAGAAGATGAAATTCGTTTGATATATAACATACTTTGGGACAAATAACATCTCTTGAAAAAATTGTCGATACCACTCCCCCCACAACAGGCAAGGTGAAGCAATGCACAGCGGGATATGCAAGTATATGTAAACGATACGGTAACAAATCTTCTCGGAGGTGATAGAGGAGACCTAGACTAACAAAAAATTTCAAATGGATGATGGGTCTAAAAGCTACACCTGAGGAGTTATTGAGAAAAAACGTGTTTTTGTTTACAAAAAAAATTTCTTGGGCCACCCTAACATTTCAGAGAACATTTTTTGATAAGAATCCTTTAGCCAATTGTATGAGCTTTCTAAAGGTGCAATTAACTTATAGAATTTGAAAGGATTTTGCAAAGTTCAGAAAACTTAAAATTTAAATTTGTATCACTATTTTTTATTTTGGTGGATGTTTTAGTATGCGAAAGGTTTTATAAACATAGTCTTTTATTGCTTTTTTGGAATTCTTGTAAAATTTCTTTTAATTTGGTAGCGCCGTTGTCATACCAATATTTTAATTTGAGATCAGGAAAAACACTTTACAAGAAGAATCCTTATGCTTCTGAATTCGGATAATTTAAAAGAATATTGCATAGTTCTAGGGGGGTTGAGTTTTGAATATTTTCCGCTGAAGTTTTAGATTCGCTGTATTTTGTTCAATTTCAACAATTAGAGGAAACTTTGTAGAGATGAATTTTATAATTTTCAACAGGCTTTAATTTTATGACGGTCAATTCTGAGTGGTACACGACCATTTGTTTGCCGGAAGTCTTCGGAGAAATTCGTAAAACCAACCCCCGAAGACAAATCATTCTCCATCATGACAATGCGAGCTCTCACACATCTCATGAAACAGATGAATTTGTGAGCAGTCAAAACATCGAGTTGATGACTCATCCTCCGTACAATCCTGATTTGGCACCCAATGACTTCTTTTTGTTCCCGAGCATCAAAGGTAAACTGCGTGGTCAAGGATTTACGAGCGTCGAAGAAGCAGTTGAAGCGTTCAAAAACCATGTTTTGGAGTTGTCTCAAGAGGAATGGGAAAACTGCTATGACAAATGGTTTGAACGAATGCAAAAGTGTATTGATCATCAAGGGGAATATTTTGAATAACAATAAAGCCATTTTTAATCAAAAATGTTTGTTATTATTTGCTGTTCCCAAAATAAAACTAGTGCCCTACGTACTTGTTGATCGTGCCTAAAATGGCGGAGATAAAGAAAAAAATCACGGGGTCCTGGAATGATTTTAAATAAAAAATTCCTGCAGCCCAAAAGTACAAAAGCGAATTTACTCCTGATGTTGCATAGAAACAGAATCTATCGAAAGAAAAATCGAAAAACCTACACTTTTTAAGATATGCTGCTCCTTTTTTGAAAATAATCACAATCGATGTGTTTTGCAATGCTAAACGCGAATCCAACCTCAGAATTGCTCTATCGTGTATAGTTTATGAGATATTGTAACCTAAAGACCAAAAAAAGTCGTTTTTTGCCATTTTTTGAAGCGATATAACTATGTAACATATCATTTATTCGTCAAATGTGGCTTAGATACTTGAAAGCCTCAATCTTTTCCTTTAAAACCTAATTTAAATTATGTTGATATCTTTTTTTTCCTCAAAAATATCCTAACCTAAAAAGACACAAAAGTGCAATATTTCGGTCTACGATATCTCTTAAAAGCATGAAGATATAAATATAATTTAAATTAGGTTTTAAAGGAAAAGATTGAGGCTTTCAAGTATCTAAGCCACATTTGACGAATAAATGATATGTTACATAGTTATATCGCTTCAAAAAATGGCAAAAAACGACTTTTTTTAGTCTTTAGGTTACAATATCTCATAAACTATACACGATAGAGCAATTCTGAGGTTGTATGGGAAAATGCCCCAATTGGGAAAATCGAGATATTTTCAAAAAAGGAGCAGCATATCTTAAAAAGTGTAGGTTTTTCGATTTTCCTTTCGATAGATTCTGTTTCTATGCAACATCAGGAGTAAATTCGCTTTTGTACTTTTGGGGTGCAGGAATTTTTTATTTAAAATCATTCCAGGACCCCGTGAACTCATTTAGGAATTAATTTTTTTTTTTTTAAATTATTTCAGATAAGCTTTCAGTGTAAATCGAACTTTTTTTTTTTTGTAATTCTATCTTGTAGGTATGCATCAAGTTTTGTCATTATTTATTTGGTTTCTTTTTTTTTAACTCCACTGTGCATTGTTATCAAACGATATCCATTTTCTCGTACCAAATTTGCCATTAGGTAAGATTATTATATCAAGGAATGGTTGAATTCAGGTGTTTAAACTAAGCTGATGATACTAATTACAAATAAGTGCAATAAGTACTGAAAGAAACAAAGCATTGATTTCATTTCATTTTCATTCAATAAAGCCATTTTGACCACATCATTGAACGGCACTAAAAATGTCGTTCATTGAAGTACTTAGCTTCTCAGTAACAGCATTTATTGATAAATATACAGTGAAAGCTTCCATAAACGGAAACACAACTTCGCAAATAATACAGCCTGAAAACTTCGCAATATTTTAAGTAAATGCTTTGCTCGAAAGGTAGTTCTTTCTTACCTAATTTGGCTAAGATTAATCATGTGGTACTTACTAAATGTTTTGCTGCATTGGGCTTGTGACTTTGCACATAGTAGACACATTGTATGAGTAACATTATATGAGTACATATCGGAAGCTTTTTATATTGCAAATACTGGTAAAATTGTATTTTTTACGAGACAGTTTAGCAAAACGATTATAAATACTGAATTCCTTGTACACGTATTAGGTACGAACGGCATGTGACCCGTTCAAAAACATTTTCAAAAACTGTATTCAATATACATATGTATGTACATAGATCTAGAAATGCATTTTTTATGTGAAACTATTATGAAAATTTTTCCGTCGTCAATATGTGCACGGTTATGGGAACCGTCCGCTTTGAGAGCTTTCACTGTACAAAATACCAAGATATCAAAGCCAAGTTAAAATGTAATGCACTTAAGAATCAAATGTTCTTGTCAACATACATATAAAGTATATTTTCTTTCTAAGCAATAAGTTCTAAGAAATATTTTGCAAAAATTAAAAATGTCTGATATTTAACACGTTCTTACTTAACAAAATAAATATATCTGAAATCAAAATAGATTGCCTAATTGATTGATTCGCATTAAATTTAGTTGGATTATAAACTCATGTATCAAATAACTATTTTCGTATATATTTGTTTTTTTTTAATTATTTTGATTGATTAATTGCACCATTTGAAGATCTTCCGTAATCGCACTTATTAATTTACGTCGATTGTTAACGCTGCTACTTAAGTGATTTACACGGCGTACGAGTTAATAAGCAAAATTGCCTATCACACAATTACTCATCAAATTGATAAGAAAACATCATATTTTATAATTGTAAGATATATGGAGTGTGAAGAAATCCAGAGAAATGGGAAAAGCAAAAGAAATTTATACGCACTACTGACGACACCCGCTGAGCGCGAGTTATAACTGTGAACTGAGCGAAATTCAGTTGATAACCCTATTTTTTTCTTCTTCTTGTACCTGTCGAACCGAAATCGAAGAATGAAATGTTGTTTTATCAGTTAAGAAATGAAATTAATTGATTGATTAAATTTCTGTGTTAACGTTTTTATTTTGTACGGTTTCAATTTTCACCTGCTAGAGAACGTGTGGTGGTGTAAAAAGGTGGCTTGTAGATATGGGTAGCTATGTATTCTTTAGACAAAGGATACGTATATTGCTCTTTATTGTGTTCAACATTAAGCAGAAGGCTTAAAAACAAATCAATATCAATTTGTTATTAACAAATATATGTTTGTGACAAAGAAATATTTGTTTGAACCAAACAACGATTGGGCAATCAAAATTCTTACTTAAAATTGATGTCCTTATAGTGATAATAATGATGTCATACCACAAAAATAGACTCAAATGACTTATAAATATCAATTAGCATCAGTATTAAATATGGAAAAAAAGATGTTAATGTTAAGGTTACGAAGCTTCTGGGAGATGAGAGAGAAGACGTTGACTGACACAAAATTCTATGTAAGGGGGGTCTTAAATGTGGCTCTGAAGAGTTATAAGGAAAAACCTTACTTTCCGACTTGCTAGAGAAAACTTTTCGATTGAGAACTTTTAGTCAGTTCTATGATCTTTCTGATGATCAAGTTTGTTTATACTGTTAAAATGAATTTTGGAAAGTTTTTGGTCTTTTAAGTTGAAATTTAAAATTTAAATTTAAAAGAGGAAATTAATTTTGGAAGAGTAGTTAAAATTTGGAAGTAGAATAGTTTTGTCTAACAAAATCACTGACCTTCTTAAAACAATTTAATTTGTCCTTACTCCATGAGGTTCCGGCAACAGCACTCAGCACACGGTTTCTTTGGCTCAATTTGGAGTAAACCTCACTTGCGTACCTTGAGAATTTGTATAGGTTATCTAGTGTCACCCTGAGGATTTTCGGATACTTAACGGTTGGTATTTGGTCATTGTTGATATGGATATTGAGAGTTGTTTTATTTACCTCGCTAGTCCATGAAGTGAAAAGCGTTGTAGACGATTTTTGCGTAGCAAGATGCAGCCTTCGATCACCGAAGAACTGCATGACAGTAACAAGATACGCAATAATCTTCTGATCAGCATCCGAAATTGTTTTGGCTGATGCCACAATAGTGCAATCATCAGCGTATAGAACCAAAGTGACCTCAGACGGAGGGGGTGGTATGGTAGAGAGATTGAAGTTAAAAAGCAGAGGCGAAAGCACGCCCATCTTAATGTAAGTTTTCGGAATTTAGATCTAGTGTTTCTAAATTTCACGAAAGCCCGTCTACCATGTAAATAGGCTGCTAGAAACCTCTTGGTACTTACAAGGAGGGTCATGTTTTGAAGTGTTTTGAAGATCCGCAAGGAGGTTGTTCAAGTCGACAGTGTCGTAGGCCTTCGAAAGATCTAGAGCCACTGCAATCGTACGCAGATGCGGCCTTTTGCAGTTAAGCCCTTCTGTAATGACAGATGTGATCTCGGCCAAGGCAGTGGTGGTGCTATGGTTCTGTCTGAAGCCATATTGCTGGTCAGCGAGTTTAAGATGCTGCTGAAGTTGCAGCAAGAGAAAGTTCCGACACCTTTATCGCAGGACACAAGTGAAATGGGCCGATATGAAGTGCCCAAGTCAGCAGGTTTACCTGGTATAATTAAAGGGATTACAAGGGCATCCCTCCACATTGTGGGTATGTTCTTGCGAGCGAGGGTGAGGTTGAAAATCTCTGTTAAATAGCACATTGCCGACGGTGGTAACTTTTTCAGCATGACCATGGCAATTCCGTCTGGACCTAGGGCCCCGGACGGATTCGCATTGCGAACAGCTGCCACCACTGCATCCAGAGTAAAAGGCTAAGGATCTGTCGAATCACGAATACAGACGCTTAAACCTTTTAAGTATGACTGCTTTATTTATTTCTATATGAGGGGTGTTCCACGAACTGGTTTCAAAAGTGGAAGGCGCATTTTTACTATCGCTATACTGACAACTGTCGAAACCTATAGCGGTGCACGGGGGATTTTCCCTCTGCCCCGAGAGATCCTTAATTGTGGACCAGAGTTTTTTAAAACCGATGGAGCATTAAACGAGGTGTCTCTGCCACAGCGACCTTTTATGATCATTGAGCAGTTTACGTATGTCCCTGGTCATTTGTGGAATTCTAGGATCGTTCGGGTGGGCCGCCCGTAGTGTGTCTCTTTCCTCCGACAATCGTAGAAAAGTAGTTGGGTAACTAAAGGGCCGTCCACACGTACAGTCTAATCTGCGCAATCCAGTCTGCCCAGGTAAGTATTGAGGAAAAACTGTCCGTGTAGACGGCCCTTAAGCTTAATCCGAAGAATTCTGTGAGGAGGATATCACGAAGTTTTCGCTCACCAGTTGCGGAAACAGTATAAAAAACAGTTTAATTCTAGTTTCTCATACAAATCGAAAAACATTTTATATGGAAAATGCACCAGATCTGTTGTGCATAAATAAGCATAAGCTAACTAAACCGCCTGTCACAAAAAAAAATAAAAAAAAAAAATAGTGGGGTAAGTCTAAAACCGAATTTTACAATTACAGCATTTAATTTATTGAAAAACTCTGGAATCTTCAAAAAAAAAAAAATGTTTTTTAGATCTTCGACCGCATAATAATATATTTATAAGCTTATCTGATGAATTTGCGAGCGTTTCTTTGCAAAAACTAGCTTCAAAGGCTGTGTTTTTGTGAACATTTAGTTTGGGCTCGTGTAAGCACATTCGGACAAAAGTATGGGCAAGCAGCAACAAATGTGCTAAACTTAACCCAGATGACTAAATGTGCTTAAGCCAAGACAAGATAAATTGTTCACAAAAATGCAGCTAGTAAAACATAATCGACATAAGCTGTGTTTTTGACGATTTGTCGGTGTTAAATTAAGCATATTTGCTATTGCATTCCCTGACGTTTTTCAGAATGTTCTTACACAAGCACAGATAAATTTTCGTCAACACAGCTATAAGCGGGGCATACACTAGCGATTATGTTCGTCAGTCGCTGCTGACTGTCACTCATCCACAAGCCATTTTGTGGTTGTTTGATGACTGACGAAAAATAGCGGCAACACACGAAAACAAGAGAAATTTGAGCAAAACTGACGAGCTTAATTAATAGTCTGTACCGGCTTGTAAATAGTTCAAACAAATTAAATTCTAACAAAAAATGTCACCAAAGAGTGAGTATTCGTTGATCTGGCAACGCTGGTAGTGAATGAAAAAATTGTAAGAGATTTAACAGCTGATATGCGTCCAATTTGACAATCAAAACGTCTTCAGTCAGACAAATTTTGTGCTTTGGTTTTTTCCCGAAAACATTGCATGTGAAAAAATACATTTTTAAGTTATATTAGTGCGCTAATTTGCTTAAAAAACGAAGTTAGTACTTCTTACTAGCATAAGTTTTGGAAAGAAAAGAAACCCGGCGAAAAAAAGCAGCTATCGCGTCATGTCCGCCTTTACGGAAAGCGCATTGTTAAAAAAACTCGCGGAACTTAATTCCAGTCAACAAAGCATCCAAACACTATCACTATGGTTAATACATCACAGAAAACATCATTCGGTCATTGTTAAAACTTGGCTGCGGGAGCTGCAAACAAGTAAGTTGAAATATTACCGGGATTAAAATTTGTTGTTTATTAATTGATTTTTTCACCATTTTCTTACCTCTTGCAGTGCCGGAAAGCAAAAAATTAACCTTTATGTATTTGGCCAATGATGTTATACAGAATAGTAAAAAGAAAGGACCAGAATATGGCAAAGAATTCTCTTTGGCGTTGCCCAAAGTATTTTCTCATATTGGTGAAAAATGTACTTCAGAGAAGTTGTTCGGAAGTCTTGGACGTATTCTCAATATTTGGGAAGAACGTGGTGTCTACGATACAAAAACAATAACTGAATATCGCGCACGTCTGAATAAAGAACATAGCAGTGGCGGTGGCGGTGGTGGTGGTAACGATGGCGGTGGCACACCTGAAGGCACTCCACCTGGTTTTGTCAATTCCACTTCATCAAATAACAAAGAGAAACAAGCCGTTGAGAAAAAAGAAAAACGTAAACATGATGAAAGTAAATCAAAATCTAAAAGACATCGCAGCGCAGCATCTTCGGCAAATGCAGCTGAAACACCAGCACCATCTGCTAATGGTACAGCAAACGAAGGTAGCCATATAACATTAAGCCCACATGCACCGATCGGTGAACCACCAGAACCTGAAGAGCTAATCAAGGCGTTGACCAACATTGAAAACTCGGCTTCTAGTGATGCAGTAGTGCGCGAACGTATAGCTAATTTACCACCGGAAATATCAGAAATTGGTTGTCTCAGCAAATTGGAGGATAAAGAAGCTGCAAAAGCTTTAGCAACGCAGGTGAAAAATAATATAATCATTAGTTATGTTCAAATAAATCGAAACTTTAGTAATGCGCTTAAATTAAAATGTCTAGTCTGAGATACGCACATGTTTGATTATATCATTATTTGAATGGAGTTTTTCAATTCTTCTTTGCAGGTCAATGAAGCTGTTCAACTGTTAAATGAGTATAATACGCGTTTAGCAGTTGAAATGGAAGATCGCACTAAATTAGCAGCAATGTTGAGGGACTTTCAAGCAGAACAAAAAGAGTTGTTAGTTCAAGCGGAACAGCGCTTAGATGTAAGTAATAAAAAACAGAACTGACTACTTTGAAAGGGGTAACAAATTTGGGCGATTTACTTAATAGTTCAATATACAATTTAACAATTGCCATCGAATTTGAAAATATAAATAAGAACATCTGTGAAATTTAAATTAAATACGTTTTGCATTCCGCCGTTCTATCTCATTCAGAAAAATGCTGTATTTAGTACATTAAGTAAAATTTAAAAATAATTTCCTTTTCTCTTTTTAGGAGTACAAGAAAAAACTAAGCAAAATGATTGCTGTTCAAAAGGAGATACGTGATCATCTTTCAAATTTACCAGACTTGACACAATTGCCTGATGTAACTGGTGGCTTAGCACCGTTGCCATCTGCTGGCGATCTCTTTAATATACATTAGTTAATATAAGTAAGTTTTCTCAAAAATACATATGAAAAGAACGAAATGTTAGTAACACTATTTGTAATTACTTAAACTTATATAAAATTAAGTACTATGCCAATGCATAGTATGCATTCATTATATAGTAAAAAGTAATTTAAAAATGATTTACATATTCACAATTGAGGAATCATGGAAACCTTTTAATTATTTACACAAAATTTTACAGTTGTATTATTTTAATAAGATCACATTGATTTTGTTGTTTATATTTCACTCAAAGGTACATTTTTTTTTTGCAAAGTAAAATTTTCTGCATTTTTAAAAAAAATTCTTTAAAATTATTAAATGTTTTCAATGATCTTAATGTCCCAATTTTGGTTTTTATAAATACCTAATAATAAAGTTTATTATTAAAAAAAAAAAAAAAATTAATTAAAACATTATGGCCAAAATAGATTAGATTCTAATCCTGGGTTGCATGCATTCTTTGATATCTGTCAAATAAGTAAAAAGTCGCTTAACTTTTTAAGCATCTCAAGCATTGAAGTTTCTAACAGGTAAAATATGGACGAGAAAATGGCTTTGCTAAATGTCAAAATCATGTATTTGTCTGAAAAATGCCTGTCGAAAATATATTCCTTTCTTGAGAGGGAAGTGGAAGGAAGATCCGGATATAACAGTTAGAAAAAGCAGTGTGCGTTGGAAACCCTTGAATGGATATCAAAAGGATTGGCGTCATATAAAAGGTATTTTAACAAGCTTTAAAATTGTCTGTTTGTTTTTAATTTGTTATACATTTTTAATTCGCGCTCCGGACTTCCTTTTCAAATATTGGAGTATTAATTGGTACAACAAATGTCAAAATCATCCCTCCAAAATTATTGGCAATAACCTTACTTTCCAGTGAATTTTGCCCTTCCAGAAATTTATTTTTGTGATCTTTGGAGTCTCAGAAAGTTCACGAGAATGTTTATTCATGATAAGGCACTTCATTTTTTATAACTAAACCTAAAATATACCCATTTAAAAACCATATTAAAAAACTAGTAAGGATGTTACCTTTGGCCTGGCCAAAAATTAAATACCCTACACTGTAGTATTTTGAATTTTGCTTGTACGGGAGGTGCCACTTCCTCTTGACTGAATTCAACTAGTTTTTGCTTAGATCTTGCTGTCTCTTACTGTCTCTAGTAATTATGTGTATTTTGGTTGCTTTATCACCAATAATGCTCTCAATATTGCGTTTTGAATATATTTTTTGTATGGACGGTAGACGTATATGTTGACCGATTTTGCTCATTTTCAATTCAAATCCAGTGTACCAAATTTGATTGAATTATCAGCCAGACAGACAGACAGACGGACATGGCTATATCGAATATAAATACTTTTCTATACTTGCCACGCCTCCTACTCTACGTTACAAACGGAAGGACAAATTGAATATACTCTGGGTGGTGTAGGGTATAAAAAAAAAATTATTCAGGCTTGTTCCATAATCCGTGTGGTTTCAATTGCTATTAATTTCGGAAGCTTTTTGATGAAAATGTTGAGTCACATGATAAAAAGTATCAGAATCTCTTTTGTGGAGAATTAATAGGAAATATTCGCTAAAATTGAATTTCTCGACTTTTTGCGGATTGCAAAGAATATTTCACAAACGGTTAATTTTTCGATAATGCAAATCAATATCATTTCTAGAAACTGTAATTGTCTACAAAAGAGATTCTAAAACTTTTTATCGTTTGACACATCGTTTCATCCGAAAGCCTCATAATGAAAAATAATTGAAATCACACGGATTTCGGAAACGCCAAAAAAATTTATGGAAATAAAGCCAGAAAAATCTCCACTCAAAACTCTGGGCTTATTTCTATTTTATTTTGGAAATAAAGCCTTAAACTTTTCTAGCGCTTTTTCTAAAATGATAGCTTTATTTCTCAAAGTGATGTAGTTTATAAAACGAAAATGGCGCCAGAAAATCTTTTGGAAACAATGCCAAAAATGAAGTAGAAAATAGAGCCTGAATTTTCCACCATCACTCTCTCCCCAATACACGTGACCCTTATCCAAACATTTAGCTAAATAGAGCAACAGTCTTGTCTATAAAGAAATTTTTTTATTTTCTTTTGGTAAATATTATAATGTACTTAAATATGTATGCAAATGATTAAACATACAAACTCCCACTTGTCTAATGCATTGTGTAATTAGCTTGTCCATGCCATTTTTCAGCGAAGTTAACAACATCGGCTACATTGCTCGCCGGTGACATTTTTACCGCCACTGAGAACTTACTCCAAACATCACGATTTGCCAGCTTATTAGAGGATTTAAATGTGACTGGTTGCCTGCCACGAACTGGATAGGCACTAAGCAAACATGCTGAGTCGTTAATACCAAGACTGGATTCATATAGACCACGATCATCGGTAGGAAGAACCTATACGAGAATATAATGTATAAGAAATTTCACAAAATAAACTAAATTTTCACTCACTTGATCAACCTGTTGATCCATGCTTACAGCTAAAACCCATTCACGCACTTCTTCATGCAAATTTGGATCATTTTTAAGGTGTATATCTTCTGGCAACGGTACTGAACTGGGAAAATCAGTACAAGCCAAATCGGAATGATCCACCAAATTGCCAGATCCTTCTTCAATAGCTTCACAAACATCTAAATAATGATTCAACATTACAAAAGCTTCCGCTTCACGGCCAGCATTACGTAGATCCATGCCGGCTTCATAAAATCCCTTATCAACAGGAATGAGATCAGTATGACGTAGCAACGCGATAGAAATGCGTACACCAACTGGTTGCAGTGATTGCACCTGACGACAAGCTAAACGTGTGGCATAATAATGCGCAATCAGCAGAAACTGATCGGTGTTTTCAGTAATTTGCAATTGCGAGTAATCGGATGACTTGAGCGACTAAAAGTATATAATGGAAACATTAGAGTTGGTGAATTGGTGAGAAAGCATATTCACATTACTTGCAATAACTTGTACAGAAAGTCGCGTAAGTTCTTCCACAACCCCTCGGCAGCTAATTCTTCACGTAAAGCAAAACAATCGAGAGCAATTCTGGTATAAATATTAAAATTTGCCTCAATTGGCGGGGCGCCATAATTAAGGTACAGAGTCAACGCAGAGCTGCAGTCTCCATCACGTATAAGCTGCGCGGCATAAAGCGCTACATACTTTTGCAGCACTGGACCACTTATTTGCTTTGCTTTCTCTAGACAACGCTGCCACTGTCCCTGTTCGGCTAGCATATCAAGAGCGCTGACAATATCTTTTGAGAGAGCGAGAGAAAGGAAAAATATGAATCCAAATGTTAAAAGAAATCGGCACCGTTAAACTTACCAATGTCAGCTAATTGTTCCACATTGCCCTCATTACGTAGGCGTGATTTCTGTTGTTGCTCTACATATGCCATCAACTCTGGATCAATTTCTTTTGCCAGTCGACGTGCCTTTGACCACTGCTCAGCGCGTATAAAAACATCGACAGCTTCCTTAGGCATATCGGCCGCCAAATACAACTGTGCCGCTGGTCCAATCTGCTTGAGATGCAATAAACGTGGGCCCAATTGTGTTGCTACCTCAGTAGCGTCTCGACCTTCTAAGAATTGATTACAAATCTCTGCAGCACGCAACAACGCACGTTCCACAGCTGCTGCATCTTCAGCATTAGATGAATCGATTTGCATAAGACACTCAGCTGCTTTACGAAAGTCCTCACGTTTTGCGAATTCAGCCGCTTTCTGCAGATAGGCACGGGAATCATCATTACGTCCAGTGCCACTGCGACGATTCTCATGTGCCTGCAAACGCTTAAGATCATTCATTGCCGATGGATAATGTTCTTCGGCAATGCGCAGCGCATCGTCGAACATGCCCTCCTGTTTGTAGTGCTCAATAATAAGATCAGGACGTTGAGCGCGTAGTAGTAATGCTTCATAGTCGGGTAAATTTCGTGTTTCCAATGCGGCATTTGCTTGCCCGATCAGCACATCATTGACAGCATCAGGCAAATGTAATTCAGCTACATTAAGAGCAGCTTTCCAATCTCCGGCATGGGTATACATCAGTATGGCTTCTTTCGGCTTATTTGCCTTGAGAAATTCCGTCTCAGCTTCTTCAAATTTACCTTCATCTTCGAGTGACATTGCAATCTTGAGGTGTACCTCATCCGTTGATTTACCCGCATAACGACATAAATCCATAGCAAAATCAAATTGTCCAGAATCGCAAGCATAGCCCACAGCGGTTTCAAGTAATCCCAATTTGGTGAGCAGACGAACTGCACTTTCTACCGGCATTGATTTGGCCCACATGTAGGCCACTTGATTACTTGCACCATCAGTTCCCTTCTGTTTGGCTACACGATAACCATCTTCCCAACGTCCCGATGAACAATACATATGTACAGCGGATTTCCAATCTCCAGAGGCGATAAAGTGCATTTCAGCATTTTTAAATTTGCCTTTGGATTCTAATTGACGCGCCAAATGCAAATGTGTGCTATCTAGTAGATCCTTATGATAACGTTCTACCAGACGTATCATTGCGTCATAGAGTTCACGACGTTTGTACATAGCAATAGCTAAATCTGGTTCACTAACTGCCAGGAGTACCTTTTCTGCATCGCGATATTTTCCTGGAAATAGTCAACAAACTTTTACTTCTGAGTTTCTTGGTATTGTGTCATATGGGTTTCTTACCTTGCTCTTCTAAATTACCCGCCAAGTTTACAAACAGATCCCGCATTTCTTCAGTATTTAAATATTTTTCACCAATCGAATATGCACGTTCCCACTTGCCTTGTCGATTCAACAGCTCAATAGCTTCCTTGAAAAGATTGGCGCGCACCAGTAAATCTTCAGCACCATCAATATCACCAGCAAAGGCCAAATGTTTCGACAGGTCCAAAGCATAGCGTTGAATTTCCTCAGGTTCATCCAGTACCTTAGCGATCTGTACTGCCTTACGCCATTGTTTTGCACCAACAGCGGCCTCCAATGCTTTTTGTGTAGCACCAGCCTCTATATAATGATTGATCGAGGCATCCAACTGCTTACGGGATACTAACCAATCACCCCATTCCTCTTCCAAACTTGTGACCTCGTCAGGCGATACTTGACGTGCCAAATCTAAAGCTCTCGCATATGCGCCACCTTTGCGATAGAGGCCAAGAGCTGCCTCAAAACGGGACAGTTTATACGCAATATCACCAGCAATTTCGTAGAGTTCTGTTTAAAAAATATCAATTCAGGTATACACCTAAAAATCCAAATTTACAAAAAATTTAAGTAAAACTTACCACAATTGATTAACCCCTCTGTAACCTTCAACATCAAATTATGATCATCCAACAGATATGGCGTTTTCATTGCCAGCCTGGCCGCTCTGGCTGGTTTGTTTGCCTTGAGGAATAATGTCATTGCCTTTTCTACTTCACCTTGCGCTTCGAGCACTTGTCCGGCTTTTTCTTCTTGACCCGTTGAAAGCAGGAATTCCATTTGCTCTTCCTTTAGCTGCTCCAGTGCACCATAGCCACGACGTTCTGCCAAATTTACAGCTTCATCCCACATTCTGAGCCGTTTATACATTTCCAATGCAGCTTCAATATCACCTTGCTCCAAGTAGATACGTTCAGCACTCCTTAGATCGGATGCTAATAGTGCCATTTTAGCACGTACCTCGGGACATAAAATACCAGGATTACCTGTAGCCTCTTCAAATTTATCCGATTCTTTTATCATCTCATCAAGGTAGAACGCTTTCGAAACATTACCTAAGGCAGCATAACAACGTTGTGCTACTCTTAAATTACCATCCTCAAGTGCTATTATGGCCAAGTTGTGCCACATAGCCTTCGCAGCCGGCTTATCACCCAGAGTTTCGAGAAAATGTATGGCGCGTCCAAAGTCACTGTCATTTACTGCCGTGCCAAATTCTACCAGACCCTCGTCAAGTGTATACGAGTGCTCGGAAGGACCTTCCTGTGTGCGTACACAAGTGCGTCCCTGTTCCAAAAAAGTTACTTGAAATTATTGTGGAAATACTGAAGTTTGGACATGTGTACATACCGCTTCCCGTATCACTTCAATGGCATCACCGCGTATTGCTGTTAATGTTACATGCTCTGGCAAATCGATGTTATACCAAATGGCTAAATTGTTGTTGCTCTGCGCGACAACGACATCGCTTTGTGGCACCCATTGTATGAAAGAAATGCTACCGAGCAGCGTCTGCTTCTTGCCGGAGTAGATATCCACGAGTATGAGTCTGTGAAAGTTTTTTGGTAAAAGAAATTAGATTAATGTGCGCAATTGTAGGAAAAATTACCTTTGTTTTTTATCCCGATAGAGCAGCTTGTGTGCAGTTTCACTCAATTCCAACCAATCAATTTTAGTTTCATGATTCACCTGACCAATCATCATTTGATTGAGAAGATCAACAACACAAATCGTCTTTGCGTCAAGCAAAAAGGCCAACTTTTTATTATCCCTGTGTAAATTAGCAGTGATAAATATTTTGCTTATTGTAACTTAATAACCAAATTACCTGGTATTACCACGTTCATTCAAACGCACTGAGATGACATGCGGATTTACAAACTCTGTACGCACCGAACCCAGTATGCTGCTCTCACCATATTCGACCAGCGATAGTTCGCCAACATTGAAAATTAAACACACAGTTGGATTTTCAAAATAAAAACGTTCATGACGTCCCGATGCTGTCCATGGCACTTCACTAACAAGATTACGCGTCAAATCACAGAGTATTAAAGAATCTTCGGTGCGTGCAACAAGATAGTTATCTTTGCCCATAATACGCACATCATCGATTTCCAAACCGAGTTCAGATTCAATTGTTAACTGCTCAGTAGGTTCTTGAAGAGATTTAACCAGTAATTGACTTGGTGCAACATAGATTAACTCGAATTTATCTTGCCAAATGGTACGTTTAAGCACGGACTCGAATAGCAAAACTGCGCCGGTAACACTTGCAATTGCCAAGCTGCGTTCATTGAGAAAAGAAAAGGTCTAACGTCTCGAATCCAAACAGAAAGTGCGCACCCAAAATTAAAACTTACCGTGCTCCATCACGACGCCATAGCACCGATGTTATGGTATACAAAAATTTAATTTCCTTCGAAGCGCTCTCACTCCAAGCCGATAACCGTGGACTCCATGCAAAAATACGTACACGATCGAAGCTACCAAATGCCACCGCCTGTCCATTGGGACTACAAGTGGCTACGGTAAATTCGCGTTCACCTTCAGTGCGCGAGTAGTCAAATGTGCGTATTTGACGTCCCTATAAAGATATTTAAAAAAAAAGAGTCAACTTTGCTCTATCCTCTCATTTTCACTCACTTGAGTATCATAGAACACTATGCGCTGATCACAACCGCCTACACAAAAACCACCTTGAGGCCAAGCGAGTGCAAATGGTGGCACCGGATGCTGTAGCAAACGTCCGGAAGATTCATTTGCCTCATCTGTTATAAAAAAACGTATGATTGTACCATCATTGTGACCGGAAAGGAAACCGGTACCCTTAGTGTTAGCAGCCAATGAGATGCAAATACTGTCAGCGCTATACAAACTTTGCGACTTATTCGTCTTGCAGTGTAGTGCACGTACTTTGCCATCCTCGAGACCTTTAAAACGAAAAAAACGATATTAAAAACACATTAACGCGCTTTTGGTTTATTAGGTTCTTTGTCCACATATGCTCTCTTAGGCTTCTAAGTAGTTGATCAGACTATTATCCTCTTATTTATAGACGAAGTTATTATAGATTTTCCCCTGGCTAAGACTTTTTTATAGAAGCTCAAAACATTGAATTGCCTGAGAAAAAGCATATGGCAATGCGGGAGCTTAGACATTCCCTGACACTGTAAAAGAGCCATAAAGGAAGAGAAAATTGATTTTAACGCTCTTATGGCATGCTAATTGCTAAAACACCGACTAGAAAGTTAGTAACGCCGTTTGTCACATAGCGGTAATTAATTTCGCACGTCCATTAACTCGCTCTTTAGAGCAAGTATCCATTATAATTCCATTTATGATTCATTCTATGCCAGCGGCTGCTGATATAAAATGTGGTTGCTACACGTAGACCGTACATGCGAGTATTGATGAAATTAACTTTGCCTTCCTTTTCAAAGGCAACACAACACATATAGCAAGAGGCACACGTGCTCCTTAAAAATGTTATAATATACACTAAGCCTACTGAAGATGGGTACTTCACTCATTATAATTTCTCCTACCAGAAGAGTGATTTAACGTAAAATGTTTCCATTTCAAAAAGCAGCAACAAAAACTTACAACACCGGATGGGACAAAAGCAATGGCATTGTTAAGGATGCCTTGTAAAAGGATGCATCATAAAAAAGATGCTTTATCAAAGTTTCATCACAGCTCACAAACACACGTTTCAAGCCATTTAAAGTGTCGGTGAGTTGGTTATGTGTTTGTGTAGTATAAGGTGCTAAAAATAGAACTCTTTTTACAGGAAATGTTAAACATGAGAATCTCTCTACAGCAAAAGCTGTACCGAAAATATGTATGTTATATTTATACAGCACACTGAAAATCATAAGAAAAATGCTATTTGAGCATCATATACAGGAATTTTCAGGATCATTGTTACCTATAGAGCACCCGTTTTGTATAAAGAGGTAAAACACAAATCAGCACAAGTCAAACTCTGTAAATAACAATGAATGGCTTGTGTTTCAGTATCATGAGCAATGAAAACTGCACCAATTGCTGCCTTGGAAGTAGCGCTTTATAAACCACTTTTACATTTGGAGATAAGGAAGGAAGCGCTGAGTTTCGTAGCGAAGCTTATGTTACTGAACAGATATAAGGCTGGAACTTGCCCTAGGGAAGTAGCTGAACACCAACAGAAACCTTAAGATCACTATCAGTGATTACTGCATACTCAAATACAATATTCTGCACAACTTCCAAGTTATATTCTAACAAGTGCTTATGAAAAGGAACGGCCTCAATTTGTTGGTGATTTCCATCTATGGTACACAGACGCCTCCAAAACGAATGAGGGTGTTGTCGGGGTCAGGCCGCATAAAAATATATTTGCATGCATGAACCAAGAAAGCTTAGTGCTTCAAACGGAAGTAGATGCAATCGAGCTTTACCTGAGGGAATGTGAAAGAAGGCTTCCCGGTGAAATAAAAATCTCTATTCGATCAGACAGCAAAGCGGCTCTTTTAGCCTTAAACTCCTAGGTATAGTGGAATCGAGGGTAATAAAACAGCAAATGAGCTCGCTAGGAAAGGATCATGAACACAATTTTTTGGACCTATTCCGTTCTGCGGCCCACCTTGGATTTTAATAAAATTTAGCCCAAGCAATTAGTTGTACAGAAAAGATCTTGAAAGCTGAGACGACACCCGGGGCAACAGACAAGAAAGATCATTCATGCTAAGAGTTTTCGAACAAAGCACAGAACAGTTACATATCCTAAAACGTATACGGACTGTTACGCGATTTCTCAAGGAAAGTTGTTCGGTGAGGAAAAAATTCTCCAACGTGAGATAAATTTTCGAGATTTTGTAACAAAGAAGATGAAACAGCAAAACATAATCTATGCCACTGTGATAGTATAGCCGGATATAAGCTTCGTTACTTTGCTATCGCGTACTCCTTTAACTCTGAGGTGTGCACCTTACCCACAAGGGTCATACTGACATTCATTAATGCTAGGCGCATATGGACTGACTTCTAACTAAGTCTTATCAGCGTTAACACAATGGGTCACGCTGACGTTTCACGACTGGATCCACCCCTTTTCTAATTCTAATTCGAATGATGGTCACGATTCCTTGGCTGAATCTTTCGAAGGAAAGAAATGTAGACCTTGTCCCGTCTGTGCAGCTCAAACAGCTTACAGAGCCAACCACTCGATTGTACAAGACAATGTCAATTGCTAGCTGATGTGAGTTTTGAAGAAAACATGGACATGTTTAGGCGGCATCCAATTTTTACAGAACGGCTTAGTAGCTTAGCAATCCCAAGTAAGTCTGTAACTCTCTCATACCGATCTAAGCGAATTTGAGTCAGTCTACTGAATGTAAATTCTTCTTGAAAACAGAATAATTTTATGGAAAGTGTTCTTGCTATCCCTGGTTAGTCGACAATGCGTTAACAGTTCCTAGCTTGTTAGAGCAATTCTAGTATTAGCTTCGGCTACGAAGTCTGACAGGAGTTTTTTTAATTCACAGGAGTCAAAAGCCCGCCAAAGTATCTAGATTACTGGATACTCTGAACTGATATTGGATTATCCCTTTGAAAATTTTCACAATGGGCATTGTGGTTTGATTCTAACCGGAGGTTGAGAGCAAACTTGTCTGGTAAGCAAAATCAAATATATATTTAGTGGACCAATTAAAAAAAAAACAAATCATCTATCGAAAATGTGTGTATTATATATTAAATCACACAATTTGGGAATTTTTTTCTTAAAAATGGTATCGTCCAAATGTAAACCCTCGTGGTCACGTCACTCATTTATTCGAACACTTAAATTTCTTATGACGAACATTTGATGGATATTATCTTTCAAAACCGCCAGAGAAGTTAATCTATTAGTGTAAATTCTACACTTGGAATAAACCCAATGGAAAAAGTTCATTGGGGTTAAATCAGGACTGCATGGAGACCAATTTATGTTGAAAAGCGCTCAATTGCCTGGTTTATGAAGTCGAAGTCAAGCCTTTGCCTGGCATCCTGGGGTTTTAATTCTTGTACCAATTGAATTAAATGTGTATAAAATGGTATAATGATGATCTAGGTACATTTAAAGCACTTGCGTGCTTCCGAATCGAAAGGTTCGGATCGTCACAAACAGATTGGTTAACACTCTTCACATTTCTGCCTTTCTTGATGATCATAATCGTACGGTTTTTTTGATTTTACCAATATTGTACCAGTCTTCCTAGACCTATTTTCGAATAAGAGGTATACTTGGCGTTTCATTTATTGCAGAATCTTCGCCAAATCAGTCGCCGAATTCTTTTTTCTGTAAAGCTCTCACACGCAAAACGCCCGGTCTGCAGGAAGCTAATAAATATAAACTTTCACTCTCTGTAAAAGAGGTGTTCAAATTGACTTATTTCAGCAAAATCATAATACCTAATGAAGTGAGAATCATCAGAACTATATCAGGATTGTAGTTTGAAACAAGGACGTCTCAAACTAAATTGACGTCTCATACTATAGAAACGCCTTATAGGTGAATCAGGGAATAGTAGTCAGTAGAGAAACGCACTCGTTAACTATTATGCACGATGAAGCAATCGCTATTCTCCGACGAATATAAAGGACGCGAGTAGAAAGTTTTGTATCGCAGTTCTTATTCTTTTGATTTTCGAAATTTAGGTCGTAATTTTTGCCACAGTTTGAAAAAACTGCACTAACTTATTTATAAAGTTCCATAATCCAAATAAAACGATATTTTTGGAACACCCAATTATATGTATTCATTTACAAGCTAGCGCAGGCAACTAACACACTCGTTTGTATTGTGAAATCTTTCCTCATGAAATCAAAATTTCCAACTTAAAGAGTGCATCCCACATACCACCGTATCCTACACACAACAAAACCCGCACGTAACAAAACTTACCAGCAATGATCGCTCCTGTCGATAACCAAATTAACGTCATGACAGCACCTGCTTGAGGGAATTTATTGCAAATAACTTTGGTCTCCTTCCAGGTTTCACCCAACTTGTAGACATAAACAATGTTGTCGCTTTGTCCCACAGCCAATTTGGTAGAATCAGGACTGAAGGCCAAACTGCGTATGACATAGGAAGTCTTGCCATTAGCCGGATTTGAAGGTTTCGTAGAGAATTTGTCACGTCGTTCGCCAGTATCATCGAAAAGTAAAATATGACGGTCGGCAGTAGCAACAGCCAACTTTTGATGATTTGGTGACCAAGCGAGGCCAGCAATGCGATTAATGTGATCCTTTAAAATGCGATAGTAAAAAAGATAATCGGAAACAAAAGTAATAGTAAAGTACCTGACCCTCGAGCAAAGTTTTTAAATATTTTAACTGCATTTTTTTGTTGTTTTTGTTAAACTTTGGCGAAATTGTAATTTAACTCTGAGCGAAATTCGTAGAATAAAAATATTTTTTTATATTTTTTTGTTTTGTTCTGAATTTATGTTATGGCAACTACAGCGAACATTGAGGTTACCATGACATCCATGACATTTTGCTGTTGCCCGCCAACCAACCGAGCGTTAAGGAGGAAACGTGTAGATTTTGTGCTGTTTAATGTTCCACACAGGATGGCAACACAATTTTTGCGTTGCCCTAGGGAGCTGCTGAATAGTGTCGTCGTATACGGTTGGCATTGTTATATTTGTTAGATATTTACATTAAAGGTTGTATTGTTGTACTCTCGCATACTTCATACCTTGAGTATTTTCGGGTTGTATTTATTCTCCTGTAATTTTTACGGGGGAGCATAGGAACTTCGGGTTACGACAGCTTTATTTGCTATGGATAAATACGCATAATCAAAAGTCAACATAAAACCCGAAGAATGGGAGAGACAGTCAACACGGCAGAGTAATGAAACGGTTCAAAACTTTTAAAATGTATGTCAAAAAAAATTGAGAGTGAGAGAGAAAGCGTGACATTGTGCTGTTATGTTGCTGTTAACATCGTATCTTACAGGTGGATCTGTTATTAACATTTCTTGTCATCACAAATTTGTGGCATGCTATTAAAGTTTAATTTTTTTAATGGAACCTCCACTCAGCTTGGTGGTGGTCGTGCATGAGTGGTTGGGTGAAAATGTTGTTATTGTGGTGTAGATGCTGTACATATTTTTTTCTTTTCTTTCAGTTAATGTCACTCATTTATTCTGGTGTATTTCAACAATGAACTTTTTGTCAGCTTGTGTTTATCATTAAACAAGGTCGATGCTTTTTTGTGCTGTTCTTTTTGATTTTCGAAAAAATTAAATTGTTTTGTGGAAAGAAACGTAAACATTGAGTTGAAAGAATAATGGTTAGTAATGAGCAAACCAAGACAAAGACCAAGTGTTTGCGCCAAGACTGAACATACTTCAGTCTTCGTCAGGTTTGACAGTCGTTGGCAACGCTGGCGGTTTTGCGCCACTCCGCACAATAAAGTTACTGGTTTTTGAAACCGTCTAGTTTCTTTTATTTTCGAGCGTTTTAATCCTAAAGTTTTATTTTAGTTCGCTAAAATAAAGTTCCTTTTCTTTACGGAAATTCCCCTCGCGAAAGTAAGGTTTTCCAAGAAAACACCAAGAGCATAGCAGTCTCAGTCTTAGTCATGATTTTAGTTTTGATATTGAGCCTAGGTCTTGGGCATTAAGTCTTGGTCTCAGTCTTGAAAAAATTTCTAAAGATCATTGAGAAGTTCGGTTTTTAAAATGCCATATTTTGAATTGAGAGACAATTTTATGCTTTAAAGGAGCGTGACCTACCTATTAACTATAAATTATAATGACTGAGAAGCAGTCTTGTTCTTGATGATCATCGTGACCAAGACAAAGATCATAGCAGTCTTAGTCTTGTTCTTGAAATTATACCAGTGTATTGGTCTCGAATAATTACCAAGATCAAAACCAAGACTCAAGACCAAAACTTATTTTGCTCATCAACAATTATGGTATTACTTTGATTTTACACATTTACTTGCGTGTCTTGTTCGTTTTTTCGAATTCTTAGGGAACACTTTTAGTTTCCATTACTTGAGTTAGAACAACATTCATTATAATATGTTCTATTGGGATAAAATGAATCGTCAAATAGATTCCATTGCAATGATACTGATTTCATATACACTAGAAAGAAAACTCAAGCAGTCTTTCGAAACAAAACATCCTCTCTACGTCCCTTCACCTAAGAGCAATTCAATTAAGCTTGAAAATCATAAAAAATTCAACATCTCTTGAGAAAAGTAACACATTACACTCTTCGACACATTTTAACTGTTCACGAAATCACAAAAATGAAATAAACTAATTCATAAGTTGTATCTCTTACGACGACCTTGATTAGTGGACATCTGATAAAAGTAAGCTCAAAATTTATAAATTTTTTTTTTTGCTAAGTAAATCACATTTTCAATAGCATTTTCCAGTTAAAAGCAAGTAACATAACATAAGACAGCAGAAAAGCATGAATGCTGTTGTTAACAGTACGTTCTGTTAAAGCTGTAAAGGACTTTTGTGACTACCCAAGGGGAAAAGAAGCGCTGCAAAAGGCTTTCTGAAAAGCTTCCTTTTCAGCCATGATGATAAACCTATTAGACTACTAGGCTACTGATCTATATGATATAGAGGTATGAAATTTGTATATTAAGAAAATTTTGAAACAATAACAACGACGTATATGAATAAGATATTCAAATTTTATTCGTTTGACTTACTCGCCGGTCTGTGCAATTTGGTTAGACACAAATAAAGCTGCTGAAAGAGAAATAAAATGTTGCTATGCCAACGCTGCGTTTGATTTACTGAAAATTTTATTTTAAACAGACGCAGAATTCGAAAAACAAACGTATTTAGACATTTCAGCAACATTTTATCATTTTTATCAAATTCCACAGACCACAGTAACGAACTGTGTATCTTGATAAAAATATACGTCGTTGACAATAATATCTTCGAAACAGAATTTGATATTCGAGTGCTTCCTGCAGCCTCAAAACAAATCATTTTGTATTCAATTTCAATTCAATTTAAAAAAAAAAAATAAGAAAAAATAAAAATAGGAAAATAAAATAGTAGAATAAAAAATAGGAGAAAAAAAAGTAAAATATAAAAAAACTTTCCCGCGGTGGGAATCGACCCCGGGTCCAAGCTTGTGCAACGTGTGTGTAAAAATTGTGTGTTAAACAAATTTTTTGTTGTCTTTTTATATTTTGTGGTCTTTCTATTCCTTTCTATTAAAACAGCAGAAATTGATAATCGAATGCTTATTGCTTCTTTTAATTTCTATGGGAACAAGCGCTTTAGAAGTGCTTTCTCAAGAAGCGCTTGATATTTTTCCCCTTGGGAATTTCGTAAAAATAAACAAAAGATGTCGCTGTGTATGCTATTATCAGATATTCAAACCTAAGGGTATAACACTTTTAATCATTTTGGTTTATCCGCTAATACAACCCCCGTTTAGACCAGATGAATTTATTTAAGTAAAATATGCGGATAAATAGTCTATGAAATAAAGTGTTATGTATTGAGGGTTGTTTCTTAGGTTATGCACGATTCGAGTCCGTAACATTAGATAGTCTGTAATGTTGGTATTTAACATATGTACCTAACAGAAGTAACAACTATTCTGTTATGGTTCGTATGTATGCTCTCATGCAACAAAACCCATTTCACACTTGAATTAACAATGCAAATTTTTAAGTGAAGTCATGTCTGGGTAGGTTTTGGTGAATTTATTTTCATTCGGCTTTTTGCGAATCTTTGTTTCGACTCTAAATACTTTAGTTGGTCGCTAAAGCTTTTAGTCGGGCTCCGCAATCGGCCCTAAAAGTGGCTTATCTAATTAGTCGTATTGTTTTCGAATCGATAATATTCGTATCTTTAACGGAAGAACTGAGACCAATATGTGGGCTTATAGAAACATTTTTTTGTTCGCTTGACTGGCATGCCATGTTGCAAATCTTCAAAGTTCCCTTTGTTTATTTTTTTTTTTTTAATAATTTTTCAAAATAAAAAAGTTTAAAAATACATATTCCAAAAAAATTTACACATATCCTTGGACGATTCTAAGCATTTTATGCCTAGTACACTTTTTTCGTAAGATGCCTTCCTCTTGAGTAAACAAAGAATGTTGACTGCCGCCGGCGTTCAAAAGGCAAGAACTCTCATGTAGCGACCGAATCCCATCTTGAGTCATTCATCATTTTAATGCTTATAAGCTATGCTTTAATTTAAAGTACTTTTAAAAAAAATTAAGGGGGTTTTTTAAAAAAAAAATTCAAAAGTATTTTTAAGTTTAAAAATTTTTGGTGAAAAAAAAATGTTCGTATGTTTTTCGAGAAATCTTAACCTAAAAGTTTTGTTTTTCGTGATTTTCAAGGCTATATAACAAAATAGAGAAATCTTAAATCAAAAAACCTGATAACGCAGCTTGAAGTAACAGTCTTTTTCTTCGAAAATCCGATTCTGGTAACCGTTTTTTTCTATCACGTCTGAAATCCGAGTTATCCTTGATTTAAGTGCAGAAAACGCTATTTTCAGACATATGACGTGTAAACCTTGTCAACCATGGACCGAAAAAGTGGACGAAATTCTTAAAAAGGTGGAAGAGACCGACACATAATAAGTCGCAACATCGCTACATAATCTGGGTGAAAAAATCTTACTGACCGCACATCAGTATGTGAATCTCTTCTGAATCGGCATGATCTCGAACCATTTTTGCACAGATTGGTTACTTGTGACGAAAAATGGATAACGTATGGTAATAATGTGAGAAAAAGATCATGGTCAAAATGAGGTGAGCCTGCCCAAATCGTCGCACAAAGCCAGAGCTGACGCCAAGGAATGTTTTGCTTAGTAATTGGTTGGACTGCAAGGGTCGTGTATGCTAAGAGTTCCTTCTGCGTGGCCAAACGATAAGTTCGGAACTGTCGACTGCCAACTGTCAACAATTAGCAAGATTGAATGAAGCGCTCAAGGAAAAAGTGCGAAATTAGGCAACAGAAAGGGCGTCGTCTTTCATCACGATAACGCTAGACCACATACTTCTTTGGTGATCTGCCCAAAACTGACGGAGCTTGACTCGGAAGTTTTAATGCAACCACCATACAGCACAAACCTTGAACCTTCGGATTACCGAAACTGAATTCTCTAGTGGATTGCAAAATGATCTTGACCGAGTTTTTCGAGTAGAAAGCCCAGGAATCCTTTAAGGCCGTATTATGGTTTTGCCCGAAAGATGACAAGTGGTGTTCAATAACAATGGAAAATATAAGGACGGTAAACGCAAGCTCTGAGCAAAAACTAGGCCAACTCGACACGAGGGTGGAAGCAAAAGCTTCAAAATGCTGATGCAAGATCTGAGCAAAAGTTATGTGAATTCGGACAAGAGGTCGTGACATCTCCCGAACAAGCAAAATTTTCAAAATACTGCAGTGTAGGGTATTAAATGTTTAGCCAGGCCAAAGGTAACACCCTTAATAGTTCGATTTTATAATTGTTAAAATGTTGTTTTTTTGCCATTGCGAGTCCGCAATTTTGTTTTTTTTTTAATCATATATCATATTCGTAATCAGCGACCCCGAAAACCACAGTGTAACTACTTTGTCGGATTTTGCTGAATCGTAATCAGTGATCCCGAAAACGCCCGAAGAAAAAATTTCGTCTTGAAAATATGATAATTTCCACTTTTGGTCAGCTTTAAAGAATTTTGAACCAGAGTGGAGCGTGGCAAACCTGCTGAAATCTTTATATCTCTCTCAGAATTATTTGGACAAAAAATATTTATTTTTCTAAGACGGGTGTTGTGACTTTATAGTGAAATTTGGGGGTATTTATTGGTCTTGAACCCAATTTTTTCAACATGAGTAACTTTATTTCGTGATTTTTATATGTACAAAAGAACGATAGAGCCTTTAGCCATTCTCTTCCGAAAAAATTCTATCTACGCCCCTGACCGAAGGATATTATAATCATGTCCTTTTTGGCACATCTCTTACGAACAGGAACTTTTGAATGCCACACCAAGGTTTGAGGTTTTTCAACTGAATTGAATAAAAATACCTGAAATATTACGGATAGCCAGTAAACAAAAATTGGTAGGATTTTAAAAAGGTAGCATGGTGCCACTCATACAAATGGGTTAGACGCCACGATATTTAGATGATACTGGCGCACACAATTTCATGGCTTACATCAAATAGTCCTTAACAGTAACTCCAGTTACTAACATGACTTAGAACTTTAGAGAGATTGACATTACGATGATTCTGGCTTAACGATAAGTTTCCTTTTTTTATTAAGTTTTTAGCATTTTTCCTATGAGCCAGTCGCCCGCTATGCATTTTTTAGCTAAAATTAAAATAAGGATCAAAGGTAAACTCCTGAAATGCTCTTCAGGTTTATCTACATAGTCTAAGCTTTGTTTTCGTAACAAATATACAATAGATTTATGAAACTATTGGAACCAAGAGAGAACATCTGGCCAACAGAGATGCCTCGAAATGTTCTCACGAAGCTGTTGTTCGCATTTGGTTGGAAATATTTTAAATTCTTTTTAAAAGGACTCATTTGAAAGTAACTGTTTTGAAAGAAGTCTTAATATTTTAATTAAGGAGAATACACGGAGTGCTAAAAGTCCCCACATTCATGCCCCAGTCTTGTAATTTAAAAATTTTCAACAAAAGTTGAATCCTCTCAAAAACTTTATCCCTTTGCAGAAAAGCTCACGCTCACGCAAGGTTTTGAATTTTACAGCGCAACAATTTCAAAGATACGCCAGTTAGTCACAAAGCATCAGTTGAGTTGGTCAAGATGAAAGCACGCGGATCCTGATTGTGAATCCTGATTGTATAGACCTTTCGAAACTTTGACGTATTTATGTTGAACACAAAAAGGAATTCAAATAAAAATGGGATACGTAATGCCCAGTTGAGGGAATTATTCAGCGTGAATCCATTTAATGAGCGCTTTCTGATGTTGTTGCTGTTTTTATTGTCGTACTTTTGCTGTGTTATCCTTGCACATACACACACTCATTTATATACATACTTATGGAAGTAAATATACCAAATTCGTCCTTGACTTTTCTATATTAGATGTTGTAGAAAAATGTTACATTTGTGTCAGTTTTTGGTGATGTTTTTTATTATTTGTTGTTTCTTTTTTTCGCTGTTCCTTTGGTCCTTTCTTTTTGGCCCCAAAACGAAACGAACCACACAGACTTAACCATGTCAAATGTTAAATAACGATGACGAAGCCAAAAAAATACACAGAATACGTTAAGCAAAATACGAAATAAGGATACATTTACATTTTACAAAGAGACGACGACGCTGCTACTGCATGTCGCCGGTCGCTGATGCTTGGTCCTTTGAGAGTTTTTAGTAAATTTCATGCATTTAAAGGATGTTCATGTTGCTGCTGTTGCTGTTTCTGTTATTTTTTATTGCCTCTCTTGTTGTTGCTGCTGTTGCTGTTGTGTTTGGTGTCCTTTGGTGTTCTTGCTGTTGCTGCTGCTGTTTTGTTGTTTGCATTTTCAATGAAGACCAAGCGTTACAAAAAATGAGGTCCTTGCATAAAAGCGCAAATATTTGTCAACTTAAGCGTTTTGCAATTTCTCGTTTTACTTCTGTGCTGTACATTTTTAATTTATTTTTTTTAAGTTTTCTCTTTTAATTTAATTAGAAATTGCTCTATTTTTGTTAAAAGTTTACGCATATTTTATGCAAAAGTAATGTAAATGCAAAAAAACTAAGTTTTCTGTAATGGGACGAGATGGAACATTTTTGCAGCTAAGTAAACAGTAGCAGGCTTTTTTTTGCCAAAGTAAAGTAAATAAAAAATTTTTGCACATTAAACTTAAAAGTTAAAGAGTTCTAAAGTTTAGCAGGACATTGATTAATCAAAAGATCACTTTGACAAGCTTATTGTTTTTAAATGTTAATAAACTAATTATATAATTTTTCTAAAACTGGATTTTCCAAAAGCTCCCAGCACTTTCTTCAATATTTCACTTAATCTCAACCACTTCACAATTGCCACTTCATTTATCAGACGTCATACTTCACAATATTCACTTTGTACTACAAGCTTTACACTTCACGCTTCACACTTTATACTTTACCCTTCACTAGAGTTGCCATCCGTCCTGTTTTAACCATTGTCTTTTTTTTTGTGCTGTATGGGTGCTCGGGCTCTTTTTTTATTTGTGTAAATTTGGTGTAATTGGTGTAAATTTAACATTCTGTTTTTCTCCATAAATTTTCCCTTTAAGTATTTTTCAATTAAAAACTGTGAGCACAAAAATCCATTACGTTTTTTTATGTGTGAGCGAAAAAATCAGAATATATGTGACGCGGTCTGACCAAACCATACTTAACTGCCATAGGTAAAATTTAACAATTGCTACTACCGGATGAATCGGGAAAATATTAAGAGTTGACATATCTATGGCATTGATTTACTACCTCTCCAACATTGGTCTGAACATGAAAGTTGGTTAAGTACACGGCAAATAGTGTGGGTGTAAAATTGAAACCAAATTGGAATTTGGTATAAAATCTATGCTACAACTTGGTATACAAACCGTTTATACTTGTTCGCATAGAATTTATACAAATAAAGTATTAATACAATTTATACTATTTTGGTTTAAATTTAATAGTATCACCATACAAAAATCTTTTATACTATTTTTGTATAAATTTTATATAGAAGTTCATATGAAAGTATTTTAAACCATTCTATATTAAATTCATATTGTGCTATATAAACCAATTTTACATAATTTTCGAATAAATATTTCAGAATTAAAAAATGATGTTGATACTTACGCAGTGTAAATTGCATAATGAAAAAATATTTTACACTAATTACATGTGTTTATTCATTTTAAGAGAAACTAATTTCATAAATTTGTACTTATGCTTTATTTAATAACACTACTTTCATTTCAAGATTTTATTTTTAACAATTACCACTCCGAACTACTGCGCAAAATGATTTTTCCACAAATGCTGTGTATTCGATGACGGGAGGTTTTGACATTTTGTCAAAAGTTTTTATACTATTTTGGTATAAAATTTATAGTTCATACAATTTAAATTTAATTGGAATAAATAAGTTCTTAAAAACAAATAGTAGGGTAAGGGAGGGAAATATAGACCACTAATCTTTCTTTTTTAAATAAAACTCAAAAAACATAAAACAAAACAATTAATTTTATGACATTCATTAAAGAAAACAGTTTACCTTTATTCCGATTCACTTTTAGATAAATATCTCATCAGGATAAAGAAAATACTCAAAATGAAGATTAAAAAAAAGTGTAGTGTTATTTGGACTATATAGTCCATATTGCCTCACATGTTTACTTGGTACAGAAGTTTCATATAAAAATTACACTTCCACATACGGCACATTTTCCATGACTCCAAGAACGTCAGATTACATATTCAACCCAAAATTCGCCACGGCGATTTTTTGAGTAAAGGGTATTACATTATATGCATTTTCCATATTTTTTTCCTTTGTAGTTGACGAATTACAAGCAATGACCATCAGACTCGTCATGAAAACTGCAGCTAGATTTCCCATATGAAAAAGATGATAAATACATTTGTTTTTCACAGGCTTTTTTCTTTGGTGGTCCATATTACCCGCAGCAATTTATCACTGATCTTTTTTTTAGAAAAAACAACTTTACAGAAACATGCGACTTCATCGAACGCTAAAATCGCACTATTATAGGCTTTAGGTATTAGCGTTAAGTTTGAACATGAATAACAGTAAATCCTATGTATGCAATGGAAAATAACCGTGTGGTTCATATTACCCACGTAGTCCATATTTCTCTCCCTTACCCTATAAATAAGTTTATACTTTATCCCTATCCGGTGTAACTACTAATTAGTTGTGATTTTTTAGCCAATTGAAGAACAATGTTTGTTTTATAAACAAATTTTGCGCCTGTCCTTTTATTGTTCTCTTTTTCGTTGCTTGCTAACCTCATTTCCCGAAAATTGAACTGACAACCCTATCCTTCACCCATTACGCTTCACACTTCATATCTTGTACTTCACACTTCATGTTTTACACTTCATACTTTGTACTTTTAACTTTACCCGTCAATCATGAGCCATACTTTACTATTCACACTTCATACTTTCCACTTCATGCTTCGCACTTTATACTTCACGCTTCATATTTTATATTTTACGCTACTTACTTGGCATTTCAAACTTTACTTATGAGTTTCACTACACACTTTACACTTCATACTTCACCATTCACACTTTAAACTTCACACTTCTTGTCAGGGATTTAAATAAAAAACTTGAAGAATCGCAATATTAAATGTCATATTCAGTTTCAAGCAAAATTTTTATCCGAAAAATGTCAAAAAAAAGTTCAATAATTTTTTCGCGAAACTGGAAAAAAATATAGAGTTTAAGGAAACAATTTTTTGAATAAGAGCAGCATTTTTACATGCAGAAGATCCCAAAGTGTGTAAAAAAAAGATCACTTTATTTGAATTGGCAAATACTAAAAGGGCGGAAGTCGCTATAGGGAAAAACTAATATCATACACATTATGTGCCATAACAATCGGTCATTTGATGGAAATCATTTTTCCAATTCAATGCCATCAATTCCACACCATCAAGAAAACTTTCTGTGGAAACAGAGATCTATTTTATTAATTTCTAGTAAAATGTCTACCATTTCATTTACATCACTTTTGCCTAATATATGGATTTCCGTCTTTTTAACATTTGCCAATTCATTTAAACTCTGTTTCACTCTTTACATTTCATACTTAATACTTCACACTCCCCACTTTACTTCGCTTTTTCACTTATTACTACCAGTCGAACAATCCCATCCATATTGTCCAACTTTATTTTTGTGCACCCATCATCACTATACAGAGCGAGCACAGTACAAAGAGAGCATACGTTTAGCCGAAGGCATTTTCTAATTATATTCAGATAAAAGTAACATCTTCACTTCATCTCTTAAAGGATGTTTCTAAAACTCCCAAGCAAATGATCTATTTTTGGAAATTTTCAATACTTCATTATTTTTCGCTATAAGGAAAAAAACACTAGCAGCGCAAAATACGTATTTTTTTCATACTTTTTTGAGTCGAATGTTTCTTTTATTTATTCTATCCATTGGTATACAACGACTTGCTTAAATTTATATTCGTCCAACTATTTTTGTATAACGCTTTCAGCATTTCCGCGCTATCTGGCACGCGCAATCTAAATTTTTAACTCCCGTGCTCCAATTTTACACTTTTGCTCTTTTTAAATCGCACTTTACAATGGAAACACAAATGGGTCAAATGTTTCCGGTAAAAAAAGGAAGAACAACAACATGATGTTTTTTGTTCGTTTTTTGTAGCTCCACTGACTCGGAGGTGATTATTTTGCAATTGTTGTGATTTGCTGTTATTGTTGTATTTTTTTTACGAGACGATTGCAAAAGTTCAGTTAAATATTTTTTTTTTTTAAATTATGAAATGCTTGAAAAATATGTTTTTACTTTTATTCTGCTTGTATAACATTATCTATTTTTTAAAGTGACCAGATGCTGCGCCCCAATCGGAACTAAATTTTTTCTAACATTGATAAGTAGTTCCTAAGTAATAAACACAATCAAAGATTGCTAAGTTTAGTGATAGAAGTCTTTTTTAGTTCTGGTTATGGAGATAATTAGGTTAGAAATTTTTACATAAAAAGACCCAAAAAACACGTACTTTTTGCCTATTTCAAACGCTAACTCAACATATACATATTCAGTTTGATCAATTTACTTCGTTTCATAAAATATTTTGCGCTTTTTCTTAGTTATTGAGTGTTCATGACTATATTGAATTGAAAAGGTTAAATGAAGAAAAGTGTTCAAAAGGAACTTAATGTTTTCATGTTAATTAAATGTTAGCTGCACGACGCGTCGAGTTTCACATGAGTACCTAAATCTATATATAAATACGAAAGACAAAAATTTGTCCTACCTTTTTTACTTTGTTAGAAATGGACCACGACTTTGAATCCTACACCATTCGAAAGGTGTTTGTGTGTAAATATGCACAAAGTTAAAATTTTTTTAAATATTTTGCCATTAAGCCAGCAAAAAAAGTACTAAAAATGTTAAAAAATACGAAAATTCTTTGATATATTTATGGTAAAATTTTGACCATAGGGCGATTCTAGTAGGAATAATTTTGAAATGACTGTATCTTTTGAAAAAGTTAGGATAAACTGTTCTCTTTGACAATTTTAACGATAAGACCTTATGCTTTTAAAGAAAGTTAGGTACTTTTTTGAATATCAAAGCTTAGTTTTAAAAATGACTATGATCATTATGCTGAAAACCTATGATCCCTATTAGAGTCAATGCTAAAAATAATCCTTTTTATACCCTTCACCCAGGGTATATCCTTGTTTCTGAGTAAAAAATCTTTTTTCCGACCTCGTTATTGGAAAATGTGAAAAAATCGATTTTTGAAACCGAATATTATCTATACCCCAAAACCAAAAAATAAAATTTAAACCCCAAAATTTTTGTAGGAACATAATCTTTGTATCTAAGGCACTCTTGGGTATCCATTTTCTAATAAAAAAAAAATTATGACCAAACAATGGGGGTTATCGTGAATCAAGATTCCCGGGGAATTTTCTTAAACTACAATAGAGAACGCACGGCAGTCCGAGAAAATTCCCCGGGAATCTTGATTCACGATAACCCCCAATATGTTTTTTTTTTTTAGCCAAAATAGGCCTTCAGTAGAATCAAAAGTGCTCCATTGGTTTTTCTCAGAATAAAAAAAAAATAATTTTGCAGATATCGTTTTTAAGAGTCTCTCTAACTTTTGAGTTGGTTTCGCGATGAATCTAAACTTGGACCCGCTCTATTGCACAGTTATATTCAAATGCTTATTTACTCTTCAATAGCACGCCTAAAATAATCAACATATTTAAACCATTCTTGCTCCAAATATTTTTTTGGAGCTCCCTGTACGATCAAGACATAATATTTGTCCAGATATCAAGTTTCATAATGCAGGTAAAGAAAGTAGATATGCGTTTTTTGTTTTTGGTACATTTTCTTTGTATACAGAACGTACCGTACTTTCATTCAATTATCCCCATTATCTGCCTGAGTATCAAGCAAATATATGGTGTTAATATGGTTTCGATATATCTGCTGGTACGTGTATAGGCGTAGGAGCGCCCTCGTCCAATCTCCCCCATTTTTCTTATAAATCTGTTGGAGCCCAATAAAGACACATAGTGCAAATATGGTTTTGATACGTCCAGTAGCACAGGCGTGGTAGTCTTGTATGGATATAAACAAAAAAGTCACTTAACAAAACCTAAATTACTGAAAATTGTGACGTGATGGAATTTTTTCACTATATTTCTCGTAATCAGCACACTAAAATCTAAAGAAATCGCTTTTTAAAATTAAGATAGGAAAACCATTGTAGGACTGTGTTATTTTCAATTCCGAAGAACGAAGAGCAGAATACCGAAAATATGTGGATATATTGGATAAAATTGAAAAAGTATTGCAAGTTTACCTTATTGTTTGAATTGAACTTTTCCACGCCAGCTCCGCATGATGAGTTGCAAACCAAAATTTTGTCAAATGAACTAATGATCCATCTTCTTTTAATAGAGACCACAAATTGTTTGTTTCGCCAGTATTCACATTTGTTCTGTCATTTCTTATCATTGAGACTTTTTTTGTGGGTCGATTTTGGATCACCAGCCACAAATGTTAATGCTTCTTTCTCACTCGGGAAATGTTTGCTTATCTAGAAATCCTTTTAGTGTCACGTATTACGCTCAATAAAAACTGGCATACTTTTAGAAATAATCATTATTTTCACCAAAGGGCACCACTGGGTGCAATTTTATCGATAAAATAAAGCTGAACCATTAAATATTTTGTTATTTAAATTGGTTAATTCACAGAGTTCTTGATTATCGATAGTGAAGCTTGTGATTCGTTAAATGCAATCTTCATTAACGATTTTCTGCTTGATTCACGCATA
Organism: Calliopum simillimum; assembly: GCA_951812925.1. Taxonomy (NCBI): domain Eukaryota; kingdom Metazoa; phylum Arthropoda; class Insecta; order Diptera; family Lauxaniidae; genus Calliopum; species Calliopum simillimum. The sequence continues at coordinate 95,752,393 of OX638371.1, forward strand.
TTTTAAACATTGGTTAAAGTTTTATTTAGTGAGTTCTTTTGAAAATGGCAAAACTCGATAAAGGCAAAGGTAATGTCATACACATTATGTGCCATAGTAATTTTTTATTTCTGACCGATATCATTTTTCAATATAAATGCCATCAATTCTACATTATCAATAGAAACGATTTATGTATTAAATTATATTTATATTTTAGCGTTTATGTAGAGTTTTTGGCATCTTTCGAGTGAAGAAAACTATTCATGAGTTGACATCTGGTCACCTTAATATTTGTGGTTATTGTTGCTGCTCTTCTGTCATTATGAGTAATGTAAATATTTTATTTTTATAACAGTGCTGTTGCCTTAAATTCATTTAAATTACTGCGCTATTGTAGTTCATTTAAGTACATAGTCCTTCATGTTGTTGTTGTTGTTGCTAAAGTTGAAATTTGATTGCGTCCATCGGGACAATTCATCAAAAAATTTTTGTTGCATCAACATCGTCTTCAGCATCGAAAAAGCGAGCGAATAAGGATAACGATGATGATGATAAAAAAAAGATGGAAACTATTATGACAAGTAAAAATTGAATTATTCACAGGAAAATGAGTACGAAAAATGGGAGCAAAATATGTTGTTGTTGGAAAACGTATATCTCTTTTGTTATTCTGCTCATAATTTGTGCATAAATTTTTTTTCTCCAGCTGTTGCTCATCGGGGGTATAATAGACATTGCTTCATCTGTTGTTATCGTCATCATTTTGTTAAGTTCCCTATTTCATTGTTCGTTGAATTTAATACACCGTAGTGCATTTTTGCAATTCTTTCATTGTGGGTAGCTGCATCCACATTGCGCCCACTACCCGCCTCCTCGGTTGCAGTCAGCATTTTTGCTACAGTTTGAAAGTTAGCTTATCCGCTTGCTGTGCTGACCGGAAAATAGTTTTTTAAATTTTTTCTCTAATTTTGTGAATTTGCTTACTTCCGTTCCACTGCGTTAAAAAGTTGGAAATTTTATGAAATTGGATATAACTTGTTGTCCTACCTTAAGTTTATTCACTTGGTTGGCTATTCTTTAGATAAGCAGTATTAAATTACGCATTTTTACCTTAGACTCTTATATGCAGATCCATACCTAGTCTTAGTTGCATTTTTAATACATTTCTTAAGCATTATTCTTAACTTTTAGGCATTTTTTTCTATGTTGACCCCTGGTAAAATTTATCGTAGAATATTTTGGTAGAACACTTTAAAGCATTATTATCGAGTTTTTGGGAAAAGGGCCAAAAAGACTCACAATAGCAGGATGTAATGGGTTAAAATGTTCTAGAAAAATGTTTCTTTAGTGATGTCATTATGACTCTGGGACAACAAGATTTATCTAAAATGTGGCCTTCGAATTCTACAGTAAAGTGAATCCTCGAGAATACACTACTTTTGAAGATTTAGCTAAAAAAAAATATATGGCTGACATGAAATTTGACATATTATTTTTTATATAGGGTATAACCGGGATATGTGGCACCTTTTTTGTTGACCTGATACAAAACCAGAATCAGAAGAGATTTTTAAAGGAACTAAACACGAATTTATTTATAAAACAATCTAAAACCATAATAAGTACAACAAGCGAAACAAAAATTATTCCAAATGTATCTATTTTCATAAAAAAAATTGCTCTAAAATGCCAAATCACCTAAGATTTGATATGGCACCATATCATGGTTGATTTGGCACCATATCATGGTTGATTTGGCACCCTTAGTTCATTGTTGCATGTGTTCGTATAAGATTTAAATATTTCATATGACAAAATACGACACATTACGCATTTGGTTTAGTGTTTTGTGGTGCGTAGTCTTCTCTACATTCAACGCACCCATCACATTCATCTTGGTATAAAATATTTTCTTCACCTTCATCGGAAGAAGCATAACTAGAATCCCCTTTACGTTTATAATTCCTCTCTTTTGGAACCACCATATGTTGTAGTGGTTGTATTTTCCGCTTTCTTGTTTTGGTAGAACACATTATCTGAAGACTTTTTCGAAGTCATTGGTACAGTTGAGATTTCACTTTTTACCATTTCGCAGAGTTTTCTAAAATATTAAAGAAAACCTCAAATTAATTAAGTAAAAACGAAAAAATTAAAAATTTAAGGTTCTAACTGACTAAAAATATGCGATTCTGGAGTTACTGTAGATTCACGCACTTTACTTCCAAATATCTATGTACATATTAACATACAGAGGGATAAATGGCACCCGAACCATGTTTGCTCGCGTTTGTGTACATCCGAAAACGAAATCATATTGAATAGACCGCTGCTTCTCGAAATATACGTAAAACACAAGGCATTCGCTTACACTAGAAACTTTATTTTCTTAAATCTTGCACACAAATAACTATAACAACTGCTGGCAAACAAACTACTCATCACGAAGTCTCTCGCGTTACTGAGTTAGACTGTGTCCATATTTGAATGCTATGAAAGCTGCTAGTATTGAAATTGAAATGGGTGCCATATCACCTAGGGGTGCTATATCACCTAGGGGTGCCATATCATCTAGAGGTGCCATATAATCTAGGGGTCTCATATCACCTAGGGGTGCCATATAACCTAGGGGTGCCATATCAACAAGGAGTGTATATCAACTAGGAGTACCATATATCCCCGTCTTACTCTACCATGAATCAAAATGAAAAATTTTAAATATCGCAGAGCTCGCTTCAAATTTTTTTGAGATTTTTATAAAGTGGCAATCATCTTAAGCCGTAATTATGCAAAAAATGGCTGCGATAGACCTTTTAAAACCTTTAAAAATTTTAGAAAATTCACAGATTTTTATGACTTAATTTTTAAAATTTTTTTTAAACTCTCGGGTACTTCATAATTCACACTCCAAATACACTACAGTAATTACTGTGGTGTTCCCTTTACCAGATGATAGACCCGTTCACTGTTTACTGTACTCAGTCTCACATTAAGAGGAGCTTTTTACTATGACGTCGTTATAAGAATGGTAATGGCAGCTCAAATCAAACTCATTTAGTGTACCTATTCCTTAAAACGTGTAAAATCCTCGAAAACCTCGCTAACATGTAAAACTGTCAAATTTCGTATTGATTTTGACAACCATTACGAGTTTGCGAGGTTCTCGAGGCATTTACACGTTATAAGGAATACCCTCATTGTGATTCCGTTCCCACATTAAAAGTATGCAGAGTGGGTAGAGCTTGATAGAACACCGAAAAATGTCAGATTCCTGGGACTACTGTGAACAACTTTTTTGTATCATCACATTTTTTTAAAATTTGCAAAACCAACAAAATTATTTGTTTAAAAAAAAAAAAACCAATAGCGGTACAATCAGGGAAAAATTGGTTTGTAAAATCAACTACTTTACTGTTGATTCAATGTCAAAAATTAGTTGGTAAGTTCAACGAAAATACGACAACGTGACGTACATGGTTAGATCTTGTTCTTCTTTTTGCGCCTTTTAACCATTAAGTACGTCACGAAAAAATGTGAATAAGAACAAGAGTGTCGCAATAGGAAGCTGAATACCTAAACATAACAATTGAAGAACAAACCGATTCAGATGATGAACTTCAGGAACTTTTAAAAGATACAAAAAAAAAAAATAAATCTAATAAACATGTTAAATCAATAAAAATGCATTTGAACCTACCGCGTATGTTTTTTAAATCAAAAGGAAATTTTCTTTGAATCAACCGCAAATGTTTGTTAAATCAAAAGAAAATATTATTTGATTTGAATACTAATCACATTCAATTTAATAACATCAAATCAATAGTTTTTCACAGTCAATTCAAATAATTTGGCCATCGGAGCTATATCATTACTGATATCTATTGAATCAACAGTGAAAGTTGTCGTTTTTTCCCTGAGTGTATTTCTTAGACGCCCAAAGTCCCTCCCTTTGGTATTTTCCGCGGTAACGATAAAGTTTTTTTTTTTTTCGTAATCAGCAATGAATAGTTCCTTAAAATACTGAGATTCATACACATTCCTTCAGACGAGCAAACAAATATAAATTTTTTTTTTTTTACATATTAAAGTACCCACTGAAAGATAAACTTCTTATTAGGCTAATTAATGTTTTCAATTTATCCTCCACAAACGGTTTGCAATTTTCATCAGGTCAAGCATTCTCAATGAAACTCTCCAAAAATTTAAAACAAAGAGCATTTAATTATAAGGACAGCATTTAAGATGATTCTATTAGAAAATTGTTAAGACAAGAATTTCTTTATCCTTTTGCATTCATTCAGCCGTCGTTGTCGCTGTCGCCATCGTTGTCGACGTCTGTCTCAAGATGATATCTTTAGTTCAGGCATTTGGAAAGTTTAAGATGCGCTTGCTGCACTTAGGATGATTTAAAATTTTAATTGCATTCCAAGTGGAAAGAAAAAGAAGAAAAAAAAAAAATCAACAATAAAACAGCATTCTGGGAATGAACAGCCATGGCACAGTCACAGTCAGCACAAAAACAAAATAACATGAAATAAGAACGGATACGGAAATGCTTGTACATTGACTACCGGTAGCATTTTAATTTCAAAGTTTAAGGGGTGATGACATTCAAAAAGAGAAAATAAAATATATGAAAGCAAACAAATGTGTGCATATTTCTGAAAGATAAGCCACCTATATATTTGAGCAGCCTTGGGTTTGAATACCACTTTTATATTTTTCCATTTTTAAATCAACTTTTAGTCAGAAAATATTTGGTTTGAATTTTAATTGGAACAAGGAAAACTTTGAAAAATATTAAATAAACAGCTGTCTGCAAATCAGCTTTTCACACTGCAGTACCCCCTTAGAAGTGATGAAAATGAAATAAAAAGCAAAACTAAATGTAACAGTGCCAGAAATTCTTAATGCTACAAAAATTACCAAAGAGCAAATTTAAAACATAAACTCAAACAACAGTACAGTACGAAACGGAACAGAACAAGACGGAAAAAGAAAATGAGGATAAAAACAACGCGGATTTCCTTAACAAAACAACATAATGTCAGTTATAAAAATAAAAATAAACCGCAAAAAAAAAAACATTAAAAATGAAAAATAAAATGAGAGATGAAAACAAAAAAAAAATATTACAGTAATGAAGAAACAAACAAAAAAATTCAAAAGAAAACACCCCAAGGAAACAAAAAACTGGACTTAGCGACTGTAAGTAAGGTGACAGACGAATCTAGGGACAACGTAAATAAATGCTTTTACATTACGGCTAATAAATTCCGACTTTCTATGAGTACAGCTGTTTGACCGGAAATAAAAAAAAAAAAAAAATGATAGATATGGTACCACTGTATATATGACCCACATGGAATTTAGAATTTAGTGCATCGTGACCAAGTCACGAAGATTGTATTTTTATGTGAGTAATTTAATGTTTTAAATTTTGTAAAAACTTAGCCCACTATAACCGATTTTTTGGAAAATGGGGTCAAAAGACTCATTAAAATATGATCTAATGAGCTACTAAGTTTCAGAAATTTAATCATGAGTTTGAGAGGACAAGATTTATTTCAAATGTAGCTTTACAGTTGGGTGAAATTTTAAAAATTTATTACATTTACTGATTCTAGCTAAAACTAGAAATGGTGTTACCTTTGGCCTGGCCAAAAATTAAATACCCTACACTGCAGTTTTTTGAAAATAGTGCTTTTAAGAGTGGTGCCACACTCTCTTAAACAAATTCACTTCGTTTTTGGTTCGAATACCTCAAAAAACGCTTTCATGTGAAAATGTGCCTAGTTTTTGCTCAGAGCTTGCACTTACTGCTTTTAGTGTTTGAGTGATGTTTGGATCGATTTTCAGCATAGTATTTTGAAGCTTTTGCTTATATGAGAGTGACCACGCCCCCTTGTTTGAGGTCACCTTGTTTTTGCTCAAAGCTTGCATTTATACATAGTTCTTAATGTTTGAGTGAAATTTAGTTGGATTACCTCAAAAAATGTTTTTAGTATAGCATTTTGAAACTTTTGCTTTTATGGAAAGTACGACGCCCTCTTGTCCGAGCTCGCTTAATTTTTGCTCAGAGGTTGTACTACTATCTTTAGTATTTATGTGTATTGTGCTTCTATTATTGCAAATAGTGCTCTTATTATAGCGTTTTGAATATATTTTTTGTATGGGTGGTAGGCGTGTTCGTTGACCGATTCCGCTCATTTTCAATTCCTCGAGCTAACTTTTACGGCAAAGAAACTATACCAAATTTTATCGAAATATCATGCTTAGTTTTCTCGTAAAAAATATTTCCACAGACAGGCAGTCATAGAGATCAAGAATATGTATACTTTTCTATATCTGCTACGCCTCCTTCTCTGCGTGTAGGGTATAAAAACAATGTATCCGTATTGTGTGAAGTTTAAAATGTTTTTTTTTTTATGTATCATGCCGTGATTTAGCATGAAACGGCCTTTAAAAAATTTGAAAAAATTTTCTGCTTCCTTTTTGACACCAACTTTCAGATTTGCAGGAGTAGTCATGCAACTTGCAAATTTTTTTTTGGAATCAAGCTTTTCACACATTCCATCTTTCATTTTCAAAAATTAAATTTTAACTAAGATATTGAATTTAGCATACCCAACCGTCTACATAAGTAGTAAGTATGTACAGTTATTTTCTGTTAAGGGCCGTCCACACGTACAGTCTTACTTCAAGACTTATCTGCGCAAACCCGTTTGTGTAGGTAAGTCTGGACGTGTGGACGGCAAAAGTCATGTTTGCACAGTCCAAAAGTGTGGCTTGAGCTTTCTTTGAATTTCAAAAGATTTTTTTTGCGCAAACTAAGCTTGCGCAGGTAAGTTGGAACGTGTGGACGGCGCACAAGCCATGGCTTTAATCTATAGCTTAAATGTTACTCCTCAAATGCATTTATTTTGCATGTGATAGTTCTGTGATGAAAATTACGCATTTTTTCGTTGATTTATTTTGGAAAATATGTAAGAGAAAAAACAATTCAGATGAAAATAAAGTGTTTGCTAGACGTCACGTTTCTATAAAATTTAAGTATACTGAAATCTGCACAAACTTGCCTGAGTCGTGTGGGCGCGATGAAAAAAGTTTGCGCAAACTTTCTAGTTTGCACGAACTAGGTTTGCTAAGGTAAGATGCATTAGCTGGTTTCACTGAAATTTGCCAAAAGAATACCAGAAGTTGCATAAATTGCTTAGCAAAGTCAAACCCGGTAGGCTTATTGCTTCCTCTGTATATTTTCTACTGGGCCAATTATGGTGGACACGCGTATGTCGATGAAAAAGGCCAAACAAATTTTTTTTGCTCCGCCCGGAGTCTGTCTGCTCATGCTTCTATAATGGCAACAATAACCGCCAACAACAACAACAACAATAAAAAAACGATGTTTGACAATATAATCTGCAAAAAATAAAAAAGGAAGTAAAACAACAAAGCCAGTAAAGCAAGAAAAAACAAAAAGAATTCAAAGAAAAACGAAAATACCAAAAGTATAATCGAAGCTTTAAAGCAAAAATTCTTTCACAAAAAAACGCTTTCGTTTCGTGGTGGCGAAAAATGCCCCCAATGAATAAAAGGCGGACATTTAAAATTACGACAACCAACATTTCGTTTAAAAGCATGCTCTACTACTTCCATAGCATGTACGTGTGTGTGTGTGTGTGTGTGTGTGTATGCGAGTGTTGTGTATGTGTGTTAGTGTGTGTCGTATTGCCAACATAACTCAATTCTTTTCATCTTGTTCCCCTTTGGATTAGCCAACTATGAGAGTTGATATCGGCTTTAGTCTCATGCTCTGTTGCATTGTGGTACAATGGGGTGCGTTTGTGCCGTTGGCTAAAATGATTTAAGAGACTAAGGAAGAGAAAATAAAAATGCAAGATTTTTTGAGATGGGAATCAGAGAGGAAATCCTAGTTAAAAAAAAAAAAAAAAAATACATATACATAAGTTTAAGGGTGTTCCAAAATTTAAAATTTTCTTTAAATGTTCTCTTTTGATGCAAATAAGCGCCATGTAAAATTTAGTCCATTTCAAAAAACAGTCGATGCATTTCAAACTATTTAAAACCGAAAAGTGGTCCGGAATATGTAAAAAAAATAAGTTTTAAAATTTAAACTTTTAATATGAATTTTGAGCCGCTAATTCAAATAAAAATTGAAATTTTGAACCCCTCCAATAAGTAAATTGCGTTCTTGGAAAAATCCCAAACATGTTTTTGGACCATTTGCATATATTTTTTTGTTATTTACTATGAAAGTCCCACACTTTATTTCAGGAATTTTCACTTAAAAGTTGAGTTAAGAACATAAGAGCAGGAGTAATGCAAATAGACCCCCAGATTGAAAATTGTTCAAAGACACACTTATGGCTTCATGATTTTAAAAAACTGAATAAAATGACTCTGAGTTAGTGATCGGGGTTTCATAGCACAATTGTGCACTCAAACATCTATCTATCTCCGTCAAATTTTTTCTAGCTTCGACTTATCTTCTCTCACACATAAAATCTCTCTGAAGATCTCTCTGAAGTGCAGAAAAGTGTTGAGAGTATACATATGTTGCTTCCATACTCCAATCACAAGATCAAAGGACACTTGAGTATGAATGCATGTTTTGATGAAGCTAGATGTAGCTCTTGTATTAGTAGCCAATTAGTGTGTGAACTCTGGTCTAGGTGCAAATGTCATGAAGACAAATGTGACTTTCTTCCCCAAGAAAAAAACAATGAAAGATAGGCACGGTGCTCCTGAAAAAAATTGAATAAATTATGAAGGTAAGTAAAATTTTGGTTCAGAATTTGTTTCTTTAATATTTAAGAAAAAATCTATTGGGTGTACAACTTAAAAACCGGAATTTTTTAGCGAAATTTGATGTTTTATTGTGGAAAAATGTTACAATATATTTTATTCAAAGTATTGTCCATTGGAAGCTACAACATTTCCCCATCTTTCAGGCAATTTATGAATTCCATCCAAAAAAAATTGCGCCGGCTTGGCGGCCAAAAATGAATCAAGCCAATTTTCGATATCTTGAACTTAAGTGAAGCGTATTCCTGATAGGGCATTCTGCATCGATCGGAACAAATGGTAGTCTGATGGTGCAAAGTCTGGGCTATAAAGCGGTTGAGGCAAAATTTCCCATCCGTTGTTTTCCAGGTAATTTTTAACTGGGGCAGCAATATGTGGCCGAGCGTTATCGTGGTTGGAAAATGATTGACTCATGTCTGGTCGCATACGTTGGCCGCTCTGGCTGGATTTTCTGCTTCAATTGGATCAATTGTTGACGATAGAATTGAGCATTAATGGTTTGGCCACCTGGCAACAGCTCATAATGGATCACACCTAGCTGGTCCTGACCAGGACGTTCTTTGTCTTCGACATCAAAATAACCACTTTTAAACCACTCACGACAGCTTGATTCAGCTGGAGCATAGTCCCCATAAACTTCTACAAGAATGCGATGACTTTCGGCAGCTGTTTTCTTTGCAAAAAATGACCCCCCGCAAATGCTGTCTTTTTCTCCAATTTTCAAAGTTATTCATCGTGAAAAATAATAATGATGCACACAAGATAAAATTGTTTTGTTGACTGATTTTGACAGCTGTCAAATGTACCTTCAAAATGACATATATATAAAGTTCGAGCTTTCACGATATTTTTTAGTACGGACATCCACTGTCAAATTCCGGTTTTTAAGTTATACACTCAATAATCTAATCTAATCTATTCTAATCTAGTCTAACCTAATCTAATCTAATCTAATCTAATTTAATCTAATCTAATCTAATCTAACCTAATCTAACCTAATCTAACCTAACCTAACCTAACCTAATCTAATCTAATCTAATCTAATCTAATGTAATCTATTCTAATCTAATCTAATCTAATTTAATCTAATCTAATCTATTCTAATCTATTCTAATCTAATAAATATAATCTATTCTAATCTTATCTCATCTAATCTAATCAAATCTCAGTTTATCTTACTAAATTTAGTTCATCATACTGGAAATTCATATAACAGAATTGGTCTGGTGAGAATTTTTGGCCGAAATCTATTGAACAATGTTTCTTTTTGTTCATTTTCTTCTTTCTTTCTTTTCTTTTCTTTTCTTTTCTTTTCTTTTCTTTTCTTTTCTTTTCTTTTCTTTTCTTTTCTTTTCTTTTCTTTTCTTTTCTTTTCTTTTCTTTTCTTTTCTTTTCTTTTCTTTTCTTTTCTTTTCTTTTCTTTTCTTTTCTTTTCTTTTCTTTTCTTTTCTTTTCTTTTCTTTTTCTTTCCTATTTTTTCTTACATGTTCAGCTTCGAAAATAATTTTCTTTCAAAAACTACGCTTTTTTTGGAATCAAATAATATGAATGAATATCACGAAATGCTGAAAAACACCTGTCCCACGGGTGTATTGAGCAATTGAAGCAAAATTTCCACTATTCCACCATGACATTATTTCAAAATTAACATTTTTAGTAAATGAAAGTCCTGATAAAGTTTAATCGCATGAAAACTACCGAAAATGTCCCCTCCGTCATAGTCCTTTTGCCAATCTAGCCTTTTCCGCATATTTAAAGCTAGACTGGACATATTTAAGTTCCATAAGAACAGATGCTTTTTTTCGTGGAGCAAGCCCAATTCTGACCCTCCGATGCTCGCTGGTGGCATTATCACTACTGTCCCATGCATTTTTCATATTCCGTATTCTAAATAACCGCGGTTATTCCGCAGCGTTAGACTTGGAGGGCTTTTGCTCCAGGTTTTTTTCAAATCCATCAACATAGAAACCAAGCCCAACAGAGGAATTATTTTCAAATGTTCCCACTTGCTGCGGTCGAAACAAAATGACAAAAGGACGGGAAACAAGTCGTTGTCCCCTCCGTCATGATGAGAAATGGAGATTTTTGGTGCATCATCATTGTGGAATGAAGAGTCTGTCAAACTTAGTCGATTGTGCCCGGTAGCAAGATTTGGCGATTTGCTTTGGTGCGTAATGGTCAGTTATTCATGAAATGTCCCGTCCGTCATGTGTCCCCTTCGTCATGATTTTGTGTTATTTTTATTTTTAGTGTTGGAAATTATGAAGTAGTATGCAACTACTACAGCAGATATACTTTATCAATAATATCATGTTTTTAACGAAACCCAATTCAACATGGTGGACTTTATTTATGATCTAGACGATGGAATCCACCAGTTACTGGACTATTTCGACAACTTTTCAAATACAGATTTTCATATCCCGAAATAACAGTATTTCGTGACATTCACCCATATAAAATATAAATATTTGTCACATTCTGCACATTTTGTCCCAACGTATGCACGTCGTCCCTACCAAATATGATGTTGTCACGAATATTTATGCCAATGTTGTAATGCCCTCTGTTGGCTCGTTTATAAACTACGCGGACGTATCTCTGTTTGTATTTTTTTTTTGTTCGGTTTTTGGCTCCTTCCCATGCAAAAATAAAGTTGTCAAGTCTTTCTTAATGCTGTCGCACCACAAATTATTTGATCTTTTTCTTTTTTGTTGTTGTTGTTGTTACTGTTGCCAGTTTTGTCTCCATTATGCCTACAATCCCCAATAAGAAGAAGAAAAAGAATAAAAAGATGAAGAAGAAGATGAAGCAAAAATAAATAAATATTTATGTAAATTTATGAATTTGGTATAATTTAAAAACTTATTTATTTATAAAATTTATTTTCACCATTCTAAGCGATTCTTCGCGCCTTCAATGCGAATTGAATGGATCCATCCATAGTCGTCGTATTCCCAAAGCTTGTGGTGGAAGGAGTAAGAATTTACAACCCGCAACAAAAAAACATTAGTGTTTGGTGATTGGGGGTGGAGTTAATACGTTTTTATGGAGATTTATTGAGAATTTGTGTTTTTTTTTGTTGCTCTTTTCGACTGCGGATGAAGGCAGCAGCCTTGTGTATCGCATTTAGAATAATCCTTTTACTTTTTCTTGATATGTGGCGTGATGTGTCGATGGTGTTTTATGGGTTTTATATTTTTATATTTTTTTTTTGTGAAAACTTTTCGTATATTTTATTACATTTTTATGTAGTTAAAGTATGTGCGTATGCGTTGAAAGCTTAAATCTTTACAGATTTTTTTTCGCTGAGGGATTAAAAATTTATTTTTCACATAAAAACCGATATTCAAAGGATTAAATTGTGTTTGCTCCGAATTTTTAATTAAAATAAGAACTTGCGCTATCAATAACAATTCAAAATTATTGAATATTGGCAACTTCATCATAAAAAGTTTTTCAATTTTGGCATTTGCCATTCGAAAGAGTGCACTATTGCACTACTAAAAAGACAAATACTAAAAAAGGGAGTATCCTACTACTACCAATGAAATTACGCTGTTACTTTAGTGATTTGTTTTTAATGTATCCCTTCATTATGAATGCGTTCCAAAAATTCAATTTATTGCGGCATAGTTGGCTATGAATATTAAACTTAAAAATTTTGTTCATGCTGGACCGTTTTGATGAAGTGATGACTGCGGACTCTGACAAAGTGACTAACTGTGTGCTGCTGTGTGATAGACAGGAAGGACATTTATTGCCTGTTATGAATATTTGATATCGCAGTGAATTTTCATCCATTTTTCGCATTCAGCTCTGGTTAATTGAATGTTCTGTGTTCCGAAGTGCTGAGTGTGAGTAGGCCAATATTTGGCGGCAGCAAAATGTTAATGGGTGGTTACCCATAGTGGCTGTTGCGCTGAAATGCTGTGCGTCGTGAAGTATACAATTTTGCGTTGTGGCTGCACTTCTGGTATACGATTTTAATTTTAAGAGGGAGTTAGTATTCTAAAATTCAAAATTATGTGTAGTAAATTTCACACAAACTGAAATGGCAATTTTAGACATGAATTTTCCTCGAATACTAAATGTTTTGAAAATCCTAATTTTCTTTGAAGCAGGATGGCTGAATGCAGGATCAATAGCATTATTTATTTAGTACAGATTTTATATTTTAAGAAAAGATAAAACTTGTGCCCGCGTAAGTCTTCTGATTTTTTTTCACCTGAATATACCACTTTTGTGTCAAAGCCTGTGCAAGGCCTTTAAATTTTTCTGCATCTGATTTTTTTATGTGGTACAAAAAATATTGTAGTACATTGAAGAAATCGGTTAGAGTCGCAAAATATCGAAAAACTTCTAAAATATCGGTAGAAGTCCGAAAGTATCGAAAAATATTGAAAAAGTCTAAGTATATGGGAAAACATCCAAAATATCGGTAAAGGTCCAAAAGTATCGAAATACATCGAAGAAATCGGTAAAAGTCCAAGTGTATTGAAAAACTTCCAAAATATCGGTAAAAGTCCAAAAGTAAAAATCGGTTCAAAGCGATTCAAACACCCTGTCTGAAAGGTTAATCGCAATAATTTGTCATTTTTGATGTAAACACGTGCCAGAAAGTTCTGGGTCATAGGCTGAAAAAATAGGAGGATCCAAACCCCCAAAAAACTAATTCATACTACAGATAAAAATTGGTTTAAATAATTTTATTAAACGGAGCAGATAAAGATTTTCATTATTGCTTTGCTTAGCTTTCTTGCATATAAGGGTTTGGAGCTGCTCACATTTCAACGAAATTCAATGAACAATTTTGCAACCTGACATTGTTCGTTTGATCGTACTATTCAGTGTGTTTATGTAAAAAACAGAACTTGGAAGGCTGGTTTCGTTACGTTTCAAGATCCACCACAGGTCTGTAATCACACGACATTTAGTATAACTTACAAGTGTACTATATTTACCACTTTGCATAGATTTGTTGAGAATCACAGCAAAAAGAAAAATAATGCACATTCAAAAGTTATATTTTTGTTGTTGTTGTTGTTGTTGTAGCAACTTTGACTCCGGGTCTGTAAATTAGAAAACAAAAATTATTCCTTTCATCTACTACTGTTGGGTGATAAAGGAAATTGATAACTGGTCGAGCTTAGCCCGGAAGGCCCAAAAATAAGGCTACCTCTACTGGGCGGGACCATAGGTCAATCGTTTGTAGGACGGGAAGGACAGTAAAAAAGGTGAAAACTGTCATAAAGACACCGATCCGCGACGGCCCTCAATGATCCGAGCTCTGTAGCTCATCAATATGAGCGAAAAGCCCGAGCGAAGTGGAGCTAATGTACACCTTGCCACTCTAGATAGCGATGTTTCACCGTGATGGATAGATGGAGGGCAGCTATTGAGCATTTAATAGAGTGTCAGCGATTAAATAGTCGTGCTAGCAAGGTGCCAGTGCAGATCATTGATGGCCTCGCGGATAGGTCCAGGGTCCCAAGAGTCGGACAAGAATTCCCAAATGGATTCCATATAACACCGGGAGTCCATCCTAATGCACCTGTGCGATTAACAGGGTATTATGTGGCCTGATTTATAGGAACCCTGACTCATCCGAGGATTTTTGGATACTTAACGGTTAGTATTTGGTTATTGTTTACATGGATATTGAGAGTTTTATTAACCTCGCTAGTCGACGAGGTGAAGAGCGTCCCAGAAGATTTTTGGCCTTCGAAAGATCTAGAGCCACTGCAATCGTACGCAGATCCGGCCTTTTGCAGTAAAGCCTCTCTATAATGACAGATGTGATCTCGGCCAGAGTGCTGTTGAAGTTGCGGCAGGAGAAGCGCTTCCAACACCTTCGCCGCAGGATATAAATGTAAAATGGGCCTATATGAAGTGTACAATAAAGCAGGCTTACCCGATTTAATTTTAAGGATTACACGGGCATCCTTCTGCATTGTGAATAAGCTTTAAAATCTCTGTTAAACAGTGCATTCCCGAAAAGCTGAGTCTTCTTGTACGACTCTGCTTTCTTTACTTCTATTTGAGGGGTGTTCCACAAACTGCCTACAAAAGTGGAAGGCGCAGTTTTTACTATCGCTACACAGCAAAAAGTGTGGGTGAGAAATTCAAACCAAATTTGGTATAAAATCTATGCTACACTTAGTATACAAACCGTTTATACTTGTTAGTATAAAATAAATAAATATATAAATGTTTAAATAAATAAAGTATAAATACAATTCACACTATTTTGGTTTAAATTTTTATACTATTTTTGTATAAATTTTATATAGAAGTTCATATGAAAGTATTTTAAACCATTTTATATAAAATTCATATAGTGCATTATAAACCAAAATATGATTTTTGTCCTAGAAATACAATAAAGTAAGTTATGCCCCTTAGCTGAAATTCGACGGGAAAATCGTAGTCACATTTTTTAAATTCCCTTACGCTTTGGTTGCTTTCAAAATGTGGAAATTTTCGGTTCCGTTGCAAATAATGAGTTTTGTACATTTTTATGGCAGCAAGCGGACATACAGCCGGTCGGTCAGCTGATGATGGTGATGTTGATGATTATGATGATGATGTATGTGATGCGAAAGTGGGTCGTTTTGAATGCTGTTTCAACAACGGAAACGCAGAACTCTAATATGCGTAGAGTCTGATTTGTGGCATGACTAATGAATACAAAACAAATTTTAACAAAAACTACAACGACAACAACAACAACATAAATTGCAATAAAAACTACAACAAAACATAATGCCATGCTTTCAGTGTTAATTTGGCGAAATAAATGATTCATTACGTTGACCGCAGCGCGTTTGTAAGTGGCATCATTCGAGTTGACGGACCAAATTGCTCGAACAAAAGATGTGAGGCTGAACGCTCTCATTTGTGTGGCTTTTTAATTAAGTGCGTCCGAAAAAAAAATGCCATTCAGAGTGTGTGTACAACCGAATTTCGGGTGGCGACAGGGGTCATGCAAATAAAACGACATGAAAATGGGAGGCAATTAACAGTGCGAATTTTCAACTATCACAGAAGACTGTGGCGGCGGTGGCGAAAAAATATAACCAAAATAGCTTAGCATGATCCTTCATTTGTAAGTCATAACATTTGCAACAGTGATTTCACTCTTTTTCAACTATTCCTCGAATGTATTTATTACCCGCCACTGTCGCTTCTTCTATTGCCGTTCACCATGATTGCATTTTAGCACTAAAATTTATTGTGTATGTCCAGCGTTGACAGCATCACTTGATTGATTATTATTTTACTGCCACAATGCGATGTTGCGTAACTACATACCCTGCTTTCTTAGCCCCCCCACATTTTGTTAATTCTCACTAGCACCACCCATCTTCCTATTGTTCACTATTGTGCACCTTCCTCCCTCCTCCCGCAAAAAAGTATGCTACTGATGAGCTGATAAAATTAATCCATTTTGTCCTTAAGGTTAAAACTTTTGACAGCAAATTAACTCAACGTCCAACTTTGCCCCCCCTAATCTATATGCATATCTCTTTCTTGCCTTTATGCGAAAATTCGCTATCTTTTTCTATTAATTTCATTTGCTTATGCTCACCTTGTGTGCGTGCATACGTACGTACATTAAAGTGTATTCAGGATTAAGTGTCCTTTTGTTCTATGAGCGGCATTGTTTGCAAAATCTCAAATCTTGCAGCTGCTGTACAGCTACTCAGCTGCGAAATTTATGTTCATTAATTTAATAAATTCTTTTTTTCTTTCTCTTCCTCTCTTTTAGTGAATATACTTGGCTTTGTCTTATATGCATGTGTCTCGTTGTGTCAAATGTTACATACAATACAATATCTGCATTAAGGATTTCTAGGATATCAACGTGTACAGTACAAGTTGCCATTAAAAACCCACGCAAAGTATATAAATCAAAGTGATTTATTATGAGAAACTATTTTATTGGACTGCAATTTTGTCATTTATTGGGTTGGCCAAGTGTTGTTTGCAATTTTTTCTAAATAAGGATAATAAGGACTAGTAGGCAAATTTATACTTTGGCATTCTTTTATTTGTAGTTTCGTTTCCTCGAACTTTTTTGACGTGCAAAATTGATATATGTGCGTATTCAACTGCGATAAGTTAACTGTGACATAGAAGAACTTTTCTAATGTCTTCGGAGTCGGTCACTCATAACATTAAAAATCAAGCAAATAGAAGGATATGACTTATATTAGCATTTGAGCAGGAACAAAAAAATCGCGAGATATTGCATTTTTACTTATTTTTTAAAGTCCGCGAGCCATTTTCGCATCACTTTTTCTTGCATCCTATAATATCTCGCAAGCCATAGAAGTTATTTTTACGAAATTTGATTGATAGGTGTAGAACGTGAATACCATTGATTGGAACACCCGAAGGCGTCATAGTTAAAACGAAGAATATATGAATATACTAGAGGGAAATCATCCAGGGCGGGGTATCAACAAACTTAAATTGTTTCATTACTGGGAGACCCGAAGATTCGCTAAGGTCGCCCTGAGGCTTCATGGTCGAAACCGAAAATATTTAGATATACTAGAGGGAAAACATCTATGGTGAACCATCATTAAACTTTAGTTTATTCATTTGTGAGACATCCGAAAGTTCCCGAAGATCACTCGAAGGCTTCATAATCAAAACGAAGAACATCTACAATAGATATACAAGAGGGAAAACATCTATGCCGGGAATATAAACAAGCTCTAACTGAATCATTTCTTTGAACACCCAAAGGCTCTATGTATAGTCAAAGCGAAGAATACTTAGATATACTAGAGGAAAAACATCTGTGGTGAACAATCAACAAATAAATTGATTCATTTCCTTAGAGACCCGGATGTTCCTGAAGATCACCCGAAGGCTTCATTGTCAAAACAAAGAATATCTAGAGATACAAGAGGTAAAATATCTACATATGGTGAACAATCAACAAACTTTAATTGATACATTTTTGGGACATCTGAAGGTTCCTGAAAGTTCATAGCTTGGAAGATGTTTCCCGCATGTTTGTGGACTTAAGAAATGCAATCTGGAAAATCCTTTCTAAGTTCATTCACGAGATATTGAATTTTTTATCACTCAGCTAAGTGCGAAACCTTTGGAACGTAATTGTTAAGATTATCCAAAAAGGAAACCAGCTATTGAATATGTACATACTTTTACATACATTCGAGAGTGTTATTTTAGTTAATTTTGTTTGTATGTAATTTTTTCTTTTTTTTGGATGTCTCTCTACGATTGTGTTAATGTACAAATATACACATGCGTACTTATACATACTTACATACGCGTATGCATATATCAGCATGTATAGATTGTGTAATTAGGGTAACCAACCCAATTAAGGTTCATTTAATTTTCAACACAATTAACTTCAATTGAATTAAATTGACCAACGCATTTAACGTGCGGGGACATTTGTTAATGATTAATTACCTTTGGATTTAAGGACGATTAATTATAGGTTATTTAATGCTGCATTGGCAACGTAGTTGTAAATGCAATTAATGTAAATCCTTAAATGCAAACGATGCAGATAAATTTTTTAATTTAAAAACTGAACTACAAAATATTTGATTTTATAAACTGACTAGTTTTTGACTCGTAGTTTGACTCGCGGGCATAGCACATACCATTTTTCTATTCGATACTATTATCTCCGGTGTCACTTTTTCAGAGAAAATTGCTATAATCGGCACACAATTATCGTTAAACCAACAATAACCTTACGATGCCGCGTGACGATGTTTCGTACTGATTATCGTGCCAAAGATAGAGGATACCCAAGTTTGCTTGAAAAATAAAGATTATGTTGCTGCAAAAATTTTGGTGTCAAAAAATCTACATTTTATTTGCAATATAGTCTATACTGTATAGATAATATTCGGCTCCGAAAATCGATTTTTTTTGCGTTTTTCAATCACGCGGAATAAAATGCTTAGAATCGTCGGAAAAAATGTGTGAGTTTTTGTAAAAAGCTCTGAACCCTTACAGATACTTTGGGCGTTTTTAAGCGTTTTATGTCTTATTTACTTTTTTCGTTTGATGCCTTGCTTTAGAATAAAAAATAGTTTTTCCGACCCTGTAATTGAAAAGCGCATAAAAATCGATATTCAGAACTGAATATTATCTATACAGCACGGACTACGCTGCTAATAAAATGTATAGTTCTTCATTGTCAAAATTTTTGCCAGATCATAATCTTTATTTTTCTAGCGAACTTGGGTATCCTTCTGTGAATAAAAAACATTATGAGCAAGAAAAATGTTTTTTATAAGGAACCAATTGTTGAGCCCTTATCTTTGGCATGATAATCACTACGATAAATTTCGGCTGACAATAGCCAAACTTCCTTTGAAGTTGAGGTTATGGATGAGTGTGAACAATAACACCGTTCGACACAAAAAAAAACTAGTAAGGGTGTAAATTTTGGCCTGGCCAAAAAATAAATACCCTACACTGCAGTATTTTGAAAATTTTGCTTATATGGGAGGTGCCACGCCCTCTTGTCCGAGTACACCCAGTTCTTGTTCAGAGCTTGCATTTATACTTTTTAGTGTCAGAGTGAAATTTAGTTGGATTATCTCAAAAAACTCTTTCAGTACAGCATTTTGAATATTTTGCTTATATGGGAGGTGCCACGCCCCCTTGTTTTATTTCACCCAATTTTCGCTGAAAGCTTTCATTTATAATTTTTAGTGTCTGAGTCAAATTATGTTCGAATATCTCAAAAAACGCTTTCAGTATAGCGTTTTTAAGCTTTTGCTTGTATGGGAGGTACCACGCCCTCTTGTCCGAGTACACCCAGTTTTTGTTCAGAGCTTGCATTTATATTTTTTAGTGTCAGAGTGAAATTTAGTTGGATTATCTCAAAAAACTTTTTCAGTATAGCATTTTGAAACTTTTGCTTATATGGGAGGTGCCACGCCCCCCTGTACGATTTCAACCAATTTTTGCTGAGAGCTTTCATTTATAATTTTTAGAGCCTGAGTCAAATTCGGTTCGAATATCTCAAAAAACGCTTCCAGTATAGCGTTTTGAAGCTTTTGCTTGTATGGGAGGTGCCATGCCCTCTTGTCCGAATTCGCTCAGTTTTTTATCAGAGCTTGCGCTTACAATTCGTAGTATTTATTTGTATTGTGGTTACATTGTCGTGAAAAATACTCCTAAAATTGCATTTTGAATATATTTTTTGTATGGGCGGTAGGCGTGTCCGTTGACCGATTTCGCTCATTTTCGATCCCCCGAGCTAGCTTTGACGATGGAGGCAATGTACCAAATTTCATTGAATTATCTTGCTCAGTTTTCCCAAAAAGTGTATTTCAACACACAGCCAGCCACCCAGCCAGCCAGCCAGCCAGCCAGCCAGCCACCCAGCCAGCCAGCCTGCCAGCCAGACAGACGGACATGGCTATATCGACTCAGGAGGTGACGCTGATCAAGAATATATATACTTTTCTATACCTGCCACGCCTCCTTCTCTGCGTTACAAACGGAAGGACAAAGTGAATATACCCTGGGTGTAGGGTATAAAAAAAAAACACATGAGAAAATCCAAAAAACTCTTAAAGTAGACGTTAAAAAAAAATACCTGTGTTTTGTGGTTTTTCTCCAGCACGTCACATTTTTTTGAATCGATTTTTGAAGTTTTTTTTCCACTGTATATGAAAAAAACAAAAATACCGCATTCTTGTGTTAAATCGATGAATTTAACTATATAATCCTTACATTTGAGGTGTATCATGAGTTCAGCAAACTTATGCAGGATATTGCGGGGAATATTTTTGTAGAAAATTTTAACCCTGCACAACCTCCACATGTGGGTAATTTTTGCCCTTTTCTTAAAAAGGTACAAAAATGACACCTAAAACAGGGGAATATTGAGTCAGTATGTACTACAGAAATTTTTGCTATTGAATTTCACTACTAGTTGTTGAACACTAAAAAAGCAAAATTTTATCCCGAAAGAAAAAAAATCGTTGAAATCAGTAAGCAGTTCTAACAATAAATATTTTCCAAATTTCACCCCACTGTAAAACTCTAAACCAACATTTTGGACAAAACTCGTTCTCACAAAATCATAACGAAATCACACAAGGATCATTTTCCTAGAATATATTAACCGATTATATCCTGTTTTTATGGGTCTTTGTGACCCCTTTTCCTAAAACTGAGCCACAATGGGCTAAAAATTTTTGCAAAAATATCCTACAAAAAATTTCATTAAGGGTTGCCAAAGACGAAAAATTCTTAAAACTTAAGGTAAGCGCGTCAGGGATGTAATTAATATGCAATGTGAAAAGTCCTAATTGATTTTAACGATTTTTTTGGTTTAGGGCTCAAATTTTGACCTTTACGTGTTTAGAAACTATTAGTGAAATTTAATAGCAAATATTTCTGTAGTAGATACTGATTCAATATTTCTCTGTGTAATTTTTGTACCTATTTTAGAAAAGGGCAAAAATGACCCACATGTGGGGGTCAAACAGGGTTAAAAGTTTCTGAAAAAATATTTCCCGCAATATCTTGCATAAGTTTGCTGAACACATGATACACCTCAAATGTAAGGATCATATAGTTAAATTCATCGATTTAACGCAAGAATGCGGTATTTTTGTTTTTTTTTCATATACACACACATACACACCAAAAAAAAAAAAAAAAAATGATTATGATGTTAAAGAATGTTTCTGTAAAAAGTAATTATTATCACTTGTAATTTACCATAATCATTTTAATAACTTTTTATATAAATCAACCAATGTTGCCAATGGCGTCTTTCGTGCATTTTTTGAACTTTTTTTAGGTTACGATATTTCGGAGAAAAAAAAAGATGTCGATATAAATCAAAGTGAGTTTTGAAGAAAAAAAATAGTACTTTTAAAAACTTTATCGAGTTTTATGATAAACAATTATAATTATTATGTTATATAACTTCAAATGTGGTGAAAAAACCGTACATGCCAAAATTTCAGGTTAGGATATTTTTTAATAGAAACACAAAAAATTAAGTAAAAACGCAATATCTCGTAAACGATATTTTGTAGGGTTTTTAAATTTAGTGTTTTTTAATCTACGGACAAGCAGGTTACTTTTTGCATACTCTTTTTTTGTATCCGTTTTAGTCATCTTTTTTTTTGGTTTTAGTATAGAACACAGTGCTAAAAAATTGGTTTTTTGGCACTGATTTGAAAAAGTACCGTTCACTTTGAAAAAAGAGCTATATATGTTTGATCCTAGAGGCATTTCGCATATTTTCCCAAAAAAACATTTTGGGTGCAAGCACTTTTTATTTAAAACACGCGGGGACAGGTGTGCAAAGACATTGAAGTTTTGAAAAAAAATAAATATTACGCAGCGTTTGTTTGTATGGAATAAAGTCAATAAAAGAGCTTAAACGTGTCCAAATTGTAATTTTGATTATAATATTAACATAGCAAAGTGAACCAAACCACATAAATTCTATAATTGTAGTGTTGGAAACTATAAATCTGTGGCAGGAAGGAAAAACTGCGTAAATCGATATTCGATAAAAAAGCAAAGCAACATAATTTCTATACATATAAAACAAAATTTAACTGCTTTACTCTCTAATCAAAAATCGACTTAAGCAGTTTTTGCTTCCTGCCACAGAAATATCCCACAAATTTGTACACTTTTTTAGTATTAAAAACAGGCATTGTTTTTCGTGATTCCAGCCTTGTTTTGATGCGACCATCGCTTCTTTCTGAACCACATGCCGCAGCAGAGCTTCGCTAACAATTTTGACGCACCTTTCAGTTGCCTGGGTACGACACTGAAAATATTGAATTTGCTGTAAAGTCCAGTGATTCAGAAATAATTTCAGTCGATATATGCTTCAATAGAGGCGGCTCTGATAAATAAATTCAGTATAAGATATCAGGAGTGATTTTTCAAAAGGGCGTAAAACCATGTTAAACAAATTTTCAGTAATGAGAAAAAACTTTATGGGCTGTTTACAAAAACTTATTTTTTTTTTTAAATGTCTCTAGTGTTATAGCGAGTTGACCTAAGATTCTAATCCCCTTAACATTTTTGTTGTAACATATTTGTAGTAATTGCAAAAAGTAACAAACATTTGGAAATAAGACCTTTTGTTTCGAAATCACTCTTATTTCACCATTTGGAAGTCTATTCTGATGTCTATAGGCATGGTATATAAGCACCTATATAGCCTGGGGCATATAAAAAATATTAAAAGGTTTTTTGGCCACTATTCGAAATACGCCTTTTTGTATCAAACTTTAAAAATTTCTATGAAATTATATGGAAATAAGCCCTTTTGTTCTAAAATGCGACTTTTGATCACGATTTTACCTTGGAAAAATGCATTTTTTGTGATAAATTTTAAACTAGAGGATGCATTTTAGGATGGTAATGGCGATGGCATTCTTAGGTTTGTTCAAGGTTGGAAGTGGTTTTACGCTCTTTTGAAAAATCACTCCTCATATGATAATATGAAAAACATAAAAACTATTCTGACAGAACATAATATTTACGCTGATTTATCAATCAATAAAGCAATGGTTTTCTAAAATGTTTAATGAAAATACTTATATGCATGTTCTATGAACACTTCTCTATAAACTACATATTATCAGCTTAGTTATAGCGAGTTAAAAGTAATATGAATTATTCAATAATTTGAAGGAAAAAAGGGGGCTTAAAGTCAGTTTATTTCCAAAAAGGAGTTGTTTTGACTCACTTTATCCCATTCACGAGAAGGTAACAAACAAAACCTCATCGAAAATTTTCAGTGCCAACATTTGGAGGTCGATTTAATATTAATAATTTAAAAATACAAAGCTTAAGCTCGGTTTATTCGCAATAAGGAATTGTTCCGACTAAATTTTCTTATTTTCCAACTCTGGACAAATTAACGAACAGTCCTGATCAAAACAATTTAATTTTCAAGTCTTCCAGGTAACTATAATATAGGTGATTCAAACATGTCTCGAAAAAGGGGCTTAAACCCAGTTTATTCGCAACAAGGATGAGTTTGAATTTTCATATTTTCCAACTCAAGAGAAGTGAACGAACAAAACCTCATCAAAAAAACTTCAGTGATCCAACTTTGAGTTTTTCCCTATATTTCCAGGATGTGTGTGATGTTTGATTGACCTGCGGCAGTACTAAAACTCAAAATTTTGAAAAATTATTTATTTAAAGTGATTGACGCAGCACCTTTTCCGCACTGTCCCTAGTGTCCAGTCAGTTGAGATGCCTACAGCTTTATCCAACTCACGTACTTTCATTCTCCGAACGTCCAATATTACTCCATGGAATTTATCGACATCACTGTTGCTGTGGTACGACGCCAACGAAACTCAGTAAACCACTTTTTAACAAATGAAATTGATAGTGCAGAGTCCCCACTTTATTTATGAAACATTTTTTTGGTTTCAGTGATGATTTTTTATACAAAAATTAATTCTTAATCAACACGCAAAACTCACTTTTTTCTATTTTTATTAAAATTTTCGAGGTTGTCTGCTTTCAACAGCTGTCAAAGGAAAATTAAATTCATAGTGGTCTGTGAATAGATGACGAAAGCAGTGTCGGCTTTTAAAAAATTGTCAAGAAAATTCAAAAAGTCTCGAAGTTATCAAACTGCCCTTGTAATGAAAACCTTGTTTTCCCTTGTTCATTATATGTCACTCATACGACGCATTGTGGCGACATCTGGCATTTCTCGTTGCAAAAATCATAACTTGTGAACCATTTAAGATATTTTAATTCTGTTTTCGGTTATGGATAGAAAATTCCCTTAGCTATTGCAATTCTAAATTTCATTTAGATAGCATTGCAGGGTGAAAAGCAATGTTTTGTTGAATTCCGATTTTCTGTAAATTACATACATATCGTTAGGAAAATCACGGAACGGTCAAATATTTCAGAAATTGGTTGTTAAATCTAAAAACAAAATAAACACGTGTCCAATTATTTTCAGAGATCTATTCAACGGTATGAATCTTGACCCCCTCTCACCCTCCAAAGGGGGTGGGGCAGGGGAAAAAACCAAAATTTTATATGGAAACTCCCAATTTTATTGCAGATTCGGATTTTACGTAAAAGAATAAGAAAATTTTGTCCGAAAAATTTTTTCTTATCCATCTTAGATGGCGTTGTAATCGACAAAAATAAAATTAAAAATATAAAGTTTTGTACTTAAAACTTCGTGAAATTTGCTTTTTCTTCCATAGGTTTCACCATAACAGTTGCTCTTACACAAAGAGTTGTAAGTAAAACCATACAGTTTTTGGAGTACAAGCTTAGAGATAAACACCAATTAGTTGTGTAGCAAGCCGAGCTTTACAAAAAGCGAAGTTTTTTTTTAAACTCAACCCAAAGTTTAAAAACTACGCTAAGAGTAATGTCTTCAAAAAAAATTCATAAAAAATAAAAGCTATTAAAAAAACTTAGATTTTTGCTAATCAGTTTTATGAGACAAAACCTATAATGCTTTAAGTGAAAGAAAAAATCGCTTTTTTTTAACCATTTGCCAAAGTATTCAACCTAAATATGAAGCATTTTTCTCAAAAACTAAATTTTTTTGCTAACTTTAAAATTTACCCATCTTTGAGAGGCTGTAAAAACCAAACCACTTGCCTGAATTGGTTCAAATTTTCAAATCTTTTAGCTCCTAATATTTCTCTATCTGATGACAATATCAGATTTGTAAAACGAACCCACTCGAAATTGATTTTTGCAACGCCTTTTCAAAAAATGACGTCATGAGCCACAGGTTTCCTGATGAAAATCATTATAACTCATAGGGCTGCAAGTAGACGCAGCTGAATTTTTTTATATTGTATTCAGAATTGTTCAGTCCATTTAGCTTTAGCAGTCCGCAAGATATCTTTTGCGAATATTTTTTTGAAACTCCATTCGAAATTGAAAAAATGAGTAAAAATAGTGTTTCAGAAAAGTACAGAAACCTCAGACATTAAAAAAAAAATCATTTATTTTTAGTGTAACTTGATAGTATGAAAACCTTTTGTAGCATAAATAGAAAAAAATTAACTTTTCTTTCATAAGTTGCAGAAAAATTTGAACCACATCTTGAAAAAAAAAAAAAAAAAAAAAAAAAAAATTACAAACTCGAAAAAACCATCGACTTTGACCAGCTCTACAAAGCGAACCATTTTTTCAAATGAATTAAAATTTTACATCCTTAAGCACTGATCATTTGTTTATCGAACTGCATCATTAGATTAGCAAATTTCCGTCACACCAAAATTGATTTTTGCAACCACTTTTGAGAAATGTCGCCAGTGTGCGACGTGGCAAGCGTGATTAAATGTAAAATAATTTTGAAATGGCTATTACTTACTATAGATTATTAATTTTTGATAGATAAAACCTTGTGCTTTAGAAAAACTGGATCAAACTTGAATTGTAATACATTTTTAATTTGATTATTTCGAAAACAAAACTTAACCAAAATAATTATTATAATCACGGAACTAAACCTACTTAAATGATCTTTACTATCACCAGTGTCTGTATTTGCAACTTACACAATGTAAGCTCTTTATATTTAATTTCTGACAAACAGCCACATATTTACCAAATACATAAATGGAAAGCTGTTAGGGCATATTGCTATTAAAATTGTAAGTGTCAACTTTGACACATTTGCGCACTTTCCAAATTCAATATATCAATATTGAGTAATTCATTTTCCGCGTTTACTACGCAAAATATAAAGTTTATGAATTATTGTAAAATTTATAGCAAATATTTCAAATTCCTAAAAGGATACTTACACATCTTGATACCCATTCATAAACTTATGCGTAGGTACAACAGAAAGTGTGTCATAAAAGTGTGATTTTAACACTTGACTTGGCTAAAAAGGAAAAAAAAAAAAAAAGATTGCAATAAAACTCGCAACTGTGTTTTCCGATGAATTTGATCAGAATGATGTTGCAGTTAATATGTTATTACAATTGTTATTGTTGTTGTTATTGTTATTGCAAAACATTTATTTCATTTTATTCTTTTACTTTTTCTCTTTTTTGCAAAGTAAATATGCAATAAATTCATAACAAGATGGGAACTCAAGAAAATCACAAAAACAAATCAAAAGCAAAAGAAAAAAATAAAATAAAGTACGTACATCAGATACGGATATGATTGTGTGTATGTACTCATATCCTTCAGCAAAAAAATGGAGAGATTTTTTACCGCCAACGCACACACATACACTCACTCATATAAGTGCATATTTGTAAGTATTATGAGATGTTTGCGCATAAATCAGAACATTTAACACCATATACAAATACAAACAGACAGCAGTTACAGCCTCACACAAACTGACAGACGGAAGTCAAATGTGAGGGACAGCTACGCTACGAATGAAAGAAGTGGATGCGCGACGGAAGTTCGGAAACAGGGACGGAAAGCAGCGAATGTGGCAGCCAAAATTTTCATAAGAATGAAATAAAATATGGTGGAAAATTTGCTTGCTTATGTTGTATGCGTTTTATGGAATTGGCGAAATTTTGAAAGCACTCGCGAAAGCTGCTTATAAAATTCACAATCGCAAAGACAAAATCTATACATATGTAGCAATCATTTTGGGCAATTCCATGTGAGATGAACATACATTAAATGTGAAGTGATAAAAGTTTGTTGGCCAATAGATGATATTTTCCACTAAGCATTTTGCGCAAAAACAGAAAATAAAAAGTTCACTGCTTACACAAACAATATATGTTTCCTTTTTATTGATTCTACTAAAAAAACGCAGTTTTAAAGCGCGTTTCACCAAATTACAAAAAATTCATATAACGAGTAAAAACATGAAATATACAAAAAGTAGCAAACAAACAAATAAATAAATGGCAACCATGGCATGGTGAAAATCCGCAGATAAAAAAAAAAACACATGGCATGAATTTTACTTTTTCATGTTATTTACTTTTTTCAAAGGAGCAACAAGAAATTTTGAATTTACATTTAGCGCAAAAGTCTACAACACAGTTGAAAATATTATAGCATACATAAAGGCGCTTGGATAATGTGGCATCATGTGCAATAGACTGGTTCAAAATACAAAAATGTTTAAATGTTAAGTTCGCCTGTATTTTCTTTTGAAATTTTGAGTTCTAAAATAACATATCTGTATTAAATGTTATCGAAGACTAGTAAAGACCAAGACCATAGCAGTGTTGGTCTTGCTCTTGACACAAATTGTAAATACCCCCTTTTTTCACCCCTTTAGAGGGCTCCCATGAAAAAAGTTTGATAAAAATATCAAAATATTCCTCATTGTCGGTAGAGAGCAAAATGTGCACCGACCCCCATTAATTTTTCAATTTCAATATATTTTTCTAATGCACTAACCCCTTTTATCTGCCCCTTTTAGGGGCTGCCATACAAAATTTTGATAAAAATATAAAAAAATTCCTCAGTGGCGGGAGAGGGAAAAATTGTTCACAGACCCTCATTTACTTTTTTTCTCCAATAATTTTCCCTAACCTACTGACTCTTTTTTCTCATAATTAAGGCGGCCCACATACAAACTTTTGATAAAAAAATCAAAAAAATTTCTCATCACCGGGAGCAGGAAAAAATGTTCACCGGCCTTCATTAGTTTTTCCTCTCCAAGATATCTCTCAACCACACTACCACATTGTTTCTTCTTCTTAAAGGGATCCCATACAAAATTTTGATACAAATATCAAAAAAATTCCTCATGGCCGGGAAGCGAAAAAATGTTCACGGACTCCCATTAATTTTTCTTCCTCAATATTTTTTTAGAACATACTATTCTCTCTCATACAAAATTTATATAGAAACTATCTCTTTTGTATGGGAGGCCCCTTAAAGGGTGAATAAAAGAGGCTGTTATGTTCGAAACAAATTTTGTAAAAGAAAAATTAATCGGGTTCGGCGAACTTTTTTTTCTCTCCAGGCAATGAGTAATTTTTTTGATATTTTTTATAAAATTTATGCAGGGACGTCCCCTTAAAGGGTGGAAAAAATGGGGTGAAATATTTAAGAGAAATGTTGGAGAGGGAAAATTAATGGGGAAAGTTAGCTTGAGTTATTTAATATGAATGAAATCAAAATTTGAACCAGTCGAATATACATACTAGTACATACAAGAGCTTTCTCGTGCATATGTGTTGTATTTTTGTGTGTACGTTAGAGTGGGTCACTGAAAAATTTTCTTTTTATGTAATAAAATATGTTCCTTGGCTTATCGTTAGGGTTTTTACGATACATTTCGAATCTGGTGAAAACTTCAATAATGCTATAATATTTTCTGGGATAAAAACACAATGGGTGTTTTCGTGAATTTAATATTCCCGGGGAATAGTTAATATTTCTATTCACACCTATTTTGTTCGGCTAAATAACGCGAAAAAAAATTTTCAAGATTAATGCATAAAAAAACTTTTAGTTAATGCATCAAATGTTTTTGGAAAGTTGATTTTATAAATAGTGAGAAATTTCAAATAATTCACCCTATTCACGTAAAGCCATTAAATATGCTAGATTTTTGTTAAATTTCAAACGACCTAGAGTAGAGAGTATGCAGCATGTTTGAAATTATACAAACACGTAGCATACCTTAAGACTCTTCGTGAAATGGATGGCTTAGTATTACAAATTTGTCTCTATTTCCAAAATCAATGTCCTGAGAAATGGAGTAGCTTTCTAAATTTTGAGGCAGGACTTGAACATTTTTAATGTACAATTCTTGTGAATTTTTTTTTCGCGTTATGTAGCCAAACAAAAAGTTTTCCTTACAAATATTGTGGTTTTGGCCCAAAAACAAAAAGATCTAACCCACTTTAAAATATTTTGTGAAAGGTTTTACAGCTATAAGAACATATTTCAATGGTTAACAGAACATTTTTTTTTGGCAACCCAATGTAATATACTTACATACACTATCTAGCATGAAAAATAAAAAACCAAATCGCTTTCAGCAGCCTTAAACGGGTTTAAATTTAGAAGGCAAATGTGATTTGCCTCTGCTGCAAGAGCGAATACAATTTAGGTTTTATTTAATTTACTCAGAAAAAATATATGATCGCGTTGTTGTCAGCCACTTTATGCAAATAAGCGAGAAATGTTTTTTTATTTTCTTAGAAAGTTTGTATAAAAAAAAATTTTAAATAAAAGGAAATAGCATGAAGAAAGTTTCGCATGTTCAAATTTATTTGAGTTATAATCTCTTGAAGTTGAATTTGAAATCAATGAAATAGAAATTTCATAATTTTTTGTGTTTTTTTTTTTGTTTGTAAATTACATTTTACATTTTGTACAGAAAATATGCTCTCAATCAAAAAAATTTGTCTGTGGGAAAAATACATTAGGTCTACAAGTAAGTTTCGGGCGGAAATGTCAGATATCATGTATCATATTAAAAGCTTGGACATTTGTCAACAACATTGCATCATTGCTTAGTATATTTCGCCGGTGCTTACGAAGACTATCTCTTCTTTAAATGCGTACAAGAAAATCTTTTTTTTTGAAATTGCGGCGAAAAAAATTTTTTTTGTAATATGCGGACAAGAAAATCACTTTTTATAAAATGCAGAGAAGAGAATAACTTATAATAACTTAATTTCTCTGAAAAAATAAAATAAATAAAGAGATTTTCTTCGCCGCATTTTGTAAAAAGTGATTTTCTTCGCTGCATTTTGTAAAAAGTGATTTTCTTCTCCGCATTTTATAAAAAGTGATTTTCTTGTCCGCATATTACAAAAAAGATTTTTTTTCGCCGCAATTTCAAAAAAAAAGATTTTCTTCGCCGCAACTTTCGGTTGGAAAATTTTCTTCGCAAGCACCGGCGATTTGTGTAATTTCATCGGCGTCGTATATTTTTTCGAGCAAAATCATATTAAGTTTTGACCCAAATAAGTGTCATTTGCTGGATAGGCATAAAAAAAGTCGATCTATGCAGAACGTTCTTAACGAAAAACACTTCACAGTCGAGAGAATTAAATATTCGCTCACTTCGATCTTGGGCGAGAAATTTGATTAGTCCAGAATTCATAAATTGTCAGAAAGATGGAAAAAAGTTGTAGCTTCTGATGTAAAAAAAAAAATGAATAAAAAATATGAAACCATTTTTTCACAATAAGGCCTCAAATTTTGGAATTACTATAAACGCTGGAAACTTACTTCTAAACGCAATATTTTTGATTAGAAGCCATCCATTTATTAGTAGTTAAAAATCAGTTTTAATGA
Source organism: Calliopum simillimum (assembly GCA_951812925.1). NCBI lineage: Eukaryota > Metazoa > Arthropoda > Insecta > Diptera > Lauxaniidae > Calliopum > Calliopum simillimum. Next base: position 95,783,458 of record OX638371.1, read on the forward strand.
AAAACACATATTTTCAAATGATAGTTTTATTTAATACTGAAAGGATTCGATGCTTTTAAGTCATACGATTCTTTCAGTTTTTGTAAGCTCTCTCATTTTCCTTACAATTCTCTCGGTAAAATAGAAAAATAAATATGCCAGTCAAAACTTGAAGCATGTGAAATTATATTGTCCTCAGTCTTATTCATATTCATAAGTCAACAACAACATTGCGTATACTTTTATAAAATTTGTAAGGTTGAATTTCAGATTATTTTGTTAAAACTTTACTAGAAAATTAACTGACAGTTTGACATACCGATTCATAAACATTTATTTAACTAGTTGTTAAAATATAACAAATCGTGAAATCGACCGTAGGATGTTTTGATAGGTTATGACACCTTTGAGAATATTTCAAATGAAAAGAAGAAATTTCGTATTCCAGCAGTTCTTCGTCAGCTTTTTATAAAGTCACCTTAAGCATTGCGTATGAATTTTCATAAAAGAATTTAATTTCAAACTTTCAATTCAAGAGAAAGTATCCAAATCACTAACAAAACTTTACCTTTATACTTCAGGCTTACGTACACTAAAATAGCGAAAACATATTTTAATTGAGTTGGAATTTTTTCAAATTGGCATTTTTCAAAATGCGAATGTGAAAAGCAAAAGTTATACCTATGTCAATTGCACTTAATGATATTTTAAAACTTTCGAAAAAGTTTTATCACAAATTGATATTTACAATTCAAAGAAATTCGTACCTTTTTTAATTATTTAATATGTTAAATATAATGTTTGGTCAACACTTTCAAGGCGTTGCATGAAAATGCTCAGATGGCAAAAACGGGTATCAACTATTTTCTGTGAAAATGAAGTACGTAGTCCTGGGTATTGTTCTCGGTGAGATCTACAAGCTGGCAAAACCAGATTTGCTTTAGAACTTGTAGGTCTTTAGAAAAACATCTTGAAACTAGGATATTGTGATTTTTTCATATCAACTGAAAATTTAAATTTGCTCACATGAAAAATCATGAAAACATGCGATACCTGGTTTTGCCATCTGAGCAAATTATATATAGGGTGTAATCGATAAGATTACGAAGCTTCTGGGATAGAGGAGGCCTATACGTGTACTAACAAAAAGTTGCGCTTGATGGGGGTGTCTAAAATGTACCCCTCAGGAGTTATACTTAGATTAAAACTGATTTTGTGGCTTTTTTTTTTACAAAAAAAAAAAAAAAAAAAAAAAAATTCTATTTATAGGAAACTTTAAAAGGAACTCGCAAAGTTCTGGACCTTTAAAGTTGATATTTAAAATTTGACTTTGGTGGCCATTTTAGTATGACAAAACTCTTAGTAATATCTGATAAGAAGGATAATTTTCAATTTGTTTTGAAATCTTCATTGAATTTTCTTTAATTTAATACAAGACTTATATTCTTTGGTAAGTAGGTACTAAATAATTAAAGGTAGCTGTAAAATTTGATGATTATCCGAAATTTTTTTCAAAAGTTATAGTGATTTAAGTGCAACTACTTTTGTTTTTTCGAAACAATGAAAACTTGAAGAAAATCCAGACAAAATTTTTACAATATCTTAAATTATAACTGTGTGAGATAATTGACACCCCAGAGATATCAGAAAATTGTTTACTGTTTTTCCAAGACAACCAATGCACCACATAAAGTCGATGAAAACGATTATTAAAATGAATGAATTCAGTTTTGATTTGTTTCCTCAACCATCCTACTCTACTGATTTGCCGAAAAAACGCCAAAAATAAGCCAAATTTAAATCGTTCTACAAAAAAGGTATTGAAATGATAGAGAAACTGGAACGATTGTAACGCTCTCGAATAAGCCAAAGTTTATGATTTAGGATTTGTAATAGCTGAATGGAACATCTGTTTTCTTTAATTATTTTTGCTCGGCACTGTACTTAAGCAATATACAATGCTCTCGGCTATTTTAAGTTAATGAGAAGCTGAAAATATTTCGGTAAGCAACTTGTTTATGTATAAAGTATATAGGGGGCAATACATACCGTTTCGGATAGCATTTGACTTTTGCATCTCCGATTTTTTGAAACTTTTTTATCTTATGCCAGTGTGCCAAACGGTTCATATCTCCGCTTTTAGTACTAATTAAGATTAGCATCCATGATTTTCTTCAATTTCTTTCATCGAACCGTGTCAGAGATATACATTTTCAAAAAACTTAAAAACAAAAACTGCAAAAACAACATTTAAGGAGTAGTTAAAATGCTCATAACTACGTCAATAGCCAACCAAATCATCATTTGATCTCGGACGCGATATCCATAAGTTGATATTTTGAGCGGTAGAGGCCACCAAAGTTACAAAAGATCAGTTTTTTCCATTTGCACTCTGGGTGTTGATTTTTCAAAAAGTTGTGATAACATAATTTGTAGCGCTTGCAAAAACAAGCGAAACAATTTTTAAATGAAGTCATTATCTCAATTGGTTCTCGAGTTATAGTACAGTAACAATGTCCTAAAATGTACGTAAAACTGTAAATAACTGAGTGAACGAGTACTAAAATATTTTTCCCATTAATGTTTCCTCTCCAATATTTCTTTTAAACATACTACCCCATTTTTTCCGCTCCTCAAGAAGGCTCCCATACAAAATTTTGATAAAAATATCAAAAAAACTCCTTATGGCCGGGAAGCGAAAAAAATGTTCGCCGCCTCCATTAATTTTTCCTCCTCAACATTTTTTTCAGCATACTAATCCACTTTTCCAGCCCCTTAAGGGGCCTCCCGTAAAAAATTTAGATAGAAGTAATCATCTTTGCTCCGTAGGCAAATGTCCCTTAAAATCATAAAATTGGGCTCGGATTTTGTCTTTGGGTTCACGAGAAGAATTTTTGCTAGAGGTCAGTAAGTTTTTAGTATAAGCAACATAAAGTTTTTGTTTGCCACCGGCCGCGCTACATTTTGGCAGCAACACCTTACCCCGTTGCCGACGATGTAGGCCTGTCTAAGTAGATTTTGTTACAAATTTTCATATACTGTCTAAAGTGTTCATCATTTGTTTTTATATTTCTTACTTGGGGCCAATTACTAAATCTATGCCCAGTAGGAGAAAGATTAGTCAAACAGGCATGATATAAGGCCTTCTTTGAGTGCCAGTAGGCCTGCTGTCTTCCCATCTTTCTTTTTTTCTTTTTTCCACACGATGTCATTGGGCACCAAGGCCTGGCACTCTCGCTTCTAAAAGAAGGCAGCAAAGCAGGCCTTCTACGATCGCTTCTAATATAAAAGGACGGAAACAGGCATGCTGACTTCCCTTCTTTCTTTGTTACACATGAAGGCAGCAACGCAGGCATATTTCGATATTCGTTAATATCGACATGTCCTATATTGGATGTCATTGATAGCTAATCTATCATAGAAATCCAAAATTATGTACCAAGCAAGACATACTTAAATAGTACTTTTATTAAATATATTGAGAATCATGATATCTGAAAAAATTCTCCAAAAAAATTAAGCAATGTAGCTTCTATCATAGCTTTTAATATGAAAGGACAAAGCAGGCATGCTGTCCTCCCTTCTTTCTTTATTTCTTTTACAAAAAATGTAATTGGGCTGCAAGACATGACAAGCTTGCTTCCACAAAAAAGGGAGCAATGAAGGCCTTCTACGTTCGCTTCTAATATGTGAGTACAATAGTATGTTTAGAGAATTTATAGTAAAGAAAGAGTCAGGCGTTCTAATAGGTCTGTCCTTAGAAGGCATCCAAGAATATTTGAAAGATCTTAAAAAAGGCAAGAAAGAAGGCATAATTATAAGCAGGCATTGAACATTCTCCGACTGGGTATGTTCAATGTATACATGTGTTGACATAAACACATGTGAATCACGATAGTCAACAATGACATAGAAAAGTTTTTCAAAGTTTTTGAAAAGGCGTTACATTAAAACACAAAAAAAAAGACAAAAGAAAACTTCTAATGAATTAATTAATGAAAGGCCATATTCGCCAAGAAGAGTTGACAAACTAAATAGAAAATACTTGGTCCAAAACTTTTAGAGGCAAGTTAATTATGAATACTGCTCTTACACAGCATTGCCTTTGGTTCATTAAATCCACTTGCACTTAAAGTGTGAATATGTTATATAAAATTTCGGCCATTCAATTTCAAAAATTGTTACTTTGAAACGTTTGGTATCTGTTTATTTAATTTAATTTACTCATTCAAGTAAACAAAAATTGAGTGCAATCACTTAAACACTTAACGTTTTCTCATAAGTTGAGCAATTTATGTGCTGCCATACAGCGTGCAATACAATTACATTATTATTCATTCATACACACACGACTATTGTATGGAGCTTTCATGCCATGCTATATGCCTGTGTATGTGTCTTCTAGTCGTATATCTTCATACTAATTTTCATCATTAATCACTCACTTCTATGAATTTATGAAAAGGACGACGACACAAATGAAATCAACTGCAAGGACATTCAGTAGAAATACTCTGTAAAAGCATTTTCCTGAGTATGTGTGTTAGTATATAAGTTATGTATGTTTGTGTATGTGCATTAGCCAGTGTTGCCATTTTACTATTCAAAATATTTGTGTCAGGTGTTATCGAAAAGTCTTGTTTTTTTAAAAGGCACGCAAAGCCATTGATTGCGAACGATAAGAGTTCATTGAAAATGATCTTTAGCGCTGACTTGAAAACTATTGAGTTTTTTGGATTTTTTTTTCCCAAAGCCAGTTTTAAGTGTCTTTCGGCTTACCACGTCTTCTTGATGACAGACTAGCTAGATCTAATTCGCTTTTGGCATCTTTTTGAATTATTTTTCTAACATGCCGGCATTTGAGATGATGTGGAACCAACAGAATTTTGCTACAAGCGAGTATGCCTTTACCGTGGCAAAAATCACATTTTTTGGATGTGCTAGACAAATTTATTTTACATCAAAAAGGTGTATTTCACACCTATAGACAACACTGTAAGCGAGAAATAAAACATTTGTTTTGAAACGCGTACGCTCCATAATGCCTTTACCATGGCTGCCAGGAATACACCGTTTTTCCATTTTTTTCGAAAATTAAAATTAAAATATAAAAAAATTTTATTTTGACACCTTTAATTACAAAAATGCCAAAGAAGCCTCCTTTTCCCCTTCTCCCCCAAAATTTAAATGCCATTTTTCTGTAAATTTACCCATTCATTTCGTTTGGCAACACTATACTTCTACCATGTAAGACAAGATAACAGCACTTGCAAGCCACAAACATTGCTATCACAACACATTCGTTAGGGAAGTCCGCAGAACGCTTGCTCTCACCTCAACATTTAGTCGACCACATGATGTTTTTTGTTCTTCCTTCCGCGCGCTGCTACTGATGATGAGCAACATCGTCGTTATCCTGCGCTCTAATACGCTCGCATGTGACAATTCCTCCTTATTTTTTACGGAATTCTTCTTTTCACATGCCAGCATGTTAGAGTTTGCTTCAAAGTGTAAAACGTATCTTTATCCCATTTTCAAGAATATTACATGTGTATGCGTGTATTTGTGTGGGTATATGTAACATATGACAATTTAATGTTGCATTACAATTCACCGAAAACCTTCATTTGTTGATGTTTAAATATTTTAATGAAATCTATGCCGAAATCAGGGAAATTGTATACCTTTTTTCCCCCAAAAAAGTGAAAAAAATTCTGAAGCCAAAAAACAAATTAAATTTCAAGAAGACAGCTGTAAGATTTAATTTGAAAACAGGTCTACAATATTGTTTTTTATGAAGAACGCCATTTTTAATATTGTATGTAAATATATCTATGAAGACAAAAAATAATAATATCAAAAATAAAATCAACAAAAAAATATTTTATTATGAAAATCGTTACTGTTGTTACAGCTGCCATCCAGATTGTGCACTTTTTTAAAGCGTCTGATATTTCATTCCATGAAATTGAAAATTTGCATTGAATTGAGAATATTTGGTTTCGGCAAATTTCACAGTCAAAATAATTTTGCATATTTCTTTTTGTATATGGCAGTTAATTCAATGACAAAAAAATACATAGTCTTTATAGGCCGTATGTACTTCTTTTCGCCATAAATTCAATGCTTAACTTATTTCATTACAATATTGAGTCAATATCTTAAAGGTTTTTCTGTGAAAACATATCGTCACTCTTAGGCCAGATTCACGAATGTGAAAATTATTGAATTTGAGAAATTGCTATTTGAAATTTTATTAAATATTAAAATTATATGTAAATTTTGCGTTTTCGTGTTATAAACATTGCATTCAATACTAAACCACCTCAGATATAGCTTTCATACTTCTGACATAACTTTATTGAACTATTTTGTAGAAGAAAATGACGTTAGTGTAAAACTGAAAAATTTACACTTTCGTGAATCTGGCCTAAGAGTGACGATATTGAAATTTAAGGAAAAAAAAACTTCGTTTTTTTCGAGGTAATTCAGTTTGAAATTTTTTACTTTTTCGGAATATTCAAAACTTTTACCTTATCATACGAGATAATTTAACGAACCTTGTGGCTACTGAACACTGACTAAATTTTGCACTCTAATGCCATGCCAAGAAGTTTCACCGCGATCAGTGATTTTCAACCTAAAAGTTGGTTCGTTCTCTTGTAGAGTTGGTCATCATATGTGACCTGGTCTATGAAAAGGGGGCTTACGTGCGAAAATAAATTTTCGAAAAACAGCTGGAAAACAACTATTAAAGGTCAATTCTATGCGAATCGGCAAAAAATTGGAAAAATTTTTTTTGACATATAAGCACCCCTTTCATAGACCAGGTCACATGCATGTTTGTAACACATTGACTCATGAATTCCGGGTCTAATAAAGAAAAATTAACTTTTTGATCAAATTTGATTTGTATGCATAGTCTCTTTCAAGAGCGCTTTAATCATTTCAGCGCATTATTAACACTAGAGTTCGCCTTGTGGCCAAAATTCGACCCTTTCATGGTCGATAAAACACAAAAAGCTTTTAATATTCTTCCTAAGGGGTCCCTGTTCATTCTATTCCCATACCAAAATTTAAAAAAAATCAATGCCGTAAGCGCGTGACACCCGCCCACTTAAAAACATAAATATCATATTCTCGTTTAGCGCTATCTCTGTACCTAATTTCATAAAAATTGTTGCAGTGGAATTGAAATTTTACGTCTTTCGCCACAAAGAAAAAAGAAAAAAAGAAAAAAAGGCTTTTTTCCACCTAAAATAAAAATTTTTTTATATAGCAACGTATAATTTTCTTATTCAAAAGCCCATATTTTTTTACATTTACTCTGGAAATTCCATCAAAATCGGATAAAAAGACGAGGAGCTATGAATTTTCAAACATGTGGTTACCCAAAAGTTGTTTCGAACTTTTTTTGGCCATCAATTTCCGGAATATCGGAAAATTATTAGGCCACAGTTATATGTGTGTAAAATACTAAGATTTCCTAAATTTTCATAAAATCGGAGATGTCAACTCAAGTCTTGATCGATTACGCGAAGATTGACCCATATATGTATATAAGTTATTCCAAATATTAATTTTTTGAAATATATTGATTTTTATGTGGCTCAGCTGGGTTATAAAATTTTCACTCTCCTATAAACAATCACTTTTTTCAGCTTCAAAACAAAAAAGGCTTCAGATAAAAATATCATAAGAAAATAAATAAATTCACAAGTATGACAAAAACAAAGACAGATGCTTGGATAAGCCATAAATACATTGACCCTAAGGATCAAATAGAAATACAAACACAAAATAAGTAAACTTATAAATTAGGATGTAAATAATAAATAAAGAAAACTTTCAGCAATTTAACAAGATTATCTCCTTAATGGGTAACATTTTGCTTAAAAATAAAAACCCATTAAGAAATAAATTGGAATGCCATTGAAATGGATAAAAAAAAATCTGTAAAATCTTAATCGAAAAAAGGGGAAAAAAAACACAGACGTGAGAACACCTTGTCTAACTGCCGAACATATTCGAAATGTGAAATATTTCATTTTAATTGCATCACGAAAATGTTCCAAAGTATACGTCGGACGACATACTACAGTCAGCATTGTGATGGCGTCACATTGCACTCTTTGATACATTTATTACAATTCCATGAAAAAAAAAGAAGAAAAATACAAAATTTACAAATGAGATTCTGTGATTGTAAAATCCCGTTGTTCAATTTTATATATCGATATCAAAGCAGTTAACCCCAAAAATTTTAAAAATTCATTTCATGCAATTTTTGGAAAACCACTCTTAAGTATTTGTACACTGCGGGTATTCGTATTGATTTTGACAACTATTACGAGCTAGCGAGGTTTTTGAGACATTTACACGTTTAAAGGAATACTCTAGCTGTCCTGAAATTACGCTAGGTTTTTTTTTTCTTCGTAATTTCGGTTGTTTGCAAGTAACTGTGATTTTTCTAGATGACTTTTTCTCCGTCAACATTTTCCAGGTCACAGAAGTTGAATTAAATTTTGGCTAAAATATATTACGCATTACGAAGTCCAAATCCGAGGTCCGAATTGCTGATAAGCCTTCATGACTTTTAGAAATTCTTGCTTAAAGGTGTTGGAAACGTTGTTTTCAGAATTATGTCGCAGTTCCAAAATTACGATTTTATTTTTAATGACACCGGATAGCCATAATGTTCCTTATAATTTTCCCCGGTACTTTTCCTCGATACTGTCGGTGATTCTATGTGAGACTGTAATTGAGGTTTTACATTCTCACTTTCTTAGTATGCAATATGTATCGAATGTCACTCTTCAAAAATCTTTTCTAACGAGGTAACTAAACTTTATGTTCAATCATTTGTGTGTTGCCTTGCATCTTTCGCTCACTCACTACTCTGGAATACTGATGATGACTTTTTGTGACATACGAATTTCTATTCAGTAGCAATCCATCTTACTTTTGTTGATATTCGTACAGAAGTGTATCTGTAACTGTGTCACTGTCGAATGGTCGCATTGACATTCTATGAAGAAGATGCCATGTGCTCATTGATGGCTTTTGTCTGTCTGTCTGTTGTTTGTTTGTCTACTTGTCGGTCTGTATATTTGTATGTTAGTCCGCTATTTTAATGTATGTATGTGCCAATAACCATCAGAGTTTTCTTTGAATTCCGAAAATTTTTAATTTTTAATCCATCTCTTTTAGCAGTAACTCATGAACATTTATTAAAGCAGTTTTTTTTCAAAAAAATTATTTTTTCTTGGCTACTCAACTAGATTCTTGATACATTTCGGTGAAGATTTTTAAACATTGGAATGTATTTTTAATATGAATATTTTTTGGGTCTTGAAATGTGGCATTATTTTTTTGAATTCAGTCTATCGTTTTGGACTCGGATACCGAATATTTTTACAGCATTTAGTTTTTTATTCGATTTTTTATAGAATTTTTTAATTAATGCATTAACTTTAGGGTACATGGGCATATTAAAGTTCTATTTACATTGGACCTATCGTTAAAATTAAAAATGAAAAAAACCTAGCTCCCAGGGTTTCAAAGTTTCCTTTTGATCTAAATATCAAGCATAAAAATTTTGGTCCCGATCGGAAAATATTTGACCGTGCCGCAAGGCCGTTGAAGGTGGGAAAAACGCTTTTATATGGAAAAATGCGGCTAGAATCAGTCCTATCTTTGAAACTATTTGACATAAGTGAATTAGATTTGGTATGTATATGAACAATGCTTGAGTTAATTGCGTCCAATAAAAAATGGGCGATGCTACGCCTCTTCGACCCGAAATTCATGTATCTCTGGAAATATTGGACTCAGAGGAATGTTATTCGGTAAATATGTAATTGGCACTGGGAAATTTTTTTCTTAAAAATGGGCGGGGTAACGCCCCCTCCTTCTAAAAAAATCAATTTTGTCATATCTCTGAAACTATTTGACACATATGAATAAGATTTGATTCCAGGTAAAGTGAAGCGAACAGGATATGGCACTGTAAAAATGTTAAACCAATTTAAGGTACTTAGTTGATATAGAAGCAGTATTTTTTTATGATCTTATTCTAGTCTCCTAGGTACAAAAACTGAGTAAAAAAAATTTGGTCCGGATCGGAACATATTTGACCGTGCCCGCATGCCGTTAAAGGTCGGAAAAACGCTATTTATATGGAAATAAGGAAACAAACAATCCTATCTTTGAAACTATTTGACATGGGAGGATGAGATTTAGTACATATATGAATAATACTTAAGTTGATAGTATCCAATAAAAAAATGGGCAGTTCCACGCCCCTTTCACCCGAAATTTGTCGTATCTCTGAAAATATTGACTCTGGTAAATGAGATTTGGTACATATCTAATTGGTACTGAGAAAAAAATGTTCATTAAAAATGGGCGACGCCACGCCTCCTAATTCTGTAAAAGTCAAATTTGTCATATCTTTGAAACTATTTGACACAGGTTTTCGCATCACTTTATCTAAAATCCAATCTTATTTACCTGTGCCAAATACATAGTTTCAGAAATATGACAAATTTGACTTTTTAAGAATGAAGAGGCGTGGCCCCGCCCATTTTTAATGAAAATTTTTTTCCCAGTACCAATTAGATATGTACTAAATCTCATTTACCAGAGTCAAATATTTTCAGAGATTCGACAAATTTCGGGTGGAGGGGGCGTGGCACTGCCCATTTTTTATTGTATACTAAGTATACTTAAGGCCCTTGAGTGGAATCCACAAGGCAGTAGAGGACGTGGTAGACCCAAAACCAACTGGAAAAGGTCGTTGGAAAAGGAAATCCAAGAATCGGGAAAATCGTGGCAAGAGATCAAAGTCATCGCAAGGGATCGTGACAAATGGAGAGATTTCATATTGGCCCTATGCTCCTCCTAGGAGTTAAAGGAGAATACATACATACATACATACAAGTATACTTAAGAAGAGTTCATATATTTACTAAATCTCATCCTCCTATGTCAAATAGTTTCAAAGATAGGATTGATTGTTTCCTTATTTCCATGTAAATAGCGTTTATCCGATCTTTAACGGCCTGCGGGCACGGTCAAATATGTTTTGATTCGGACCAAATTTTTCTTACTTAGTGTTTGTACCTAGGAGACTAGAATAAGATCATAAAAAAATACTGCTTCCATATCAACTAAGTACCTTAAATTGGTTTAACATTTTTACAGTGCCATATCCTGTTCGCTTCACTTTACCTGGAATCAAATCTTATTCATATGTGTCAAATAGTTTCAGAGATATGACAAAATTGATTTTTTTAGAAGGAGGGGGCGTGACCCCGCCCATTTTAAAAAAAAAAATTTTTCCCAGTGCCAATTACATATTTACCGAATCTCATTCCCCTGAGTCCAATATTTCCAGAGATACATGAATTTCGGGTCGAAGAGGCGTGGCATCGCTCATTTTTTTATTGGACGCAATTTACTCAAGCATTGTTCATATTCATACCAAATCTCATTCACTTATGTCAAATAGTTTAAAGGATAGGACTGATTCTAGCCCCATTTTTCCATATAAATAGCGTTTTTCCCACCTTCAACGGCCTTGCGGCACGTTCAAATATTTTCCGATCAGGATCAAAATTTTTATGCTTGATATTTACATCAATAGGAAACTTTCTAGCGCCTGGGAGCAAAGTTTTTTTCATTTTAAATTTTTCTCATCTATCTTATGATAGGTCTAATGTACATCTTGTATCCTTTATTTCTTCTCGAAGCATAGTGCAGCGAAAAAGCTTCTCCAACGTTTGCTGTTACTAGATAGTGGCCTTATTTTTCTCTAGCGTTTTCCTGATTAACGTATTTCTTGTCGTAGGTATTGATTGCATGATCTTTTCGGAAGACTATTTTAACAGATCTACTCTAGTGCTTGATGGCAGACAATTTGAATTGGTTTGATAAATCATCGTTTGTATTCTTCTTTCTAAATTTGAGTGAGGAACGGAAATTTACGCTCACTAGTGAATATCGGGGATATTTTCAATCTTTCGGAGACTTGATTAGTGCAAATTTTTTATGCTTTTGAGACGTCTTTTTGTCATTTTTACCTCTGTTAATAAAAGTGTGGATGAGAATACATGTTGAAAATATCCTTGTCGGAATGCTGATGATGCCTTTTTGTGTTTGGCGAGCTTTTTATATCAGTTAACTCATTAGGCTCTAACGTGCATTAAAATATCTAGTTTGCCTCTATTTGTCGCTGATATTTTGTAATTTGATTTTTGTTTTTATGACATTTATTAGCGTACAAATCAACAAGACTACGTATTACATATCTCACGCTGAACACTAACAAAAAAAATTGATTTTTTGTCAGTATTGGTTGGTTAGTATTTGCGCTTGTGTCTGACAATTTGTTTGTTTGTTGCTTCATTTAATCTTTTTTTTTCTGTCGTTCTTGTTGTTGTTTGTGCAACATTTTTTGTTTAATCAAGAATTTCATTTACCACTGCCATCAAACATCCAACCCTTTCTTTCTTCATTGCGCTCCCCACTGTATTTGTACGCTTAGTTTTGTTTACTTTTGCGCGCGAATACGGGATTTTCATCGAAATTTATTTTCATTCGATTTTTTTGTTGACTTTCTTCTTTGTTGCTGTTTGCCAATGACGACCGTAGGGCCGTTGCTGTGTGTCCCATCACCAACATGTGAATATTGACTGGGCAAATCCATTCGGCCGTTTGTTGTCACTTCAATTTATCAGAATCTCAATTTCGGTTGGTTTAATTATTGTTGGAAATTAGCAGCTCCAACATAGACATTCAAATGTCAATACATGCATGGGTACATACATATATGAATGTACTAGTGCATATAGAGACTCACATGAATATTTTGCCTAAAATACTAAAAAGCATCTAAATGTAAGTAGTGAGCGAATTTTTTTCACGTTAAGCGTGAGGCGTCCATTAGAAGAATGCAGCGACGCACATGTGTAGTTGTATTTGAGACAAATATCCCTGGTAAAATCGAAAAGTAGCTAATGCACTAATTGTCAGCAGGAAAAACTGTTTTGGATTACTAATCAGAAATAGATTGAGTTAAAGGATGAAAACTTCAAATTAAAAAAAATAGTAAGGATGTTATCTTTGGCCTGGCCAAGCACTAAGTACTCTACACTGCAGTATTTTGAAAAATTGGCTTGGACATTAGGTGCCAATACCTCTTGTCCGAATTCACGTAGCTTTTGCTCACATCTTAGTGTTTTTAATGAGCATTTTGAAGCTTTTGTTTATAAGGAAGATACCGCGCCTTCTGGTCCGAGTTCACCTTGTTTTTGCTCAGAACTTGCCTTTACTGCATTTATTGCCTGAGTGAAATTAAGTTGAATTTACTCAAAAAATGTTTTGAATATAGCAGTTTAAATAGTGATGAGCAAACCAAGACCTTGGCCTTTGGATTATTTTCTGAATTTACTTCTATAACTATTAAAAACGAATCATGATTTTGAGCTACTCATCGAAGAGAAGAAGCTAGCTTTCGCATAACTTGCTTCTAACGATAACATCATAACTCATAATTCCTTAAGGGGTTGATTCCAATCTAATCAAAATTGTCAATATGAAATTCATTGAAATTTGTGCTGTTGCATTTCAAGTTAATTTTTTTGTTTGTTTTGGTTTTTTACCCATGGTGCACAATTTGTCGCGCTGTGTTGTATGCAAATACAACAAATTTTCCAAATTTTCAGAATGCGAAAAGATTTGTTTTCGCTCGTTATTTTTTCTATCAATTTTCTACTTTCGAAATGTAAATATATTCATGTAAACATGTGTACGCTGTTATGCTAATAAAATGTTTATTTTTACCTGGAATTCAAAGGAGACAAGCTACAGGGCAACATGTCGTATGATTGACATTGAATACGATAGGAGAGGAATTGCTAACAGAACGACAAATACTCGTACATAATTTGAACAGAAAAATATAAAGTTTAGAATTTGTAAAACATATATGCTTTTTTATGCAAAAAACATGAAATATTTAAAAAACTTTGTCAAAAATTTCAAACTTTCTCTTCATTACTAAGTTATTAAATTACAGCCAAAATTCAATTTATTTGTATATAGTATTTTCAGTAATGAAGCAGTTGGCGAAATTTGCGCAGTCATCAAAATTATGGTAATGAAACGCGGAGTGTCTTAAAATACTTTATTGTATTGTCATACATGTCGTATGAGTGACATGAAATTAATGTCAAAATACACAGGAGATTTATTTTGTTAATTAAAAATTGTTCATCTTTTCCTGATTAAAATATAATGAATTTCGGCAACAAAAGATTTAATAGAACAAACATGATAGCAAAAGTATTACAAGTCTTAGAAAAGTAAAAAAGCCTTAAATAAATTTTGCTAACAAAGGATAAAGAAAAAAGAATTTTTTTCTTTGGAGCAGTAATTGAAAAAGAATTTATTTCCTTGACAAAACCATAGCCTAGAGGTGAATGTTTTTCTGTTTTTCTATTAAATAGACAGACTTTATTTTTCTCACACTTACACAGACTTGAATTCCATGTGTCTACTCAAGTGGTTAATTTCGCATAGGGTAAATCGGATAGTAAGGGACTAGCTATTTTTGAAACCTTAAATAAAGTAAACATTAATGAAAGAAAAACAAAGGAAAGACCAAGACAATGACAAGACAATGGCAATAACAATGACAATGACAATGACAATGACAATGACAATGACAATGACAATGACAATGACAATGACAATGACAATGACAATGACAATGACAATGACAATGACAATGACAATGACAATGACAATGACAATGACAATGACAATGACAATGACAATGACAAGACAATGACAAGACAATGGCAATGACAATGAAAATGACAATGACAATGACAATGACAATGACAATGACAATGACAATGACAATGACAATGACAATGACAATGACAATGACAATGACAATGACAATGACAATGACAATGACAATGACAATGACAATGACAATGACAATGGCAATGACAATCTGACAATCTGACAATCTGACAATCTGACAATCTGACAATCTGACAATCTGACAATCTGACAATCTGACAATCTGACAATCTGACAATCTGACAATCTGACAATCTGACAATCTGACAATCTGACAATCTGACAATCTGACAATCTGACAATCTGACAATCTGACAATCTGACAATCTGACAATCTGACAATCTGACAATCTGACAATCGGACAATCTGACAATCTGACAATCGGACAATCTGACAATCTGACAATCTGACAATCTGACAATCTGACAATCTGACAATCTGACAATCTGACAATCTGACAATCTGACAATCTGACAATCTGACAATCTGACAATCTGACAATCTGACAATCTGACAATCTGACAATATGACAATATGGCAATATGACAATATGGCAATATGACAATATGGCAATATGGCAATATGACAATATGACAATGTGACAAAACGACATTGTGACAATATGATAATATGACAATATAACAATATGACAATATGTCAATACGACAATATGACAATATAACAGTACGACAATATGACAATATGACAATATTACAATATGGTAATATGATAATATGACAATATGACAACATGAAAATATGACAATCTGACAATATGACAAAACGACATTATGACAATATCACAATGTGGCAATATGACAATATGAAAAAATAACAATTTGATAATATGACTACATGACAACATGAAAATATGACAATCTGACAATATGTCAATATGACAATATGATAATATGACAATATAACAATACGACAATATGACAATATGACAATATGACAATATGATAATATGACAATATGATAATATGACAATATGAAACATGACAATATGACAATATGGCAATATGACAATGTGACTATTTGACAATAAGGCAGTTTGACAATATGATAATATGACAACATGAAAATATGACAATATGACAAAACGACATTATGACAATATCACAATGTGGCAATATGACAATATGAAAAATAACAATTTGAAAATATGACAATATAACAATATGACAATTTGACAATATGACAATCCGACAATTTGACAATATGACAATCTGACAATATGAATATGACAATAATCAATTTTTCTCAATGGTCGTTAAGTATAACTCACCTTACGTATTCTTTTCATTTCTTTTGCGGTTATTATGCTCACGCGTTGTTTTTGTTGCATAAATTAAAAGTTCAAAAGATAAAAAATAATGGGTTTTATGTTTTGTTTCTTTGAAATTTTGTTTTCTTCTTTTAATTTTGCTGAGTATTTTTGCACAATTTGAGTTTTGAAGTTTATAGCATTTTGCGCGCCGCGCACTTTCGTGCAACATTTTTCATCGACAACATCAGCAATGGCAATAGCAACATTAACTCGAGCAGCATCAGCACCAACAAACAGCCAAAATGAGCCGCACTTCAAACAACTCGGGTTAAACAATAATTTATCATGATTTATTTAAGTGGCAGCAGACATTAAAAAAGGAGGCAACCCATCCCAAAAGCAGAGTTACAGCAGTGGCAGCAGTATGCTGAGAAATGTAATCAAAAAGGTTGCGCGGTATGAAAGATGCCAGATTGATAGATTGTCTTTGATTACAATCCATTCCATTTGAAAGAAATTTTTTTCTACTGAGATTCTACTTAATATGTTTTATGTTTTTGCAACCACTCTTTTTAGCCAAATAAAACGAAGTCAAACCAAAGCTCAAAGTTCACTGTTTCCACTGGATTTTTGTTTGGTTTGGTTAATAAGCAAACAAAACGTTCGGACATACATAAATGTGTTGAAAAAGCTGTTTTTTATAACTTTGCTTGTAAGTTTGTCTCACTCAGTGCTGTGATGTCGAAGAGCTGATTGTCAGGCTAACATTCATATGATAAACCAACTAGTATTCTTGAAACCAACTAAAGTTCTCGCACAAAGCTTTTTAAATGGGAAACTAAATAGATTTGCACGTTACCAACAAAATCACCTCGACCAAATGCTATTATTATTGACAAAATTGCAACATTTTCTTAAAGAACTTCAAACAAGTGGCAACGCTAAATTGCAGTCCACATTGTATCTCTTTGACTGCAAATATGTGTGTATATGAATGAATGCTGCTTGTTTAGCTTGTACAACCACATTGCTTATGTCATGGTGTTGGTTGCAATTTTTCATCTCAGATCGAAAATGATTTTAATTCTTTATTTTTTTCTTTCACTTCGTTCTATTTTCCAGAAACTTTTTCACTTGTATTTGTGTGTGAAACACGTAAGTAAGCACGGTTCCGAGATGCGCCATAATAAATATTATAAAGTGTGGATAAACAAGTCCTTAAAGGACTTGAGTATTAAAGTGGCTGATGCTGCTGCTGCTGCCGCTTGATGTTAAGCAGAAAAACGTGATAAATTTTTGTGTTGCCACATTATTGATAAAAACATAAAATGAAGACGAAAACGACATAAGGCGTTTTGTACTGACAGCAGTAACGGAACAGCGGAAGTAGAAAATTTGTTAAGCAAAAAGTTTTCAGAGAAAGTTTTCGTTTTCAAATGAAAGAAACTTCTTTTTGGGGAGTGTTCTTCAAAATAATTGCGTTATTAAGTGCAACAAAGTGTAGTCAAAAAATAGAAAAATAAAAAACACAAAAAAGTTTCATGAAAACATTCTTCCTTTTCTATAAATGCTTTCGCATGAATTTTTGAGAACTTTCGTTGTGACTAGTAGAACTGATAATAAAAAAAACTGATTTTTTGATTTTACTGAACAAGGATATTCAGTAGACCGTACCAGAAATAAAAGTGCACCGCACACCATCGAAGCTGAAGTATTTTTGAAATGCAATTTCGAAAAAAACTTCTATTTTTTTTAACCGAATGTTATGGTCGCGCATTAATATTTTTCGTCGTATCGTCGGCATTTACAGTTTTATCTTAAAGCGTGATATATTGATGTTTATACCTGGAGAAGACCAATTTTTTTGCTTCAAAGTTTATTGACATCACTTACGCTAATTTGGTAATGGTACTTACCATTCTAAAAAAATTGGTTTTCTCGCGACAAAAATATCGATACTTTATGATCCGACTCTAAATATCTACGGGAACTATGTTTGGAAAAAAAAAATTCAAAATATGATTTAAAATAGTTCGAATGGAATAATCAAAATACTTCCTTTGGAAAACAAGCTTCAATTTTCTGGCGTTAAGATAGTATGTACATTAGAATGATAAGAACTCAGATCTTATGGGTAAGTACCAGAATGGCACAATTGGTGTCAATGACGCAGATACAGAGTAAATAAATGTTCTCATTGAGATAAAACATTGATATATCACAATTTCAGTTCGAACTGTAAATTCCAAGGATATAACGAGACATATTACTTTTGGTGAAAAAATACTTCGGATTTCATTGTGTGCGGTGAATTTTTTTTTTTCTGTCAAGTGGCACGGTCTAACTATAAATGTCACGAAATAGTGTAATTTCGTTATATGAAAATTTGAATTCGAAAAGTTGTTAAAATGGTCCAGTAACCGGTGAATTCCTCTGTCTAGATCATGAGTAGTCTGAAAAACCCCTGAAATCTACACGAAGCTTCCCATACTCAATACTCCAATATGGCGGTCAAAAATTCAATATGGTGGACTTTGTTTAAAAATAAACAAATAGGGGTTTTTGGGGTCGCTGATCATGAATCCAAGATGACTGACGATTGATTTTTGAAAATTTTGTTCGCCATTTTGTATTCTCCATCTTGAATTTTGAAAATCCGACTTCGCATTCGTAATCAGCAAATTCAAAAACTCCCACATACCTAACTTCAAAGAAATCAGTTGATTTTTTAAAATTTTGTACGCTTTATTGGATCTGTTATTTTGAATTTTATAAGTCCAACCCCAGATTCGTGATTAACTACCCAAAAAACCCCCATGAACGAAATTTGGTTCACAATAGTTTATTTTTAAATAAAGTCCACCATATTGAATTTTTGACCGCCATATTGGAACAGCCATTTTGGGTTTTGTTAAAAACATGATATTATTGATAAAGTATATCTGCTATAGTAGTTGCATACTATATACTTCGTATTTTCCAACACTAGAAATAAAAATAACACAGCTTAGAGTATGGTTCCACAGAGTACGAATGTAGCAGCTCAGATGAATTGATCTGTGATTCAAGTTGGTAATCACAAATCGTGAGAGGAGGTGTCTTTGCGAGATATCTGGTGCTAAAAGTCGAGAAAATCTGTTTTTGTAAATATTGCAAATATAAAAAATGTTGCTCAGGAAACTTTTTATAGAGAAAATATATTCCACCGAAAGTTGACTCTCTTTGATCCAAGTAACTAGATCACAGCTGCGAAAAAGGTTGTTTAGGCTCAGTGGTCAAGAAATGGATACTTTTACAGAAAATTTATTGTTCATTATTTTGTTGTCCAGAAAATTTCCTATGGAAGAGTTATGAAGGTTGTTTTCGTACGACTTATAGTTTTTGGAGATATCCCATAGCGAAACAATTGAAAAAATTACAGATTTTATCGACCTATAGTGCTCGATATCTCAAGAAGACACCACCTCAATAAAGCATCGATGTTTTCAGCTAATGGTTGAACTCTTTGCTTGTTTTTTAATGAAAAAGTAAAACATTTTTAAACTTTTCATATACACACAGAAGCTCCCAAAACACACATACATATACATACATACGTATGTGTTTTGTTGTTGTTATTTTGCAATTAAACGTGCAGCAAATTAAACGTTTATCTGTAATTTTTATTAACCCATTATGAGATAAAAGTTCAATTAAAAACTTAATAAACTGTTAAGTAAAACGTGCGCAATTTGCCAATATGCACACTGACACATTCGGTGCTGCCGCCCACCCACTGTAGCGTGAAAAACCAAACAATACAAATAAAAAACCAACAACAACGCAGCATTTAAAATTGGCGCCGGAAAAATTTTTTTAATCGATTTTCCGCGTCGATCAGCATCGAAATGAATGCGCAAATTGTGTGACTGCCCGCGAGCGTTTGTAATATTTTTGTGCTGTCGTGATTGTTGTTTTTGTGCGTGAGTATGTGTGTATGTATTTATGTGAAATCTAAATCTGCATGGGAAATACACAAACAATGTGAAATTACATTGAAATCAGTTGTAAAAACAAATTATTGTTAAACATTTTAAAGTTTACGCTCGCGCGTCGTCCTTCTGACCAAATATTGGTATTATTTTGCATGCGGCATTGTTGTTGTTGTTGTTGTTGTTGTTGCTGCTGCTTCAAATTGTGTCGCAATGCAAACAGCAAAATCTATCACACGCAGCAAGCAATTTATTTTTCCATTTTTATCATTCGATTGACTGCATTTTTATCACATGCACCCATTCGTGTGTTATCGCATTTCAAGCGTTGCGTTGCGTGCGCGCATCACGTTAATTCAAGTGTTTGCCTTTTTGGCGTTGTGTTGCCAATTTTCGAGTGGTGTTTTTTGTTGTTGTTGTTGGTTTTATCAACAAAATTGTGATTTTTATTTAAAACGTCGAATTTCAAGCGAAACGTTTAATATATCACAAGTCAGAGAGTTTTAAAAGTAAAACATTTTATTTTTTTTGAAATGAATTACTACCTATACAGGTAGCATTGCTTTAGTGACATCAAGTGTTAAGTTAAAGCCTTATGCTTTATAGTTTGTCAGAAATTTAAAGAAACTTGATTTATCACAGAAGGCCGTTATCAAAACGTACGCACGAACGATAATATTGCTGTTGTGCAAAAATATCCATTTTGTGGAGGTGCAGGATAGTATCACAAAAAAAAAGTTCGCTGTAAGCCTCCCATTTTGAAAGCTTTTCGGTTTCGATTTATAAGGAAAAAAAATTTTTTCTTCGACCTCTATATAATATGCTATTTGATTTTTTCCTATTACTCCGATTGACGTCCGATCATCAAATAAGTATAGTACTTCGTTGTAAATGTTTCGATGTGGGTTTAATTTCATTCATAGAAGCAATTTATCCCAAATCTTTTTGTAATTTAATTGAAAAGAGTTCACGGTATTGTTCAAATTTATAAATTGATAGTTGTACTCATTATCTCAGTTTCTACTACACTAAGACGCCAAGGACACTTCATAAAATTGAAGCCCATAAAAAATCATAAAGTTCAGCTCTGAGAAGTTTCCTCAAACTGTTGAAATTGAAGAAGTTATAGCAACTCTAAAACTTCAGTACAAAATATGAAAAACAGGATGTTCCAAAATGAAAATCGCCCCCTAAAACTGGTCAATATTCTTTGTTTTTAACATTCGACATTTCAAACACTATGCACATAAATAAAAAGTAGAATTTTGCATACTTTTAGGGGGCGATTTTGGCTCAAAATATATGTTTTTTGGTCATAACTTTTTTCTCATTTCAAATTGGATATTCAAAAGTTTTGGCGTATGAAAATTATAATTTTTTTTGGCGGTATAGATAATATTTGCGTCCGTCCCAATATCGATTTTTTTGTTTTTCAGTTACGCGGTCGAAAAAACGATTCTTTACTCTCAAGCGAGGCATCTAAAGAAAAAAGTGTATAAAGCAAAAATTACTTGGATTGGTCCAAGAAATGCTTGTGATTTTTTTCAGAATTTTTTGAGATATTTTATAATTTTTCAAAACTTGGTGAAAAAAATAAAAAAAAAAAATAAAAAAAAATTTCAAAAATTCTGAAGAAATTTACACCGATATCGTTTTTAAGAGTCTTTCTAACTTTTGAGTCGGTTTCCTGATGATTTTTTTTGTTTCATACAAAATCTAACCGGTCTTATGTATATGAAGCAAAACACGCGAAGTGTACCAGGTAAAAATTTTTTGCCTCCGATTTCGCTCAAACTTGGCAATATGGTAGATCCGGTGTGCAAGAACAATAGTCCAGGTGGATTTGTTGTTGAAATACAGGGTGTTGAAGTTGGCATTTTTAGTCATTTTCATGAGAAGGGTGTATTTTTCAAAAATTTAAAGCTTACACCAAAGTTTGTAAATTGATATAAAACGCCAACTTCAACACCCTGTATTTTAACAACAAATGGTACTAGCACCAAATCCACCCGGATTATTGTTCTTGCACACCGGATCTACCATATTGCCAAGTTTGAGCGAAATCGTAGATACAAAAATTTTTACCTGGTACGCTTGGCGTGTTTTGCTTCATATATACAATTGTTTAACGCCAAAATTTTTCCAAGATCATAAACATTATTATTCAAGCAGATTACGGAGTCCAATATGTGAGGAAAATAAAGTTATGAGCCAAAAACCGGTTTTTTTTACCAAAATGAGAGAATCGAAAGTGGTCCTCATGGGAAAAAAAATATGATGCAGATGTTATGCATAAAGTACGATTAGTACCATGAAGAAACCAGCCTTAAAATGTTCATAGGATTCTCATTTCTAGCTTTTGATTTGTTTTTTCTCTAAACTGAGGCTTATTCGACCCTCGACCCACGGAATTTTATAAATTTTTCTGACATTACCCATATTTTTGCAATTTTTTCAGTTGATATTGTCAAAATTTTTCTTAAATTCTCTATATGTGACTTGGACTATGAAAAAGGGGCTTACGTGCGAAAAAAAAATTTTTCCGCAAAAATTGGAAAATTTTTATTTGACACGTAAGCCCCTTTTTCATAGTCCAAGTCACACATAATGTTTTTTAAATAATCACATTTTTCGAATATCTTACCAGTTTTCAAATTTTCCTTAAAAGTAATAAAAAAATACTAACTACATGAACATATTTTAGCTCTTTGGCTTATTCCAGACTTTCATCATTATCACAATTTTTAAAAATTTTTCGAACTTTTCAAACCTTTCAACATTTCCAACTTTCTTATGATTTCTGATATTTTTTTCAATAATTTTCTTTATGTTCAACATTTTACAAATTTCATAACAATTTTTAGAATTCTTTACTTTAATATTACAAACAATCATTGAGAAGATTGCAGTTGTCGCTCGCAGTTACGGTGTGATTGCAGTGCATTAAAACTAAAGTGTTGACTATTGAGTAAAAAGTGTTTGCCCTGTATAGCAAGATCATTTTTTCTATAAAAAACACGAAATTAATTATTGTGTAAAGTAATAAATGCATTTATGCAATTTAATTGATTAAAATTATTTGTGGTTTTGAATGAATCACACGAAACAGAGCACGAACCCTTAAAAAGACAAACTGTATATAAGTAGTTACATATATTTATAAATCATTTCGGACTATCTGCATACACTCAGCATGGAATACGCAGCCGGAAAACAAAAAAAAAAAAAAAAAAAAAAACAATATGAAATTTAATTAAAATACAAACGTATAGACAAAAAAGAATTAAGTATTCAATAAATGCGACCCAACATTGTCCGTCCATTCGGTAAGCTCGGCATGTTGACAAGGTGACATTTTGTGTAGCAATAACCGCATATAAAGCCAATGCTGCCAGACTGTTGACACATTTTCGCCTTCAAGCTGATAAAATGATAAACTTTTGTAAAACTTTATGTTGTAGCTGTTGATTTGTTTGTTGCCAAAGTTGTTACTAAAACTTGTTGTTGTTGTTGTTGCTACTTATTATAGCGCTTGGTATTTACAATTTCAACATTGTTGCTGTTATTAAAAGTTTTGTTGACAATAATTGTCAAGAGGCAAATAATTCATAGACTTTTTGCTAAAACTAGAAATGGAATAAGAACCACGTTTCTTTGCTTTTTAATAAAAAAATAACCTTAAAAGTTTTAAGAATTTCTAAGAACTTTGACAAAGCTTTTCGTGTAAGCGTAATGGAGCGCTTGTAGTAGGTATGGGTGGTGTATGTGGCTTTTGTGGTGAGACCAATTTGTTACTTTTCTTTTTTTTTTTTGTTTTGGTTGTGATTTTCACACCTAAGTCTCCACATAATTTGTTACAGTCGGGTTTTTTGTTTTTTGTTGGTTGATCTTTGTTTTTCTTTTTGTATTAAAGCCATGTTAAGACAAACAACCGCAACATATCACGCAACTTTTGTGCCTTTAATCCCTGTTGTCTGTTTAGACAATTTAAGGATGGAATACTTTTGGCCGAAACTGTTTGTGATTTATTTTTGGTTATTTTATTCGATACTTGATACTGAAAAAAGAAAAACTATGAAATTTCAAAGGCACCAGACAGTTCGCTATAAATAATTTTCTGACGAGCGGGTAAAAAAGTTTTCTTTTGGCTGAAACCCTTAACCTTAAAGATTTGAAGTAGAAAAATATTAATTTAAAGAGAGTGTGTGGAAAAAAGGAATGATATCATATTCCCCTGTATTCATCTGAATTTAAAGTCAATTGAAAAATAAGAACGTTTGAGAAAGTAATGCAAATAATCCAATCATAAATGCAAAATGAGGCAACAATCATAATCCAGTGGAATAATTTGCATAGAAACCATGCAGATTCGTAATTTTTGCATAACAGTAGGACAATATAGCAGTTTATATTGGGTCTGGATGTAAGTTTCCAGCGTAATACAAAAGTTGGCGCCACCAGTAGATTTTGGGCAGAAATATCAAATCTCATAAGTCATATTATAGGCTTAGGTATCTGTGAACAATATTTCAAAATTATATTTGTGTATTTTTGTCGGCGTCGTATATTTTTTCGAGCAAAATTATGGCAAGTTTTAACCCAAATGAGAGTCATTTGCAGGAGCGGCATAAAAAGAAGCCGTTTTTCGCCAAAGCGAAATATTCACGTAGATAAGGTCATGCTCTGCATATGGTGTGATCAGAAAAGTGTCGTATACTACAAACTGCTTTCGAGAGGTCAAACCATCAAAGGATCTTTGTATCGAACCCATCTCATTCGTTTGAAGCAGGAATTAATTGAAAGGCGTCTAGAATATGTGATCAGGTACGAGTCTGTAATTTTTCATCACAACAACGCTCGGCCACATATTGCGTCTTCGGTCAAAAACTATTTGGATAATAGTGGATGGGAAATACTGCCTTACTACAATTTGTTTAGATCGATTCAGAACGCTCTTACCGGAATATGCTTCACTTTAGTCGAGGGAATCAAAAATTGGCTCAGGAGACGCGGGATTTTTTTGATCCGGAATTCATAAATTGCCACAAAAATGATAAAAAGTTGTATCTTCCAATGGACAATAAGTACTTTAAATAAAAAATATGCAACCATTTTTTTACAATAAAGCCTCAAATTTTTGAAAAAATAAGCGCTGAAACTTACTTCTAGACCAGTGATAACCAAAAACAATACTAGCGCATTTCGTCAATGTATAAAGGCTTATTTAAAGCTTTTATATTTAGCATTAGCTGCAAGCAAGTGGCGCTACGCTAACAAATACTGACACAGTTGAACGCTTGTCTGTGGGTGAATACGTATCAGAAGGCTTTTAAGCACAAAAGCTCAAGTGCCCGTGGTTATAAGCTTTGCATTTCACTGTTCTAGACCCAATACTAAAATTATTTCAAAAAAAATGTATTCCACCCTTTGCTTTTACTTAAAGTAACTTCAAAGCATTAGCAGAAACCTTAAAGAATGTATGAGGTGTTCTTTTCATACGGCTTAACAGCATTTACTAGAATCATAGAGAAAACACTTTGGCTGCTGATTCAATGTTGGATGAAAGCGCTAGACGGCCATAAGTCTGAAAGTTTATGCGTCGAAACAACAATTTTGCATTTGTTTGAAGTAAAATATCTAGTTTAAAGTAGGTGCAGAAACACCTAGAAGCAATACCATTTGTATTTTCGCCTCATGAACTTGATGAATTCAAAATATGTAAATTTCTTCCAAAAATCTCTTCAAAAACTTTAAATACTCTAGTGATGAACAAATTAAGGGTCTCGCCAAATTAGCAAGACCAAGAACAAGACGCAAGACAAATTTTGCTCATCACTAAAATACTCACAATTATATCTTCAAAACTAAATAGTCCTTCCTCCTAAAAATCTTCAAGAATCGCATTTTTTAACTTTTAGGTTAGAATATCTCAAAAAATATACGTGATAGAGCGATTCCAAGACTGGATTCGGATTAAGCACCGACAACTTCATCAAAAGAGACTATTTTTGTTTTGGTTTGTTGTGTTTTTTTTCGATCTCTTTTTAAAAAGGTTCAGCCAGGATTTTGATTTCTAATGTGCAATCGGCATTTTAGGTCAACCTGTTTATCTTACAGGCGACGTGTGTACTAAAGATTTGCATACTTAAATATTAGTTTTTTTAATATAAATCCGGACATCATGAAAAAAATCCCTAACTTTATGTACCAAATTTATGAATTTCAAATGATTGGGCCAAGGATACACCCTCCTCCAATACAGTCAAAAATTGGAAGTCCACATTACTTCAGGAGTATTGGAAATACAACAATAATATTTGATATCTAAGATAAAATTGGTAGCATCTAGCCACATTTTTTGAGGAAAAAATGGTTTCCAGATTTGGAATCAGTAACCTGAAAACATAAATCTGATTTTACTTATGACTGGCTGTGCAGCGTATTGAAGTTTGAAAAGTTTTCAAGAAAGTTCCAATTTAAGGAATCATTTACAATTTACATTGCTTGATAAAAGGGTGGTTGAGTAGGAGGTCTAAAAATTTGACATATGTAAAAGTTGGGAGTTTTTGAAAATAATTTATTGACGATCTCTAAAAAAACACAATCACTCTGGTGCTGAAATCCGATTTTCTCAACTCAGTGCTTTTAATTTTGCACCTTCAATATAAATTCTGTGAAAAACTCGCGGTTTTTTCATTTCTATCAAAGCGGCAGCCTCTTCACATTTTGACGTTACTTTTGCGTCACCCAGTACAATTAGTTGCGTTTTTGCGGTCCCATTTCGTATGATTGCTGCATCGATATTTCTACATAAACACTAACCACACCCACATCAAATGCTCTTGCTATGTCTCTCACGTCAGCTACGTTGTCTACATGTCCTTTTCGCATTACATGCCCTTGCGATAGCGCATTTGATTTCCGTATTGTCCCTAATTTTCACTACATTTCCCACACCACCACAAAATTACAAAATGACAGTGAAAGAACAATTTATCATTCTACTAAATACACGAATTGTCCAATGTTGTGGTATATTGTTTAGCTATTTGTGTGTTAGTTTGTATGTTTGTTTGTTAGTATGTGTTTGGACAAAGTGGAGGATTGGTGACATCACAAGCGGGGTTGTAAAATTTATTTCCGTTTTAAGTAGCGCAGCGCATTTTTCAAGTCTTTACAAACGGAAATCTGACTGATTTTCGCAATTATTTTGATGTTTAATTGGTGCTTTACTCCACATTAAAACATGGTTTGATGTGAAGTTAAAGTTACGGTTGCTATTACAGAGAAGTCTCTAATTTTAGGGAAATCTCTGAAGAATATAATTTTTATTAATGGAAACATTATCTGACTACACTGTTTCAGGTTTTACGAGGTGAAAATGAATCAATTGCTTCAAATGTGATTCTATCCAATGGGTTCGATCCCTCTTCATGACTTTCCTGAATCTTGGATTTTTTCTTTGTCGACTATATCCAGGTGACTTTTGGTCGAAAAATTGTCAATTAAATCAAGGATATTTATTACCTATTGTTTGATGGATTTTTGCTGATCCATAGTAATGCTTTTGACATACGCTTGAAATAAAAATATATATTTCATATGTTATAAACATAATATATGACCGACATTATTACCATTTTATTTGACATTAAAGTAACCGGCAGCACAAATGGACCAAAAAGTATCAAAACTAATCAAATATAGTAAAATGCTAACTTTGATCAATGCTATGAAAAACCAATCAAAAATTTTCTTTCTTGAAGAAAATTAGAAACCACAAACTTTAATCCCAAAAAAAAAAAAAAAAAAATCACAAAAACCAAAAGTCCATTGCTGCCATCAGCAGATATGGCACCAACATGAAATGATGCAAAATCGCCCCACTCAATTCCCAAACAATGACGGGCAAGTGGGCGCACTATAAAATCGCAGACGGCTTTCATACATTTAAATCAAACAACAACATCTTTACGTAAATCCACTTAATATGGCTTCATAAATCCTTGTCAGAAACTTTACAGCACGTGAATCCAAAAAGGGCTGGTTGTACAAAGCAAAGCAAACAAAACCAAAAGCGTAGGAAGTGTGGGAACATAAAACAAGAACATATGTACGGCGCAGGAGTATGCCGAAAAAAATAAATCCAAGATAAGAATATGGATCACCATGTAAGACACGCAAGAATCAATCACCGCGTATTATGTGGCACAAACCAATGTTTCCACACACACATATTCCATTTTATGTTTAAAGCCTCCTCCAAACGGTGTTGTGCAAAGTTTTGCTGTTATACCAATTGGACAAGCAAGAGTATTAAGATTTCTTTACATTTACATACTTTTGTGTGAATTTCTGTCAGTTTGTCTCTTATGAACTCGGAAACTATTGCACTGATTTTGATGAAATTTTCACAGTGTGTTAGTACCAATTAGGAATGTGTTAATGTGAAGAAAAATAGGTGGTATCACGCCCCTTACTGATATATTTCGTCATATTTCTGAAGTTATTTGTTGCAGATGCATGATATTTGATGAAAATTTAAATGGCATCAGAACAAATATGTTCATATACATATTACTTTGGAAAATGAGCAATACCAACTCCTAAAAAACAAACTTCGTCATATCTCCTCTATTGATAACGTCAAACATGTAGATTACTTTATACACTACAGTATGAAACTAGCACAACACTATAAGAGACAAAAGAATAAGAAAAATACCCTAAATGATGTAACTTGCAGTTCCATGACTACAAATTTCATGTCTTAAATCCTAAGAGCCAACAAAACAAATGCGCATTGCCAATCCTTTCGATTTCGCACACTTAAACCGGGATGCATTACCCTGAACTTATTACCATCATTCGTTTATATTGTCGATTTTTTATTATAACACACGGTTGGCAACGCGCGCGCTGACGTATGGCGTTGAGCAGCAGCAACAGTATGGTTTTGATAGCATCTTTGAGAGATGTCGTTGGTTGTCGCTGCATTTTTTGTTCGTTTTTTATTTCACATCACATTTTATTATATTAAACAACTAAATGAAATGAAAAAAAAAAGAAACAAGTAGTCAACATTGTATACTTCATTCTGCTGTGTAAAATTGAAGGCTCGAAATTTACATAGTCCACTGGAAGAAATTTAGAGTTATTGAGGAAAACTTTTTGAAAAACATAAAAGACTCACTATGAGGAACTTGCAAAATAACAAAATTTTTTGGAAATCTTTTTTGACACAAAATAAAGCCAAAATTTGTATTAAAATTTTTGGATGAATTTTGAATTTAATTCATATGAATTTCATATTATTTTCTTTCTAAAGCCCTGAACACATTCGGTGCGAGCTGCGAGTGCGAGAGAAAATAGCTTTTGCTCAAACGAATTTTTGAGCTTTTTCTCGTGCGTGAAAACACAATCAACTAGTTGCGAGAAAGTTTTTTTTTTTATGAAAATTGAAAACAAATGAAAACAAAAAACGAAAATAAAAAACGTAATTGTTTTCAAAATTATTTAAACTTCAAATTGAAATTAAAAAATTCAGTCGAAAATAATAAATTTAAATTTTTGTGTTTGGTCTTGTTCTTTTTTTTTAAAAATCGTCAGAAAAATGGAATCAATTCTACCGCACTGCGAGAGCTTTTATAAATGACGTTTAATAAAAGCTCAATTTTATATCTTACTCTAACATATGGAGAAAATCGTGCTATCTCGGTCGGGTTTCTCTCGCACTCGCAGTTCGCACCGAATGTGTTTAGCACTTATATCAACATTTCAGATTTTTTTTAGTACACATAATAATTTCCTTTGTTAACAAAGTTTTCATAACCATTTCGGTCCCTCGTTGTTATATACCTGTCTCGTTGCTTATTACTGAATTTTTGCTATATTAATAATGTTTTAGGTGTTCATCTGCTATTGGTAACCTGAAGGTTTCACTAAAGTTCTGATTGGCGAAATTCTTATATTCCCGAATTCGGGATCAAGTTTGATTTTTGAAAACAAAATGGCGGATCCAAAATGGCGAACAATTTTGTAGGTCACTAGGAGGGTTTTTGAGCTCGCTGATTCAAAACTTTGGATACAATTTTTCGAAAACAAAATGGTAGACAGTTTCGGACTACATGAAAGGTGTTTGTGTCCTTAATCTGCTCGCGTGAATAACTTTTTAGTTTTTAAGAAAAAACATTTTTAGCAAAATTCAATTTTATTACTGTACACGGATTATAGCTATCTTCCAACTTTTCGATATTATTTTTGTGTCTTTAGCCTCAAAAAATAGTCCTCTGTTTAGGCAATTACTCATTCATTCTTACTAAGTTTCTTTCCCGCGAGAATTCTCTTGAGGTCTGGAAAAAATATATAGTCGCTGGGGGTCAGATTAAGTGAACACGGTGGTAGGAAAGTAATTCGAAGCTCAACTGATTAAGCTTGAACATCGTTTTCATCGACTTGTGGCACTGTGCATTGTGTTGGTGAAAGAAAACTTTTTTCACGATTTCACCCTTCCAACGTTTCAACAATGCTATATAATGAAGGGTGATCCAATACAAGGTCGCTTTTCCAACTGGGTTGTTTTGACATCTCTTATGTGTCAAGTGAAAACTTACTACCAAAATCAGTCATTAGTTAGAGAATGTTATAGAGTTCTTCAATATCATCTTGATCGATATGGGCGTCCAACTGAATGCACTATTCGTAACACCATCACCAGATTTCGAAGCAATTTTACACTATTGGACATTCATCATTCAACCAGAGTGCATAAAGGCCGCAATTTAATTTAGAGAATATTGCTGCAGTAGCTGAGAGTGTTCGTGAAAACAGTGAACTATCCATTCGTCGCCGATCTCAGGCTTTAGCGACGAAGCTCATTTCTGGTTGAACGGCTGCGTTAACAAAAAAAAAAAAAAATAAAAAATTGCCATATTTGGGCCGATTAACAACCAGAAGCAATCCAAGAGCTTTCAATATATCCCGATAAATGTACTGTTTGGTGTGGTTTATTTTCAGGAGGCATCATCGGACCATTTTTCTTTAAAAATGCTGATAGAGCCCGTGTTATGGTCAATGGTGCTTGCTACAGAGCAATGATTAATGAATTTTTGGCAAAATTCAGGATATTAGTGTTGCCGACGCATGGCGCAACATGCCATACAGCTGGAGAAAAAATCGCTTTATTGAGGAAAACGTTCGATGAAAACATCATCTCAAGAAATGCTTGGCCACCAAGATCATGTGATTTGACGCCATTGGATAACTTTCTTTGGGGATATGTTAAATCACTTGTTTATGTCGACAAATCCGAAACCATTGACGCTTTGGAAACCAACATAACCCGTGTTATTCAAGGAATACCGGCCGATATGCTCGAAACAGTTGTCGAATATTGAACCCACAGAATGAACTATTTAAGAGCTAGTCGTGGGCAACCTTTTAACGAAATAATTTTTAAACAGTGAGTTGTAGGAACCGAACTATCATTTCAAATAAAGATTTGCGTCAATACATTGATTTTTATGTATTTTATTTAGAAAACAAAGAAGGAAGCTGTTATTGGATCACCTGTTTGTTACTATTGTGGTCTTCAACGTTAGATAACCGACTATTTCCCGCAAAATTGAAGCTCTTTATCTCGACAACATTTAGATGTAAGAGGATGGCGCTACTTGCTGCATAGCTCATAAGACCTTGGCTTTATTTCAAGCACAATTCAAAGGTTGGATCTACGAAATAAACCATACAAAACGCAGTCTAAGCCAAATTTTAAAGTCACAATCTGTAAAAGATAAAAATAAAGAATGATCGGGCACAAAAAGCCCGATATAATTGATTTTTTGTTATAAAGGGTTTTTGAATAAGACAGCTACAAAAGTTTTTTTAAATAAAACAAAAACGGTTTTGGATATCAATGAAATTCTTTATTCCTGTGAAAATACATTCGATGCCATTATGTATGGAACTCAATTTCTTTTGCATGGCCACCACGGGCACGCTTGCAGAAGTCCAGAAGCTGAACTCAATTTTCGACGGTTTTCTAGCATAAATCGGTCAATACTGCTGCAATTTCACGATCGATATTCGTACAAAAATCATCAATCGTCGCTGGCTTGTTGGCATAGACCATAGACTTGACGTAGCCCTACTAAAAATAGTCTAACGGAGTCAAATCGCACGACCGAGGCAGCCAATCGACTGGGCCATTTCGTGAGGTAACACGTTC
Organism: Calliopum simillimum; assembly: GCA_951812925.1. Lineage (NCBI taxonomy): Eukaryota > Metazoa > Arthropoda > Insecta > Diptera > Lauxaniidae > Calliopum > Calliopum simillimum. The sequence continues at coordinate 95,815,778 of OX638371.1, forward strand.
ACCAAACTTGGTTTTCAATAAATTGATTGTCACATTCGCTGTGTGGCTTGTGGCGCCGTCCTGTTGAACCCAAGTCCATGGCATCCAATTCGGGCCAAAAATATTCAGTTATCATTGCCGGTCTTGATCATCACGGAAAAAATACGGCCCAATGACGCCGCCGGCCCATAAACCGCACCAAACCGTAATTTTTTCGGGACGCAATGGTGACTCATGGAGTACGTGTGGATTGCTGCCTGTCCAATAACGCATATTTTGCTTATTGACGAAGCCATTCAGCCAGAAATAAGCCTCATCACTGAAGATGACATAGCTCTCTTAAAGTTGAGGCCACTGTCTCCAAATTTCGGTAGTAAGTTTTAATAATTTTTACTCGTTGTTAGCTCGTATATCTTTCCATGATGAAATCGCAAACCTTACTGAAGATAAATGTCAAGAGAGCGGGAAAAAATATGGCGTCGTTTGCTGTCCCTATCGGTCTATTTTTGTAGCGTCCCTGTTGAAAAACCCTTTAAAAACATCTCAATGAATGACCTAGGTTGAGATTAATTGTATTGAAGTTCTGCCAAGGGAACTTCTTGCTTTATTGATTTTTGTTGCCAAAACTTTTGTGTTGCTACCTTGGTTAGTGCTCAGTTGCTTCCGCATATATTAAACCTTGCAGAGGGCATTTTTTCCCGATATCGTTTGGAAAGTTTTCGTAGAGCGCTTTGATATAGTGATAATGGACTCAAGGGTTTTGCGGAATTCTAAAAACCAAATTTCAATCCCTTTAATTTCAAGCTATCCTACAACCGTACAAGGGAACCAAGAGGACCCGTCATCTATGTCTTCGAAATAACTATGATTGCAGAAATTTCTTCAGTGTATGTGCGTTGTAAAATTTTGATAAAAAAAAACTAAAATCTTGAGATTGGATTCTTTTTTCCACTCTTCTCTCGGATTTTATGCACCATTATGCGTGGCTACAACAGCGCTTGTTGTATTGGCTGTATTTGTTTTCCATATCATAAATTTCAAAACCATAAAAATGTGTGGCAATTTGTTGTTGTTGTTTTTGCTTTTGTTGGTGTTATTGCTCCCTCTATTGTTGCGGCATTGGCGGTGTTTTCTGTTTTCTATGTCACATTCATTCAAGGGCTGGCTGGCTTCCTTGTATACCTCGCAAGATTTTGTTGTCCTTCAGTGTATTGTGGCTGATGACGATGACTGACTGACACTGGATACAATGATGTTAGTCCAGGTGTTACCAGCACACACACACATATGAAATTTGCTCAAATTGGCCTCTAGGTCTGACACTAGCTTTGTTAATGGCTGGGTGAACATAACACACAATACTCCTTCCAACAACAGCAACAACATTAGCAACAACACTTGATGAAGTCATGTCAAAGGGATGAGGCTTTCGTGTGGTTTAGACATAAAAAAAGAAAGGTTTCAGTATTTTATAGTTTGGTTTTAGTTGTTGTTGTTGGTGTTGGTGTTGTTTTGTGTTCACCTGAATGGCAACTCATTTGTTTTGGAAGATTCGTTTTGTGTGATTTGTTGTGATAAATCAGTTGCGGCTTTTCATCTGTGCATGTGTGTGTATGTGTGTGTTTGTATGTGTTTTTATGCCATGCCTTCGAAATTGAAATTCAATGCAAGATTTATTATGAGATTTACTACAAAGAGCATCTTATTGACAGCGCATTACAGTGGTGGCTGCAGAGTAATAAATAGCGTGCGGCATTATTAAAAGCGCTAAAGCTTCGGGCAGAGTTATGGGAGAGAAGAGTGGGGTGTTGCCAATTTGTTAAGGATGTTAATTTAACAAAGGATTCTCTTGTTATTTGTACTACACAATATTTTCACTTAAAGCCATTAAACACATTTACTTTGAAAATCGCTTCCGAATAAAATATAAAACACTGATATGATAAATATTATCTGATATCGATGTCGAATTTCATAAAATTTTTTTGCTTCTAAGAAAAATATCCTGAAGTTCATATTTGATCTGAGCACAAAAATCGGCACAAAAATCCTAAACCTAAAGCATAAAACTAGAAAACTGGTTTTAGATACAAAAGTGGGGAACTTCTCATTGATGCTTGCAATAAATTCGGGTCTATCGTTGGAGAAACACTATTGTCACATACAAATTTTTTTTTTTTATTTTTTTGTGCAAAACATAAATCGGAACCCTCATTTGCGTCCACATCTTTATAATAAAAACTTGTATTTAAAGTATTAATATATTAAGGATTAATTAAGATTAAAACAAATAATGAATTTCTGGTGAAGGTATCGTTCTCTAGTAACCAAGCTGGCAACGAGGTAAGACGTTTTATTTGAATATTTAAACCATTCTTGGACGAAACTGAGACTTTCAAGGAAAACCCAATAGACACTTATCAGCGGAAATTGACTAAGTCCGTAGGCATTGCTTTCCGAAGAATTTTCTGACCTGACCCGAGAGTGTGGCGGTTGCACGGGCTCTCGTAAACAATCAAGGACAGGTTAACCGAGGACAACGGGGATGCAGCGGTAGCGCAAGTCTCTTGAATACTGACATCTAGTAAGAAACACAAGTTTTATTTTATTTAGTTCCATTTACTGAGCTATAATGCCCTTATAAATTACAATAATTATTATTTTATATACAACAATCAAAAATATAAACATTAAAACAGATGATCGAGACAAAAAAATTATAAGTTTTGTATAAAAACAGTTCACAAATAACAGCAAGGTAGCAGCCAGTTGCATCCGAAAGTAGTGGTTACAAAAAAATAAGGTGGTTCAAATAGTACCGTAACAAAGCATTATTAGAACATGCAATTTGAGAGATACTCGCAAGAGTTTCCCTAAAATCGCTTTTCCAAACTCTTTGCCCAGCAACTAGAGCAGAGAATGGTGCTCGCGAACCACCTTAGCGCTAGAAGGACGCTATACATTGCAACCACTTTCTCGACGAAAAGCACTGGAAGGAGCGCTATGACCACAGCGTTAGATAAAATGCTTTGTAGAAGCTGGTATGATAAATTGCCATCTAAATGAAATTAGTGGATGATGTAACGATACATGTCATAATGATCGTTGTATTTCTTGTAGGCTGTAACAGCAACCTTATCGAATGATGTTTTCCAAGAAATCTAGAATTTTTATATTAATTTGATGAAAGGATTCATTGAGATTGATTACATTATAAACCATATTAAAGTCACTACAAGAGCGTCGAAGTGGCTCTTGAAGCATGTAGTTAGTTCTGTGATGACTTAGGTAAAAAAATTCAAAATGCCTAGTTGGGCGATGAGGTACATTGAAATAAACATTACTCAATAGGAATTCACTATAAATATTGCCATTTATTAGTTTTAAGATAAAACAAGCATTAAGCATTGTTCTGCGGTTTTCTAAAGTAGGCAGGTCAATCAGTTTGAGTCGATCAACGTAAGGCGGTAAGTTGATGCTAGGATTCCAGCGTAGGTTTCGTAAGGCAAAGATAAGAAACTGTTTTTGTACCGACTCAATACATTTTATATGGCATTCATATTGAGGACTCCAAACAACAGAGCCATACTCCAAAATCGGTCGTACGAGGGATGTGAATAGTAATTTCGTTATATAAGGATCGGAAAATTCTTTAGACCATCGTTTTATGAAGCCGAGAACACTGTTGGCTTTATTTACTATTTTAGAAATGTGCAAATTAGAGCTCAGTTTGGGATCCAATGTTACGCCCAAGTCTTCAAAAGATTCAAGACACTCAAGAATACAGTTGCCAATTTTGTAGTTGTAAGAAATTGGAGGCCTGCGTGAAAATGTCATGAAATTGCATTTTTTTAAGCTTAAGGTCATGCGATTAGTTATACACCAGGCAGTAAAATTATGAAGGTTAGAATGGTCTAATGCGTTTTTGACAGGCTTAAAAATTTTTACATCATCAGCATACATTAACACATTACTGTTATTTATGACAGATGGCATATCGTTCATAAAAATAGGACCTAATCCATTTTAGCAGTGGGTTTGGAAACCCAATCAGAGAGAGTTTTAATAGCAACAAATCATGATTAACAACATCAAAAGCTTTGCTGAAATCCGTGTATATAACATCAGTTTGATAGCCCTTTTCAAATTGTTTAATTGTGCAAGTAGAGAACTCCAACAAATTTGTAACAGTTGATCTACCTTGCAAAAAACCATGCTGGTGAGAAGAAATATATGGATTGACACTATGAGCAATTTGCAAAGTTAAAATGTACTCGAAAAGCTTAGGTAATGCACTTAATTTAGCGATACCCCTATAATTCGATATAAAAGATCTACTACCAGATTTATGCAAGGGAATTATAAACGAAGGTTTCCACACTTTAGGAAAAATACCAAGAGTTCTAGATTATTTAAATAGTACCGTTATTGGAAAAACAAGAGCTTCGCAACAATTTTTAAGAATGCAAGATGGAATACCATCGGGTCCCGCAGCAAATGATGTTTTAATATTACTTAATTTGCTAAGGATATTGTCTTCATCAATGTGAGGCATTTGTACTACTCCTGAAGGTATTTGAAAAGGGTAATCATTGCGATTATAGGAGGTAGATGAGTACGTAGATTGAAAAAATTTAGCGAAGAGATTGCAAATCGTAATTTCATCATCTGATTCTACTTCATTATATTTCATTGCAGTTGGAAATGCATTGATCTGTCGTTTTAAGTTAATGAAGCTCCAAAACGACTTGGCGTTGGATTTCAAAATCAGTTTTACCTTATGAAGGTATGATTTATACGCCATATTGCACAAAGTTTGATATTTGTACCGGATACTAGTATATGAAGAGTAATCTGATGATTTTGACGACAATTTAAACTTTTTGTAAAGTTTAGATTTTAAGTTTCTTAATTTACATATTTCATTTGTAAACCAGATTGGACCAGAAGCAGCGGATTTGCTATATTTTGGTACAGACTGTTCAAAACACTCAATAACAGTATTATTAAATGCTAAGTTTGCCTTATTGAGATTGTTATGCCCAATAAAATCATTATCGAGAAGGAGAACAGATTTCTAATTGATTCTAGATAAATTTTCATTTAATAAAACATAATTTGTTTTTTTGAAGTTAAAGGATTTGTCAGTTGTGAAGTTACTTTTAATTCGACATGCACTTTTAATTCGACTGCACTTCTAATGATATCTCAAGAGAAGGATGGTAGGAGTCTTCAGGCATCGCAAGACGGTCGCAGCGAGAGATATTGAATATGTCACTATCATCAAAATAAAGCAGATCTAAAATTCGAGATTTTACATTCAATACGTGATTTATTTGAAAAAGCCCTAAGGCAGAAATTGAATTTAGAAATTCTATTTCAAATTGGTTACCTCCTGAAGGAAAAAGCTTAATAGGGTCTAAAGTATCAGCACTCCAAGAGATATTTGGTATATTAAAATTTCCAGTAATCAATAAATGATCGCCAGCATTAAGTTTTGAACTAATAAGTTTTATAGCATTATGATGTTTAGTATAAACTTCATAACTAGAGTGAGGAGGAACATATGAACAAGTAATATACAAACTTAAGAGCTGGAATTTTAAAAATACGCAGCAAAAATCGATATCTAAGGCTTCCTGCAAGATAATTTCTTGGGAGAATAGGTTTGAAGATACAACAATTAAAACGCCACCACCATTGGAGAGATTATCAGGAATATCATTTCTATCTTTACGGTATAAAACGAAATTACTATCAAAAACTTCAGTATTTAAAGTATTGGGTTTTAGCCAAGTTTCAGTTAAACAAATGACGTTGTAATTCAAGTCCACTACTTTTGATGAAGATATTATTAAGTTTAGTGTTTAAGCCTCTAACGTTTTGATAGAGTATGTTAAACCCTATTAGTTTTTTGAAGCCGAACCTTGGGGAAGCAGAGGAGTCTTCTGTGGTTTATTTGACGAAGTATGACTATTTGATTTCGCGTTTTGCCTATTAGGATTTGAACGCGAAATGAACTCATGAAGTACTACATTATTAGGCCAAAATAAGGGATCAAGTAACTTTTCAAATATATTAGGTGGCAAAGTTATGCGAAACGAGGATGTAACCCTTTCATAAGAGAAATTAAATTTCACAACCTTAACTTTTATGTTAGGTTGCTGCAACTGGGAGCTAATGTGATGCAAAACATCTGCCTCAGTAGTATCAGCAGCTAAGCGAGAGATGAAAATTGATTTCATTGAAGGAAGAGCTATCAATTTTTTAGGAACAGCACCAGTAGCAATGGCAGTTGAAGAGCCAGAAGAACCACAAGCAGCCGCAATTGAGGAACCAGAAGAACTAGGAGTAATGTCCGCAATGGCCGTTGAAGGGCAAAAAGAAACATCAGCAGCGACAGTATGAACAGTTGAGGTACCAGAAAAACTAGCAGTTTGACCATGAGCCTTAACAACTTCATTAAAAAGCACATCATTTTGAACTGATGAAGGTGATTTAGGCGGCTGAATCTGAGTGGGAATAGATTTGGCCATAGACACGGCTTCAGCAGAATCAGTAAAAGTATTTTTGGGAGCTTCTATCTGGTCAACTGGAGGTGCAGGAGAGTTAATATCAACTACTGAGGGTACAGTAGGCGAATTCATATCTATTAAGTTAGAAGAAATTAGAGAAATATCTAAACTTAAAGGAGTGGGTAAAGTATTTTTGTTCAATAATGGCGCTTTGCACTCATTAAAAAACTTTTGAAGCTGGTTAAAGCTCGCTTGTGTAGCAGTAAAATTTTTCTGAATTTCAGAAAGACCTCTTCGAGTTTCTTTTAATAATTTGCATAACTCGATAGCAGAGGAATTGCAACTCCCACAGCACCAGCGAAGACCAATATTTTTTAAGATGATATCGTGAACCCTTCCGCTTAAACCAGCACAAGCAAGATGCGCTACATTCTCGCAAAGCCAGCAACAAACGAAATGTTCAGTGATACCCTTTTTACACTTTGGCATGTAGCAGTTCATGTTAAAGCAAGAAGTACTAATTGTCAATATTAGTAAAAATATAAAAATATATTACAGATTGATTCCGAATTTAATAAGTGTAAATCGGAATAAAATAAAAATTCCCAAAATTTTGGATATTTATAAAAGGATGGCAACACCAAAAATACAGCAATAGTATTTTGCTACTGGATGACAGATGGCGCCAGTCGCGCGGGTTTTGGCAATTTGTTGAATTGGTTGGCAACGCTGAAACCAATGTAATTGAGACAAGGCCAGCAGCTGATGCTCACAATCTCAGACACCAATACAGATGCACCGCAAAACAACCTGATATCCAGAAATTGCGATGTAACAAAATTACGTTTAAAGTGCCAAGAAACCGAAGTGATTGCACCAAATCGAACAAATATCACAAGTTTATATTTTGATAAGTCACTTAGCACTGGAAGGACTAAGTAGATATAGATATAAACCACTTTAAAATTGGAAAATACAGGAACAAAAATTTCGCACGTAATGACAGCTTGACAGTTGACAGTATGGTGGGCGACAAGTCCACGCGGAAGCAGTGGTGGCACGACTCCTGGTTCGGTTGACTTTGATTTTTACGTTTTAGCCATATTTTCTTGATTCATACATAACCCATTTGTCTCTCGTATTTAGCCGTTTTCAAGGCTTATAGTTCAATATATGTGACCTGGTCTATGAAAAAGGGGCTTACGTGCGAAAAAAAATTTTTGTAAAAACAACTGGAAAACATCTTTTAAAGGTTAATTTATGCGAATCGGAAAAAATTGGGAAATTTTTTTTTTGACACGTAAGCCCCCTTTTCATAGACCAATTCACATATTTTAAGAGTGCTATTCAGAAGAAATAAAACCAGAGTATTAAAAAGCAGTGAAATAAAACCGATGAAGTGAATAGTGTTTCTTTCCTTGGCGGGGAATACATTTTATATACAAACCTGGGCACCAACGGCTACACCCAGTCTAGCGGCAAAAAGGTTTTAGCCACTTCGATGTTAATGTACAAGTATATGTTCATTAGTTCTTCAACTTCAATATTTCCTGTTTTCGTTTGCAATTTTTCATATCCGGAAAGTTTACAACAAAAAGAAATATAATGATGCAAAATAGACCATTGTTCACAAATGTGAACATTTTAGAACTATTACACTGTACAACACAAAACTGAATTTTTGAAATATGTGAAAAAAAAAAAGTTTTTAACTTAAATTAAAGATAGTAAACTTGTAGCAAAGTTAATGATATGATTTCTAGAATTACTTCTGGCTACAGGGAATTTATAAAAAAAAAAAAATATAAGTTCCAAAAACTTTGAATCGTTAAAAAAGCAAACTAAACTGTGCGCACGTGTATGAATTCCAGAGCAACATAGAAACAGCAAATAAAACACATGTCTTATACTTTTTTCATGTAGGTGTGCGAGCATTTGTCCTTATACCTATGAGTCCCTGTCAAAGTCCACAAGTATTCATGAGTTAAGCATTTTTCTCTCTAAATTTCATTTCATTTACACTTGAAATAACTATTTCAAAAAGAAAGCATGAAAATAAATATGAACAAGAACAGCAAAACATAAAAGAGAACGTAAAAAACTGTATTTTTTTTGGAAAAACTTGCCATAAAAATGAAATCAAGATGAGTAAGAGCAGACAACTAGCAACAGCTTAGATATTCATGTAGCGTGCTTCCGGTTAGAAGTTGCGATGTGTGTCCTTGTGCGAGTGTTTCCGGTTGTGTTTACCAAGAAGATATAAGAAGAAACTCTTTTATGTTGCTTACTAGTGTAAGTAAATATGATGCAGTGTGTGTGTATATGTGTGTACAGAGTGCACTTAGCCAAGTGAAATCTATGGATATTGAAAAGAAGAAAAAGAAGAAAAAATTACAATTTGAAGCTGCTGTTACGCAATAATGTACCATATGATGCAAGTAAACTGAAAGCTTGGATAAGGCCTCGGCACGTATTAACTTAGTTAGACAAACTTAGACTAGAATACCCAGCAGAGATCGATTTTAGATGAATTGCGATCATAGATAATAGTGTATGCAGATTATGCAGTATTTCCGCCATGCGCTTTATACTACGTTTCCACCGGAGACTTCTGAGGTTTTTGAGACTGTTTTGAGATTTAGCTCGTAATCTAGGCGTAAATCACATGATTTACTATATAAAATAAATCTCTTTCAGAAGGTATTTAAATCCAATCTGCGATTACCAATGTTAGCTTTGACAATTGACATAAGGTTAGGTAGGTAAGGTAGGTAAGGTAGGTAAGGTAGGTAAGGTAGGTAAGGTAGGTAAGGTAGGTGAGGTAGGTAAGGTAGGTAAGGTAGGTAAGGTAGGTAAGGTAGGTAAGGTAGGTAAGGTAGGTAAGGTAGGTAAGGTAGGTAAGGTAGGTAAGGTAGGTAAGGTAGGTAAGGTAGGTAAGGTATTTAAGGTATTTAAGGTAGTTAAGGTAGGTAAGGTAGGTAAGGTAGGTAAGGTAGGTAAGGTAGGTAAGGTAGGTAAGGTAGGTAAGGTAGGTAAGGTAGGTAAGGTAGGTAAGGTAGGTAAGGTAGGTAAGGTAGGTAAGGTAGGTAAGGTAGGTAATGTAGGTAAGGTAGGTAAGGTAGGTAAGGTAGGTAAGGTAGGTAAGGTAGGTAAGGTAGGTAAGGTAGGTAAGGTAGGTAAGGTAGGTAAGGTAGGTAAGGTAGGTAAGGTAGGTAAGGTAGGTAAGGTAGGTAAGGTAGGTAAGGTAGGTAAGGTAGGTAAGGTAGGTAAGGTAGGTAAGGTAGGTAAGGTAGGTAAGGTAGGTAAGGTAGGTAAGGTAGGTAAGGTAGGTAAGGTAGGTAAGGTAGGTAAGGTAGGTAAGGTAGGTAAGGTAGGTAAGGTAGGTAAGGTAGGTAAGGTAGGTAAGGTAGGTAAGGTAGGTAAGGTAGGTAAGGTAGGTAAGGTAGGTAAGGTAGGTAAGGTAGTTAAGGTAGGTAAGGTAGGTAAGGTAGGGTAAGGTAAAGTAAGCTAATGTAATGCATGACAGTAATGTTAGGAAAGGATGGGTTGGGTAAAATATGGCATAAAGTAAGTTAGGTGGAGGTAAGTAACGCTCCTATAACGCTTTCTTACAGTCCTGAAGATTTTTTCCTATTTAGTGGTTGGGAGCACATAGTGAATTTTGATTAGATAACGTTTTCCATCTTTAAATGTCTCTGCTGCTGCTTCATTTTATCTCTTATACCATGACAGCATATCCATTGGGTGCCTTTTACTTTTTCGTCTTTCATTTTAAATGAAGGAATGCGTATGTGCGTCCGTACACAAATACAAACATGTGTATAAGTGACATCTGAGAAGGCATAAAGTGAGCCTAGTAAACCGGATGTAACATTTAATCATGTTGACACAAGGGATAGACACACATACATACGATTACAACAACAACGATAACCAACATCAAAATCACAAAACTTGAAGTTGACACAATTGATCGTTTCGTAGATATAGTTTTTTATAGTTCACTGAGTGCGTTGCCAAGTACATTTGGTCATTTTCAAAACATCGAATTATTTGAAAATTCGTACAAATTGCAATCAAGACTGTTGTTGCCCTGGAATATGCATTTGGAGATTTATTAAACTTTTAAATGTCATGTTGATGTGGCCCAAATATACATATACTGACTGACAATAAAGTACTTTAAATATCTATTTTTCTATTACTAAGCTTGGCACAATTTGTATCTTTTTGATACCTAAAAAAAAAAACAATTTTCTAACGCAAGTTAGATGGCATGGCATGGCTTTCACTGCTGTTGCAATATTCCATTCAGTTTCATCCCAAATTGCTTGCTTTATTGAAAATTATTGCATTTGCTGTTGATGTTTTCATTTGCGAAAGCTTTTTCTTTGCTTGGGATTTTCCGAAATTTCCAATTTAAAAACTATTTAATGCTACAAAGTGGGATCTGTTTGTTGGCAGTTGATTGCATTTACATTGGCTGCTGCCTGCCTCCTGCCCACATGTTTATTTACTTTTGTGTCCTTTACTGAAATTTCAGCAAATTTACTTTTATCGACGCTGATGTGTAGTTTGGCGCTTTGGGCTGCTGTTGCTACTGCTACAACAATGTGGAATGCCAAAGGTCAAACAATGAGAAGCAGCAGCAAAAACGCAGTAAATGCGAATAAAATGAAGAATAATGTAAGAAGAAATTCGAAGAGTAAAATACATAACAAATGAACAAACAAATCAAAGTGAGTGAGTGTGTGTGTGTACATAAGTTGGTGACTCAATCTGTGCCACAATGAAGAGCCAGGCATGCATAAGGAAAATGTGCAGGTCCCAAGTCAAGTTAAAGGGTTCAGCAAAACGAACAAAAGTACTAAATGTAACGAATATTTGCGATTACTTAAAAACGATGAGACTCTGAACTTTGCGTTGGGATATGAATGATGAAGTTAGGTTTCACGTGCCCTTGCTGTGGTACCTAAGGAATAATATACTTTTTGGGCCTTGAGATCCAAATTCGCCAAATTGTCCAGAACTCAGGGAAATTGAAAGATAATAGGCTTTGGTTAAAAGAGACTTGTAGGCAATAGAGCAAGTAGTCAATGATGCGAACAATTTTTGAGGAAAGTGGTGCTCAGCAGCTTGAAAGGTTCAGATAATCTTAAAACGCAAGACATAAATTTGTCCATCCTTTTTTATTATGTAAGAAATGGATCACGACTTTGAATTATGCACCATTATAATGGTATTTATGCGTTTATATGCACAAAGTTAAAATTAATTCAATATTTTGTCACTAAGCCGGGTAAAATTAAAAAAATTTGTCAATATCAACTGTGACAAAATACGCGGTCACGCAGAGCTGAATAGAGGATACAGCACAAAAGAAATGCAAAAAGCTGACTGACACTGATTTCATGTTTTTTGTTTTCTGTTCGTTTCAAATTTTTTTTGTACCAGAGATGATAAATATGCTTTTCTGCTTTGTACCAAATTGAATAAATAAAATAAAAAAAATAATTTAAATATAATGAAAAGCTTGAAGCAACGAGTCAAAATGTGTTAAATTTTTTAAAATCGGATTCTAGAACATGAAATTTTTTGAGTTTTTTGATGAAAAATTTTTTCAAACGCAGTCCTCAGTAGGTAACTACGTACTCCTCTCCAAAAATATATGTGAAATGTACTCAACAGTGCCAAGAAAATTCACTAACATGATTTGCCTAAGTTTACAGTTCCGAATAGTTGTCATAAACATGAAAAAGGATTATTCATATAAAGCCTTAAATATTTTCCAATCTAAAAAATTTAGAAAAATAATCGGTTTTATTTCCATGCGCCAATAATTCAACTATTTCCCATAACACTAAAAAACACATTCAAATAAAACGCCATTAAAATTGAGTTCACAACAATGCAATTGAAGAATTTCATCGAGTAAAGTTCCTAGACTTACCACTCGCTCCACCCGCCATCCTCCCCCCTCGAATAGCTCTAAGTGAAGAGCGCTAAGTTAGAGGAGCAATGCACAAAAAAAAAATGCGGCCCTATGTTCTGTTGTGCGACTTTGTCACGCAAGGTAGTGTGAAGTTGGTGAATTCGGTAGAGATGGTAACTAAGTTGTGTGTGTAGTTCACCAACCACCAATGGGTAAGTAAGTAAATCTTATCGGAAGCAGAGCACAACGTAGCATTGTAATGTGCATTGCGTGGCATTGTAATGCGATGCAGAGCAGCAGACCAGAGTTGAATGCGGCGATGACTGGTTGGAGCTGTTTAAAGTGGCAGCTATGGGTGCTGCTGCTGCTGAAAGGAATGGCAGTGCTGATAGCAAAGCTAAACTACATCGTTTGGTTGCTTGCTTGCTTGCATTCCTGACTAACATTTGAATTTACTTGCATACTAGAGAGTTTTTCATGCATTGCCAAAATGACTTGTGGATTTTTGGAAAATTCTTTGTTTTTTTTTGCTTTTTTCCAGCATTTATTGCTTGATTGCTGCAGTTTTTTGTGTTTTGCTTTTTTTGTTGTATGTATGTTCTGGAGTTTTAGTTACCATTTGTGGAAATTGTTGAAGTTGTAACAAGGATATTGTTTTCGTTTTTCTCTTGGGAAAATTGCTCGAATTAGATTTAATGATATCGAAATTGAGCTGTGAGTGCACTAACATGATGGACTGTTGTTTGGCAATAAGTTTTTGAATTAGATACAATGTGATGCAAAAGTTATGTCATAATGTGTATTCGCCACAGACAGATAGAGAATATAAGATTGCAATAAGAAATTAAGTAAATCATAGACTTTGGAAGAAGATAACACCAATTTTTAGCCATATATTTTGCTTATAACAATTCCAAATGTCATAAAACGAGCAGAAATGCAAATTAACTCAGGACGTGGTTATGTATTTGACATCATTCTACAACCTAATGCCATGAATTCTACTGTGAAAATGAAGTCAATCACATTGCAAAATTACTTTTGCCTCACCTTACATTTGAAGGATAACTCGGCAAATGCAATAGTTGAAATTGGCAACTTTGTAGTCTTGGTTGGCATAAAGAAAAATTATTTATAAAATCTAATTCCGTTAACGTAAACAACTTGAAAAATCTTGAGTTGCCTACATGAATTTTGTGGAAGACGCAGAATACTACGCTGCCGCTGTTCGAGTTTTTGAACAGCAAATTTTGTCAATTTCATACGATTTTTTTTTTTTTTGTTGGGATTTATGTAAGTGAAGCTTGATGATATCTACCATATTATAGTTAGTTCAATTACCTTTCAGAAAAATATGATTTTGGTCAACCATTTTCTTCCCTTTGGGCTACAGCTGGTGGTTGAAAATTACCTTGTGAGCACACAAAATTATAAATAATACTTATCCAGAGGTACTTTTATACTGTAGATAAAGGCCGAAATTATCAAAAAAAAAAAAAAAATTTATTTATGATTTGGTACCAAAAGTAAGCATGGACAGACCCGGAAAAATTACTGTTTGAAAAGTCGAACAGTGGCGGTTCGTGAAAAAACCATCTGGATGTATAAAAATTTATTGCTGTGCGTTAGTGTGGCCAAAACTCGAAAATTTTTAAAAATTTCTCTTTTGGTTTAGTTTGCCTCAATACTAAGGTGGTTTAGGAAAAATAATTAAGGTACATATTTAGGTACATTTTCTCAAGGACAACTTAACACATTGGCTGCCATGGCTATTGATTTCAATAGCCAGTACAGTTTCATTCAGACTTGTGGCTATGGATTTCCATAGCCAGTCGTTTTTTGTTATTTTGCCTCGTCATGAAAAATGCATAGCCTCTAGAAACAAAATTCAATACAAAACGAAAAGCTTATCACCACTCTTAGTGCTTAGTGAACTTGGTTTGAGGAGTTTTTGGTTTGTTTAGATTTTATAGCCATTTATTTTGAGAAATAATAAAAACTGTTTCAGTGTGCGAAAATTCTAATAGCTAAAAGTCGAAAAAATAACGGTAGGCTTCTCAAACTATGCAGGCATGATACCTTTATAAGTATTTCCAAGCTATATGTGTAAGTTTGGACGAATTTGAACAACTCTAGCTTTATTTTTTCGACTTGCTCAAAATTAGGATTTTCCCACAATGTGTGCATTCGCCATCTTGGATTTGAGAATTCTCAAATTTTGCCTTCAGATTCGTGATCAGCGACCCCTAAAACTCCCGGGTGATGCAATTTACGCCAAAATATTAAAAAAAAATTTATTTTACGACCCCTTTCGGCGCGTTTTGCAACGTTTTCATACTGAAATTTTTAAAAGCGCCACTGGATTTTCAAAAGCTTTTAAAAAAACGAAAATTTTGGGATCCAAAACTTTAATTTCCGTCCGCTCAAATTCTCGCGACGGAGGTGGTCGGTTGACGTGAAATGTCCCATATATATTTAAATACATTACTGTTAACTTTATAACACTTCTTTCTTCTTCCTGGCTATTAAAAATAATAGCCACGGCACTTGGCAAACAGATAGACGTCTATCTTTACATAGGGTGCCGTGGCTATGATATTCAATAGCCAGGACTAAATCTTTTCTAGGACTTCCGAAAATTGTAGAAACGCAACTTAACACCTAACAATGACCGTTATTTCATATAAAACATGAAAATAGAAAAAAAAATTTGGCACCCTGGGAAACAGTACAAAATTTGGTCTGGCAGTCAATGTGTTAAGTAACTCACAGGAAATTTACACCACATCATCTTTAAATTAAAAGGCGCTATACAATTTCTATAAGCTATATTTAGGGTGTATATTTAGGGTGGCCCTCATAAGTAAGTAAGGGGGTAAGTATGTTCGGGTAAAATGTTGAGGGAGAAATGCAGATTAGTCTTACATTCTTCTCCCCCTCAGCGGCACTCTGGGAGCCCTGGAGGCGAGGAAAAAATTTCATAAAAATATTTTTTTTTTTTGCAGGGGTGCCCCCTAAGGAGATAAGATAGGGGGTAGATATGTTCAGGAAAGAAAAATATTAAGGGGACAAAAATAATGGGTGCTGATCTCACATATTATTCCCATAAGGACGACACCTAGGCACCTATGGGTCTATTTGTCGATCATCCACACATTTTCTTGAGCCTTGACCGCGATAGGTCGCCACTTAACATCAGCCAATCTACTCTATTTCTTGGCTTACGCCTTATTTGGTCAAGCTTCACAAAATAAAGGGTTGAAGCGTATCCAAATCGAGAAATCGTTTATTTCATAACATTCTCAAAAAAAAAAAAAAAAAAAAAAAATGTTCCAAAAATTCCGAAAAATTATACGTATTCCTTAGACGATTCTAAGCGTTTTTAGCTTTATACTTTGTTTTCGTTAGACGCCTTGATTTTGAGTTAAAACCGTTTTTTCAACTGCATAAACAAAATTCCCGTGTTCGAGTAGCCATATTTCGGTAAATTTTTAGCCTAAAAAATTTTTTTGTAAAGCTTACAATCCCCTTCTTTGATTTTCACCATCTAATTAAGTAGCACTCCACGGCTTTTTCTTCTTAAATGACTAATTTACCGATTTCTGTAATAAAAACCATTAAACGTTTTAGTTCGTTTTTGGCATGCTAAATGAGAGAAAAGCTGTTTTAATTGTGGTGTTCATGGGGAAGTAGGGGAGATGTGTGTACCTTGGTCCGCTTTTCAGTTTTTTCAGTGTGCTGGATTTTCCAAAAAAGTTTTTTTAGTTTTTTGATTAAGTTACATTTCTACAATGCTTGCAGCATCAAATGACGTGACAATGATATTTCTATGTCTTACCATTGTGTAGAAATATTACTTTTTCCGTTGCAATCTCAAACGGTCCAAGGTACACCATGCAAGTGTACCTTGGACTATTAAAAATAAAAGAGAATACATTGTATTTTGGTAATAAATTATGAAAGAACCATTTATTATGTAATCAAAAGTAACATTTTTTTCAATAAAAAAAAAAAAATTAATCATAAAAAAAAATTATAACACAAAAAAGTGCATTTAGTAAAAAACAATTAATTAAACAAAAATGGTTGCAAATAAATACATTAATCGCGTAAATAATAATAATAATATTATATTGAGAGGCGATTATGGTTTCATGGTTGCCCGTCGAAAAAGGCTCGCTGGTCAATAAGCTAGGTCCAAGGTACACACAGACAGCATGTTTTAAAAACTGTCAACACCCATAACACATGCTAATGAAAATACATCTAAAGCACACTAAAAGCTTAAAACAATAACTAAGCTTCCTTCCTGATGTTGTAAAACTGAAATATTTCAAGTAAGTTCCTCACAAAACGTTTCGTAGCTTACTCCAAAAACAAATTTTTACACACAAAAAACACTTTTTCCGTCGCTTTTTATACAGGCGTACAGCTTAACGGTCTGAAGTCTATTTATATGAGTCACCGGTATGAGTGGAAAATTTCATAGAAGAACATTATCGTACACATGCAACTGTTGAGTGGCAACCGGCACTCGGACCGAGGTACACTCGGACCAAGGTACACACATCTCCCCTATATTTTTAGATGTAAGCATTCTGAAGCTGTACTCGAACTCGAACTCGGGGTCCATGATATAGAGATACATTAATTACGAACTTCAGACTTCTGCGATGTAAGAATGCAAAATAGATACTTTAAATATGGTAGATATTGCTGAAATTCGAACTCTGGATCAGACGCTAAGACATATATTAATTGTTAGCATGTCTGGCTACGGACCTTCGTACATTTTTTCCTCTCCCTCTTCCTCTCTTTTGACTAAACATATTACTCGAATTTTGAAACAAAATTATACTGTGCTTACACCGGAGATTTATGAGGTGATTTGGAGCTATAATTAATTTCAGACGAGATTTATTTTACATCTAAATATGTATAAATCTCAGAAAGTCTACCAATTTGTCTATTTCGGCCCTCTTAACTTTAAAAATGGGCATTAAATGTCATTCAAACAAAGCAAATAGAAGATAAATATTAAGAAGAAAAGGAGAATAAAAGGTTTAATTTTCCAGCTTATGGCATTTGCTGTCAAAAATGAATCTCTTTTGGACGGTGGATCTAATCGCATGGTTTGGTGCATAATCTGGTCTAATCAAAATACTCTAAAATGGCACCATTGCGATGTTATAAGAAAAAAATAAAACTAAAAAAGTTTTAAATTGTTGGAAATTCAAATTTTTAAAAATCTTAAGATTGAATTATTTCAAAACTATAAAATTTGAACAACCTAGTTGTAGTATTGAGGTATAATATATAATATTGCCCCATAATTCTCAGGGGAAGTAAAGAGCCGAAAGAAATAAATTTTTTTCTATCTTGATGACTTTCCCAATTCTTCAATATCCTTCTCCAATCAATGTCTCTGGGTGAATTTCAAGAAATCACGTTCGTTACTGCTATATGGACTCCAATCAAGGCGAAAATGTGCATTAAAACTTGCAACAAAGCAAAAATTTTGAATTTGAGTTTTCTTATCGAAATCGGCAACAAATAACAATTAACATTCATACTTAAGATTGCATGGCAACGTTTTTATATGCTTTTTTCAACTGATACCGGTACCATACAAAAGACAACACAAAGCGAACTCAAGTTAATGGACACTATGTCCTGTGTCCCAATTTCAAGTGTAAAAACACAAGAGTAAACAAACTCTTTGCAAACGAAGAAAATCAGGCAACTTTTTTCTTTCCACACTGCCGTTTTTGCTCATTTTGCACGAGTATTTGCAATACGAATGAATCAATTTCGAATTTATGCATGAGGCATCATCCAACATCATCAACTCTCTCTCAACGTTATCGTTATCTATCGTTATTGAGGATACTTTTTTTTTTCCTTGCTCGGTGCTTCCCCATCCCGAAGCAATGTTTTTTGCTTGAGGTTTGTGCAATACAAAACTTTTTATTGCTTGATTACATCGTTGCCAAAGAGTGCAAAAGAACATGAATGGAAATCAAAAGTTTTTCATGAAAAAATAAGAAAGTCGCTAGAGAGAAGAAAAAAGTTGATAAAAAACGGGGAAAAAAAAACTTTCAAGGAAATCAATTGCAAGAGCAAAATGTTGCAATTCTCACAAAGTAAACTGGGAACACAGCAAAAGGAAGGAAAAAAAACTTTGATGATAGAAATTGAAGGGAAAAAAAGGACGAAAAAGACAATGTGCCATAAAAAATTAAAATTGTAATAAAATGTGAAAAGTAAAAACCCAACACAAGATAAAGAATGAGTTGTAAAGGAAACAACAACAGCGACAAATACAATAAAAAGCGCCATCTAGTGTTGTATTTGTGCAGCGTTCATTCGAATCATTTGTTTATTTAAGCAGCACTCGTTCTGGGACTCTGTTGAAAGTTCCTTTTTTTCCAAATTCTTCATTTTTTTTTTTGGTTTTTTTTTTCATCTACACTCCTTTTATCAGTTGGCCTTCCGGTTTTCTTGCTGCTGCTAACTAATTCAATTGGTAACAATTACGATGAAGAGAAAAGTTTTGTGGTCGCGGCAGCGCGTGATGGGATGAAAGTAATTTACTACGTTTTTTTTTGTTTTTTCATAGCTTTTGCTTTTGCTCTTAAGAAATAAATTTGAATTAATTGATTAAATTGAGGCAAGTTTTTTTCATGGTTTTTTCTTGCCTCTGCAATGAAACTTGAAATGCGCCGTCGTTTGTGTTTTCAGTCCAATGTTCATGTTTTGTTATTGTGTACTTAGCGTAGATTTCAATTAATTAATTAGACGGCTAACAAGTAAAAAGAAAAAAAAAAAAAACAAAAAAACTAAACTAAATACTCACTTATATACTACACGGAGAGTTTTCTGGTCATTTCTGCTGAATAAAGGAACATTTCATTTTGTTTTTCATTAGAAAACAATAGCAGAAATACATTTTGACCAGTTTTTTGTTCACTTCTTCTTCATTGTTTAAGCGCTTTTTATTAAATTTATTTTTTGAGCTTATTTTAACATTGTATTTATATAGATTGTTAAATGCAAGTTCTTGAAGACTATTCATTTAAGTACGAGAAAATCCTTTTATACTAGAGATTTGGATTTTGTACGAATACTGTGGTGCGATCTCATTGTAGACATTTTGTTTGAAAAATACTAAAAAAAAGTGTGAAATAGACAACGAAGATAAAAAAAAAAACAAAACCAGAAGTGGATGGTTCAATACAATCACATTTTCATAACATAAAGCTGTTGCATAGATAAGTCGTATTGAACGTTGTGAGAACCATCGCGAAAAGTCCCACCTGACATCGCCAGATGAAAATATTTGCAAAGGCCGGGAGAGGAAGACAGTTTGAAAAGAGCTACCAAAAAAGAACATTTTATGTTAGTTATGCTATTTTGTATCTAGAACGTACAAATTGTGAATCGAAACTTTGTTTGATTTCTATGATTTGGCCAGACTTTGATGTTATGCACTAAATTATTTGTTAATTAAGCTTTTCGCTACCACAAATTAAATTGTTTGACAGTGAACATTTTTCTACTACCACTAAATGAACTTTGAGATAGTGAAAATTTTCTCCACTAAATAAAGTGAAAGTGCAAAAATTAACCTTATCAAACAATTTATTTGATGATAGCAGAAAGTTTTTCACTATTATTTTCATTAAGATTTCATTTAATTCAATGTTAATAAAAATTTGTTTCATTAAATTTGTTGAAGTTTTTAATGAAAACTTTTACTTAACTTTCATTTAATTCAGTGAAATAAATGTTTCCTTTCAATTGATTTAGTGCTAATGGTAAGTTTTTCATTTCCACCAAATCAGTTTATTGATAGTGGAATTTTTACTGAAAATTGTACACTAGACTTAGTGATAATGAAAAACTTTTCACTAACACTAAATGCATTTTTTGATAGTGAAAGATTTTTTACTAACACTTAATAAATATATTGATAATTTACATTCTTTCACTAGCATTAAATTTAGCGAAAACTTAAAACTTTCGAGGCTTTTACACGTTTTCAGGAATTCCCTTAATATATGAAAAATTCTCCGAAAATTATACCAAAACATGCTTTCTTCCTTATTTCTGATATTATTTATATTAATTGGATATCTTGTTTGAATTCGCCTAGATTTTGCTTATTGCTTGCACTAACTAAGTATTGCCTGCCAGTGATCAAGCCAGCCAGCCAGACAGACGGACATAGCTATATCGACTCAGAAAGTGACGCTGATCAAGAATATACATACTTTTCTATAGCTTCTACGCCTCTTTTTTTGCATAACAAACGGAAGGACAATGTGAATATTCCCTGGATATAGGGTATAAAAATGGCAAAAACAACAAGTACCAAAAAGGATATAAACATTTGGTTGGTATATTTTTTAATGTATTGATGCAATTTTGATTCCCTCAGAAAGAAAATATTTGACATTAAGGATTTAGATTGATATTTTGATGGAAGAACAGTTTCTTTTGCATGCTAAGGATATCAAAAAAATATTTCGTTCCTTATAGGCTTTTTGAAACATCCCAGACAGCCTAGTAGTATCGTTGCTATTTTTACCGAAATTCATGCATCCAGCTTAATCCGTTCGGTCACCATTCAGGGCTCAACATAAAAATCTGAAAAAATCAGGAGAAATTTATTTTCGATTTTAATTTTTTTGTTGAACTCAGAGTGGCGGCCAAACGGATTAAGGTGGATGAATGAAATTTCGTACAGACAACAACAATATTACTAGGCGGTCTGAAACTAATATTGAACGTAATCGGTTAATCTCCATCATACTTCAAATACAATATTTCAACTAGCCTATATCGAAAATGAACATTAACCGATCGCGCTCATTTTTAATCCTATCCAAGAATTGAAATATTCACGTATTTTTCATCTTTTTCAATGTTTGGATTGTTTTTCTCTATTCGCCTACAATTTTTTTCTAGAAACTCGTATGCGTAACGTTACCAACGCTTTTGCGTAATGCTACCAACGTTGCTTTAACGTCTGTAATTCTACCAAAAATTATTTTTTCAAATATATACCATTTCAATCGTAACTTTGATCATTTGTCTTCAAGTTATAGAGGGTGCTCGGGAAAATAAATTTCTAGACTTGCAGACTTTTTCGAAAATGTGCACTAACCTTAAAACTCACTTCCAAAATTTAGTAACGTTACCAACGACACTTGTACTCTTATAACTCCAAAGACACAAGTGATAGTCAAAAACTTTGATCCTTTGAAATATTAGCCTCCGGGAGCTATATTATATTAAGAAATATTAAGAAATTGTGATTTTTAATTATTTTCGATGAAATATGACCAAAATGTGCATGCAAACGAAATGTTACCAACGGTGGCCGTGCTCATATTTAAAATTTCAGTGTATGTTTGCTTGTAACCATATTTATATCACAGATAGTGAATATATTGGAAGATTTAATGATCCATTTGTAGGCGGTGTCACGCCCTTAATAGGAAAAAATGCTTTGAGGGCTTAGGCAACGGACGGATTTTGATAAAATTTGGTATTTTATTGGACTCTTACGAAGAATAATTGATTTTGTTAAGTAGGCGGTACCACGCCCCTAACTGGAAATTTTTTTTTAAATTTTCACACATAATTTGTTTTTTTAATATTTCTGCAATCAATATTTTTTAATATGCATTTCTTTAAAATTACCATGAAAGTTTCTGAAATTTTACAATTTCAAACAAAACAAATGTATGAAAAACCATATTTTTAAATTTTTTTTTAAAAACTCCATGCCATTTCTGTGAATTCTCATCATTGCAAGCTGCGACTACTCTAAAACAGACATCGCAGTACATAATGCAGAGTAATTAAGTGACAAGCGTAAAATCGCTCAAATGACTTTAGCACGATTTTTAATTAAGCGCAATGTAACAACAGCAACAACAACAAAAACAACAGCACCAGAGAGAAAAAAGTAGAAAATTACACAACAAGGCCAATAGCTGCAGGACAAATAGTGTTGTTAGCAACACAAAAGCAAAATGAGAATTCATGACATTAGCATTTAATCTTTTAATTTTGCTACTGTGTTAGTTACTGTGTTAGTGTTGGTTAGTTGTTGGTTGTTTTTTCACGTTAATGGATTTTCACATTTAACTACAGGCCATGCAAATAAGAGGGCTCTCTGCAAGTAATACGTTCGCTCTCAGAGTGCTCAAGTGCAATATGGGTTGTTCATAGCGAAAAGATGTGAATAGTAAATTCATTTTGTTGACAAATAGAAGAAACAGTCTCTATTAGACCCTTGATATACCTAAGAAAAAAAAAAAAAAAAAAAAAAAATTTCTTAATTACAAAAGCGAAGAGAAATGAAGAAGTAACTTGTGTAGTAAGAATATAAAAAAAAACATTGCATACTTTTGAGCATGACTGTTCGGGATGACAATTTGCGTGACTGGAACTTTTAGAAGCAAATCTGCAATGTAGATAGGTAGGATCAAGAAGTATTTCACACCGAAATCTAATACATGAGCCATTTACTTTGAAAGTGGCCAAAGTCCATTTCGGGGCTAAAGTAATGTCATTCACATTATGTGCCGTAATAATCGGTTTTTTACCCGATACTATTTTTTAAGCATGACGCCATTAATTTCACATAATGTGGTAAGCTTTCTGTAAAGACAAAATTCAATTTTATTCGTTTTGAACATTATGCCAGCTAATTTATACTATGACATTAGTTTTGCTCCGAAATGGACTTGGGCCACTTTCAAAATAAACGGCTCACATATCATGTACATAATAGATTTATTAAACAAAACCTTCATTGCCAAAATGTTCAGTTTAACAAAGTTAAGCTTTAAGCGTTTAAAATTCATTTAGTGTCCTTGTCAGTCATATTTTATGTGCCTAAATACAATACCAACAAATAATGAACAAAAATTCATTAATATTAATAAAAAAATCGTTTTAAAATGCTGTTGTGCTAAGCGATTGCAATGATGAAAGAAATTAAAACCGCGCAGCTTTCGTCACGTGTTACACAGGATGGACGTACACAGGATGATATACTCTTACGTAGTACACAAGGATATCTACTACAAGCAGAAACACACACACATGCATACAAATTCCGTAAGACCGACTTACACGTACACAATTCACTGATGAACACATTTTAAAATTCAGTTCCTTTCTTCTACTTCATTTGCTGATGCCATTTCCGCGACAGGAAATACAATTTAAATTGATTCACATCCTGTGATACTTGATAGTAACAGAAAAGAGGGGAGCGGGATTAAACGAAGGAGTGAGCTAGTGATATGCCGCAGTGATGATGCTATTGCCGTTGATGGACGCAAAAGTGGAAGGTTTCAAGGATTCATAAAAAAAAAAAAAAATTCAGTGTTCGGTAGCAAACACCAGCAACAACACATTTTATCAATTCCATTGCACACACATTGTATGTCTGCTTTCTGTGACTGCCTGCCTGTCTGTCTGTCTATTTGTCTACTTCGCTCGCTATCTCAGGTTTTCGGGGGTGCCAGATGTGAATTTAAAGAATTTTTTGTGTCAGAAGCAAAATAAAGTTGAGCAACGATTGGAATTTTAAGTGAAGTGCCGGTATACACACTCAACATTTAAGGTTGAAATAGAGTTTGGTCTTTGTGTGGAACATATGATCCTAAAGTGAACATTTTCAAGGTCTTACTAGAAATCACATTATAAGCGCTTGAGTCCTACATAATTTTATATTTTTGATGCTTTCACAGTAAAAATTATACTTTAATTTTAATACCAAAAAAGTATTTATATAGAACTATTGCAAAAAAAGTATTAATTTATAACTTTTTGGAATAAATTTCAAACTTTTTTGTATAAAAAGTCAAAAGTTAATACTTAAGGGAATCAAAAGTCACAAAAGTTAACTTTTATTTTTTAGTGTGTGGATTATGTTTCTGGAAAATTTTTGGCTTTCGCATTCTCAAAATGTCGCAAATTTTTGGAGATTCGCAAAATTTTGGTTTTGGCAATATTTTTTGAATTTTATAACATTTTTTCACTTTCGGACATTCCACGGTAAATTTTTCTATTGTTGAAAAATTAAAACATGTCATGTTACAAATTTTTTTTCATTAACTTACTGGTTATATCCGTAAGTATTTCAAACACTTTTTTTTTTGTCTTTGACAATCGCTTAAGATAAATTAATTAACATTTTACTCAGCTAAGTCAAAATATTATTTTTATATAAAAAAATCTCTTATGTTTCACAGTTGCCCATGAAAAAACAAAAGCCGCAAATGTAATTTTTTTTATTTAGTGATATTAATTAATTTGTTATCTATGTCTTCGTTGATAAATTTTATTATATTAATGCAATCTTTCCTTAGTCTGACTAAATTCTGGTAGGAACATGTTTTTTGTCCCGTCCATCCCAAAATAAGCATTTTTTTATCATCATTGCTGTAAAAGATGTTTCTTTAGAATAGGGTTCCGTTATATGTAAGTAAGGATAGTACACAACACTTTTTTGACATGATATGATATTAAAGATAGTTACTGCGAGATTTAGTTATACTACGAAATCTGTCTCGTCCATACCAAATTATTTATAATTTTATAAGTTTTTGATTATTGCATTTTGTTACGTTTGTTACGTATGTTACGCATTATTCTTAAGTTTTAAACATTTTTCGGCATTGGAGACCCCAATGAAATTGTCCGTAGAATATTTTTGTAGAACACACTAACCCATTATGACTAAGCTGTTGAAAGAAAAAAAGGGGTCAAAAAGACCCACAAAAACAGGATATAATGAGTTGAGATGCTAAAGTGAATTGCTTATGGCGTGATTTCGTGGTGTCCTTGGAATAACAAGTTTTATCCGAAATGAAGATTTAGAGTTTTACAGTAGAGTGAAATTTCGAAAATACGTTTTTTGCATGTATTTTAGCTAAAAAAAATAATTTGTGGTTGATTTTGGGTTCAAGGTTTTATTTTTTTATATTCCTTGATTCAAGATCAAAAACTTGAGATATCGTACAACTGATTCCAAGCATCTTTGAGATCGCAATAAAAAAAAAACAGCATCAAGCCAAGGTTTTGCATTAATTGACGTTGCGTGATCTCTAAATGACCTTAAAAAAAATTTTAAAAGTTTCGGCTCCCTTATGTGACACCCTCTTTGATATTTTTTGTAAGCCATAAATTTATAAATAAATTTTGATACAATTATTTTTTGTTAAAATTTTGTCCCGTCCATCCCGTCCCGTCCATCCCACACAATTTAGTGCATAGTTAATTTGTTAACAATGATCGAAAAAATTTATGAACATTTCTTGAAAATATGAAGCATTGGTAATAAGTATACATTTATTTTGTTAACCTTATTTAAGTCATTTCGTAGAAATATCAATCCGAAAATTTGTCCAAAAAGCAATAAATTTTTTGTGTCCCGTCCATCCCAAACTTTCTGAGCAAATTCTTCGGAACACAGGCTTCATTATATGCTTATATGTAGACTAATATATTGTTTGTTAGTCTGAAAATATACTCCTTTAAAGGAGAAAACAATATCGCGTTGCATACCCCTAAATCAGCACTTTCTATCAGTATATGGCCGCTTTACAAAAAAAAAAAAAAAAATGTCATGGCGTTTTGACCAGACTATGTGTTTCCTAGGGACTTTGACGTCCTGAATCCGAATCCCGGGTCCGTTTTTTTCCAGAACGTCTGAGAAAAAATATTTCAGGGTCATATGAAGGTCATGTGTCGTTTAGTGATAAATTCGCTAAAATTCTGAAACTAATTTTTTCATTGAGTTCTTAGTCCTTTAAAAGAATATGTGATCAGAAAGGGTATCTCGGACCTAGTTTCGGAGATATAGCTATCGGAAGATCCGGATATATCTTCTATGAAAACCGCTCAAAGTTGGGAATCCCTGGATGGATTTGTAAAATGTTGGTATCATTGGTAAAAGGTATTTTAACACCCTATAAAAATGCATTTCAGTTGGATTCAAAGTTTTCGAGATATGAGCTTTTTTGAAATTTTGTGAAATTTTTCAATTACAACAACAAATAAATCAACATTACCACCAACAACAACAAAAACAACAACAACAACAAATATTCCTTTCATATGACACCAATATTTTCCAAATCCATCCAGGGGTTCTCAATTTATAGCGGTTTTCATAAGAGATATATATTCTGACCTTCCGATGGCTATATCTCCGAAACTAGGTCCGAGATATCCCTTTCTTTTTAAGGCCTAAGAGCTCAATGATTAAAAATTAGTTTCAGAATTTTAGCAAATTAATCACTAAACGACACATGAACCCCATTCTGGCCTCTATTTGACCTTGAAATATTTTTTCTCAGACGTTCTGGGAAAAAACGGACCCGGGATTCGGATATAGGACGTCTCTAGGAAACACATAGTCTGGTCAAAACGCTACGACATTTTTTTTTTGTAAACCTGTGTAATTTTCGACTTCTGCAACCATTTTGGCTTTTGCGAAATTTTTTGACTCCAGCAACATTTTTTTGGTTTAGCGCAGCATTTTTGACTTTCGAAATATTTTTCGACTTATGGAACATTTATTGACTTCTGCAACATTTTTCACTTTTGCAACATTTTTCGACTTATGGAACATTTATTGACTTCTGCAACATTTTTCACTTTTGCAACATTTTTCGATACTCACAAATTTTTGTTTTTGGCAATATTTTTTCGACTTTTACAACATATTTTGATTTTCGAAATATTTTCCGACTTTTGCAACAATTTTGGTTTTAGGAACATTTTATGACTCCTTCAAAATTTTTTTGGTTTTTTGCGTCATTTTTGACTTTCGAAATATTTTTCGACTTTTGAAACATTCATTGACTTCTGCAACATTTTTTGACTTTCGCAACATTTTTCGATACTCACAAAATTTTGGTTTTTGGCAATTTTTTGACTTTCGCAACAATTTCGGTCTTTGCAACAATTTTTTGGTTTTTCGCAACATTTTTGACTTTAACAAAATATTATGGTTGGGAACATTTATTGACTTCTGCAATATTTCTCGATTTTCGAAACATTTCTTGATATTCAAAAAATTTTGGTTTTTGGCAACATATTTTCACTTAACAACATTTTTTGATTTTCTTAGTGTTTTTCGATTTTCGCAACAGTTTTGGCCTTTGTGCCATTTTTTGACTTCTGCAATAATTTTTGCCTTTGCGACTTTTTTCGACTTCTGCAACACTTTTTTGGTTTTTCACAATATTGTTGAATTAAGCAATATTTTGCTGTTTGGGGAACATTTATGGACTTCTGCAATATTTTTCGACTTTGATAACAATTTTGGCTCTTGCGCCATTGTTTGACTTCTGCAACATTTTTTTGGTTTTTCGTATCATTTTCGACTTATGAAACATTTACTAACTTCAGCAATATTTTTCGACTTTTGCAACATTTTTCGCAATTCAGAATATTTTTAACTTTTACAACAATGTTAGATTTTGCATCATTTTTCAACACTTGGAACATTTTTTGACTTTCCCATCATTTTACGAATCTTGCAGCATTTTTCGACTTTCGCAACATATATGACTCGTAGTATTTTTCGACTTTCGCAATATTTTTTGACTTACGCAACATTTTTAACTACTGCAAGACTGTTTAAGACAGTTGCAATGTTTTTCGAATATTTAACTTTTTGACTTTAAGCTTTCGCAGAGTATTTCGACTTTCGAAACAATTTTTTGACTTTTGCAACATTTATTAATATAGTAACATTCTTCGACTTTCACAAGATTATATAGAATCGGAGCATTTTTCGACTTTTGTAGCATTTCATTATGTTTTTTGCACCCTTTTTTAACATTTTTTGACTTTCTCATCAAATTTGAATTTCTGTATATTTTTTGATCTTTGCAACATTTACCCATTGTACAAAATTTTTTGCACTCTGCAACATTTTTACCTTTTGCCGACATTTTCAAAATTTTTGACTTTTGAAGTAAAAATTTTTTCGACTTTTGGAATATTTTTGACTCTTGCAACATTTTTCAATATCACAACATTTTTGGACTTCTGCAACATTTTTCGACGTTCGCAACATTTTTGACTTTTGCAACATTTCTTGACTTTCGCAATATTTTCAGCAACATTTTTTGACTTTCGCAACATTTTTCGCAAAATTTTTCGACATTCGCAACATATTGGTAGGTACGATCGCAACATAATAAAATTTCTACTTTTACAACATTTATCGACTTTCTAATCAGTTTCTGACTTTCGCAACATTTTTGGAATTCTGCAACATTTTCTGATTTTTTTATAAGTATTTTCGGTTTTTTACTCTTTTTTTCTTTTTTCATAATTTTAGCCATTTTAACGTTGTTTTGCTTTTTGAGCGGGAATAGACTCAAGTGAGGAAATTATCTATATAGTCAACTCTTAGATGAAACAAAACTTAAATTGCCACAAACATTTTCCAATGACTGTAAGTAAGTGAGGTCATATAAAGCATTTTCGTAATTTAACCATCAGCAGTAACTTAGTGTGTTGTGTAAGAACCTAGAAACGACCTCTCGCTTGACAGTCTGCTGGTGGCGGGGTGTGCACGGGTACAACACTTGAATTCGCTAAGGAAATTGAAAAAAGCAAAGTAGTAAAACCGCAAAATTACCCAACGTATTAATGTGGCTTGAATGGCTTTAAGCGGCAATTATGCAGGCAATTGTTTATTTGTAGTAAAAGACGACGCGGTTGGCGGTTACCCTGCGAATGGAGTGAGTGACGAGAGGGTGAATGGTAACTGAAACGGAAGTAAAAAATTTTACGTTCAAGGATTTGTTTGTGCATTTTTCACTTAAAACAAACGCAATTGTACGATGGAGCATAACGAGTTGGGGGGAGAGAGAGGTACCAGCAGGATTTGGTGTATTTTGCGGCCTGTAAAACGTGAATTAATTTATATGCAAAACAAACATTTTAATTTTGAACAACGTTGTTGGTTTGCCTATAGTGGTGTGTGTGCGTGTGTTTGTATGTGAGGGTGCGTTTTTATTTATTCGTGTGCAACATGGCGTATTTTTTATATTTTCTGCAACGCAGCGATTTGCTGTAGCGGAAAATGTTGCCAATTTAATTGATTTTGTTGTGAAGAAATAAAAATGAATTCTGATATTTTTTTAAATTTACTTTATTTACATATTTATTTAGGTGCTTTTATTTTTGTTAGGGATAAAGTGGCCTTAATTCGAATTTTTTTTTTGGGATAAGAAAAAAATTAAAACTTTTCAGCACTCTGTTCTAACAATTACGTAAGACACTGAAAATAAGCTGAAGTTATTATAAACGTTGCTGGTGGATGAGACGACAGGAACCGTCCGGCATAAAGTACATCTCAAGTTATCACTAGAACATACGGCAGGTTCGCGTCTTGCATAAAATATGTTGTTGTTGGAATTATCGAAAACGTCCTTTATTTATTTTGTCATGTTTGGATTTTGAGAAATCCTTACCTAAAAGTTCAAAGAACATATTCTTTTTTGCTATTTTTGAGGCAAGATATTATCTAGCCGGATATAGAATCTTTTTAGGTCGGGGTGTTTTTGAGAAATATCCCAATATGATAATATGTTGCAAATGAAAATTTCGTCTAAAAGTGTGAAAATACAAGTTGGCTCAAAATTACCGAAGGGGTTAAATAAAATTCCGTACAAGTTTTTAATTTCAATATTTTTTTTTTATTTTTTTTCAGTATTTTGTAAAGAAGACTTGAGGAATCTGAAATGGAACTGTTCACAATTAAAAACGTGCCCAAATCGTTGAACTTTATTTTTCAAATCAATGGTCCATTGTTTTGACTCAGCGTGCATATCGTCGTTATTTTAATGTGCGGGTTGGACCCTCAGAGTCAACTATAAATCGTCTGGTTGCAAATTTTCTACAACAAGGGAAGGTAAAAAACCTTCTTGGTGCCGACAGATGACGAACGGTGCACACGGATGACAATATTGAACGGATACAGGTGAGTATTCGGGAATATGGAGAAACATCAACCAGGAAACGGTCGACACATCTTGGCCTAACACGAGGTTCTCTGCAGAGAATTTTGCGTACAATAAGAGTGTTTTCATACATAATTCAGATTGTCCAAGAATTGAAATCGACAGACTATCAGCAATAACTTTATTATGCAATTTATTTCCGGCAAAAAGCAGAAGAAAATCATAATTTTATTCATTACTTAATAATGAGCGACGAAGCCCATTTCCAATTAAATGGGTTCGTTGATAGGCAAAACTGCAGAATATGGGCTATGGAAAATCCAAGAGCAGTTCAACAGCGACAATAACGTTCACTTAAGTGTACTGTTTGGTGCGGTGTTTCGTCGGAAAGGATGAGGGCCCACATTCTTTTGAAAATGAACACAGTGTCGCCGTTTCCATCACTGGTGTTTGATATCAGACAATGTTGGAAAATTTTTTAAGGCCAGCCGTGGAAAACCATCAGTATGGTTCCTACAAAATGCAACCCGTACACTGTGAGGGGCACAATGGTTCTTTTACGCGTCATCTTTTATTTAATTTTCCATGAAACCAGCCAGAATTAAATGCAAATTTTCTATTCAAGCAACAACAAAATAAACTTGCCACAGTTAGCTAAATATAGGATGAAGCACAAAAAGAGAGACAAATAGCAAAGCAGTGACTTCATGTTTTTTGTGTTGTTTCCGTTCCGCTTTACATTGTACCAGTGATGACAATTGAGCTTTTCTATTTTGTATCAAACATCAAAAAAGTACTAAGTGTCCAAAAAGTACAAAAATCATTTAATTTATGTGTGGTTGAGTTTCGACCACTAGGCGTTGCGAGTTTATTTTTAGAAGGTTTTTTATCGAAAATATTATGCTCGAGATGTGATATCCCTTTTAAAATAGTTTGAGCTATATTTAGTTAATTTCTTAAGATTTCATTCATTCAGTCACTATTCAAAAAAATTGTATTTTTCAAATCATTAAATTTGCATATAAATTAAGGCATGATCTTTTTTGTTCGTATATTTTCGACAATTGTTTCTGGCGATTTTCTCTGCGCTCAGAAAAAAATACAAAAAAAATCTACAATAATATCCGTATAAAAACAAAGATTCTCTTCATGATAAATTTCCTTCGCAAGGTGTCAAGAAGTATCTCAAGCATTGCAATTTTACTTTTGTTGAAATAAAAAAAGACACAAAAAAAAATTGTAAAAATTTCCCCCAAAGCAGAAAAACTTACAATGGCTTAAACCAGATACGAAAAAAAAGAAAAACATGAAATTTGTGAAATATAAAATGACGAGGTTGAGGTAAAGCGGAGGTGGATGTCTGCCTGAAGTCATTAATTCAGGTACAACTGTAACGCAGTAGCTGCAACAGCAACAATCCAATTTGTAAATTTAAGCTGCTGATGTTGTTGTTGTTGTTTTTGTCCTTGTTACTGCTGTTCCATTGTTGTTGCTATTGTTGTTGCTGTTGTTGCTGTTGTTGCTGCTACAATGGAAGAGTTAAAGCCAACAGCAATTTACGTTCATTGCATTTGGTGCTTCGCTTGTTGTGCAGCGCTCTCACTATTGCTCATGTCGTCTTTTGTGTGTCATTCTTTACGGAGTGCATGGTGGCACCTTCGTCATTCATGTTTATTTGGTTCTGTTCTTCTTCTTCTTTCATTTTTTCCGGGCACTACATTTTATGTTTTTTGTTCTTGGTTTTATTTTTGCTGTTGTTGTCAGGAAACGAGCTTAAAGGTGTTACATTATCGGTACTAAAACTTTAATATCCTTCAAAAGCAAAGCAATAGCTATTGAGGAAAACCAAATTTTTCAAGAAAAACTTTATGTTCTATGCAACAGATTTACAATTTTAGTAAAAGCATAGAGGGTGTTAGATTGCTCTAAATTTTCAAATAATATTTTGTCACATTTCTCAAACCATACAAGATATTGTGACGCAAATGCAAAATTAAAAAAAAAACAACTAAAACAAATTCTCATTACGCTCTCTGAAATAAAAATGCAAACATAATGAGTTGAAGTTATCATGTAGTGAAAAGAAACTGGAACAACAAAGGGCAAACATTTTTCGAGTGCGTCACCTAAGAAATTAAACGTAAAATAGGCTTTCGAAAAAATTATGTTATTTATGTTTATGTAGAGTAGAACGGGGTAATGTCGTGCAGGGGGTAATGTCGTGCACTGGCTGTTTTAGCCCAAAGAATTGAATGATTTACCAACTGTTCGTAAGGTAGGGACCTGCCGACCTACTGAGCTTATGCATATAATACTAGCAATTTTCATCAGTTCGTCTCTACAGAGTAACATTTTTTTCAAAACGCACTCTTTCGGGACGATAAAAGTGTTTTTTCATCGGGTCAGAAAAATAATTTTCCTTGCTGGAAAATATACCAGGTAAGTGTTTTCTGAAACGAAATATCCTGCCAAAGAAAAGAAGTATTTGGTTTTCGAAAAAAAAATTGGGCTTCACCGAGTTATCGAAGTTGACCTTTAAAATGACCATTGGGGTAATGTCGTGCACATTCACTTACACAAACACAAACACGCGCTACACAAATGTTATTACACATGGATGTAACCAACGAAATTATCTTTCGATCTGATGCTTACTCGTCGCATTCTCTTGAGATGTACGGCTTTACGAGCATGTCAAAGTTGAGTGCACGACATTGCCCCGTTCTACTCTACACAACATATTATGTACTTCACACTTGTATAATAAATAATAAATACATGATAATGCTAACTCTCCTCTAATAGAACCACTACCTATCATTTCTCACACATTTTGGTGCCTTTACTATACTCGGAAAACAATGCACGACATTACCCCACAAATTTTGAGGGGGGTAATGTCGTGCACATTTTTTTTTTCTTCACTTACACAAACACAATTTCTCGCTACACAAATGTTGTTACACATGAATGTAACCAATGAAATTATCTTTCGATCGGATGCTTACTCGTCGCATTCGCTTGAGATGTACGGCTTTACGAGCATGTCAAAGTTGAGTGCACGACATTGCCCCGTTCTACTCTAGTAACTAGTAAAGATTTTGTAAAGAAAAGATATTTAGCATAGACCAGGGAATAATTTTTTGACCAAAATTTTTAATTTATTATTGAAAATCTCTATTTCAAATTTTTAGGTACATATTGGTTCAAAAGTTATTAACAAAATAAAGATGCCATGCAAGTCCTAGAATCATCTAAGGAATATTTGTGAGTTTTTTTTGTAATTTTTTGGAACGAAATAATTTTTTTTCGGACCAATTTTTGAAAATTTATACCATGTAAGATATGAAAAAATTCTCACGTATGCTTTGGACAACACTAAGCTTTTTATGACATAGGTACTTTTTTCATAAGATGCCTTGGTTTTCTCTACTATTGAAAAAAGGCTTGAACGTCATCACTAGTATTTTGTTAATATTAAGTTATTTAACTTTTGAAACCATATCGAGTACTCCAATTTTTTCTGGGATATAGTTTCTATACATGTGGTGAAAGCTCACATATTTTGTATAATTTTTTCATATGCGTAGAAGTTGCATAATTTTTATGTACCTATTGGAAATAGGAATTTTCTGATTTTTTTTGAAAAACTATGGTCGAAAAAAAAAAAACCATTTTATTTCCTACGTTAAATATCTTAGACAAATCTTTACTATTTGTTACATAACTTAATCTTTTTGAAAACCTTTTTACGTTAAATTTCTTAGGTAGCACACTTGTGAAATTTTTGCGCCAAACTAAGACACTACTCGGTCTATGTGTGGCAATATTGCCGCCACCCTAACCTAACCTAACCTAAGACACTACTCTAAGTAACAAAAACAAGAAATGAAGTAAAAGCAATAACCAGAAATGAGGAAAGGTTTGCGCTTGTCAGAAAATGCCTACTACGAAGCAGAGACTGAGATTAGCTGAAGGGTCGTCTCTACGATTCAAACTATTAACAGGTGATGATTTATTGTATGATTTGTTTTTAGGTTCCAGTTTTTATTTTTTTATATACTCTGATTCAAGACAAAAAATTTTATATATTGGGTGTACAACTTAAAAACCGGAATTTGACGGTGGATGTCCGTACTAACAAATATCGTGAAAGCTTGAACTTTATATATATGTCATTTTGAATGTACATTTGACAGCTGTCAAAATCAGTCAACAAAACAATTTTATCTTGTGTGCATCATTATTATTTTTCACGATGAATAACTTCGAAAATTGCAGAAAAAGACGGGAGGTTCTGTTGGGTAATTTTTTTGCAAAGAAAACTGCTGCCAAAAGTCATTTTTGCATCGGATCGTGACTGGGGATGAAAAATGGATCCATTACGACAACCCAAAACGCAACATTCATATATGAAGCCCGGGCAACCAGGACCTTCCCAGCCAAAGGCAAATATCTATGGTGCCAAGGTAATGCTCTGTAATGCTCACAGGTGACCTCTATCGAACACAATTAACACGTTTGAAGCGTGCCATCATCGAAAAACGCCCGGAAAATGCGACCAGACACGAATCAATAATTTTTCATCATGACAACGCTCGGCCACATATTGCTGCCCAAGTCAAAAATTACCTGGAAAACAACGGAAAACAACGGATGGGAAATTTTGCCTCACCCGCTTTATAGCCCAGACCTTGCACCATCAGACTACCATTTGTTCCGATCGATGCAGAATGCCCTATCAGGAATACGCGTCACTTAAGTTCAAGATATCGAAAATTGGATAGATTCATTTTTGGCCGCCAAGCCGGCGCAATTTTTTTGGGATGGAATTCATAAATTGCCTGAAAGATGGAGAAATGTTGTAGCTTCCAATGGACAATACCTTGAATAAAGTATATTGTAACATTTTTCCACAATAAAGCATCAAATTTCGCTAAAAAATTTCGGTTTTTAAGTTGTACAAAAATTTTTCAGAGGCAGAGAAGTTGCATAATTTTTATGTACCTATTAAAAATAGGGATTTTCTGATTTTGTTTTTTAATTTTGGTCCAAAAAAACATACCATTTTATTTACTGGTCTACGCTTAATATCTTAGGCAAATCTTCACTATTTGCTACATAACTTAATTTTTTTGAAAGCCTTTTTACGTAAAATTTCTCAGGTAGCTTGTGAAATTTTTGCACCAAACTAAAACACTACTCTACGAAGCAAAAACAAGAAGTGAAGCAAAATCAATAACCGGAAATGAGGAAAAGGCTTGCGCATATCAGAAAATGCATACTACGAAGCAGAGACTGAGGTTAGCTGAAGGGTCGTATCTACATACGATTCAAACAATTAACAGATGATGATTTATGATTTATTTTTTTTTACATACTCTGATTCAAGATAAAAAATTTCATATACTCGTATGTATAGTACGACTCATACCTAGCATTTTTGAGATCGAAATAAAATAAAAACTAAGAAAAAGGGTTCAATTATATATAGTGCAGTGCAGTTAGGTTGAAATGTTGGCGCTGTTTACCTTAGAAGGATGTGTTTTTTTTTTTAATTTTGCCGAATTACTCGGAAACTTTACTTTTTGTATTATATTGTGCTACAAGTATGCGTAATGCATATCTTTCGACAGTTATGTTATGTATGTATGAATACCCTTAATTCACTGCAAACGTCTATAAACAGCATTTACATGTTCATATATTTCTTTTTTGTTTCTTTAATTCTTAAATTTGTTTGTCTTCAGCTTAAGTGTGTTAGTTAAAGCAATTTATCATTTTATTTATGTCACATTCTGTTCATTTTCCTTCTTGTTTTGTGCTGACTCTTATGTTATTTGTTGTTGGTGCTATATTTACATTGTTACTGTAAGAGTGAGTTAAGAAATGTGTGTGTAAATTGGCATGAAATTCCCCAAGGGAAGTTAATTCAAGTATTTTGCGTACTACATACGAGAGCACAAGTGAAAAACCCATTAGGAAAAACTGTCATATACAAAACTATGTGAAGCATTGTACGGAAAGTTTTCGAATTCTTTAAAACCAAGTATAATTTTCTTTGAATGAAGGATCGTAATCTCTTTAGAACAAAAAAAAAAAAATTAAAAATAAAATAAAAGGTTTCTCTTTTCAATGCACTTTCATATGTATATCCCTTAAGTTTTTGAGCATTTTTCGCATAAAAAATTAAACCTTACGAGTGATATTTTTGATTTTTAGGTATGCTTAGCTTATAGCTATGTTTAATCTTCAGAGATAGTGTAATCTGGTCAACACCATTAACAGCGTTGA
The DNA here is from genome assembly GCA_951812925.1 of Calliopum simillimum. Taxonomy (NCBI): domain Eukaryota; kingdom Metazoa; phylum Arthropoda; class Insecta; order Diptera; family Lauxaniidae; genus Calliopum; species Calliopum simillimum. The sequence goes on from OX638371.1 coordinate 95,852,512, forward strand.
CAAATAAACTTCTTCCTAGATTTTGATGCCTCTTATTTGGAAACAGCAGGTCAACTTTAACACTAATAGGGTTTCTTTTCTAAAAGGAGATAAAGGACATAAAAACAAGATTTAAGACTTATCAATTTCAATGATGTACACGACTATATCATCACCTGAAACCAAATAGATGCAGCGACCATTGCATTTTTTTCAAAGCTGTTTCAAAAATCGTCTTAAAATTATAAATATTTTAGATTTTTGAGCCCGCTTTGGCTTTTTATTTTAGGCAGTGCTTGCTAAAATTTTGAAGTTTTAAGACGGTTTTTGCCACGCCTTTGAAAAATTTCAAATGTTGTTACATCTTCTTGGATTTAATCTGACGATATACTGCTGCATGTTTTCGAAATCTTTCCTACAAGGTCACTTCATACAAGTATGTGTTAGTGCGTCTGTAACAGTACAAATGTTGTCACGGCTTTTTTGTCTCTTGAGCTTAAGTTGTTATTTTTGTTGTCGTAGAGCGCGCAACTTGAATTGCCTTTATTGTTTTTGTTCCAAATGAGTTTTATGAAGCATATTTAATTAACCATGCCAAGATAAGACCGAATTTTCCATTTTTATTTCTACTAATTTAAAAGTATTTACTTATAATTAAATGCGCCTCCAAAACAATTAGAGCAATTTCATCAATTAAGAATGTTCACACTTATGTGAAAACACATTTTTAAAAAATTTAAAGCTCAAATCTACAATTTGGGAAAATTTATAAAAAAACTATAGAAAATTAGATATTTAACGACACATTTCATTTATCATTGTACCAGGGATTATAAATGAGCTAAAGTACTAAAGCTGTCCAAAAAGTACCAAAACCATTTAGTACAATTGTGGTTAAGTTTTGACCATTGAGCGATTCTAGTATACTTTATTTTGTAATATACCAACGGTGAAATGTTACACTGTTTGTGAAAAACAAAATACAAAAGTACTAAAAACTGCTCTTTAGTTCATTTCAGCATTAATAACTAGATTTTTAAAGTTACTAAGAACCAGTCCGTTCTATAAGTGTACTTTTCACAGCCCAAATATACTGAAAAAAGTATAATTGTACTGAAAATGTCATCAGTAATTTGATCGTTGATTTGTGAAACACAGTGAAAACACCTCATAAGATACACAGAGAAAAATCCGCGTCATATTTTTTACTCCACTCGGGTAATAAGAAAATTAAAGTAAGTAATTAACAGTTAATTTCAAACATAAATTACCTTACTTTATATAACCATTTTGGCTTTATAATTTTGTTTGTTTGATATTTACAGTAATGTAAATATCATAAAAATATATAACCATTTTGACTTTAAAATTCTAGTAAAAATATTTATGTTTGGGCAGACATTTGCTTAACACAAATTTTATACCTATTCGTCATATGGATCAGTAGGAAAGAGGCTATGTTTCTATCTACCACACGGACGGACCACGGTTCGAATCCTAGTGTGGTCAGTTCGTTGTTTTATTTTTGGTTTTTGTTGTTGTTTGAACTTTACAGTAAGGTAAATATTATTTAAATTTTTTCAAAAAAATTACTAGTCTGTACTAATTACTAATGTACTTTAGTGTTGTCACTATTTTGACTTGAAATTCTGGTAAAATTTATTAGAAATAAAGTTGTACGTACTATTTTTTTTCTCCGTGTAGCACACTGACAAACCAGCACGCTATTACTCATCTATAATGGCCATTCCCTGAGCTCAAATAAAAAAAATCCGATGAACCATTCTAAAAATAATGCAAATATTCAAATTTCAAACAATTCACCTTTTTAATCTATACCCTGAAAATATGCTATTTTTTTTGGACATTTGAAACAAAAGCAAGCCAACAAAATAAGGCAAGACATTGAATGTTTTTGGCATCTAAATCCGAGTGAAGTGCTATGTATGCTACTTATGAACCGACCAATTTGAGTGAAATTCTCACAGTGCCTTAGTATTAGCACAAGCTAGGTCATAACCTACAAAAGTGGGTGATGCCACGCGTCTCTCCAAATTAATTCATACTATCTCTGAAACTGCTCGATGCAGATAATTGAAATTTGGTACATGTGTAAAATGCACTAGGACAAATAGTTTTCAGGAAAAAAGTGGGCTATCCCACGCCCCCTTAAAAAATTAATTCATTATATTTCTGAAGATATTAAACGGACATGAATGAGATTTGGTATATGTATAAAAATTGTCGTGACTAATAATGTTCTTTAAGAAAATAAGAGCTACCACGCCTTTAAAAAAATTTCGTCATATCTCTGAAACTATTTAACGTGTATAAATGAGATTTGGTTCATATATGAAATTGCATCTTGAAAATTTACATTCGTTGAAAAAAAATTGATGATGCCCTGCCCCATGTGCAACAGAAGGTGTAGCTACACACACCGGAAAATGCTAGTAAAATATAAAAGTAAAACAACATACTTTCAGGGTCTACTTAAATGGGTCGCATGTTTGAAATTTTAAACTATTAGCCAGCGAGTAACTTTCAGTTTTCCTCTGGCTATGTAGCCAAAACAGTATTTTTCCAATATATAAATCGTGTTTTTTACCCCCAAAAAATTCTAGCCCACGAATAATATTTACCAAAGTCAAAATATTCTGCAAAAAGTGCAACAATTTACCAATGAACATAAATAGAGAAATTTTTTTCCCAATCCATCTAACTATTTTCATATGTATATGATGATTACATGCAAATTAATATAATTACATTTCAGAAGCATTGAAAATATCCTATATATTGCTTATTTTACTATCAACATTTCATAACAATTAGGATGGTTAATTTTGTGTCCACCCCAGCATTCATCATTTAATGCAAACAATTTATTACAGTCTCCGTAAACCATTTTTAAGGTCAACATTTATCCTTAATTTCTTATTACTGTTATTTTTGCCTTTAGTAAGAACTACAATATATAGCCCACTTTGTGAAAAAATCAATCAATTTCATTTGTACGAGTAAAATTGAACAGTATCAAATTTTGTATTTTGAGTAATCAAAAAGGGTAAATTTTCAGCAAACTATGCAATTTTTGTGCATACTCAATTTGTAGCAAAAATAGAGCAAACAGTTCAATTATTGCAATTTGAAGAGGATTTTCCAAAAAATTTTACAAAATTGCAAAGTTGGCCAAAAATTGTACAATAAAACACACAAAAATAGAAAAAATAAAACAATACCCTTAGAAAATGCACAAAACAATCACATTTTACACTTAATGGTGCTTACAAAGGGGGCAGTGGACACAACAATTTGAACAGCACTAAGCCAACTTCATACATTTAACACTGTGCTCAGTGGAAACAGTAGTAGTTGTCATTTCCCCCCTCCACCTATCCATCACCCTGTTATAACATAAATACATGCATACATAGCTCTTCTGCTTGTATGTATTTTCATGTAGAATTTATCGATTTTTGTGCAAAAATTTTTTATTGCCTCAAATTCGAATTGAAATTGCAATTTCCTGACTGAAGTGGAATCTTGTTGTTTTAACTCTTTTGCTTGCTATCCTACGCTTGGATTGGGATGCATTGACTTTGGAATTACAAATAGTAGGCAGACGTACAGTGTAAGGAAATGTAATACACTGAGAAATATGTTTTAACGAGGAGTAAAAGCATCGAAAGAATGCGTGAAGACACCTCCCGTTTGGATGGATTGCGCATGCTGAACTTCCATTAAGTAATATATTAAGAGTTCATTCAAAGCATTACTTCTGAAATGTCTGCGGTAACATTTCAAGGAGTTTCCTTTTCTAAAACTGAAAATTGATGTTAAATTGCAGAAGAAAAAAATCGTGATCTTAATTACAGACTGTAGGATTTAGGTATGATTTTTTTTCGAAGAAAAATCTTTTCAACATTTCGTCCACGAATGATGTCTATTCCAAAAATGCAAGAAAAAGCAGCTTGAAATTGACAAAATAAACTGAACATTTTTTAAATTACACAATTTTGACAATCTTAGTTCAGGCATATATGGCGACATAAATTTTTTTAGAAAAAATCCGCAATTCATGAGGGTTTTTCATACCAAAAAAGTTGGTGAGAAAAAATTTTGATTGGTTTTGTAAAAGCAACTGTTAAAATATACACCTGACTTCCGTGTTTTTGCATAGGGACATTGCTGGTACCTTTACGATCCCTTAAAATAATTGTATTTCGAATATAAGTTAAGGAAATGTTTTTACTTTTTTGTTGCTGTGTTATGAATAATGTGTTTTTTTGGTATTATTGCAATTATTTCATCCGCACACCATGCCATGCCAACCAGATAAACATTTGAAAGAACACGAAACCTTGCCAACGCAGCATCATTGTAAAGTCGGAGCATTTCCTTGCAACCCCTCGTCGGGGGAGCATCCTTTATAAGTTTGCATTTAATTGTTTCGTTCGTTTGTTTTGCTTACACTTGAATGCGAATTCGATTCCCAATGGAGTTATTTTAATTGCATCGCCTGGTATCCTGTTGATGTTGTTACTTTGCGATGGCATCCGCAACCATGATGCCGAATGTTATATACATACAACATGAAATATATGCGCTTATACCATTCTTGCAGCGTCTGCCTACGCGTTGTGAGCTGTGAGTACAGACAGACAGACAGACGCGATGGCTGCTAAAGGCACTCGTGCGTGTAAATGCGCCCGTCATATAAAAAAAGCAAAGAAAAATGTAAAAGTAAAGATCCTTTTTGCATTATGCACTGCGAAACGTCAAGCCAAAGGATGCTGTGTTGATTGTAATATCCTGCTACCGCTACTGTTGACGATGGACAGACACGGAGCCAAGCCAAAGACAGATAGGCAAACAAATTGCACATAAAAGTGGGGCTCGCGTGCAGTACAAGAAATGAAGAATGGAAACAGCTGCAAAACTAAAGATTTCAATTTGTTGCCCATTCATTCCTTCATTAATTTTGCCATTTATTAAATGCCTTGCAACTGCATTCACTTACGATTTGATAAGTGTAGGTGGCGCCACTATTCATATATTTTAATTAAATTTCACCACAATGCAATTGCGTGTGTCACTGTTTGATTAATTTTTTTATAAATAGAAACGTTTAAGGCAGACTGTGGTAAATTAAAACTAGTAAGGGTGTTACATTTGGTCTGGCCAAAAATTATATACCCTACACTGTAGTATTTTGAAAAATTTGCTTATACTGTAGGTGCCAAGCCTAATTGACTGAGTTCACATAGTTTTGCTCAGATCTTGCACTAACTATTCCAAGTATCTGTACAACATTTGGTTTTATTATTTTAAATAACGCTTTCAGCAGAATTTTTTGAAACTTTTGCTTATATGGGAGGTGCCACGCCCTCATCTTCGAGCTTGCCTTGTTTTTGTGTAGAGCTTGAGAGTTTGAGTAAAATTTGGTTGAGTTGTCTCTTAAAACGCTTTCAGTACAACATTTTGAAAATTTTCCTTATATGGGAGGTGCTACGCTCTTACTTCGCCTAGTTTTACTCAGCTTGCAATTAATGTTCTTAGTGTTTGAATGAAATTTAATTGGATTATCTTAAAACACGCTTTCAGCACAGTTCTTTAAAGCTTTTGCTTATGTGGGTGGTGCCACGCTCTCTTGTCCGATGTCGTCTAGTTTTTGCTCATAGCTTGACTTTTCAGTTCTTACTGTCTGAGTGAAGTTAAGTTGGATTATCTCAAAAAACGTTTTCAGTATAGCTTATATGGGAGGTGCCACGATCTCTTGCCCGAGCTCGCTTTGGTTTGCACAGAGCTTGCACTTATAGTTCTTAGTGTCTCAGTGAAATTTGATTGGATTTTCTCAAAAATATGTTTTCAGTACAGCATTTTGAAGATTTTGCTTATATGGGAGGATCAAGCCCTCTTGTCCGAGTTCGTCTAGTTTTTGCCCAGAGTTTGCGCTTACAGTCTTTAATATTTATGTGTATCTAGGTTGCATTGTCCTGAAAAATTCTCCTACAGTTGCACTTTGAATATTTCTTTTGTATGGACGATAGGCGTGTCTGTTGGCTGATTTTGCTTTTTTTTCAATAAGACGAGCTACTTAGCTTTGACAGCGGAGATAGTGTACCAAATTTCATTGAATTATCTTGCTACCAAAAAATATCAAAATGATTTCAACGGACAGACAGACATTCAGACAGACGGACATGACTATATCGACTCAGGAGGTGACGCTGATCAAAAATATATGGGTAATTCTATTCTAACGCGTCAAATTCAAATTTCGAAATGAAAAAAAATAAAGTTATTAATACTCGAAGTTTTACATACGTTTTCTTATTGTTGTACCTCATAAAGTAATATTTTAAAGTGGGCAAGCTGTCCATACATTTTTATATATATACATACATTTTTATATGTATATTCATCATAAAAATGCCAGGGGAGTTACTTTGACAGGGGAGGTTACTATGGCGTTTGAGTGCGATTTCCAGGTAGTAAACAATCTTTATTATTAATATACAAGGATATTATAGTAGCCCTATATTACTTACAACTCAAACGTATGTTATTTATTTGAATATTGGTTTTCATCTTGTTGGTACAACTAAATGTTTGTCGCCAGGGGAGTTACTTAAGAAAAGGTACGTTTTCTTTCCTGATAAAAATGATGTTTAAACGTAAAAAACATGTATTGGGTTGTGAATATATCAATGTTTTATTGAAGTTAGCATACAATAAAAGAAATTAGGTATGATAGGAAATTTTTATATCCTAATAAAATCGAGATATAGGCCTTCATAATTTGATTGCTTTTTGTATTGAAAAAAAGTACCAACTTTTGAGTAGCTACATAAAGTTAATAACATTTTTTTTTTTTAATTTTTTTCTGAAATGTGTTCAGGCATACTGAAAGGTAAATTTTGGTCATTTATAAGTGCAAATTCTATTTATATTTTGTCTTATATACGTTAAGTTAGTAAAATTGTTTATGATTACAGCCAGGGGAGTTACTTTTTTACTCATATTTTTGGTTTTCCACGAGAGCTATGTAAAATAAGCGATATACTAAGTGGTGGATCTTATAAAGGCTATTTAAATGTATATAAAAAAAATTTTGCTATAATTTTAGAACCTCATATTGGTGTTTTAGTGGACGATTACATGATTTGACGCGTTAGAATAGAATTACCCATATATACTTTTCTATACCTGCTACGCCTCCTTCTCTGCATTACAAACGGAAGAACAAAGTGAATATATCGTGGGTGTAAGGTATAAAAAAGATAAAAAAGAAACTTGCCCGCGCACAGTGCGAAATTTGGGAGGTTTAGCGGAACTTTATTCAATTTTTGAAATACATAAAACGCATCACATTATTCGTTATTTCGGTAGCTTAATATCCCACCTCAAAAACCTCATACACAGTTTGGTGAAAAACCCTGCCAAACAACTGCAAAATGCACCTGAAACTTACATTACTTATTCATTCATACCTTTTGACTATAGAAAGCTTTTCGATTTGTTTTAGTTTATAGATTGGTACATAAAAACGGTAAGTTGGTATGCCGCGAAAAATTTTTCATCTATTTTTTAATAAAATTGTCACTTATTGGCATTCAAATAATTGCAGAATCTTTTCTTACTCGTGTGTGATTTGTTTGTGAAAATTGTGCTTTTTAGAAAAATCATAAAATTTACATTTTCAACTTCATTGGATACTTTAAAAGGTGTTACCACAAATTGCCATTTTGAAACGTACAAAATTTGAAAGGTAGGTTTATCCTCCACTGGAAACAAAAAACATCTTATGCGATATTTTGCGATCCTCTTTTAAACTAAACCTTTTCCAGAATGTCTTTGGAAAATTTTTTAACACCGAAATTTCATGAAAAACCGACATCGGACGCCAACGTTGGTTTTGTTTTGGAAAAAATAGGCTCACCAACACTAACATCTGACACTCTCCATAATTTTAAGGTAACTATTCGTACGCTAGCTTATAATATACAAAAAAGTAGAGGAAATCCTCTCGAAATTTAGAAGCATTTCTGAATAAAAATTAAAAAAACAGCAAATACCCCTTGTCTTACCCCCTTCATTTTTTATGGTGTTTTGATAAGAAAATGGTTATATCTATCAAGTTTCATAGCGATATCTGGTATGGGAGAAGAAATACAACGTTTCAAGCATTTCCATATATGGGGGGTATAATAACCCCTTGTCTGATCCCCCTTAATTTTTTCATGGTGATTTGCCAATTAAATATATATCCAAGTATTAAGTTTCATAACTATAACTGCTATGTGTGCTGAGATATGAATTAAGTTCCGCTAGACTCTGAAAATTTCGCACTGTGCCGCGGTGGGAATCGAACCTGGTGATCGAATCGAACTTTTGTAATGCTTGAATAATATTTGTACTCATGTTTATTAAAGAAATCATTGGGTTTTTTTTTATATTTGATATTCAAATGCTTACTGTAGCCTTACAAAAAATCATTGTCTTAAATTCCAATAGAAGCGCTTTAGAAGTGATTTTTTAAGAAACGCTTGATATTTTGCTCCTTGGGCAGAGAAAGAAAAGATTCAGTGTATTTTCAGCTCAGTTGGTTTTAGTTTTTCGACAGTGAGTGGTTTTTCTTTGTTGTTAGTTTTGCTAAAACTATTTATTTAAAAAATAAAACTTAAAATTTAGTCTGAAAACACTTATTTTTGGTTTCAGAAACACTTAAACACTTAAATAAACTTTTTTAAAATTTTGCAAAACTTTGGGTGTTGCCACCCGGTGTTTTTTGTTACTTTTGCTTTTGTTACCATTTATTTAAGAAATGAAAATTTAAATTTAATTTTAACCCATACGGCACCTATTTTGATTAGAAATATTTTTTTTTTTCAAAAACATAGTTTGAGCCCATGTCTATAACTCCTAAAAATTTCAGCCTTCTATCTTTCGCGGTTCCCGTGGGGCATTGAAAGATTAAGACGCTTAAATAAACTTTTAAAAAATTCAACAAAAAATTTTAAGGGTTGCCACCTTTTTATTTTCGAAATTCTTACATAATTCTTACTTTTTTTGACTAAATTGAAATTTTTAGTTTCAGAAACACACAAATAATTTTTGAATTTTACAAAACTTTCGGTGTTACCACCCGGTTTTTTTGTGTTACTTTTGCTTAAACCATTTATTTAAGAAATAAAAATTTAAATTTATTCTTAAAACGCTTAAATAAACTTTTCAAAAATCAACATAAATTTTTAGGGTTGCCACCTGGTTATTTTCGAAAATCTTACATAATTCTTACTTTTTTTGACTAAATTGAAATTTTGCGTTTCAGAAACGCTCAGATAAACTTTTTTTAGAATTTTACAAAACTTTTGGAGTTGCCACTCGGTTTTTTTGTTAGTTTTTCCTAAACCAAATTTCGGTTCGATAAGTTTTAACGATTTAAACTACTGTGCAGTTATAATGGCGAACGGAAAAACAGGAAGATATAAATAAATTTTCGAAAGCAACCATCTGGCAACCCTAAAAATTTATGTTGTATATTCTAAAATTTATTTAAGCGTTTTGAGACTAAAATTTTATATTAATTTTTTAAAATTTATTGTTTAAGCGATATTTAAAAAAAAAAACAAATGGCAACCCTGAAAGTTTTTGTTAATTTTTTAAAAATGTTAAAAAGTTTCAGGTCATCGTATTCTTTACCTACAAGTGATGAAAAAAATAAAAAAATAGGTGGGGACAGTAAAAGGCATGTTTTGGTTCATTTTTCGGTGATTTACTTGCCCATGTGACTATTGTAAGGACAGTTTGTGAAAAATTTAAAATTGACTATTGGTTGGACTATTTTGAAGTTTTGAAGTGTATTGAAATAAAGACATTAAAATCATTTATAATTTTAATTACATGATAACACAAGGATCGATCTCTCTAAAAGCGATTACCATGAACAAAGTTATACAACAATATTTAATTTTTGAAACTATAGAACTTTTAATTAAAAAGTATGTTTAATTTAAATTAAACTAAATTAAAAACCGCAAGTAACCACGTCCAAAACAGACTTTTCCCATACCAACAACAAAAACAATCATTGTTTAATGAAGTTATTGGCCACTATGTGAGGCACCAAACCAGGCGCACAAAGTTATTGCTGGCCAATGAATAAAGAAATGAAAAAAAATGAAAAAAAATAAAAATTCAAAAACATAAACTTTGCGAAAAAGTGTTTCCACACCTTTGTTTTTATTGTAGGCCATATCTTTTGGGTGCAAAAACTTTTAATATTTTGGTTTATTATGGCCTTTTTTTTCGTCCAACAGAAACAGCCATTCCAGTCAGTAAGCGAAGCGATATTGGATTTCTAGCCAATGATTTGTGTGTCGGCGATTTGAAAACTTTGGCATTTTAACGTTTTTTTGCACTTATTTTTTGTACACCATTTTTTTATTTCATTTTTTTTTTGCGTATGTGTGTGAGGTGCTTACACTATGTGTGCGTATGTAGGTGTAGGTGTGCTTGTGCGCGCTTGGCTTAACGTTTAGCAAATAAATGGATTGGAAAAAATGTGGCAAAATGAAATCAAATTGTTCAAAAAATGGCGTACGGAAGTGAATGGATTAAAAAGGACCAACAACACAAAAAAAAACTTTTAGTCTTTAATTTTTTATTGTAAATTTGTTGTCAATATTATTTTATTGCTTTTTTCGCATTCCCTTTTTTTTCATTTATCTTCGTATTGCTTTTTAGCTTTTAATTGAATTTCGCCATAAATCTTTATTGCAATAAATGCAAAAATTCCAGTTATATATTTGGAAAACAATATACAGTTATGTGTATAAATATGAAAATATTTACATAAATATTACAACTAGCGGATGCATTTTTTTGGAGATTAATTTTTTGCATTTTTTGTCCGCGTAATCTATGGCAGCAATTTTTGCCATTGTGATAACAGCGTGTGGTGGCTTAATAAAAATATTTGGGGGTTTTTTAAGTTCACAAATTAATTAAAATAAAAATTTTTATTGCAAATTGCTTGCGCTGACGACTATCAGAAAAATATATGGTTAGCTTTAGGATAAATATCGGTATTTTAACTTCACATACCAACATCGACTTTGAATTTGATTAAAAGGGCGCTGTTTACATAGAGAGTATAATTTGAAAAAGTCTGATTCTCATAAAATACGTAATTTTTCTGAAACTGTCTGAGTAAGATGGATGATACTTAGAGTATTTTTTTACTGTACAGTTGCTGTTAAAATGTTAAGGTACTGTGAAAACAGTTAATTTAACCTAGATTTTCGATAGAAATTGCACGAACCCGGAGTTTTTGTATTTTGACCGTAGAACTCTGTAAATTTACAGTTTACTCGGCTTAAAAACTATCAATCGCAGTTACAGTAAAAATAACCTTCTAAAAATGTCAGCTAACAATGTAAACTGTTCCAAACAGTTAAAACTGTTTTGAAACGGTTTAATAGTTAGCACCCCAGAAGGGCTGTAATTAGCCGTTTCCAAAAACTCGAAGAAATTGTAGCAAACAACTTCTACGGCGACACCATTTCAAATGGCAAAATATCAGTACAACTCTAGCAAACTTATGTTGATTTATTCTTAAACAATGCGAGAATTTTATGAACCTGTTAAAAACTCAATTCAAAATGTTATTCATATGAAAAAAAAAATTTATGGAATACAAAATGTACAGTTGAATTCAACTGTAGAAAAGTAAAGCTGATTCTGAAATTTTGAATTTTTGTTTTTGTTTCCTATAGAAAATTTGAAAAACTATAGAATACAAAATTTATAGTTAATTTTACCGTCAGTTTTTTTTTCTGTGTATAAAGCTCCTAAAAATGTACCAAAATATGCCTTTTTTTGTCCCCACTTATTTTTTTTATTTTTTTGTTACTTGAATGTATATGATGACCTGAACTTCTGGAACAATTTTATAAAATGAATAAAAGCTTTCAGGGTTGCCACATGTTTCTTTTTTAAAGTTTCACTAAAACAATATAGTTAAAAAATTAAAATAAAATCTTACTTTTTAATTACACTTTTTAATTACACAATAAAAAATAATAGTTTAAATCGTTAAAAATTTATCGACGCTTTAATTGTTAGAAGCGCATCGAACCGATATTTTCTTTAAGCAAAACTAACATAAAAAAAACCGGGTGGTAACCCTAAAAAGAAAAGTTTATCTGATCGGCTCTGAAACCAAAAATTTCAATTTAGTCAAAAAAAGTAAGAATTATATAAGATTTTCGAGAATAACCAGGTGGCAACCTTAAACATTTATGTTGCATTTTGAAAAGTTCATTTAAGCGCGTAAAGAATAAATTTAAATTTTTATTTCCTAAATAAATGGTTTAAGCTAAAATAACAACTAAAGAAACAGGTCCAGGGTTACTAAACGGAGAATGATGAAATGTTGTAAAAAAAGACGTAGAATGATGAAACGGAGAATGACGCAATGTTGCAAAAACAGTAATATCACAAAGAAAATAGCAATTATTTTTAAAAAAGTTGAAACTGGTGGATAGCCATTCTAATTGTTTATTGATTTAATTACATAAACATAAAAGAATATGTTTAGTAATATAAAAAAACTTACGCGGAAAATGACACACACGTTGCAAAATTTTCAATTTAAAAAAAAAACACACACATTATCGAAAGACCAAAACTGGCTGAGCTGAAAACAGCCTGAATCTCCTCTTTCTCCTCTTTTTCAGTTCCCTATTTACTCAATACAAAAAAAATTTACAGATAGAATAAGAAAAACTGAGTGGCCAACTTCTATGTATGTCAATTCTATATAAAAAAAAATTTTTTTTAGACTTAGCACAGAAGAACAGTAGCTGAAATATGTATACAAATAATGTCGCATAAGTTTTTTTAGAAAATAACGTAATATACGAAACGGGCAAACTAAGTGCTCTTAGAAGCGGTTAGGGAAAGAACGGAGAATGAGTTTTTAACACTATTTGTTATAAATTCATGGTAAAATATTAAAAACTAGTTTTTTTTAAGGTATTCGTAATAAATAGTTAAAATATGAAATTTTCAATTTAAACATGGTTTTGAGCCCCGTGACATTGAATAGTAGGGGAAGGATACCGGGTGTGGGCACCGTTTTGTTTTCGACTCATAACTTTTGACCAAATGTATATTATGCAGACATATAAAAGTCAGTGGAAAGCTAAAGACCTTAGCTAACTATTGGTGAAGAAAGTAAATTCACTTCGTCAATTGGAAAAATTATATCCAAGAAATAGTGAAGTGATCATTTTTGCAAAAAAAAAAAAATTTAGGTCCGGTTGTGGGCACCCTTAGAAAATTGGCTTAAAATGGAAAAATATGAAATGAAAAGCAATCAAATGGAGAAAAAAGCAAAATTATCTTATTTCGAAGACATTGACTAACAAAAATTTAACAAATTCTGCTCAACGGCTTTAACAAAATCAGCGTCACTGAAAACGTCTGGATCGAATGGAATCATACCTGTTGCCCCTAAACCAGACTTGATTATCTTCGCCTGATGACAGATTATTTTTTTTGCAAACTAAGCTAGCTAGGTGACGTAATCTCTGGCCCTTGTTGACATTGCTCTTTTGCCAAGAATGATTTTTTTTTTATACGAATCCATGCCTGCCATCTGCTCCTCGATCTACTTGGCTGGAAACTCAAAACTGAGATTTTTTGTAAAGTATTATGCCACCTCAACACCCACAGTTAATAAAAACAACTTTTTCTACGATATCTTTGAAGAGCCTATTGGTTTTTTCCTTTCCACTTAAAAAGCGTTGGCATCCACGACGATATTTCAGTAAAACACATGCCTTAAATAAAAAAAGAGGGGTGCCCACACCCGGACCTATTCGAGGCCCATACTCGGCTTTGATAGGCACTTTGAAAAGCAATGAGCAAATTGGGTTGTGTGAACATTTTGGTTGCATTCGGTCTTGAATCACAATATATAATAAATTTACTGCATGAATATAGATTGCATTTTGCTTTTCGATTGATTCACTTCGATTTATCGCACTTGGAAAATTATTGAAAAAAACTTTTGTGTTGACTTTCACTTGTTCAAAAATTATTTTCTTCTCAGCATCAAGCAAATGCGTCTGTTTGCTTCGGTAAATGCACTAAAACTTCGTGCTGTCATAACACGCGCTTAACATTTGTTAGAATAGCAGCATTTGCTTTCTGTCAAAAGTTACGGGGGGGGGGGGGGTGCCCACATCCGGACCCTGCCCGCTGGCGGTACCCTTCCCCTACATTTTTTGGAGAATCATCTATAAGTAAACTTACTTATAAGATAATTGTGATTTTTTCAAATTTGATCTATGGTTCTGGGCTCTAAAATTATGAGATAAAGGCATTGAAGATCAGTGAAATTGTCTTAGCTGATAATTTTTGAAGCAAAATGTTGGAAAAAATAATTTAAGAGAGTTAATTATAATAGACCATTTTATGTATGTAGAGTCTGTTAACTTAAAAAACAAACTTTCATTGGTAACCACTTCTGCATATTTTCTCTTTAGCGGTGTGGAACTACTCTCACTAAGGAAAAGTTTAATCAAACTTCATTAAAACTTCCGATTCAAAACTTTTGAACCAAAGTCGGAGTCGATCATAAAAATAAATCGGAAGTTCCTACCTTTTAGATCCGGAACCAAAACATTCCTTATGTGAATAGATGTTAGAAATTGAAAAATACGGTAGATGTAATAAATATAAAATTTGTGCCCTTTCGTCTGATATTAATATAAGTATATGCTTGTCTTTTTGTTGAAAATGGAAAAACAACAAATTTTCAATTGAAAACGTATAAAATTCCAAATTAAAGAAAAACACATATGTATGTAATATGTAAGTACATGTGTATGTATGTAGATATAAATTATGAAATCAATCCACAACAATGTATGAACAAATCAGATTTTTTCTGTAATGACATACAATTTGTCAGAAATATCAAAACTTTTTGCCTCATCAGCAGTATGAAACCACAAAAAAAATTGGGTGGTACCGAACAATACAAACTTTCGTTAACATTTGTGCCTATTTTTTTTATTTTGTCTATTTTCGCAATCATTGTGGACTGAAATTTTAAAAAAGCTTCGATGAACTGATGCCAGGACCATGAACTATGAGGGGAAAACAGTGAGTGACAGATTTTGATTATGTACCGAAATCATTTATTGTGTAATTTTTTATTATGAAATTGCTTAAGTACGTATATTTTTTTTGAATATACTTAATATACTTAACATCAAAACAATCGAATAGTAGTTAAAAGTTTGATAAATTTCATAAGTTGTAAACAGATTTCTGAAGCTAAAATATATCCATTTGAAACTATTGAGTGATACAGCAAAAATAACGCTTCAATTGTTAACATTGCTAATATGATAAAAAGATTTCAATGAAAATTACTTAAAAACCAAAATCCAAAACAAAAAAAAATTCTCACTTCCATTTTGGCATAACTCCAGGCGATCTAAGCAAAATATACACGTCAATGCGTCGTTGGCCTCGAGTCAGCAACAGTCCACCAATGGCATAAAAAGCCTCAACACCATTTCAGCAACCAACACCTTTATGTCATTTAACGAATATTCAAGTACGATAGAAATGCCAGTGGGTACTTAATCGCCACTTGGCAAAATGCCACAAAAATTCAAAAATTCGATTAGCAGCCAGGTTCAGCGTACTTCAGCTGGCATGCGCACCTTTGGGCTTCCTTCCTTCCTGACTGACATCCTTCCGAGCTGACTTCCGACGTGAATAACGCGACCCACAATGTGAAACATTTTTTGTTTTTGCCCGTCACTCACTACCTCTGCTTTAAGTTACCAAAACTTCACTTGCGGTTTATTCGCGCGTAATTCAGCTTCCATTAGATAACACTTAAGTGGCTTGGACGGAATATTTGCCAAATACAGGTTACTTGCTACGTTTTTTTTAGCAATAATGGCATTTTTTCATATATTTTTTTTTTTTTTTACAAAATGTAGTTACTTAATCTTGTAACTTTTTTTTATGCCAATTGAGTGTCATCATCCTGCATAGAAAATGTTTATGTATTGAAAATACTGAAGGCAGGTAGATTGTGTGCCCGAAATTTACTACAAATTGTCAGTTGCTTTAGCACATTGTACACTCTGGAATGCATTAGTAGGTTATATTTATAAAAATTTGCTATTTTACCCAAATGTACTGGCACACTGCGGTTGTGAATACCAAAATATTTTATTTATATTCTTTTTTCATTTGATTTAAAGATGGCGCTTATCTTAAGATAGGACGGTTCATTTGGCTAAGTAAATTACATTTGAGTTGCCGAATTTTGTGAATATTTAAAACTCATTAAAGGCCAAATACGTTGTCTTTGAAGTGTCATCAGTGATAAGGTGAAATATTACTTTGATGACAATGATGCTTTCGGCCCAGTTGAACTTTTTTATATGAAATCTATAAATAACCATTAAAAAAACGAGCAACGATGCCATGGGTAACAAGGTTTCATCTATGCAAAGCTGATAACTAAGAATGATAAGAAAAATATTGTGGCAAATTTCAAAATATCTTCCTCTTTTTAATAATTCCTATTAATAAAGGAAGTATTAATAATAATTAATAATTATATCATAATGTATAGTAAGTTCGGGTAATGTGATATATGTAGGCATTTTTGTTTTCTAAATTACACGTTGTTGTCAAAGCATAGCTACTACCACTTTATGTATTATGTTTTATTGATGTATTGTGCATTATATAATGATTTTTGAGTTCTTTAGCGTGGGCCAATCTTAAGCTATTTCAATAAAATTGAAAAAAGGCGAAAAATGTTAAGACAAAAAAATTGGCGGGTAATGTGATATACTATATCGCATGGACTTTTCAGCAAAAAGATCATCGTTTTATAAAAATACTTTTGTTGTGGAACTTTTACTTCAGGTAAGGAGTGATAAACATTACTAAAATCGCTTTTACAAAGCTTTAGCTCATTTTTCTTAAAAACTGTGACCTTTATATAAAAATGTTTGACCAACAAATTGTTAATAAGGAAAAACGTTTTAAATTTGGGCCAAAAGACCATCGTGCCAAACATTTTGGATTGCAAGTGGAACATCAAATATTTTCGGCGCCAGAAGTGCACTATATCACATTACCCGAATTTCAGTTTTAAAACAATCAGGTTATTTTTGAAAAACACACTCCAGCAAATAAAAAATTCAATTGATTTATGGTTAGGTATATTCACCCACTAGCAGAATTTAATATTTCGGCTATGATATCCATTTCAGTTTTGGCGAGATCCTAACATAAAGCACACACTAATAAAGTTTTTATTTACTGCTAAATCGATTTTACAACACTGAAGGCAGAATAAATAAAGGTGGGCGCTCAAAAACTTGCAGCACGTTTCTTTTTCAGTAACTGTGGTGCTGACGAAAAAATCATTATCGAGAGTTGTTTATTTAAATAGATATGCTGGTATATCACATTACACGCCTATATCACATTACCCGAAGATACTCTATATAAATAACTCAAATTGAATCAATGCCAGCGACAGAGCTTAATAAGTACATTCTGAAAGATGTAATACGCCTTAGAACTTTCGTATGTACGCATGAGTATTCTTCTTTAACTCCTAGGAAGAAAATAGGGCCAATATGAAACATCTCCATTCGTCGCGATCACTTGCGATGACTTTGATCTCTTGCCACGACTTTCCCGATTCTTGGATTTCCTTTTCCAGCGACCTTTTCCAGTTGGTTTTGTAATAAAAAATAAATATGGCCGAATGCTTGCTATGCCACAAGCGATGACTGCCTTTAAAAAAATGACATAACTCAAAAATTGCAAAAAATAGCAACATGAAATTGAAAAAATTAACATAAAATTCTTTATTACATACGATTTTTATACCCTACACCCAGGGTATATTCACTTTGTCCTTCCGTTTGTAACGCAGAGAAGGAGGCGTGGCAGGTATAGAAAAGTATATACTTATATTCTTGATCAGCGTCACCTCCTGAGTCGATATAGCCATGTCCGTCTGTCTGGCTGGAGGCTGGCTGGCTGGGTAACGGCTGTGTGTGGAAATAAATTTTTTGGGAAAACTAAGCAAGATAATTCAATGAAATTTAGTACACAGCCTCCGTCGTCAAAGTTAGCTCGGGGGATTGAAAATGAGCGAAATCGGTCAACGGACACGCCTACCGCCCATACAAAAAATATATTCAAAATGCCATTTTGGGAGTATTTTTCACGACAATGCAACCAAAATACACATAAATACTAAGAATTGTAAGCGCAAGCTCTCAAAAAAAAAAAAACTGAGCGAATTCGGACAAGAAGGCGTGGCACCTCTCATATGAGCAAAAGCTTCAAAACGCTATACTGAAAGCGTTTTTTGAGATATTCAAACCAATTTAGACTCAGATACCAAGAATTATAAATTAAAGCTTTCCGCAAAAATTGGGTGAAATCGGACAAGAGGGAGTGGCACCTCCTATAAAAGCAAAAGCTTCAAAACGCTATACTGAAAACGTTTTTATACCCTACACCCAGGGTATATTCACTTTGTCCTTCTGTTTGTAACGCAGAGAAGGAGACGTGGCAGATATAGAAAAGTATATATATTCTTGATCAGCGTCACCTCCTGAGTCGATATAGCCCGATATAGTCTGTCTGGCTGGGTGGTTGGCTGGCTGGCTGTGTGTGGAAATACACTTTTTGGGAAAACTAAGCAAGATAATTCAATGAAATTTGGTGCGCGATCTTCGGCGTCAAAGTTAGCTCGGCAGATTGAAAACGAGCGAAATCGGTCAACGGACACGCCTACCGCCCATACAAAAAATATATTCAAAATGCAACTTTTTGAGTTTTTTTCACGATAATGCAACCAAAATACACATAAATACAATACTACGAATTGTAAGCGCAAGCTCTGAACAAAAACCAGGAGGATTCGGACAAGAGGGCGTGGCACCTCCCATATAAGCAAAAACTTCAAAACGCTATACTAAAAGCGTTTTTTGAGATAATCAAACTAAATTGTAATCAAATGCTAAAAACTATAAATTCAAACTCTGAGAAAAAACTGGGTGAAATTGGACAAGAGGGCGTGGCACCTCCCATGTAAGCAAAACTTTCAAAATACTGCTGTGTAGGGTATTTAATGTTTGGCCAGGCCAAAGGTAACACCCTTACTTGTTATTATCTTATCACGGGCAAATATGGCAAAATATTTTAAAAGCCTATGCAGGGTTAGTTTCTTTAAGAAAAAAATCCAATAAATTGAGGTTAAATAGAAGTACAGGCTATTTTAATTTAAACAAAACTCATTAAAATCTTTTTCTAAACAAATTAAGCCATTCAGTCATCCCTTGCGTAACAAGATCTGACCTCACCTCCAACGATTTCGCTGAAATTTGGTATATGGTTTCGTTTTATGCCGAAACAAATAAAAAAGACAAAAACAACAAATTCTGACGATTTTTTTAGAATTTGGAGTTGTGCAAAAAGTGGACAAATATGTAAATTGTGGCAAACTCTCCTCACGTAATTGCCTATAACTTGACTTTTCTAAGCCTTTTTTTTTTTGTATTTCGCAAAAAGTACTAAATTTAGTATTAAAATTATAAAAAAAGTTTCATAACTTACTTTTTTGACCCTCCTTAATATATTTTGAGGAAAGATTTAATATTAAAATGGTAGAAATTATAATTTTTTCATCTCGAATGATATGAAATTAACCGAAACATCCTCACAAGACTCACAAAAATTAGTAAGTAAAAGGAGATTATTCCATTATGACGAGTGGAACTTTGAATTTGAATAAAACGCAAATGGTACAGAATTTTTCCAAATATTTTATTTCGTTCGAAAGGTCATACAATAGGACTTTGTGTGGAAAATTATTTCGCGGATATGTTCACAGCGACTATTCCGTAGATATCTTTTGGCCATATTTTCGTTGACATTTTGTAGTATGGCCTCCGGAATGGCCCGAATCACTGATTTAATATTGCTTTTCAGGTATGAAATCGTATTCGGATCATTCACATAGACTTTATTATATGTGTAATTCCACAGAAAAAGGTCGAACAGCGTCAAATCGCATGATCTGAGCGGCCAATTTACATCACCGTCACAAGAAATTACACGGTTCGAGAATTTGCTACGCAAAAAGTCAGAATTGAGGTGAGTTGTTGTGTAGTGTAGCGCCGTCCTGCTGAAACCACATATTGTCCAGACCCTGAGCTTCAACCTCCGGAACAAAATACTCCTCCAACATAGTGTGGTACCGCTCAGAGTTAAAATTTCGGTGTTACCGTCCTCATCTTCGATCAGCGATCCATAGCTAAAATTCTATACTGCCACGATGAAAATGACACAAAATATGGTGAACAAGGGTCAATAATGCATATTTTAATCGATAACGTATACCACACCTACTATTGGAACATCCTTTAGTAGTGAATCAGGATATTACCACAAAGTAAGTTATCTGCTATTTAGCAAAAATAAATATTTTTACAACTTTTTTAGTGTTAAGTCACGTTCCAAGGCCTACTTTTTAGATTTTTTTGTTTGAAGAAGACAAAACTACCTTTTACACAAATCCAATTGAAAGATGGTACATATTTTTTCGATTTTTACCGACTTGGGAGTTGTAATTTTCTCAACTAGGAATATAGAAGTGGTATATATTTTTACCTACCATATGAAAAATTGTTTTATCTTCGTTCCGCAAAAAATATTTTAGAAGATCGATCGAAGAATGAAACCTTGCAACAAACTTCTGCGTAAACGGAGGTGGTGAGGTGATTTTTTGTAATGGCTGTATTACGTTACTGTACCCTCCTTACAAACAAAAACGTTTCGAAAATAACTTTTAACACTCTTTTTGTAGTAAACATTGGGTTCAGAAATTAACTTGCAAAATGTTTGAAAATTCTGGAATTTAAATTGTTTAAAAATCTAATCGAATCGAACCTATGACTTCCAAGTTATGAATCGACAATCAACTGACCTAACATGCCAGTTATGATTCAAATTTTTCGAAAGATTGGAAAACGATTACGAAAACATTTGGATATAAACATTTTCTAATTGCTTATTTTTGCCTATCAAATCAATTGCGAAAATTTAAAAAAATAAACATTTTCCAAACGTTTGAAAATTGGTTATGAATACTTTGGAAATTAACTTTTTCCAAGCGTTAGATTATAAATGTTTTAAAATTGTTTGCTGGGTTATTTTACTATTTTTTCTTTGTAGTTGTGAATTAAAACACCTTAAAATTTGAGCTGCGTATACTGCATTTAATACGTTGCAAGCAAAATATGGCTTTGATTACCCGCTAACCAGTCGATGTTTGTTTTTTATAAAAAAAAATGATACTGTAACATGATTCGTCATTTTCCTTATCAAATATCAACAATAAAAACTTTATTATTGCAAGTGCGAGAAAATCAATTATTTTTGCATAGAATTTAGTCAAATTACCTAAAGTTCATTATACAAAAAAAGTGTAAATTCTTTAGAAAAATAGTATCCAATACTTTCGTGTGTGACATTAGTGGAAAAGCGATTTCCGTTATCTTTGACCTTGAATTATGAAATTGCAGTGAAATTAAAATTAAAAGTTGACACCGAAGGTTAAGTTATGTTATCACTAGATTTATAATAGTTGAAGCAAAAAATAACGGAATTGTTTTACTTCTCCAAGATTACGATGAAGAAGAATAAAGAAAGTACTTGGAAAACTCATCAAAAAGGCAAGATACGTATGTTAGACCAGGTCGATCTTGTATGAAGTAAAAAAAACAAAACATCCCGAAACACACTCAAAAGTTAGAGGGACTCTTAAAAACGATATCAGCATAATTTTTTTGTTTTTCTTTCTGAGAAAAACCAATGGAGCACTTTGATTCTACTGAAGGCCTATTTTGGCTAAAAAAACATGTTTTTTGTTCATCCACAAAAAATTTTATGTGACGTAAAATGCTTAGAATCCTACACAAAACTGATGTGAGTTTTATTAGAATTTTTTTAATATTTTTTTATTTTTTTTATTTTTTTGACCAAGTTTTGAAAAATCACAAAATATTTCAAAAAATTTTGGACAATTCTAAGCATTTTTTGCCTTATACACTTTTTTCGTTATATGCCTTGCCTCTGAATAAAAAATCGTTTTTCGACCTTGTCATTGAAAAACGTAAAAATATCTATTTTTGGAACCGAATATTATCTATAGGGGAACTGATGATATTGTGGTATAGTTTTTCAATGTGGTATGATCGCATATCTCCGATTTGGGAAAGAACCTGCGAACGTCACTGCTTTTATCCTGTCAGAAAACATGAAAAACCAGGGATGTGTTGCTGTCATGGACCAAACAAAATTTTTCCGATGTCAGTTGAACGAAACGTAAATCGCGTGTGCTCGATGTATTTTTGCGCATTTTTTGCAAAAAAATTGTTTAAAGAAAAAGTTGCTTTTTGGTGAAGTTCCATTTATATAGTAAGTGAAAAATATTGCGAAGTAAGCGTTTAACTATCTAAATTCACAAAGTTTCCAATTTAATTTTTACTAATGTGGTATATTATGAACATTTCTTGATATTCTTTACATTATTTGATGGCTGTTTATTTTTTATAAGAACTATCAGTTAGAGAACCAATGTAAATGTTATTTTGAACTTATTTCATGCCTTTCAAACTTTATATTTGGTTGTATGGTTAAGTATACCATATTACCCACTTTAAAAGTACTGATCAGTATATAAACCACAGCTTTTTTGACTTTTTTCAGATTTTACTCATTAACTTTTTTTAATGAAATTTCACACATTTTATTGAAACATATTCTGTAGCCAATACTTCAATGATCAGCATAACAAAATTTGGCTAAAATTGATCCAACGGTTCTATTTCAAATTCCACCTAAACATTAGCTATACCACAATAGCATCAGTTCCCCTACCCAAAAAAAAAAAAAAATAAATTTAAACTGCCAGAATTTTTATAAGAACATAATTTTTATTTTTAAAATACTCTTGGG
This sequence comes from Calliopum simillimum, assembly GCA_951812925.1. Lineage (NCBI taxonomy): Eukaryota > Metazoa > Arthropoda > Insecta > Diptera > Lauxaniidae > Calliopum > Calliopum simillimum. The sequence continues at coordinate 95,875,594 of OX638371.1, forward strand.
TATAGGTTTTCTAATGAAAAAAGAAGTTATGACCAAAAAAAATGTTTTTTTGACCAAAATAAGCCTTCAGTAGAATTAAAAGTGCTCCAAAAAAAAAAATTTCGGCTCGGCAATCATATACTTACATTTGACAGTTTGATTCAAAGAGAGCATTTCGTCTGGACCAATAATTCCAAAGTTGAATTGGTATTGACGGAACGGATTGGCTGTGCCTGCTGTAATAGATATGTATCTCTAACGGAAGTTCTATACCCATAAAAAATTTCAGTTAGATGCTCTCATTTAAAGTATTACCCAGTAAATACTTATACTACACGTATTTGAATACTGACTACTTTCTTTATAGCTGAGAGAACTCCTTACTGGCTAATACATATCACTATCTTACTTACTTATCTCCGACAATATTTGCTTTTTCATATATAAATTTTCGACACACATTGCAAATGACAAAATAATGAGGTTGGATATTTTCACGCTATCGATGGATGTACGAAGAATATCTAAAGAAAAATCTTATTTAAGTATATCGGCATATCCGAAAAAAAATCTTCCCTTATATGACCCAGGTTTTAAGAACAATTTTTTTTTCACATTCTTTAACCAAATTTGGTGGAATATATTTCTAGACGTGTAAAATTAAATTCCCAATAGGTGCACAAGAAAATTTCGACATGAGGAGGTTTTTTACCCAAAATTTAGCGTTTTCGTTTATTACTCGGCAGAGGGCGCATAAATTAAAAAAAACATCATAAAAAAAGTCGATTTATTTTTCATCAAAAAATTTACTTGATTTTTTTTTTTCAGAATTTTAAAACCTGTTATGTGGTCGTAATGAACGACTAAGACTTTTTAACCCATTCTGTTGCAATGTCCCACACACGATTTTTCTGAATTTTAATTGAGAGTATTCTGAAAGGTGTCCCGTAACAAATCTACTACTTCTGAAATGTGTGCTCTCCCGTATATTATGGGAAATCTCGATTTTCCCAAAGTTTTCTGGTAAAACAACCTCCTGACACCCCTTCATGTCGAAATTTTCTTGTACATTTCATTTTACACTTATATGCATATGTATATTCCACCACAGTTGGTTATAGAAAATGAAAAAAAAAAAAAAAAAAAAAAAAATTCTTAACACCTGGGTCATATAAAGGAAGGTTATTTTCGGATATGCCCATATACTTTTACAGTTTCAAAGACTGTGGGGTAATTTTTAAATTAAAAACACGAAAATCATGCGTTTTTATTGCTATCAGCATTTTAGAAATGGTTGAGACTAAATTATTTTACTAGTGTAATTAGCTCTTGAGGAATTGATTTTTAAAAATGGATTGTTCCAGTTAAATTTTATTATCAAAGTATTTTTAAATACATTATACTTTTGGGAGTTTTTAATTTTTTCCATTCTTTTTGTATATGTATGTGATATGTTTTATTTTGTGCATTCTTTTGTTATTTATTTGTAAAGCGTAGATATTATGCCGAAGGTGCTCCGCTCATTTTCGCTGAGTAGCGGCTCATTCTCGTATTCTCTCTAATTTTTCTAACCTTCTCCAATCAAATATTATTAAAATTCAAAAATTTCCAATAAGTTTGATAAAAATTACTCAGCCAGGTACAAAGTGCATTCTATTTATGCGAAACGAATTTCGAAAACTTTTTACTCTCTCATTCTCTAAGATGCGCTCTCTCCCTCTCTTGTTTTGATTATATTGCATGTTACTTAAGTTAAGCTAAGCAGTTGTTCTAACGTCTAACTGTGGACAGTAGTTTTTAATTGATTGAATAGTAACGATCGTAGTCCGCTTTCTAGCATATATATTTTTTCATTAAAATACTAATACTAATAATTTAAAAATAAGTAAAAAAATTAACAAATAAAAAAAGCAACGTTGAAGCTTTTCATATTCAATGCTGAATTATGGATACAATAAGCATTGCAAGCACTATCACTGACCGAGAGGTAAGGGAATTTTATTAGTTTTCATACATATAATTATGACTAGAGCTAAATATAACTGCATATTCTCTTCTATACGTATGCTTTAAATTTTGTTTACTTTTGACAAACTATTATGTCATACTGTCAAATCTTATATACTCATTTTTATATATAATTTAAAGCAATTATATATATGCACTTTGAATGATATTTTAAAAAAAAATAATTTATAAATAGAAAAATCATTGCAAAATTAATTCGAAGACTTCTTTGCATTTATTATCTTTCTGATAAAAATTGTGAAAGCAATATAAACCTATTGAAGATTTTAAAATTTGGTTGGAAAATATTTTCATTATCGAAATACTTAATTAAAGATTTCCTGTGCAAAGAAAAATAAACAATGGAACTTGATTTGCCTTTGCCTGTTCAACACTTAAAAATTGAATTCAATAAAAAATTATCACATATTAACGTGCGCTTATCTCAAAATCGAAAATTGTAGTTAGATATGAAAAATTAAAAATAAAAAAAACACAAAATCAAAAGTACACAAATTATGCCTATAAATAGTCGATACCTCGCTATAGACTTTTATTTGCAATGTTAAAAAAACACATATTTACTTTGTGTTTATAAACATTAGAGTGACTCGAAAAAGTCAATAGGTGTCCGAATGTTCGGGACACCTTATAAGACATTTGTGTAAAAAACATTTCAGACCTTAAGGTAGAGACTGATAAAAAACTACCGCATTTGGGGTTGCTGGATGGTCTGCATACATCTGAATTTTCCAAATTTTCGCCTGATGTCCAGATAATTAGTAATAAGTATATCCCGACAAAATTCTGACAAAGGAAATTGTGCACGCAAATTATAAGTATTCTGGATACTTACATTGTTTTCATCATTTCCAACTTAAGATTGACTAATTAATAAATGTCGTTAAAAACAATTTACCTATTTTTGAATAGGTAAGAAATTTCCCTAACAAAATTGTAGGTGGACAAAAATTATTCAAGTGATACCGAGCATGTCTTTTTTGGAGTAGTAGAGAAAAACAAGGCATCATACGAAAAAAGTGCGTATGGCATAAAATATTTAGAATCATCCAAAAAATACGTGTGAATTTTTTCAGATTTTTTAATGACATTTTATAATTTTTTAAAATATGGTCGAAAAAAAAAAAAAAAAAAAAATTAAAACGTTCCAAAAATTCCAAAGAAACTAATGCCTTAGACAATTCTAAGCGTTTTATGCCATTTATTTTCGAAAGATGCCTTTCTTTTCTCTACTGAAAAAAGACTTTGACGGCTCACACACTAGTTCAATAGTTCAAAATCCTTAAAAGCTGGTTAAAAGTCGAAAAAAAGTTATTTTAAATTAACTTTTTATGGACAGTATTGTCTAACTGATATTCATAGACCTCAAAAAATTGATAAGAAACATCGAGGTATTCCTGCAACGCTCTTGGAATATCTCCATCTTACAAAAAAAGTGGTCGATAACCAAAGAGTTTTGCTTGCCGCGTGCGTTCTAAAGCCAAAAACTCTCGGTGCCGTGACATAATCCCCACGGACATAATCTCCAGTCACGATTATTTCAATGGGGATTATGTCCGCAAGCTAAAGCTTTTAGTATCGGGTATACAATGGGCCCTTTCTCGAGGCCTAAGTTAATGATGACAACATGTTCATCTCCCGGATCTAACCTAACCTAACCTATGTCCGCAAGTGTTTTGGACATAATTCCCAGGAAAAAACGGACATAGTCCCCATAACGATATTTTGTTATTGACAACAGAAGCAGCTCAGGATTTACAACTCCCAAAAATTCCAATACCTCATTGGGATTATGTCCGAAAAATTTGCGGACATAACCCCCAATTGCAAAATGGGGACTATGACCGAAAAATTTTCGTACATAATCCCCATTTACGAAATGGGGATTATGTCCGTTGGGATTATGTCCGGTAACCAAAACTCTCATTTAACGACCGAACCCCATCTGGAGTCATACATCATTTTAAAGCTTTTAAATTATGATTTGATTTAAGGTACTTCTAAAAAAATTTAAGGGAGATTTTTTTTAAAAAGAAATCAGAAGTACTTAGTTTTAAGTTTAAAAGATTTTGATGAAAAAATTTTTTTTTCACCAAATAATATTTTTTTATAAAAATAACACTTCAAAATTAATGGGACCAGTTTCTTGATATATCAATTTACAAACTTTGGTGTAAGCTATAAATTTAAAAAAAAACTCTTTTCAGAAAAATTATTGGGTGTACAACTTAAAAACCGGAATTTTTTTGCGAAGTTTGATGCTTTATTGTGGAAAAATGTTACAATATATTTTATTCAAAGTATTGTCCATTGGAAGCTACAACATTTCCCCATCTTTCAGGCAATTTATGAATTCCATCCCAAAAAAATTGCGCCGGCTTGGTGGCCAAAAATGAATCGAGCCAATTTTCGATATCTTGAACTTAAGTGAAGCGTATTCCTGAAAGGGCATTCTGCATCGATCGGAACAAATGGTAGTCTGATGGTGCAAGGTCTGGGTTATAAAGCGGGTGTGGCAAAATTTCGCATCCGTTGTTTTCCGTTGTTTTCCAGGTAATTTTTGACTGGGGCAGCAATATGTGGCCGAGCGTTATCGTGGTGGAAAATGATTGACTCATGTCTGGTCGCATACGTTGGCCACTCTGCCTGGATTTTCTGCTTCAATTGGATCAATTGTTGACGATAGAATTGAGCATTAATGGTTTGGCCACCTGGCAACAGCTCATAATGGATCACACCTAGCTGGTCCTGACCAGGACGTTCTTTGTCTTCGACATAAAAATAACCACTTTTAAACCACTCACGAGAGCTTGATTCAGCTGGAGCATAGTTCCCATAAACTTCTACAAGAATGCGATGACTTTCGGCAGCTGTTTTCTTTGCAAAAAAATGACCCACTAGAACCCCCCCGCAAATGCTGTCTTTTTCTCCAATTTTCGAAGTTATTCATCGTGAAAAATAATAATGATGCACACAAGATAAAAATGTTTTGTTGACTGATTTTGACAGCTGTCAAATGTACCTTCAAAACGACATATATATAAAGTTCGAGCTTTTACGATATTTGTTAGTACGGACATCCACCGTCATCCACCACCCAATACTATTTTAACAACAAATGGTGCTAGGACTAAATCCACCCGGATTATTGTTTTTGCACCCCGAAAATACCATATTGTCAAATTTGAGCGAAATCGGAGACAAACAAATTTTCAGCTGGTATATTTGGCGTGTTTTGCTTCATATATTTGAAATAGAAATGAAAAATTTTCTAAAAAATCCAGATTTTTTCACCAAAAGTCCAGGCGAGATCCAATTTATATCTGACAACCCTAGCTCTAGATAAATATTGTATAAAGAAATTGATGTGACAACTTCAAGTCGTCGGGTTAAAAACTGACAATACTGAGGCTTAGATCCATGTTTTCTTCATTTTTATGTATTCTTAACTCAAAAAATCAAAAAACTAAGAATTCTAGTTATTGTAGTAATCTGACGTTGGTTATTTTTACTGCCACAACTATTTTGGTCTACTTCAGAGGTGATTATGCATCGACCCTTTCAGAGAGCACTTCTCTAGCAGAAGTAATTAACTTGTAATTGAATTGACTCCAAAACCTCGAACAGGGAAGAGATAACATGTCGTTGCAAATAGGTTTCAAGTACCAATATGGCTATATTTGCCATTCGAAAGAAATCTGTTATCATTAGTCACCAAAATTCTTGCATTATTTTTCTTTTCTAGTAACATTCTTGCAACTACTTTCACATTTGTCATTGGCAAAACTTGCTTTTGCACCAACGCTGTTTTTTTTCTTTGGGTATGTACGTAAAGGCATACATATATTCACAAATATATGTACGTATATGCAAAGGAAGCAATGATAAATTGTTCTGTTCTATGAAATAAAATTTGCACCAAAAACTTGCACAAAAATGCACGTCATCAATTATCTGGAAGTGTCACCGAAGTACCTAAGTAGGTGTTGAGAATGTGAGCATAACTGAAAAAGTCGAAACTAATGAATGAATCAAATATCACACATGACAAAGTATCTAAAATTTGTAAAAATATCTACTACTTTTTTCTTTATGGATAGGTACGAAACAAAACGAAATAAGTGATGATACTTTTGTGGTGCTATATTTAGTACCTATGTAAAATTTTTGTATGGTCGGTATCACACCCGTTTATCTCGATGCTGAAAAATTTTTTCGTTCCAGCAGTTTGTGAGTTTTTCATCATGTTTCGACAATATCAAATTTTTTGACTTTTTTAAGTTTTAGTCCAAATGTTTCTACAGTTTTAACTCTGTTCACATTTCAAATATTTTTCTACTTTATCACTATTTTTGAACATTTTTTGCATTTCAACTCTTTTCGACCTAGGATAAAGTTTTGCCAGAATTCCGACATTTTTAACTTTAATTTTAAATTCTAGAAAACGTTATTTTGAGACTTATGGCATACATTTAGGAAGTAGTGCTGGTCACTTTTGCCAACGGCACCGAATTGTTAAGCTTCTTCCTTAAACCATAACTTTTACTTTTTCAATTGGACCATTGCCTTCCAAGATATCATCCATTGAAATAAAGATATATCAACTCCACAAAAATTTAATGTAATCCTATACCTTATACATGGATTTTCGATACTTTTACTTTAATGAATGATATCTCGGAAAGCAATGATCCAGTAGAAAAATTTAAGGATATGTTTTAAGGAAGAAGCTTAAGGCAATTCGATGCCGTTGGTGAAAGTAAACTACACTACTTCGCCACTTTAAATGAAGAATAACAAGAATTTCAGACCTGATAGGAAAAAACGGTTGTCAGATTTGGAATCAAACACCCTGAATTAATTACAGAAAAATATTGATATTAATTTCAGATTGATTTCCCCTTAATTTGTTGCACTATGCAGTTGAACACTCAAGTTATCTTAAATTTTTCGATATTCGTACACTTATCGATACTTTATTTATTTTTTTAGACAATTCGTTAACTATTCACTCGATATTATCTTTAATTTCACATCTCCATTTATTGTCTTTTCACTTCTGTTTCATTTCAGTATGTCGACGTGCGAATATCAATGCCATGGGGTTACGTTGTCGGCCGTTGGTATGGTAATCGTAAAGTTCGCCCCATTCTAGCACTTCACGGCTGGATGGACAATCTGGGCTCCTGGAGTAAGCTCATCCCATTGCTGCCACAACACATCGGTGTGCTTTGCATCGACCTACCTGGTCATGGCCTTTCGTCTAAACTACCAAAGGGCATCGTTTATCATGCTGTCGACTATGTCTGTGTCATACTGCGCATTATGCAGGAGTACAACTGGACTAAAGTCTCCATACTGTCGCATTCGATGAGCTCAATGATTTCATTTATTTTCGCTGCACTCTATCCGAATCGCTTGGATATGTTGATTTGCATCGATGTTGTACGTTCACGTTATTATCGGCCTGCTGCACAAATTGACTACATACGCACAAACATTGACAAATATATCTTAGAGGACGAACGTTTCGACCATCCATCACAGATGGAGCCACCAGCCTACACGTTTGCACAATTGGAACGTGTCCTGTATCAAGGCTCCAACAAGTCTGTCGAATTGGCCAATTGCCATTTTCTGCTGGAGCGCAATATACAGAAATCAACGAAATATCCGGACAAATACTATTTCTCACGTGATGGTCGCCTCAAGTATTATTTTGAATTTACAACCAGTCCGCCGTTTGCCGCCGAATTGGCGCAACGTATTACGAATGTACCGTATTGTGTGATCAAGGGCTCCGAATCGAATTACATTGATGAAGAGTCCGATGAAGTTATTGAGATATTGCGTCGCAATAATCCACACTTTGAATTGCATGAGGTGACGGGAACACATCACGTACATTTAAATAATGCCGACGATGTGGCAGCCATACTGTGTCCGTTCATCAATAGGCATCGGCCACCAATGTTGGATAGATGGTCGATAGCGGTCGATGAGGAGGCAACGGAAGCAACGGTAGTGCAAAAGAATGGCGTCAGTTTGCAGGCAAAAGGATTCAAAAAGTGGAGAAAGAGAAAAAGTCAACTGTAGGTGTTGCATCATGTGAGGTGAAGATGGTTTGGCGCATGATGACAGCTAAGAATTAAAAATACTGACTATGGATTTGATAAACGTTAAATTTAATTAAATTTTTTAAATGACTATGTATTAAGATAAATTGATTAAATGAATTTAAAAAAAAAAAAATTTTAAAAATCATGCAATTTTTATTTAATATTCAGTACTTTTTAGTGTATGGTATTTCTTTCATTGAATTTAGGAGAGTCGAAAAATTTTGCAAAAATTCGTTAAAGTTGTGTTGAAGTTGGGCCACTTTTGTTTGAGGTTGGGTTTGAACCAACACATAGCACAGTCCGTTGATTAATGCGCTATGTAGAGAGTTTGACTTCAAATGTTCCATGTATTTAGATACATATGAGTGAGGAAAATGGGAAAATGAATGAAGAAGCACAGACTGGAAAATTAGAGCAAAGATGTATATTATAGTCATATCTAAGTAGTACTTAATTTAAGTTTATATAAATAATAAAGTAACGTATGCATTAATATTGCACAAAAGAAATTTCGGAACAAAACAATATTTTTTCGATACTCTTTGTTAAATTTCGCTAGATCTTGATCTTTCTACGTAAAAATTTAAGTGAGGATGGAGTTCAAAATCTATAAAATCGAAAAATTTTTTAAAAATGAAAAACAATAAATTAATCTGTTATCTGTTGAATAACTTGAATAAAGTTAGTTTCGTCTACAACCACATTGACCAGTATGAACTTCAATGCCAATGGCATACCCTTTGATGCTTACTTCTAATTTTCAAAATCCACTAATATGAATTAAAAACTGGTTTTTAATCAAAAAAACACTAAAATATGCGAAAAATTTTGTTTCTTAAATAATAGCTGGGGCAGATATTGTGACACACACTCAAAATAATGTAATAGAATAATCAAAAGAAGTTATTTTTATGGCATCTACTGCATGTTATAAAAAGTAAGCCTAAAAGCATGAAATAAGTTTTAAGTCTAACTCAATAATCCCAATCTACAAAAGAAGTAAATGTGGTGAAAAAAAAGAAGAGTCTGCCATCTAGCACTTTTGAGAAAGACGCACCTATGGGCAGCATATAGTTCAGTGTTCTTTTCTTTCAGATATAGGCGCTTTCGCTCCGTAAGAAATATTCTCTCTTTTTAACATAGCATGTCTTAGGATGTAAGCGCTCTGAAGCTTACCGCAGCCTTACGGAATAAGTGCTTTTGAAGCGTTTATTTGTAATGTGGCGGTAAGCGTTCTTTCAACTAAAAAAAAGAGATCGGCAGCAGGATTTGAACCAAGGACCGTCCATATAATGGATAGAAACATAGTACTTTTACTTACAATTACAAACTTGTTAGACCTCTAGACCACTGACCAATATGATGAAGAGGTATACAATTTAAAAATTAAGAAATATTCGAATGCTTCCTGCAGCCTTACAAAGAATCATTGCTTATTCAATTTTAATTCAATTTAATAAAAATAAATACACAAAAACTAAGAAAGTAAAATTAAAAGGAACAAAATTAAAATTAAACTAAAAAAATAAAATGCCTATGGTGGGAATCAAACCCGAGAATATAGACGCATGATTTATTTGTGTAATGTGTCTATAAATTTTGTATTTTAAACAAATATTGTTTTATATTTTGTTCTCTCTTCCTCTCGTTTTAAATAAACTTCTGAAATATGAAAAAGAAACAGGTCTCTCCAAGCAGAATTTAATAATCTAATGCTTTCTACAGCCTAACAAAGAATCATTGTTTATTCAATTTCAATTCAATTAAATTAAAATAAATACAAAAAAATAAAAAATATTAAAAAAAAAATAAAATAAAAAGAAGGAAAAAAATTTGAAATAAAAATAAAATAAAAAAATGTCTGTAGTGGGAAACGAACCCGGGCATACACATGATTTACTTGTGTAATTTGTATATTAAACAAATATACTTTTATATTTTGTTCTCTCTCTTCCTTTTTTTTTTTAAAATACTTTTCAAATATTAAAACAAACATGTCTCTTCAAGCAGAATTTGATAATCAAATGCTTACTGCTGCCTTAAGAGCTTCTATGGAAACAAGTGCTTTCTTAAGAAGCGCTTGATATTTTTCCTCTTGGGCAGCGCAATAAAGCTGAAGTGTTGATAGTTGAGAAAAACGTATTTGCTCAGTGAAATAAAATCAAATTTGAAGTTAGTAAGATTTTTTTTCTTCTGCAAATTAGCGTTTATAAAAAAAAGAGAGCACAGTATTTGCATAATACGTTTGTGAAACAAACTATAATGATTAACCCTAGAATACGTTCTTTTTTCCCACTAAAAGAATAAAATATTTTGTTCAATTTGTAATTGATAGTACTTAGTTATGGATCTACTAACCATACGTGTTATCGACTCATGCTTAAATATTAATATATTACCAACCATCATTAATTTCGTCTTCGCCCAACCCATACTGCATCTCAAGACTTATTAAAACGTGATAGCTTAGGAGGAGATAGGAAACGCTAGTGGATAATGCAGACTCTCCACGCTCACACATATAAATCGTGTGTCGTATCGACTCATGGTTAGTAATCTAGGGTTATTGGATCCAAAATGGAATGCAACTGACTGATACTACCACGAATGTAAGCATTGCCATTATTTGAACAAGATCGAAAATGTCCTCCAACTACTAAAAACCTGGTAACACTGGCGCAGTATTTTGTCAAGTTGAAATTGCCGAAACCTGATAAAAAATCTAAAAATCATTTGTTTAGATTGTGTAAACAAAATGTGAGGCCAAAAGTACAAGTAGTATGATAGTTTTAGTAGGTTATCAACTTTTAAACCATAAAGTTGGGCAAATTTTTGTAGTAGTAATTTAGTGTTTTTAAAAAATAAATTTTTTATGAGTAATACAACGCCTACACGAGAGGAAAGTATTATGAAATTTGGCAAGAAAATCAATGTAGTAGCAGAATCATTGCATTAGGTCCAATTTATTTTCATAAAGTTAAATTATTGGTTGCATCTGAAGTTGTTACCACCGAGCGTCTTAGATAAAAAAGTGAACGAAAATAAAAGTTTGAATCATTTCAGAGAGAAACAATGAATGTGCTCTCAGCGGGAGTTTTAACTAAAATAAAAAATTGCTAGCTGATTGAACGTGCGGGTTTAAGTTTGTGTGACTGAGTTTTTCTATATTTTGCTTACCGAAATTTTGAATCATTTCTACACAAGTTTTTATTAAATACGTAGGTATTATAAAAAAAAAAAAAAACAATGATAATAATTCAAAAATCAGAACACTTTTCTGCCGCCAATTTGATATTTTTCATATAATATTCTTATTTTCTATTCAATTGTGCTTTCATTTAACTTGAATTCATGTATATGATTTTTAATTCGATCCCTCTTCATTATTACCTTTAAATAATGTTACAAATTTATTTTACAGTTCAAGGATGTACGCATCTCTGTACCTTGGGGTCATGTGGTTGGTCGCTGGTATGGCAATACACAAGTGCGTCCGATACTTGCATTACACGGCTGGCAGGATAATGCAGGCACTTGGGATACACTCATACCACTATTGCCACAACACATTGGCATACTTTGTGTTGATCTGCCTGGTCATGGGCTCTCATCGCACTATCCAAAAGGTGTGTTCTATCATGTCACTGACTATGTGCACATCATTATTCGCATCATGAAGGAGTATGACTGGCAAAAGGTGTCACTAATGAACCATTCAATGAGTTCAACTGTTAGCTTTCTATACGCTGCAATGTATCCACGAAACGTAGATTTACTTATATCATTTGACAGAATCGCCCCGGCACATGTAACTCCTGAACGAAACATAAATATTTTTGTACGAAACGTTGAAAATATGCTGATATCAGATGATCGTTTGAATTTGTTGGACAAGAAAGAGCCACCATCCTACACACTCGACGAGTTGGAACACATTATACACAAAGGATCGGGTAAATCAGTTGATCCACAAAGTGCTAAATATATTTTAAATCGCAATACTACAAAGTCAACAAAGTATCCAGATAAATATTATTTTTCACGAGATAGTAGATTGAAGCAAATTTACGAATTCATGGCGGAACCAGCGCTGGCAGCTGAAATATTTAAACGCATACGTAATATACCAATTTTCATTGTTAAGGGGTCAGAATTAAGCATTATATATAAAAGCTCTGAGCCAATACTTGCAATATTGAGGAAACAAAATAAACATTTAGAATATCATGTTCTGGATGGTACACATCATGTGCATCTGAATAATCCCACGGAGGTAGCAAAATTGCTTAATCCCTTTATTAATCGTCATAGGCCGGCAACTCTAGATACATGGACTATGAGTGAAAAAAATGGGAAAAAGGATAAAAAATCGCCGACAAGAAAATTAATGCAAAAGAGCAGATTATAAGTATTCTATATATTTAGAACTAAATTTTATGAATAATAATGTGATAAAAAACTAACAAAACAAATTTTGTATTAAAGCAAAAAAAAAAAATAAAAAAATAAAAATAAAATAAAAAATATCTGCATCGAATCGAACCTGGGCATACAGACTAATAATTTATTGATGTGAGTGTCTATAAAATTTGTAAATTAAACAAATAGTACAGTCATTTGGTAGTTTTACCTGGAAAGTTTTGCGGGATTTCTGCAAACGAGTTATTTTATAGATTTCGATGTGCTCTTTCAGAATTTCAACTTTGCTACCTCGAATCGTGTTCGCTCGCGCCGCCATATTGGAAGAATGGCGCCCAAAATCAGTTTTTTACCAATATCTCTTTAACGGTTACATTTAGAGAAAAATATTGTGGAGCAATATTGTAGCTTATAAAATTTTCTATTAAAATGACCCTTCAATTGTTTTCGTACGACTTATAACTCAGGAGATATCCTAATTCAAAGTTTTAAAAAAATTAGTAAATTGTGCGTGACGCTTATGTATAGGCACAGTTATGTGTTGAGCTTAAAATTATGATAACTCATGAACGGTGAGTCACACGTTTAAAGTAAAAATATTTGCTTATAGGGAATTACTTGTACTACAAATCACATATGATTTCTTTTTCGGGTTACTTACAGTTTAGGAGATATTTTTATAACAAACCTAAAATATCAAAAAAACCGTTTTTTCAAAATAGCTCCAAAATGGTTCGTTCTAGAAAAAAAATTGTTCATGCGTTTTGTAGAACGTTCAATTCCCTATAAGAGTCTCTCCGAACTGTTTTTTCGTCCGACTTACCGTTCATGAGATATCGCGTCTTGAAAATCATTCAAAATTGAATATTGTACTATGCGCAGTACTATGTACAGTTTTGAATGATTTTCAAGTCGCGATATCTCATGAAGGGTAAGTCTGACGAAAAAACACTTCGGAGAGACCCTTATAGGGAATTGAACGTTCTACAAAATGCATGAATAATTTTTTTTCTGGGACGAACCTTTTTGTATCTATTTTGAAAAAATGGTTTTTTTCTAAATTTTAAGTTTGTTTAAAAAATATCTCCCTAATTATAGGTCATCCGAAAAAAAAACTCATATGTAGAATGTAGTGCAAGAAATTCCTTATAAACAAATATTTTTACTTTAAACGTGTGACTCACCGTTCATGAGTTATCGTAATTTTAATTTCAACACATCACTGTGCCTATTCATATGCGGCTTGCACAATTTACTAATTTTTTTCAAATTTTGAATTAGGATATCTCCTGAGTTATAAGTCGTATGAAAACAATTGAAGGGTCATTTTTATAGAAAATTTCATAAGCTAAAATATTGCCCCACAATATTTTTCTCTAAATGTAACCGTTAAAGAGAAATTTGTAAAAAACTGATTTTGGGCTCCATTTTTCCAATATGGCGGCGCGAGCGAACACGATTCGAGGTAGCAAAGTTGAAATTCTGAAAGAGCACATCGAAATCTATAAAATAACTCGTTTGCAAAAATCCCGCAAAACTTTCCAGGTAACATCATTTTATTCTCCCAAATGATTGTACTAAAATTTTTTTTTTATATTTTGTTTTTTTATTTTGAGAGAGACTTCCTCTCGGTTTAAATATACTTCTGAAATATTAAAACAAACATGTCTTTTCAAGCAGAGTTTGAGATACGTAATCGAATGCTTACCATCATTAATTTCGACTCACTATTTTTTAGATTTCACCACATTACACGAATTCAGCCGAAGTGATCTGAGCGACCTCTACTTCATCTCAAGACCCACTAAATAGTAGAGCGCCCATATGTGCAAAATTCTGATTTTGCTTGCTCCCCGTCCATTTCCTGAAACTAGAGGTCAAAAAAATAAGATCTCAAAAAAAAATTTGAAATCGGTAGTGGAAAAAACCCAGCCGGTTTTCGATCAAAAGTCGAAAAATTGAAAAAATGCAAGTCGCTTTGACTACCCGTTACTTCAAAACTATTAATTTTTTCATAACATTTTCAAGACAACATTTGTAGAGCATGACTATGTCAACATTATCTTCTAAAAAAGTTTTGGTCCAAAAATTAAATTTGTTGGTGCTTCGGTACAAAAACTTAAATTTTTTAAGAAAATTTTCATGACTTTTTTTCTATAAATTGGTTTTTTGTAATTTTCAAAGGGTGGAATATTTGTTCTGGAATTTTTATGTTGTAGGGAATTGAATTTTGATTAATTTAAAAGAAAAATTACTAAAAAATATTAGTTTTTAAGAAATGGAGCCCGTTTCAAAGTTTCATCATAGTTTTAAATTTGGTATTTCCTCAACTAATTTGGGATCGCTGAACACGAAAGTAGCATATATTTTCATTTTAGTGCATTTTTGGGCGGTTCCAGCAGAGATACAAGAAAATTTCGAATTTCGTGCACGCAGCTCAGGAAAAAATTTCAATCAAGTTGCCGTGAACTGCACAAAGCTGTGAATTTGCACCTGAGCATTTTAAAAAACGAAAAACGACTACAAACCAAAACCAAAATAGTCATTTTAGATGTAGTTATTAATGCTAAATTCGAAATTGGACGCGAAATTGCTGTATCACTTATGGTTTGTGAGATATCTCACTCCGAATGTTCAAAAAACACGATTTTTGAGGTTGTGTAGAACATGCACAAAATCGTTTTGGTCTGTTTTATTAAATGCGTCATTTAGTACTGTTCTTCTTCTTCAAAATGAGTTACAGAATGGTCTTGTAAAATTTTTCTTTAAAAAGTTATGACCATTTTAAAATAGCATTATAAAAGATATGGTAATATGGCAATTGCTATAGAAAATCCATACATGATTTTTAACTTTCATGATGTCATTTTAAAATGATCATAACTTTTTGAAAAAAAGTCGCACAAACCCATTTTATAGGTCATTTTGAAGGCAAAAAGCAGTTCTAAATGATGCATTTAATAACAACTAGGACTACATTTTCTTGCATCGAATAAAGTAGCAATTAAAGAAAAAAATTAAAATACTCATTTTTTTTCAACAGAGAGAATAATTTTTTTTGTTGAGTTAATTAAAATTTAATCCTCTGCAATATTAGAAATCTAGAACAAATATTTCGCCCTTTAAAAGTTACAAAAAACCAATTTATAGAAAAAAAGTCATGAAAATTTTCTTAAAAAATTTAAGTTTCTGTACCGAAACACCAACAAATTTAATTATTGGACCAAAACTTTTTAAGAAGATAATGTTGACCTAGTCATGCTCTACAAATGTTGTGTTGAGGATATTATGAAAAAATTAATCGTTTTGAAGTAACGGGTAGTCAAAGCGACTTGCCTTTTTTTTATTCAATTTTTCGACCTTTGATCGAAAACCGGCTGGGTTTTTTCCACTACCGGTTCCAAATTTTTTTTTGAGATCTTATTTTTTTGACCTCTAATTTTAGGAAATGGACGGGGAGCAAACAAATTCACAACTTTGCACATTTCATATATCTTGTGGGCGCTCTACTAAACGGTGATAGCTTAGGCGGAGGTAGGAAGCGCTAGGGTATGATTCAGACACCCCACGCACAATGGGAGATTGTGGCCATAAATAGGTAAAATTTGAAAGTGCTATGGATTTACAAAATTTTTACGCCAATCGTCAGATAATACTTAGGGACGGAAAAAAAACTATAAAAGTTTAAAATTTTGTTTTCGTTTAGCAACGCAGTTAGCCCAAATTTGGACTTTAAACAGAAAAAATGCTCTACAGAACTTCTAAAATTAGGAACTGCTGGATAAACGCTCTAGTTAATTTGTTTTAAACCCGATCCACTAACGAAGCATATTGTTAGAAAGTATATTGTTTCTACTTTTTTAAAAATGTTTTTTTTTTTTGTTGCCGATCTTATGTGAGTTATTGTGATTTTTCAAATATTTAAAAAAAAAAAATGGTAAAAATGGAAAAATTGCAAACTTTGACATTAAAAAAAAAAACACATTTTCTGATTTTCATTATTTTTCAATATAATAAGTTATTCCTCATAACTTGAAAACTATATAAGATAGCGCAAATTTTTTAACATTTCTGAAATTAGCGGGGTCAGGTTATTGAAAATTGATACCCATTTTGAAAAAAAATTTGGACCACGCCCCAACTTTGTATGGGAGGTAGGCGTGTCCGTCAGCGGATTTTGTTCATATTCACAAATTTTTATTATTTTGATGTAAAAAACATCTGTACCAAATTTCAATAGCCTAGCTCTATTATTACTATATATGACCGCCGTTCCATACAAACCCTCCCATTGTGCCACGCTCACAAACGTGAATCATTTGAGTCGAATCGACTCATGGTTATTAATGCAGGGCTAATGGATCGAAAAGGGAATGCGACTGACTGATATTACCACTAATGCAAGCATTGCCATTAACTGAATAAAATCGAAAATGTCCTCCAACAACTGAAACTCTGGCAACACTGGCTCATCATCTTGTCAAGTTAATATTGCCAACACCTGATAAAAAAATCCAAAAATCATTTGTTTAGATTGTGCAACCAAAATGTGAGACCAAAAGAACAAGAACATGATAGTTTTAGTCGCTTATCAACTTTTAAACTATAAAGTTGGGCAAATTTTTGTAGTAGTAATTTAGTGTTTTTAAAAAATAAATTTTTGATGAGTAATACAACGCCTACACGAGAGGAAAGTATTACGAAATTTGGCATGAAAATCAATGTAGTAGCAGAATCATTGCATTAAGTCCATTTTATTTCATAAAGTTAAATTATTGGTTTCATCTGAAGTTGTTACCAGTGAACGACTTAGATAAAAAAGAGAACGAAAATAAAAGTTTGAATCATTTCAGAGAGAAACAATGAATGTGCTCTCAGCGGAAGTTTTAACTAAAATAAAAAATAGCTAGCTGATTGAACGTGCGGGTTTAAGTTTGTGTGACTGCGTTTTTGTATATTTTGCTTACCAAAATTTTGTAATATTCAAATTAAAAAATAACCACAATAAATGGAAGTGTATAAACAACTGATTTAATGTATTATGGAAAATGTGTCTAATAGACCGGGTCGATTTTGTATGAGGCAAAGTACATCAATATTTCATTCTGAGAAAAACCAAGGAAGCATTTTTGATTCTACTTAAGGCTAAAAAAACATATTTTTTGGTCATTACTTTTTCTTTTCATTAGAAAATGGATACCCAAGAGTGCTTAAGAAATAAAGGTATTGTTTTTACAAAAATTTATTTTAATTTATTCGGTTCCAAAAATCGATTTGTTTACGTTTTTCAATAACGAGATCGGAAAAAAAATTTTTTACTCAAAAGCATCCCCTACAAGGCAAAAAATTCTTAGAATTGTCTTAAGAATACGTGCGAACTTTTTCAGAATTTTTATTTTTTTTTTATTTTTGCAAAAATTTTATCAAATTGGGTTTTTAGCTGTTAAGCTCACGTTTGTCAGCAAAATGCTGGGCTTACTTAAAACTAAGGCATCCACGAAAAAATTGCATATGATGTAAAATGCTTAGAGTCCTTCACAAGAATTTTTTCAGAATTTTTGGATCTTACTTTTTTTGACTATGTTTTGAAAATTATAAAATAGCTCACAAAATTCTGAAAAAATTCCAAGCATATCTTGCCTTATACACTTTTTTCGTAACTTCCCTTGCTTTTTAGTAAAAAATCGTTTTTCAGACCTCGTTACCTATTGAAAAACGTAAAAAAATCGATTTTTGGAACCGAAAAAAAAAAAAAATTAAATTAAAAAATTTTAAGCCCCAAAATTTTTGTATGAACTTAATATTTATTTCTAAAGCCCCCGTGGGTATCCATTTATTTACGAAAAAAAAAGTTTTGACCAAAAAACATGTTTTTTTTAGCCAAAATAGGCCTTCAGTAGAATCAAATGTGCTCCATTGATTTTCCTCAGAATGAAAAAAAAATAAAAAATAGGCAGATATCGTTTTTGCGAGTCCCACCCACTTACTTTTGAGTCGGTTTCGGGATGAATCCAAATATCGACCCGGTCTGATATCTAACATATCGTCCCTTAGCTTCCATCACCGCCTAAGTCATTTTTAACGACTTTACAGGAGACGGTGTTTAGGCGGTGTTCAGAGGGCAACCAACTTGCGCGCTGTTACTACTTTTTGAATTACGGGTTCTGATTGTCTGAAATCTACATAATGTGACGAATAGTCAGACGCGCAATGAGCAGCTCCACTAAATAGATTAAAATTATTAAAATTCGGGAGGCTATGTTCGATTTTGGGCCTGAAATCAAATTTTTCCGATTTTCTGAAATTCATAAAAATGAGTTGAAAAAATTTAAACAAATAAAATTAAATGCATATTTTAAAGAATTTTTTGAAGAAATTGTTCTGCGTGAAATCCGTTCAAAAATTTATATGTTGAACTTATATAATTTTTTCTTAAACATGATGCTCGATAGGCTACAGGATGTTAGCACCCCATTTAGAGAATTTCGGAAAGCTACTTATATCATTCGAAAAGTCATAAAATGGTCAAAAAACGTCAGTTGGTTTGGCTAATTGGTCAGCGATAGGTTATTTTAAAAAAAAATTTTTAAGGTCACTGCAGATGTTAGCACCCCATTTGTGGAATTTCGAGAAACCAATTATGTCATTCGAAAGGTCAACAAATTGTTAAAAAAGGTCAGTTAGTTTCGCTAATTTGTCAGCGATAGGTTATTTTTAAAAAATTTTTTAAATATATTTTTTCAACAAACCTAAAATTTAGAAAAAAACCGTTTTTTCAAAATAACTTCAAAACAGTTCATTATACAATAGAAAAAAATTTGTTCATGTATTTTGTAGAACGTTCCATTCCCTATAAGGGTCTCTTCAAACTGTTTTTTCGTCAGACTTACCCTTCATGAGATGCGCACTACTATTTTCAATTTAGAATGATTTTCAAGACGCAGTGTCTCATGAACGGTAAATAGGACGAAAAAACAGTTCGAAGACACTCTTATAGGGAATTGAAAGTTCTACAATGTGCGAGAAAATTTTTTTCTAGAACATACCGTTTTGGAGATATTTTGGAAAAGCGGTTTTTTTCTAAATTTCTGGTTTGTTAAAAAAATATCTCCTTAACTATAAAATCTTTGTTGGGTGCAGTTCTCAATAATTTTAAAAAATGTATGTTTTCTTTTTTATTAATTTTGCAACTATGAATTAGACTCTGATGGAAGAGACTTGGAACATGTACATTTGAGAGGATCAATTTGTTCAAAATCAAATTTTTCCACTTACTTTCATTCAGTTTCGGATTCTACGTTAAAATATAAGTTGAAAATTCCTTGGGATATATCTGCGGTGAATTTTTACTCAGCCAAAAAACCTTTGAAGTTTTGGGTTTTTTCGGTGTTGAGAGATTGTCTTTGATAACACTGGTCTACACGATTTTCGACTGGAGCAACCAAATAGTGTTCCTAGAGGTATTTGGTGCGCTGAATTCGAATCTTTAATTGGTTTTTCTTTATCAGGTCAGGTTTTGGAGATAATCGACCTTTTCGACTTTTGAGGTTGTAACTCCATTTTTTCGAACGTATTTTGAGAAACCCAATTTCGATCGAATATGTTTTTACACTGTTATAGAAAAAAACTCTTAGACTTTCAACAAGTGTACCAACATCTAAGATCCAATTCAAATTGGCTGAGTTATAGCAACGAAAAGTTCATTTGTATAGTAGTTTTTTACACTTTTTCGTGCTTAAGCCAAATTAAAGACGGTTTCTTTGCCAGTAGCTTGAAAAAATTCATTTTTCAAAATCGAAATGGTCTTATTTCACTCAAACCTTTATTACTTTTTAAAAAATTCTCCGATTTTGCTAAAATTGAACTTCAAATATTTGCAATTAAATACACTATTGCACTAAAATATAAAAAATATATATTTGTATAAGCTATTGGCAAAAAAACCGTGTTTAATTTGGCTTAAACACGAAAAAGTGTAAAAAACTACTATACAAATGAAATTTTCGTTGCTATAACTCAGCCAATTTGAATCGGATCTTTGATGTTGGTACACTTGTTGAAAGTTTAAGAATTTTTCTCTATAATAGTGTAAAAACATATTCGATCGAAATTGGGTTTCTCAAAATATGTTCGAAAAAATGGAGCTAAACCCAAAAAAACGGAAAAGGTCGATTATCTCCAAAACCTGACCTGATACAGAAAAACCGATTGCAGATTCGAATTCAGCGCACCCAAATTACTTGAGAAACATCATCTTCTTCTCCAGTCGAAATTTTTTTCGAAATTTGTCGACCAGTGTAATTTATAATATCCGAACAACTTGTTGTATTGATATGATTTTGGCACTGTTGGAAAGGTGTTGTTGTGTAGTATCAACTTTTAGAACTATTCAGCGAGTGTTTATTCATCCAGATACGGCTAGTCAATTCAAAGTTATGTAATTTTGAATGAAGACAAATAAAAACTTCATACAAATTATATAAGAAATCAAATAGGGGAATGTCGTCAGGGTTGGGACACTTTTTAACTTTTCTCTGTATCTTTTTTATATATTTGAATATTACCAAATTATTTGTCTTATTTAAGAGTTTGGACCCTTATCTGTAACATAACTTTAGGACAACTCGCTGCGATCTCGGAAAAAAAAAGTTATTGACGAAACTAAAAAAAAAAAAAGTAGTCCGGGTTGGGCCACTACCAAATATCGATGAAACATGTACTAAAATTGTGTGTAATGAATATATATGAAACTTTTTATTGTTTTTCATTCGATTATACGAAATCGAATCGCAATTTGGGCATACATAGCAAATTTTTGTGAGATTGCACGACTCGCTTGTATTCAATGCATGCGATTGAATTGCTTCAATTCAGTTTCGCGGCCATCGGTTTCAAGCATATAATGCAGAAGTCTTGATCCATATATTCGTCGTAAAAGGATTTGTTTTGCGTTCGATTTCTTCGCGTCCGATTTCGAACGCTTTTTTGGCGTTTTCGAAGCACCGCGCATCTGTTGCTTTAAGACCGTGGGGAGGTTAAGACCGTGCTTTTCATCGGGCGGTGCTCCCGATTAGATTTCACTGTTGGCGCGGCCACTTATTTTTTGTTATTACATTCATTGCAACAATAAATTATTTTAATGTTCTGTGTTCTGAAAAACTGATTGAGTAATGTTATTTTACTGATTCGAACTAAAAATTTACGTGGCCCAACCCTGACAAGCGTGTTTTTCGATCGCTCAATACTACATGCGAACAGGTTAGGGTATCGAATTTTCCCTTTGGGAACTTGTTAATGGTTCATCCCTTAATGGTTATATATACTAACTTTTGCGGTGGTATTGTTCTTTTCCAAGTTTTGAGTCGTTTTTCACTGCTATTACAAATTTTTTTGAACTATCGAAAACAACACCAAGGCACAAACATTTTTACTGACAATCCCGGTGACAAGCAACGCTTAAAAAAGTTTTCTGGCATCGAGAATAATAATTCGACGATATAACACAGATGACAGCACTTGTCATAAGTATACGAGAAATAGCAGTGGCCCAACCCTGACGACATTCCCCTATTCCAAAAAAAAAAAAAAGAAACTGTTACTTTTGAATTTTTTTATAGCTCATCAAAAGGCCAACGCAGATCTGTTTTTCAAGATACGGCTAGCCATTTCATAATTATGACATTTTAAATGAAAGCAGATGAGATCTGTTGGGTGAAAAAATATTTAAGACAAACTTCAACAAAAAAAAAAAATTTTTTTTTAATAGGTTCTAGTGTAACACTTTCCATTACCATTAATTAGTAGAAAAAAACTGCAAAAGCATTTTTCGAAGCTAGGTCGTTAAGCAGCGCTATAACGGTAAACGTATTATATTTTTTATTTTTTTTTGTATACACAACTTAGAAAAATTTTTAGCAGTTTTGCTTTATTTCCCAATTGAGAGTATTTGTCCTTTTTCTCAGTTTTCTTTAATTTTATCTAAAACTGTGCAAGTTACGTTACACGTTTGACAAGAAAATAACACAGGCCCACAAAAAAAAAAAAAAAAAAAACACCATGCGCGAAGGATCACACCACCTGAACTTTATGTTTTCGGGGTCGCTGAATCTGAATATGGTGCCAGAATAGCGAAGTTGGTTTGCGTTTTTTCAGAAATCAACAATTATGCTGAAAAATTTGAGATTTTTTTCAGCATTATTTCTGATTTGTGAAAAAACTCGAAACAATTCCGCTATTCTGACACCATATTCGGACTCAGCGACCCCGAAAACATAAAGTTCAGGTGGTCTGATCGTTCGCACAGGGAATTTTTTTTTTGTACTCCTGTGCACATGCCAAAAAAAAAAAAGTACCCTACGCGAAAGATCAGACCACCGGAACTTTATGTTTTCGGGGTCGCTGAACCCGAACATACTGTCAGATTAGCGAGTTTCTTCGCGGTTTGTCAGAAACTAGGAAAAATCTCTAATTTTCAGGATTATTGTTGATTTCTGAAAAAACGCGAACCAACTTCGCTATTTTGGCACCATATTCGGATTTAGCGACCCCGAAAACATAAAGTTCAGGTGGTCTGATCTTTCGCGCATGGTACTTTTTTTTTTGTGGGCTTGTGTAATCGTTGGAGCATGCTGAAGTAATGTTTGGAAGACACAATAAATGAGAAATTCAGATATCATATAAAAATTTAAATTTTTAATCCAAAAATACGTTTTCTCTATAATACTTGATTTTTCGAACTTTAGCCCAGGAAAATTAGAATATTTCTGCGAAAAAATTCCAAGTGAATTTTTTTCATCGGAATTATATTTATTTATGCATGGTTAATAATGTGTAAAAAGTCCATTGAAGTCCATTGTGCGCATAAAAAGTTATTCAGGCTCAAAGGTCGCTAAAATCAGTTTTTTGCAAATATCTCGCTAAAGCAAGCTTTCACAGAAAAAGTTTTCTCCACAATTTAGTAACACAGGAAATTTCCTATTTAAAAATGGAAACGTTAAGTCATACGATAAAAAGCAACAACATCAATTTTGTAGAGAATCACAAGATCTACAAAAAATAAGCCATATGTGTACACATTTAAGTAACCGTTTAGAAGATATTAAAAAAAAAAAACCTTTAAATGGCAAAAAAACCGGTTTTATTGAATAACTTCTAAACGGGTTCTTCAATGTGTACACATATGGCTTAGTTTTTGTAGATCTTGTGATTCTCTACAAAATTGATGCTGTTGCCTTTTATCGTATGACTTAACGTTTCAGAGATATCCTTCAAAAACCAGTATTTTCGAAACCTTAACGGCTTTTGAAGAATATCTCTTGGACCATAAGTCGCTCCAAAAAAAAATTTAATACGGTGTATACAGAATCCAATTATCTTTTGAACGGTTTTTTATTTTTTGTGTACGACTCCTTGTTAAAGAGTATTCGCAATTTTAAAAGTAAGATATTTTAATATGAACTTATACGTAGCATTTACATATAAAAACTATGTACAACTTTTTAAATTTGGTTATCTGCTAAAGGTACACGAAAACATTTTTTACATTTTTAAATATGAAATTTCCTGTGTTACAAAATTGTGGAGAAAACTTTTTCTGTAAAAGTTTGTGTTAGCGAGATATTTGCAAAAACTGATTTTAGCGACTTTTGAGCCTGAATATCTTTTTATGCGCACAATGGACTTCAATGGACTTTTTACACATTATTAACCATGCATAAATAAATATAATTCCGATGATAAAAATTCACTTGGAATTTTTTCGCACAGCAGCTCTTTTTTCGTCTTATTGTTATTTGTGGCACAAAATGCAACACTTATGACATTATAAATATAATAATTACTTTCAACATAATTTTCGACGCTGAATCCGAATTCGGCCACATCAGAATCTTGTGGTAAAAAAGGACAGTTTTTTGTTGTTTATGATCATAACTAGTAACTAAAGTTAGTTCTAATTCATAAAAACTGATATAGTAGTTCAAAGTGCTTATATTTTCCTTAAACCCAATTTAAATAATATTCATTTCGGAATTTTTTCCGAAATATCGTTCAATGAAATTTGTTACTTAGGCCTATATAGAGAAAACAAAAAGATCCAGAGTAGAAAAAACTTATAACTTTTATTTTTGGATGATTTATGAATTTTTTTTTTTGACAATTTAATAGGTACCGTTTGTACAACGTAACACTCCTGACAATAATTTTAAAATCTGACGCCGATTTGATATTTTTAATATGATATTCTTATTTTCTATTTCTTTCTATTGAACCCTTCATTGTTACCTTATAATAATGTTGCAAATTTATTTTACAGTTCAAGGATATACGCATCTCTGTACCTTGGGGTCATGTGGTTGGTCGCTGGTATGGTAATACAGTAGTGCGTCCCATACTTGCGTTGCACGGCTGGCAGGATAATATAGGCACTTGGGATACACTAATACCCCTATTGCCACAACACATTGGCATACTTTGTGTTGACTTGCCTGGTCATGGGCTTTCATCGCACTATCCAAAAGGTGTGTCCTATCATGTCGACGATAATGTGCACATCATTATTCGCATCATGAAGGAATATGACTGGCAAAAGGTGTCACTAATGACCCATTCAATGGGTTCAATTGCGAGCTTCCTCTACGCTGCAATGTATCCACAAACCGTAGATTTACTTATATCATTTGACAGAATTGCCGCGGCATTTGGACCTCCTAAAGATATCATAAATTTTTTTGGACGAAACATTGAAAATATGCTAATATCAGATGAGCGTTTGAGATTGTTGGACAAGAAAGAGCCAACATCCTACACACTCGACGAGTTGGAACACATTATTCACAAAGGATCGCGTAAATCAGTTGATCTACAAAGTGCTAAATATATTCTAAATCGCAATACTACAAAGTCAACAAAATATCCAGATAAATATTATTTTTCACGGGATGATAGATTGAAACAAATTTACGAATTCATGCCGGGACCAGCGCTGGAAGCTGAATTATTTAAGCGCATTCGTAATACACCAATTTTCATTATTAAGGCGTCAAAATTAAGCATTGTATTTAAAAATTCTGAGCCATTACTTGAAATATTGAGGAAACAAAATAAACATCTAGAATATCATGTTCTGGATGGTACACATCATGTGCATCTGAATAATCCTACGGAGGTAGCAAAATTGCTTAATCCCTTCATAAATCGTCATAGGCCGGCAACTTTAGATACATGGACTATGAGTGAGAAAAATGGGAAAAAGGATGATAAATCGCAGACAAGAAAATTAATGCGAAGAAGCAAAATATAAGCATTCTATATAGAATTAAATTTTTTGAATAATAAAATGATAAAAAATTAACAAAAAAAATTTTTGATTAAAGCATTTTATTTTTGAAGTGAAACTTCATTGTCGCGTAGCGTGTAATATTTCAGAGTTGCGTCTTACGATACTCTTTCGCCACTGTTCTGTATTTGAAAAATTTTTCCAGATTTGAAATTTTTGCTTTTTTTGCAGCAGACCTAAATTTTTTTTTAATTTATTTTTATAAATATAATAGTTACATATTCCGAACTCTGATATTTTTTGTCAGTGTAATTAAGGAAAATGAAATAAATAAATAAAAATAAACAATATGGAAAATAAAAAAATAAATGGGTCGAAAACAGAGATAACAAATAATGTGAATGACCATAACTACAACGAAAAATGCACTGAAAGCATTGCCTTTGACTGAAAATATTGCTACAGCCGAAAACCTGGTAACACTGCCACATCATTTTGTATAACTTAAATTGTCAAAATCCGATAAAAAATCCAACAATTATTTGTTTACATTGTTAGTCGCTTATCAACTTTTGAGCTATATGGTTGGAAAAGCTGTTGAATTAGTACTTTAGTGATATAAAAAATTTAATTCTAATGAGTGATACAAAGCTGACACGAGAGGAAAGTAAATACTTAATTCGACATGGAAATGAAGGTGGAAAATAGAATTATTGCAATAGGTCCATTTTCATTCATTTAGCAAAGATATTGGATAAGTTCGAAGTTGTTACCGGCAACTGCCTTAGATAAAAATGTACGGAAACAAAAGTTTAAATAATTTCACAGAGTAACAATGCATATGCTCTCAGCAAGAGATTTAACTTTAAAAGAATTCTCAAAAAGAGAGAAACCAATCGTGTGAGACTACGGTGTTGCCATTTAAAATGATAGGGGAAAGTGGGGTAAAGTGGGAAATGCCCCTTTCCGGGCAAACTAGCAAAGTATAGCTGTCATGCGCTTCTGACATGTACTTGCAATGACCGTAAGCAAATCTTTATGGTATAGCGATGCGTGCATACATATTTTTGTGATCTATGGAATCATATAAAGTTTTTAAGTGATTTTGAAATTTTTAAGCATCGATATTTCTACTGTTTCTGGAGATAAACCAATTGTAAGTACACAAAAAAATTCTTTGTAGTCTTAATTTTGATAACGCAAAAGGATTCCGTGTAATTCATAGAGTGAAAGAATGAAGCTCACATTTTTTGCAAAATTTGGAATCGGGGTAAAGTGGGTAATTTTGTATGGGGTAAAGTGGGAAATGTTATTTCACGATTGCTAGTCCCCACTTGTCAAAGTACAATTTTATACTATTTTATGATCCAAATAAGTGTTGTACATTTATATTGTGAGTAAACACTCAGAATATGCCCGAGGTAAGCATGCCTGTCGTAAAAGGCGACTAAAAGCGGGTGACCAGCCAGGGTGTGGAAGGGTGTAGCGTTGGACAGCGTTGCGCCTCGAAAGAAAAACCCACAATGCCCGTAACTGGCACTGACAAGGCGAGTCGATGCCGCCTTAAAATAAGCATCTTGTCGAAATCCTGAAGCGTCTGATCCAGAGTGGGCGGCTCCCAGGTCAGCGTCTGTTCCAGATTGGGCGGCTGAAATTAAAAGTGAATTTGGCCACTATATTTGCAGCGCTTGCCGGATCCAGCTTTAAGCTTATAACTTACTGCGTGGGGCGTTGCCGAGAAGATTAACTAATGAAGCATGGATCGAAAAACGATGGAAAATAACTCTCCAAGTGGTACCCACCAGAGTGCGGTTAATCCACCTGCCTCGGCAGCATGCACATCGGATTTGGAGGTGCAAGAAACATGCATAGTTAGGAATGATTCTCCTATAACTGGAACCAATATAGTTTCTCAAAATTGTATGACATCGGAAACGTCGATAGCTTAACGTATTTAGGCAGCATTATCTCCATGGATGGTGGAGCAAAAGAGGATATCAACTCAAGAATAGCAAAAGCAAAAGGCGCGTTTGCTCAACTGAACAAAATATGGTCTTCATCCGTTATATCCACCAAAACGAGAGTGCGCATTTTTGATTCGAATGTGAAATCGGTTTTGTTATATGGGTGCGAAACGTGGCTTGTTACTGAACAACTAACGAACAAGCTGCAAGTATTCGTCAACAAATGCTTAAGGCGAATACTAAAGGTTTGGTGGCCTCGCACTATATCAAATGCCGAGCTACATCAAAAATGCAAACAGAAGGCTATAGCAAACGAGATCAAGCTGCGCAAATGGGGATGGATTGGTCACACTCTCCGGAAACCACACAGCGAAGTTTGTCGTCAGGCCCTTGAGTGGAATCCACAAGGCAGTAGAGGACGTGGTAGACCCAAAACCAACTGGAAAAGGTCGTTGGAAAAGGAAATCCAAGAATCGGGAAAATCGTGGCAAGAGATCAAAGTCATCGCAAGGGATCGTGACAAATGGAGAGATTTCATATTGGCCCTATGCTCCTCCTAGGAGTTAAAGGAGAATACATACATACACACAAACACTCCGGAAAAGCTAAGCGAGTTGCAAAAAGTAGCTGAGAAACGTTTAGCAAATAAACAGAAGAAAGAGAAACTCATGCCCGAAATCATGACCAGACACAATACCATCAAATGCATCCTAAAGGATCGTCAACGCCCATTTCACTTGAAATGCGTTAATCTCACTACAAGCTTCTTTTATTACTAACACTGTGACTCGGACTTTGATGTTTCATCAGAGAACGACGAATAAGCTACAATTTCACCTTTTTTAAACACATTTTTTCATATATTTTTTTCCAGCAAAATCATTATTTCTTTTCATATTTACTCCTATGGGTGTGTTCCTTGAACCTTTTTTGACTTACAATAGAGATATTGGAACTTTTTTCCAACATTTGTATTAGTTTTTATGAGTTTTGAAAGTTTCCCACTTTACCCCACGATTTTTAATTTTTGCCATTTTGGGCATCCTCTATCAAAGCGTCGTACTCAACAGAAAATTCATTTTTTCGGTTCGTTTCTTCGGCAAAAATATAGCTTATTTAATTTTCTTTATTATAGGAGGTTGAAACATGAAAAAATAAGAAGTTTTGTTCATTTTATGGAGCTTCAAAAAAAAATTTCCCACTTTACCCCACTTTCCCCTATATAAATTAAAACGGTTTTATTTACAAACAAACAATATTTAATGATCTTGGATCGAATTTAGTTCTCGAGTTCTAATAGATTGACATTTCGAAAAATGTTCATGTGTTCTTAATATTAACTAAGAAAAATCCCGAAAAACTGTTCTTGATTTGTGTTGTCATAGGAAAGTACGAAATTAGTGGTATTAATTTAAACAAAACATCTTAATGCTATCAATTCTACAATATCAAGCAAACTTTTCGTGAAATCAAAGCCCAATTTAATTTATTGGGCTTCATAATCAATTATTTTATTATATACCATATAAATAATTATTTTATAAACGTTTTTGAAGCTTATCAACATTTCTCGGCCTAGTCAACATTTTTTGGTTTTATAAAAACTTTTCGAATTTGTCAACTTTTTTCGACAATATAAACATTTCTCGGGCTAGTCAACATTTTTCGACTTTATCAAAATTTTTCTAGCTTATAAACATTTTTAAAGCTTATCAACATTTCTCGGCCTTGGCAACATTCTTGGACTTCATAAATATTGTATTTTTTGACTTTATCAACATTTTTCTGTTTACGAAACATTTTTCGACTTTATCAACACTTTTCGACATAATCAACATTTTTCAACTCATAAAATCATAAAACATTACTATATTACAGATTTATTCCATTTTCTATGAACTTCAAATTAGTTGGTATTACTTGAAGAGAAAAGAATGTATTGACTTACGTGGTATTCCTCCAGAGGAAACATCTTTCTTTAAGAAAGCTTTTGAACAAATTCAATTTAATAACCTTTTTTTGTTTGAGGCGCGGCGGGGAAATAGATTTTTTTTTCGTAGAAAACTAAGAAAATGGTAGGGTAAGGGAGGGAAATATGGACTATATTGTCCAGTACCTGGAGACCGATCCCTGCTCGGTCAACAATCTGATTTTATTATTTTAGACGATGTTTTTATTTATAGCTATGTTTTGTTATGAAACTTGTACCTTCTCACCTCTAATGGTCATGCTTTCAAAATGATAAATAAACCGATGAGAATAATAATAAGAAAAAACTCTGAAAATATCGAATGGTATAGAAAAATATCAAAAACTCAAATTTTTTTTTTGGTGCCACAAACCCTTAATATTTCGTCATTTGTATGGGGGCTGAAATATCTTATCTTCAAAGGATCATAACTCGGAAAATAAGAGTCCTATAGTAAAAATCCGAAAGGATATTTTAATGAGGAAGATTGTAGCATTTCTTGTAGCTATGCTGTAAGACTGAACACAGCATTTTCTTCAAATTTAAGCAAGGATATTTGAAAATCCTGCAGGTGTAATGAAAGTTCTGTAATGGAGATGGATTCAACGTCAAAAAGTACATAAGGCTGCATATAAGAATTAAAAAGTTCATTCCATTTTTTTTTTTTGTGCCTGAGTTATAAACCAAATTTTTTATTTTGATAAAAAATGGGCGCGGCAATTATTGAACAAAGCCTACTTTTCGTTATGCTTTAGATACTCATGATACAGATCCGCATACCAAATTTCATCAAAATATGTTGTACCATTTGTGAGAAATAGCATTTAATTTGATTTACTTGTATGGGGGGTTCCACGCACACCGGCGATATTTTGCCCACTTTCAGGTCATAATAGCAAGTAGACTCCCTACAGTTAAATTCAGGAAGATTGCTTTAGTAGTTTTCTTTTTATAGCGTATTATATTTTTTGTGGGCGGTACCACGCCCTTCAAAGTGTTTTCCCATTATATCGTTATATCACATATTAATTCTTGTTTGCAGTGATAACATCTCCTAAATTATCATTAAAATTGTTGGAGTCGTTTTTCAGTAATATTGCATCAAAATTTTCAAGGGCCAAAAAGTGGGCGTGGCACTTCTTCGATCCCGCCCACTTTTTGTCTGTTACAAGGTATTATTAAGCCGTACCCGCTCATCAAATTCCTTTCAAATAACTTGAATGGTTTGCGAGTTATGACTAAGTCAATTTTAAAATTTAGGGCAGTGCCACGCCCCCTGGTGAGCATTTACACAGTTCAAACTTAGCTCATTCTTCATTGTATGTTAATATCTTACATTATCCGAAGTTTCATTAAATCGCTGTAGCCGATTTTATGGCAATGAAAACAGCCGCAATTTAAGGGTATCGTGGCAGATACAAAAACGGAAAAAGTTTTTAATGGCACTTTAACCCATTAGTGCCCAGCGGGAACCACGATAGACAAAAAGTTTCAGGACTTTTTTTGTGAGGAGGAGCAGCGGACAAAATTTTCTTTTTTTAAAAAGTGGGCGGTGCCACGCCCCCAAATGTGAAATTCACTCCCACAGCCAAACCGCTGCATCGATTTTCATGAAATTTGGTATTGGTGTAGGGTTAACAGTAAGGTACGATAATATGGCCTATATGTTTTTAAGTGGGTGGTGCCACGCCCCTAAATAAAAAAGGACTCTGACAGCTAAACCGTTTCATCGATTTTTATTAAATTCGGTATGGAGACAGGGTTAACATTAAGGAACGATAATATGAGCGGTGCCACACCCCTAAATTAAAAATATGTTGCCAACGCTGAACCACTGCAACCATGTTTTTGAAATGCGGTATGAAATATAATTCTTTTTTCAAATGAAATGCGAAATTTAAATTTTTTGTGATACAATTCTTTTTTACATTTCAAACAAATGAATTCAATTTTATTAAATAATAAAAAGCAAAAAAAAAAAAGTTACAATATATGTTTTTAGATTACATAATAATGCAGGAAGGAAATGGTATGTAAGATTACATTCAATGCAAAGTCCCACATAGCTCTAGTTTGATAAATGCATCTCACGCCAGCGCATTTTCGTCTGCCTCTTTTTTGATCTAGCTGTGTTGGAAAATAAAAATAACCAACGCCATCACAGCGCGGAACGAATTCTTCCTGCCGTTTTGGATGACGGTAGCTAGATGATGGTTTTCCTAAGCCATAAGTATAGCAAGATTTGATTTTTGAACCGAAAAACCCTTTTTTGTAATGGCCTATGTCTCGTAAAAAAGTAATACAACCTGAAAATAGCGTCAGTATGGCTTCTTGTGAATACGGTTGGTTATCCAAATCCATTGAAAGAAATCAATGATACCATTTTCTGCTTTTGTAATGTAGCTTTAAGTAGAACCCAAAATAGTGATTTTTTAATTTTTAAGCAAGGATAACTCAGGATCCAGTCGTGATAAAAAAACCATGCTCAGATTCGTAATAAGCAGATCTAAGTCCATCATAAACGGCTATAAAAAAACTACGTCGGAAAACCATGGTAGGCCTGGATGGGGGGTAGGGGATTTAAGAAAATGGACCGTCGCAGATTCTGGCATCATCCTATTTTTAGTAACTTAGAGTCCTAGCAATAAGAATCTGGGCTCAGATTGCGGTTCTCATATTTTTTGTACTCAAGTCCGTCTGCTGCCAAACCTAATGGGAAACTTGGGTAAATTGAAGCTCAAAGGAGGTTTAATGAAGTAGGCATACATGATTTAATGCTTTTTTTTCATTCTGTTTGTTGTTGCGAACATTCACAAGGGTATGAATACATTTTTTTATACAATTTTTCAGATGGTGTAGCGTGGCAGATTTTGTATGTCACGTGGCAGAGACAATGTTTTTGTACTTAAATCATTTCCACATAAGCTTAATAGACCATCATGAATGAAGTTCTCTTAATTCTTTTTTTATTTCAAACACATAAAAATTTGTGATCGATCGGTTGGGTAGAAGCGCAGAGTTTTCGATGAATGTATGCGCACCTCAAAAATGACTTCCAAATTTGTGTCACGTGGCAGAGAAGTTTGACTGCCAATAACACGAAAACCACGCAATTTATAATAATTCTTTGTTCAAAGGAAATGTGTATCTCAAGAAGCTTAATAATATAAAATTCTTAAATCATGAACATTTCACCTATTTAACATAGATATGGCCAAAAAACAGCGTACGAATGTCACGTGTGCAGAGTTTGACCATATACAGAATTAAATATACAATTTTAGCTCGTATAAGAAGAGAAGATATAACACTTCACTTTTTTTGTCTTCATTTTGAGTATTTTTAGTTTTTGAATTTTTTTCTTTATCCTGATAAGATATTTGTCTAAAAGTGAATTAATTGTTTTGTTTTATGTTTTTTGAGTTTTATTTGAAAAAGAAAGATTGGTGGTCCATATCTCCCTCCCTTACCCTACTAAAGACTAAAAATTTTTCTCACGAAAAAAGTTCGAATACTCTAATATTTAAGTCAGCATGGCAACATTGTGTGAAATGTAAGAAGTTTGCACACTCAGGGAAAATGTTTGTTTAATTCTTATTTAGTAGGTAGGTACATACATTTATAGGTATTTATATCTTATCAGAGCGTACAGAGCGTAGACACGTTGCTAGATTTGGGATAAGAAATTGATATTTGGTTAATTCAGCATATTAATTTCAAGGAGCATGGGTACCAATATTCAAAGTTTACTTAAATTTCATAAAGAGACTTTACTTCGTAGACTATTAGATTGGGTTATCAATTATCTGAGTAATATTTTCCGCTAGACTATAAAGTTGTTGCATTTTTAATTGTTTTTACAAAATGAGGATAATTAAGCACAATTAACAAACTTGTTTTAATAACTGATTTATTATATTTTAAATAATTTGTCTATGAGAAAGCAATTACTTATTGGGTGTACAACTTAAAAACCGGAATTTTTTAGCGAAATTTGATGCTTTATTGTGAAAAAATGTTACAATATATTTTATTCAAAGTATTGTCCATTGGAAGGTACAACATTTCCCCATCTTTCAGGCAATTTATGAATTCCATCCCAAAAAAATTGCGCCGGCTTGGCGGCCAAAAATGGATCGAGCCAATTTTCGATATCTTGAACTTAAGTGAACCGTATTCCTGATAGGGCATTCTGCATTGATCGGAACAAATGGTAGTCTGATGCTGCCAGGTCTGGGCTATAAGGCGGGTGAGGCAAAATTTGTATAGATTTCCCATCCGTTGTTTTCCAGGTAATTTTTGACTGGGCAGCAATATGTGGCCGAGCATTATCGTGGTGGAAAATGATTGACTCGTGTCTGGTCGCATACGTTGGCCGCTCTGCCTGGATTTTCTGCTTCAATCGGATCAATTGTTGACGATAGAGTTGAGCATTAATGGTTTGGCCATCTGGCAACAGCTCATAATGGATCACACCTAGCTGGTCCTGACCAGGACGTTCTTTGTCTTCGACATCAAAATCACAACTTTTAAACCGTCGAAACCACTCACGACAGCATGATTCAGATGGAGCATAGTCCCCATAAACTTCTACAAGCAAACTATGACTTTCCGCAGCAGTTTTCTTTGCAAAAAAATGACCCAACAGAACCTCCCGCAAATGCTGTCTTTTTCTCCAATTTTCAAAGTTATTCATCGTGAAAAATAATAATGATGCACACAAGATAAAATTGTTTTGTTGAATGATTTTGACAGTTGTCAAATGTACCTTCAAAATGACATGTATATAAAGTTCGAGCTTTCACGATATTTGCTAGTACGGACATCCACCGTCAAATTCCGGTTTTTAAGTTGTACACCCAATATAATTGTTTATTTGTTATAAATAAAAATCTTACGTCTGTGGCATCATGATATTTTGGTTTTTCGCGTAATTTTTCAATAGCTGATTTTATTTGAAAGTATTTTTAATAGCAATAAGTATTTCATATAAAAACAATTAAAATTTCTTTGTCACTCATTTATTTTTTATTTCGTTCTGTAAGAGAACCTCTCTTACCAATTCTGTTTTCATTTAACCATCATCATGTAGTTGTTTTCAATTCGACCACCCAGCAATGTTACCTCATTATAATATTATAACTTCCTCTTACAGTTCAAAGATGTACGCATCTCTGTACCTTGGGGTCATGTGGTTGGCCGCTGGCATGGTAATACACAAATGCGTCCGATACTTGCATTACACGGCTGGCAGGATAATGCTGGCACTTTTGATGCACTCATACCACTATTGCCACAACACATTGGCATACTTTGTGTTGACCTGCCTGGTCATGGACACTCATCGCACTATCCGAAGGGTGTGTTCTATCATGTCACTGACTATGTGCACATCATTATGCTCATCATGAAGGAGTATGACTGGCAAAAGGTGTCACTAATGACCCATTCAATGAGTTCAACCGTGAGCTTCATCTACGCTGCATTGTATCCACGAAACGTAGATTTGCTTATATCATTTGATAGAATTGCCCCGGCGTATCGTACTGCGGAAAAATTTATATCGGGCTATGCAGGAATTATTGAAAATATGTTAATTAGAGAAGAACGCTTGAATTCGTTTGGTAAGAAAGAGCCACCATCATACACATTCAAAGAGTTGGAGCATCTTGTACATGTCGGATCGGGTAAATCAGTTGATCCAAAAAGTGCTAAATACATTTTAGATCGCAATATTACAAAGTCAACAAAGTATCCAGATAAATATTATTTTTCACGGGATGGCAGATTGAAACAAATTCTGGATTATGTAGTGCCACCAGCGCTGGCTGAAGAATTGTTTAAACGCATACGTAATATACCGATTTTCATTATTAAAGCAAAAGAACTAAGCATTGTTTTTGAAAGCTCTGAACCGATACTTGCAAATTTAATGGAGGGGAATGAATATTTAGAATATCATATTTTGGATGGCACACATCATGTGCATTTGAATAATCCCATTGAGGTAGCAAAATTGCTTTATCCCTTTATAAACCGTCATAGGCCAGCAACTTTAGATACATGGACTATGAGTGATGAAAATGGGAAGAAGGATGGCGAAACGCAGACTAAAGAATTATTGCAAAAGAGCAAATTATAGCCTTATGTATTCGTATTTTGATTTAATTTATAGTATGTATGTACAAATAATAAAGTTATATAATAATAAAATTTTAATATTGCACAAAACAGATTCTAAATAAATCATTTTTTTTTTTTGCTTTCAAGCAAAACATATTTGGTCGTGTTTCGCATAAAGTTTCTAGGTTGCCACATTTTTTGTAGAATTTGTTGTTACATTTCGAGGTATATTTCCGAAAACTATACAAAGGTTTGAGTGAGGATAGAGTATAAAATCGATGATCCTTGGAAAATATTCTATTCGATTGTCAAAATAAGTAGCCGGTAAGATTTTTGTTTTAACGTAAGTACTTATCAATTGATAATGTATAGTAAGTTCGGGTAATATGGTATAGGCATTTTTGTTTTTTAAATTACTCGTAGTTTTCAAAGCATAGCTGCTATCACTTTATGTATTATGTTTTATTGATGTGTTGTGCAGTATATTATGCTTTTGGAGTTATTTAGCGTCAGCCAATCTTAAGCTATTTCAACAAAATTGAAAAAAGGCAAAAAAAGTTAAAAAACAAAATTGGCGGGTAATGTGATTTACTATATCCCATATCCCAACAAATTGCATTTTCGGCAAAAAGATCATCGTGTTATGAAGAAACTTTAGTTGTGGAACTTTTACTTCAGGTAAGGAGTGGTAAACATTACTAAAATCGCTTTAACAAAGCTTTAGCTCATTTTTCTTAAAAACTGTGACCTTTATATAAAAATGTTGGATGAACAAATTGTTAATAAGGAAAAACGTATTAGATTTGGGCCAAAAGACCATCGTGCCAAACATTTTGCAGTGCAAGTGGAACATCAAATATTTTCGGTGCCAGAAGTGCACTATATCACATTACCCGAATTTCAGTTTTAAAACAATCAGGTTATTTTTGAAAAACACACTCTAGCGAATAAAAAATTCAATTAATTTATGGTTAGGTATATTCACCCACTAGCAGAATTTACTATTGCGGCTATGATATCAATTTTAGCTTAGGCTAGATCCTTACATAAAGCACACGCAAATAAAGTTTTTTTTTTTTCACTGCTAAATCGATTTTACCACACTGAAGGCAGAATAAATAAAGGTGGGTTCTCAAAAACTTGCAGCACGTTTCTTTTTCAGTTACTGTGGTGTTGGCGAAAAAGTCATTATCGAGAGTTGTTTATTTAAGGAAATATGCTGGTATATCACATTACCCGCCTATATCACATTACCCGAAGTTTCTCTAATACATATTTCAAACATGTCTTTTTTCTTATTTAAATACGATGCTCCACCCTGATGAATTTTTCTGTTGAAAAAAGCTTTGCCTTTATGAAAACACTGCTCGACATGTGTTGAGCTTTGCTTATCTAAAGTTGTTAATAAACAGACAGAATTTTGTACTTACCTACAGTACAAAATTCCGACAACATTTGATTGGCTTTTGTACAGAACAGAAGTTATGCTTTATTTTTAGCCACCCTGATGAGTATGCGAAATATCTAATCTTCTTCTTGTTTTCTAGACGCAAATATCGCTCCAAATCGAAAGATTTCACTGACTTTGAACACACCAGTCAGATAACAATTTCTTTAGTTCCGTTCTAAAGCCTGTCACGTATAAGTGTCATCATATGGACTTTGGTGAAACCCATAATTAAAACAGCTGTGCTAGCGCAAGGGTTATAATAGAGCCTATACTATAATACTTAGTTTACCATGTCAAACATTATTGCATAGGAATGACTTTGATTTTCTACTGAAGAATGCTTATTGAGCAATAATAAAGGATTGGGTAAATATTGCTTCCAAGTAAATATATTTTGTTTAAATGTGTTATGCCACTTCATAGCACAAATTGGACACAACATAGCACAGCGATTAGTTTTTGAGAAATTTGACAAAAGTTGAGCCAACAGATTGGCTCTGAAAACCTTGTTGAAGGTTTTGTTTTCGGCTATTCGCCATTGAAAACTATATAGAAACGGAAAAGCCAGTAATTGCACAGGTACCCAAAACAACAAAAAAATAAAACCAATTAGTAAGGGAACTATATTTTTCTTGGCTAAAAATTAAATATAAATAAAATTAAATAAATTAAATTCAAGAGTTTTCAAAACTTAACTCAAAAGGAATGTGCAACACTACAAGTATCACATAAAACAAATAGTTCGCTGCAAAACGCGAAAAAAAAATTTTTTTGGCCTCTAAAGTAGCTCTTTTTACGACACTTTACGCCCAATTGGCAAGTATAAGTATTATAATAAGAATAAGAGAAGGGTTGGGATCACTGCAGTCTATAAGGCGCTATAGTCCTATCTCCCTATCTCCATTTTTTCAATTGTTGGGAAATGCAAAAAGAAGATTTCAAACAGTGGTAATTTCGGATTGGCTGCTATTTTGATATAACGATATATGCAATATTTTTACCAATAGTATATTTTAACATAATTTAATGTCTTTAACCAATTTTATTACGCAATGAATAAAATTTGTTTTATTTTATTGCACCAGAACTAATCGACCAAAAAGTCTACAAACAATATTTTACAATTTTATTAATATCTAACGAAATCCCAGCCAATTTATAGTATGACATTACTTTTGGCCTTATATAGAATTCCACTACTATTCAAATTAACGACGTATTTAGTACATTTTTGGAATTTTTTCCACTTAAATGTCGTAAAAGGTCATAAAACGCGTAGAAAACACGAAAAGACGAATTTTTTTTTTTTTTTTTTTTTTAATTTTTGAATTTTTGGTTCCGACAAACAAGAGTGGAGCCTTGGGTGTAACCAAATTTGTTCATTAAAATGTCGCAAAAAGTCATGAAACGCTAAGAAAACGCGAAAAAACGAAGAATTTTTTTTAAAAATGTGACTTATTTGAATATTCAGTGGAGATAGGACAGTAGCGCTCTTGAAAAAATTTCAGTTTGGAGATAGGATTTTTTTTAATTTTCGAATATTTTGGTGTTTTAGTGGTATTTTGACATCACGCAGTTTTCCACACGGTAAAGATGCCCACAATGTTGCCATAACTGCAAAAATCTCAAAATCGCAAAAAGTGGAGATAGGACTATAGCGCTCTAAGGTATCGATTTATACGTCTACCAATATATTCCACCACATTTGGTTATTGAACATGAAAAAAAAATTTTCTTAAAACCTGGGTCATATAAGACAATGGTGTAAGCGTTTTCAAATCACTGAGCCAAGCGCAGTCAGCGCAAAATTTTTGCTTTTACAACAATTTCAAATTCGTTCAAAAACAACAACCACAAAAACTACAAGGTCCGCCATCTAACGGTTTTTTTTTTTTTCAACTAGTGCTTATTTCGTGAATGGTAACACTTAGCTCATGTCTGATTTAACAGATAAATAGTTTTATTCTTCCGCTAAACGAATATGGTTGTGTATACGCTTGAACAACGCTTCGCTAAGTGGGTCTGCGATCGAGTTACAGAAGATACCGATTTTGCCAAAAAAATCATCTTTTCAGATGAAGCTCATTTTGATCTTGGCGGGTATGTGAACAAGCAAAATTGTCGCATTTGGGCACAGAAAACCCGCACGCATACATTCAAAAGCCGCTGCACCCAAAACGAGTCACTGTTTGGTGCGGATTTTGGTCCAGAGGCATAATTGGGCCATTTTTCTTCGAAAATGAGCAAGGAGTGGCCGTTACAGTCAATGGCGCTCGTTGTCGGGCCATGTTGAACTAATTTTTGTTCACAAAAATTCAAGAGGAGGATATTGGCAACATTTGGTTTCAACAGGACGGTGCTACGTGCCACACAGCCGAAGCTACACTCGATGTTTTGCGCCCTGTTTTTGAAGATCGCATTATCAGCCGCAAAGCTGATGTCGGACTATTATTTGTGGGGTGCCCTCAAAGATAAGTGTTACGCCAACAAGCCAGAGACAATTGACGCTTTAAAGGACAATATTCGTGAAGCCATTGGTGAAATACAGCTGCACACAATCGATAATGTGCTTAAAAATTGGACCGATCGTGTAGACTACTGCGTGGCCAGCCGAGGCAGCCATTTGAATGAAATTATTTTTCATTATTAACCGGAAGGATTGTACTTTCAAATAAAAAAATAAATTTGAGAAAATGACTAGTAGTTTTTTATTATAGAATTTTCAAAAAAAAAAAAGTTATTTGGCGGACCCGTTATTATTTGTTGTTTTTTTTTTGGTGGCTCGTTTACAACAACAACAATATTTCAATAATTTTTAAAATTTCTGAGAATTGCAACACACACGAAAAATTGTTTGTTGTTTTTTTTTATGTGAAACACCAAAAAAAGTTTTTCATAAATGTTTTAATTCCGCGAAATTTTGACAAGCTTAAAAAATAACAACAAAAATTATTTCTGCGATTGTTGTACTACTGGGAAATTTGCAAAATATTAAAATATTCTTGTTTTTGTAGGCGAGCCAAAATTGGCTCACTTTTGTTCTACGCTGACACCCTTGATATAAGAGGAGATTACTTTCGGATATGCCCATATTCGTTTTTTTAAATTTTATTTACTGAATAGTTTTAATATTATATGTATATGCAATCAGATAATTAAAAATCGTTTAATATGGAAGAATTCGATTTTAGAAAAATGGCGGAGCTATAGGAAAAAAATAAAACAGCTACTTAGAAAAAATTGATATACGGCACGACTCATTCCAAGCATTTTTGAAATCGTAATAAAATAAGAACTGCATCAAGCTGAGATTATGCATAAATCAACGTACGCGACCTCTTAATGACCTTTAAAAAATTTAAAAAAATCTCAGCTCAGTTTTTTGACACCATCTATCAGATTTTTGGGCGCAATTGTTGAATTTCTAAAAAGTTTTTTTTTTTTTGTTTGAATCAGTCTAATATTTATACTAGCATATGAAAAAACATTCGTTAAAAAAACATCTTGGTTAATTTGTGCTTTTATTGGCGATTTAATTGTTGTTTTTTTTAAAAATGTGGGTACAATTTTTTTTACTCTGTGGCAACACTGCTTACATCAAACAATGAAAATAAAAATTGCGCCAGCACACATTTGTACTCTTTCTTACGTATGGCTCTCTTACAAATATTAAACAGCTGTTAACTGACAGCTAACTCGTATCTAGCACTGAAAAAGTCGTGTCAGATATCAGTTTCAGTCGTTTGTAAACAAGTACTGGGCAAGTATTTAGTTGCTTTGCTTAATCAAACGGGTGAAGTTATTTCGTATTTTATATTCTTGCGATACTATATCCAATCGAATAACAATTAAAGTTTTGTTTATTTGTTTTCAAGATAAGTGTTATATTTTTAAAGTTATAGGCATTCAAAAGTTAATGTAGATAAGTAAAACTACTCGAAAAATGGAAATAGAACCACCGCGAGAGGTAAGTTGACTAACGAGCAAAGTTGAAAGAAAAAATATCATGCGATTTTTAGTCAAAGAGAGCATGATACATTTAAGCGTAGCCAGTGCAACATGTGCGTCGCCATAATTTATGTACTGAATTCCAATTCCAATGTTTACATCCACGATTAATAAGCTGTTTCGTATTTTATAGATAAAAATTTAATGATTAGGATTAATGCAGAGTTTTAAAGTTCAGTTACCAAAAGAGGTGTTTATTTTGAAAGTGACTGAATACATTTTAATTGTTGTAAATAATTTTAAATTTTAGTATACTGTTTTCTATTACCTCTGTATATCAAGTTTGAATTTTTAATAATAAAATCTTTATCTTATTATAGTACAAGGACATACGCCTCAATGTTCCCTGGGGTCATGTTGTTGGCCGCTGGTATGGCAACACACAAGTGCGTCCCATACTCGCACTACATGGTTGGCTCGACAATCTAGGCACTTGGGATACATTAATCCCTTTAATGCCACAACACATTGGCATATTGTGCATAGATTTTCCCGGTCATGGTCAATCATCACGTTTCCCAAAAGGCATGGCTTATCATGATGTCTACGATTATTCGGACTTCATTATACGCATAATGAAGGAATACAAATGGAAAAAAGTATCACTAATGGGACATTCTATGGGTTCAGCTATGTGCTTTGTATATGCATCGATTTATCCTCAAACTGTTGATATGATTATAGCAATTGATATAATAAAACCACCGTATCGTTCATTTGAATTTGAGATTCTTCGTTTTCATCGCAATATTGAAAAGCGCCTGATTGAAGATGAACGTTATGATGCGTTGGCATATCATGAACCTCCATCATATACGCTCAAAGAATTGGAGCAAGTTTTATGTGATGGTTCATATGGATCGGTTAATATTGAAAATGCTAAGTATTTACTGAAGCGTAGCATTGCAAAGTCAACAAAATTTCCGGATAAATATTATTTCGCACGTGATAGTAAAGTGAAATTCTATCATGAATTTACTCCTGGACCAGGATTGATAGAAGAAATGGCAAAACGCATACATAATGTGCCATATTTTGTTGCTAGAGGAAGTGATTCGGGTTATGTTGGAGAAGATTCACAACCGGTAATTGACATTTTGCGTAAACAGAATCCGCACTTTGAATTACATACGACACCTGGTACACATCATTTGCATTTGAATAATGCAAAAGAGTTGGCATTGGTATTGAATCCTTTCATTAATCGTCATCGACCAGCAAGTGTGAATGCTTGGTCTATTACAGAGGTGGGCGAAAAGGTGCAGAAGGAGCTACGGAAAACGATAGCGGTTGCTAAGCGAAAAACTAAAGAAAAAAGCAAATTATAAAAAAAAAAATTTTTGGGTTTAGAGTGTTCCCAGTGTGCCAAACAGACTCGTTTCGGATCCGCAACGGGTTCATATTTTCGTTCTTTTTATCCGTTACGGAATCCGTTACGTATCCGTTACTGATCCGTTTGCGGGAAGGATTCCTAAAAAAAACGAATCGTTTTTTCTACTTTTATGGATCCGTTTCGAACCTGTAACGTACATCAAAAACGAATTCAAAACGGATTCGCTTTTAATAATATTAATGCTGCTTATAAATAAAAAAGAAAAAAGGGTGAAGCGCTTATTTTTAATTAAAAAAAACAAAAAATAAAAAATTACTAGCCCGGCCGAGAGGCGAACCCAGGCTCCCGGGATATTACTCTTTCATACACGAGACATTAGACAACTAG
The DNA here is from genome assembly GCA_951812925.1 of Calliopum simillimum. Classification (NCBI taxonomy): domain Eukaryota; kingdom Metazoa; phylum Arthropoda; class Insecta; order Diptera; family Lauxaniidae; genus Calliopum; species Calliopum simillimum. Next base: position 95,918,649 of record OX638371.1, read on the forward strand.
GCTATTGACCGATATGATGTTGACTTATCTGATGTAGACTTATTTGATGTTGAGATTTAAAGTTTGTATATTAAACAAATTTCTGTTGTTTTTTTATAAGTATTCTGTGTTCTTTCCCTTCCTTTCTTTTGATAAAAAATGTTATATACTCAAATTTGGAATCAAAAACAGAGTTTGAAAAGTTTACCAAAAAATCATACGCAATAAAATAAAAGATAAAAAAAAAACAAATCAAAAATATTTTTTTGTTCGTATTTTTTGAGTTCGTATTTGAAGTATTTACGGATTCGAAATGGATTTGCCCAGGTTCGAACTCTACCACAGGTGAATTTTTACCCTTTATTTTTCTTCTTTTTTTTTCTTTTTATTATTTTTTAATGCTAATAAGCGCATCAAAACGGTTTTTTTCTGTAAATATGCAGCATTAACATATTTAAAAGCAAATCCGTTTTGAATTCATTTTTACATACGTTTCGGATTCGAAACGGGCCCGCACTGCGGAATTACCCGGGTTCGAATTCTACCATAGGCGGATCGATAATTTTTTTCTTTTTATTTATTTTTTTATAATCGCTAATAAGCGCTTCAAAATGTTTTTTTTTTTTTTATTTAAACAAAGCATTTTGAATTCGTTTTGATGTACGTTACGGGTTCGAAATGGATCCGTAACCGCGGATTACATTTTTTATACCTTTATAAACTCGTAACGGGTTCGAAACGGATCCTCATCCGTTTTTGTGCACATTGGGATTATATTAAAATACAAAGGAATCATTTTTAAATTTTTTATATATTATCTTAATAAATTAATAGAATTAAATAAAAATAGTTTCCGAAGACTTGCATTTTTCTATAACTGCCACGCCTCTTTTTCTGCCTCAAAAATGGTGGGACAATGTTAAAATACCCGAGTGTAGGGCTCAAAATGTTATAAAAACAAATAAAAAAAATGTCAACCCAAAAAAACTAAAACAAAACTAACAATTTATTCGATAAGGCAACACCGTTTTATCTTATAAATATTAAGCTCTAAACATATGATTTTCAAAATATAAACAGCTGACAGCAAACTTTGAAAGCTTAAATTTTTATTAATTTGTAAACAAGCACTCGACAATTAGTGATAGCTTTTACTAGTGATAACTTTGATTAAAGTGAACTTGACTGGTTCGCAGTAAAATTTTATTTTATTATTTTATTATAGTTTTCATTTGAGATAAGTGTTGCTTAAATTTTTCCTATCTTATTTAATTTAAGAATTCCATGATATTACACAGTTGAGTTATACGATCGATAATGGAAACACAACCACCGCGAGAGGTAAGTTGAATAAAGCTTAAAGTTCAGAAATGATATGTCATGCGATTTAATTAAATAACAGAAATTGTTATAACGAGAACATTTTTTGTACTCTTAAATCGATTTTCACTTCAAAGAGCATGAAACAGTAATACGTAGCAAGAGTAACTTCTCAGCGCACTGTGTTTTTTTTTTTTTTGACAAAAAAGTGTACACAAAAACAATTCACTACAAGGACACATTTTCTTTAAAAAAATTAAACGCGAAATTAAAGGTTATACATTCACCTATCTGAAAAAATGCCCGCACTTTCCAGCATCTGATCCACAAAATAGTGACACGGATCGAAATCTCTTGAATTTTGAAAAAATCGATTTTTCTGTTTAAAAATATTGGTCGCATTAAACGCAGGAGTAATATATGAATAAATTTATATGCATTCAATCAAATCATGTAGGATAAAGTCAACTCAAAGTCAGAATGGGCGAGAGAAATAATATACACTGAAAAAGTGGGCGGTGCCACGCCCTACAATGATAAAACTTATCATATCTCCGAAACAATTTGAGCCATAGGGATGAGTTGTATAGAAGGTAGTGAGTCAAATAACATTTGCTGAAAAAAGGGGCGGTACCGCACCCAACAATGAACATATCCTTTTAATTGCCACTCTGTTCTATAGGGAACAAGTTCATTCATGTGGCTATACCTGTGGGCGTGGCACCGCATATTTTTTCAGCAGATATTATTTGTCTTGATGAATGAGTCAAATAGTTTCGGAGATATGACAAATTTTTTTTGGGGCGTGACATCGCCCATTTTCACTTTGAGCTGTTTCCATCTTGATTTGATTGAATGCACATAAATTTATTCATAAATTGCTTTGAAATCCGTTCAAATATTCAGTATCTGAGCTTGTTCATATCTTTATTAGTTTTCCTGCATTTTTAAAAAGTTGTTTTTTTATAGATTTCGATGTGTTCTTTCCTAATTTCAACTTTGCCACCTGTTTCCATTAAATTCACCGTTTAGAAGTTATTCCATAAAATTGAAGAAAATGTAAAATCTTTTTTATGAAATAATTCTTAAACGGTAAATTATATGTGTACTTATATATGTACGTATATTAGAGCGGATCAATTTGTTCGAAACGACAGTTTTTGACCTGGTAATATCAAGTTTGGGATTTTACGTCAAATTTTAAGTTAAAAACTTTTCAAGACCATATATCTGCGGTGAATTTCAAGGCGCCCAAAAATCGTGTGATTGGCTTTAAAATCTAAATCATCCGAACGATTTGTTGTAGTAAAATAATATTGGCTTCGTTGGAAAGGTTTTGATACATATTATCAACTTATGAAAAACTTATTTATTGAGAAACGTCAGCTAGTTCACACTTATGGCCTTTTGAATGAAGATTTATAAGAACTTTATACTAAATGTATTAGAAACCACATCTCGTTAGAAAAAAATATTTACTTTCGAATGCATAAAAATACCTTTCTAGCGAGGATTCACTCATCAAGATACGGCTAACCATTACAAAGTTATGATCTATTGAATGAAATCAGATTCTGAATTTAGTTTATGAACAAACGAAATATTTGTTCTGTTAATTTAGAAACCAGTAATTTAGAAGGTTCATTCACTAAATCCGGAATAGAGCGGTCAGTTTTCATCCAATCTTTACTTTCTTAATTTTTCGGTCCGGAAATGGGTTTTGTATAATATTGTATATATCCTTTCTTCAAAGGCTTATAACTCGAAAAAAAGCAACTAAATTTAAAAATGATTAGAGTATGGATTCTTGGTGGTAGTTTTAGCAATACGTATCAATTGCTGTTCTAGTTATAAAACTTTACGTAGATCTAAAAAAAGTGATTCTTCACTTCTGAGAGGGGATAACTCAGGATCTTGACATGATACAAAAATAAACCAAGCTCAGAGTTGTAATTGAAGATCTCATTCTACCACAAACGGTTATAAAAACTGACTTGGGTTAGGTGATGAAAAATGAACCACCGCAGATCTGTATTTAAAGGGTTTTTAACATAGTGGCCACACATTTTTATCGATCCTTTTGGCCAGCGGAGGGAAGTGGTGAAGAAACGAAAAGCAGAATAAAGTAAAACAAAATAATAAGAAGAAAATAGCTATTTCCAAACAGAATAAAAATAATGCACCTAAATTGTTGTAATAGAAAAATTTGAAAGAGAATAAAAAAAAAATCGGATTCCCCGCCATCCATATGCCCAACGTGTGACTTGACCTTAACGAACAAAGCATCTAGCAAAAAGAGATAGACAAAAAGCAGAGCAGCGAGTTTTATAACTGACAATTGCTTTGGACAAAATATCCTAGCTTCTATTTCAATGTTGCATAAACAGACATTTTTGTTGGGTTAAAAAGTTTGAAAGCAAATTATTTAATTGAAATCAAAGCATATTGTCCTCATGTCGTATTTATTAACATTACATCAAAAACAATTAACCCAGTGTGCCAAACGGTTCATATCTCCGCTTTTTTATCCGTTACGGATCCGTAACTGATCCGTTTGCGGGAGAAATTCCATAAAAATAGCGTATCGTTTGATTTTTTTTGGAAATTTCTCCCACAAACGGATCAGTAACGGATCCATAACGGATAAAAAAGCGGAGATATGAACCGTTTGGCACACTGGGAACTCTTTATCTTATTACAGTATAAGGACATCCGCATCAATGTACCTTGGGGTCATGTGGTTGGCCGCTGGTATGGCAACACTCAAGTGCGTCCCATACTCGCCCTACATGGTTGGCTCAACAATCTAGGCACTTGGGATACATTGGTCCCATTGATGCCACAGCACATAGGCATATTGTGCATCGATTTTCCTGGCCATGGTCGGTCTTCACGTTTTCCAAACGGCATGGCTTATCATACAGTTTATGATTACACGGATATTATCATACGCATAATGAAAGAATACAAATGGAAAAAGGTATCACTTATGGGACATTCTATGGGTGCAATTGTAAGCTTTGTGTATGCTTCAATTTATCCGCATACCGTTGATATGATCATTGCAATTGATGTAATAAAACCACCATATCGTCCGATTGATGTTCAAATTTCACGTCTTAGACGTAACCCCGATATGATACTGCTTGAAGATGAACGTTATGATGCGTTGGCACAGCATGAACCACCATCATATACATACGATGAATTGGCACAAATCTTGGTAAAAGGTTCATCTGGATCGGTGGACATTGAAAATACTAAGTATTTACTGAATCACAGTATTGCCAAATCTACAAAATATCAGGATAAATATTATTTTTCACATGATGGTAAAACAAAATTCTACTTTCAATATAATCCTGCACCAGAAATGGTGGAGGAAATGGCCAGACGCATACACAATGTAGCATATTTTGTTGCTAAAGCAAGTAATTCGAATCATATTCGAGACGATTCAAAACCAGTTATTGAAATTTTGCGTCAACAGAATCCGCATTTTGAATTCCATACAATACCTGGTACACATCATGTGCATTTGAATAATGCAAAGGAGTTGGCATTGGTATTGAATCCTTTCATTAATCGTCATCGACCAGTAAGTGTGAATGCATGGTCCATGGTCGAGGTAGGAGAGAAAATGCAGAAGGGGCTAGGGAAGACGAAGACGGTTGCTAAGCAAAAAAATAAAGTTAAAAGTAAATTATGAAAAATTTAAGCATGTAAAATAATTGTTATAGTATTGATAACAAAACGGTTCCTACAAAATAAATATACCATAAATATAAAAATTTAGAAGTTACTTAATAATATATGAAATAACGAAGCAATTACACAAACCGAACAGTTTTAGGTGAATTTGACTTGTGGTGAAAAGAAACGTACAAAGACGACAAGAAAGCATATTCTACTTAGCTGCTGCAACAACCTTTGAAAAGTTCATACACACATCAGTAACTAAGAATTTTCCTAGAATTTTTTCGAATATTCCAATCATAGACAGCAGATGGTATTAGTGATGAGCAAAATTAATCTTGGTCTTGGAAGTTTTTAGAGATGAAGACCAAGACTGCTTTGGTCTCGAAAACCTACCAAAACCAAGACTCCCCTTCGGTCTTGTTCATTTATAGTTAATTAGGGTGTCGAACCTTTCGAACATAAAATCATCTTTCAATACGGAATTTTTTAACTTAAGAAGCCAACACTTTTTAAAGAACAAAACTAAAACTGAGCCCAAGATTTAATGTAAAATACTAAGATTCAATATAAAAGCTAAAACCAAAACCAAAACTCAATGTCTACGACTGTGAGAACAACTGATTGAATCATAACGAAAAATCTTGAAAAATATTTATTGAGTATTTATTGGTATAAATATTTTTCAAGATTTTTCAATCAGTTGTTCTCACAGTTAGATGGCGCACAAGCGCTTTGCTAAATTTCTCTAGCATTGACGCAAACCTTATTTTGCTCAAGTTGCTATCAAAAATTCACAGCATACTCTTAGGCTGTTTCTTCTTTAGTGGATAACCTTAACATATAAAACTATTACTAAAATTTAACACATATTAAAGAGTAAACAGGACCAAATCAATACAACTAGTTTACCCCATCCTTTTTTTCAAATTTCGACAACTCTCATCCTCAATTGTATTTGACTTTCTTATAAAAACTTAATTTAACTTGTGTATTTCTTCTGTCGCTACGTGCTTTTGTTAAGCCAACGCTTCCAGTCATTTTCCCCAAAAGAAAAGTTAACAGCCAAAGCTGTTTTAGCACATTATTGATGATTTCCACATACATCATGTACTTGGTGCCCAAGAGCACCCACACTAGCAAAATATTTGACAAGAATACACACATACGTGTAGAAAATACATCAACCGCCAACCGAAAAACTTTCACAATCCACAAAGTAAACGCGACAATGTTTTCGCAAAGCATTAAATGCCATGGAGCAGTAACACAGTACAGTAGCATCGTCAAAGGACATGCGATGAAATTGGTGCGAAAGTAACTTGCGTTCGAAACTTTTACTTTCAATAGATAGTAAGTATTAGTTTGAACAAAAGGTCAGAGATGTTTAGCTGAAAATATAATTTCTCTCAATTTAATATTTTTTGTACTTTTGCTTTAAAGCTGTGCTAATTTACTAAGACTGGAATCAATATTATTAATAAAGTTACAGTCTTTGCATTCAAATATATCGATATTTTGCTAATAATATCAATATCAACATCAGCTGTTCTCGCTCACACTAACTTCGATTCAATAATCCTCATCACATATTCTCTTACACAACCAACTTGCACTTGCATAAATGCGCCAGAATTGTGTATCCTTGACATTCATCATCGACTTTTGTCGAAAAACCCCTAACGCAATGTACTTCCAACAATTGCCACTTGTAATACTCAATTGCTGTTATCGTTGTTGTTGTTGTTGCTGTTGTTGTTACTGTTGTTGTTGTTGCTGCTGTCTTGTTATTGTATTTACGACAAGGACTGCTTGAATCAATCATCATTGCTAAATGACGCGCTCAAGGATAAAGACAGTGTGTCGTGTACATGATGTTGTAAGCGTCAAGGACATTAGACATAGTGTAAATATTTGAAGGCGGCGCATAATAAACGAAATTTTAAACGTAGTATTGTTGTAGGATTCAAAAAAGGTTGGTTTTTTTGGGCATTAACTGAACGAAATTATTGAAAAGAAAAAGTTGAGAATATTAACGAATTTTAAATCAATTTGAGGTATGTGAAAAAATTGTCTACTTGTACTTATGTCACTAAAAGTAAAAAAAAAAATACTGAAAAAATCACTTAATAGAATACAGAAGGTAATAGTGGGAGCCTTAGAGTTTCAGAAATTTAAGATTTTGATGGAATTCTTATACCTTACACTCAGGGTATATTCTTTTTGTTCTTTCGTTTGTAACGCAGAGAAGGAGGCGTGACAAGTATAGAAAAGTATCTATATATAAATAGGCAAACGAAATTGGTTCTGTCCCTGTTTCTTTACCTAAATCTCCACCGATTTGCTTGATTTTTTTTTGTTGGAAAGATTGTGAGGAGGAGCAGTGCATAGGACTATATTTTTTTTAAAAGTGGGCGGTGCCACGCCACTAAATAGAAAAAACGCTCTCACGGCTAAACCGGTGCATCGATTTTGACGAAATTTAGTATGAAGATAGGGTTGGCGCTAAGGAACGGTAATATGAGCATTATGTTTTTCAGTGGGCGGTACCACGCCCCTATATTATGGTCAAATCGAAATGGTCGAATTTCGGCCATAAGGCGAACCCTAGTATAGTCTTAATACTTTTTCCAACGCATCTTGCAATCTCCTACAGGGTTTTTCTGTCCTCACGCGTTATAATTTTTTTTATTCAAGAGTGATTTCTTCTGATTTTCTTCCCATCTTACTTATCTAAAAAACGAAGTCTTTCGCTTTAAAAAAGTCTGACAAAACAGAACTGAGCTAATTAATAAATAAAACTAGATACTTGCCGAATTATAATTATAAAGAGTGATTCAAAAAAAAAAAAAAATTCATTCGTAATTAAAAAATTTTATGATTCTTTAAAAAAATTTCAAATTCCGAATACTTTTGTAGCAACTGTATATTCTTGATCAGCGTCACCTCCTGAGTCCATATAGCTATGTCCGTTTGTCTGGCTGGCTGGCTGGGTGTCTGTCTGTGCGTGGAAATATTTTTTACGGGAAAACTAAGCAAGATGCTTGGATGAAATTTGGTACACTGTCTTTGTCGTAAAAGATAGCTAGGAGGATTAAAAATGAGCGAAATCGGTCAACGGACACGCCTACCGCTCATACAAAAAACATATTCAAAAGGGATAGTAGCTGCAAGCTCTAGGCAAAAATTTTATGAGTTCGGACAAGAGGGCATGGCACCTTCTATATAATAGACGGAGAGCCAGAGCTTGGCTTACCCTCCTTATAGTATCAAAGCTGAATTTTTTTGTGGGTTTTCTTCCAATAGTAGGTATGAACTTTTGTTCTACTGAAATCCTGATGAGTGGTGCCTTCGTAAGATATCGGTTGCAAAAGGTGCATACTTACTGGATAGTTAAAAAAACTGATTTTCTCGACTTTTCGCATCCGATATCTCGCGTTAGCACCATCTCTCACGGTTTGACTAAAAGAAAAGTTAGTACTCACTATTAGGAAAACACTCACAAAAAAATTCAGCCATGATACTATGACGTAGGCGTAGTTATAGTAATTTAAAAATCATCATTCATATTAATATGAACATTTGTATGCGGAAAATACCTTAAGATATGATATCTCATAAACACTGGGTCGCACGAAAACAATTTGCACCACTTTTCGATATGAAGTTTTCTGAGCTTTAAAATTGTGGAGCACCTTTTTTTGTATAAATAAGCGTTAGCGAGATCCTTATTTTCTCGATCTTTGTGCCTGAAGAACTTTTTGTACGACATTGAAATCGGCCTCGAATTTTAGTGCATACTTTGAAACTACAAAATAAACCGAATAAATAAAAAAAAATTATGGATTTCATATGTTGGATCGGAAGGTCCAATTTCACTGGACCATATTTCCTTAACTATAGGTCGTACGAAAAATATTTGCACCATTTTTTGCTGAGCTACAAAATTGTGGAACTAAATTTTTTTGTAGATAAAACCGTTAGCGAGATATGTGCAAAAAACTGTAAAATCAGCTTCAGATAGATAAAGTGCTCCAATATTTATGATCGTAAGCTTGTAAGAAAGGCATTACAGAGTAGGTTTTACTTAAGTGTCAAAAATAAAAAAAATTTCACCAGATGGCGCTGGATTTTATTACATTGTTTACATTTTTTCCTTCAGTTTTATGCATTTATCATCCTTGGTGGGATTTTAGGGGCGATTATTTTGTATAACTCTTCAACCCATCATACCCCAATTTCTGAAAAAGGGGTCAAAAGGACCCATAAAGGCAATAAATATTGGGTTAAGATGTGTTAAGATGTCCTAAAAATGTTCTTTGGGTAATTTTTATTAGTTTATTAGTTTAGTTTATTAAGTCTTTGGATATACAATTCCTTACAGACTAGGCAAAAAATAAGAAAACAACAAAATAAAGTTAACAACTAAAATAAATATAAATTCTTTAACAATATCTAAGATAATAATTATGGAAGCAATAGATCTGAATTATTTATTAATTAGCTTACGATCAAGAAGACATATTAATTAATTGTTTCTTAAATAGATCCCTTGAGATTGAAAAATCTATATCACGATTTATATTAATTTTATTAAATTCAATAAGAGCCCTTGTTATTGGTGCATTTAAAGAATAGTTTGTTCTACAAAATGGAATTGAAAACAAATTGCAGTGCCGCAAAGTTCTAGAAGGAATATTAAATTTTACTCTCTCTAGCAAATATGAACAATCAATTTGATTTGTAATAATGTCATAGACAAACATTAAGGTGGCAATCAATCTCCTTGACTGAAGTGACCTAAGGTCAATTAACATGCACCGAGAACTATAAGGTGGCACAGGATCTGAAAAGCTAATAGATCTAAGAGCAAATTTCAGAAATCTTTTTTGAACTTGCTCTAATCTGTTGGAGTGAACAAAGAAAAATGGATGCCAGATAATTGATGCATATTCAAGTTTCGATCGAACATAAGCAGTATACAATACTTTTGATGTATGAGGATCACTGAACTGATCACTATGCCGCTTAACAAAAGCCAACATCGAGTAGCATTTGGGAATGATGTAATTTATGTGACTAACGAAAGTAAATTTAGCATCAAACAGAATGCCAAGATCTAAAACTTCACTTTTGCATTTTAAAGTGGTGGAATTCAATTTATAAGACGATGGAAGACATGTTGAAGCTTTGCAAAAAGTCACATGGCAACACTTATCAATGTTTAAAAATAATTGATTTCGAGAGCACCAAACAAACAAATTGTCCAAATCATTTTGAAGAGCAATAATATCAAAGGGACTGTTAATTTTTAAAAAAAGTTTTATGACAATCGAAAATTACCTTCAGGTTTGTTTCGAATTTTACATTATGCAAATTCAGAGCTGATAACGGTATTAATTTTATTATGATCTCAAAAATATTCGGAGTGAGTCTTGCGACATCTCGATTCAAAGTATATAAAAACATAATATGTAAGTGTTATACTTGCGATGGAAATTTTCTTGAGCCGATCATCTCCATTTTTAAGAAATAAGCAAATGTATTTCAATAAAAACCTCAAATAATACAGCTCTTGTTTGAAAAGAAGAATTGAAAATATCAAAAAAAAAAAAAAAAACCTCTGATCGGAGCTGTTTTTAAACCTTCTTCTGAATCGGGTCCCAAGAATGATTTTCATACTGAATTCGTCAATTTGATTTTCACTCTGAAAAACAGGAGTACTTTTTTGCTTTAGTTGTTGCTGAAATAATGTTACTTTCATCAAAAGATTTGTGTCACTGCAAAACTGAAAGCGACGCCAATTTGCCGCATATTGTGCATCATGTGGTTATTGTTGTCGCTAACCACCTTAGGGTTAATAATGCCGCCCATCAACATAAAAAGGACATCCTATCGTTTAATCTTCAAATACTTAAAGTGCTTTATTCTACACGTATGTAATTTCTCATTTTTTGTGCTTTACTTCATCTTTGTCAACATACATTCGTAGTTATTCATGTGTGAAATGAAACTGTCAAAAGGATTTGTGCTAAGCATAAGGTAAAAACCAACAACAACAATAACCACATTTGATGTGGTGTTACTGAAAAGGATTCATTAATTAATAGTCAACTTAAATCCATTAGATTAATATGTTGGTTATGTGCTGGTATTAAGCATTGAATAAGGTGAATAAAGAACTTGGTTTTAGAATTTAAGGAATTGTAAAGTTTAGTTTCTTATTCAACACCAACCATGCTGTTTCGCAAAACTTACTCCATGTAATAAATTCTAATTATCCTTGCTGAAAATGCAACACAGAATGCATTGAAGTGTACGTGCACAATTTATAAATGACTCACTGTAGTAGCACTTCTTGGTTGATATGCTTGAAATATGTAAGTAAAGAAACCATTGAGAATGTATCTCTGGGGAGATGCAAAATATCAAGTGAAGAATATCGAATTTTAAGTGTCGGATATGAATAATGTGTGTGTTTAGTTTTGTCCGAGAAACAGAAAAAAAATTTACCAAAAATCACTATCTGACAGGTTTGGCAGGTTTTTTTACTAAAAAAACATGATTTTTGACAGAAAATTTTTAAGTTCGGAATAAAGAGTTTAAATGCACATAAAATTATGTTTTTTATGTAAATATCTGGTGAAAAATATAAAAAAAAATTTTCAAAAACGCAAGTGACGAGTTTCATCATCAAATGGAGTCAAAAAGCCCTGCTAAACGCAGGTTTGAATACTTCCAGGTATCTTTCATTTACTTAAATTCCGAGGGTATTCAACAGTCGAAGTCAGTCTCCATACAAAAAATAAAAGTTTGGAAAAACCGCCCTTTATTTGAAAGCTTTCCTTGACAGTGTCTAAGAAACAAGAAAGAAAATTTTTCGACCAATCTAAAGACACCCAAAATGGTTCTTTATCTATAACTTTGGCAGGTAATGTCCAATGTTTAACGTTGTAAAGGGTTTAATTAGGCCAAAATTTTCTCCTCATTTTGTTTGGACCTCCAAGGTTATTTTCGACTACTACGATCTAGTTTCTCTGGTTTGTATCCCCTTAAATGCCATTTTTCCTTTATAAAGTTAATGTCTTGAAAAATATATTTACAAAAATTAAAGCCCAATTAAGCCCTTTACGATTTATAATTCTTAAATTTATTTTTTTTTTGTTTCCTAGATACTCTCAAAGTAAGGAGGCTGTTTTTTCAATTATTTTTCATCGACCCGGCCTAGTGTTCAAGTCTGATTTCTCGTAAAGTAGGCTGACCATTTTATTGATGGCACAATCCGGCACAGGAAAAAAATTAATTTTACAGATAGGGCAAAGGGGATAATCCACAATACATGGTCTGAGACCTGTTCCTTCATGGTCTTTGATCCATAATCTATGTTCTATGATCCATCCTTCATTTCTTATGGTCCATAATATATGGTCTGCGGTTCTTTATGGCATATGGTTTATAATCTATGGCCTATAATTTGTCCTTTCTGGTTAATTGTCCATCATGTATGATCTTTGGTACATTATATATGGTATGTGATGTGTCGTTTATGATCTATGGTCATCATGCATGGTCTTTTATAGTCAATGGTCCATAATATATCATTAATGATCGGTCCTTTATGATCTTTAATCTTTCCTTTATGTTCCATGATCCATAATATATGATCTATGATCTGTCCTTAATGGTCTTTGATCTTTGCTTTATCTTTCTACATGATCTATGGTCCATAATATATGGTCTATGATCTGTCCTTTTCATCGACCCGGCCTAGCATTCAAGTCTGTTTTCTCGTAGAGTAGGCTGACCATTTTATTAATTGCTCGATTCAGGACAAGAAAAAAATTATTTTAACAGATGAGGCAAAAGGGACAGTCCACAATATATGCTCTGAGATTTGTTCCTTTATGGTCTTTTGTCCATAATCTATGTTCTACGATCTGTCTTTCATGTCTTGTGGTCCGTAATATATGGTCTGTGGTTCTTTATGGTATATGGTCTATAATCTATGGCCTATAATTTGTCCTTTGTGGTCAATGGTCCATCATATATGATCTATGGTCCATAATATATGGTCTATGATGTGTCCTTTATGATCAATGGTCATTATACATGGTCTATGATGTGTTTTTGATAGTCTCTGGTCCATACTATATGGTTTATGATTTGTACTTTATGGTCTTTGATCTTTCCTTTATGTTCTATGATCCATAATATGTGATTTCTGATCTATCTTTTATGGTCTTTGGTCTTTGCTTTATTTTGCTATATGGTCATTATACATGAACTATGATGTGTTTTTGATAGTTTATGGTCCATACTTTATGGTTTATGAGCTGTATTTTATGGTCTTTGATCTTTCCTTAGTCTTTTCTTTATGTTCTATGATCCATAATATATGATCTATGATCTGTCCTTTACAACCTTTGATCTTTCCTATATCTTCCTATATGGTTTACGGTCCATAATATATGGTCTATGATCTGTCCTTTGTGGTCTTTGATCTTTCCTTTATCATTCCTTTATGGTCTTTGGTTCATAAAATGTGATTTATGATCTGTCTTGTGTGGTCTATTGTCCTTAAAGACCTATGCTCTATACTTTATGGTCTATGTTTCATAATATATTGTCTATGATCTGTCATTTAAGGTTTATGGTTCATAATTTATGGTCTATAATCTGATCTTCACGGTTCATAGTTCATTAAATAAAATTGTTGTGGAATAATATAAAAAAATTACACAAAACAATATGCGTCCATTTTAAATCCGGGTCATTTCTCGGACGTAACGTATTGAATCCGTGACAAAAGGGCAAAATCCAGGACTCTCTCCCGAAATCCAGGATGATTGGTTACACTATCGTTAAGTTCCAATTCTGGATATCTTTTTCTTTCTGAATTTTCAGAATGGAGTTCATTGCAGCTTAGCTCCCCGTACCAAGCATTCCTTGAGAGTCATTTTCTCGGTAAGTGGTCACATTTTTACTTGGTATGAAAGTATCAAATATTACTGGCCCAACAATAACGCATATGAGTCTTTCCTCAACAACTTTCTGGAGAAAAAAACAGAACAATGCAATATGAATGTATATCATAGTCTTTCCTGGTGCTGAAATTGCGTTGCATTGCGTTGTTTTGTCTCGTCTTGTGCTGTGTGCTGTCGAAAATGCTACGTCAGCATCCTTAACTCATTTCTTGCACTTTTATTCTGCCATTCAGTGCAGTCCTCGCTATTGGATTTTTCTTCTCGTCGAATTTTTGGGAAGTTCTTTATTATTTCTTTTCTCGACATTAAGTGGCGCAATGTTTCGTTATTCTTCGCTCCCAGAGGCAGGAAGCATTCGACTTTAATTACTTTGTATTGTGCTGATGTTGCACAAAATTTTAATTTTCCCAAAAAGGATGCTTACGTAACGCATGTCCGCCGCATGCAGAGAATTATTTCATGCAACACTCAACACACTCGTCGTCGTCGTAACTTAAATATCGTTCAGTTCGCTTTTTGACTTGATGCCTTTTTTCTACTACGTACGATTTATTACGGAATTTCATGTTGGGCTTCATTTCATTTTAAATGCGCAGTAAATGAAAGATGCAACATTAAAATTTCTATACGCTACCATATAGCAGGTCTAATGGCACTTCAGGAGGTGTGCTTTTGATATTGTAATTAATTATCTAGAGAGCTTAAGATCTCTTAGTTTGAAATTAATTGTTACATTGATGTATGAGGATAAACGAATGTTTCATAATTGTTGGTGTGGAAAGTGCAAGAACTATTTAAAATGAGTATTAAATGAGTGAGTAGTTGGGAAAAAGAGTAAGTAAAAGAAAAGCAATTCAAAAAGCATAAATAAATGCTTAAGCATAAGCAATGGAGTTATGAAATAATTCTTCTGCAAGTAATTTATTCACTGCCACTACAAAATTCTGAATGAAAATATTTTTTGAGTAATTTATGGTCCGAATCTGGCATCTGTTTTTTCCAATCAGGTCTGAGATTGACAAATTGGGTGTCTTACCCCTTTTTTGGAGTGAAATTAATGTGCCCAAAAGTATGTTAAAATCAATTCTCGCATTATTGTTGACTTAAGGCTTAACCAAACTAGACGTGACGAGAAGTGACGAGACGATAGCAACTGAAGGAACGTTTGCACTCGCTACGTTTGTTTTGACATTTCGCCCAAAATGCTACGTTAGCAAACGAATCGAAACAGATCAGCGCTCACGTCTCCTCAAAATATTTCGTTCACTTTCGATCAGTTACGTCGTTCATTTTGGTTATAAACATTTGCTCGAATTTACTCGTTACGTTTCGTCACGTCTATTTGGTTAGCCATTTAGAGAAAGTTGGGCACATTGAACCAATATATTTTTTTGACCTCGCGTTATTTCCTTTTTTAGATATTTTATAAGCCCCTTTTTGAGAATTTGGTCATTGCATGTAAACGGTCCAGAAAACGATTATGGTCTTTTTGAGAAAAATGTAAGACTTGAACCATTTAAGGAGTTTCTCAAATGCCCCAAACAGGAAAAGCATGCAGGAATTGATTTTAGCAGACTTTTGGGCATATCAATTTCACTCCCAAGAAGGGTAAGACACCCCATCTATGACGATAGAAAAAAACGGATGCCAGATTTGGAATCAGCGATCCTAAGTAAATCAAAAAAAAAAAAAAAATTATTCAGATCTCATTCACAATTTTTTTTCCCTCAATTTCGTCGCACTGTATTTTTAATAACACATCCCAACGGGAAGAAATGAAGCTGCTTCCAAAAAGGGCGCAATAGAAGCACATCTCTGGTAGCATACAAAATATTTTCAGATTCTATTTTTTTTTTTTTATTGCTTATAAAAGTTAATAAATCTTCCAAAACTTACAGAAAAAAAAAAAAAATGGAATGGATTTTAAAATTTTTAAAAACTTCTACGGAAACGTATTTCATGCTTCCAAATGTGTGCTTCTACGGAAGCGTATTTAAAGCGTATTTCATGTGCTACTGAAGATGTGCATCTCCGCTAGGATATGCTGTGTTAAAAAAGATAAGCAGTGAGAACAGCACTGGAAGCAGCTTCTTGCTTCCCTAGAAGCGCAACTAAAGTCGTTTCAATGCGCTTCCGTTTCCCGTTGGGATCGTATGCATAGCGGGTATCCTCTGACAATTACTAAGGGAAACAAAGGGCATATAGCGTAGTCTGTTGATAAATGCGCTACGTAGAGAGAAATTTTCGAATGATCATGGTTCAAACCCGACCTATTAGTTGAAAATGCATGGAATTTCGGATTCTTTCAAATTATGACTAAAGTTCATAAAAATAATATAATTTTCAATATAAACCATTTTATATATGAACTTCTGAAAATAAATTTAAATAATGCTCTTTCCAATAAGTCAAACATAAACTGTTGACCGTAGTAAAAAAGAAGGCAACCAAACATGACGCGGTCAGCCATAAAATGCATAAAATTGACATATCTGAATGTAAGTATCGAGTAATGAAATTTGTGGAAACAAACAAAAAGTTTTATTTTAACACTTCAATGATTTTGACGAAATATCGCATACACTTTATTTTGGGGTGATCCAAAAAATTGGGTCAAATATTAACGAAATAAAAAATCACTCCTTTATAATTTTCCCCAGAGTCTTTAGTGTGCCGTCTCCACTTTAGTATCACTATTCTCAAAGTAATTGAAGGCGTAGCAGTATAGAGGGTTATACCATACATTTTTATACTCTACACCCAGGATATATTCTGTTTGTTCTTCTGTTTGTAGCGCGGAGAAGAAGGTATGGCAGATATGGAAAAGTATATATATTCTTGATCTGCGTCACCATAGCCATGTATGTCTGTCTGTCTTTCTGTCCATAAAAATCATTTTAGTATTTTTTGGGAGCAAGGTAATTCTATGAAATTTGGTACACCGCCTCCATCGTCAAAGTCTGCTTGATTTATTGAAAATGAGCAAAATTGGCCAAAGGACATGCCTACCGCCAATATAAAAAATATCTTCCAAATGCAACTTTACGAATATTTTTCACGGCAATCCAACCAAAATAGACAAAGTACTAGGAATGGTAAGCGCACGCTCTGGGCAACAACAAGGTGTACTCGGATAAGAGGGTGTGGCACTGCCTTTACAAGCCAAATTTTCAAAATATCACCAAATTTGCACAAATATTTGAAATGATTTCTGAATAAAAACTAGGCGAATTCAGACAGGAGAACGCATCATACAAGCAAAAACTTTTACTTCTAACCCATATGATGAATTAAGAACTAATCACTATCAAAAAAATTATAGAAACACCCTAAAACTACAAACCATTCAAGAGCGTTACATGTTCAACAGATCAAGCAAAAAAAGAAAAACTTTGAAAAAATTTGGCAACAATATGCCATGACCATGGAAACATTCTGTGACATCTTATAGAAAACATTTTTACAGCAGAGACGTAGGGAAATTGTGAGAAAAAGCAAATGAAGTGTAGGCAGTAAAGCAACCGTATGAAGTCCTTTAAGTGAGAATGTTTGTAAAGAAAATTTCAAAAAGTTTTTTATCGAGAATTTTTGCGGGGATTCTTGTGCACCACAAATCCGTACTCTATACAAATACATCAGCGTTTGCAAGTTTCAGAACGCATAAAGAAGTATGTATTGGGTTAAGTGGAGATTTGTGTGCGTGTGTGTGTGTTTGTGTTTGTGTTTGTCTTTTAACTTGTCATAGCGCATTGAAGCGGTAGTGTAAGCTCTTCTTGTATTTATCCTTTGGAGAGTTTGGTTGCTGCGTGCAAAGCGGCTCCACTCTGTCGTTTATAAAGTAGGAAAATTCACTTCCGTTTCCGTTCTTCTATAACATGCTGCCATGTATTTTTTGCGCCGATTTTCACTGCAAAATTTTCTTCTGCAGTTTCGTTTTTGTTTCGCTATGAATTTTGGCAAACGCTAACTGTAAAATCACTATGAGAATAGCCGAGACAAAAAAGCGACAGTGAGTGTCACTTTGTTGTTTTTCTGGCTGACCCATTTGGCTGTAATTCAGTAACTGTTTTACTATACAGCATATAGCTTGTTTTTGGGTTTTTTGTTATTTTAGGGTGTACCATAACAACTTTTTTCTTCAGTTATCAAGTCATACATTTTTCTGTTTGTATATATGACTTGTGCTCGTAAGTAAATTTTAACGTGATATATATCACATAGTTTTATATGAGCCACCCTATAGTTTATGTAAATAAATGTTGTCAAATAATTGTGTAGGTTTTTCCTTCCATTGTACGAATGCAGTAAAATTGGAGAAGGATACATGTAAATGTATGATTGTTTAATATGTATGTATATGAAATCATTTTTTTTCTTTTAAATTAATTGCAAATTTATCTGTGGCCGTCAAAAATGGCGCCTTTTGTTGACATGCGCGCTTTTTTTTCTTCTCGGATTTTAAAACCCTTCGTCAGTTCATTTTAAATAAACTGAGGTAGCATTTTTATTGTTCTGCGGTATTAAAAAAATTGGTTATAAAAGTTGTTGTCGACAGCTTAATGATTTTATGGTGAATAATTGACTGAAAATGGGTTTCAGTACACCGTATTAATAATAAAAGTGCACGCGAAAGTCGGAAAGATTGATAACTTTTCTTTAAAACATTTAAAAGTTTTTGCTTGTATGTGATGTACCATGCTCCACAATGGTATGGCAAAAAAAAAAAAAAAAAAAAAAAAATAGAAGTGTTCCAATAATAATGGTTCAGAAAATTCCAAAAATGAACATGAAACGACAACGGACAAGCCTATCTCCCATAGAAAATTAACTAAAATTCGTTAACCCTATAGGAATGCAACACATTATTTCCATATAGAACTACTTACATTGCGAAGGTTTTCTTTTCCAAAATAACAAGGTTCTTTCTGACAATGGATTTTGGTTAAGGGGGTTCAAAGATTCTCCCTTTTAACGCATTCTCGTGTTTAATCGACATATTAAACTATAGGGGGGATGTGTGTACCTTGTTCCGCTTTACAGTTTTTTCAATGTGCTGGATTTTCCAAAAAAGTTTCTTTAGTTTTTTGATTAAGTTATATTTTTACAATGCTTGCCGCATCAAATGACGTGGCCATGATATTTCTATGTCTTACCATTGAGTATATATATTAGTTTTTCCGTTGTAATCTCAAACGGTCCAAGGTACACCATGCAAGTGTACCTTGGACTATAAAAAATAAAAGAGAATACAATGTACACAGGTAATAAATTATGAAAGAACCATTTATTATGTAATCAAAAGAATCATTTTTTTTTAATAAAAAAAAAAAAATTAACCATAAACAAAAATTATAAGAGAAAAAAGTGCATTTAGTAAAAAACAATTAATTAAACAAAAATGGTTGCAAATAAATACATAAATCACGCAAATAATAATAATAATATTAGAGTAATTTAGGGTAATGTGGACTATGCGGGTAATTTGGTGCACCCTTTTATTTCTCATATTAAAGACTGCACAACAATTCTGGTTATTTGTGCACAATAGAAAGCGAAAAACATATTCTTTACGCACTTTGGCTTTTCTAGAATGCTAATTATTCGTGTGAAATTCTTAGCATATGCTGTGAGGTCAAGTTGACTTATTTGTAGTACTTGGTGAATAACTAAGTTACTTCCTCAGAACTCAGTTTTCTAAAATTCAAATAACTCTAATGCAATTGTGGATCTATTATTCAACGAAAAAATGCATTAGCAAGTCTGATTTTACATTTCTTTTATATAATCAATGATTATTTCAAAAACATGATGTATTCGGGTAATGTGGACTACCCCATATTATATACCGTATATCAACTTTGACTACTATTACACCTTAAAAAGCTAATTGCATGTGTAGGATACCCGAGTTTGAGTAATGTGGAGTACTATTTTACGTATGATTCGATAACCCTTCTTACTTATTCACATGTTAGTATGAATTTGGTTTATCTTACCAGAAAATATTATTTAATAAGAATATAAAGCTATTTCATAGCAAATATAATCTTAAAAATTACTACTCGACTTTTAGTCAACAAAATTTGTGAATAACGGTACTTCTTTAGGAAATGGGCAGGGTGAGCCACATTACCCGACACTTTTCTTTTTCAGCTATTTTTAGGTACTTTCAATTTAACTGGCCTCACGCTTGAAAATTTTAATATTTTAGTACATAAATTATCAAATAGTAAAAACAATAGAATAACTAACACAAATAAATTGACCAAGCTTACCTATTACCATTACTTTGGTAGAACTTGGTAAAAAAGAAAAAGGTAACCACATTACCCTAAATTACTCTATATTGAGAGGCGATTATATCATCCTGGTTGCCCGTCGAAAAAGGTTCGCTGGTCAATAAGCATAGGTCCAAGGTACACACAGACAGCATGTTTTAAAAACTGTCAACACACATAACATATATTAATGAAAATACATCTAAAACACAATAAAAGCTTAAAACAATAACTAAACTTCCTTCCTTTATATGGCTATATCTCCATATGGAAAAATCGAAAAATCCCTCAAAATCCAATTTGAAGCAAAAAGTTGCAATTTTCAGCTGGATAATTATAATTATCCAGCGATTTTGAGGATTTTGAGCGGTTTTTCGATGTTTTCATATGGCTATATCTCGGTAACGAGCCAAAAATATTGTTTTGATGACTTCAGCAATGTTGTAGCTATTGAATAGAAGAAAAAAAAAAAAAAATGCCGAACAAACTTAACCGAAAAAAATTCATCTAGTGCCTTAAAATCGCAAAAATTACCATAAAATCCTTATATGAGTAAACTTTGCAAAACGCTCTGGCAGAATTACTTGTTTCGGCGAGTACTTTCGACCTTTATAACGGATTTTAGTTCACCATCTATGACTTGAAAAATGTTGCACTATGTTATCTTACATGTGCAACTGTTGAGTGGCAACCGACACTCGGACCATGGTACACTCGGACCAAGGTACACACATCTCCCCTACGATCCTTACATCTGAGGTGTAGCATGTGTTCAACAAATTTTTGTGGGATATTACGGGGGATATTTTTGCAGAAAATTTTAAGCCTCTACATTCCCCAAATATTGGTAATTTTTACCATTTTCTTAATAAAGAACAAAAATTACACTGAAAATGTGAAAATATGGATAATGTATCACAGAAAAATTTGCTATGAAATTGTGCCACAGAAATATTTGCTATAAAATTTCACTACAGTCATTGAATATTTAAATATCGAAATATCATCCCGAAGGCTATAAAATTGACCAAACCGATGAAGACTTACATTGTATTTTTATCACACTTTTTAACGTGTTATTCATGTCTTGGGAGACATATAGTGAAATATTTTGTAAAATATTTTTGTAGAACATCTTAGCCCATTATAATCCATTTTTTGGGAAAAAGGGTCAGACAGACCCACAAAGTCGGAATGTAATGGGTTAATACATTTCGAAAAAATTTTCTTTGTGGGCACATATATGGACATTAATTTTCCCACTCAAGCATAATAAATTTAACAACATGACGCGAAAAACAAAAAGATTTGAGTTTTATGTGCTTAATAAATCACTGTCCACATATGTGGACATTTTGTTGTTTGGGGTTTTGGAGTTGATCTTGAATTATCATGGTCTTCCAAAAGCGAATATAATAACAGATTCGCCGAAAAGACTTTACTTTGAAAGATATTTTTGCTATAAATTGCAGAAATATGCTGTTTTGAGGAGTATTTTTTTGAGGTGACAATTTATAGACGTATCACATAGTAAGTTACTTTTTTCATTGGGATCAGATATGTAGCTATAATCATTCTCTTTAAATTTGTTCTCCTTACTTTTTCAATTGAATTTTACTTACCGAATTATTATACATTGAAATAAAGCTCACCCAACTCCATGCAGATATATGTAATTAATAACTTTATATGAAAATGAGATAACTTTACTTCAATGTGCTATGACTCTGAAAGTGTTAATATAATTACAAAAATGTTAAAGGTTCAATTTAATGAGGAAGATTGCATTTATGGAGATGAATCGAGATGAGATCGATGAGGACTTTAAGTAATTGCTTCATATATTTGAAGCCAAAAAAAGTTATTAATATAAAAATTTTTGATAAGCATTCACTATTAACTCAAATAGTCGAGGAAATGGGTCATAATCGATTGCAGATAATCTACCTCCGATTAAAATCGTTACTGGAAACCAAAAAAATAAAAAAAAAAGATCAAATTAATATGACAAATTGTTTGGTCGTGCGTACCAAATTAATATCGCATATTTATAGGCGATTACGCTGCAAATGGAAATAAAATCGTAAAAAATAAAATAAAATAATGCAAAATCCGTTTAACAACAAAAAATAAGTAGTTGCTGTTTTTTTTTTTTGTCAATTATGTTGCGAAATATAAAGCTCAACAGAAAAAACAAACCCAACCAAATGGAGAAAAATGTATACTGCCAAATACCAAATGAAATATGCAAAAATAAAAAGCGCTTTTAATTGTTTTTTTTGAATGTATGTAGCAGACTGATTCGAAAAAATTGTTTTTTTTTTTTTGGAATTTCCACGTTTACACCCTAAAATCTGGAAGAGTGTGTCAAAAAAGTGAGCTGAGATTGTTATTGTATATGTAATTACAGATCACTTTTTTGGCACCCTCTTCCAGATTTTTGGGCGTTATCGTGGAAATTCTAAGAAAGTTTTTTTTTTTTTTTTTGAATGAGTCTAGTATGTACGTTACTAAGCATATATAAGCTGAAATATTTCATACTGTAAACTGTTTAAATATTCAACTTTTTAGCTTCTTTATTATACTCGAATGAAAGCATGAATAAAATTTTTTAAAAATTTTGACTTTGTTGAGTAAAAAATAATAATTTTATTTGCTACCAACAAGCATGGATCAGATGACATTGTTTGTTTGATAAGTATTAAACTTTGAGTATATATGTATGCATGTATTCTCTTTTAACTCCTTGAAGGAGCATCGGGCCAATATGAAACTTCTCCATTCGTCGCGATCCCTTGCGATGACTTTGATCTCTTGCCACGACTATCCCGATTCTTGGATTTCCTTTTCCAGCGACCTTTTCTTTTTTTTTTTTGGGTCTACCACGTGCTCTACTGCCTTGTGGATTCCACTCAAGAGCCTGGCGACAAACCTCGCTGTGTGGTTTCCGGAGAGTGTGACCAATCCATCCCCATTTGCGCAGCTTGACCTCGTTTGCTATAGCCCTCTGATTGCATTTTTGATGTAGCTCGGCATTTGATATAGTCCGAGGCCACCAAATCTTTAGTATACGCTTTAAGCATTTGTTGACGAATACTCGAATGAAAGCATGAATAAAATTTTTTAAAAATGTTGACTTTGTTGAGTAAAAAATAATAATTTTATTTGCTACCAACAAGCATGGATCAAATGACATTGTTTGTTTGATAATTATTAAACTTTGAGTATATACCATTAACAAAAAATCGTTAATTTTGAAAACAGGAAAAGTACACATGTTTTATGAAGCTCTGCCACAATCTGAGATAGTTCTATGTCCAACGAGAAATATTCAATTAAAAACATAATGCCAGCAAGAGACCTTTGCACGCTTGGCTATCTAGTTGACATAAAGCTAACTAATTTGCAATCAGATATTAAGCTACTTCGCAATATGACATCATTTGTACCTTAACTTTAACAATCGATTACCGTTGCATTTGAAATGCATTATTTAGGTAGGGCGCATCACCTTAGCTCATTATCGTCATCATGACATAAAGCTAAAATGTCTTTAACAGTGGGGTATCATTTCGGATCCTTTTGACTTCGAATCGGTTGAACTAAATGACCTATGCTGTCAACATTGCAGGTGTTGACAGCACTATGCAAACTCCTTGATTAGACTAATCGTATACAATAAATTTCAGCGAAGAACTTTTTTTGAAAAGTCATTATGATTTAGGATGTGAAATCAGCAGCATATGGTATGAGATTTATGTGTTTCTGGATAGCGTTTTTCTTTTTTTTTGTTGTGAGATAAAAACTTGGATACTGGTTAAAAAAACAAATTTCCAAATAAAAGATATATTTCTGTAAAAACTCCTTCAATTTTAAAATTTTCTGATTTTAAATGTTTCATTATGTAGAATTTTTATTATACATTCTATCAATTTTGTCTTTATTTTGTATTATAAACTTAATGTTGCTTTTATTTTGCACATTAAGTTGAAATTTTACTCGAAACTGCTAAAGTAATGACATGCTTCACACATTTTCTTCCGCAGACATCAATCTGAGTAGGTATCATATTTTATATTTTATATTCATATTTTTTTCATAAACAAAGTTGTTGCTGCTACCATTTTTTTAAGCTCATTACCAAGTTTCTGCTTTTGCTGCCAAAGGATTGACGCTAGTTTTTATCGTAACTATTTGAAAATATTTTTTATTTTTTTATTTTTATTTTATTTCTTGGCTTCCAGTAAAAACCAAAAAATGCAAAGAAGCAAATAACCACATAGCAACAATCAAAAGGATATAAGGATATAAGAAATCCCAACCAATATAGCAGAAAATTTAAAGAAAACTTTATACTTTTTTTATGCATATGAAGCGGAAAATCCTTTCACGCGTTGTAAAAATCAAGAAAAAAAATTAAGCCAAAAAAAAAGTTTCCCATCAGACTTGTCAGCAACAGCACTATGGTAAATGTGCTATCAGCAGAATGTAATAAATTAGCCGCGTAAAAGTTAAATAAAGTAAAAGAAAAAAAAATTGATAAGACCTTGAAAATGTTCGTCTTAAAATGCTTTAGTATTAAAATGAAGAAAACATGGTACTAGCGTCAGTGTTTGATACAATAAATGGTATAAGCTAATGGGATTTCTATGTATGTACGTGGCAAGTCCCAGTATTTAGCTCTTTTCCCAGTGCTTACCTGAAAATTTTCAAAATCAATAAAGCCTGAGTTCAGAAAAGTTGTCTTTGGGGTACTTTAATTACTTTGGAAAATTGTTTTGATATTGAATAATATGAACGAGGTTTCAGTAACTTCTTTTTAAGCAACATTGGGTTGATAGTTTAGAATCTGGCAACTGTTTCCTTTATCTTTTAATGGCTTTTTTTAGATTGCATTATTGATTTACATTATTTTGCTGTCAACAAGCATGGATCAGATGACATTTCTTAAGCTAACTGTTTAGTGTTTTTGTACACACTCATAGTATGAAAAAACAAGGCAAAATACACATAGAAAAACAATAAATTTTTAAAGGTTATTTGTCGTTACGTTCAAGGCTTACCACAAATCTATTATCATATGAATTTGCCGACATCCAAAAGAACTTACAAGTGCACAAACTAAGCATATTGAACCTAGCGCATAGAGTTGTTGAGAATCACAGCGAAAGCAAAATAAAGCACATACAAAAAATGAAAGGCAAAATAAAAACAAAATATTTTGAAAGGTTGGTTTTCGTTACGTTTCACAGCTCACCACAGGTCTATCATAAGTCGTATTCATCGACATCTTGGAGAACTAACAAGCATACTATATTTGATCTTTAGCATAGATTTGTTAAGAACCACAGCAAAAGCAAAACAAAGCTCAAACAAAGAAAAACAAGGAAAATGGAAAACAAAAAGTTTTGAAAGGTTAGTTTCCGTTACGTTTCAAGGCTAGCCACAGGTCTATCATCAAACAAATTTGGCCGTCATCCGGAAGAACTTTAGTTCACTTTTAACATAGACTTGTTAAGTATCACAGCGAAAAGGAAATAAAGCAAAGTTTTAACATTTTTATTACGATGTAATGCATCTTTGATTTTATGATTTTCTTACATACTCCTTTGTTTGTAAGTTAATGAAGAAAAGTATAATATCAACGAGTCACATAGGAAAACCAAAAAAATTAAAACTTTGCATGATTCTCAAGATAACTATGCAGTAGGTTAAATATAAAATGCTTGTAAGTTCTGTTGGATGTCGACAAATTCATCTGATGATACTCCAATGCACGGTCTTTTTAAAATTTGTTGTTACTAGTGATGAGCTAAATTAGTCTTGGTCTTGAATCTTGTTCTTGGTCTTGGTTATTTTGCGAGACCAAGTCCAAGACGCTAATATTTTTGCAAGACCAAGACCAAGACTGCTTTGGTCTTGGTCTTGCTCACGATAATCTTCAAGACCAAGACTGCTTTTTAGTCTTGGTAATTTATAGTTAAAAGTTGTTTCGTTCCCGTTTTGAAGATAAAATCATCTCTCAATTTGTATTTTGGCATCTTAAAAACCCAACTGCTTTGGAAAAATATGGTTTTGAAATTTTGAATACTCAATATCTCTGAAAATTTTTTCAAGACCAAGACCTAGACCACGACCAAGACTCAATACTAAAACCAAGACCAAGACTCAATGTGCAAGAACAAGACAAAGACCAACACTGCTATGGTCTTGGTCTTGGTCTTGGTTTGCTTATCACTAGTTGTTACAGAATAGCTTTTAAAGCTAAATTCTGAATCTCAATATCAAAAATAGCGAAAAACCAGCGTTCTTTGAAATTGTAGGTAAAAATACCACAAAACTCAGATGTGTTACCGCAATTCTGCTATCAAATTTGGATTTAGCAACAAAAAATGGATTGAAAAATTTTTTTTGAGAAACGTAAGAAATCATTTTTGAACCAAAAGTTAAAAAATTCAATATATGCTCAAGAAGCGCAGGTAAAATTTTCCGTTGTCCATATTTTATTTAATCTAATTGCACGCAGGAAACTTTCTGCATTCTCAGTTTTGGATCCTTGAAGTATTTTCTTTGCATAAAAATTAAAAATGTATTATCATTGAACAATAAGGAAAATATCGCGTGTAATAGCAAAAAAATCAAAAAAATATTGAATTTTTCTACTTTTCTTCATTTTCAGTAATAATTTATAATATGCACACATACATACGAACATATACAAATATATTTGAGTATACTTAAATCTGCATAAATTACACAAAAAATAAAAATTACTCATTGGAGACAAGCGTAAATATTATGTAGCATATTTATGAGCGCAAAACGTTACGCCATAAAATAATCCTTGTAATGTTAAGATATTCTTTAAAAGAAAAATACATAAAACAAACAGAAGAATATATAAAATATAAAATGTGGCCAGCTTAAGCAAAAAAATGCAGAAGAGACACCACAACTCATAATAAGTAAGGCAGTCTAAAATAATAACGAAAAAACTTTATGCACAAAAGTACCATTTTGTAGTTTGCTTCTGGCCTGCAGGTGAAATTTTTCTAAAAAAGAAAAAAAAAATAAAAATTAAGAGCAATTTTATACCTACTCTAAGAGAAAGCGCTATTTTAGAGTGTACCAAGAGTTTTCAGACAAAAGCATCATCATCAAGGACCAATCAACAGATGACCAAAGGACATTTCTCGGAAACCTTCAACTGTCCACTTCCAACGTTCTGTAATTGACCATTGAAAGATGGAAAGGAAAGAAAAACCGTCGGAGCTAATGAAATTGGTGCCAAAAATAAAAAAAAAAAAACAATGGGCCACTCTATTATTGTACAATGATATACAAGAATATCATTGTTTTTGGTAAATGCTGGAGAGAGTTTTCTAACAGTGGAAGCCTTTGAAATATAAGACGCAAGTAAAATACTTTAGATTGATATGTGTAACTCATACCATGCGCTTTTGATTTATTAAAACATTTCTTAAGACATATGTGTGAGCAAAGAAAAATTTTAAAAATTTTCAAAAATTCTAAGCACTTAATTCAAAGAAAAAGTGCATTGATTCTTGTTAAAATTAAAAAAAAAGTTCTATTCACGAATACTCCATGGCATATCTTTTATATTTTACACATAAAAAATGTTATTACCTTTTTCGAACTTTTATTACTTCCTCTGTGACACAAAAAATATGAATAATCCAGTAAAGGTATTATCTACGGCCTATCCAACAATTAAATTCCCCTACACTGAAATTAATGCCACAGCATACCATTTTGTAGTTAATATATAAGTGATTTTCCAAAAAAATGTACCATTTAATGTCCCGGGGCTCAAAACTATGTTTAAACTTAGAATTTGATATTTTAGCTATCTAATACAGATACTTAACAAGAAGTTCTATACGAATGGCATAAAAAAAAAATTCTAAATATCTTACTATGAAATTATAACATAAAATGTTTAAAAGTCATTCTCCCTCCTGCCCCTTACCGTTGTCCGTTTCGCATATTACGTTGTTTTCTTAAAAAAACTTATGCAACATTGTTCGTATGTATATTTCAGTTACTGTTTCTCTGTGTTAATTCTTCGAAAATTTTTATTTTATATTGAATGGACATACCTAGAAGTTGGTCCCTCATTTTAGACTATTTTCGCTAAGTTTGTCTAATTCTAACTGTGAACTTTGTAAGTGTTGAGAAAAACGAGAACTGAGAGGTAAGAGAAGGAGGAGTCTCAGTTCTTTTTCAACTCAGCCAGTGAGTGCTAGTGCGTTTTTTAAAAAAGTTTGTAAAGAATGCTGGTGTGTGTCATTCTCCCTGTAAGTTTTTCATTATAACTGAGCATTTTTTTGTCTTTATTTAACTAAATTACTAATTATTAAGAGTGGGTATCCACCAGTTTAAATTTTTTTTGAAAATAATTGCTATTTTCATTGTGATATTATAGTTTTTGCAAGATTTTATCATTCTCCCGTATAGTAATTCTCCCACAAAATTTAATCTAAGACATTGTTGTTTATTGGTTAATTCATTAAACTTGTTGAACTACATGTAATGTTTTTCTTGAAAAGGGATTTTATCTTCTAAAACTCTAAGGTAGTTTTTTTAGTTCCTTAAAAATATTTTTTTTAATTCCTTAAAAAATAAATATTCTTTTGAATGGACATCTTTTATCACATGAGAGATGCAATGCCTCTTTGTCCGATTTCCAAAAGTTTTTGTTCAAAACTCGCTCTAAATATTTACTTGTTTATTTTGGTTAGCTTCTCTTAAATCATGCTTTTGAAACAAGGGCTTCAAACCGGTTTTGAACCAAACCGAATTTTGACTGCCATTTTTGTGTCTTGAACCGAACCACAAAACAAACCATTTTAATTTCAGAAGCGCTAAAATGAACCACGTTAAAAAATAATTCGGCTCAAAATTAAAAATTTTTTGGGCAGTTTTTATACCCTACATCCAGGGCATATTCACTTTTTCCTTCCGTTTGTAACGCAGTGAAAGAGGCGTGGCAGATATGATCAGCGTCACATCCTGAGTCGATATATTCCTATCAGCTGGTTGGGTGGGTGGCTGGCTGGCTTGCTGGCTAGGTGTACGTGGAAAAACATTTTCTGGGAAAACTGAGCAAGATAATTCAATGAAATCTAATACACTGCCTCCGTCGTCAAAGTTAGTTCGTGGGATTGAAAACGATCGAAATCTGTCAACGGACACGTCTACCATCCATACAAAAAATATATTCAAAATGCAACTTTTGGAGTATTTTTCACGACAATGCAACAGAAATACACATAAATACAATGAAGCGCAAGCTCTGGAAAAAAAACTGGGCAAATTTGAACAAGAAGGCGTGGCACCTCCCATATAAGCAAAATTTTAAAAACACTACTGTGTAGGGTATTTAATGTTTGGCCAGGCCAAAGGTTCACCCTTACTGTTTGTAAATTGTGCAATAAATTTTGCAAAGAAAAAAATCCACTTAAGGTAAAAGTAGAAAAAACTTGGATGGGTAAGCCTTAAGCTTCCTACAGCATTGACAAAAAGCGTAAAGTTTTTTACTAAATAACACTGGACGACATGAAATCTGTATTTTGGATAGTAATAGTCATTTCATTTAGATTTTGGATCGCTGAATTCGAGTCCGCCCACATAATTTCCTTTCCACATCAGGTTTTTAAATTAAGTTAACCTATAAGTGCAAATGACTTAAGTTTTGCCCATCCTTAAGATTATGTAGAATCGCAACATAATTGTTTTTTCAAAAACTACACATTTCATCTTAAAGTATAGGTTTTATCGTTTCAAATGCTGTTGAGTTTGCTCAAATATCTTTTTGTTCCGTCGAGATATTCGGTTATGAAAGATTTTTGAATTTCAATATGGCTATAGCCTAATTTCATACCTATCCAAAATTGGTCTGAACATTAAAATCGGACAAGGAATGTCTAAATTACGTGGAGTAGTGTAAGCCGTTATTTGCCGAATCTACAAACCAAAAAAAAATAGAGTTGCAAACAAACGGACAAAGTGACTATAACCCCAATGTAGGGTATAAAAACGGAGATGATAATTTTGCGCAACCAAGCAAAATTTTAAAATTACTAGCCGGAAATTTCAGTAGATCCCATAATGGGAGCCATTATGACAGCAGCCCCCGGAAGATGCGACACTTTACGACAACACAAAGATGCTTTTTTTTTGTTGCTTTCTGAAAATGTCTAAAGCAGCCAGAGCAGCAGCACTAACACCATAACAATATGTAGGAAATTTCTAAAAATGGATAAAAATCTGCATAGAAAGCTTTAAATTTATACGAGGAGTACATCATACAAATAGGGTTACTCGAGCAGAGGCAATCAAAATTTGTTTACACTTTACTTTTTTGATTCTTTTTCTTGCTAACCAAATTTTTCCTGTCTAACCGAATATTTAGCAAACTTGTGTTTGCCTTGAGCTACTTGAACATAACGGTCAATTTTGGGTTGTTACACTCACACACAAAAGAATAGAGATGAAAAAAAAAACTGTGCTTCCGGTGGTATAAAGTAATATGATACTAATGCTAATGCTGATGACAGCGTTAAACTCCAAGTTAAATTATGTACGCTTGACAGTTCATTCAACATTCATTGCAACATGAAATGCCTCCTCCATTTTGTTGTCAGTTACGTCAATATTGACACATTTGCAAATCTGCTAAATTGACAAATAAAAACCAACCTCAATATACTTGGCAAAATGAAAGCAAAAAAAAAGATGGAAAAATCAAAAGATAAATCTAAGAACCCTTCAGTTGTGGCCCAAAAATGAAAGATGCTTCTGTAGGATGAGTGAGTAAGTAGCATTCGAGAAATTACATTAAGCAGCCCCCCGCTGCCACTACCATACTCGCAATTGAGCAGTGGCAAATAAATCATGGTTTATTTTGGTTTTTTTTTCATGATTTTTCTCGTCTTTTTTTAATAAATTACTTGATTTTGCTTATCGAGTGATTTTCACTTGAATTTGTTTAGGTTTTTTCTTAAATTTTGAAGCATTTTCGCATTCGAGTGAAAAGTCTGGGTAGAATTTCGATATCTTTTGTTTTCCTTCTCCAAATAATTTTCTATCCTTAGCAATTTAGCGGGGTAGTTCCTTATGAAGATTGATATTAGCAATGAAAATTGTATCAAAAAACGGAGGAGATGGAATGATATTTATATAAGAAGTAGAGCATAAATAATGACATAATGTTAATTGGATGCCATTTTGATAAAAGTAAAAAAAATTGGAAAATTTTGAATTTTTTGCTATAAATTTATTGCATAATGTGTTAAAACTCATTCATTTACGCCCGTATCCGGATAGGATTTGGTTTTCTTCACTGTACACAAGCAAAAAAAAAAAGCCGTGGGGTTTGACGACAGTTTAAAGTAATTTCGAGGTCTCTGAAACCGAATATGAAAGCAGATTTTTCAGATCACCCTAGGTTTTCGCACCACAAGGGTCCAGGTCGAACCCTACCTACATTGTTATTTAAATCAATATTTCCCCATTTAGGAAGGACTGGAGAGGGTTTACATAAGTATATGACCAACCCCCATTACTTTTCAAAGAGAAAAATGATTTCCCTTGGGACCTAACCCCTCCGACCCCTCCTTAGGAAGCTTCCATACGTATTAAAACCCTATTCACACCATATTTTTTTTTGGTGCTCCTATATGTTTCTGAAGGAAAACTTGGTAAATCCAACAAGGGGGTGTTATGCCCCCCGTACAAAAATCCACAAAATAGGAATCACCACCTAACACACTAACTATATCAAAGCAATATTTTCACGATATTTAAGGACAATTTCAGCCAGGCTTATATTGTAAAAAATTTGGGATCTAATGATGGGGCGTTGTACCCCACATACAATAACTACAAACAACACTTAAAACACTATATCTCCGCACTTTCGACATGTATCCAATCGAAACTTGATGTATATAGTATATACCAAAAACCATACAAAAAATTGACAGGAGGGGCGTTGCACCCTCCATACAAAAAAATTCTGAATATTCAATAATTCTGGACCTTTAGCGGCTTCAAGCATAAATATACACAGTATCCACCAAAGACCATGCAAAAAATGGGTAGATAAGACCATAACCACTCCCATACAAAGAAATCATAAAATTTGTCCCCTAACGAGTGGCATATGGTTTTTTTGTATGAAGGTGCAACACCCGTGGGGCTTGAAAACTATATTCAATTGTTAAAAAGTCGCTTAAACAGAATATGAAGTCAGTTTTTTCTGTTCACCGTAGGTTTTCGAACCTCATGGGTAAGCGGCTCCATTTCACCTTATTTTAAGTTAAATCAATATTTCCTCTTTAAGGGAGAACTGAAAAGGGTTAATATGTATGATCGACACCCATTGCTTTTTCAGGAGGAACATTTCCCTTGGGGTCCTATCTCCTCTGACCCCTTTTTAGGGGGGCTTCCATACATAGTAAAATTAAATCTAAGTAATCTAGTTTTCTCACGGCAAAAGTTTGGCTAGAACAAGTAGAAATCATCTTAAATGAAATCCAAAATGTACTTTATTAAGGCTGAAGTATTCTTGCTTATATCCGAAACATGCTTTGTGTAGGTGGTGTAATACCCCCTGGTCCACTTCCTCTTATTTTAGAGTTTTTGATGGATACACATTATGTACATCCATGCATCAAGTTTCAAAATGATGCCCGCCGTAGTTGCGGAGATATATGTAGAATTTTAAGTGATTTTGTATGTCGTTTTTCAATGCGAGATGCAACGCTCTTACTATTCAATTCACATTTTAACAATATTAATCTGGCGGAAGATGGTGACAATATGGCTTCTATATGTCCATAATGGTTTAGGCATAATGCGAAGACTAACGAACACACGAAAACTCTAACTATTTTGTGGTATTTTGTATGGGCAAGAACAACGCCCCCTTGACGGATCATAAAATTTGTATGGGAACTCCCCGAAGGAGTGGTCAAAGGGGATAGGCCCTCAAGAAAAAATATTCCATTTGGGAAAGTAATGGAGGCCGATTATACATACTAACCCTCTCCGGTATGTTCTTCTAAACTCAGATATTTAAACGTGGGCAAAACATCTAGTTAATAACTTTATCCGATCCTATGTACATATATCCTAGTGTACCTCTTAATAGTGTTATAAATTGCCAAAGATCACGAAAATTTTAAGATGAGTCTCCGTTCAACGATTAAGTCCATACTTAACCATAACATTGTTTATGTAAAGGCATTTATTTGTAAAAATTTCAGATCTATATCTCTTTTCGTTTTTTCCACACATTCAAAGGAAGGTTCACTTTGTTGGGAAGTAGGCTTGTCCATTTACGAATTACGCCCAACTTTCGAATTTCTCTTTGCTAGGAGTTATAAAGGAAGCATAAGAATCATAGTTATATGTATTCTTTTTTTTTCAACTAAATGTGAGAAATATATCACTGTGCGGTTTTCACTCACCATGACATTCATATTACTGGTGTGCCTTGAATGACAATCATAGAAACTATAAAAATGAATCGCACAAATTTTCTTTTGCAATAAAACTAATTCTTTTATGAAGTTTATTAACTATTTACCAATTAAAAAAAGTTTTTTCAAATGACTAAAGTTTATCCCTTAAACAAAAAGCAGTTACAAAGTCATTTTAAACGAAATTCAAACTTTTAAAAACATAATAAAATCGATTCGTTTATCACATAAAAAATTGATGTTTCCAAACTTTTCAGTGTCAACTAAAATATATTTACGACCATTGACAGAGATGTCAAGCTTGACATTTCTCTTTTTTTTGTGCGCTACCTATTAATTATGCAACAAATTGACTCATTTAAATTGCACCATAAAAAGTAAAGTTATTTTTGTTGCAAAAGCAATAAAAAAACCAAACGCATTCTATGGTGGAATGGGCAAAGTTTGTTGCGGGAAATGCGCCGACAAACTTTTTGCAAAAAATAAAAAAATACTTTTAATGAACGCGGTACGTTGCAAGAGTGCAAAACGCGCCAATATTTTTTTTCCCCTCATGCAACACTGCAATTGTTGCATATATAATGTTTCATTGTAATAATTCCCTTTTTGTTTTTGTGCTCGCAATTTTCATGGTCGAACAAAAAGCGCTGAAAATGAACTCTCTGTTTTAAATTCTGTTTTTAATTGAATTAAAAAATTATGCTCTTTATGTAAAATTAATTACACAAAATTCGCTTCAATGGCGTTTGCTATTGTTCACTTAAACGTTTTATGTATTTTATAAATTTAGGTCAGTGTTATTAACTTTTAAGCATTTGCAATTTATGCTTTGAATTATTAAAAGGACACATATTTTTTGTGTCAGAATAACATAATTTAAAAAAAAAATAGTTTTTTAACATTAAGTGTTAGTTTTTATATGATTACACAATCGCAAAAAAATAGAATGATTTTTTTTGTCTTATATGCAGTCCTTTTGAAGCTGAATGCAACTACATTCTCGGAACTGTTATTTTACAAATGGGCGCGGCATCTCCCATATAAGAAAAGTTTTCAAAATGCTGTGCAGAAAGTTTTTTTTTAAAAAAAAAACCCAACTAAATTTCACTAAGACACTAACGACAGTAAGTCCAAGCTCTAAGCGAAAACTTGGAGAAGAGGGCGTGTCACCACCCATATAAGCAAAAGTTTCTAAATGCTGTACTGAAAACGTTTTTCAAGATTTTAAAACCTAATTTCGCACAGATACTTGGTAACTTTTCCTGAGTAAGAACTAAGTAAATTCAGACAAAAAAGCGTAGCACCTTTCGTACAAACAAAATTTTCAAAACAATCCAGTGTAGGGAATTTAGTTTTTGGCCAGGCCAAAGGTAACACCCTCACTACTTTTTTTTTTTTTTTTTTTTTTTTTTGGGGTGCCTTTATTATTCAAAATTAATGCATGCTGCATGATAGAGATATTTACTTGTACTGATGCACTTACGTACACATATACCCAAGGGGATTTCAAACGCTTCTTAGCGCTTATTCCCAACGAAACTTAGAAGCACTTACTCAATGGTATTCAAATATCAAAACCTGTTTAAAAAAGACGGGAAGAGAAAGAGAACAAAATATAATATAAAAAAAGTACCTAGGTAATATAAAAAATTTTACACACACGTTACTCAAGTTCGCAATCGACATGGGTTCAATCCTCAGTTTCGTTGATTTATTTTCTTTTTTTTTTTATTTAGGTATTATAATTTTTTTTATTTTACTTTTTTTATTTCAGTTTTTCATTTTTTTTTTCAATAATTTATTAGCTTTGTTTAACTGAATTGAAACTGAATACAAAATGATTTTTTGTAAGGCTGTAGGAAGCATTCGAATATCAAATAGGCGTGATAACACTATCAAAGAATCCCGGATATAGTTGTTTCATATAGTAAAGAAGGTACACAGGATTCTAAAAAGCTTACCCTGCGAGTAAGGTTCCCTGCGGGAAAGGGTCAGAATATGCCCGAGGTAAGCATGCCTATCGTAAGGGGCAACTAAAAGCGGGTGAAAAGCCAGGGTGTGGAATGCGTAGCATTGGACAGCGATGCGCCTTGAAAGAAGACCCACAATGCCCGTAACTGGCACTGACAAGGCGAGTCGATGCCGCCTTAAAATAAAAATCTTGTCAAAATCCTGAAACGTCTGACCCAGAGTGGGCGGCCCCAGGTCAACGTCTGTTTCAGATTGGGCGGGTGAAATGAAAAGTGAATTTGGCCACTATATTTGCAGCGCTTGCCGGATCCAGCTTTAAGCTTATAACTTAGTGCGTGGGGCGTTGCCGAGAAGATTATACTAATGAAGCATGGATCGAAAAACGATGGAAAATAACTCTCCAAGTGGTACCCACCAGAGTGTGGTTAATCCACCTGCCTCGGCAGCATGCACATTGGATTTGTAGTGTAGGTGGAAGAAACATGCATAGTTAGGAATGATTCTCCTATAACTGGAACCAATATGGTTACTCTAAATTTTAAAATCCTTTCGATGAAAACTCGAACACGCATCGGCTCTTGGAATGTCCGAACTGAACCAGGCAAAATACACCAAGCCGTTAGAGAACTCCACAAATTCAACCTTGAGATATTGGGATTAAGCGAGTGTAGATGGAACGATGCCTGCAAATATGTACTTCCTGACGGCAAAAAATTTCTATACTCCGGTAGAGCGCAAAATTACATCCACAGGGATGGAGTTGGATTTTTGTTAAGTAAAACTGCAGTAAAGGCAGTTATGGCATGGAAACCTGTAAACGAAAGGCTGATTTGGTGTAGATTTCGAACCCCCGCAAGAAATATTACCATCTTTCAAGCATACGCGCCCACCAAGTTGGCAGAGAGAGAAACCAAAGATGAATTCTACAGCCAGCTCGCCGCAGCAATAAACAGTGCTCACAAAAACGACATTATATTGGTAATGGGCGATTTGAATGCCAAAGTAGGCTCAGAAAACCTTAACCTTGAGCATGTGATTAAAAGACATTGTTTAGGTGCGAGAAATGACAATGGAGAGCTTCTCATTGACGCCTGCAATACAACCGGTCTTGTCGTTGGAGGTACGCAATTCCCACACAAAAAATGCCGTAAAGCTACTTGGGTGTCTCCAGACAACATCACTGAAAACCAAATCGACCACTTCTGCATTAGCAGAAAATGAAGAGGGAGTCTTCTGGACGTATGAGTAAAGAGGGCCGCTGACATAGGCTCCGACCACCATCTTCTCGTCGCGGTCACTCGTCTAAAACTTGCCGCTAACAAACGTCCCAGCGAACAATCTGTAGCAAAAAAATTCGACGTGCTTAAGCTTAAGAACGACGAGATACGCAGATCTTTCGTAGAAGAACTTAAGACAGTTCCGTTCGATTGTGGTGGAAGTATTGAAACATCATGGAGGGCCGCTAAAGAGGTTTCGACCCTCAAACAAGAAGCACTGGATGAGCGAAGAAACGTGGGTTCTTGTCGAAAAAAGAAGAAGCGCGAAAAAACTGAGAGACGACACTAAAACTAGAGCGCAAAGAACGTCCCCGAAAAGGTCTTTAACTCTCTCAATAAAGAAGTCAGGCGATCGTGCAGACAAGATAAAAGAAGAATGTATAATGACCTCGCGAGCGAAGCCGAAAGCGCTGCAAATGCTCAAAATCTCGGGCAGCTTTACGATATCATCCGCAGATTATCAGGCAGAAAACACCAACAGAGCCGCCCTATCAAAGACAAAAATGGAAATCTCTTAATATCCGCGGACGACCAACTAAAGAGATGGAAAGAGTATTTTTGTGATTTACTAAATCCCATGTCTACCACATCCCCGCAACCAGAATCACCAACTACAACTGCTGCAGTGACTCGCAGTAGTAGCCGAATACAAACACCGCCGCCTACAATCGATGAAATAGTGAAAGCTATCCAAAGCATGAAAAACAACAAGGCCGCCGGTATAGATCAAATAACAGCTGAACTGCTAAAGGCATGTCCCATAACATCAGCTAAAATTCTGCATCCTCTGCTCACCAAAATCCGTTATATCCACCAAAACGAGAGTGCGCATTTTTGATTCGAATGTGAAATCGGTTTTGTTATATGGGTGCGAAACGTGGCTTGTTACTGAACAACTAACGAACAAGCTGCAAGTATTCGTCAACAAATGCTTAAGGCGAATACATCACCGAGCTACATCAAAAATGCAATCAGAGGGCTATAGCAATCGAGGTCAAACTGCGCAAATGGAGATGGATTGGTCACACTCTCCGGAAACCACACAGCGAAGTTTGTCGCCAGGTTCTTGAGTGGAATCACAAGGTAGTAGAGCACGTGGTAGACCCAAAATCAACTGGAAGAGCTCGCTGGAAAAGGAAATCCAAGAATCGGGAAAGTCGTGGCAAGAGATTAAAGTCATCGCAAGGGATCGTGACAAATGGAGAGATTTCATATTGGCCCTATGCTCCACCTAGGAGCCAAAGGAGAATACATACATAATAAGATATTCAATAAAATAAAACACTAAAATATGCACATCCGCCATATTGAGTCAAACACCAATCAGATAATTTTTTAATTTTAAATGATTTTGATTGGCTGACGATGATATGATGCTGTGTTACCAGATCAACGTATTTTTTTCTCATATAATTTTTTTTTTTCATTTACCCCTGAAAAGTTTTACAAAAACCGCAATACTGTATTTATTTGAAAAAAATATTTATATGTTTTTGTGTCAAAATATTTAAATAGATACATAAGTATATGTCAGTGGCGTAGAGGTCTAACAAGTTCGTAATTGTAAGTAAAAATAAAATCTTTCTATCACACGGCTGTCCACAGCTAAAGTCCTAGAGCGGTCAGTTCGTTTCTTTTTTTTTCGTTTTATTGTAAGAGCGCTTCCCGTCACATTGCAAATAAGAGTTTCAAAATGGTTTTTCCGTAGTGCTTACGGAGTGGAAGCGCTTATTAAAGAAAAAGAAGCACTTTAAAAGGCTTTTTGAAGCACTTCTTTTCCCGTTGGGTATTACAAAGTATGTGCATAGTATGGAAGTGGTTGTGTACTTAAGCGTATTTTATTTTATTTCTGCTGGGTACTTCTGTGCATTTCCGTTTTCCGGCGCTGCTGTTGCTGGCTGGCTGTCAGTTTGCTGCTGCTTTGATTTTCTCAGCTTCATTTTACTTAAAAAAACATTTTATTATCTTTTGAATTTTATACTTTTTTTTGCTTCACATTATGATTTCTTTTTATTTGCACACTTTGTTGTTATAACGCATGTGGTTTTACTGTTGTCGTTGTCGTTGTGGTTGTTGCTGCTGTCATGTTCATCTTGTTTTTTGTATCTGCAACATCTTTTGCTCCTCGCAACTTTCTTAGTGGCTGTGCTATGATTTTAGCCACTTTATACATTTCACTTTTCGATGTAAAATCCTTGTTTGTTTCGTTGTTGGTTTGAGTGAATCCTGGTTGTTGGTTGTTGGTTATGGCTTTTGGTTTCTTGTTCAGTTCAAGCGTTTTATTTGACATTTTGGTCATTGGATATTTTTGTATGTAGTTCGGCAAAGTTGATATGAAATAAGATTTGTTTTGTGGTAAGAAATTGGATTTTTATTAATGCAGAAATAATGTAAAATTTTGAAAAAAAAAATGTTTTTGTTTAGTTTATGTTTAGTTTAGTGGATTAAGTTGATCAATAATAAAGATTTAGGTGCCTTCATAACCTGAGAATACCATGCATTAATGAAACAGCGAATAAATGACTCCGGAGAAGAATAGCTGTGACCACAGAAAGCAGAAATTAATATTTAATTTCGCCGTTTATCTTTTGCTTATGCATTTGGAACTTTTCCTTACAAATACTTTAAAAACTATGAAGGGAAAAGTTATAACTGTGACATATCTGTATTGTATGTTACATGATGCTGCACATGTTTTGATAAGATATTACCAAGAAAATATTCGAAATAATAATTTATTCCATTCGCAGTGCAAACATCATATGATAATCATGTGTCACAATAAATGTTTTGCATCGCGACATGTGAAACGAAAAAAATTGAGGCAAAAAAATATTAAAAAGAAGTCGCCAAGCTTCTGCTGCTGCTGCTGGCAACTGTTTAAAATGCATAAATCGTAGCGTTCACTTAAAAACATATTTTTTCAGAGTCAAAATGAACGACTTAAAAATCAAGTAAACTTTTCCCATGGAAATTTCGCAGCAACATATCCACTTTGACACATGTGTCGCTTGCATGAACGTGAACGCACCTACATATGACATTTTGACAGAAATATCAAGAAAAAGAATATGAAGCAGCATAAATAATAGTGGGAAAGAAGAAGAAAACAGAAGAATAAAAAGCAGCTACAACAAAGAAACATTTGTAGCAATATCTTCATTTCTTTACTTGTAACTAAATAAAATTGTACCATGGATTTCTATTCTTTCTTTCTTTTTGCATTTTATCAAGTTAAAGAATAATGCCAAAAAAATGCGAAAGAAAAAAACCTGAAACATACAAGAACACTTCAACCAACAACACTAAATATTGTTGAAGGCACCTTCAACCAATTTCAATCATTGGCAACAAAAACGTGATGGCACAGTAGCACATTGTGTACTGTGATGCAAAAAGTTCGAGTTCGAAGAAGTGACTAAAGATTGGCAGCTAATTTAGCACAAAAGTTACGCTATAAGGACAATCACACAAAGTTAGATAGAATAAATAACAAACTAAAACGCACGAAAGAGTTCACACCACGTTCTTAAGTTTATTTGAAATTGGAAATGGTTGTAAAAATTTATCAACTTATTTTACCATATCGGCTCTAGAGTAGATTAAGTCAATTCATTCTTTGAAATAGGGATATACTCGTAACCTATGAAAGAATTTTTTTTCTTATCCTCTAACAAAACGTCTCCGATTCATATTATGACACTACTTTTGCCTCGTAATGGAACACAGGCCTTTTGGTATGGTCACTCCTCAATTATATTTTTTCTTTCAAAATTTTTTGTGTAGAAATGATAAAAGTGTAAAATAAACGTTCGAATAAATAAATTTATATCGCGACCTTAGAACAACAAGGTTCTAACTGACATTTTTTGTGAAATTGAGTTATATATTGCTTCGTACTAAATAGACCACGCTCTTTCGATTACCGCTACTCAAATATATGTATCTCGTATGGTTTCTGAGATAATTAATGAAATTGAGATGCACAAGGTTCTATCTACACATATTCAAATTAAAATTGATTTCACAAAGTTCTAACTGCCAGATAGAACTTTGTGTTTCTGTAAGAGAGCAGGCAAATTAGAAAAAATCATGTAATTTTGGTAAACAAGCTCCGATTTTGAGCCGACATGGCTCATTTTGTTAGTAATTGGACTTAGAAAAAACCAACACTTAAGATTTATGCAGATTTTGAAAAAAGGTCGAAAAACGGTTTTGGAAAATTAAGGAAATCGAATCGAAGATAGTCATTTTCGATATAGTTGCCAACGCTGAATCCGAATATGGCATCAGAGTTGCTATATCTTATATGGTTTCGGAGATATTCTATCATAAATGTTAAAAAAATGATCAAAACCATGATTTTTGAGGCTGTTTAGAAGACGCAAAAAATAGTTTTTCTCTTTTTTATTGAATAAAATATAAAGTACTGTTTTTCTTCTTCAAAACGAGATACAAACTGGCCTCGTGTGATTTTTATTTAAAAAGTTATACTCGATTTAAATGATACATGAAAGTATGTAAATTTTTCGAAAACCGTTTTTCGACCATTTTTCAAAAACTGCTTGAATCTTAAGTGCTGGTTTTTTCTAAGTCCAATTACTAGCAAAATGAGCCATTTCGGCTCAAAATCGGGGCTTGTTTAACAAAATTACACGATTTTAACTAATTTCCCTTCTATCTTACAGAAACACAAAGTTCTATCTGAAAAAAAATCTTAAAGAAACACAAAGTTCTATCTGGCAGTTAGAACCTTGTTTCTCAATTTCAAGTACCTTATCGTTTATCAACAAAGTTCTATCGATTTTTTAAACTTAAATTCCTTATTAACTAGGCAACGTATTTTAATTATTTTAGTATCAATGAAATCCTCGCGATAATCAAATGCTTGTAATATAAATAACATTGTGATTCATGAAAGTTATACGACACGAAATATTCAAACATAGATTTCTTGAAAGTGATGTGAGTGTAGATAGAACCTTGTTGTTCTAAGGTCGCGATATACTACGGCTCATGACGAGATAAGACTTTTCTCAAAAATCGAAAAAGTTTTCTTGATATTTTCTTGTACATATACTACTTTGTTGACTTAATTTACAGTTAGTTTCAAGACAATTTCTATTTTGTGAAACGTTCGAATACATATAAGACCTATCACAAAAAATAAAAATGAGAAAAAACCTAGCTCCCAGGGGCTAAAAAGATTTCTATTGGTGTAAGTATCAAGCATAAAGATTTTGGTCGCGATCAGAAAATATTTGGTCGTGCCCCCAGGTTTTTGAAGGTCGGTAAAACGCTATTTATATAAAAAATATGTGGCTTTTATCAAAAGAATCAGTTCTATCTATGAAACTATTTGACATCAGTTAATGAGATTTGATATATGTACATATGAACAATGCTTGAGTTAATTGTATCTAGTAAAAAAATGGATGATGCCACGCCCTTAAACCGAAATTCATCGTATTTCTGGAAATATTGCACTCGAGGGAATAAGATTCGGTACATATGTAATTGGCACAGGGAAAAAAATGTGTCTATAAAAAATGGGCGGGGCCATGCCCCTTCCTTCTAAAAAAACAAATTTGTTAAATCTCTGAAACTATTTTACACATATGAATGTAGGAATTGTAGGCTTTCTTATCTTCTTTTTAATAAAAATGCACAAAACAACACTTTTCAGTTTCTCAATTATTTATTTACGCATTTATTTTAGTTCTTTTTATATAATCTTGCAATATTATTTACATATAAGTTCTTCTTTTAAATTATTAATTCTGTTCTTTTCTTTGTCTTTTATTTCACTTCTTACATGTCCGCAGACAACCGTCTTCACTAACTTCTCTTCACCAACTACTGAGTTTAACTGTCGTTTGTTCGTTTATTCAAACCTTTCCATCGTGTTTGTTTCGTTCAAGTTTCGTTCATTTTTTCAGTGTTGACAAGTCGTCCGTTTAGCTCCGTTCCCACATGAATAAGATTTGATTTCAGGTAAAGTGAAGCAAACAGGACACTGTAATGATGTTAAACCAATTTAAGATACTTAGTTAGTATGGAAGCAGTATTTTTTTCTGTTCTAATTTTGGTTTCCTTGGTATGGACGCCAAGCGAAAAAAATTTGTTTCCG
Organism: Calliopum simillimum; assembly: GCA_951812925.1. Taxonomy (NCBI): domain Eukaryota; kingdom Metazoa; phylum Arthropoda; class Insecta; order Diptera; family Lauxaniidae; genus Calliopum; species Calliopum simillimum. Next base: position 95,961,792 of record OX638371.1, read on the forward strand.
ATCGGAACGTATTTCACCGTGCCCCAGGCCGTTAAAGATCGGAAAAACGCTATTTATACGAAAATAAGGGAACAATCAATCTTATCTTTGAAATGTTTGACATAGGATAAGATTTAGTACATAATATATTATTATTATATTATTATATTATATTATTATTTTATTATATTATTATATTCATATATTATATGAACAATACTTATAAAAAAAAAATGGGCAGCGCCTCGCCCCCTCCACCCGAAATTTGTCGTATATCTGAAAATATTTGACTCAGGTAAATGAGATTTGGTACATATCTAATTGGCACTGGGAAACAAATTTTCAATAAAAATAGGAGGCCATGCCCCCTCATGCTAAAAAAAACTAATTTGTCATATCTCTGAAAATATTTGGCACGGGTGGTTTGATTTCAGAAAAAGTGATGCGAGTTCTTCAATATTTTCCGACTATTTAACAGTTTTCGATTTCCATCGAAATACTTTGCTAGGCCCACATATTTCTAGGGCTTTCGACATTATTGTAAAATTTTGTCAGAATGCTAGTATTTCGATGACTCCAATACTGCGAACATTTAATATTTGTAAGATTGGTCGAGATTTTTCGATTTTTTCAGAATTCTTCGACTTTTCTGATTTTTTTGACTTCTGCATTTTTATTTTGAATTTTCCGAGTTTTTCACATTTTAGAACAAACTTCGACACTTTTAGCAACATGTTTTAACTTGTTAAAATTTTTTAAGTTTCCCATATATCGGTTGTTTTAACATTTTCGATTTTGTCAATGTTTCTCAAGAAGTTTATTTGAAAAATGTATTCGCTTTTTCTTGATACTTTTTAATTTTCTTATATAACATCTTTTTATTTCAGGACATTTTTTTCCAGAAAAAATTAAACTTTTATTTTGACATTTGAGGGGCATAGGAGCAAAGGCAGCAATCTCCATTTTTTTGTTGAACGTGTCTGATAGCGTTTGATCACAAGCTACTATCAAATGCAAATAGATGGCACCATCATAGAGGTATAGAAACGAAGGTGGCAGTGTCTCCTTAAGTCATGGACATGTTTGATAAATACATCTAGTTGCGTTTGATGATAGCGAGTGATCAAACACGTTCAACAAAAAAATTGAGATTGCTGCCTTTTCTTCTATACCCCTCATTTGATAAAAACGTAAAATTTTTCCCACTGTGCAGTTGCAACATCAGCAATACGTATGAAGCTACAACGTAGTAGTAGTTGTGTTGACAGACAGTTTGAATAGCAGACAAACAGGCTGACAGATACACAGTTAGAAAAACAGACATCTAACAAATACACGCTTGAGTGTCTGACTGACTGACACTCAAACAAAGCACTCATACAGTGGAAGCAGCGGCAACAGCATCGTGCAGGAAGGATGTTAAGTAAAAAAAAAATTTCACATTGATAGCGCTGTCGCTTACAAATGAGTTGCACGCAGATGACAGGAGAGCAAATCACATTTAGAGAAATACTGACATTTTCCAAATAGCAGAAGTGCACTACGCTGAAATATCTGCTAAGAAATTGTATGAAAAAAAAAAAAAAACAGAAACACTCGCATTTTTAAGGAAGAAGTGCAGCACAAAACAGGTGCTCGTATATCCTTACAAATATTACCAATAAATAAAAGTTGCATAAATGAAGAAATCAAAATTCTATCAAGGAAAATAGGTAAAATATATTACGTGGACTTTATTTTATTGAAAATTTTTGCACACACATACATATGTAGCAGCTGAATGCAAGTATTTATTTATTGTTGTATGAAATGAAACAATATTGCTAAGGTTACAAGTTTGTACAACGATCCATCCTTACTCGTAGTGCGTGTCATGTCAAATATTATACTTTAGCGGCAGCTTTTTTGCTACAATTTTACAAAGCTAGCACTGCTAAATTTACTGACAGATTGATTGACTAACAATGAAGTTGGTATTATGTTTAACATAGCAATATGACATTATAGCATAATATTTGCCATTTCTTTAGATATTCATTGCGTATACATTCTTACAATAATCAGTTGTATTAAAAGTATTAATAGCGTTAAGACTAAGTATGATTAAAGACACTGAATTGCTAGTTAAATAAGTTAAGAACTAATTTAAACCTAGTGATGAAGTTTAGCAAATAGTTGTAGGATAGTTGATTCCAACGGGCTTGGCAACTTATCGTACAGCCGCTTTATGTGCAATTGGACAGTAGTTGCATAATTATCGCGTTTAACAGCAGTCCTAGTCAGTACCAACTGTCAAATATTATCGTACAAAAGAAACAGCTGATCGTGGATGACAACGGAATACAAGTTCCGGAATTGGGATCGTTCACGCGGGCAGGTTAGCAGAGGACAAGCGGCGGTGCGACTTTCTTGAATCGTAACATCTGGACGGATATGCTGTGACGTAACAAGTCACTGGGCGCTCGTTTGATGCCTCCACATATTTATTTTATATCGAACATTGAATTTGAATTGATTTAATATGATTAGCATCGTATTTGTAATGTGTTAATTAGTATAATAAGAAATTTGAGGGAAAAAACCAACAAAATAGTTGGGCGATAGTTTAATAGATGGAATACGATAGTTTTAGTAATATGTGTAGTATTTAAATTGATTCAATATGATTAACATTGTATTTGAAATGTGTAAATCAGTATAATAAGAAATTTGAGGAAGACGAACAAAATAGTTGTACGACAGTTTAATATATTAAGTACAATAGTTTTAGTAATATGTGGCAACACCAGTCAACACCTGTTACCACAATCAGCTGTTCGTTCACCACACCGAGGTGAGTTGGGATGATTATAACCTCAGTGTAGCCAGAAAATATTATCATTCGAGCGGCGCACAGTGGGGTATTTGATACCAAAACACGCTATTAATTCATCCAGACTATTGAGGGTTATAATTACTTGTTTTTTTAGTTAATTATGCATAAAAAAATAGAAAACTTATGCAGTTGCATATTATGTAGTAAAATTTTTTTTCAATAGCAAAAAAAAAAAAACGGAAATTGAAAATTGGCATCAAATTTTTTACGCATTATTCTGAAGTTTTAAGAATTTTTGTCTTTGGTGACCCCTAGTGAAATTTTTTGAAGAATATTTTTGTAGAACATTTTAACCCATTTTAACCAAGTTTTTGGAAAAAAGCGTCAAGAAGACTCATAAAAACAGGATATAATGGGCTAAAACGCAATAAAAAATTGTTTCTTGTGTGATTTTATGACAAACTTATGAAAAACAGTTTTTCCAAGATGTAGTTTAAGAGTTTTACAGCAGGCCGAAATATCGAAAATATGTTTTCTTTCGGTTTTTTATCTAAAAAAATTAAAATATAACAAAACACTTTTTCACAAAACAAAAACCACTTTTGTATTACAAAAATACCTGGACTAAAAGGGGTTATCAAAATTTAAGAAGACAAACAAAACAAAAAGAAAAAAAAATCATTGCATGGTTGGTGGCTGCACTTGCTTCTTATGATTATAACGACTAGAGTTCTCTTACAAAATGTTTAATAATTCCGAAGGAGCAAAACACGGCACAACCAAATTTTTAACACTTATTATGGACAGCCTATAGTTAACGAAAATTACAATAAGGTGAAAATCTTGCACAGACTAAAAACTTTAACTTCACTTGAATAATAAAAAACCTTAATTTTTAAACACATATTTAAATATATATAAAACAAAATTTTTTAAACATTAACTCAAAAAAACTTTTATGTAGTAAGAACCACAATTACTTCAAGTTGAAGGTTTCATTAAAACTTTTTCCACAAAAAACTTTTTTTTTAATAAAAATGTACTTTAAAAAAGCCAAAGAACTCCAATTTTTCACAGCGCATGAACGAAAGCAAAAAAAGTTAATCTTCAACCGCATATAACTTTTTAACTAGTAATGTTAGGTCAACAATTTTTTGTGACATAGAATTTAATTATCTTTAAAACGGTATCAAAAAAAGTCGGTACTTTTTTCAATTAAATGCATAAAAGCGCATACAATACCCCTTTGTGCGGCAAACGGCAGTGAGTAAAGGTGATGAGCATAGTAGTTAGTGGCATTAGCTAGCATGGTATTGAGCCAAGCCGATACTGTGAACATAGAACTTAGTGGTATTTAGATAGAACGGTATTGAGCCAAGCCGATACTGCGAGAGATCATAGTAATTAGCGGCATTTAGATTGAACGGTGTTGAGGCAAGCCGATACTGTGAGAGTGAGATATCATAATAAATATTGGTATCTAGTTAGAGCGGTATTGAGCCAAGCCGATACTGTGAGAGTGAGAAATCGTAATAAATAGTACCATTTAGTTAGAACGGTATTGAGTCAAGCCGATACTGTGAGAGTGAGAAACCGTTATAAATAGTACCATTTAGTTAGAACGGTATTGAGCCATACCGATACTGTGTGAGTGAGAATACATAATAACCAGGGATATTCCGTTGTAACGATATTGAGCCAAGCCGATAAAGTATAGGCCGGACGTTCGAATTAATTTGTAACGCGCGTAAATCCGTAAATAGAGTACCGTAATTTTAAGAAATTTTTAAATAAAACAAATAAAAGAACGAAAATCGGTGTTTATATTCAATTTAAATGGAACTAATAACAATGGTTAACCCTTTCTCCAAAATAAAAATATTTTGTAATGCGAACCTTGGCCACCGGCGAGCTAAGACCTCGGCCATAGCAAAAGCTTCGTCACAAAACAGACCAGCGATGCGAATACGACAGGTCAACGGGGAGGTAGTGTTAGCACGACTCCTGATTTGGTTGACATTTTACCCGTGTTTCATACTAATCATCATCCATCCCATCTATCGCCATCATATACATAACTAACTTTAATTTATTTTTTCATTGCTTTTAAGTTAAACCGGGAAATAAAAGATAATATTGAATTGAAGTGTCTTTTCTTGGAGAGGAATAAATTTTTGTAGACGAACCCTGGACAACGACAGCTGTCCCCAGGCCAAGGGCGAAAAAGGTTCGTTGCAGTAATGACGTATCCTTATTAAAAAAAAAGTTAAAGGAAAACAATTTCTCAAAAATTAAAAAAGATATGAACAAAAAGAGAAAATAAAATGTTACATTACTCTTAATGTACATGTATTAAAAAAGATGGACAATAACAAAAAAAGTGACTATGCATTTATTTTAAAAAACTTTCAAACATGGACTACTTGGCATGTTACCAAAAGCATTAAAACAACACACAAGAAAACGTGAAACTAAATGCAAGCATTAGATGAAAGAAAGAAAGAAAAACCCAGAAGATCCTGTGAATTTTAGCCTATCACCAGCGTAATAAAAAACAAGGACATAAGCAATGAGCTTAACTTGTGAAGCCTTCTGTGAAACGCCGGCAAATTTTCAAGTTTTAAATTCACAAACTTCATATGCAGCCGACAGAACTACGTACCTGCCTACCTTCCGTGCAGCGCTAGCCAAGCATCCTTAAGTGGCACAGTTTAGTCCAGTGCTTAACGCCTTGAGCCTAAACGCGCCGCGGCGACCCAAGTAAGTACAAAATAATTTTATAGTTTTTCTTTCTCTTTTTTTTTTCTTTTTTTTTCTCCACTTTTAGTTTGCATGCTTACGTAACTCATTCGCTCGCATTTACTTAAGTAGCAGGTGACAAAGGAAGCGGTTGCGAAGGAAATGCAACTCAACTCAAGTTTTGACTGTGACTCAACGAAATGAAATGGACTTGCGACAAGTCAAGTGCTATCGTAGTTTTAAGGCATTATGCATAGTTGGATTAGAAATGGAAATGGTTGGTGCGTAACAGAGCTGTAAGTATGAAAACAGTGGCACAATTGATGAGATTTTGTACAACTTTACATATCTGCGGGCTTATGATAAAATAACCTTACTCGAGTTAAGGTATTTGTTTTGTGGGGTCCATTACTTAATGTTAACCATATATTATTTTTAAATTATATTTTAAAAGGAAGGAATTTTAATAAATTTAATTTTCATTTATTAAGTACAATATTTGAATGAATCTGATTTTCAATTTTTGAAAATATATCCAAATGAAAAATAATATAAACAAAAGTTTTAAAGTTAACAAAATCAAAGTTCTTAAAGTATAAAACATTTGATTAAATGTGAGAACATTATATTTAATGGACCCCACATGTTTATTTCTATTGTATGATTTTAAGTTCCGTAGATATAAGGGTGTCCCATAATTCACGCAAGATTTGAATTTGTCGCCTTTTGTGCGGTGAAGTAATATATGCCTAAAAATAAATTAATTTGACAGCTGACATCTTATGGTTACTAAAAATGAATTGAATAAGGAGATTTACTAATGTGATTACAAAATACAGCAACATTATTGAGAAACAGTTTATCGCTCTCCAGAAAAGTTGTGAATTTAGAGTAAGTTTGTTCAGTCAAAACTCAACAGATAATCACCATCAAGGTTAAGGAGCCAGAAGTTCAGAAGTAATGCCATGAAATACAGAAGTTTGCATATGACAGCAGAAAGCTTAGGACTACTTTGCAGCTCTGACGACAACTGAACCTTAATTTACAACCAACTTGGCTTACTATCCGAGAAGTTGTTTTTATTTATGTCAGCTGTTTAGAAAGTTTGAAAAACTTCAGAAAAAATTTATTACATACATTTGCATGAGAAACTTTGCATAAAAAACTCTTATTTTTCTGAAACATTTAGTTCCGAACAATAATTATATGAAGGTTTTAAAGGTCTGTAAAACAAATAAAAGGTAACCTGAAATTAAATTTTCATTTTCAAGGTACATACATAATTTTCTTTAATAGATGAAATTTTTTGAAATAATAACCACTTTGTGGGCAATTAACTTTATGGAACGCACGAGTGTTCTTTGAAAGCATTTCTATTTGAATCTATGCCAAGATAAAGGCATTAGGGTAAGGGAGGGAAATGTGGACTACGTGGGTAATATGGACCACACGGTTATTTCAAACTGCATACATAGGATTTACCGTTATTCATGTTCAAACTTAGCGCTAATACCTAAAGCTCATAATAAGGCGATTTTAGCGTTCGGTGAAGTCGCATGTTTCTGTAAAGTTGATTTTTCTAAAAAAAAGATCAGTGATAATTTTTTTCTAGTGAGTATATTTCATTATTTCACTTTAAAGACATCGCGTTTTTAAATAAATGGTTAATTATATAAAGTCAGCGAATACCATTTATAATTTTTTAGCACTAATTAGTTAATTAACCAAAAAAGTTTTTGATAAAAATCCATTTATTTCACCAACACGTGCTTTGGGTAATATGGACCACCAGAGAAAAAGCCTCAAAAATAAATGTATTTATCATCTTTTTCAGATGGGGAATCTAGTTGCAGTTTTCATGACGAGTCTGATGGACATTATATGTAATTCGTTAACTACAAAGGAAAAAAATGATAAAAAATGCATATAATGTAATACCCTTTAGTCAGAAAATCGACGTGGCGAATTTTGGGTTGAATGTGTAATCTGACGTTCTTGGAGTCATGAAAAATGTGCCGGATGTGGAAGTGACATTTTTATATGCAACTTCTGTACCAAATGGACTATATGGTCCATATTACACTACACTTTTTTTATCTTCAGTTTGAGTATTTTCAGTTTTTTCATTTTTTTTCTTTATCCTGATGAGATATTTATCTAAAAGTGAACCAGAATAAAGGTAAATTGTTTCCTTTACTGAATGACATAAAATTAATTGTTTTGTTTTATGTATTTTGGGTTTTATTTAAAAAAGAAAGATGGGTGGTCCATATTTCCCCCCCCTTACCCTACTGTTACTACAATTGAAATTGATATTTACTGCTGAAGCAATTCGGTACCTTCACGTGGAGGAACTGCAGCTAATATTTGAAAAGTGACTAAGGATCCTATTTGAGTGAGTATATTTTTCGAAGAGTGTTTGATAATCTTGTTCGGCATCTACCAACCAAAATTGATCAAAATGTTAAGTTTGTAAGATATGCATCTATTAAAATATCAAACCATAAACACATTAATCCCATGTTTGACGTTGGAAAAACACTTTTTGTAACTTATGTCTCGTAAAGTAGTAATCCAACCGGTATAAGTATAGCTTATTGGGAACAACTTTGGCTATTTAAATCCATTGACAAAAAACTAAGCTCAGATTCAAAATAAGGAAATCCAAGTCTATTGTAAACCAAGGGTGTCAGCGTTTTAAAATCACTGAGATAAGCGCAGTCGGCGTATAATTTTCGGTTTTACAACAACTTCAAATTCCCCGAACTAAAAATTATTTGTTGTTTTTTTCTGTGCGAAAGAACAAAAACAATTTTTCATAAATAACAACAAAAATTTGCAAAGTATTGAAATATTCTTGTTGTTGTAGTCGAGGCAAAATTGGCTCACTTTTGTTCTACGCTGACATCCTTGTTGTAAACAGCTTTAAGAGGCTAGGAAGAAAAACATGGAAGGCCTGGACGAGGGATAGGGGCTAAAAAATAGACTACCGCTGATCCTGGCAACATTTACTATCTAGTTACTTGTGGTCCTGCCTACGTAACTAAAATCTGAGCTCAGATTGCGATTCTCATAACTTCATTTCTCAATTAACGTTTTTCGGCCTGGTACTCAATCTTGTTGAGATTTTTTTTTGGAATTTTAGAACACAAGCCAATTATGGCCTAATCATAAAAAATTAGTTCGAATTTTATGTATATCTAAAAATTTGTTTATATTGACCTAAAGGTCAAAATGAATCTATAGAGTGTATCGCAAAAGGTTACGAAGCTTCTGGAAGGTGAAAGAATAAGCGTAGATCAAAAAAAAAAATTGCACTTGAGGGGGGTTTAAAATGTATTCCTGAGGTTTTATAGGGTCAAAGCTTATTTTCTGAATAGTTTAAGAAAAAGAATTTTCTTGGACCACCCTAGCGCTGTGGAGGAAACTTTTCATAAAAAAATTTGAGTTAATTGTATGAGCTTTCTAAAAATGTATCTTTTTTATTAGGCTTAATAGGATTTTGCAAAGTTTGGGACCTCTAAAGTTGATTTTTTGATTTTGTTTTCTTTTTTTTTTTAATTTGGCGTTCATTTTAGTACGAAAAAGGTCCTATTAATATAATTCATATATTTTTTTTTTTTTGGGGTACTCGTTAAACTTTTTTTAACTCGATGGTACATTTATGATATCAAGTTTCTTAATTTAGGTCAGAAAAAAAATACTTTTCAAGAACAATCCGTTTGAAGGCTCCATATGTATTCAAAAAAAAAAAAAAAAAAATATAAATGGGTTTGTTAATGGAAGTTTTCATACTAAAATGTCCGCCAAAGTCAAAAAATAATGATAAAAATTAAAAATATCAAATTTAAAGGTCCAGAACTTTTCGAAATGCCTTTGAACCCTATAAGCCATATAAAATTTTTGAAAGCCCATATAATTAGCTAAAAGATTCTTATAAAACAGTTTTCTCCTTTATTATACCTACATGTAATTAAATAATTAAAATGACAATTGTTTTTTAATTTAACGTAACATTCTGGGTTAAATGTCAAAATATACGTAAATAGTGCAAACGTGCGTTCAGTTGCTATCGTCTCGTCTTGCTATCGTCACGTCTATTTTGGTTAGGGCTTAAGCTATTAAGCTGTGTAGGTATTGCATTTCATTTACGTTACGTTTATGCAAAAATGGCCGCTTTGCATGCTTTTGGTATTGGCGAGGGTTCAGACAAATTGTTTTTTTTGATTATTTTACATTTAGTTTACGGCGAAGTGGAATTTTTTACCTAAGTTGATAATTTATTAGACACCAGTGCATACCTTTTTTTCAAAAGTAACAAAGAAAAATTATTTAAGTTAATTTTTAAAAATGTTTTTTTCATTAATTATTCTTTTTTACGCAGCACATTACTTATATACCCATGTTGGTAGCAGAAAACGTCAAGACCTCATTACCATTACGTACGAACTTAATCCCAATTGCGAACTCAGCTGCTGTCTAGACGTGCAAAGTGGTCTGGCTTTGATGCGTTGTTATTCATAAAGTTGACAAAGCTTTTGTAATGACTCCTCCGACTTGCGTCACAAGGTTGCATATATTTCAAGGAAATTTATGGAAGTATAAGAAAAAATAAACAAAATCTGCATACCCACAAGAATCAAACAATTCAAGTTAATAAAAGTTTTTTTTTTCTCAAACCAAGATTAAAAATAATATGTTTTGTTAATAACTATTTTATGGCTAAAATTTAATGCTTTGTAATGAAACAAAAACCAAAACCCAAAAATATGTTATTTCAAATACTTTTAGTGCTGTTTAAATTCCATTATCTGGCAAAAAAGTTTGGTTTTGTTTTGCATGCCACACCGTTACGTTTTTGCCTGCCAATTTTTTGTTGTTAATTCATTTTAGCCAAAAGCCATGAAAAAATTGGTGGTATTTTTTTTAAATGCCATTTGATAAAATAACAAGTTTGAACTTAACCACAAGCACTCACATGTGCACAAACCAAACAAAAAAAGGAGCACTATTCAGAGGATAAAACAACTTTTGATTGCATTACAAGCAAAAAAAGTAAAATGTAGAAGTATTTGTAAGCATTTGGAATTTTTAGGTTTTTTTAACTATGTCTAACGTGTGCTCAGCGTAAAACCGCAAAACTCCAAGTATTGATGTGCGACATGAAAGAAAAGGAAGAGCCTTTATAGCTTTTGGAGCTCTCTAGACTTTAAGCAAAGAAAAACAACATGTTTTTTTTTTCAACAAAACATTAAAAACGGCAGTTAAATTCAAATGCCTTATAAAAAAATGTAAATTGTTATTTAAAAATTGCCAATTTTGCACATTTTAACAAGTTTCTCCTTAATGGCAATAGACGGTTTTTTTCTTCTTGTGCCATTTATATTCAGTTTTGTATGTACAATTTCTTTCCACTAACTGACTGGTTGCTTTTTGCCAGCATCCAATTACGTAATGGATGGTTTTGCGGATTTTTTCTCAAAAATTTCATCTTTGGTCAATCAGTAGCATAGCTTGGGGGGTACGAAGGGGGATGTGCACTGGTTAGCAAAATAGATTCTTATTGAGCATTCTTTTGCTACATAATGTGCAATAACATTTTTGGGTCTTTTTTGTGCATTCCGGTCTAGTGGCGCAAAAGTATTAAACTGTGCAAAAAGTAGAAGAATAGACTAAGCTCCCCTCACATATATGTCAATAAGTTAGACATTTCTTAGCAGATTTCCACGCCCAGACCATATTTGGTAAAAATTACTAAATTTAGTACTACTTATTTTAGTATTAAACTACAAAAAACGCTCTATGACCTACACGGAAAGAAAAAATATATGATATTACTTCTATAAGATATAATAAAAGCTGGGTAAAAATTCCGAATTCTTAATATTTATGGGTCTAACAGGAAATATTCATAGCTAATTCAGTTATAAGCCACATTATTTCTATGAAATTTTATTGAGCAATATGACAAATTTTGATAATTTCGTAGAAGGTACGTAGGGCGCTACTTATATTTCGGGAATAACAAATAATAACAAACATTTTTAATTGAAAATGGCTTGATTGTTTTTTAAAATCGTCCCCTTGATGATCAATACACTTTTGCATTCGTTCAAACTATTTGTCATAGCAGTTTTCCCATTCCTCTTGAGACACCTCCAAAACATGGTTTTTGAACCTTTGATGTTCGAGAACAAGAAGAAGTCATTGGATGCCAAATCAGGACTGTATGAAGAATGAGCCATCAATTCGATGTTTTGACTGATCAAAAATTCACCTGATTCAATGACTCGACCTTGGAGGTTGGTTTTACGAATTTCTCCGAAGACTTCCGGCAAACAAGTGATCGTATACCACTCAGAATTGACCGTTCTATGTTGCTCAAGCGGAACAGTGTTCACATGGCCCATTCGGCCGAAGAAACAGGTGACCATTTGCTTCGCTGTGCTTCTTCCACGAACAACTTTTGTTGCATTTATCTCGACTTGGAATACCCACACGGTCGATTGCTGTTTTGTTTCCGGCTCATACGCATATATTCATGATTCGTCACCTGTCACGATCTTATAAACGCCTTTTGAAGTACCACGATAAAATATTTTGATCATTTCCTTACACCAAACGATGCGAGCCTTTTTTTGAGCGATTGATAAATTATGGGGTTTCCAACGAGAACAAACGTTTTCTACAACTAAGTGTTCATGCAAAACTCTATCTCAAAATATGCCACATGACGATCTTTCATTATCAGTTCATGCACTGCATCGATGTTTTGTGGCACAACCACCGATTTAAGACGACCTTCACGGAATTCTTTGGTGATTGAACTCCGACCACAATTGAATTCACTGTACCAACCATATACTGTGGTTTTTGATGGTGCTTTATCGCCATACACAGAACTGAGTTCATCGACACATTCTTGTTGACATAATCCACGTCGAAAGTTGTGAAAATTAATCCAACGAAAACCTTATCTTGAAATTTCCATTTTTTGGCCAAATTGATTTTCCTAACTCACTGTAAACAAAACAAATAGCTCTTGTACATCAAAACGTTGTGATTACGTTTATGCTAAAAAATTTCAAACTTTATTATGATGTTGCCAGATTTTAGATATTGACATTAGTGTTGCCAGTTCCCGAAATATAAGTAGTGTCCCTCGTAATTTTAAAGCAAACAGAGTTGATGACAGTGGCTAATGAGCGCGCCTATCAGACTGTGTGTATCAATCAATCACGACAAATTTCCTCCGGTTCAAATCTCACCCAATGATAAACACAAAAAAATTTTTATTTTTTTATATAATTTTTTTTTTTTTAAATTTTTAAGTTTTTTTTTATTGTAATTGTTTGTTTTTTTTTTTTTCAGTAAGCTGTTAAAAAAAAATGGTATCCCTGTTTAATAATATTTACTATCGTGTTGGATAATTTTTACTATGCTAATATTGAAACATTGCTTTAAAAGAAATTTAAAATGTTTATAAAACTGTTAGGCAGTTTTTAATAAATATGAACGAATACCAAAAAAGTTCAGTAGTTTTTAATCGATTTTTGCTACAAAAATTATAAAACTTTTCTATCCGTGTACTTTTTTGACATTCCGCACAGTAAAGATTTTTGATTAATTTTGAAACCAAAAACTATTTATATGGAAAAATGCCAAAAATGTATAAATTTTAAACTATTTTGGCATAAATTTCATACTTTTTTGGAATAAATTTTATATTTTTTTTGAAAAAAAATCAAAATTCAATACCAAAAAGGTTTAACACCAATACTTAAGAGAATCAAAAGTAAGAAAAGTAAACTAACATTTATTAGTGTGCAAAAATTATTTTTGGAAAGAAATAAAAATGACCTTTAATATGAAAAAAAGTAAGATGTTTCACGATTTAGGGGTTTTGTTTTTTTGAACTTTTCAAATCATCAACTTAACCGAAACTTTTTCACAGAACTCAAAAAAATGATTCATGACTGGAACATTTCTTAACCGGTCTTACTGATCTATTTTGAAAAGAAAGTGCATCAGTCTATTTTCTGGCCTATGACAAAAAGTACTATTTTTATTTATTTTTTAGATGAATCAAAACGGTTCTTGGTCTCCTTTTTGGATCTTCTGAAATAATTTCTCTGGAGGAAGACAAATCTATCTTTAGTATGAATTCATCAAAAATTTCTTATTTACCGGATTGGGTCCTTTTGAATATTTTAAAAGATGTATATTCCACTCCTAAACTTCAAAATTTACCGCAGATATATAGTAGGGAAGATGTGTGTACCTTGGTCCAAGTGTACCTCGGTCCGAGTGCCGTTTGCCACTCAACAGCTGCACGTGTACGATAATGTTCTTCTATGGAATTTTCTACTCATACCGGTGACTCATATTAATTGACTTCAGACCGTCAAGCTGTTTGCGTGTATAAAGAGCGACGAAAAAAGTGTTTTTTGTGTGTAAAAATTTGTTTTTGAAGTAAACTACGAAACGCTTTTTGAGTAACTTACTTGAAATATTTCAGTTTTACAACATCAGGAAGGAAGTTTAGTTATTGTTGTTAGTGTGTTTAGATGTATTTTCATTAATATATGTTATGGGTGTTGACAGTTTTTAAAACATGCTGTCTGTGTGTACCTTGGACCTATGCTTATTGACCAGGAAGCCTTTTTCGACGGGCAACCATTAAGCCATAATCGCCTCTCAATATAATAGTATTATTATTATTTGCGGGATTAATGTATTTATCTGCAATCATTTTTGTTTAATTAATTGTTTTTTACTAAATGCACTTTTTTGTGTTACAATTTTTGTTTATGAAAATTTTTTTTTTTTATTGAAAAAAATTTTACTTTTGATTACATAATAAATGGTTCTTTCATAATTTATTACCTAAATACAATGTATTCTCTTTCATTTTTAATAGTCTAAGGTACAACGGAAAAAGTAATAATTCTACTCAATGGTAAGACATAGAAATATCATTTTCACGTCATTTGATGCTGCAAGCATTGTAGAAATATAAATTAATTAAAAAACTAAAGAAACTTTTTTGGAAAATTAGGCGCACATCTCACCTACTGTGGAGTTTTTAGCTTAGATTTTAACGTAAAATCCGAAATTGGATGAAATCAGTTCGACTTAAAACAAATTTTTGCCAGCTAATCCTTTGAATATTATAAACTTTTTTGTTTGTAATGACGGCTAACAACTTTCGCCCCTTGTGCCAAATATCTACGCTACGCAACTGTGTCCAATTTCTTATGTTGGCTACGAAAAGGATTTCTTTTTGACTTTGGTTTATTTTGGTGGTATTTTTCAGCTTTATTACTTTAAACCTTTGAGTAGTGGTATTTCTATTTGTGTCATAAATTATTTTGGGTATCCATTGGTTAACTGAATTTTTTCAAATATTTTCTTTGACTGATAAAGAAAAATTTTGAGAGTACTCGTTTCTAAATGTAACGCATGCTAGAACTGGTTAAGAGGTTAACTTACAGCACTTTGCTACTCCTGGACATATTTCCAATAACTAATTGCTAGTTAGATGACAGTGGTATTTCTAAAAATTTTTCTCTTTCAGTTTCAACTATGATTTCTTCAGCACTTTTTCTCTATTTCAAAACATTGATGCCTTTTCAACAAAATTTTACAACTCACGATCTGACGGGGCTCGTTTGTACTTTGCGCTATTTGGAAGAAAAAAGAAATAAACAAAATATTTTCCCCAGGAAAATGGGGCTTTTTTAAGAAACATATAGTTTCAAGAGAAAAGTAAGCACTGAAATATCTTTATTTATGCATTAGGGTGTCTCTTATTTGGGAAAAGTCAAAATTTTATGTCGCGCTCCCCCAGAATCGAGAGACTTTGAGAAAAAAATGAGATCCCCTAAACGACAGGTTTTTTTAAACGAATTAACCTGTGCCACGAAGACATTCAAATTTAAATGAAAATTAACATAGATTTTATATACTTCTTGTTTTAACTTGCTAAGAATCGCGTTGCCTGAAATATTTTTCGCCATCAAATGTGTATCTTATTGTTTTCGGGTCGCTGAATACGATACAAGTGTCAAAATTAAATTTTGACAGCTGTCAACGGCTACAGAGCTGTCACCATTTGACAGAGTTTTGACAGCTCTGTAGCCGTTGACAGCTGTCAAAATTTAATTTTGACACTTGTATCATGTTCAGCGACCCGAAAACAATAAGATACACATTTGATGGCGAAAAATATTTCAGGCAACGCGATTCCCAGCAAGTTAAAACAAGAAGTATATAAAATCTAATTTTCATTTAAATTTGAATGTCTTCGAGGCACAGGTTAATTCGCTTAAAAAACCTGTCGTTTAGGGGATCTCATTTTTTTCTCAAAGTCTTTCGATTCTGAGGGAGCGCGACATAAAATTTTGACTTTTCCCAAATAAGAGACACCCTATTATGCATATTTGCCCAACTAAAGGACAAGGTACCCAAAACTCAGTTTTTGAAGACATCTCGCAAAGGAATATCTCTATGGGAATACGCTGATTGACAAATTTTGGAGCTTCAGAAATTTTCTAATGTGCTTGAAGGTTTACTTTTATGGGGAGGTCCTTTTTTTGTGGAAAGTTGGCCCCGCTTTTGTGGAATTTCCCGAAAAAAAAAGTTGTGCTGGGGTGTGCTCCACTTGTGCTGCGTTGTTACGTATTGGAAATCAAAATCGGTTCAAGGATATAGATTCAACGGGGGGTCCTTTTTCTATGAAAGCGTGAAGTTAGAATTGCTTTTGTGGAATTTCCCGAAAAAAAGTTGTGCCGGGATGTACTCGACTTGTGCTGCGTTGTGCCGTATTAGAAATAAACATCGGGGCTAACTTCATGCTTTCATAGAAAAAGGACCCCCCCGTAGAATCTATATCCTTGGACCGATTTTGATTTCCGATACGACACAACGCAGCACAAGTCGAGCACACCCCGGCACAATTTTTTTTTCGGGAAATTCTACAAAAGCGGGGCCAACTCGCACAAAAAAAAGGACCTCCCCATAAAAGTGAATCCTCGGGCCGATTTTGATTTCCAATATCGTACAACGCAGCACAAGTCGAGTACACCCCGGCACAACTTTTTTTTTGGGAAATTCCATAATATCGGGGCTAACTTCACACACACAATTTTCTATATCTCACGAAAGAAATAATCTAGACATAAAATTTTACATAATACAGTTTCTAAAGTTTCTGTTTTTTTAAACTTATTTTTCTGGCCCATTTTAATGATCTTTAGTTTTGGTTCGTTAAATTTTTTATTTTTTGAAAAAAGAATACTGCATTGGCCGAATTGCCATGTGTGCATATTTAAATGAATGTTTATCCTTCCATGCCTTCCAAGTGACGCCGAGATGGTCTTGTTCCTTCTCATCTTTATATCGCCCATTTAAGTTGCTGAAAATTAAAGAGATCATTCGTGCATAAATTGTTAGTTTAGCAAAGCTGATTTGTTTTTGTGGAGTTGTGATAAACTTCAAATGCTTTCATGAAAATTCAAAAAAACAAGTGGAACTATTATAAATTCAGTTTTATACAAATTTTCATTCCAAGGTGAAGTGCATCACACTAAACACGAGCTCACTTTACATTTCTAAAACAAAAATGTAAAAAAAGAGCTCAAGTTCCGAGAAGACCAATTTTACCTATGATGGCAATGATTAAACCACCATGCTCCTCCAAAGTACTCTGCACAGTTTCCACCCGTACTATCATGATCATTATCATTATCCCAAGTACTGAAATTGTAACCATTATGATATTCCATTGCATCATCAGCAGTACCAGAATAATTGCCCACATGTAGGGTGTATTTTTGCTCTGCATTGCTGATTTTAAACATGCCGTACATGGCATATCGTTCTTCATTATCAAAATCGCCCAATTGAATCCAAAGTTCATTTTTATCCGCATTAGTTAAATCGTATATATTTTTCAAGCCAAGAAAGTATTCTCCACTTTTGTTACCAAAACCCGATTCGTACTCTGTCCAAGTGCGATAAAAATTTTCGCTACCATCCATACGGCGTTGGATAACGGTCCACATGGGACCACCTTTTGGATCCTTAATGCAATAAGCCTCATAAGGATTTGATGGTTGAACTGCCATTTGGTAGAGACCCTCAGTATTATTCCATGGCCGTACGGCTTGTGGACAATTTTGTGGAAGAGCATATGGGGGCTGTTTTTGAAATGATGATGCTACATAAATTTATATTGAAGTAAGCATGGAGATGGAAAAGTTTTGAGAGAATGTGATTTCTACACTTAGGTTGATACGTATAATATGTATTTTTTTAACCAGCCTAAAAATTACTGTCCTTGAAAATTTTCCATTTCATCAAATATTTAGTATCTATAGATTCTTACGTAGTGGTTTTCTCCTTCGGAAATGGAAGCCTTAAAAATAATTATCAGTACGAAACACAGCAAATAAGCAGCGTTCATAACAAACTCTTTTTTTTATTTCGTATTTACAAACTATCAAGTACGTACTATGCAGTTTTGAATTACCTGCGAGTTTATATACGCGAAGTAGCATGAAATTTCATTAATTATCCCCATGTCAGTTAGTCAGGGAAGAGACGACAATCTACCCAAAACAAATTGATAAAACTACACAACAAGTAATGGGTTTTTGTTTGTTGCATGGAAGTTTTTTGTCATTTTCGAAGTGGCCTTCTGCGTAGAATCCAAGTCTGACTTCAGAATTGGCCCATTAGCTCTATGTAGATTTTGAGATATTTGAGGTTAAAAACCCAAATACGGTTATTTTTGAGGTTATTTGCTGACTTCACAAATCTTTTTTTCATTTTTTTCATATAAATTATTGTAGTGCTACTCTTTCTCTTCAAAATGAGCTTTTGAAAAGTTTCGTACGTTGGTTGCTTCAAAATTTATGGCCGAATTAAGATGATATCATGAAATCTTATATAACGGCTAACCCAGTAGTCTAAGAATTTTGTGGTGTCATCTGAAATCGACCATAGCATTTGAAGAAAGCATTAAACGAGCTCATTTTGTAGAGAAAGAGCGGTACTACATGATGAATTAAGTAAAAAATTTATGCAATCTGCATCGAACCTCAAAAATGTTCGTGTTCGAGGCTTCAACCTCAAATATCTCAAAATCTAGAGCTGATGTGCCAAGTCTGACCTCAGATTTGGATTCTACGCCAAAAGTTCCATCAGAAATTTACTTCAACTGCCCTAAAACAAAATCATTGTTGTGCTGTGTAATTCATATTAAATTCAAAACGGGGCTGTAGCAGTTAGTGGGGTCACAATCTCTTTGGGGGAACATTTTTTTGAGGCAAGAAGACAAAGCAAATAGTAAATAATCTTTTTTTTCGTTTATTCATCAATACCATTAGTTGTACGATATTATTGATTTAGTACTTTTAGTAGCCACCGCTAAATGAAATTCACAAGAAGGCCCTACCAGTCTACGCCACTGCTGTCAACTTTAAGTTGAATGGTTATTCAGTTACATAATTTTGTGATTTGTATATTTATTGTAAATATATAAAATCAATTCCAGAATTTAATACAGCCAGCAATTATTTTGGTAAGCGTGGTTGGTCTGAGTCCAATCGATAATGTAGAAATATTGCTTTTTCTGAAACAAAACTGCCAATGCGCATTGGATGACGTCCATGAAAGAAATTATTATGTTGGTCAATGAAAAATCTAGCCTAAATATTCAATGCACTTTAGGTAGAATTCTATTCAGAATTCGTTTTCAAACTGAAATTTAACTGAATTCGAAAGTAAGTAATTGAAATGAAGTAAAGCTAAAAAGTATGAAGAAACCAATTTTTAAGAAGCTGGTCCAAGGAAGGCACACGCTTGCTTATACATTATTTTTGTTTGTCCATTCCTTGTTCAGAAGACAATCATAAAATAAACTTCTGAGGGTCTTTGGTCCGGTGCGCCAAAAATATTACGGAATGCATTTTTAGATATTATTGCTTTCGTTTATTCATGGAATATCCATAATAGTACAAATTTTATTTTGATTAGTCAATTCATTATCTAATGTAGAGTGGTCAAAAAAAAAAAAAAAAAAAAATCTGACATTTAAAAACGGAACGCGACACTTTGGTTGCGATACGACTTGAACTGATCATGCCCTTAACGTGCTAGTGTGAATGCGCCCTTATTGAAGTGCTACCAATGATAGCATGTTAAATGACGTACAATACGTGGCTATGAGTTTTTCCATTGCTACGTCATTGGTGTTTATCGAGCCAGCAGCGTGCACTTAATTTTTTGATAAAAATTAAATTCCTAAATAACTTAAAACTAATTCAATTTGAAAGTAAAGTAACGTAAGCTTAATATTAATAAATTAAAATTATACCGAGAAACAAACAATAAGAAGTTTTATTGGGACAAGCGGGTCGGTGCGAGTTCAAAGTTCTGAGACACTGTTGGCAGTATACTTTTCGAGATACGAAGGTATACTTTGATACGAAGGTATACTTTGAGAAAAGGTAAATGTTGGTTGTGCATATGTTCAAGGGTGAGTCTCCCATCGGCAACTCGACCCATTATCAAACGACCATAACTATTTATAACACTCCTAAGAAAAGGTTTACTAAATTGCTTTTAAAGTGCAGCAAGAGTGAATTAAAGTCTTTTAGAGCAATCTTTATAGGGCATAATACGCTATAAAAGCACTCGGAACAAATGGGGTTTGAGACTGACGATCTTTGTAGATGGTGTGGAGACAGCGACGTGGAAGAGGATAGTCATTATTATCTTTGCCAGTGCCCTGCACTTGCAAAAACAAGATTTAAAATATTTGGATCCTTCTTTTTTCAGGATATGCGAAAACTTATAGAGGTAGACCCCGCTAAGATCCTGAAATACATCAAGGCATCAAAATGGGAACAGAAAACACGAATAGAAGCCAACAACCAATGAATAAGCTTCAATAAGATCGATGACTGTATGAAATATACCGAATTAAATAATTTGTATATGTATCATAGAACTATGTAACGTATTTGAAGAGGGATCACAATGGACCAGCAGAATGGTCTAATTGGAAGTTGGCTTGCATATATGCCGACGATACCCTCGCACCCTAACCTAACCTCCCAGCGGTACACAACAACAACTTTCATTAGTACTATATTGTCAATTGATTATGTTCCTTGGATGATTCTAAGCATTTTATGGCATGTACACTTTTTTCGTAAGATGCCTCCCTATTGAGTAAAAAACGTAATTTTTTAAAAAATTTTCAGAAAAAAAAATACAAAAAAATAAAAAATACAAAAAAAAATGCACACGTATTCCTTGAACGATTCTAAGCATTTTATGCCATGTACACTTTTATTGTAAGATGCTTCCTCTTGAGTAAAAAAAGCGTTTTACCTTTCACGGGGCTGCTGGCAGCCTTCTTCTAACGTTTAACTGACTGACCGACAAAATTGTTTTTTAAATGCATTTTAGAAATTAATTTGATCAAAATCGAAATTATGCATGTTTGAGACCATATATCAGCCACCTGTTCTACAGTTCGCTTGACTGACCGACAGTTTATTGGTGTACCCAATTACAATAACCACCTGTAACAAAACCAGCTTTTAGAAACGCAAAGTTGTTTTTAAGCGCTGGCTCTCCGGCTATTCTCTTGCAAATTGAAAATAAAGAAATGAAAACATTACACCCTGTTTTCATATTTTTCATAATTTAAATCATAAAAGGCAGTAACTCCATGCAAAAAAGATGTGAAATTAAATATGTGGATTTTTTAAGAAAGAGAAGTTGCTGCCTTCTCTGAATAATATAAAATTTCGATTTTCTCAAAACTATGAAAAACGAGTTGCGTCTTTTTATAATTTTACAGCAGAGAATCATTAGACTTTTAAAGAAATTATAGTTCTAGAGTTTTACAGTAGGGTGAAATTTCTAAAATACCTTTGTTGTGGGTATTTTAGCTAAAACACAACAACACATCGTCCCTATACAAGTGAAAAGTACTGAGACAGTTTTTCAAGTTTTGAGATATTTGATGTGTAAAAAATTAAATTTTGTTTTTTTTTTGTGTGGAAATCGCTGTTTTGCTTTTACTTTTGTGATGAAAATAATCACTTTTCAACAGAGATATGGCTAAATTGGTTTTATGAAACTAAAGACTATAATATTTTCGATTAGAAGTACCAAATAACTTAAAACTAGAAAAAAACTAACTTATTGCTTCTCACTTGTATAGGATCGATATCTTCTCTTCTTGTACGAGCTTAAATTGTATGTTTGTTTTTTTGTACTTATTTCTGTGCCAATATTTGTCTCGAAAACGGCTACAGCTATTTAAATGAAACTTGGAATAGTGTTAGATATTAGCATACAATGAAGAATGAGTAAGGTTTGAACTTTGTAAATGCTCACCAGGGGGTGTGGCACTGCACTAAATTTTAAATTTGATTTAGTCATAACTCGCAAACTTTACAAGATATTTAAATGAAATTTGGTGAGCGGGTACGGCTTGACAATGCCTTGTACCAAACAAAAAGTGGGCGGGATCAAAGAAATGCCACGCCCACTTTTTAGCCCTTGACATTGATTCAATATTACTCAAAAACCGCTAAAACAATTTTAATGAAAATTTAGAAGATGTTACCTTTGCAAACAAGGATTAATACGTGATACACCGTTATATTGGAAAAACTCGTTGAAGGGAGTAGCACCACCCACAAAAATATAAAACGGTATAAAAAGAAAACTAATAAAGCAAAAATTCTGAAATTAAGTGTGAGAAACCTAATTGCTATAGGACATCTCTGATTTGAAGGTGGGCAAAACATCGCATGTCAGTTAGTCAGGGAAGAGACGACAATCTACCCAAAACAAATTGATAAAACTACACAACAAGTAATGGGTTTTTGTTTGTTGCATGGAAGTTTTTTGTCATTTTCGAAGTGGCCTTCTGCGTAGAATCCAAGTCTGACTTCAGAATTGGCCCATTAGCTCTATGTAGATTTTGAGATATTTGAGGTTAAAAACCCAAATACGGTTATTTTTGAGGTTATTTGCTGACTTCACAAATCTTTTTTTCATTTTTTTCATATAAATTATTGTAGTGCTACTCTTTCTCTTCAAAATGAGCTTTTGAAAAGTTTCGTACGTTGGTTGCTTCAAAATTTATGGCCGAATTAAGATGATATCATGAAATCTTATATAACGGCTAACCCAGTAGTCTAAGAATTTTGTGGTGTCATCTGAAATCGACCATAGCATTTGAAGAAAGCATTAAACGAGCTCATTTTGTAGAGAAAGAGCGGTACTACATGATGAATTAAGTAAAAAATTTATGCAATCTGCATCGAACCTCAAAAATGTTCGTGTTCGAGGCTTCAACCTCAAATATCTCAAAATCTAGAGCTGATGTGCCAAGTCTGACCTCAGATTTGGATTCTACGCCAAAAGTTCCATCAGAAATTTACTTCAACTGCCCTAAAACAAAATCATTGTTGTGCTGTGTAATTCATATTAAATTCAAAACGGGGCTGTAGCAGTTAGTGGGGTCACAATCTCTTTGGGGGAACATTTTTTTGAGGCAAGAAGGCAAAGCAAATAGTAAATAATCTTTTTTTTCGTTTATTCATCAATACCATTAGTTGTACGATATTATTGATTTAGTACTTTTAGTAGCCACCGCTAAATGAAATTCACAAGAAGGCCCTACCAGTCTACGCCACTGCTGTCAACTTTAAGTTGAATGGTTATTCAGTTACATAATTTTGTGATTTGTATATTTATTGTAAATATATAAAATCAATTCCAGAATTTAATACAGCCAGCAATTATTTTGGTAAGCGTGGTTGGTCTGAGTCCAATCGATAATGTAGAAATATTGCTTTTTCTGAAACAAAACTGCCAATGCGCATTGGATGACGTCCATGAAAGAAATTATTATGTTGGTCAATGAAAAATCTAGCCTAAATATTCAATGCACTTTAGGTAGAATTCTATTCAGAATTCGTTTTCAAACTGAAATTTAACTGAATTCGAAAGTAAGTAATTGAAATGAAGTAAAGCTAAAAAGTATGAAGAAACCAATTTTTAAGAAGCTGGTCCAAGGAAGGCACACGCTTGCTTATACATTATTTTTGTTTGTCCATTCCTTGTTCAGAAGACAATCATAAAATAAACTTCTGAGGGTCTTTGGTCCGGTGCGCCAAAAATATTACGGAATGCATTTTTAGATATTATTGCTTTCGTTTATTCATGGAATATCCATAATAGTACAAATTTTATTTTGATTAGTCAATTCATTATCTAATGTAGAGTGGTCAAAAAAAAAAAAAAAAAAAAATCTGACATTTAAAAACGGAACGCGACACTTTGGTTGCGATACGACTTGAACTGATCATGCCCTTAACGTGCTAGTGTGAATGCGCCCTTATTGAAGTGCTACCAATGATAGCATGTTAAATGACGTACAATACGTGGCTATGAGTTTTTCCATTGCTACGTCATTGGTGTTTATCGAGCCAGCAGCGTGCACTTAATTTTTTGATAAAAATTAAATTCCTAAATAACTTAAAACTAATTCAATTTGAAAGTAAAGTAACGTAAGCTTAATATTAATAAATTAAAATTATACCGAGAAACAAACAATAAGAAGTTTTATTGGGACAAGCGGGTCGGTGCGAGTTCAAAGTTCTGAGACACTGTTGGCAGTATACTTTTCGAGATACGAAGGTATACTTTGATACGAAGGTATACTTTGAGAAAAGGTAAATGTTGGTTGTGCATATGTTCAAGGGTGAGTCTCCCATCGGCAACTCGACCCATTATCAAACGACCATAACTATTTATAACACTCCTAAGAAAAGGTTTACTAAATTGCTTTTAAAGTGCAGCAAGAGTGAATTAAAGTCTTTTAGAGCAATCTTTATAGGGCATAATACGCTATAAAAGCACTCGGAACAAATGGGGTTTGAGACTGACGATCTTTGTAGATGGTGTGGAGACAGCGACGTGGAAGAGGATAGTCATTATTATCTTTGCCAGTGCCCTGCACTTGCAAAAACAAGATTTAAAATATTTGGATCCTTCTTTTTTCAGGATATGCGAAAACTTATAGAGGTAGACCCCGCTAAGATCCTGAAATACATCAAGGCATCAAAATGGGAACAGAAAACACGAATAGAAGCCAACAACCAATGAATAAGCTTCAATAAGATCGATGACTGTATGAAATATACCGAATTAAATAATTTGTATATGTATCATAGAACTATGTAACGTATTTGAAGAGGGATCACAATGGACCAGCAGAATGGTCTAATTGGAAGTTGGCTTGCATATATGCCGACGATACCCTCGCACCCTAACCTAACCTCCCAGCGGTACACAACAACAACTTTCATTAGTACTATATTGTCAATTGATTATGTTCCTTGGATGATTCTAAGCATTTTATGGCATGTACACTTTTTTCGTAAGATGCCTCCCTATTGAGTAAAAAACGTAATTTTTTAAAAAATTTTCAGAAAAAAAAATACAAAAAAATAAAAAATACAAAAAAAAATGCACACGTATTCCTTGAACGATTCTAAGCATTTTATGCCATGTACACTTTTATTGTAAGATGCTTCCTCTTGAGTAAAAAAAGCGTTTTACCTTTCACGGGGCTGCTGGCAGCCTTCTTCTAACGTTTAACTGACTGACCGACAAAATTGTTTTTTAAATGCATTTTAGAAATTAATTTGATCAAAATCGAAATTATGCATGTTTGAGACCATATATCAGCCACCTGTTCTACAGTTCGCTTGACTGACCGACAGTTTATTGGTGTACCCAATTACAATAACCACCTGTAACAAAACCAGCTTTTAGAAACGCAAAGTTGTTTTTAAGCGCTGGCTCTCCGGCTATTCTCTTGCAAATTGAAAATAAAGAAATGAAAACATTACACCCTGTTTTCATATTTTTCATAATTTAAATCATAAAAGGCAGTAACTCCATGCAAAAAAGATGTGAAATTAAATATGTGGATTTTTTAAGAAAGAGAAGTTGCTGCCTTCTCTGAATAATATAAAATTTCGATTTTCTCAAAACTATGAAAAAAGAGTTGCGTCTTTTTATAATTTTACAGCAGAGAATCATTAGACTTTTAAAGAAATTATAGTTCTAGAGTTTTACAGTAGGGTGAAATTTCTAAAATACCTTTGTTGTGGGTATTTTAGCTAAAACACAACAACACATCGTCCCTATACAAGTGAAAAGTACTGAGACAGTTTTTCAAGTTTTGAGATATTTGATGTGTAAAAAATTAAATTTTGTTTTTTTTTTTGTGTGGAAATCGCTGTTTTGCTTTTACTTTTGTGATGAAAATAATCACTTTTCAACAGAGATATGGCTAAATTGGTTTTATGAAACTAAAGACTATAATATTTTCGATTAGAAGTACCAAATAACTTAAAACTAGAAAAAAACTAACTTATTGCTTCTCACTTGTATAGGATCGATATCTTCTCTTCTTGTACGAGCTTAAATTGTATGTTTGTTTTTTTGTACTTATTTCTGTGCCAATATTTGTCTCGAAAACGGCTACAGCTATTTAAATGAAACTTGGAATAGTGTTAGATATTAGCATACAATGAAGAATGAGTAAGGTTTGAACTTTGTAAATGCTCACCAGGGGGTGTGGCACTGCACTAAATTTTAAATTTGATTTAGTCATAACTCGCAAACTTTACAAGATATTTAAATGAAATTTGGTGAGCGGGTACGGCTTGACAATGCCTTGTACCAAACAAAAAGTGGGCGGGATCAAAGAAATGCCACGCCCACTTTTTAGCCCTTGACATTGATTCAATATTACTCAAAAACCGCTAAAACAATTTTAATGAAAATTTAGAAGATGTTACCTTTGCAAACAAGGATTAATACGTGATACACCGTTATATTGGAAAAACTCGTTGAAGGGAGTAGCACCACCCACAAAAATATAAAACGGTATAAAAAGAAAACTAATAAAGCAAAAATTCTGAAATTAAGTGTGAGAAACCTAATTGCTATAGGACATCTCTGATTTGAAGGTGGGCAAAACATCGCCGTTGCGAGTGGAACCTCCCATACAAGCAAAATACGTTAAATGCTATTTCTCGCAAATGTTACAATACATTTTAATGAAATTTGGTATGCAGGTTCTGCTTATTAATGTCTTGTAATAACCGAAAAAATGGCAGCATTGAAGAACTACCACGCCCCCTTTTTAAGCACTGAAAATTTTGATTCAATATTACTCGAAAACGACTCCAACAATTTTAATGAAAATTTAAGAGATTGTACCCCTGAAATCAATTTATTAAATAATATGTGATGTGCCTTTATATTGGGAAAACTCGTGGAAAAGCGTGGCACCGCCCACAAAAATATAATAGCTGTAAAAAGAAAACTGCTAAAGCAATCTTCCTGAATTTAAATGTAGAGAGCCTACTTGCTATTAGGCACCTACAAGCTGAAAGCAGGCAAAATTCGCTGGTGCGCGTGGAACCTCCCATACAATTAAAATTCATTAAATGCTATTTCTCGCAAATGGTCCAACATATTTTGATGAAATTGGGTATGCGAGTCTGGGTCATGCATAGCGAAAAGTGGGCGATATTCAATAATTGCCAAGCCCAATTTTTATCAAAATAAAAATTTTGGTTAATAACTCAGGCACAAAAAAAAAATGGAATGAACTTTTTAATTCTTATATGAAGTCTTATGCACTTTTTGACGCTGAATCCGCCTTCATTAGCAGAACTGTTTTATACCTGCAGGATTTTGAAATATCCTTGCTTGAATTTAAAGAAAACGCTGTGTTCAGTCTTCCAGCGTAGCTACAAGAAAAGGTGAAATTCTTCTTTATTAATAGCATCAAATAGACAAACTCTTTCTTATCAAAATATCGCTTCGGATTTTTTCAATAAGACTCTTATTTTCCGAGTTTTGATCCTTTGAAGATAAGATATTTCAGCCCCCATACAAAATACGAAATATTTTGGGTGCGTGGCATATCTCATTTATTTATTTTAGAGCATTCTATTTCACCAAAAAAAAAAAAAAAATTTGAGTTTTTGATATTTTTCTATACCATTCGATACTTTCCGAGTTTTTTCTTATTATTCTCATCGGTTAATTTATCATTTTGAAAACGTGACCATTAGAGGTGAAATGATACGAGTTTCATAACAAAAAATAGCTATGAATAAAAACATCGACTAAAATAATAACATCAGATTGTTGACCGAGCAGGAATCGGTCTCCAGGTACTGTTTAATTTTAAGGTCAATATGCTTTTTTTATATATCGCCACCACAATGCTACAACTACTTAGGTAACTCCAATTTTCTAGTTTTGAGATAATTTAGTTTTAGCATTTTAAAAAATTTGAACTTACACTGACTTTCGACTTTTTTTGTTTTGTTTTTTTGTTTTTTTCTTATAACTTTGCAATGGTGCCACTTGAGAGAACTCTGATTGGACACAATTGTGCACCAAACCATTAAGAATATCATATTCCACTTATCCCAAAAATGATATTTTAGGAGTTACCTAGTTGTAGTATTGAGGTGACGATATCTAAGTCACTCAAAATATTATGGAACTGTTTTGCACTGCATTCCCTTCACCTATAATGATACTTAAGCAAAATTTCATTTATAAAATACAATTTTAAACAACGATCCTGCGGCATTTTTATTTCCATAACGCTCACCAACATTTGCAATTCAATGGCCCAAAATTATTGACAAACTGTAAACTTAAAACAAACAAAAAATAAAAGTAAAAAACAAATCATAATTTAAATATTATTCCAAAAATAAGCAAATTATCCACCATTGACTGCATTATGTGACAATTTTATTATGCCAATGATGAAATCATAAAAATGTAACACCAATAACATTGCAAATTCATTGCATAACTTGTGGAAAACTTTTCTGTGTGTCATTCCCAAAAAAAAAGAAAGGAAAATTCAAGAAATTGTAACAAACTTTGCGTATTTCATGCGAAAAGCAAATTATGTCAGGATGACTTTATTAGAAAAGTTTAACAAGAGTGTTGGCAGTTTCCTGGCGTATGAAGGCAATGAGGGTTCCCGAAGCCGGAAATGGACACATAAACAAGAAAACACACACAACAACAGACATACCAAAACATAGATGGACAGACGGTCAGAAATTAAATAAGCAAAGTGTGAAAATTTATTACGGAAACATTAGTCACAGCTGACAAATGCAAATAAACAAAAACAACAAAAAAAATACACAAAATCAACAGCAACAGAATGAAAAAACCACAGGAAAACTTACGATAAAATCAACAACAACAAAATTATGAATTCATTGCTAAAATTTTTGAAACACAGCAGCTAAATCTACATAAGTAAACAATTACTTAGTAAGGGTGTTATCTTTGGTCTGCGAAAGAAATATGTACCCTACACCATGTACAATTAAAATTCCTATTAACTTTGGTCCATTTTGTTTTCATTGGATAAAATGTTAATTACAAGACATTCAAGTTGAACCCATAATCGTAGTTTGGTAGAGATCTATTCAAATATCACAATATAAATGTGGGAACGGAGCTAAACGAACGACTTGGCAGCACTGATAAAACAAACGAGACTTGAACGAAACAAAAATGACGAAAAGATTTTTGCATAAATGAACGAACGACAGTTGAGTTTGGAAGTTGAAGAAGAGCAGTCAAAGAAGACGGTTGTCTGCGGACAAGTAAAGAAGTGAAATTTAAAAGACAATGAAAAGAACAGAAGTAATAAAGAATAGATGTTAAACAGAATTAAATGTTCATGTAAATAGTTCAATATGTTTGGGGCATTATACACTGAAGAATTCGGTTTTTTTTAGATTTTTTCAACTTTTTACTCAAGAGCGAAAATTTTTTTATACTTCATTTGAATGATCAAAAACAGAATTTGCAAAAAAATTTGATGTGCTACAACCTTTGGTTTAAAACGGGTTCAGGCACGGCGTGAACGGTTTTCCAAAGCACCGATAATGTCAATTCATTTGGAGCTGTTTTTTACATCTAGTGTTGCTAAGAAAACTATCCGCCTGCCATCATGGCAGTGCTCACGTTAAACACAAGAGACTTCTCTCCACCTGCTGTGTTGATTACCGCTCTGGGCAATCTGTACGCTTTTATAACATCGGCTTTGGCGTCGACTGTGTATCTACCAGGCCGAAAACCGTACTTTTGGTTTTAAAGATCACCAGAGTTCTTTTGCGATTATTTGTAGTCTCTCAGATGGTACTACGTCAAGACCTGGTGCACTTCGATTTTAATGTAGACCATAGCTTGTTCGACTTAAGAGGTAATGCTGATCAATACGTTATCTATACTTACCACACCCTCTTCTATATGTTACAAATGGATGGACATGATGAATATACTCACGATGTAGGGTATGCGAAAAAGATATTCAATATGAAGGCGAAAAAGTAGCAAAAGAATCAGCAACAGCAGTAGTTGTATAGTAGAAACATAAACAAGTAAAGGAAGCAGCATAAAAATCAGCCAAGTGCGAAACGGCATAAAAACACACAAAAACTTGTTCAATTTTGACCATCAAATAACGCTAACGCAACTACATAACGTAACGCAACGCCATTTTTATTTTGAGACGGCTGTTGTGTTTTCAGAGTTTGTTTTTGTTTTTATTCTTCTTTGCAAAAACAATAAAAGCAAAAAAGTTAAAGTTTGTGGCAAAATATAAGGCAAATACTACAATGCAAACAAAAGCAACATCAACAAAAACAACAACAACTACAGTAAAATCAACATCAGCAGCAGTAGCAACAACCATGTTAACAACATTTCTGACCAAAGTCCACCCCCCATTTTCTCTTTTGGTATTTTAGCTCTGACCTCTTTTGCATATAATCCCACTTTGATTATGTTCCCCAAAATTTTGCACAGTAGTGTTGAGTATCCTTAATAAAGCGTAAGGCGTTTGTCGTACGGAGGCTAGTGAGAGTTTTTGGACGGCAAATATAGTCTTACTTTCAAAATGTCAATTGTAGTGCATGACAATATCATTACTGCAAAAAAAAAATGTCACATAGTTTTAGGTGCTTGTTTAATTAATTGATTTATCTTGAATTCAATAAAATAAAACCACAAAATGTTAAAATTGTCCAGCCCATAGCGCATCTGTAACATTGTTAAGGGACTAATAGTTTTTGCTCTTAACAAATAAATAAATAAATAATAAGCTGCCAATAAAAATATGTTCTGAAATTATGCAACATTTTCTTCATGATTTTACTGTTTGTCAGTATCTGCAAAATTTTTCGAATTAATCATTACTTGAATCGCCGAGTGGTCAATATTCGACCACAAATGTATTAAATAATTTTGGTACTTTTTAGACACTTTTAGTACTTTTTTTCCTATATGGTACAAAATAGAAAAGCTCATTTATCATCCCTGGTATAATTCAATCGAAATATAAAAAAAAAAAAAAAACATGAAATCAGTGCTATATTTTTTGTCTTTTTCTTTATGCTTTATCCTTTTTTCAGCTCTGTATGACCATATATTTTGTTGTGGTTAATACCTCTATTTCTAACACAGTAAAAAAAGATGGACAAGTTTATGTCTTGCGTATTAATATATAGATCTAGGACGCTATTCATACAATTTAGAAAACGCCAAAAATCTCTTAAATGATAAAAACAAGACGGCAGATAAACCCTTTAGTTTTCGTTAAAAACTATATAAAACCGTTTTTATTGCTTGATTCTTTCAAATAAAGTAAAGAGAGGTTTCTACTTCCCAAGTAAAGCTTGAAAACTAAATTTTTACACTGATTTTTATTTTAATATTTTAAAGACTTTGTAGAAAACATCATATGAGCCGTTGAAAATGACAATTTTGTAACTCCAAAACGAGGCAAAAGAAATGTCATATAAATTATGTGTCATAATGATTAATTATTTGGTCGATATCATTTTTTCAACTTAATCTTTATGGACTTCATTTCCAACAGTTTTCGATATTTTTCAATTCAGTTTCTCTGCTGTAATTCAACATTTGAAGACTTTAACATTTTTTCCATTCTTTTTATCACACAATTTCTAGTCATCATACCACAGTTGCAAAACTCAGCAAGCGCAGCAAAATACATTAAGCTACGATGACTGCAACAACAGCGGGAACAACATGATTTTTGCATTCGCGTTACCAACGCCTATGCGAAATGTTACTCCTCCTCGCGCGCCTCATCCTCTAGCGACTAACTCATCGACCCTTCATCTAGCAATGGCATTGTTTTACACACAAACCGACATGGCGAAAGAGGTCAAATTGTTGGTTTCAACTATGACTACGATTATGTACAGGAAATGGACTTGCGTTATTATGGCCATAGTTGTTGCTGTTGTTGCTTTAGCTGTTGCTGCTGCCGCTGCTCTTGTTACAGTTACTGCTGTTTCTGGCTTCCCGCTAAAACTGTTGGCTCCATTGTGACTGACAACACAACGCGCTTGGCCGGATGTTGTTCATTGCTGTGGAAAGTGCTGGCAAGTGTTGCCGTCGTATTCGTTCGTTTTGCATTACAAGAAATAAAAATATGAAAAATGGTAGGCAAAAATAGAAAAATTTCAAATAAACTAAAATAAAATTGCGGAAGTTGGCGTATGAATTGAAAAAAAAAGGAATCCTTCTTTTGTTTTATTTGTAGTGAGCGTGTATGTGTGTGTGTTTTTCCCCTCAACACTTCTGTGGCTCTGACATGATTTAGAAAATAAAATCCTTTTAAGTGTAATGCATTTTTGTCCGTAGGGAAATGCGCATCTGTATGTTCGTGTTCGGCAATAAAATTGGTAACAGGAAACATTTTCGTAAATTATTTAAAAAATGCAGTTCCGATGATATAATGCAATTTTTTTCATATGAAAACACATTAGGAAATGAGGGAATGTGAAATAAAATGTTCTTTTGTTAATTTTTCAGCGAATAACTAGAAATTGATTACAATGGTACAAAAAAAAAAAAAATAAAAAAAAAAAAATGGTATAAACTCGTACGTATTTTTTGACGTTCAATCCGAATCTGAGATCAGAATTGCTCATATGTCTACAGAATTTCGAGATATCTTGGCCTGAAGTTGCGGAAAACGCTGTTTTCAGGCTTATGGCGTAGTTCCAGGAAAACGTTTAGTTCAATTTTTATAATGGTATCGGATAGTCATAATCTTCCTTATCAAACTATATACATAATTCAATTTTTCCAATTGGACCCGAACTCTCTGAGCTATTGCCCTTAGAATTAATTGGTCGCAGAGAAATAAGCCCTCAAGAAGTTAGACCCCAAAAAACAAATGAAATAAGGTCCCAATTTAATTTATGGGCCACAATAACAAAATAAATTCTCTAAATTTGGGGCATTATTTCCTTTTTGGGGCCTTATTTCATTTTCTGGATTGGGGCCTTATTTCATTTGTGAGGATCGCTCCAAAAGTCGGAAATGAAAAATTACCCAAATAAAATATTGGGGCCTTATTTCATTTTGCTTATTTTTATGAAATTTATAAGCAAATCTAGCGATGGACAGTGATTAAGTTATTAAGGTGATAATTACTTCTACTAGAAGACCACTGGAATGATGCCTTGAATTTGGAACAGATTTGGATGAACTTCGGGATATCGCAAGATGAACTGAAATCCAAGCATTTTTAGAGAGTGGGTCATGGCCATTTTTCACGCGCGAAGTTTCATAAATGTACACCAGAGCGCTCGCTTCACTCTCAAATTTCTCTTCTGACCACAATTAAAAGCTTAATACGACATGAGCGGCAATGATTGTTAATTCATATGCCTCCGAATCTGAGAGCGATGCTGAGAAACTGCCTCCACTAGTTCCAAAAGATGATAAGGAGCTTCCAGAATGCATTGTTTGCAAGGACGGTAGGGCAAACATTGTATTGTTTCCATGTCGACATTTAAAATTGTGCTCAGAATGCAATTTGAAATTGCAAGCACAATAAATTGCAGAAGGCTAGGAGCATTTAAAATGTTCATTTTGCAGGAAATCAGCGCAAGATTCCATGCATGTTTTTATTTGAATTTTTGGGGCCTTACTTCCTTTAGTTCAATTGAAAAAAAAATTTGCAAAACAAAATAGGGTTTTATTTCACTTTACTTTGGGGTATTAAGTTTGGGTTTTAGGGCCTTATTTACAAATTTCTAAATGGGGCCTTTGCATAAAATGAAATGGGACACCATATCGGGGCCTTATTTCACTTGTTTTTTGTGGTCATAACTTCTTGGGAGCTTGTTTTTCTGCGCTTTTCGATTGTATTCTATTTCAAATATATAGTCGATTTTTTTGTAAAGAATTTATTGGAAAACACATTTTTTCCTTAAAAACTCAAAAAAATCTGAAATTTATCTCTAGAAAAACGCCAAAAAATGGCATCAATAAAAAATCTATGCCGGATAATGCCACAAACGGGCGCGACTGGAATGTTCGTGCAAAAATCCTTTTACACTTTTCACTCTTCCCTTTTTTGGCTTTTATGTTGCCTGGATATGAAGATTGCAATATTTTATTTTCAAGTTTTATTGCAATTTCTGACAGAGATTTCATATAAATTATAAATATTTTTTCATCAAATCATGATACGTGTGATGAATGTGAATATTACAGAGCACTTGCAATAAGAAAACAAAACAAAAAAATAAAAAATTTTATTTAAGGAATATCAAAAAGAATTTTTAATTTGAAATTGTAACAAAAATTCAATTGAGAGCAAAAACAAAAACAGATGAAATGAAATAAAATAAAATAAAATACTGACCTGCACAATTTGTATGCAGCATTATCATCAACATCATCATCATTATTAACACAAAATACATAGTATATCGTTATCATAATTTTATTCATTGGGTTAATTAGTTGAAAAATGCGCAAGCATACTTTACGGCGCACATAAATTTACGAAAAAGGTCATGTGCGGACAGCGTTCAAAGTAAATTTACTATGACTACAATGTGACCTAATTTATGAGAGAGTGACAAGATGGTCTTTAAATTAATTCTGCATATTAAATTATTGATTTTTACGTATGTATAAGTAAAAAGAAACAAAAATGTAGAAAATTAATTTATTAGTAGGAACTGAATAATAAAATTGACACCTTAAAAATTATGTACAAAAAAGGACATGAAAACTATCACCAGATGAAAATATTCATAGTATTTGTTCACACTCACTTTTCACTGTGGGACATACAAATAAATCATAAAAAAAAAATTAAAGTTTATCTACTCGTATGGATAATTATCATTTGGACAAAACAAAAATTACAAAAAAGCGTATAGAGAAGCAGGTGGAGTATGTGAAAGCGAAGGAGTGAAAAAATTTTTATTTAATACAAAAAACCTAAAAAAGTACACATCATTTCCAATAAAAGAAAAAAAATCTCTACTGAAATTAACTAAGCAGTAAAAATACGAAAATCTAAAACCATCCAGTCAAAAAGATTTTAACTCAGGAAAACTAAAAATCGGCTGAAAAAAAAAAAATACCTAAAATAATATTGTAATATATAATTAATTGCATGTATTAATTGAAATTGTAGAGGAATAGCACAGTTGCACAACTAAACACGAAGTGTAGAAACTGATATAAAATTCATTACTTAAAAGACCATTAAAAAACTGACAGAGCAACACAAACTTGAGAACAAAAAAACAAAAACAATACGCGACTATATACAGTGTGACAAATATGTCTTCATACAAAACTTTGAAGCACTGTATCCTTTGGAAACATAGTAGCATTAGTAAAATTTTTATTGCACAATATTTTGTTATATTTCAGTTGTATGGAAAAATAAATTCAAATCGTATAAGATGCGAGAGTAGAAAGTAATTCGGCATGGTTGATATACGCTCTTTAATTGTAAATAAATTTAAAAGTGGTTTAAGTTGCGGAGCCATCTTCCGCGAGTTGTCACATTTAGGAGTTAAGAGGAATTATGTGTATTATACCGTTAAGCGGTTTGTCGATACTGGCTCTATACAAGATCGTAAAAAAAGTGGGAGAAAAAGGAACGTCCGTACCGCGAACGCGATCAAAATAGTTCGTGAAAGAATCCGAAGAAATTGTGGTCGTTCAGCATGAAAGATGGCCAAAAGTAAAGGAATACACCGAAAATCTTCACGCCTCCTTTTGCGTTGCGACCTCAATATGATAGCATTTAAAAAAAAGAAAATGCATGGCCTTACTAATGCGATCGTGGAAAAGCAATGGCAAAGATCGAAACTACTCCTTTCTTGGCACGCTGGCGATGTTATAGTTTTTTCCGATGAAAAACTTTTGTGCTGGAAGCTCCTCAACACACGAAAAATGACAGACTATGGGCAGTGTCATACAAAAACATGCCAAACGATAAGAAGCATGTACCAAGATATCAAAACTCGTCATCTATTATGGTCTGGGGTGCCATATCCAGCAAAGGTAAATTGTCGCTAGTCTTCATTGACAAAGGTCTTAAAATAAACGCTCAGTATTACCTGGAAAAAGTCTTACAGAAAAATTTTAATTTGAATTCAGGAGATGTACAAAGAAGACTATTATTGCTTCCAGCAGGATGGTGCACCTGCTCACACTGCTAAACTGATTCATGACTGGTGTAAGCAAAATTTGACAGATTTTATACCTAAGGATGAATGGGCTCCTAGCTCTCCAGACTGCCATCCTTTAGATTTCTGCATATGGGGATATATGGTACAGCGAACTCAAGGAAAACAGATACAGAAGCTTGAAGGACTTTAAAGCTGGTATTATTGATGTATGGGACAAAATACCGATAACAGTAGTGCATGCTGTGTGTAACAATTTTGATTGCAGACTTCGGCGGGTTGTGGCTAACAAAGGTCAGGCCATCGAGTAATTGAACAAAATATTAATGAACAAAATATTTTAACTTCATTTAGTGTTTGTTCATTTAAATTTCCTTAATTAAAATAACATTTAATACAAAAAACCTACTTTGTTTTTGTATCAACACATATTTGTCACACTGTACGTATATAAAAAATTATTTATAAAAATAATGTTAATACACGAAACAGTCAAAAAGGTTATTCCGAAATATAAAAACCATCTGATCAACAAGTACCATTTTGAAAAACTAAAAAACTTAAAAAATTATTACCTATATCAAAGCAAAAAAAGCTGGACAAACAAATAGCACTTTTGGACAAATGTGCTAAGCTCGAAAAATTAAATCACTAACCAAAAAATCGAAGAAAGATTAAGTAAACCAACGAAAAGGTAAATAAAGAAACCAAAACTTCCGGACGAATAAATAAATCAAGTGGACAGATAAATATTAAAAAAAAGAATAAAATAAAATGTAGGAAATGCCAAGAAATCAACAACTTAAAGAAATTAACAGCAACAAGAACGAGTATTATTCTGGACAAATCTAAAAAACAGCCAAAGTCGGAAAAAAGTTTTGAGAACAAACAAAAAAAAATAGTAAGTGTGTAATCTTTGGCCTGGCCAAACTTTAAATACCCTACCTGCAGTATTTTAAAAATTTTGCTTATATGGGAAGCATCACGCCCTCTTGTCCGATTTCACATAGATTTTGCTCAGATCTTGCACTTACTGTTCTCAGTGTCTGAGTAAAATTTAGTTCCTTTATCTCAAAAAATGCTTTCAGTAAACCGTTTTAAGGCTTTTGCTTATATGGGATGTAACACGCCCTCTTGTCCGAATTCGTCAGTTTTGCTTAGAGCTTGCGCTTACAATTCGTAGTATTTAAGTGTATTTTGGTTGCATTGTCGTGAAAAATACTCCTAAAATTGCATTTTGAATATATTTTTTGTATGGGCTGAAGGCCGATTTCGATCGTTTTCAATCCCACGAGCTAACTTTGACGACGAAGGCAATGCACCAAATTTATTGAATTATCTTGTTCAGTTTTCCCAAAAAAATGTATTTCCACACACAGCCAGCCAGCTTGCCACCCAGCCAGCCAGACAGACGGCAATAGCTATATCGACTAAGGACTCGACTTCTTGATGCTGATCAAGAATATATATGAAGCAATCCACGCCAAGTGTACCAGCTCAAAATTTTCTCCGATTTCGCTCAAATTTGGCAATATGATAGATCCAGTATCCAAGAACAACATGGTCCTAGTACCATTTGTTGTTAAAATACAGGGTGTTGAAGTTGACGTTTTTAGTCATTTTTATGAAAGAGTGTTTTTTTTTTTTCAAAAAATAATAGCCTACACTAAAATTTGTAAATTGGTAAATCTAGGTTACTGGTCCCATTCATTTTGAAGTGCTCTTTTCAGAAAAAAAATTTTTTTTTGATGAAAAACATTTTTTTTGACCAAAATTTTTTACACTTAAAAATACTTTTGAACTTTTTTTAAAAAAACTTCCCTTAAATTTTTTTTAAAAGTACTTTAAATTAAAGCAAATTTTATAAGTTTTAAAATGATGTATGACTCAAGATGGGATTCGAACGATAAATGGGAGTTTTTGGCTTTTGGCCCAAGGAAGGCAAACATTTTTTTTACTCAAGAGGAAAGCATCTTACGAAAAAAGTGTACTAGGCATAAAATGCCTACAGGATTATTATTCTTGCACAGCGGATCTACCATATTGCCAAAGTTGAGCGAAATCAGAGAAAAAAAATTTTTAGCTGGTACACTTGGCGTGGATTGCTTCATATACTTTTCTACAGCTGCCACGCCTCGTTCTTTACGTTACAAATGGTAGGACCAAGTGAATATACCCTAGGTGTAGGTTATAAAAAAAATTAATTAAAAAGAAATTCAACGCAAGGGATCGCATTTAATGGAGGCATCTCTTTTTGGCAACATTGCTGACCTAGGGGTTACAGGAGAAAATTTACAAGCATTAAAAGGTCAATTTAGAAATCGACATTTGACGAGAAGAGTTTTTGAGTTATTTTCTATAAAACCAAAAATTCGTGTTCCCAACTCTTTAGTATCATTTTAAGTTCATTGCAAGTGCAATATTACACCACTTTTAGATGAAACTACCCACATGCTTAGCAAAAATAAGAGAGAATACATCAACATGAAGTAATAAACTTTCATATAGCCTTCGGAAATTTAGTGGTAGGTACTTAATAAATTTATTGGTCCTTTGTAAATGCGCGCATTCCATTATCAGTACAATAATTATACGCTTCCTCTTTACGCCCCTTCATTTTAATATTCTCCATTTACTCTCCCTACCCCACAGTCTTGGTCATAACACATGGGGCCAGTTTTCCAACACAAAGACGTTAAAGGCATAAGAATATCAGGGTTGAGATAAAAACACCCAAAATTACAAAGCAGTCACCATGTTGTTGTTGTTGTCGCATTGTGACCAACATCCTTCGTGACTTAACGTTCGTCGGTGTAGTTATATAGTTGTCGTCATCATTACTGGTCCTGATGCTACTGCTGCTGACAACAACCAAGCCAGACAGTGTGACGCAAATTAGGCCAAATTAGCTGAAAGCACTCGATGAAACAACAAGTTTCAATGGCAAAGAGAAAACATAAACAATTTTCTCACTGCTGCTGGCAAACATAAAGGACACTAACTTTGTATTTAGCAGCATATTATAGCACGATGTCTAGTACTGACCGTTGGGTTTTATTTAGATGAAACGTTTTAACTTTCGACTACAAATGCTCCCTCATGTATTTCTATTGACGAATGGAAAGCGCAAGTATCAATATCCTAGCGGTTACCGGACATAATCCCAACGGACATAATCCCCATTTCGTAAATGGGGATTATGTCCGAAAATTTTTCGGTCACAATCCCCATTTTGGCCATGGGGGTTATGTCCGCAAATTTTTCGGACATAATCCCAATGGGGGTTATGTCCGAAAAATTTAATTAAGATTGAACAAAATTTTTGCAATAATCCATTTAAAAAATTTATATAGTGTTGGATGTTATGGACTGATCCGCGGCCGAAGGCCGCCGCGAAGCCGGTGTTGGATTTTTGGGAGTTTTAAATCCTGAGCTGCGGCCGCAGGCCGCCCACTTAACCCTACTCTTATGAAAAATTACTGTGGCTTGCAAACTAGGTGTTGGATATATTAAAGACTGATTCGCGGCCGTTACGGGGACTATGTCCGTTTTTTCCTGGGGATTATGTCCGAAACACTTGCGGACATAATCCCCATTGAAAAAATGGGGATTATGTCCGAATTACTTGCGGACATAATCCCCATATCGTGAATGGGGATTATGTCCGTGGGGATTATGTCACGGCACCTATCCTAGCTATGACAATACGCGCGATGTCAAGGCATGAAAAAGATGAACAAATAGCAAAACCCTCAAGTGTCAGCAGTAGCAGTTAAATTTTTCTTTACGAAAAATTCTCACATGATTTCAATAGTTTCCTCAAATTGTTGAAATTGAAGTACCTAAAACTTCAGTACAAATTATGAAAACAGAATTTTTTCAAAAACGAAAATCGTCCCCTAAAACTATGCAAGAATCTTTTTTTTTATTTATTTGCATACTGTTTGAAATGTTTGATGTTAAAAAAAGATAATTGCATAGTTTTAGGGAGCGATTTTCGTTTTTGAAACATCCTGTTTTTAATATTTTGTACTGAGGTCTTAGATTCCCTATAACTTCTTCAATTTCAACAATTTGAGGAAACTTCCTAGAGATGAATTATGTGATTTTTTATGGACTTCAATTCTATGAAGTATTTTTGGCATCTTAGGGTGGTAGAAATTCAGATAATGAACACAACTAGTCGAAAAACACATTTGAGATAAATAACTTTTATCAATGAAATAAAGCCTATTAAGAAATTTACAACGATATACCATACTTGATGATTGGATGTCAAATGGTGGAGCATTAGGAAAAAATTAAATAGCGTATTATTAAGAGGTCGAAAAAAAAATTTTTGTTTGCCTTAAAAATCAAAACCGATTAGCTTTCAAAATTGGGGGCTTACAGCGAACTTTGACCAAACTACACAGAAAAAATTAACTGGTTCTAAAATTAAGTGAGAACGTTATCGATTTAAAAACATGCACGTTTTCAAAACAAATGTTAAATGTTTTTGAACTGAAAGAAAATTTCATTAATTTAATAACTTTGTATTTGATTTAAAAATATTTATTCTACAGTTAAAAAACGCCGACGATTTTGGGTTTTTGATTTTAAAACTCTTGTTTTTGATTTTAATACAAACCTCTTTGGCGTCCTTTTGTATCGGAAAGTTTTTGATTTGAATACATTTTCATTTGATTTTACAACTTTTTTTTTGTGTGTATTGACGAAACTATCATTCACTATGCCATATTTTAGTGCGCAAAAATACATATATGTATCATACATATACTTGGTTAATTGTCATAACATAACGCTCTTCCAACGAAAAAATTACTGTGTTCGATTTTTCCTTCAACAGGTGTATGTTTTTTTTATTGAATCATTAAATTTTATTGCATATACGGATTTCAGAAACTTTTATTATGTTAAAAACTTTTCATTCATATCAAACTAATAAAAATCAAAAAGTCAAGCAAATCGCACGAAAGAAAATTGTAATCCACTTTTACAATAGCTGCTTCTTAATCTTCCTCTCACAATATGCACTTTTTTATGGCTCTATTTGCCGAGTCAGAACATATTTTTTGCGCACAATCAGGACATTATTCCATGTTGGCGCTTAAAAATGCTGATTTGCATTCGAACCACGAGATGAACGAACGAACGAACGGGTACATTCGTCTTCTTTTATGGTTAATAAAAACCAAGACCAAACATCAATAAATTCAGGACTTGAGGAAACATTCGCACGTATTGCAAAGCTCTATTAAAATTTTTTTTTTATACCGACTTGTATTAAAAAGGATTGACCCAATTCATGTTATCGGTCAAATTTAAGCTCTTGAGCAATGCTTTAAAGAAAAAACATTCTTGGGCTTTGTTATTAAATTTTTTTATTTCTTATACCCAACGTAGGTAAAAAATATATAAATATATATGAATGAGTCGATATAAAAATGACCCAGTCGGTATGTCCGTCCGCGGAAATCTCAATTACGGAAAAACAAAGCAAGATAATTTGATGATATTCGAAACGCTGTTTACATCCTCGGAATCGCTTATCAGAATTGTAAATGCGTGAAATTTATTAAATGGCACAAAATTTAAACAATAAAAACAAAAATACTATAATCGGCATGTTTAAAAATTTTATTGGAACAATCATATATATGTTAATGTTTACCAAATTGCATTTTGGTTCAAACAAATGTTTGAAGGTCGCAAGCATTCACTTGCTAAATATTGCTAGATCATATTTCTCTCAGCAGAAGTATTCTTGCTTTTTTTACTTTAAATTTAAAATTTTTTATTGAATAATCTTACTGTTTCACTTCTTTTTAACGAAGATGGTCGGGGAGCAAAGAAACTACAACCTTGCAATTTCAAAAATCGTCACGTCAATATTACAAGTAGATGGCTCCAATTTTCTAGTTTTGAGATAATTCAATTTTAATATTTTTAAAAATTTGAATTTACACTGAATTTCGACTTTTCTTGTTTTGTTTTTTTCTTATAACTTTGCAATGATACCACTTTAGAGAACTCTGGTTGGACAAGATTCTGCACAAAGCCATGAAAAATATCATATGCCATTTATCCCAAGAATGTTAATTTAGGAGTTATCTAGTTGTAGCATTGACGTAGCGATACATCATGGGTAGTCCATTAAGACAAACAAAAGTTGAATAAAAACATCTTTTAAGCCAAAAAATTTCCTGGACATCTTAAAGAATTATATATACAAAGAAATAAATATACTAAGCAATGGAATTCTTAAGTTATCCAGTCAAATATATGTTAATTCAGGAAAACTAAAAATTTTATGAAAAAATTATCTTCATTAGTTAAAAACAACATGGACAAACAAATAGCACTATTGCATATATCGATACATCCAACGTAAAACTTGGTAACTCAAGTTACTAACTTTTTTCGAAATCTGCACATTTGGTTCTATCTTGTGTCAAATTTTGGTACCTCTAGTTTAAAATTTGAAGGCCTGGGAGCTATTTTTGTAGTCACGATCTAAATTTATTTTATATAGGTTTTCATACAAAATAAAAAAAGTTAAAATACAAAAATGCTCATAACTAAAAACTACGAACGAACGGCGCAGTTCCTAATTAATTTATGCAAAGAGTAGGAAATTGACAAAGCAATACAAATTTGAGGATAAAAAATAAAATTTGCATACCGAAAAAAAACACATTATTTATTTAAAAAGTAAATGCACCAAATAGTCAAATAGATCATATCGAAAGGTTCGAATCATCCAAGCAACAAGTACCATTCAGAAAAACCAACAAATTTAAAAAAAAATGCTCATGCTAAGGCAAAAAAAAAAAAACCAACTGGACAAACAAATAGCACTTTTGGACGAATGTGCTCAAATCGAAAAAACCAAATCACCAACCAAAAAATAAAGGAAAGACAAAAAAACCAACTGGACAAATAAATAGCACTTTTGGACAAATGTGCTCAAATCGAAAAAACTAAACCACCAACCAAAAAATAGAGGAAAGTTTAATCAAGCCAACAATAATGTAAATAAAGCAGCAATATACGTACCTTCTGGACGAATAAATAAATCAAGTGGACAGACAAATATTTTAAAAAAGAATACAACAAAATGTAAGAAAATGCCAAGAAATAAGCAATGCAAGGCAATTTCGAGAAAAACTAATTAATATCATTCTTGACAAGTTAAAATATTTGTGGAAAAATGCGAGAAACACAGAAAGTCAGAGAAAAGTTATGGGAACAAACAAAAAAACATTAACTAAAAAAAAAAAAAATTCACGAAAGTCAAACCAAGGGAGCACATTAAATGGAGACAACTTATTTTGGCACAATGCTGATCTAGGAGTTGCAAAAGAAAACAAAAATAGATCAAAAAACAACTTGAATTGGTAATAGTATTCACTGAGGAAAGTTTGTGCGATATTTTTCCTTAAAGCAAAAATTCCTTTTACCCAACTCTTTACTGTCGATATAACCTTATCGCAAGTGCAATGTTTCATACATCACCCACATGCTTAGCAAAAATAAGCGAAAATACATCAAAATGAAAAAAAATAAACTATCTCATAGCCTTCGGAAATTTAGTGGTACTTGGTAAATTTATTGGCCCTATAAAAACGTGCGCTTTTCCATTACCAGTAGAATAATTATAAGTTTTCTCTCTTCCCCTCATTATTTTAATATTCTGCCTTTACTATCCCTACCCCACAGTCTTGGTCATAAAACATGGGGCCAGTTTTCTAACCACAAAAACATTAAATACATAAAGAATATCACTAGGGCTGAGATAAAAAGACCCTAAATTACAATGCAGTCAGCATGTTGTTGTTGTTGTCCCATTGTGACCAGCATTGTTCATGACTTGACGTTCGTCGTTGTAGTTACATAGTTGTCATCATCATTACTGGTCCTGATGCTACTGCTACTGCTGCTGCCAACAACCAAGCCAGACAGTGTGACGCAAATTAGGCCAAATTAGCTGAAAGCACTCGATGAAACAACAAGTTTCAATGGCAAAGAGAAAACATAAACAATTTTCTCGCTGCTGCTGGCAAACATAAAGGACACTAACTTTGTATTTAGCAGCATATAATGAGAAACAATGAAAAAGAAACGAAACAGAAAAGA
This sequence comes from Calliopum simillimum, assembly GCA_951812925.1. NCBI lineage: Eukaryota > Metazoa > Arthropoda > Insecta > Diptera > Lauxaniidae > Calliopum > Calliopum simillimum. The sequence continues at coordinate 96,006,117 of OX638371.1, forward strand.
TAAAGGCAGAACCTCCAAAAAGGACACATAAAATACCAGAGGGTTGGTTGGTTTTTTTCCCTTTTTTCAAGTAAACAAAAAGGCATTCAGTCAAATCCGAAATTACTTGCGAAATGATTCAAGTATGAATGCTAACAGTATAGCATTAAGTTTTTGCAAGGACAAAAGTTAGGAATAACTACTTATGTATATGAATGAGTTGCTTTAAGAACCAGCAGTAAGAATGTAATGCCATTATGCAAAATTGTTAGTTTTTAGTAGTTCTGGATAAAGGAGTTAGGTATTTATTGTTAGACATATTAACACATATGGGACATAAGTTTTCCTATTCCAATATTTGCTGAATTTTTGTTATTACTCTCAAACATTGTCGAAATGGCCAAAGACTACACAGCAAATAGTTTGGATGTAAAATTCAAACCAAATTTCAATGAATACAAGTCCACACCAAATTTGGTATAAAATCTATGCTACAACTTATTATACAAACCGTTTATACTTGTTCGTATAAAATTTATACAAATAAAATATTAATACAATTTACACTATTTTGGTTTAAATTTAATAGTGTTACCATACAAAAATTTTTGATGCTATTTTTGTATAAATTTTATATAAAAGCTCATATCGTCACTCTTAGGCCAGATTCACGAATGTGAAAATTATTGAATTTGAGAAATTTCTATTTGAAATTTTTTTAAATATGAAAATTATATGTAAATTGTGAGTTCTTATGTTATTAACTTTGCATTTGCTGCTAAACCACTTCAGATATAGCTTTTGTACTTCACGCATAACTTTATTGAACCATTTTGTACAAGGAAACAACATTAGTGCAAAACTGAAAAATTTGCACTTTCGTGAATCTGGCCTAAGAGTGACGATATCAAAGTATTTTAAGCCATTTTATATAAAATTCATATTGTGCTATACGAGGGGCACTACTTATATTTCGGGAACTGGCAACACTAATGTCAATAGCTAAAATCTGACAAGACCATAATAAAATTTGAGATTTTTTAGCACAAACGTACTTACAACGTTTTGATGTACAAGTGCTATTTGTTTTGTTTCCAGTGAGTTAAGAAAATCAACAATAATGTGTCGATGAACTCAGTTGTATGGCGATAAAAAAGCATCAAAAACCACAGTATATGGTTGGTATAGAGAATTCAATTGTGGTCGGAGTTCGGTCACCGACGAATTCCGTGAAGGTCGTCCAAAATCGGTTGTTATACCACAAAACATCGATGCAGTGCATGAACTGATAATGAAAGATCGTCATGTGACATATTGTGAAATAGAAGCATCCTTGCACATTAGTTCCACTCCTTAACATTCGATTTTTCATGAACACTTAGTTGTAAGAAACGTTTGTTCTCGTTTGAAACCCCATAATTTATCAATCGCTCAAAAAAGGCGCGCATCGCACAGTGTCTCGTTTTAGTGTGCTAGACGTGAAAAATTCAAAATCTTAATTTAAAATTTTTGTATACAGAAGTGTTTAAATATGTCCACTTACCTTCAAAAATGTATTTTTTTTGTTCTTTGGTTAACACTTAGTACATATATTTGCACTTCAAAGTTGATATTTTGAATATCATAAAATTTTAAAATTTTTGTACCGGAAAGATCTTCAACCTCAGTAAATTTTTTGGTAATTTTTCCATGAAATAAAATTAAGAAAAAAAAAACCAAAAATTGACTCGACGTATAAACTTTCCAAAAATATATCTTGTTTATATATATCTTGCATAGTGTTGCCACAAACAATTTAAACAGAATTGCAATTTTTTCTGCTTTCGAAATTTATATTTTTGTTGTATATTGGACTTAAAAGCAATGAGCACCGCTCCGCACCAGGCAGAGATGGACATTTTAAGAAAATATGTAGTTTTTTGTTGACGACACGTGAGGCTTAAATCCTCACACTTTCTCGGAAAAAATTTTCGCCATACTATAAAAATTGTACCAGATTTTAAAATAATATCTACACTAGGCGCAAAGGAAAAATATTGCGAATGTTTTTTGCGTGTGGGGCTTCAGCGTCCCCTCTTACTTGAAAGATAACATGTACATCCATGTACCAAATTTTATAATGATAAAGGTATATAAATAGAGTATTTTAAGTATTTTTGTGATGGGATACAAAGCCCCCATATTTTAACCCCCTGTCTATTCGCATAGTATTTTGTAAATAAAATAAACGTTGTCAATATAAAGTTTTGTAGTAATAACTCCAGATGTGCAAAGTTATAGCAATTGATATATTTTTTTTATGGGGGTGCAACGCCCCTTTGATCAAATTCCTCCAATTTTTGCAATACGTTTGATGAACGCAGTATACTCCTGTATACAAAGTTTTGTAATGGTAACTGCTACAAGTGTAGAAATACAGCAAATGATGCGTTTTTTAGTATGGGGGGTGCAACGCCCCCTTGTTCCATTTCAACCAATTTCTGTGAGGCGTTTGGTGAACATTGTATACTCTTTTTTACAAAGTGTTGTAACAATACGTGCTACAAGTGCAGAGATATAGCTATTGAGGTGTTTTTTGTATGGAGGGTGCTGCGCCCCTTTGCTGAGTTTCCTCCGGTTTTTGTAGGGTGCTCGGTGAACGCAGAGTACTCCTTTTTACAGAGTTTTGTAATAATAGCTATTGCATATAAAGAGATATAGAGTTTTGTTCATTTCTTTCGTATGGGGGCTACCCCGCACACCTCCGCCAAAATCACTTCACTCTATTTCGTGAGGTCAATGGACATATTTAAACAGTTCTGCATACTACACTATGCATTTTCAATTTTTCACGTCTAGATTGTATGAAACAGTGCACTGTGCATCGTTTGGTGTAAGAAAATGATTAAAAAACTTGGCCGTTGTGCTTCAAAAGACGTGTATAAGATCGTGACAGGTGGGTATTCCAAGACGAGCTAAATCCAACAAAAGTTGTTCGTGGAAATAGCACAGCGAATCAAATGGTCGCCTGTTTCTTCGGCCGAATGGGTCATGTGGCCACTGTTCCCCTTAAGCAACGTAGGACGGTCAATTTTGAGTGGTACACGACCATTTGTTTGCCGGAAATGTTTGGAGAAATTCGTAAAACCAGCGCCCGAAGACGTATCATTCTCCATCATGGCAATGCGAGCTCTCACACATCTCGTGAAACAGGTGAGTTTTTGAGCAGTCAAAACAAATTTGATGACTCATCCTCCGTATACAGTTGAAGCGTTCAAAAAACCATGTTTTGGAGGAGTCTCAAGAGAGGAATATGAAAACTGTTATGACAAATGGTTTGAACGAATGCAAAAGTGTATTGATCATCAAGGGGAATATTTTGAAAAACAATAAAGCCATTTTCAATTAAAAATGTTTGTTATTTTTTTCTATTCCGATATATGAGTAGTAAAACTGCATCATTAGATTTTTGTAAATTTAGTTGTCGACAAAGTGCTGTTTTTACGCCAAAATACCACTGAGTGGTGTGCCAAGAGTATCAGCAGTTTATCACCGCAATGTGACATTAAGATTCTACCTATGTATATAGTCTATCGTCTTCGGTCCTTCTATAAAAATCCAATGGAGCTCCTCCACACTTTGTTATTTTTTCAAAAGCAAGAAAATTGGAACATTATTCTTGTGTTTCACGCATTTATTGATTCAATAAATTTTTTTTTTATTACATTTTCACAAATAATATGACTTTGTTGGATAAAACCCAATTTTTTATACGATCTCAGGAAAATCGTTTTGGACGTATTGCCATATGTGCATATTTCATTGAATACATTCGCCTCCAAGAATTCCAGTCAACTCCATAATTGTGGCTGTCCACTCTTGAACGATATGGCCCATTAAGATGACTGTAAATAAACGAGATAACATTCGTGTAAGAAATTCAATTCATTTCATGGTTCATTAATATTTTAAGTGTTGAACTAATTCTAAAAATTTAAATAAATACCAAAAATAGCACGCAGAAAACCACCATGCTCCTTCATATTTTAATGCACATGCCAACCGATCACGATCTTGTGTATAAAATTGGTTCCCATTATGACGTAGTAATGCAGTACCAAAATTATTTGAACTCTCACTCACAGTAAGGGTGTAGTTTTGATCTGCATCGCTGATAGAAAATTTGCCAAAAGTGGTAGAGCGAGTTTCATTTTCATAATCGGTCACCTGAACCCAAAGTTCATTTTCTTCTGCATTTGTTAATTCGTATATTGTTTTCAATCCAAGAAAGTATTCTCCATTTTTGTAACCAAAACCCGATTCATAATCTGTCCAATTTCGAAAAAAATTTACGCTACCATCCATACGGCGTTGGATAACGGTCCACACGGGACCACCTTTTGGATCCTTTATACAATAAGCCTCATAAGGTTCTAGTGGCCGAATTGCCATTTTGTAGACACCTTCAATGTCTTCCCACGGTTGTACAGCTTGAGCACAATACTGTGGAAGAATATCCGGTGGCTATTGTAAAAATTAAGTAAAATGAATTAATATTGAAGGTATGAGTTATTTAAATAAGCCCAGAAAGTAGTAGATCCTTACCCTAAAGCCACCGTCTTGAGCAAAGGAAACTTCTAAAATGATCAGTATGAAAAGCAGCAAACTTAGAGCGATCATGATGAGTTATTTTTCTTATCCGTATTTATGCACACGCTTTTGAGAAGAAACTATAAGTTTTTATGTCATTTGTGGTTTTATATATCCGAGACATGACGAAAATTTATCAGTTGTTCCAAATCATTTAGTCAGGGAAAAACTAAAATCAGAACGAGACCAATTGCGAAATTTATATATCGCTCATTTACTACAAGAAGTTTTCAATTGAAAAAGTTAATCTGTTCTCAAACGGTGACCGTAAGAGATATTAATATGAAATTTTTACACAATATGAAACATGATATAACAAATAATTCTGCATAATTTAATCAAAATTCGCGTTTTTGAGTTATGCCGTTCTTGTAGTAAATGAGCGATTTATTAACGTCAATTAGTGGCATAGCACAAAAACTTTTAGGGGGTCAAACGGCAAATGGAGAAGTGAAATACGAGAATTATGGGCAGTCAAACTGTACACGGTCAAAAAAAATATTAAAAATGGAAATTAATTCGTAATACCAAGGAAATATGTGCGTAATCCAAAATTTTGTATGTAATTTACGAAATTTGTTTCTCTTAAAATGAATAAACATATTTGAGGAGTGATTTATCAAAAGGGCGTAAAACCACTTTCGACCTCGAATAAACCTAAGAATGCCATCGCCATTACCATGCTAAAATGAATCCTTTAGTTCAAAATTCATCACAAGAAATGCATTTTTCCAAGATAAAATCATGATCAAAAATCGCATTTCGGAACAAAAGGGCTTTTTTCCATATAATTTCATAGAAATTTTTAGATTTTGATACAAAAAGACGTATTTCGAATAGTCGCCGAAGAAACATTTTATATTTGTTATATGTCCCAGTCCATACAGGCGCTTACATACCGTGCCTATAGACTTCAGTTTAAATTTCCAAATGGTGAAATAAGAGTGATTTCGAAACAAAATTTCAGAACGAAAGGGCTTATTTCCAAATGTTTTGTACATTTTGCAATTACTACAAATATGTTAGAATAAAAATGTTAAGGGAATTAGAATCCTTGGTCAACTCACTATAACACTGGAGACATTAAAAAAAATAAGTTACTGTAAACAGCCCCTAAAAGTTTTTTCTCATCACTGAAAATTTGGTTAACATGGTTTTACGCCCTTTTGAAAAATTACTTCTCATTTAATTACTAGCCGTATTCACGATCTTGTTGCATCGTAGCAAATGTAAAAATATTTGAAATTTTTTTTGAAAAATCAATAGAATTTGTTTTTGTAATTTCAAATTATTTTGCATTTGCTACGACGCAACAAGATTGTGAATACGGCTATTGTAAAATATTTTTTTTATTATGGAATTTATACTGCGTAAGAATCGAATCATTTTTTATTCCGAAATTGGTTTATATAGCAAAATATGAATTTAATATAGAATGGTTTAAAATACTTTCATATGAACTTCAATATAAAATTTATACAAAAATAGTATAAAAGATTTTTGTATGTTGATACTGACTGATTCCATTTTAATTCATACGGTGAGCAAAAAACAGTGAAAAAAATGCGAAGAAATGCAAAAGTATTCAAAAATGCCATGTTTGTAGAGTGAGAGAACCAGAGGGATAACTTCTTTTTACAAAGCCAGAACAGCACAATTACATGAAAGTAATCGGAAAAAAAAAACTAATAAAAATCCTGAGAACTTCCGAAAAGAAACAAGGTACGGTCAAATCCCAAAAAACACAAACAATGCTTGGTTTTCTATACCTTGAGTATATTTAGGTTCCATCTAACTTATTATGAATGAATTTTGTGTCTCAAAAATAAAGAATTCGGTTATTTTAAATTTATTGGTTTTAATCAAGTTTTTCAAGATATCTTGAAAGCCAAAAATGGTAGAAGAATGTAAGTGCCATTTTCGGAATCAATATCGCAAAACCGTCTAGGAAAGTGAAAACTGAACTGTGTAATTTTTCTTATTCATTTTGTAGACAAGAACGCAATTGTTACATAAAAAATTGCAAATTTTACAATTACAACAAAAAAAGCAAGAAAGCCGTCATAACTGGAATAAATAGGACGTGCTTTACTATCACTGTGCAAATTTTCGAGAAAAAAAAAAGATGGTGTTTTTGAGAAAATTTGCATTTTAATTTAAAATATGAAAGTCAATTTTAAGGAAAGTAAGGGTTAAAGAAATTATTTTTTCCCATATTACGTAAAAAAATTTCATGGAGCATCAAATACATTTTGATTCATGTAAAACAGTTGAAAAATAAAGAAATGTGGTTGAAAAAACCGAATGCACTTCATGATTTTTTCAAAATTAATTTTTCTGCAAAATTCCTACAAAACGCCATAAAATCTCCAATTTTGGTCCAAATCCGAAAAAAAAAAATCAATACGTGTTCCCTTATTTTGATACGCAAACCTAAGTGCACACCCCCCTTATGAATTGAAATGGAATTCAAACCAAAATAGTGTAAATTGTATTAACTTCAAATCAAATCATCAGACAAATTTGCCAACAACCGGAAAAAAGTACAATATCAGTCCTTTTACAACAGCTGAGCTATGAAAAACAATAAAATAAGAACTTTCGAATGTGTTGCATTTAATTTTATGCTATGATTCTCGACAAATCTATGCAAACGGCTGAATATAGTATGCTTGTCGAATTCTTTTGGATGTCGGGAAATTCGTCTGATGGTTTGATTGTGGTGATCAATCAAACTAGTAACAAACACCAGGCTTCCAATGAATAGTTTTTGTTTCTCCTTTATGCATTTTGCTTTGTTTTTGTAATTATGTTAGTGCTTTTTACTAATACACATGGAACAGTAAGCTCAAATCAACAATTTCATCTGATACATGCTTGTTTGGAAGCTAATAATGTAAATTTGACTAAAAAGTTCTTATTAATTGAATGTAATTTCCGAAGAAAATTTTTAAATTGAATCAATTATTTATATTATCTAAAAAAGTATGACAAAAAATAAAAAGCATTATCCCTATTGATCTCAGAAACTTTAATAAAACTTGAAAACTTTTCATTCATATCAAACTAACAAAATTTAAAAAGTCTACCCATATTGCATGGAAGAAAAGCATAATCCTCTTTTACTATAGCTCACAGTGCTACTTTTTTATCTTCCTCTCACTATGTGTACAATTTAATGGCTCTATTCGCCGAGTCAGAACATATTTTTTGCGCACAATCAGGACATTATTCCATGTTGGCGCTTAAAAATGCTGATTTGCATTCGAACCACGAGATTAACGAACGAACGGGTACATTCGTCTTCTTTTATGGTTAATAAAAACCAAGACCAAATATCAATAAATTCATGACTTGTGTAAACATTCGCACGTATTGCAAAACTCTAATAAAATATTTTGCGAGTTCGTTAAGTACCTACTTGTATTAAATGAAAAAGAATTGACCTAATTCATGTTTTCAGTCGAATTAAAGGTCTTGACCAATGCTTTAAAGCTTGACCAATGCTTTAAAGAAAAAGTATTTCTTTACCTAACTTATTATTAAAATTTATATTTTTTTATACCCATCGTAGATAAAAAAATATATAAATGTATTTGAGTTAATACGAATATGACACTGTCCATGGAAATTTGAATTACTGGAAAACGATGCATGATAATTGGAAGAAATTTGATTCACTGTCTACATCTTTCAAATTTTTATTGAATAACGTTAAAATTTTTGTCAGTTTTTTAGGAGAGTTTAGCCAAGGCTAATGAAATTTTTTTTTTACCACTTTGCACAACACAATTTTTCATTTTTTGTTACTTGTTAATTATTGAACATTACAGAAAACATCGGAACACTAATGTCAAGTAGGGAGAAGTTTATAAACAAGTAAAGGACAGCCATTCCATGCCTAACGTAACAAGATCTGCCACACCCCTTCTGAATTCACTGAAATTTAGAACATGGTTTTGTTTCATGCCTAATCTTTTAGAAATGGTTTGTGGTCTGTGGAGGGGTGCAAAGAGTGGAAAAATCGGAAAATTGTGACAAATAATTGTAAAAAACTTGGACATTATTTAATAGATTTTCATGCTCAGACCACTTTTGGAAAGGTATTGAATTGGGCTATACGCTCAAAATTAAATTTTTCGTATTTATTAAAAGTACTAAATTTACTACTATTTTAGTACTAAACTACAAAAAACGTGCCCAGGTACACCTTTTTTACCTTCCAAAATATATTTTTTTGGAAGTAAGCAAAAATAATCTTTGATATAAAAAAGAGGGAAAATTGGTATGTTTTAAGATTTAGAAGTTGTGATTTTTTGAAAATTTTAAAAAATGGTTCTGCCACAAAATGACCCATAACTGGAACATTTCTTAGCCCCATTTTCATATTTGAACCATTTTTAGAAAGTTTTTAAATCACGCTATACGATCAAGATAAATTTTTTTGTGTTCGGTAAAAAGTACTAAATTTACTAATATTTTAGTAGTAAACAACTAAAGACGCTATAGTACTTATTTTCGATCTTCTAAAATATTTTTCTAGAAAAGAAGATAAAACCACCTTTCACATAAAATCTAAAATTAAGATGGTACCTTTAATGTTATAGGAGTAATGATTTTTTGAACATTTCGTTTTATTAAAGCACCCGTAGTATCGTACATAAATATGTATTAGGCTGATTAAAAAACGATATTTGAAAATTTCACTATTACTCCCGAAGAACTGAAAATTAAAAATTATTCTCACCTACATTTTAAGCTCACTCATAGTGACGGTTTTTATTTTATTATGATCTCACAAATGCTCGAAATGAGCTTTAGTATATTTTAGTATAGTATCCCAAACTTATCATCAACAGTAGGAAAGATATGTGTATCTTGTCCGAGTGTACCTACATACATCGTTCCGAGTGACGGTTACTGCTCAACTAAAGTACGAGTTTGAACATGGTCTATGAAATTTTCCTCTCATGCTGCTGATTGATCTTAGTAGGCTTCAGACTAGAGCTTGAAAAACATCAATGATCGCGGCCATCGATGTTTTCTATGTTTTTAAAGCAAAACATCGATGTATTATCCATCATTATAAATTATAGATCAAAACCAAATTATCAATTTCGATGTATTTTTTGCTGCTGAATCCAAATCCAATCCCGGAATTGCTTTGTCACATATGGTTTTTGAGATATCTAGCCTAAAAGTTCAAAAACAAGATTTTTGAGGTTATTAGAGGACGCACGAAATCGTTTTTTTCTCTTTTGTACTAAGTGCATCGCTTAGTACTATTCTTACTATTCTTCACCTTAAAAATTAACTACGAATTGGTCTTGTATGATTTTTTCTTAAAAAGTTAGGACATTTTTAAAATGAATCATGAAAGTTAAAAATCGTATGTGGATAATCATGTGTTTTTACATTTCATGGTCACATTTTTAAATGGGTTGAAGCACTCTATGGAAATATTATACGGAAGATTTCACCAAACGTTAGCTAAGTTAAGAAATGCTTAAAACTAAAGAATAATGCGTATAAAATTTTATAAAAATGCAATATAACACCTCCTTATGACAAATTGAGTATCGACCGCGGCTATGGTGAGATATTATTTCTTATATATGTAGAAACTCAAAGGTTTTGAAGCTGCTTTAATGGTAATCGCCCTAAGCAGCTCAAGTCATGCGATCGATTTAACTTTTTCTTTCTTTATCGGCATTTCCCTCTGAGCATTTTTACTGTGACAATGATGCCTCATAAGCTTAGTTCATCTGCGTCTGACACATCATAAGTTCCTTTCAGTATCGCCGCTTCGGTAAACATATTTAATGTCATTTTGCTGTTGCGTTCTAATTTTTTTTCAACAAATTTATCGCTACATCTTGGAAATTATAATGCACTTGACATCTCTGTTTTTTTTTTTTTGCAAACCAATGAATTAATTTATTCTTTTTATCTCTTGCACGAATCAGTTCTGCTTTGAATTTTTTTTTTGTTTATTTTTCTTTCAACTTTAAAGCTCATAATTCATATTTTTTGTTGGTTTTTGAGAGAATTTCTTATCTTTTTGTATAGCATTTTCAAGTATCGATACTTACACAAGGTAAACCAAATTTACTACATGTACTTACTTAAATGTATAATTTTCTCTGAAAACGAAGGGAGAAAATTCACAAAAATAGTTAATTTGTGTTAAGTGTGCTAATTTGTGTAAAATGTAACTAAAAAAACAGAAATTAAGAAATGACTCAATTTCATGAATGAACTGAATACATTAACTACAAAGATAATGGCTACGCAACTTCAGTGAAATTGCAAAGTATAAGTAAATAATCAATTTGACATAGCTAAAAAAGGTGAAGAAAAATAAAGAAAGGTGCCAGATTTTTTTAGAATATGCTAAAAGTATTGAACTCCATGCTATCCAACATTTAATTGAATTTGAGTATCGTAAAATCACACTATTCCTTAGGAAAACTTTTTTGTTTGGCTACATAGCACGAAAAAGAATTCACAAAAATACTAAGTACATAAAAAATGTTTAAAATCTTCAACAATATTAATTGAAAGTGGCTGCTCCCTGTCTCAGGATACTGATTTTAGAAATAGTGGCAAATCTTTAAAAGCAAATTTGTCACCCGTTTAATGTACTGCTTGAAAGTATGCTATGTCTTCGTGAAATTTATACTTTATTTATTTTATTTGAGTAGAGAATGAAAGTATGCTAGTATTTTAACCCTCTAGTCATCAAATTTTTTTTTGGAAAAAAAAAATAATTTTGAGTTGATTTTTCGTCAAAAATTATAGTACTATTTTATAAAAAATTTTAAAACTCAAGAGACAGCATTGTCGAGCTTGAATTGGTGTACCGCCTATAAGCGGTTACAGGCTTTCTAGCCAAAAATTGTTAAAGAAAAAATATACTATATATATTCTCTTGAAACTCCTAGGAGTATAGAGCCAAAATGATAGGTCTCCATGTGTCGCGAATCTTGCGATGACTTTTTTCTCTTTCCACGACTATCTCGACTTTTAGATTTCCTTCTCCAACAACCATTTTCAGGTTTTTCTTTGTCTACCACGTTCTCTACTGGCTTGTGGACTTCACTCAAGCGCTTGGCAGCAGACTTCACTGTGTTGTTTATGGAGAGTATGGCCTATCAATCCCCAAGTTAGATCCTATTATTTGCATCTCAGAAGTGCTACCAGGAAATCTGAAAGTTTTTTTGCCATTGCTCTCTAAAAATTTTGGAAAATGATTAGTTCCATCATAGCGGGTGGTTCTGAGCTTTCAGCACTGCAGGATTTGGCATTATGTTTGGAAGTTCGGTAGCACAAAATGTATCCATTCACCACAGATAGGTCAAGCAAATTAATAAACAAACGATTGGTAAATTTGATCGACTTCATTCGAATTTCTGGCACAATACGAGGCAATCGATTAACCACATTTGATGACGCTCTAAGGTCCGGTGCACCTAGTTCCACGATGTTATACACAGTACCGCAATGTACTTCAAAATTGTAACAAAACCCAATAGAATCGCTCAAAATGATGGAGATGCCAATCAAACAACGACGCAGTCATTCCACTTCGACTTAAAACATACTTACAACAAGATTAGATTCCGAAATTCCTACTGATTGATCAATCGCCATATTCACATCCTAGTTTAGTAGGAGGTCTAGATCAACAACATTTTCAGCGTTATAGAAATCGTCATCTTTATTTACTTTTCCATCATAATTTCGCAATCAAATTCCGCCTTTTCTAAAATTGTGCGAATTTCTTTATCAAATAACGATGATAATTTAAATTAAATTTAATAAACGGATGGTTGAAGTGACGTATCGACCATATTTGCCACCAGAGCAAAAAGGTCCTCGACTTCTATGTAAAAGAACACAAAAAAGCTCCGTCTGTTTCGTTTCGATGATCACAATAAACAAAAAGATATCCTCAAAACCGATTGTAAGAACTTATTTTGCCGCCTCCTAATTGACCAGGGAGGATGCTCCCTTTGCGCCCTAACTACGCCACTGAATGGTAGTATAAGCAAAAAAAAGCGCTTACCCAACATATGAGTTACTTACTTACTTAAAAAATTTTTTTTCGCTCAATGTCCTAAAACCGCCTGTAGACGGGCTGTCTTGTAAATCAAACCAAACTTGAAACTTGTACTTTTTTTTATAAAATCAACACTCATTGTAACACACTAATATTTTTTTTTTTTGTAAAGCTACGGCGACAAAAAATATTTAAAAAATTTTTTTGTTTTTTACGTAAAACATGAAATATTTATTTTCACCACTTTGCACTAAATTTGAAATTTGAATGGATCTTACAACAAACAAGCGCATCAGAATTTGCTACGAATACTGCCAAATAAAAGTATGGGATCCCCAGAAACATATTAAATCAGAAAAGGATATAAAGGGAAGTATGTAGTGCGAATAACTGCACATTAAATAAGGTGTGCCTGTCTAGAGGCGGCCATGGACACTAGAGGGTTAAGATGCCACATATTTTCCTATGCATAAAAAACAAATAAAAAATAACCAATGTTGGAGGTCCAGGTTAGGGTGGCAGAATTTGCGTGAAGCAAAAACCTCGAATAGACTGACTTATTCCATAGCGTTGAACATTGGAGGCCTAAGTCCAAATATGCAGCGTCCCTCTTGCTGTGATACCTTATGCTCAGGGTTGCCGTTTTCATTCGCATTCAAAATGTGATAGCATACTTTGAGGCTTGAAATACTTACAAACCAAATTTGATGTGTGAATCGAGATGTATTTGCAAGTTAAAGGTATCATATAAGAAAGTTCAAAGGCGATACTTTAAGCTCAAAATTTTCAAGTACATTTTTTTTGTCACATGAGTTTTTTCTGTCATACTTCCTTTTCCATGTTGTTTCGCTTGCAAACTTGCAAGTTCAACTGTGAAATTGATTTTCTAATTTATTGCCATAAGCAGCAACAGCAGCAGCAACATCTTTGTTGGCAACAGAATGTTTTGTTTTTTTCTTCAGCTGTTCCTTCACAGTACAATATCTCTACAATGTCTCTTTAATTTTTTTGGTTTAGTTTTAAATTTTTCTTAAATTTTTTTCTTTGTTCCTTAATGCCAGTCATACAATGATGTTGACATTGACAGTTACGCTAAAGATATATGGGGTCTAATATATGAATGGTATCGTTGCTTTTGTTGTTGTTGTTGCTGCTGGTATTATTAATGTTATTGTATTCTTTTCGGTTACTGAGCTACAATTTAAGACAAACTCATAAATGTCAAATAGTTCCCTTAAGATTCATAGACGGCAGCAATAAATTGAAAATGTCATCCTGGTTGGCCCTGTTGATCCAAGAACGATGAGTGGAATTGAGTATGAGTTGGTTTTGGTTGTTGTTGTTTCAATGTTTTTTTTTTTTTTTCTTTTTATTCCTTTTTGTTGCCCTTGTCGATAATAAAGATAAATGTCACATATGAGCCACAAGTAGGTAAGTAGGTAGGTACTAGAGATGATATTGTTTATTGGAAAATTGTACCTAGTTGTTTTCTCTTTTTGCGTAGAAGATACTTTTAACATATGTGAAAAATTGTACACTAAAAATAAACAGAAAATATTCAGGAAAATACAAGTTTTTGAAAAAAGTTTTTAATTTTTTTTGTTTTTTTTTTTTTTTCTATCAAAATTAACTTTTCGAATTCAAAAAAAAAAACAAAAAATTCAAATAAATTTTAAAGATAAAAAAAAGCTGTTTCGTAAAGCTTTTTTTTAAATTTTTCATTTGATAAACTTTAGGAATAAAAGTCAAAAAAAAAAAAAAAAAAAAACTTTTTTTAAAAACAAATATAGTAGACTAAGAGCCAGCGCTTGGCTGACCCTCCTCATAGTATCAAAGCTGAATTTTTTTGTGAGTGTTCTTCCAATAGTAGGTATGCACTTTTGTTTTAGTGAAATCCTGAGAGGTGGTGCCTACGTGAGATATCGGGTGCAAAAGTCGAGAAAGACAGTTTTTTGCAAATATCTCGCTAACGGTTGTATCTACAAAAAAATTTAATTTTGCAGCTCAGCAAATTTCATATCGAAAAATGGTGCTAATTGTTTTCGTGCGACCTATAGTTTAGGAGATATGGTCCAGTGCAATCGGACCTTCCGATCCAACATATAAAATCCATAATTTTTTTTCCTTTAGTAGGTCTATTTTATAGTTTCAAAGTATACACCAGAATTCGAGACCAATTTCAATGTCGTACAAAAAGTTATTCAGGCAGAAAGTTCAAGAAAATTAGTATCTCGCTTACGCTAATTTCTACAAAAAAATGGTGCTCTACAATTTTGAAGCTTAGAAAATTTCATATCAAAAAGTTGTGCAAATTGTTTTCGTACGATCCACAGTTTAGGAGATATCTTATTTTAAGGTATTTTCCGCATACAAGTGTTCATAGTAATATGAATGTGGATTTTCAAAGTAATATAACTACGCCTACGTCATAGTATCATGGCTGAATTTTTTTGCGGATATTCTTCTAATAGGAAAAACTAACTTTTGTTTTAGTCAAACCGTGAGAGGTGGTGCCTTCGCGAGATATCGAGCATAGTTATAGTAATTTGAAAATCAACTTTAAAAAAACTGATTTTCTCTACCTTTCGCACCCGATATCTCACGAAGGCACCACCGCCCATGGTTCGACTAAAACAAAAGTTAGTACCCACTATTGGAAAAATACCCACCAAAAAATGCAGCCATGATACCATGACGTAGACATAGTTATAGTTATTTCAAAATCAATATTAAAAAAATGATTTTCTCAACCTTTCGCACCCGATATCTCACGAAGGCACCACTTCTCACGGTTTGACTGAAACAAAAATCAGTACCTACTACTGGAAAAATACCCACAAAAAAATGCAGCCATGATGCCAAGACGTAGGCATAGTTATATTAATTTCAAAATCAATTTTCAAAAAACTGGTTTTCTCCACTTTTGCACCCGATATCTCACGAAGGCACCACCTCTCACGATTTGACTGAAACAAAAGTCAGTACCTACTGTTCAAAAAATACATACAAAAAAATGCAGCCGTGATACAATGACGTAGGCATAGTTATTGCAATTTAAAAATCAACTTTCAAAAAACATATTTTCTCTACCTTTTGCACCCGATATCTCGTGAATGCACCTCCTCTCACGATGTAACTAAAACAAAAGTTAGAACTCCTTATTAGAAGAATACCCACAAAAAAATTTCAGCAATGATTCTATGACGTAAGCGTAGTTAGAGTACTTCGAAAATCAACATTCATATTACTATGAACACTTGTATGCGGAAAGTAACTTAAAATAGGATATCTCCTAAACTATGGGTCGCACGAAAACAATTTGCACCACTTTTTGATATAAAAATTACAAAATTTTAGAGCACTATTTTTTTGTAGAAATAAGCGTTAGCGAGATACTAATATTCTCGACCTTTGTGCCTGAATAACTTTTTGTACGACAGTGAAATTGGTCTCGAATTTTGGTGCATAATTTGAAACTAAAAAACAGACCGACTAAATGAAAAAAATTATGGATTTTATATGTTGGATTGGAAAGTCCAATTTCACTGGACCATATCTCCTAAGCTATAGGTCGTACGAAAACAATTTGCACCACTTCATTATGAAATTTGCTAAGCTACAAAATTGTTGCACATAATTTTTTTGTAGACATAACCGTTAGCGAGATATTTGCAAAAAACTGTTTTTCTCGACCTTTTGCACCCGATATCTCACGTAGGCACCACCTCTCAGGATTTCTCTAGAACTAAAGTTCATACCCACTATTGGAAGAACACTCACAAAAAAATTCAGCTTTGATACTATGAGGAGGGTCAGCCAAGCGCTGGCTCTCCGTCTATAGGTATTTAAAAATTTTTTTTTTACTTCCTTACTTTCTTTACTGACACGGATGTCTTGAAGAGCCAATAGGTTTGATGAAAATGTAGCCAGAATCGAAAAAATGCAAACTAAATACGAAATCGTGGCTGATCAGCTTCTCAAAATATCGTGCAAATACATTTTCCGTTAAAAAAAAGGTTTAAAAAATACAACAAATAGGAAAAGTAATTTTCAAAGTATTTTGCGATACTGACTTCTATCCGTGCCTCAGAATTGTTCTATCTCATATGGTTTTCGAGATATTCTAACGTTAAAAAAGCAAGAAAGACTGGTTTTGCTATTTTTGAAAGCTGTGTAACGAGGTCACATATCGGTTATTAGTGATATCTGATAACTCTTTTGAAAACAACTCTCTCTTTCAAACCTAATTCAAATTATGTCGATATCTTTATTCTTCTCGGAGACATCTTAACCTAAAAAGTGAATACAAAAATGTTAAAACATGTTTTTACATTATTCCAGTCTACGAAGTTTTGAAGAAAATTAAAGGTATTGAAATTATTTAAATTAAGTTTTAAAGAAAAGAATAAGAACTTTTAATAATTTTATCAAAATTTGCGGATAACGCTCTGTTTTCTAGTTATAAAGCTTCAAATAACAGTAAAAACAGTATTGGGATATCTCTAAACTCGAAATTAAACATTGAAAGCAGATTTAGGCTACATTTGCATCACACCTTATCTTCAACACAGCCGTGTCTAAAAACTTACAGACTTTAGACTTTTATTTTCACAAAGTTGTTTTGTTTTAAATTGTACCTTTAAGTTTTTATCGAATTGTACAGCAAAAGGTACAAATGTCCCTAAAATATCATCGCTAATAGGTAACTGTCATAAATGTGTGGGTGGTACGATGAACGGTGCGGAATCGTTTGTCATCTTGGCAAATTGTTTCTCATAAAGGAAATAAATAATAAAAATATGTTACGGCTGTATTAAATTCACATTTTAAGAAAACATAAATATATATGGATATTTTGTTATTTATACAATCTTCACTCGTAAGTAGGTACCCTTTCATAGGACTTAGAAAATATGTTTATTCTGTGTGGAAAACCATTAAATTGCAAATGATGATGGAAGACTTAATTTCATTATTAATGTGATATCTAGAAAATTGTTTTTACATAAATATATTCACCTCTTAAAGACAGCAGCAGCAGTAGCAACAATCACGCTCTATGACTTTATCCTGATGACACATTTGACTAATGCTGTCCATAACCATAACGCTCGTTCAGCCATGAACTTAAGTGTTTCCAGTGAATGTTAAATAAAAATGGTTAAAAGAAATAGCACACATTTTAGTTAAATTGAAATGGTATTGCAATTGTGGCACCCTAAAAAAAGATAAGTAAGAATTGTTTAAAAAAAATGATATTACTGAAATTGTTTAGTTGTAGTCCTTCCTCTGAGCGGAAAATTACTCCTAAAAACAAGAATACCTACTGTCGTATTAAGCTATTTATTCCGATTAAAAGTAGAAAACAATATGAAGTTTCCACAGAGAAATCTCTAGGATTTTAGTTAGAAATGGAATATAACATAGAATGATGTAAGTAACGTGAGAAACTTATTAATTTCTAGTTTTAAGGAGAAAATCGAATAAATTTTTTTTTTTTTTTTTGATTTGGCGGAACCATATTTATTTGTTTTGCATGAAGAATGACGGCAGTTGTACATTAAAAGGTGTTTCAAACGCGTACGGAAAGTCTGGTGGATAAATTACAGCCACATAGGATGGAATAAAATTAAAAATATTTCTCTTAGTTTTCATTCAAAAGGAAAATCATATCTGAACCATATAGAAATCTTCTTAATATAACCTTTTCTATGACAATCCTATAACATTAAGTAGAAATCTTAATGTATTTCAAGAAGATTTTTCATAAAATTTAGATGATTTCCATATAATTTTCAATAGAGTGAACACATTGCTTCAAAAAGAACACGTATAAAAACAATCAGATTTCTGCTTACTATTACGACGTTTCATATAAGTAGGGGAAGGGTATCGGGTGTGGGCACCGTTTTGTTTTCGACTCATAACTTCTGACCAAATGTTTATTATGAAGGGTCAATGGAAAGCTAAAGACCTTAGTTGACTATTAGTGAAGAAAGTAAATTGATTTCGTCAGTTGGAAAAATTATATAAAGAAAATAGTGAAGTGATAATTTTTGAAAAAAAAAAAAAAATTTGGTCCGGTTGTGGGCACCCTTAGAAAATCGGCTAAAAATGGGAAAATATGAAATTCAAAGCAATCAAATAGAGAAGAAAGCAAAATTAACTTATTTCAGAAACATTGACTCACAAAAATTTAACAAATTCTGCTCAACGGCTTTAACAAAATCAGCGTCACTGAAAACATCTGGATCGAATGGCATCATGCCTGTTGCTCTGAAACCAGATTTGATTGTCTCCGGCGTCAATGCCAGATCAATTGTTTTGCAGACTAAGCCGGCTAGGTGACGTAATTTCTAGCCCTTCTTGATATTGCTCTTTTGCAAAGCATGCATTTTTTGTATCAATCCATGCCTGCCATCTGCTTCTCGGTCTACTTGTCTGGAAACTCAATACCAAGATTTTTTGCAAAGTGTTATGCCACCTCAACACCCACACTAAATGAAAATAACTTTTTTTTCTACGATATCTTTAAAGAGCCTATTGGTTCTATCCTTTCCACTAAAAATGCGTAAAATGACATAAGAATACCATTTAGATTAGTAACATTGGCATCCACGACGATATTTTAGTAAAACACACGCTTTAAATAAAAAAAGAGGGGTGCCCACACCCGGACCAATTCGGGGCCCATACTCCACATTGATAGCCACTTTGAAAAGCATTGAGACAAATTGTGTTGTGTGAACATTTTGGTTGCATTCGGTTTAAAATCACAAAACATAATACATTTACTGCATAAATATAGATTGCATTCAGCTATTCGATTGATTCACTTTGATTTATCGAACTTGGAAAATTATTGAAAAAAACTTTTGGGTTGACTTTTACGCATTCAAAAATTATTTTCTTCCCAGCATCAAGCAAATTCGTCTGTTTGCTCCGGTAAATGCACAAAAACTTCGTGCTGTCATAACACGCGCTTAACATTTGTCAGATTAGCCGCATTTGTTTTCTGTCAAAAGTTATGGGGGGTGCCCACAACCGAATCCTGCCCGCTGGCGGTACTCTTACCATACATAAATGTTTGTAGAAATTTTGAAAAGATTTTCTTTATGGATTTGAAGTGACCATCTTTTTGCAGGAAAACCATAGATACATCTTCTTATTTTTGTTCTATTTTATGCAATCGTCTTGACTCTTTGTCCAAATTGCTTTGCAGTCTCCTTTGAATCTATAAGCTTATAGTTTGTCTGAGGCTTATAGCACTCAACCTTTCGTAACCAATATACGGTAGTGGTTTCCGTAGTGTGCCTTTATGATGTTGGATAGTTTACAGGAAACATTTTTCGTTTCTAAAGGTTTCCGAACTGATTCTCTGCTTATGATGGCGAAGGCAGTAATGAAGTCTGGGTCAATTCTTCAAAACTTGTTTTGAATTTTTCAGCTTTTTCATTATATTTTGAAGATTTCCGTTTTTTTTTTTTTAAATTTTCAATGTAATTCGAGCTTTGCTATTTTTTGTTTTTAAACACTTTTTGTGATTCTTTCAATAAATTTGTCGTAGTAGGTTTCTTTTTCTAATATTTCGAAATTAATAAAAATAATGCAGCTTTTCGACTTCTTTAACACTTAGCGACCTTTTCCAGCTTTTTTTTGGATTTCCAAATTTTTACAATATTGTACATTTTTTATTTTATTTTAAATAGAAATTAAAGCACGTTGTCTAATTATACAGTTAACTTTTGTTAAGCTTTTGGAGCTTAATTTCTGACCTTATTCGTAATTTTATCTGCATATGGTTTAAGAATAATTTATCTGAATATCAATTTCGTATAAAGAAAGAAAAAATTCAAACCTTACCGCATGTCAAGTTATCAATTAAGGAATTGTGAACATACCAAAATGTCATAGCAAAATGAAAATTCCATTTGCCTGACCATTTTGTCATGGACCAATTTTCGAAAACATTTATCCAAATGGTGTTCAAATGTGTTGTTTGACAAACTAATGGAATTCTATTTGCAGCGTTCGCAATTGAAATTTTGTGAAAGGTTCACTATATTGTACGGAGACCCTTTTCACATCAGCCAATACACATTTGAACGTGTATTAACAACAAATATCGACATACCAATTTCAATTACGAACATAATTTTAGTACATAAAATGAAAACCGAAAATTAAGTGAAATTTCGTATGTTAATATTTGACATCAAAAATTGGGTGTCCTTGTGTTAATGTAGGATACGTTCATATGTATGATACCTACTATACCAATAATATACTGCATTTAGTGAAAATGTTAGATGCTCAGTTGAAAAATTTTCAAAAAAATAAATTCCCTACAATAGAGTCAGCATTCGGTGTAAAATTCTTTAATTAAACAAAAAACAAATTAATGCCTTTTTACACAAAATAGTCAAATAAGGAAATCCACTGAATATTTCTAAAAAAAACAGCTTGATAAAATGAGGTGAAGTGATACTGTAAAGTGAAAATCTGGTAATTGTAGCACATTCTGGATACAAAATACTGCGCCTCAACCACATGAGCAATCGTTGCAAAACATAAATCAGTACCTAGTATGATTAATTTAATGAAAATCAAGCCATAAGTGTGGAAAAACCATTTCATTGTATTGGGCACTGACAGCGCTAAGCAGAGCTCCAGCAAAGCTTAACCTTTACCTTTTTGAAGTATGTTTCTCATTGGGCAGGCAGCACGATGAAAAATGATTTCATCGAAATTATTTTTTCCACTTATGTTTAATGAAGCTCGACCTTAACTTCATTAATTCAACTTGTAGTATTAGCACCAATCAGCATTGGCCAACTCTATTCAAAGCAACATCGATTATCCGGAGCAAGTTTATTAAATATTATTGACTTTACTTTATTGCAAACGATTATGACACAAACGTGGAGCAATTCGTAAAGAATTTTGTTCATTTAGAAAGAAATGTTTGTGGTTAGGTTATGTTAGGGGGCAGCCTAAGGAAACGTGACAAAATTGAAACATCACAAATTCTGTAAGGTGCGCAGAAATATCATAGACATGTGGTCGCCATATAATATACATAAGTGTATTATATCGAATATTAAATTCTTAGCACATAGTACCTTTTTTAGTAGTTTTAGTTGCAACAGTTTTTGGTTATTGACAATATCATTATACATACGGCTTATATTACAAATATTAATTATAATTATCTTCGCGAAAGCCAAAAAAACGTCAATATCAATAAAGACTGCACACATTTCTTGATAATTAAATTTTTTACGCATTATTCTTAAGTTTTTGGC
This sequence comes from Calliopum simillimum, assembly GCA_951812925.1. Taxonomy (NCBI): domain Eukaryota; kingdom Metazoa; phylum Arthropoda; class Insecta; order Diptera; family Lauxaniidae; genus Calliopum; species Calliopum simillimum. The sequence goes on from OX638371.1 coordinate 96,028,092, forward strand.
ATTTTTTGTCTTCGGTGGCTCCTAGAGAAATTTTTTGTGTAATATTTTAACCCATAATAACCCATTTTTTTGGGTAAAGAGGTCAAACAGACCCACAAGAACAAGTTCGTCATGTGATTTTGCTGTGACCTTGGAACAACAAGTTTTATCTAAAACGTGGTTTTAAACTTTTACAGTCGGGTGAAAATTTCAGAATATTTTTCTTTTGCGTAATTTATCTAAAAACCAATATGCATCGGACATTAATTTTTTTGTATCTTTGACTCAAGGTGAAAATTTGAGGTGTAGGATTCATTCCGAAAATTTTTGGAATCTTAATCAAATAAAAAGCAAGCTTGATGCGGTTTTTATTTTATTAAAATTCCAAAATTTATGTATCATGAACTTAAACAATTTCCTCATTACAAACCGATGTTATAATAAATTACAAAATGTACATTTATGTTTCCAGTATATAACATATGTGACTGAAAATTTTTATGTTATTTATGAAATTTGTTTCTCTTAAAATGAATAAGGTGCATAACGTGAGCTATGCAGGTATGACGAATTTCGATGTTTTTTGGTTGGGAATTTCGAGCTATTTTCGAGCTATTCGACAGTAATTTCGAGCTGTCTGGGAAATTTTCCATTTTCCGGAAAAGCGGAAAAATTGTTCTGCATAGCTAAGTTTATTTTTTCAGCCGGACGAATCCGCGGAAAGAGATAGCGATGAAATCTTTTTACGCAGGAATATCGAGCTACCTTCGAGCTTATTTTGAGCTAGAAGCATTTTCCGGAAAACTCCCAATTTTCCCGGAAAATCCCAAAAAACTTTTTTTATGGCTAACTTTATTTTTTTCAGCCAGACGAATCTGCGGGAACAGTAAGGGATGAAATCTTTTAACGCAGGAATTTCGAGCTACTTTCGAGCTGACCTTGAATGAGGTATTTTCCTTAAATTTCCCCGGAAAATCCCAAAAAACTAAAAAATTTTTTTTTCCCTGTGTTATGTCCGCATATTATTATTATTATGTCCGAAAGTTTTTCGCGGATCAGCCTATAATATATACAACACCTAGTTTTTAGCCATAGTAATTTTACATAAGAGTAGGGGTAAGTGGGCGGCCTGCGGCCGCAGCTCAGGATTTAAAACTCCCAAAAATCCAGCACCGGCTTCGCGGCGGCCTTCGGCCGCGGATCAGTCGTTAATATAACGATGATTTGCGGACATAACACCCATTTACGAAATGGGGCTTATGTCATGGCACCGCCATAAAAAAAGATTTTTTGGGATTTTCCGGGAAATTTTGGGGTTTTACGGAAAACACTTTTCGTTTTTGATGAGCTCGAAACTAGCTCCAAATTCGTGTGTTAAATGATATGATCGCGAAATATTCTCATGGGTTCGTTTGGCTGAAAAAATAAATATACGTATTTATATATGAAAAATATATAAATATGTATGTGGAAGTAGCCGAAACATATGTAATCAATTTCCATGTTAACACTTGCTTTCGTCTGTTGTTGAAAAATTGCAAAAATGACTGTTTAATTAGTTCAATATAAAATTATCATACTGAAAATTTTTGTAAAGTCTTACCAGAAAAAAAATCTCAACGATTTAATAGGTAGATAGCGGCCGAGGCTAGCTGTAAGTTGACGCAAAAACAAACAAACAAACAAACAAACAAACAAACAAACAAACAAACAAACAAACAAACAAACAGACAAACAAACAAACAAACAAACAAACAAAATAAAAGTAAAATAAAAAAACAAACAAACAGAACAATTTTTACGTAAAAAGTTCAATTACCAAGATACTTACCGAGATTATTTAAAAGCTATGGTTTGTTCCAAACCCAAAGTGGATAGTTTTTTTGGTAATTGCAAAAACTCTCCAGGTACCATCAAAATTCTGAACGATTTGAAAGAGACGTTACAAAGACACGGCATTGAGAGTGTTTCCTTTAATCAGTGGGTTTAATATATTCTGCGAAATTTTCGAACCTTTTTTTATAGTTTTTCTTAAATAATAACATTTTGCATATGTCAATTGCTTCTTGAGACTGAAAATGTCGATGATTTTTTTAAAAAATTGAAAAAAATTTAACACGATTTTATTGCTGAATCTCAAGGAAAGTATTTGAATGACGTTAAAAATTTTCTTCAACTTGGAAAATTTCTAGTCACCCTTGACTTCTCTAAAAATTACTCATTCCACGTACAGAATGCGATACAATCACAACAAATCGTTTCAGTTGGTATACCAACTTGTAGCATACTATACCAAAATTTGGTGTGGATTTTTATTCATTCCAATTGGGTTTGAATTTTACACCCAAACTATTTGCTGTGCACTTTTGAACCATACAATATCTTTTCCAGTATGTTTTGAACTTATGTTCCTTGCTTGGTAAGGAAATTTATTAAAGCGCGGTACGCGATTTGCTCCATATTGGAGAACTTATGTTCGATTGACTTGTTTGGTCGACGAATGTTCAAAGAATAACGACCCGAAAACTGAAATGAAAAATGTGTTGGGGAAGCAGAAGAATTAACTGAAATGGAAAAATAAATTTATGTTCTTATTTCCACTTCGTGCTTCCCTCCCGCTGTTTCTAAAACGTCCCTCCGTATTCCGGTAAATGGTGCTATAACATTTTAAGACTCGATGAAAAAAACCGCTGAAAAAAATCGAACTGTTCGCAAAAAAAAGGAACAATATGATCAAAGTGACGAAAATTACCAAGAACATTCTTTAAGGGAACATATGTCATAATTTTTTAAAGTTTTACAAAAAAATGTTTACAATTTTGACATGCGCCGTGAAATAAAAATGGCACCTTTATGAAATTGTATAAAAAATAATGTTCAAATTCTCTCGCTGACGTTAATTTTAAAATGAACTTCATTACGGCTGCTAAGTTTTCATAACACTGAAGGGAGTAGCTAATTGAATTGCAGAAGTTTTTCCTTTTTATTTCTAGCAAGTACTAACTTTTTCACCTGAAATAAAAAAATAAAAAAAAAACGTGTAAAGATTTATGGAAAAATTTAATTATAACGAAAAGTCACATTTTCAGCATACAAATTGAGTAAATGCTGTAAATGCGAATTATTTAATTTAAAAAAAGAAAGAAGAAAAAATCTTAAACAAAAAATACTCGTGCATGAAGTTAGGAAGAATGTCAGAAAAGTTTTTTACACATTCCGTAAATAAGTTAAAAGTTTAGCTACAACATTTTTGGTTACAAATATTGTGAAGTGAAAAAAGTAAGAAAAATAAATTTTAAATGTTACTACATACACTGCCGTAATAAACCATCAGCAACATTTTCATATAAATCAACTAAGCACAGCACAGTACAGTACGAAGCAAAAACTTAACTCTTAACAAATTTATTTACCTACTCGAGAACAAGAAGGCTCTTTTGCAGCATAATTTGAGTGTATATACTATAGATATATACTATAGACAACCGATAGAATATTGAGATGGTTTGTGTACAGCAGAGAGTACCTATGTAAGTATGTATATTCTGCGTAGCTGTTACTGGAATCGTGTCACAAGTTAGAATTATTGCCACCCGGTGGTATTGAATTGAGACTCACTTTTATACTCACCTTTATACTTTTCACCGGAGATTTAACTGTGATAAGATCTATCTTATCCATTTCCACCCGCCGAAAATGATATAGTTTTGACAGTAAATGTCATGAGCGGGAAAATAAGTTCTTTTTCCTTTTCTTACATTTGCTTTGGTTTAATGACATTAAATGTAAATTTTAAAAGTTGAGGGGTGCCACTTGGTTGAAAATAGACAAAATCAGTAGCTCTGTTGTGATATATAAGGAGATTTAAAATAAATCTCGTCAGAAATAGATTTGTTTTTGTATGGTAAATCACGTAATTTGCGCCGGGATTCTAAGCTGAGTTTCAAGTTAGCCATAAATCACTTCAAAAATCTCCGTCGAAAGCGTAGTATCAGTTTGATTGCAGTGCAGTTAAGTTTAAGCTACAGTTGAAATTTTAGAAGTCAAAAGAATGCTTAATCGAAGATTGCAATTTTAAACTGAAGTTGTGGCCAACATTTGGAAGAATTATTTTCTAAAAAGAAATGTTGAGAACGATTTTTTTGTGTGAAAATAAAGACTACCCGATAGAATTGATTATTCGAATTTTTTTAATTTTATTTTTGAAAAAAGTAGCTAATCAACGATTTTTAAAATCTTGTATCTTGAGTAAAAGTAAGTAAATTTTTGAAATTATCTGATAAGTGACATTTTTCAAACGTTACTCATATTAAGACAATGAGAGCACAGCTTAATTTTTCTCACTTCTATGGAATTTTATGGCAAACATTTTCTTGCATCAATCATAGAACTTAAGCTCAGAACAAAATGCTGTAACTGATTAATGATAAATTCCAAGTAAATTTCACACTTGGCGTAAATTTTACCGCAAACATAAAACACAATTCCTATGCTCATCTACGGAAAAGCTGAATTAACCCACCGCAGGAACTTTAACCTTTTCCAAAGTGTGAGAATACGCAAAAAAAAAGAAAAAAAGTATAAACTTTTAATGAAGTTATTTGCAATCTTAGCACGCATAATCCGATGCACGTGACGTATTTATAATAACGGAAATTTCTATTGAATAACAATGAAATACAACGGCACAGCTAGTGTCATATGTACAAAATGTTACATGACCCAATGCGGAATAAGTATTCAATACATTTTTATACCCTACACCCATTGTATATATATTCACTTTGCCTTTCCGTTTGTAACGCAGAGATGGATACGTTGCAGGTATGGAAAATTAATAAATTTTTGATCAGCATCAGCTCCTAAGTCGATATAGCCATATCCGTCAGTCTGTCGGTCTGGATGTTTGTCCGTTGAAGTCATTTTAATATTTGCCGGAATCAAGATTATTCAATAAAATTTAGTACACTGCCTTTACCATTAAAGTTTACTATTTTTATTGAAAATGAGCTAAATTGATCAACGGACACGCCTACCGCCCATACAAAAACTATGTTCAAAACGCAATATTTTGAGTATTATTCGAGAAAAACAACCAAACTACACGTAAATACTAGGTATAACAAGTTAAAGCTCTAAGCAAAAGTAGGGTGAATTCGGACAAGAGGGCGTGGCGTATTCTATACTAGCAAAATTTACAGAATTCTTCAGTGCAAGCGTTATTTGAGGTAAAGACAACAAATTTCGCACAAGTGCAAGATCTAAGCTAATACTAAATGAATTTGGCCAAGAGGGCGTGGCAAATAGAATTTTCAAAATACTTCAGTGTAGGGTACAAAAATCAATGTTCTTTTTTATATGAATGCGGATAAATATAAAATTTTCGGAAATTTTTCCTACTGGACATTGATGAATCAAACTTTGCCGGAAAGATGTTTAAGGGCATTAGAAAAAGTTGACGTAGCAGCATTAGAAACCGCAGTATGTCGCATGCGGCTGGGAAAACAGACCATTTTTATATGCCATGATATGTACATATATCAGTGTACATGGGCTTGCGAACAAATGTGTGCGTATGCATTTGTGCCGCCTGAATGCCTTTATCAGCAGCGTGCAGGTGCTTTTGTATGCGTGATGATATTTCTAAGCAAAAGTTTAATGAATGCCCAATAGGAATTGATAGTGACAATTCATTAATGACAGCAGCTATTATTTTTTTCTGAAATTCATTCATATACAATGTTTCATATTACTATAACTTGTTTCAGTGCTGGTGAAAAGCTTCAATTATAATAATTATTAACGTCTATGTGAGTTAAAATGCCTCGTGATTTACATGAATCCTTAGCCTGTCCTGTTAACGTTACATGTTTTTTATGGTTTTTTTTTTTCATATAATAATATTTCTTCGTTATTAACCCCTAAGATTTACGTTTAGAGGGATTCAAAAAAAAAAAAAAATAAATAAAATTACATCTCTGTAACTACTATGAAAACCTAAAAGATGGTATCCAAGAGTGAGGAATTATATAGTTAGCGTTTAAGAGAAAATTTTTTAAATTTTAAATTTTTATTTCCTAATTTTTGACTTTGGCGGCCGTTTTAGGAAGAAAAAGGTCCTATTAATATAACCCTTTATATTTTTTTTTTTGAAATTCTCATGAAATTTCCTTAAATTCAATAGTACATTTGTCACACCAACTTTTTAATTTGAGTTCGGAAAATATACTTCTCTATGTAACACACGGATTACTCGCACATCAATTAAAAAAATTGGTACAAGAAATGTGCCACCAAATTAAATTAAATTTAGCAAGGATTTTAGAAAAATCATAAAAAGGTATGTTAATAGGACATTTTTCGTACTAAAATGGCTGCCAAAGTAAAAACGCGGGGGAAAAAATTTTATTTAAATATCAACTTTAAAGGTCCAGAACTTTGCGAAATCGTTTTAAGCCCTATGAGCAAAATATTTTCTTAGCAAGCTCGCATAATAAGCTAAAATTTTCTCATAAAAAATGTTTCTCTAAAACGCTAGGGTGACCCAAAAATGTATTTCTAAAAAAAGCTAGAAAATCAGTTTTGACCCTGTGACCCCTCGGGGGTGCATTTAAGACACGCTTTTAGGCGCAATTGTTTTTTAGTCTAGGCGTCCTCTTTCACCTCCGAGAAGGTCATTTATCTGTGATTTTTTTTTTGACTAGTTTGCAGCAAATTTTTTTTTGTATGAGAGTCGATACCCAGTGTGCCAAACGGACTCGTTTCGGAACCGTAACGGGTTCATATTTTCGTTCTTTTTATCCGTTACGGAATCCGTTACGTATCCGTTACTGATCCGTTTGCGGGAAGGATTCCTAAAAAAAAAACGAATCGTTTTTTCTTCTTTTATGGATCCGTTTCGAACCTGTAACGTACATCAAAAACGAATTCAAAACGGATTCGCTTTTAATAATGTTAATGCTGCTTATATTGTAAAAAAAAAGAAAACAGGGTGAAGCGCTTATTTTTAATTAAAAAAAACAAAATAACAAAAAAAAAATTACTAGCCCGGCCGGGAGTCGAACTCAGGCTCTCGGGGTATTACTCTTTCATACACGAGACGTTAGACAACTAGGCTATTGACCGATATGATATTTACTTAACTGATGTAGACTTATTTGATGTTGAGATTTAGGGGGTTATCGTGAATCAAGATTCACGGGGAATTTTCTTAAACTGCAATAGAGAATGCACGGTAGATTGAGAAAATTCCCCGGGAATCTTGATTCACGATAACCCCCTTAAAGTTTGTATATTAAACAAATTTCTGTTGTTTTTTTATAAGTATTCTGTGTTGTTTTTCTTCCCTTCTTTTGATAAAAAATGTTATATACTCAAATTTGGAATCAAAAACATTTTTTCAAACAGAGTTTGAAAAGTTAACAAAAAATCATACGCAATAAAATAAAAAGAAAAAAAAAAACAAATCAAAAATATTTTTTTTATCATAAAAAATTAAATAAAGCAAATCCGTTTTGAGTTCGTATTTGAAGTATTTACGGAATCGAAACGGATTTGCCCAGGTTCGAATCCTACCAAAGGTGGATTTTTACCATTTATTTTTCTTCCTTTTTTTTCTCTTTATTATTTTTTAATTGCTAATAGGCGCATCAAAACGGTTTTTTTCTGTACAGAATTAACATATTTAAAAGCAAATCCGTTTTGAATTCGTTTTACATAAGTTTCGGGTTCGAAACGGGCCCGCACTGCGGAATTTAATTTTTATTTATTCGCTAATAAGCGCTTCAAAATGTTTTTTTTTTTATCTAAACAAAGCGTTTTGAATTCGTTTTTGATGTACGTTACGGGTTCGAAATGGATCCGTTACCGCGGATTACGTTTTTTATACCTTTATGAACTCGTAATGGATTCGAAACGGATCCTCATCCGTTTTTGTGCACATTGGGTACTGTCTAGTGAAAATTATTATTACTGACTTAAATCCTAGTGGGCTCTTAACTTTGACCTTGCATTACTTTAATAAAAAAAGCAATTTTTTTACTTTTCCGCAATCAATTTTATACAAAAAATCTTCTAATGATATATTTCAAAAACTGAAGTATAATGCATGTACATCAGAAAACATGAATTGGCTTACTTATATGTATGTCACAGAAAAAAATGTACAAAAATATGAATTTTCCATTATATAAAAATTTATCGCGTACTCATAACGAGCACATGTCGCATAGATGATTTTCCATCTTCTCCACCACTTTTTTACTTTTTCATCATCACGGTAGGTGATTGATTCACTAACGCCGATGTTTGAAACCAGATTGTGCCACTGCTGTGAAATCTATATATGTAATATCATTTAGTGTAATTAGTGAAACATTGAGTGTGGAAACTTTAGAAGAATTTGAGTAGTTTGCTCTATGGCTCGACCTTTATACCACAAAGTCAAGTGAAAATTATTTTGATTGTAGATATGAGTGATTTCTATGTTTTTTTTTTTTTTTTTAAAAAAAAAACTTTTAAATATTCGTTTCTTTCCTAACACAATAATCTTTTATTAAACTCTGATATTACTGTAAAAATTTTCTTGAAAAAGGGAGTCCCTGAACTATTGGTAGACAAGAAAAATAAGGGTTTTTTACTGGAATTACATATAACTAGTAAGGGTGTTACCTTTGGCCTGGCCAAACATTAAATACCCTACACAGCAGTACTTTGAAAGTTTTGCTTATATGGGAGGTGCCACGCCCTCTTGTCCGAATTCACCCAGTTTTTTCTCAGAGTTTGAATTTATAGTTCTTAGCATTCATGTAAAATTTAGTTTGATTATCTCAAAAAACTCTTTCAGTATAGCGTTTTGAAGTTTTTGCTTATATAGGAAGTGCCACGCCCTCTTGTCCGAATTCTCCTGGTTTTTGTTCAGAGCTTGCGCTTATAATTTGTAGTATTTATGTGTATTTGGGTTGCATTATCGTGAAAAAAACTCAAAAAGTTGCATTTTGAAAATATTTTTTGTATGGGCAGTAGGCGTGTCCGTTGATTGATTTCGCTCATTTTCGATCCGAAAAGCTAACTTTGACACAGAAGGTTATGCACAAAATTTCATTGAATTATCTTGCTTAGTTTTCCGAAAAAGTGTATTTCCACACACAGCCAGCCAGACAGACGGACATGGCTATATCGACTCAAGAGGTGACGCTGATCAAGAACATATATACTTTTCTATATCTGCCAAGCCTCCTTTTCTGTGTTACAAACGGAAGGACAAAGTGAATATACCCTGGGTGTAGGGTATAAAAATTATAAAGGAAAGACCTTTGCGGAATCGTGTGCATGAAAGTCAGTATTTTTTTTTTTTTTTTTTGCAAAAATCTACTTAACGTCTGCATCTGCGGTAAAATAAAGTGCGACATTTTTCTAGTTCCAACAAATTTTTTGTATTAAAAGGTGCGAGTTATTCCCATACAACTTATACTTTAGGATGATGACCATTGATTTGCGTGAAAAAAGTAAGAAGACTATATAAAAAAGATACTAATTGGGTTAAATTTAATCGAAAGAATGTGTAGTTCATGAAAATGCTTCAATATTTCATTGCACTTCATTAACAATTTGATTGCAGTGCAATAAAGTTAAAGTGTTGACTATTACGACAAATTTGCACGCTATAATCTTTCATAATTTTTAATTTCTTGGCATAAATTTGAAATACTCACCATAAATTCACCATAAAAAACACGCTTTCTACTCCGATGCCATGTAATTAAAAAAAGTTTATAAATTTTATGCATAAAACTAAATAAGTGGCTCATTGACACCCTAAAAACTTCACATCATTATGTGCTGCGCATATGTAAAATACGCAAATAAAACTTGTAACTGCATGTGTACAGGTGAAAATCGCATTCAAGTGAGTTAAACTCAACAGCGCTGTGTGGTTGCGTTCGCAATTTTTCGCACTTTCACTTGAATTTTGCCTGGATTTTTTACATTTTTTTTTTATTTTTCACTTTGACAATGACCGAGAAAAACCGCAAAAAAGTGTTCTGCAATTACACAAGTACTCTTGCATTTACACTTACATACTTGTACAAACACATAAGCGACATAGTGACACAATTGCAACAACCGCTAGTGCCAATGGCAGTGGCATTTTTTGTGTACACAAACTGACGCACGCACCCGTTAATGCACATTGAGGATATGCAAAATGCTTTTAACTCATTCACTTACGCTACTTGACACACACACACACATGCAGACAAATACTCACGCATACAAATACGCATATGCACATACATCGAAACATGCTGATATACATAAGCAAGTACCTACACTCACTCAAATACAACACTAAATCACGTGAGTGCATTTTTCCCACAAGTGCTGAAGTTGCTGATGTTGCTGTTGCAGTCGCTGTTACACACATTTGTCCATTTTAATTTTATTTTTGTAAGAGAAATTGTGCAAATGTGTGGCATTTGTATTTACAGGGTGACGCAAAAAAAAAATGCTTTGATTTAAATTCATTTGAATTATATTTTTAACTTATGCCCTAGACAGACTACAGCTCTAATCTAGATTATAGGCGTAATAATGTGAAACTTTTTATTGCATGATTTTAGGCATTTTTTAAACACATGTTTCATAGTCATTGGCTAAAAGAAAATTTCCGAATTCAGGGTCCCAAAAATCTAATTAGCTTTCCTGATGCTTAACTCACTATTAATCTGGTTTTGGAATTTTTCGGACCAGGAATTGGGAAGTTTTCTTTAGTCAATGTTTATGAAATATGTGTTTAAAAAATGCCTAAAATCATGCAATAAAAAGTTTCACATTATTGCGCCTATAATCTAGATTAGAGCTGTCGTCTCTCTGAGGCATTAGATTCTATTTTGTGCCTAATTTTGTTTAAGTATTTTATGAATGTGGAATTTTTTTTTTTTAGATTAGAGATACAATTTTTATTGCCTCGGTTCTTGCAAACTAGAACACAGCAGTTTCAGTTTTACTTTGTTTTTTATTGTTATTTTCTCGTGATGCGTTACAAAATATTTATTTCACGTCCCTAACTAATTCTTAGTCTCTAGCTAATTCTTGTCCCTAGCTAAACCTCAATGTCCCTAAGAAAAAGTACCAGTCGTAGCTTTCAATTATTGTTAAACTACTCCGTTTGACAAGATCCTCAAAGGCTCGAGAAGATTTTTTAGGGTCACGTATTCCTGTGAAGCTAGGTGCAATGGTTCTACTGCCTATGCTTCCTGTCTTAAATTTAAACAACTCCATTTGATAAGGTCTCTACAGGATCGGGAAGACTTTTAAGGGTCACGTATTCCTGTGAAGCCTAGTCCAACGGTTCTACTGCCTATGGTTCCTGTCTTCAATTTAAACTACTCCATTTGACAAGGTCCTCACAGACTCAAGAAGACTTTTTATGGTCACGTATTCCTGTGAAGCCTGGTCCAATGGTTCTTCAACCTACTCTCACTATCTTAGCACCACTATGTCTGTTACTTCTGGAATGATGACCTGGATCTGGCACCGATATTTGTTTGCACGTTATACTTCTTAGCACACTGTTGTAGCTCAGCTTCGCTTTGCTGTTGATTAATAACTTTCAGTGTTTCTTGTGGTTGTTGTAAAACTTGTTGCTTTTTTGCTTCACTGATCTTTGTTGATCTTTTAGCACCTAGATGGTTTAATTTCTCTTTAGCACTTGATAGGCTTACTGATCCTTGTTGATCCTGTAGGACTTTGTAGTTGCACTGATCCTTGTTGATCATGTAGCACTATGTAGCTTCACTAATCCTGTAGCACTTTGTAGTTTTACTGATCCTTGTTGATTCTCTGACGATTAATACTTTTTTCACTAGCACCTAATTCACTTGTTCTTCACTGGTTGATAGCAATCGCCAGACTGATCTCCATTCACTGTCTGCGCTTGCTTTTATACCTTACACAGTGTTTGTGTAACGGCATTTATTTGTATTGTTGTTGCTATGCATTTGTTGCCATGCAAAAACCGGTTTGACGGGCACCCTGTACTTCTGTGTGTAAATGAGGTTAATGCAAACTTTTAAGCTCTGAAGTTGAAGGTTTTTCCTTTTTTTTCTGTTTGTATTGAAAGGGAATACAAAAGTTGAGATTCATTTACAGAAAAATTTAATAAAATAAAAGTAAAAATTCCAATCCCTCAGGTGCCCGGATATACATTTGTAGTCTCTTTAATCTCATTAAATGCTACAAACAGGACGATGGACTTCCAATGCGACAGCCGGTTACAGAAAATACTTCATACAAATGAATACTTGTTCAGGTAGAAAAAAGTGTTTTCTTCTAATTCTACTTTGTTTTTTTTTTTAGTTTTTAGTTAAGTGGAGAGTGGAATCTATGCAAGGATATTATCTTTCAGTGACTAGGACTGTTCGATAGCGTATAAAGATTGAAGAAAGAAAAGGAAAACAAAATGTTAGAATAAAGCGTAAAAATTATAAAAAAGGATGTGATTGGGAAGATTAGTTTGAAAATTTGAGAATTTCATGATGTGTGAAGCTTAAAAAGATAAATTTCCATGAATGCCATATACAATATATGTAATATATATGTAATATATGTAATATATCATTTTAGTATGATATTGTTAAAACAATAAATGATCGTTTTATTTTAAAAAAAGAACTGCACTTTAAATTTACTGCAATCAAACTAAAACTGAACTACAAACCAATGTACCTGTGAGTATGAGCCATTTTCGGCAATTGTACTTACAATTTTTAAGAGACTCTATAAACATCTTTAGTAAAATAGCTACGTAAAGCACATCATGCATATGGTCTTAGTAATTGCTTTTGTTTCGTAATGTACTGTGGTGACCCCTTTTGCGTTTGTTGCTTATTTTACAGTACTTAATATTGAAAAATGATTATTTTATGAAAATATAAAGTTGAGGAAAGGATTAAGTTTCTTAAGAAGGAAGGAATCACCAAAACAATAGAAAAACAAAATTAGCATCAACATTATAATTTCGAGTATTAAAAATGATTACTATGATATTAATAACAAAAACAAAAATAAACACAATTTCTCTGTTTTCATTTCAGTTGGAAGAAAAACTGCAATTAAAAAATTGTATGCAATTTAAGTCCTTTGAAATTAAAATAAAGCAGCAAGTAAACACAGAACTGTGCAAGCAACAGAGAGAATAAAAATTATAAATAAATAGCAATTAAAGTATTTAATTGGTTTTTTCTTTTAATTTCTTAAAATTTAAGCCATGCTATCAAAACATGGCAACGGAAGTATCAAAGATGTTTGCTGCCAACAATACATTACTTACTTTTACGTGAAAATGCGTTTGATTTACATTGAGAAAATATTTACAAGAATAAAAAATAAAATGAATACAAATCTTCAAGACAGCAAGTATTTGCGTTAAAAAATTAAAACTTCGCACCCGACTCTACTCAGCAAAGCCTTAGGGCCTTAGTGTCAATGGGCTCAATCTCAATCAGCAAAACTGAGATAGCACAGTGGTATTTTTGCAGAAAGAAAGCAAATTTGAACCACTAAATTTCAAAAACCTAATGATGCACTTTTATAGAAAATTGTTTAACTAGAAAGTGCCTTTTATACTTTTTCTAAAAGGTTATATATTTTCTTAGAAAAAAAGAGACAAAGTAACTTAAATTTTAAATGTCTTAGGAATTGTGCTCCCACAGCAACAAAATTTTCGCTTTAATGTTAATAAGCATGTAAAATTTTGTCCATGTGATGCATTTAAACTATTTTAAGATCCGGAAATTGGTCCTGAATAAGAAAAATTTTTTGTATAAAAGTGTAAAACTTTTATATGGATTTTGAGAAGCTTAATCTGAATATACAGTTTATTTCTCTGTAAGTTCTGTAGCTTTATAGATATTGTCCATTCAAGGTGAAAAATAAAGATAGGAAATAAAATGACCAATTTCTCCAAAATTACAGAACATCTGGAACTTCATATTCAAATGAAGCGGCTCAAAATTCATTCAAAAAGTTGAACAGTTCAAATTTTAAAAGACAAATTTTTGCCGAATAGCTCTAAACTTTCTTCTTAAGTTCAACTGAATCACTATTTTCCGAGATATCATCCATTGAAATCAAATTATCGAATATTCATGTAAATGACTATATTTAATTTACATGGGGCTTGGATACATTTACTTTAATGCACTATACCTCAGAAAATAATAATCCAACAGAAAAAGTTTAAGGCATGGTTTTAGAAAGAAGCTTAGAGCTATTTAATGCCGTTGGCAAGACTGGAATTTAAAAACCACTTCCTAAATGTACGCCATAAGTATGTCTGAACATTACATTTTCTTCACTTTAAATCAAAGATATCTCGGATCTCAGAGCTGATAGGAAAAAATGTTACCAGATTCGGAAACAGCAACTCTGAATATGTCAAAAAAAATTTATTAAGATCAAAATTCAGATCTTCGTGTTGCATAGTGTAAAAGTAACACGTGAAGTGCCACTGATTAGTAGTTAATCACGATTGATCGCAACAGGGTGAAAAGAATACTAAATTTCTTTTGTTGTTTATCTTAACTTGGCGTTCACGGGGCATCAATATGTTAATACGCAAGACAAAAATTTGTCCTACCTTTTTTATTATGTTAGAAATGGGGAACGACTTTGAATTATGCACCATTAGAAAGGTATTTGTGTGTAAATGTGCACAAGGTTCATATTATTTTAATACCTTGCCATTAAGCCAGGTAAAACTAAATGCAAATTTTGCGATACTAACAAAAACAAAATATGCTGTCACGTTTCACATTTGCCATTGTACCAGGGATGATAAATGAGCTTTTCTATTTTATATAACAAAAAAAGTACTAAAACTGTCCAAAAAGTACAAACATTTTTTCATACATTTTTGGTCAAATTTTGACCATAAGGCGATTTTAGTATCATTAGTACTATATCCGCAGTAGGAGTACAATTTTAAGGTCGCGACATATTTTTTGACCCTTTCGAATACATTCTGTTTTATCCCGCAAACTATACAATAGATAGTATCGATTGCTGAAAGATCCCAATTTGAAAACGTGTCGGTTTTAATTTTTAAGGAATAATAATTTTTTTTCTCGACCTCTAAATAAGTTACTGCTTGATTTTTGCTCCATAGTTCCAACATTTGCCTTCCGATTATCTAATATAGTATATCGTTGTAAATGCCTAAAACTATGTAAAGTTATCTCTTTTATTTATTTGCATACTATTTGAAATGTCAAGTGTTAAAAAAATTGCATAGTTTTAGGAGGCGATTTTCATTTTTAAACATCCTGTTTTTCATATTTTGAATTGAAGTTTTAGATTCGCTATAACTTCTACAGTTTCAACAATTTGAGAAAACTTTGTAGAGATGAATTCTACGATTTTTATGGGCTTCAATTTTATGAAGCGTCTTTGGCACCTTAGGGTAAAAGAAACTGAAGCAATGAGTACAATTTAGTTGTCGAAAAAAAAAAAAATTTAAGATAAATGACTTATTTTAAATCAAATATCGTATTATTAGAGATCGAAAAGCAAAAAACTTTTTTTTTCTTAAAAATCAAAACCGATAAACTTTTACAATTGGGGGTTTGTCTAGCAAAACTGCATTCTACGATTTTACTGAATTTCGAGATAACTGAGAATTTGGAACTGAATATATTGAAAACATAACTTTATTGCCTACAAGTAATTTTTTAAAGTGTATTTTGTACAAAATTTTTGTTTCATATTTTTCACGCTAACATCTATAAAAAGAAATAATGAAAAAGATTTGCGCTCCAGTATGTACGTCGTTTGTAATTTAAGCTAAAAATTTGTTAACTTTTATTTGTTGTTGTTAGCACACTCACACACATGATAGCATTTACAAATTTTAATGATGACAACATGTATGTATTACACATATCTACATATATGTACGTACAAGTACACGTAGTTCATTAAAACAACAGCAGAACAACAACTAAAAATAATAACAACTGCACCAATAGCGTACGTACGTAAGTAACGACAATGGTATACAAATGAAATATGATACCCCGAGGTGTCCTTTGGGTGCTTTCACTGAAAAACAAAAAAATGCATAAAATGAGAAAAGTTTTGTTTGTTTGTATGTATATAGTACGTATGTTTGTGAGTATTAAGTTTTGCACCGCAACGCAATGTATCGCTTAATGTCACAGCGTAGTGTATACATTAGGGCTGTTCAAAAAAAAAAATTTTTCCGAATTTCCAAGATATACTTTGGCATCACGATCTACATCATGACAGAATATCCCAAAAAATTTTTCAGATTTTTAAATTCATATTTAAAGGTGGCTCAAAGCAGAAATATATTTTTATTATTTTTTTTTTAGCATAACGTCGCCCGAGTTCTCATTTGCCCCATACGCATATTTGTCAAAAAAACAAAAGCAAATAACTTGCGTTTGTTTCGACAAAAGATATGTTATTTTGATTTTTTAACGAATATGCTTATGGGGCAAAAGAGAACTCAGACGACGATAAATTATAAAATGTTGTCAAACAATTTGAAAAATTTGTTTAAGAGTAACTTAAAAACATTCATTTTGTTTGCTTTTTAATGAACTTTAAAACCTACGTTGTAATTTTGACAAAAAAAATTTTACACTTCTTAAAAAACGAAAAACTGCCCTAAGAAGGCGAAATTTTACGGTTTTTCAAAGAAAAAAGTCATCGTGCTTTAAACGAATTGAACATTTTTTAATTTACAAGATCTCATTCAAAAGAGCTCTTAAAAACCTTCAAGACCAGATATGTTAAGACTTTTTTGGGCCAGCAGGCTCGATGACATAACGTTTGAAACATAGTAATGCAGCCCTGGGAAGGGCAAAACGCTTTTTACTCAAGAGGGAGGCATCGTACAAAAAAGTGCCCATGGCATAAAATGCTTAAAATCATCCAAGGAACAAGTGTAAATTGTTTGTTTTTTTTTTACTTAATTTTAGAAAAAAATTTTTTTCAACGTCATTTTTAATAAACTTTTCAAAAAAAAAAAAAAAAAACAATTTACACTTGTTCCTTGGATGATTTTAAGCATTTTATCCCATGGGCACTTTTTTGTACGATGCCTCCCTCTTGAGTAAAAAGCGTTTTGCCCTTCCCAGGGCTGCATTACTATGTTTCAAACGTTATGTCATCGAGCCTGCTGGCCCAAAAAAGTCTTAACATATCTGGTCTTGAAGGTTTTTAAGAGCTCTTTTGAATGAGATCTTGTAAATTAAAAAATGTTCAATTCGTTTAAAGCACGATGACTTTTTTCTTTGAAAAACCGTAAAATTTCGCCTTCTTAGGGCAGTTTTTCGTTTTTTAAGAAGTGTAAAATTTTTTTTGTCAAAATTACAACGTAGGTTTTAAAGTTCATTAAAAAGCGAACAAAATGAATGTTTTTAAGTTACTCTAAAACAAATTTTTCAAATTGTTTGACAACATTTTATAATTTATGCTAAAAAAAAAAAATAATAAAAATATGTTTCTGCTTTGAGCCACCTTTAAATATGAATTTAAAAATCTGAAAAATTTTTTGGGATATTCTGTCATGATGAAGATCGTGATGCCAAAGTATATCTTGGAAATTCGAAAAATTTTTTTTTTTTGAACAGCCCTAGTATACATTAAATTACTAAATATTTGCACTTAGCACATTTTGTTGCGCTTAACTCAAAAGTGGCTAAGTTAGTTAGTTAGTTGGTTATGAAATGCCAATGTAAATATTTGAGCTTCACAATAAATGTTCGCGAAAACTTTATGTTTTTAAATGAACCAAGAAACACATATGGAAAAATGGAACTCAAACAAACGATATTTTGTGAAACTTACAGATTTTTACATAAACATTTTTTCTAAAAAAGATCTTTTTAAGAAAAATTGCCTTCTTGTTAATAACTTTTTAAATTCATATGCAACAAAAAATGTTTCAAAATCAAAAAAAAAAATATATATATACGAGTATAGTGGCGACTTAATAGTCCAAGAGCCAGCGCTTAAAAACAACTTTGCGTTTCTAAAAGCTGAATTTTTTACAGTTGGTTATAGTAATTGTGTACATCAATAATCTGTCGGTCAGTCAAGCGAACTGTAGAACAGGCGGCTGCTATATGGCCTCAAACATGTAAAATTTCGATTTTTCTGCAATCAATTTCTAAAAGCTGAAACTTCTTATACACGTTATATAATGCATACAAATAACATTTTTGTCGGTCAGTCAGTTGAACGTTAGAACGGGGCTAGTCAGCACGCCCCAATATATGTGCAATAAATGAATCAAGTCAAAATTATTTCTAAAAGCTGAAATTTTTTTTAGGGGTACTTTATTGTATATTAACCACAAATAAAGCAGTCAGTCAGCTACATTGTAGAACAATCTCCGTCAGCAAGCTCAACAAAGCAAAAAAAATGGTTACTAAAAGCTGAAAATTTTTTTAGGGCTAAAAAAAAAAAAAATGGTTTCTCAAAGCTGAAATTTTTATTAGGGGTACTTTATTGTATATTAACCACAAATAAATCAGTCAGTCAACTATATTGTAGAACAATCTTTGTCAGAAAGCTCAACAAAACAAACAAAAATGGTTTTTAAAAGCTGAAAATTTTTTTAGTGGTACTTTATTGTATATTAACCACAAATAATTCAGTCAGTCAACTATATTGTAGAACAATCTTTGTCAGCAAGCTCAACAAAACAAAAACAATTTCAGCTTTTAAAAACCATTGTTTTTTGTTTTGTTGAGCTTGCTGACGGAGATTGTTCTACAATATAGTTGACTGACTGATTTATTTGTGGTTAATATACAATAAAGTACCCCTAATAAAAATTTCAGCTTTGAGAAACCATTTTTTTTTTTTTAGCCCTAAAAAAATTTTCAGCTTTTAGTAACCATTTTTTTTGCTTTGTTGAGCTTGCTGACGGAGATTGTTCTACAATGTAGCTGACTGACTGCTTTATTTGTGGTTAATATACAATAAAGTACCCCTAAAAAAATTTTCAGCTTTTAAAAACCATTTTTGTTTGTTTTGTTGAGCTTGCTGGCAAAGATTGTTCTACAAGATAGTTGACTTTTCAACCGCTTATGTACATTTTTGCAACCAAATGTTCTGTAATGCTTAGAAAGTGAAGCTTAGGTAATAGTTTTTCAAAAAAACCCAATTTGTTATATTCCATAGTCAAGGTAAAATATTTCCAAATCCGATATAAAATATTACCTTTACTGAATTAAAAGACGACTTTTGGAAATTCCATGATTACCTACCACTGAAAAAATTAAAGATGTCGTCAAAAAAGTAAGCTGAGGATTGTTTCACATACTTTGAAAGACATTTCAGGGTTCCTAAAAGACCTTTCAAGTAAAATCACGGCATAATAGGGTTTTTATTTTAATCCGATCTTAAAAACTGTGGAGAGGACGATAAATTAAATTCATCCAAAGTAAGTATATAAAAAAATAACATCTTAAACCAAACATAAACCACATGTGACCCTCTAGACTTTAGAGGGAAAGGGACATTTTCTTCACAAATTCCAATTCTGTTCTTTTTTTGTATGTGTCACTATGGTCTTTCTGGGTTATTTTTTCCCCATACTTTTTTATAAGGAGGTTGAGATTCCCTTATTTCAAAGGGTGATAACTCGGAAAGTAAAGGACCAATTGGTAAAGTTAAAAAGAAAAGTTTGATAAGTAAGCTTAGGTCTGTTTGGCGAGTGGTTGACTTTCTTTACATAGATATGGGACTTGAACGATCTACTTACGCCACTGTGTAGTACAGTTTTTTTTTCATTTTCATTTTAACTTCATTTTGAATAACTTTTTTTAAAAAATTTGTGAAAAGATTTTTGAATAATTCCAAATATGCGAATATACAATAGAAAATTACAAACATGAATTCCAATTAAAGTGCCATTCAAAGAAACTTGAAGAAAAAATTTCCAACAGTAAAAACCTCAAAATTAATATTTATGTTATAGATTCACTCTCTCTCTCTACAAAATGTTCACCTTCAAGCATAAAAGTTGTGCTGTGTTGGCAACTATTGAATACTTGTCACGTGATGCTTATTAAAGCGTTAATATCGCCATCGTCTTCACCCGCAAGCATGCCATCCCATTTGGTTACATTACATGAGATTCCATTATTATTAGTATGAAACTACTTGGCGCATCTTCATAAAAGTTTTTCAATAAAAATAAAGTTGTTTTAAGGTTTTTGAGCAGAGCGCGCGCTACTTAGCGTTTTGTCATAATGTCCATGTATACTCATACGTATGTATGTGTACGTAGAAGAGACGATGACAAGAAAAGTGGGATGTTTTTTGTCAGTTTTCCTACTGACGACTGTGTTGGTTGGTTGGAAGCGTCATCTTCTTGGTACATTTCGTTCTTTTTCATTATATCGAACTTTTGCTTAATAGCTTTGGCCTTCAAAACTTATGAATAATACGAAAAGTTTGAGATGTAGAGAGGACCAACTAACCACCACCCAAATACGATTTGGAACTTTATTGTATATCTGCTTGTTCTTCTTCTTTGTCTTTTCAATGAGATTTCCAATATTGATTCAGTTTGAATTTAAGTTTCATCTTTATGCTGGAAAACATTCTGTTTTGAGTTATGGCTGATTTAGTGATGCAGAAAAATATCATATGAATGGGTTTTCCTTCAATGAAAAATGTTAATTTTGTTGGAATTAAGTAGTATTCATTTGCCTCGAATGAAATATGTCGCAATAAGTGGCTTTAATACCGCTTATAAATGTGGGAACTTAATGATTTTTTATTTTTTTATTTAATTGTTGTTAATTCATTATTAATCACCATTGTTTAGAAAGCAAGTTATTATACACAGAGAAAACAACATTGTCAAAAGTAGCAGAAACGTGGTTATTTTAACAACATTGCGACCCAAACTTTTTTAACAGCGCGTGGCTAAATAAAATACAAGAAAAAAAAAAAATTTTTTTTATTATTTTTTTAATTCTAATTTTTTCTTGTCAACAACAACAATGAAACTGATATCTTTTCTTTAAATTTTCAATTTTTGCTAAGGGATAATTAAACATTTTTTTGTTTGGTATTGGGGAGATTTGAACCTGGAACCTGTCGTGTGATAGGTGCTGACGTTAACGAACTCTGCCACTGCCCTCATTATACACGTAGTGAGGTTGACTGAAAGCCTATTTATTTTGAAATTAAATTCTATCACGTTCGTGAGAGTTTTAACTACGTTTCGTTGCTGATTTGGATTTAACAATGCTCGGCAACCAGCGTTGCTTAGTTAGTTTCAACCATGTTCGTGAATGATTTAGCAACGCAGCATACAAATATGATCTTGGAGCGTTGTTAAATCAAAATCTGCAACGAAACGTAATTAAAACACTCACTAACGTGAGAGAAACTCATTTAGCAACGCAAGTTATGCTTTTTTTCTTCGCTCTGTGTATTAAAGGGTCCGCCAAACAACTTTTTTTTTTTTTTTGAAACAGGGCGCAAAACAGCGAGTGTTGCTTCGGCTGTGTGGCACGTAGCGCCGTCCTGTTGAAACCAAATGTTGCCAATATCCTCCTCTTCAATTTTTGTGAACTAAAATTTGTTCAACATGGCCCGATAACGATCGCCATTGACTGTAACGGCCATTCCTTGCTCATTTTCGAATTATGCCTCTGGACCAAAATCCGCACCAAACAGTGACTCGTTTTGGGTGCAGCGGCTTTTCATGTATGCGTGCGGGTTTTTTGTCCCCAAATGCGACAATTTTGCTTGTTTACATACCCGCCAAGATCAAAATGAGCTTCATCTGAAAAGATGATTTTTTTGGCAAAATCGGTATCTTCTCTAAGTCGATCGCAGGCCCACTTAGCGAAGCGTTGTTCAAGCGTATACACAACCATATTCGTTCAGCGGAAGGATAAAACTAAGTGTCTGTCAAATCAGACATGAGCTAAGTGTTACCATTCTAGTTGAAAAAAAAAAAGTTTGATGGCGGACTCTGTATTATGTAAATGAGAATAAAATAATTAAATTGTAAACAAAATGTAATATACTTTTTTAGACTGACGTAAAATAGGTCATTCTTACTTAATTCGGGTACGGAAAAGTCAGTAAGGCTAACCGATTATCCGGATAGGGATATTGTCTCAGACAAATTTCGTTTAACCCTTTCGGTCTATAGTTTTTGTTTCTCATCCGAAAAATCCAATTTTTTGTTTTTTTGTTACTTATGGTCATTTAATGCTTAATCAATCAAAAGTTTTCAAAAATTTTTTTTTCTAAGTACGACTTTTAGAATATAGCCATATGGCAACAAATGTTCTAAGTGGTTTGAAAATATTGAAGAAAAAAAATTTTATAAATTTTATTTTATTTTGGTTTTAATTGCATTACGATAGCGAGAAATATATGAACTGATTTTAAAATAAACAAAAAATTTGTCTAGTGCTGAAGATAAGCATAAATACACATTTTTGTACAGTACACCTGGGGTATATTCATGTTGTACTTCTGTTTGTAGGCGTTACGATGGAGGCAGGTATAAAAAAGTATATATGTATGTATCTAATTGATCAGCGTCACCTCATGAGTCGATATAGTAAGGTCAATCTCTGTTCATCTATCTGTATGTCAGACCTCCTGCCCGTCTGCGGAAATCACGATTACGGAAAAACGAATCAAGACGGCTTAATGGAATTTTGTGGAAAAGTTGTCAAAAAATGGGCAAGGAGTTGTTTTTTAGCGAAATTGGTTAATGAATACACCTATATTTTTTCTACCATAAATCGTTTTATTTCTCAAAATAGTCTTCTTTTCGCTCGATACATTTCTTCAAGTCCAATTTTTTGTTCCTAGACACTTTCTCAATATCTTCGAATTAGGCGTTCGTTTAGTAATGACCTCTTCATTCAACTTAAATGAAGAAGCAGATCGTAGCCCAATTTATGAATTTTTGCCATGCTGAATACAAGCGTTTGCATCCGTACATTTCCTTGATGAAACAGCACTTTTTTCTCTGTCAAATGTCGTAATTTGTGCTTCAAATCAATACTGAATCTATTCGAAAGCTCGAAATAATATTCATTGGTGATAGTTTTATAGTTTTCAAGTTAATCGAAGTGAATGACATCGAGTGCAATCCAAAAAAAAAACACTGGGCATTATCTTGTTGACCAACGGAACGACCTTTGGTGCACGTTCTCCCGAAGAAACCCACTATCTTGATTGTTTTTCGGTCACTGGCGGTTTATTATGGATTCACATCTTGTCCACGGTAGCAAAATGGCCCAAAAACTTGTACAAATTGGTTCAAATCCGCCTTTGAAGTAGTCACACGTAAGCGCTCATGGTTGAGTATGAGTATTCGCTTTTTCATTGAAAAAAATTTATGCAAAATCTTTTAAGGATAAAAGTTTTTAAAAATATTCAAAATAAACAACTGAAATCTTTCAATGAAACTTGTTTTGGATAAATATACCGTTAGAGTGGAGAAAAGGCGTTCAAAACAGTGTTGTTTTGTAGAAATAACAAATGCTTCAGATAAATCAATGATTTCGCATCAAAATGATATTTTCCTGTTACCTGTTGGGCATTCGAGTTTCTAATTTTATAATCAATTTTTTGGATATTTCTTTACTTTGATGTTAACTTTTACTGAATTTTTTAAAAAAATAGCCTGTTTTTACATATACTGGCGGTACTCGTATCACAACTTTTCGTAGAACTGCAACAATATGTGAAAAGTCAAAATGTCAATCATATGGTTACACTCACATAAGTCAGAGTTACTAGTTTATCCATTTAGCTTCAGTTAATATGAATAAAAAGTATGCTATGGTATGGCTCTTAAAACAAAATTAGTAACCTGCTCAAATTTTTAATATATTTTGGTTGGAAGCCAAAAAATCATTTAATATTTATCTTACTCAAACTCATAAAACAAATGTGGAACGAAATTTAACACAGCAGTTCCTTTACATTATTTCCAATGCATTTAACAAGTTGTTGCAATGCTGCAGCCAGTAGCCAGTAGGTCTACTTTAGTTGCAGTAAAGGTTGTCCGTGAAGAAACATTTCTAGTAGAAGGGGCGAGCGGAGGGATGCTTACTACAAAAATGTTATATTTTACTAATAAAAATATTTCATGCAAAGATGGCGAAGAGAATTATATAAACTTCAGGGGGGAGGGATATTAATCGCCTCATTCCACCTCTGCCCAAGGACAAGGTTGCATAAGGTTTAATTGTTATTGCTGCAAAATAAAATTATTTCGGTACCAGCATTAGTTGCCAAAATTTTGCTGCAACTATCCTTAGGATGATTCGAAAAATCAGCTAATTCTTTCTGATTATCCAGTTCCAATAAACTTAATTCTCACATTTCCATAAAAACTACATAGATGATAAACTACACTTGAATGTGAAGATTCCTATTATTTCTATGAAAAATAATACATAATTCTCTGCAAACCCTATGACTTCTTACGGTAACATCGGTCCAAAATGAAACGTCTTCATCAAATGCGATTACTTGCGTTAACTTTTATCTTTCTCCACGCTACTTGGTCGTTTACTTTCTCTTTTACAGGAGAAATATAGCGGAAGCCCAATGTAGGCAAATGAAAAGATGGAATTAAATGCTTTAAAGGGAAACCCTTTGATGCAGCACTAAAAACGGTTTGCCAGATCGGAAGTTTTCCTGATGAAGAGGAGGTGTTTTAGTCAGTAGTATGTTTAGGAGAGTCCGACACGATGGGCATCGGTGACGATTGAATTTAAGAGCGCAAATGCTTTTTCACCTCTCATTAGATAAAAAAATACTTCAAACTAAAAACTTTGAAATTAAGACCTAAAATATACAACTTTTGACACTTTTTGTAACGCCCTATTACACACAATCGTACACTGGCAAACAATTTTAACACTTCCCTTCAGGCATTAATGACGTCAACATATCCTGCCCGACTGTAAATGTCTTTATGTTGGATTACAAAATTTTGCACTACATTTGATTTTGTTTGTACTAATGTTTTAATTGTATGTGTGTCAATGTAGTTGAAGTCGTATGTGTGCAAATGTAGTTGAAATTAGTGCATGACTGGAAGCCATTGTCACTGCAGCTATGTGTGTGTGTATGCATTTGATTGTATTATGTATGTGTGCAAATGCACAAAATGTTCGTTTTGATCAAATGAAGCAATAAAGGAAAACTACTCAAATATTGAGGCAATTTTACATTATAAAAAACATAAAAAATGTAACATTTTGTGGGTAAAAGTGAATTAATTTGATTTTTGATTGGAATATTTTAAGAAAAACAAAGGAAGCTTCCCAAACTTCCTTCGAGGTGAATAAAATCCTTTCTTATAACCGTTTCGGTAAAATTGGTGCAAGCTTCAAATTTGAGAATTTTCTTGCAAAAAATAAAAAAACTTTTAAAGCAAATTATTCCCACAGAACTGTTTGATGAAAAGTAAATAGTGAAGAACCAAAGCATTGGTAAGAGCCACACACATCTTCAGTTAGAATCAATGATTCCTTCTATCAAGGAGACTCCTCGCTACTTATACGACATGTTGTACTTTAACTTTTAATTATGCAAAATACAAATACCCTTTTTTATTATTCACACTTGGAGACTTATGCCTCAAACAGACGACGTCTTACATCTATTACATCATTTTTATTTCATGATTTTAGGCATTTTTTAAATACATATTTTAAAGACATTGACTAAAGGAAAATTTCCTTATTCAGAGGCCAAAAAATTCTAAAACATCAAAAACAAGATTAATAGTGAGTTAAGCATAAGAAAAACTTATTAGAATTTTTTGGGCCCTGAATTGGGAAATTTTTCTTTAGCCAATGTCTATGAAATATGTATTTAAAAAACGCGTAAGATCATGCAATAAAAAGATTTACATTATTACGACTATTATCTAGATTTAAGCAGTCGTCTCTCTGGGGCATTAATTTATTTTTATTTGAATAAAGATTTAGCCTCAAGCTACCAAATTTGTTTTCATATAAATTCATCATATAAATTTTTCAATACTCATATCAATTTATTGGAAATTTTGCAAAAATATTGTATTACCGAAATCAGAAATGATAAATAAATCAATCAAAATCAGAGCTTAAAGGTATCAATTTAAATCCTTTGTAATATTCACTAATATGTGTATGCTACGTAACTGCGATGATAACAAATAAATATTTGAATTTATTTTGTTCCAATCAAATTGAAAATTATAGAAAAGCTTATTTCTATAAACAGATTAACACAAATAAATTGCTCCAAAACAAAATTATTAATACTAGAATCGCCCAATGGCCAAAATTCGAACACAAATATACTACATGATTTTGGTACTTTTTAGACACTTTTAGTACTTTTTGTTTGCTATTTGGTACGAAATAGAAAAGCTCGTTTATCATCCCTGGTATAATTCAAGCAAATATAAGCAAAACAAAAAAACATTAAGATAATGCTATGCTTTTTGTCTGTCTTTTTGTGCATTAGCTTTTTTTCAGCTATGAGTGACCATTAGACCGGTGCGTTTTGGACGAAAGTTTAAAATTTGTCGCGCAACCGGCAGAATTGTAAAGTTTAACTATCGACATGAGGATTGCCGCCACCCTAGCTCTGAGAGATGACGGGAAGGGGTGTCGATATATTTTTGAAGGGTGAAAAACGTGTTTTAAAAATGCATGCTCATAGGTCCGAAGGGAATCAATTCTCAACTTCGTAGTAGGTCGAAAACTGAAATTCACGACATGGATTCTTATGTATTTTTTCCCGTAGAATCGAATGGCATCATTAGTTTTCTGATCAGACGTTCATTTTTGGCGTTAAGTGAACTTTTCAGCTCAAAAAAGTCGAAATTTTTCCAAATCCTCTGTTTGAGCACTCCACAATTGAACAGAAAAAATCTTAGAAAAATTTGAATAACACATTTTGTTAGGATTTTTTCTGACGAATCCAGTGGTACCATTTTTTTTTTGCGCTTAAAAACGGGATATAATGGGTTAAAATGTTCGCATAACTTAATGTAGAATCAAGCATGGAACAATATTTTAAAACATCTTAACCCATTATATCGCATTTTTAAGGGTCTTTTCGAAATTTTTTTCCAAAAACTTGTTTATAATGGGTTAAGATGTTCTAAAATATTGGTCCATGCTTTATTCTACATTAAGTTATTTGAACATCTTAACCCATTATATCCCGTTTTTAAGAGTCCTTTTGACCCCTTTTTCAAAAACGTGTTTATAATGGGTTAAATAAATTTCCAAAAATATTCTAAAAAAATTTTACTAGGTGGCACCGAAAAAAAAAACCGTCCGGACGTTGGGAACCGTCGTTGACTAAATATTTACGCCCGATTTTGTGATATTTTTTCATAATAAAAATCAAAAATTCGTTTTTCATGAATAAAAATAATGTCGTAGCGCAAAAAAAAATGGTACCACTGGATTTGTCAGAAAAAATCCTAACAAAATGTGTAATTCAAATTTTTCTAAGATTTTTTCTGTTCAATTGTGGAGTGCTCAAACAGGGGATTCGGAAAAATTTCGACTTTTTTGAGCTGAAAAGTTCACTTAACGCCAAAAATGAACGTCTGATCGGAAAACTAATGATGCCATTCAATTCTACGGGAAAAAATACATAAGAATCCATGTCTTGGATTTCAGTTTTCGACCTACTACGAAGTTGAGAATTGATTCACTTCGGACCTATGAGCATGCATTTTTAAACCACGTTTTTCAACCTTCAAAAATATATCGACACCCCTTCCCGTCATATCTCAGAGCTAGGGTGGCGGCAATCTTCATGTCGATAGTTAAACTTTACAATTCTGCCGGTTGCGCGACAAATTTTAAACTTTCGTCCAAAACGCACCGGTCTAGTGACCATGCATTTTGTTGTTGTTAATACTGAAAAATTTGTTTTTAATTTTACCTTGCTTAAAGTCAAAACATCGACATAATTTTAACTTTGTGCACATCTATACACAAATACCTTTCTAACGGTGTATAATTTAAAGACGTACTCCATTACTAACATGGTAAAAAAAGATGGACAAGTTTTTGTCTTGCGTATTAATATATAGATCTCTGGAACTATTTGATACAAATAGATGAAATTTGATGCGTATGCGAAAAACACCGGGACATATAAGAACCATTTGCCATGCATTTCGAAAATAAAATTTTTCATAACTCTGAAACTAATGTAAAACTACATATGTAGAGATCTTTTTATTATTTTCATTAGTTTTTACTTGAAATCTGCGTGTACCTAACAAGTCTGCTTTGGTGTTTATTGTGGGCCTTAGAAATTTAAGTCTTTCTTTGGCTCATAATGTCGCAACATTAAAAACAAGCAACATTAACTTGAGTAGTGTGTGTGATGTGTGATTATGAATGGCTCTGTGCATGTGTATGTATGTTTATGGGCAATTTTTAAGTTATGAGTATCAGACTTCTAATGTGACTGTTGCTTTTAATTTTTTTTTTTTTTTTTTTTAACTTACCATCGAGTCAGATAATAGGTCTCGAGGCGCCACTTAGAGCACATTATGTGCTATAACTGTTGCGTTTATAGGTGTTTTGTATACAAGATTCTATGGTAAAAGTCTCTAAATTATGTAGCTTGAGGGGAGAAGTGGGTTGTCGGCGCCCTTTTTCTATAGGAAATAATTAAAAAAGTACACAATGAGCAATAAGGGATGAAGTTGATGGCTAATGAAATAAACCAAATGAAGTTTTTAGGATTATTATTTTGATCCTTTTTTTTGGCATGAAGTATTTTCATATGAGAAAAGAAAAACAAGTCATTTAATACAACACTTTTAGTTAATATTTGGTTACACTAAGCTCCATTCTTTATATATATTTTTTTTTTTTTTGTTTTGTAAGCAAAAATGTTACTCATACTTCATGTAAAAATCATGATTATAATCTTCTCAATTATTCAATTTGTCACTTAGCTCTAAAATTAGGAACTTTTTCATTAGACTCTTAAAAAAATAACTTGAAAATAAAAAATGAAAAACACGAAGAAAAAAAATTGGGAAAAGCAATTTGTAAAAACTGTTCTCAAAAAAAAAACCTCAGCAAAACGTATAAACTGAGCGATTTTTCGCATGCAACATTGAATTAGTTTTGATTAAGCCAAGCACGCTTCAATTTATTTTTCATTAGGACAAAAACATTCAATTGTGTCAAAAAACGAAAAAAAAACTTGAATTTAACTTTTATTAAATAATTTTACTTCGCTACGCACGTACATAGACACATAGACATGGATTAGGCTCAGTTGTATGAGTTGAAATTTTGTCAAAATTTCAGCAGTCGCACAGCAGGGACTTCATATGTTTAGTTGAAACTAACTCAAATTTCAAAGCCTTCATGTGGACAATGTTTTTTTATACAAATGATTGAACATAATCCACTGTGCGTAACAGTGATCGAAACTTTATTTTGAAAACGTTTTTCTACCAGCTGTTTTCGAACATGCCACATGATTTCATAAACTTTGCGAAACATTTTTGATGCAGTTTATATATTTTTTGCTGAAAAATGCAGTAAATTTTCGTCCAATCTCATAAAAATTCAAAATTTGTGTTTTCGACACTCATTGAAATTCAAAAACTACATGCTTCTGCCCTATTGTACCGTATTTACTGGCTTGAACTAAATGTCAGTTTTTGTAAGACTTAATTTCTTAACCAGCCAACTTTTTAACTGCTTTCTTTTGCATGCTGCTGTAATTTGAACTCAAGTGTAGCTGTTGACAACAAAAGGCACATTACAACAACAAAAATAAATTCGAATGAACATGCAATCTGGACTTTTGCTTCTGAAGAAAATGTGCTTTGTGATTAAACTTAAGAAAAAGTACACAAAATAACTAAAATTTACAGTTTCCTATCGCATGTACAAAACAAAGTGTTACCAAATTTTTACTAATTCATCGTGTGCAATACACTGTTGTAAAAAAGGGACAACTCTAACAACACTAGTTTAAAGCCAAAATGTACAAGAAATTTTTTTTTTCTTATGCACTTTGGTACTCTTAAATCGAAAATCACAAAATAAAAATACTTTTAGGAATATGTTTTCGAGTTATCCATTTTTGAAATTATCGGGCTGTTTTTTCTAAGTCATATCTTAAGCCATTAGCCTCTGACTTAGTCGTACTACATTTGAAACTAAAGCTTATTTAATCACCTTTAAATTATTTTTCAAGCGGATTAGTGTTTTAAGTGTTATGGGTCAAAATATATGAGAAAAGTCGATTTTTTTGATCAAAATGAAAAATTTTAAACTCACTCAATAAAAACGCAAGCATTAAAAAAAAAAAAAATTAATTACAAATTTTTTTCTTATCAGAAGCACATAAGCGCTACCTTTGGCAAAATACTAAAGTATATTTGCATAAAATCTATATATAAATATCGGAGTAATGACCAATGTGAAGCTACCAAAATTAAAATTTTAGTCAATTTTTGTATTTTTCTCTTGCATGGGTTTAAAAATTTGAAAAATTTTCTTTTCTTTAACTTCAACTGATCTGTAACGATAAAGTCTTTTCCGAATCTTCATATCGAGCCCTAACCGCAATAGTAGCGTATGCGACAAAAGCAAATTTTACAGGAGAGAGTTTTTTAAATTTTTTTTCGAACATGAATGCGGATTTTTTTAAAACGTTAAATATAGTCTATATTAGACCTCATATAAATAATAGACGCGTTTTTAAATTGATTTTGTGCATATTTCACGCATTTATGGCGCATACGACATTTTTGCAGTCACTCTTGGCGAAGATTGAAATTAAAATGTGGTGCATACGTTTTTTGAAATTACATGGTTTTGCCTTTGAAGACTACGAGCAACTACTACGTCAACGAGCTAATGGATTTTCCGAGTCGAATTCAGGTTACCAAATGGTCTTCACAATGTTTCTGCATTAACCCATTAATGCCCAGCGGTGCCATACGGCACCCATTTTCCATAGAAACATTTTTTTTCAAAAATATAGTTTGAGCTCAGGTCTGTAACTCCTAAAAATTTCAGCCTTCTATCTATCGTGGTTCCCGTTGGGCAGTTAGTTTTCTGTTTATTTGTAGATTCAAAAATTTTGAAAGTTTTAACTGATAACGAGATATTTTATTTTGAACAACTTTTTTTTGAAATTTTTTTGTTAAAAAAAAATGATGTGAATGACATTATAGAACATATTTGCATCAAAAAAAAAAAAAAAAATTCGAAAAAATGTCACATACGCTACTGTTGCGGTTTGGGAAAATCGAGATTTCCGATAATATACGGGAGAGCACATATTTCAGAAGTAGTAGATATGTTGCGAGACACTTTCACAAATATTCTGGAGTAAAATTCAGAAAAATCGTAAGTGGGTCGTGGCGACAGAATCGGTTAAAAAGTCTAAATCACTCATAACGGCCACATAACAGGTCCTAAAATTCTGAAAAAATTCAAGGAAAACGCTAAGTTCTCAAAAATATTCTACATAAAATTTCGCTAGGGGCCACCGAAAAAAAAATACCTTCCGGATGGTGGCAACCCTATATGGTAACGCACGTGCACCAACGACTCATGATAAACATAATATTGAACAACTTCAAAAACTCAAACTCTAAAACTGTATAGATACCACAATTTTGAGGGTTGCAAATTGCTATAATAAAGTTTACTTTCAGATAAAAATATTAGAAAAATATTAAAAGTGTACTCCAAGCCCTAAATTGGCTTTAAAAAAGAAAAAAAAAAAGGCTTTTTACGCCGAAAAGAAAAATTTTTTTCAGTTTATTTTTTTTTTTCAAAATTATGTCTTACACTTACCCTGAAAATTTCATCAAAGTCAAAGAAAAAGCCGAGGAGCTATGAGTTTTCAAACATGTGAGTATCCAAAAGTTGCATCGAAAATCATATGGCCGCCATCTTGGATTTTTTGGAATTTCGGAAAATCATTTTATGTCCCCGTAATTTTTTTAGATTTGAAGATGCCACCGGTCGGCTTTTTGGGCTAAACTATCAAATTTTTTAAAAACTAGCTAACATTTCTCATATCAATAGAAAAGCTTTTTATATGGAAAACTATCGTGTTTAGTGCTAAATCAGATCTCATCCGGTTAATCATGCAAGTTAGAATGGGGTATAAAATCACTTTAAGGAAACAACTTTTGAGATAAAATTCATGATAACTTAAAACTCTCTTTGTCTGAAGTTCTGAATAAAAATATGCACAAAAAGCTCTGCGTCATCTAGGTAGCATATCTGCCATGCCAAGCACAATTTTTAGAAAAGTTTCAATCCAATTTTACTCTTCCCATAGGATTTCAATGAAAAGCCAATTCTTTCAAATTAATTAAACTTCACCTGTGCTATAGACAATGTAACTGCGGGGAGCTTTTAAAAGACAATTTCTTCGCATAGCTGCAACATCAATCTTAAATTAAGCAAAAATTCCAAAATGACTTGGAATTTTCTAAGCGCGCAATAAAAAACGAAAACAAACTGTCTGTTTTTCTGGACTAATTATTTTTGCCAAAAACTTTTTCGTTGTCA
The DNA here is from genome assembly GCA_951812925.1 of Calliopum simillimum. Taxonomy (NCBI): domain Eukaryota; kingdom Metazoa; phylum Arthropoda; class Insecta; order Diptera; family Lauxaniidae; genus Calliopum; species Calliopum simillimum. The sequence goes on from OX638371.1 coordinate 96,060,698, forward strand.
CAAATCATGAAAACTTGGCATTAAAACACAATTAAATGCCAGCAAAATTAAAAAAACAGCGCTAAGCTGTTGGAAAAACATTTATTTAAGTAAAATGACACAAAACTGGAAGAAAAAGAAAAAAAAAAAAAATTAAATTGTACCTAACGACACCCACGAGTATCATTGAGGAAGACGGCCTAGAAAGCCCCTTCAACCAGATCATATTTTGAATTTAAAAGTTGCACGTCAGTTACCGCTGCTGCTGCTGTCGCTGCTACAAAGCGGTTTTCATTAGTGACACCGCCGTGCCACAATGAGAAGCCAAAGAATGTGATAAAAACAAAATGAAAAGCACTGGAGGATGAGGTGACTAGGAAGGAGCAAAGAAAAGGTATAAAAAATAAGTGGAAGCAAAAAACAAAAAAATCGGGAAACCGCAAAGCAACAGAAACCCCATAGCCAAAACACCAGCTAGCAAAACAGAAGAAAACACCAGAGCACAAAAAAACAAAAGCATTTTGAAATCGCGCAAAAATCGCGTTAAACTCAACACACACAAACATATATTTACGCATACTCACACACACATTGAAGTAGCATAAAACGGAAGGAAATATGCAAAAGAAAAAAAAAACTGTAGCCTGCAATATCACTCCCGTATACTTTACATAGTACGGATACAGTGGGACGTATCCATGCAAAAATGCACGTAAAAAATTACTCGATAGCATGAAGGAATCATTTCTGTGCCTCAGTTATTTCCAAAGCCAATGTCATCAATGTCTTTATCCCATTCTCATAACTGCACTGAGGAAAGAGTATGTTTCCTTCACAGACATATATTTGATTAAACATTCTAAAAAATATTTGTTAATAATTAACAAAATTCGGAAAATATTAATAAGATGTCACCGTGACCCTAGCAAATATTGCCTTAATAGTTCCTAGTTGATTAAAAGATTAATAATAATAAAGAGCGAACATATATTTATTTGGTAATTATTACCGAATATACGGTAGAACTAAGTATATTGTTCAAATATGCCGTTCATTAAATAATTTTAAATTAATAGTTACCAAATTTTGGTGCATATTATGATATAGTTTTCTCGGTGTATCTTATTTCTAATGTCAGAAGCTTCGTATTATTTTTACAAGTAATTTGGAAAATTTTCTTTTTATCAATTAGGTTGAAGAACAGCATTATTATAAAAAATCCCGACATTATTTTACTTTTCTTACCAAGCAGAACATTTTTCAGCTGCAACATTTGTTTTCTAACTGCATGGTTTTAGTATACGGTTGTTTGTTCTTGTGAAGCAAAATAACTGCACATTATCTATATAGATTTAGGGCCGTGGCACCGAACACTAACAAACATATTCATATTATCTTTCCTTAGTGTTAACCATATCTTCATACAAAATTTCATAAAAATCAATTGAGTGCTTTAACCATGAGAGCGCTTTTTATTTAGGGGAGTGGCGCCGTCCACTTAAAAACATATTGGTCATTCTATCGTTTTTTAGTGCTAACCCTTTCGCCATACCACATTTCATAAAAGTCTATGCATTCGTGTAGCCTTGAGAACGTTTTTATACCCTACACTCAGGGAATATTCACTTTGTCCTTCCGTTTGTTACGCAGAGAAGGATGCGTGTCATGTATGGGAAAGTATATAAAGGGTGATCCAATACGAGATCCATTTTTCAACTGGATTATTTTGACAGCTGTTATGTGTCAAATGGCTTGTCCATATGACGTTTGTGTTCAGCATTCAATACGATTCAATCATGAATAGACTTGCTTCTGAACAACATTTATTTATAGTGGAAACTTACTACCAAAATCAGTCATCGGTTTGAGAATGCTATAGAGTTCTTCAACATCATGTTGGTCGTTATGAACGTCCAACTGAGCGCACTATTCGTAACACCATCACCAGATATCGAAGCAATTTTACACCATTAGACGTTCAATATTAAACCACAGTGCATAGAGCCTGTAATTAAGAGAACATTGCTGCAGTCGCAGAGAGTGTTCGTGAAAACCGTAAACAAAAATTCAGGATATTAGAGTAGCCGACCTCTGGTTTCAACAGGATGACGCAACATAATATACAGCTGGAGAAACAGTCGCTTTATTGAGGGAAACGTTCGATGAAAATATCATCTCAAGAAATGATGATAAAATAATGCCTTATGTAACCTAGAAAGTAATCGATGCAAACAATTTTTTAGATTACTCGATCGATTACATGTAAACGAAGATTTTACTGGGTATTATTCTAACTATATGGTTTTAATATATGGTTTTTCGTTCCTGTGACACAAAATATCTGGACATGATTTTATGAAAAAGACCAAAATAAAAGTACTCTTCCTGTCGAATAAAAAATCCACCCATGTATTAAAATAAAACAGAAATGAGACACTTTAACGTATTTGAATATATATTTTCGGTAAGAGTACTGAAAACTATGACGTTGTGTCACAAGAACCAAAAATTAAACAACATATTATTTCTGTCATTGGAAGATAATTTTTATTTCTTTCCATGAAAAGTATTTTTGAAGATCTAAAAAGTAGGCCATGGAGCACTTTTTGTAACAAAGTGCAAAGAATAGTTCTTTTTATTAAATACAAAAATCAAACTTTGCTCTTATAATCGCCCAATTCATTATCATTCCAAAACAAGTTAGAACATGAAAATCGGTTAAGCAATATCCAAGTGATGGACATTTTCGTGAGGCAGTATCGACCAATCTCAAAATTTTTTTGTTGTCATAAACAAAATTTCAGTGATATCTGAGAGGCTCTAGTCAAATCTTACAATCTTCACACTCTATGCATGAAATTACTGTAGTTGTATTATATGTATGTTCAATAACTTTTATGACCCTGTATTTTGAGATCCACTTATGATGAGACCCAAAAATTTTGCTCAAATCTTAGTCTGATACTGGACATTGAAATCCTAAATTTTCATTAAGCTTGGAGATGGTTGAGGGTTGGCTGCTTGTTTGGTTTGATATGGATCTTCATACTTTACAAAATTTATACTTTAATTTTTCTCCCCCACTGTGTAGGCTTACGGAATATGGCAAAACTCCTGAAAAGTGTTGTCAACTGTGATATTTTTTTGTTCCGTCCTGCTTTTAGTTGCCCTTTTGTCTTTCATTTAATGTGTAGTCATACAAAAACATTAAATTTTTTTCTTTCTTGGGCTTCTCATTTTGACGCGACTTTTTAATGTGATGCCGCGTCATAGAGGTCGCTTGGCAGATTTTTTATATTTTTTTGCGCTGAATTGTTGCTTTTGTTACGTTTATGACGATTTTGGTTATACATTTTTCCTGTGTTTGTTTTTTGCCACTTTTGACAAACGCAAATTCTATATTTTTTAATTATCAACTTTTTCTTGTATCATGCAAATCCTTTTTACTTTTTTGTCTTTTTTTTTTTTTTCCTTTTCCGTGCGCATCAGGCGGTGCTTCATAAGAAGAATGTGTTATGGAAAAAGTTTTCTTTGATTGTGATCTTAACACCAACTTAAATTGTCTATAACACGCAATGCCTGACGCTAGCAGCTAGACAAAAATGAGTGAGACGACACACAATTGAACTCGACCTCATAACGCGGCAAATGAGAACGTGCGATGAAATTTAAAATTCTTTGCGGCTTAAACAAAAATGTTTCCGTTAATTTTTGAAATTTTTAAACTTTTGGCTTCGTTATTTCTTTCTCTCTTCAATATGCATACGGCTGGTAATGAAATTAAGCCTTCAAAATATTGTTTTTACTTTGTTAAGATTTTAATTAATTCAATCCCTAAGTTTTATCTGACTAACATTTAGCTTTTTATGTATATTAGAGTTCGCTTTCGGCCGAAATTTAACTACTTTAATTTGACTTTAAAGGGACTGTGGAACTATAATTACTATTAAGAAAAGAAAATGTTTGTTCTATAATGTTAAGCCTATCTCAGTACCGAATTCCATAAAAATCGGTGCAGCAGTTTAGCACTGATAGCGTATTATGCCATTACGGGCGCGGCTCCACCCACTAAAAATGATAATGGTCATTTTATAGTTCTTTAGTGCCAACCCTACTATAAATCCATAACAAATGTCATAAAAATCGATGCAGTGGCTGAGGCTTGAGAGCTTTTTTTCTATTTATTGGCGTGGTACTGTTTATAGATAAACATAATGGTCATATTATCGTTTCTAAGTGCGAACCCTATCTCCATACCAAATTTCATAAAAATCGATGTGGTAGCTTAGCCGCGAGAGCGTTTTTTTGCCATTTAGGGGCGGCTACTTTAAAAAAAATATATTCCTATATACTGCTCCTCCTCACAACCTTTCCAACAAAAACTAGTAAGAGTGTAACCTTTGGCCAAACATTAAGTACCCTACGCTGCAGTATTTTGAAAATTTTGCTTCTATGCGAGGTGCCACGCTCCCTTGTCCGATTTCAGCCAGTTTTTGTTCGGAGCTAAAATTTTTAGTTCTGAGCATCTGAGTAAAATTTAGTTCGATTATCGCTAAAAACGCTGTCAGTATAGCGTTTTGAAGCTTTTGCTTATATGGGAAGTGCCATGCCCTCTTGTCCGAATTCGGCCAGTTTTTTTTTTCAGAGCTTTCGCTTACAATTCGTAGTGTTTATGTGTATTTCGGTTGCATTGTCGTGAAATATACTCCTAAAGTTGCATTTTGAATATATTTTTTGTATGGGTAGTAGGTGTGTCCGTTGACCGATTTTGTTCATTTTCAATCCCACGTGCTAACTTTAACGAAGAAGGCAGTGTACCAAATTTCAATTAATTATCTTTCTTAGCTTTTCCAGAAAATGTTTTTCCACGCACACTCAGCCAGCCAGACAGACGGACATGGCTATATCGACTCAAGAGGTGACGCTGATCAACAAAGCAATCGCAGAAAAACCGTTTATTTTTTTTCATATATGTTGGGTTTGGCCTGAAACGAAACCACGTACTACTAAGTTGTAGCGAAATCCGAGGTGCTCAATCTAAGTCTTGTATAACGTAATATTTTCAGGTATAAATTTCTCGTTAATTCTCGTAGCTACATTGTCTTGTTTACACCAAATTTGCTTGAGACAATGAGCATAACTCAGTTTATGTTAAGATGGTGCTGATGCTTGTTAATTTATAGAATTTAGTACAAATTAATACAAAAATATAGCATAATGAATAAATCCTTTTCCTGTTTAATTTCATATGTGAATTTAAGCACCATATTATTGCACAATATTCCATACAATTTTTTGCAGAATTTTTGATTGCTTTTCTTGAAAATACCTAATTAAATTTTGGAACATATGTAATTAAGTTTAAAATGTTTGATCAAAATAAGTGTAATACAAGTACAACGCCCTTGAAAGCTTTTCACCACTGACAGGAGAAATTAGAAAATTTGTAGGGGAAATACTGCACATGTTGAATTTTTCAGAGAAAAATGAGAGAAAGAGCACTTTCACTTTCGTTAACTCAATTTTCTGCAAGTTACTTAGTTATTCTCAACTTTCTCTTTAAACTTCTAACGATGTCTGCTTTTGCTGCTTGTGTTGCTGCTTTTTTCTTCGTAATTAAAATTCTGTCGTAAGATTATTTTTATAAAAAATTAAGTGCAATAAAAAATTTTTAAAGCAAAAAAAAACTTTAAAAATAATGGATCAATCAAACTGCAGCCATTTGTACTACGCCTAAGAGTTGACCCAAACATGCAGTATATGACCCATCAATCAAGTGTAATCAATCTTTTACTTTAATGGCCATTTGATTTTAATTACCATAAAAAGCAGTTAAGAAAGTTGCCATTAGAAAGAAGTTGAAACTGTGTCAAATACGAAAACATTTTTTTTTTCTTTTGAAGAAGAAGAAAGTGTGTTAGGAAGAATAAAATAAATTAAACATAACCTAAACATTTAAAAGCGAGAAGTTTTAGAAAGTTCAATAAATTTGGAAAAAATTACTGTGAAGACAGTATACTTACATACACAATTACTACTAACGTTTAACTAATTAGATTAGATGAGATAGAATTAACTGATGGTTGGAAGCAAGTCGTCAAAACCATCATCACCTATAAGTTCTATTGTGATAGTCCTATCTTTGAAAAATATGTCAGTTATTACTTTTAATCACAAACATGTTGATTTGTTGTGAGTTTGATCAAAATGAGTGAAGAAAAAGAAAAATTGGGTGTTGGAATTAGTTTTAAAGGTTTTCTAAGAGATAACGTAACTATCAGTATATCGCATCGGGCACACCTGTGACTATATTCATTTCAAAGCACATTGTCTAAGCTTTATTTTTCAGTATGTGTCATTCCACTGAAGTGTAAACAACATATATTTTTTTCTCTGTGAACATGTCGACTTTCGTTCCAACAAAACGCAATTTGCGGGAAGGTTTACTTTGTGCTTCCATTTGAAGAAAAAAGCGGTTGAAGCACAACGCACGCACGCTGGCGATGAAAAGTGGATCCATTACGATAATCCTAAGCGAAAAAAATCGTGGGGACCACCCGGCCATGCATCAACATCGACGGCCAAGCCGAATATTCATGGCGCCAGGCTTATGCTGTGTATTTTGTGGGATCAGAAGGGTGTCGTGTAGTATGAGCTGCTAAAATCTAACGAAACCATCACTGGGGAACGCTACCAACAACAATTGATGCAATTGAGCCGAGCATTAAAGGTTAACCGGCCGGAATATGCCAAAAGACACGACAAAGTGGTTTTTCAACATGACAACGCACGGCCACATGTTGCAAGAACCGTCAAGGAAACGTTGGAGGCGCTGAATTGGGATGTGCTACCCCACCCGACTTATAGCCCAGACATAGCCCCTTCCGACTACTACCTATTCAGATCGATGACGCATGGTTTGGCTGAGCAGCGCTTCACTTCTTACGAGGATACCAAAAAATGGGTCGATTCGTGGATTGCCTCAAAAGACGAGTCGTTCTTCCGGCGCGGTATCCATATGCTGCCAGAAAGATGGAAAAATGTTGCAGCTTACGATGGACAATACTTTGAATAATATACATTGTACCGTTGTTTCTAAATAAATGCTCAAATCCGAAAAAAAACCTTTAAAATTAATTCCAACACCCAATACGTCTTAAAATTATTAAAAATTTTCAAAAAAATCCAAATTGGTCTTATAAAAAATTGGCCAAAGAATTGAAGGTCTGCCGTCAAACTGTTTCCAATGTTATTAATCAGTTTCAAGAGAATTTGACCATTAATAGGAAACCTGGTTCGGGAAGAAAACAAGGACCCATGCTATTTGAAAAGCCAAGAAAATTGAAAGCTTATTGAAGAGATCTCCAAACACATCTGCTAGAAAAGCGGCCCGGTTTGTCCAGTGCTCTGAATAATTGGTGCGAAAAGTTAAAGCCAATGCAGGTTTGAAAACATACAAAGTCCAAAAAGTTCCAGACAGGAATGCTGCAAAAGATTTAGACGCCAAAAGTTGGGCTCGGAAATTAAAATCGAATTTCATACAATAATATTCATGTTGTATAATGGACGACGAAACGTATGTACTGGCAGAGTTTACGCTGCTTCCAGGTCAAAATTTTTATGTTGCTGATGCTCGAGGAAATGTCAAAGATCAATTTAGAATCCAAAAGCAGACAAAATTTCCTAAAAAATTCCTGGAATGGCAAGCTATATGCAGTTGCGGCAAAAAAAAGCAAGTCATTTGTTACAGTGGGCTCTATAAATACCGAAATATACATGCAATAATGTTTGAAAAAAAGACTACTTCCTTTCATAAGAGAGCACAATGTGTCGACATATTTTTGGCCTGATTTGGCATCATGTCACTACGGCAAGAAAGCTCTGGATTGGTATCAAAGTAATAACATCGTTTTTGTGCCAAGAGAGGCCAATCCTCCAAATTGTTTGGAGCTAAGACTAGTAGAGAGATATTGGGCTAATAAATATCAAAGATTTTAAAAGGAGATGGGCAAACTGTTCCAAAAAGGTGTCTGAAACAACTATCAAATATCTAATGATCCATGTGTTCATAAAAAGTAATTAGAACTATAAAGGTTATAGTTTCTGTAATTCGTAAATTATTATCAATTAAATAAAAAAAAATCAAAACTCTAAGATCAACCGTTTAAAAATTATTTAATTTTATATATGTTAAGATTTTTTCGATCTCACTCCTTATAACGGCGCAACCGGCTCAGTACCTTCTCAACTTTTCATTCCCTATCTTCTGATCCAACTCCCGCGTTGATCTTTTCATTTGGATTTTGAGCCGCTTAATTCGGATCTGCAAATTATTTTGCCGCAAAATCTGTGGTTTCGTTGATATTGTCAATTCAAGGTGGAAAATAAAGATATGAAATGAAATCGGCATTATCTCCAAAAATACAGAACTCTTAGATAAACAAATTGTAGATTTGAATTAAGCGGCTCAAAATCAATATAAAAAGCTGAACACTTTTGGGTTTTTTGAAATGTTTGGGTTGCAACAAATGGACTCAAGTTTGACAAAATCTTTAAGTTTCTGGTGTCAAAATGGAGCTATTCATTTTTATTTTAGCGAGATTCACGTATATACAGATAGGGGTTTCTGGTTTTTCCAGTGCATTTTTTTAAATAAAACAGGCTGTACAAAAATCGCTGGACCGATTTGAAAAATTGCTTCAGATTTGATATTTTCACTATTTTTCGCATCATTTGAATTTAATTTTTTTTTTCAGATTCTGACGTCTAAAAATTTTTTAAATTATTTTCGGGCGGAATCAAATTGCCATTTTGTCTTTGCCATTTTATTTGAAAACTGAGACGAGATAGAAGAATGTTGTTAATGCTTGATATGTCCCTGTGCTCCTCCTATGCTCCTCCTAGGAGTTAAAGAATAATACATACATACATACGTACTTAATATGTCAATAGCAAGGAATAATAATTTTTACATAGTCCGAACTCAGATAATTTTTTTGTGTTGAACAGCGTTATAATTTATAAAACGTAATAATTTTATTATTTTATTTATAAAAAATATAATATAAATAACTATATTACTTTATTATATGTATTACACGAGCCGGAATAAAACATAATAAAATTATAATAATTAACTAAAAAGGAAATTTGTCCAATCTCATTCCAATAAATGCCTAAACAACTATGGTCTAATACACATCAATAGAACTAACTATTCCTAAAAAAGCTACTCTATCGGTGGACATATAAAATATGTAACGTTCAGCACACAATGACCAAAATGTCAAAAAATAAAATTTTGTTGACCCAACAAAATTGCCAGTTTGACTATGTATGCAGTCAACAATTTTGTGTCCCCATTTTGTCTAAAGTTTTTTGACATTGTCATCTATCCCCAATTTTTCGCATTTCAGTTTAAATTTTGTAACAATGACCGGCTGCATTTTTTTTTTGTACACCTCCCCTTCCTCTCTTGAGTGCAATGTCCTTGAGCTTCAATATTCGGCATAAAGTGTGACGTTCATAAAAACTTTACCATGCAAGTTGTAGGTGTAGTAGTGAAGTGGCACGTTCATTTTGATTGAATGTGTGTGATGGTAATGATGTTGCCTGCCTATGTGTTGTGTATGACCACAATGACCAAAAAGTGAAACACCAAAGCGTCGGTGGTGGCCTTATAAAATGTTCTAAGGGCGTAATTCCACAGTGGGCGGTATGATACGGCAAAAACTTTAATTAACATTTCCTTTTTTTTTTCTTTATTTTGTTGTATTCTGTTTCATTGTGTTTCATTTTTGGTATAATGTTGCCAATTTTTTTTCGAAAACTTTTGACTTTGTTTTTAGCACAATATTGTTTTTGTGGTGTTGTGAAAATTGTTATTGTTTTTGCTTATCCATGTCGGTTCTATTTTGGTTTTTTTTTTTTTTTTTTTTTTGTGGTTATTTTGTTGGCATCCCTGCTGATGCTATCCAATGTTGTGGAATCCCGCCGCACGCACACAGGATTCATTCGTCTGTTTAACGAGTTTCATCAATTTGAACAGAAATTTAGCTGGATTTGACTTTAAAAATTTCTGACAAATTTGCATGCCCTTTGTTTGTTGGTATTCAATTTGTCAGAAAATTAAAAGTTTTTTGTGTTTAGTAAAGCGCGCCGAGGGAAAGTACACAATTTGATTCTTATTGTGCCTAGCCTAGTGAACGATATCATAAAATCAGGATCAGAAACACATTACCGCCTCTAGAGTTTAAGCAAGATGCCTTCACCATTAAGTTGTAGGAAGAAATAATGAGAATAGTCGAACTGTTCAATTTAGTGCAGAGCAAAACAGAATTGGTGTAATAAACAAAACTACTTGCAAGTAGCGATAAGGGAAAAAGTCACTAGAATCATTGAGAAATTTCCAATCTACGCTAGCTGATAGAAAAATGTTAAAAAGGCATAACAAGGACAAAAAAGAAGATCAAAGTTGAAAGTGTTGAAAGGGTTTAAACAGCATGAAATTGTAAAATTTTAAATAAAGTAAACTAAAAAAAAATTATACAGTCCTGCAATGGTTTTCATTTTGGTATTCTATAGCTCCTGATGAAGCCGAGGTACCTTCTTTTACTAATCTAAACTTGGTATTTTTCCCACCACCATATGGAGAAAAATTTTAAATTGCCATAACTTCAAAAATATTTCAAGAAAAACTATAGTCTTTGATATTTAAAATATAATTGTTAGCAAATAGCTCAAAGTTGAAAATGATCAGATCACACCCACCTTCCACATAGGCAAAAATTGTGCGCCATTTTGTTTACGATAAATTTAATCAAAAATTTGGAATCAGCGATTACAATTTTGTTTAAATAAAATCATTCTTTGAGCATATTATCCGCCATTTCAGATCCGCCATTTTGTTTTCAAAAAAGCTTATCCCGAATGACTTCAAAAACCTTTTTAGTTATAATTTTTTCTTGATACAATTATTTTTTTAAGAAAATTGTTGGCCAATTTGGAGCCACCATTTTGTTTTCAAAAAAGTTGATCATGAATTCGAAATTAACGACCTCAAAAATCCCCCCTAGCTACAATTCTGTTTTGATAGAACTATTTTTTGAGAAAATTTTCACCCGTTTTGGATCCGCTACTTTGTTTTCAAAAAAATTTCCCGAATTTGAAATCACTGATCTCAAAAACTCCTCTAGCCACAATTTTATGATGATATGATAATTTTTTGAAAAACTCTCCGTCATTTTGTATCCGCCATTTTGTTAAAAGAAAATGGTTTCCAGATTTGGAGTAAGCGACCTCATAAACATATTTTACTCATTGAACTCCACCTTTTAATGACGGAGGGGACACATGACGGAGAAGACACATGATGTAGGGGACACATGACGGAGGGGACACTTCATGAATAATTTAGCATTACGCATGCAACGCAAATAGCCAACTCTTGCTACTGGGCACAATCCACTAAGTTTGAAAGACCATTCATTCCACAATGTTGATGCACCAAAAAAATTACACTTCTCACCAACTTTTTGACCATGACGGAGGGGACATCGACTTTTTGCCCGTACTTTTGTCATTTGTTTCGACCGCAGCAAGTACATGGGAACATTTGGAGAGAATTCCTCTGTTGGACTTGGTGTCTGTGTTGATGTACTTGAAAAAACCCAGCGCAGAAACCCTCCATGTCTAACGCGGCGGAATAACCGCAGTAATTTATAATTACCTACGGAATTTGAAAAATGCGTGGGACAATAGCGATAATGCCACCAGCGAGCATCGGAGGGTCCGAATTAAGCACCTGTTCTTATGGAACTTAAACATGTGCACACTCAGAACATCAGTGGAATTTTGTATTTATTTTTTTATTTATTTAAGTCTTTGGATAATAATAACATTTGCCTAATTCAAGCCTGGACAAAGCTTTACTGGCAAAAACATCATGAAGGAGTGGACATTTTCGGTAGTTTTGATGCGATTAAACTTTATCAGGACTTATTTTTGATTCCGGGATGTATGTACAATACTAAAAATGCTAATTTTGAAATAATGTCATGGTGGGATGGTCGAAATTCTGCTGCAATCGCACAATACACCCGTGGGACAGTTGTTTTTCGCCATTCACCCATATACATACTTATAAAAATTAATGTCTGTATGTTCCTTATAGACTCCCAAACGGCTTAACCAATCACCGTAAAAATTTATATTTATAGATTTTCGGTGAGTGTTTCTACATCATTAGATTTTTCGGTTTTTTTCACCCAAGGGACCCCCTAGGATGCCGAAACCAAAAATTTTGTTTCTTTTTTTTGTACAATATTTTCTACGCTTTTCATTACTTTTTACAACATTTTAATGGAAAAAAATTTTTGGGCCAAGGGTCCCCCTTAGGATGTCGGAACCAAAAATTTGAAAAAATTTTTTTCGTTTCTTCTACGCGTTTCATGACTTTTTACTATATTTTATTTGAAAAATTTTTTTTCACCCAAGAAATCCCCCTCGGATGCCGGAACCAAAATATTAAAAAAAAAAATGTCAGTGTATTCTATGCGTTTCACGACTTTTTACGACATTTTAGTTAAAAACAAAAAGCTTTTTCCACCCAAGGGTTCCCTTTTGAATAATTCGTTTTTTAGTGTTTCCAAAAAAATCTTATCATATCGCTGAAAATATTTAACGGACATGGATGAGATTTGGGATTGTATTAAAATTTTCGGCGCAAATAATGTCCAAGGGAAAAATGGGCTGTACCACGCCCTTAAAAAAATGTCATATGTCTGAAACTGTTTAACCCACATACTGAGATGAGACAGTTAACATTATTTGGCATAATTTAATTAGAGATGCCCCGCCCTTTGTACAAGAGAAGGTGTAGCAACGCACAACGGGAAATGCTAGTTGGCTATATAATTCAAGAAAAGAAAAAAAATTGTAAATTTGCAGGCCTGTGTGTGTTGTCAAAGAAATTGGAATTAAAAACTAGGAAACATATGTTAAATGGTATGTGAATAAGAGAGAATACTTGGGGAAAAGCAAAAAGTTCAAAATTAGAAAAACATAAGAACCTTTGTCCCAAGCACGATCCAAATCTCAACAGAATCACTATCGAAAATACCCAATTTTATAGCCCATACACAAGCAGCAACAAGGATACTATTCGTTTACATATCTATTTATGTAAAACCAAAAAACTTAATATTTTACAAAACCACAACGATGACACGTCAGCTTCACTTTGCAGCTTAGCGACTGTTGGCGACTTGGTTGCAGGTGTCGCACGAAATTACTCCCCAATAACTTTGGGGGAAAAAAAATTTTAAGCTGCTTAAAGTCGAGTTTTATTTATGCTACGATATTGCTGTGGTTGTGGTAACAAAAAGTACGTGAAAAATACAGTGAAATGTACAAAATACCGTTAAATATAAAATATATATATATGTATGTATAAGTGTATGTATATATATGTAGAAACGAATGAATGAATGAAAGGAGAAACTGTAGAAAATACTAAAAGCAAACACTTCACTTAACATTCCAGTGACAGTGAAAGGAAATAACATTTGACAGGTTTGTTGAATGGCAGCAAGGAGGATGCTGTTAACTCTCGACATTTTTGTATTTTATTCCTTATGATAAAGTTATGCTTTGCTCAGTTATGGTGTCTTGTTTTATGAAACAGTGCTGAGATTGAAAGCTTTAGTGCGATTTAGAAGTAATTATTCGGTTTTTGCATTGAAAGATGATCTCCATGCTTTGCAACAGTCTTACTTTACAACCACCCTTTTCGTTTTCTGAACTTTTCAAGAAGCTTAAAATCTTCAGCTTTAGAGCAAGATACACTCTGAGTCAGCTTTAGTATACTAATAAATTAAAGAAACTGTCATGACGCTAACAGTATCATTCTGAGATCCACATTCGGCTGGATATTTAAAGGAGATGAAGGTATCTCTCATAATGGTCTCAAAAAGGCTAGAGAAGCAACAAAAGGTGCTTTATCTAGACACTTACTGGCCTTCTTTTTTTATCTCTGTCAGTGTGGGGTGGGAATCTGTAATTTTCCATGTAGAAACTTAGAATGGTGAATATTATTTTGTTGGAGGGGAACCTTGCGGAGTTTTTTTTGTTGTTGATTTTGACTGAATATGTTTTCGGCCATCATACCGATAGGTGTTATATTCGAAACCATTCATCGATGTCTGGTCTTTGTCGATTCTTGGGTTTTACGCATAAAAACTTATTTCTGAATGTGCTAATTTGTAATTTTGCAATATTTCTGCCTTCTTCTGCCATCTACATTGTATTCGGTTATTAATTTCTTTCGCTCATGTGCGCTGTGAACCCCGAAAAATGTATTTAACGATAAAAAGCACCATCTTACTAAATGGGGCAGCAGGTGCTGTGCTGCCATGACAAGAAAATAATACCTTGACAACATGATTACTTAATCCTTCAACAATATTTTTGTTGGTTGGTTGATTTTGTTGTTCTTGTTGTTGTAATTACTTACATATTTTTCGGAAATGCTAACGAAAGAGAAATCAACCCAAAAAAGCAAAACTCAAAAGCGAAGCAGTCAAGTGTGTGTAACCAAAAACCAAAACTGACAACAAAAATGCCACTTTTCACAGTTAATAATAATAAATTTAAGGCATGGCAACAACAACAACAATTTGAATAAACAATATTATAACAAATAAACAGCTGCTGTGTGTGAAAATTTTCCAAGAAAAAAACAAATACAAATCGGTGTGGTAAGAAACAAAATGAAAGAAAAAAGCTCAACTCGCAATTATTGTTATCGTTTGAATGAAATCTTTGGCTAAGCGCCTAAAAGTAGACTACAGTATTTAATTTATTCATGAGCTTCCCTCACATTCAATATAAGTTACATTTAAGTATGGCAGCATCGTCTATAAGTTGCATGAATGTGGCATGCAGCTGACTACAAAAGGCGAAGCAAAACACAATTTAGCAACAGTACATGAAGAAGGGATAAAGTTACATATATAATGGTGTGTGTAAGCTTTTCTGAAGGACGATAAAAATGTCTGAAAAAATTAATGCAAGAGAGGAGCTGGTAACGTAACTTGTTACATGCAGCTTGTGGTGTTTAGTTATACGGAGCGATTTGAAGAGACATACGCATAAATACAGAAAAACACACTTTGTTAGGATGGCTCATAAAACTTGGATTTTTGAGTTAAATTTTAATCTAGTCTAATGAAAGAGGAAAAATTTATGAAAAATTAAAATAAAAAATCTTAAGAGGAAAAAGGTACTAAAATTTTCAAAAAATTCAAGTACTCTAAGTGACTGTTTTGGGCCCATTTGTGTAAAAAAAAATTTACTGTATTAATCGATAAGGAAAGGTCGAAAATAGAGAAGTCCCTAAACCATCCTGTGGCCCAAAACGATCACTCACCTCCGGTCATGTCCGAAATCTATTTTTGACCTTTCCACATCGATTGGAGTTATAATTTTTTTTTCGCTTCTGGTCATGTCCAAAATATATTTTCGACCTTTACCGATTGATTGGTGCAATAAAAGTTTTTTGAAACATGGGCCCAAAATGGTCACTTAGAGGGGTTGGAGACACCTGTGGTCATGTTTAAAATCTAATTTCGACCTTTCCCTATCGATTGTACCAATATTTTTTTTTTTTTTCGAAAATAGGCTGAAATTGGTCACTTAGAGGGGTCAGGGATTTCTCTGGTCATGTTAAAAATATCCCCATCGATTGAAGCAATAAAATTATTTTTCAAAAATGTGGCGAAATCGATCACATAGAGAGGTCAGCGACGCCTCTGGTCATTTAGCAATAAATTGTTTTTTCAAGAATGGTCTGAAATCAGTCACTTGGAGTGCCCGGAGAAATCTTTGGTCATGTACAAAATATATTTTCGACCTTTCCCCATCGATTCGTACAATAAAAATTTTTTCCAAAAAAAGGCCCAAATCGGTCATTTAGAGAAATCGGAGACACCCCCGGTCATGTCCATCATATATTTTCGACCTTTCCCCGTCCCTTGGAGTAATAAAATTTTTTAACAAAATGGGACCAAAACGGTCACTTAGAGAGAGGGCCAACTCTGGTTATGTCCAAAATATATTTTCAACCTATCCACATAGATTGGGTGCCAACAAAAATTAAAATATTAACTAAATTAATAAAGTAAATTAATTAAAGTAATTTCATTAGGTGACTGAGTTATTCTGCGCAAACTTTCATTTTGAGCTGTGTAGCCTATTTTGTAAGGTACACTCAACATGATGTACACATGTATTTGTGCTTACACGCACATAAACGATAGTCTTTAAGTGTTATCAAATTTCTTCTACAAGTATGATGTTACCCCGAAAATGATGAAAACTTCTGCATAGTTTTGGAGCGTTGAACAATTCGTCGCTACAAGAGTTCAACAAGATGTTGTTGTTTTCTTGTTTTTGTCCGCATCGACATGTGCGTGTGCGTGTGTGTATGTGTGGCCTTGTAAAAGTGCTAAAGTGGAAACTTACAAAATCTGTAAAGCAGCTAAGTGGTTGATGATAAACATGAGACCAGTTGCTTATCAAAAGTTTCCACATAAAATTTTCCTTTAAACAGGAAATTTTGGGAATCTTTTTTGGTGTAGTTTTCTCATAAAAATTAAAAAGTTTTTCAAATAATTGAATAAACAATGGAGACATTATCCCAAAAGTAGAATTAGTTCAACAGTCGAAGCATAAAAGATGCTTAGTGCTACCATTCATTGTTTGAACAAAAAAATCGCAGTTTTTCCTTAATCGATTTGTCATCAATCCATTTGTCTTTTGCAAATCAGACAGATGCCAAATTCTCTGAATGCTCTTTCACTGAATTTGACACAAAAATATCAAAAATTTTGCTTTGTCAATTTGACTTTAAACAGGGCCAAATTTAAAGTTTTCTATGAGAAATTTGCCAAATTTTATTTAAATGTTGTTAAATTTTTCGGAATTAGTGATTTCTTTTTTTGCTCGCTTATCATATATTACCACATTAAATATTTGTAATTTTTGGAAACTTCTTCTGCCGCCCTGGAAGTTATATTTTGCTTTGCAAATGTCAATAAGTCCATCCATGACTTTACAGTTTTGATGTTGTTTTCCCAAAAAGAGCTGTAAAAAAGGAAAGTTGAATTATAAACGCAGATAACAGAGGCTTATGACACAGAACTCACAATGAAATTGGCATAAATGTGGCGGCTCTTCTAAGCCAACCGTTACAGCATGCCACTTGTGATTCATTCTCCAATCCGCTGCATTTAATGGTCAATTGCACAATCATCAGATGCCACCGATTGCAACAAAAGTAAAAAGAACATTTACGAAATGGTCTAAGTTTACTGGTGATTCAAAGAGTTAATCACATCATTAGGGCTGGCAAGGAACAAGAACAGCAAACAAGTGAATATCTTTTATTTTTTGTTGAAAAATTAGAAAACTAGGTCAACAGATTATGTAAATTGAATAATGAAAAATTGACAAAGAGCGAGAGTTTTGGGAAAATGTTTAATCCTGTTAATGATTATAATCGCTCTTTAACATCCTTTGATTTAATATTTCTACTCATTCATGTACTCTATTCATCTCTATTGCAACTCTTTGACATGTAACCTTTATGTTCGTGGCCGTTACTATTAATTTGCAATGTGTCATACGAAGTAATAACTCCCCAGAATGAATTCTGCAAAAAAAAAAAATATTCAGTACTCAGAAACGAACGCAGTTCCAGCTGATTTATACAAACGGACCAACTCATCAGAGCGCTGCATTCTCAACATTTCACAGTTGCTGTTCTACAGAAAAATGTTTTCCAATTCCGCTTAATAATTCTCTGCACTTCGCTCCAACTCTATTGTACTGTTCGCGGCATGATGATATCCTTTGATGATACGAGTAGTAGCGGGTCATGTTCATGAATAGAAAGGATAGAAATGTTAAGTCAATTGCAGCTTTTGTCACCGTATTGCTTGCTATTTCCTGCACGATATTTCGCCTCTAAGCTGCTGCTGCTTTGGAAATATCTCGACAATAAGATGACAAAGGAATGACCAGTGGTTTAGGAATGCACGGCGTGCGTTTGTTTGCTAGGAAAGTTTTCATTTATTGTGCGTTGCTAGAAATGCGAATAAAAAAATATTCAGCTAAATAAAAGTGGAATGCGATACGTTTGACTGTATGTTTTTTTTTTCCTTTTTTTTTTTTTGAGGAAGGTATGCCGGCCGTAGCGTCAGACGCTTCTCAAAAGTTATAAAAAGAAAACACTAAAAACATAATACCTATGCACTTCTAACATCATACCTTTGTAAAAAAATGAGGAGCAATATTATGAGATTTTTGTTGAACCGTTTTCATGTACAGGGTGTAAACGTTGAGGTTATGAAGCTATTGGGAGGTTATAGGAAAAGCCTATGCTAACAAAATATTGTATATGAGGGGGAGGCGGTCCTAAAATGTACCCTTAGGGAGTTATGGGGAAAACCTTACTTTCTGCTTTACCCTAACGTTTTAGAGAAAACTTTTCTATAAAAAAATTTTTTGTCAATTGTATAAGCTTTCCATTGGTGATATATATATAAAGCTTAAAATGTTTTTGGAAACTTTTGGGCCTTTAAATTTGAAATTTTGAATTTTATTTTTTTCCAATTTTTTCATTTTGGCGGCTATTTAATTATGAAAAAGTTCCTAGAGTAAACCGATTCTTCCGTTAGAAAGCCCATACAATTTTTTGTTAGTCCAAGGATCCTCTATCACCTCCCAGAAGCTTGGTAATCTTACCGTTTTTACCCTGTGTATATCATCTATACACTCTGTATATATCTCTTATACAGTGTCCGCGAAAATCGGTAGACCACCGAAAAATGTAAGATGGTCTGTGACTATGTAGCGGAGATCTAGCCATTGGAAGATAGGGATACAGCTGTATGAAAACCGGCATAAGATCCGAACACCTTGATGGATTTAATATTGATGTCATTTGAAGTATTTTAACTGGCTTCAAAATTAATGTTTTGTAAGTTTTCTCGTTTTGAGAAAAGTTTTGATATTTGGCTGGAATTTCGAAATTTTTTTTTTGAAAAATAGTAGAAAATGGTAAGAAAATTCTAAGTTTTTATAATTTTATTTGTGAAAAAACAAAATGTTTATTATTTAAAGATTTTTGTATATAACTCATGTACTCGTACACTCACGGTAAAAAAAAAGCCGATTTTAATTTTGTAAGATATTTTAAAATTGTTGTGTAAATCAATATTTACCCTGATTTAACTGCCCTAAGTTGAATATTATTAGGCTTAGCATTATTAATTTTAATATTATTAATTATATATATGGGTTTTTCTGGCACACTTTTTGTTCTAAAATGGCCTAAGCATTCTCAATCGAATTGAGGTTGGGGCTTTTGCCCGGCCATTTGCTTGACTTAATTGCCAAAAGGTCATTATATTTATTCGCCAATGCAAAAATAAATAGTCCGTTATTGTAAATTTGTCGAAAAAATAAATCTAAACATAATGGTGAGTGAGACATAATGCAATTTCCAACGATGACAAGGTGCAAAATCATCTTGAAATATGACTTTTTCTAAGTGCTCTCTTAGTCGGTCGATGCTGTGTATAACGCCGATTTTAATTATGTCAGCTTGTTATTGCCCCCTAGGCCACTACATATGAAGTGCTTTGTACACATTGAAAGCTATATTTTTCATTTTTTTTTTTTTTTTTTGCAGCGTACCGTGCATCCCAAATCGGAACTGATGAGATTTTTTTTTACCCCCATCATAAAATATGACTTCAGCCAAATCGTTATACACCAAATTTTTTTTTTTCTTTACAACAGTTTAATGAGAAAAACCGCATTTTGTGTGTGAAAATCGGTTTTTTCGCAGGACTGCGGGCAAAAAAGTTATTTTTTCTCAAGTGGCGCTGTACAGTTGAGGTGCTAATTTTATATTTTGGTTATCCTTCACATCCGCAGCAATTTTGGATCCAGTTTTAAGCCGATCGCGCAGGGCTATTTTTACTACACCTCTGTCTTCCCTCTCAGATATTTTTCTTGGACGGCCACTTCCAACTTGCGACGTAATAAAATTTCTGTTTCCCAAAAACTTTTCAAAATTGTCATACGCAAGACTTACCATATCAAGTTTTTTGCGATATATCCACATTCCTTAAATTTTGCTGCTTATATGCAGTTATATAAATTTTTTGGTTTTCGGTCAAAACCCTTCTTTTTAGATATCGTTGTTTTAACGCTAACAGATATGACGTAAATGCATTATTTGACAACAATTCTTACTTATTAGTCATACTACATATTAACAATCATAAAAAAGGGCGAAGAACCAACTATTTTAGCAAAAAATCCTTATCGGCTTTTTTTTTTTTTGACCGTGAGTGTATGTCCAAAATCAAGAGATTCGCATTATCTAAATTTTGTTTAGAACTGAAACTCAAACCTGATATCCAAATCAACCATTCTACAAATATCACAATGCAACAAATTTAGCGGAAAATATTCTGAATAAGATCTCGATAACTTTTTTATTAATTTAGTATCGGTAGTTCCGTATCTGGCAAACGTTTTTTCCTTTCAGGTCTGCGATATGAGATATTATTGGTTTAAAGTGCAAAGGACCCTTTTTTCGGGCACATGGCGTACATCCAGGAAGTGAAGTAATCAAGTCTTGGCCCTCATCTTCTTCTTTAAATCATTTGTAACTTTTTCAATTTGATCATTACTTTCTTAGATCCATTGAAGTTAATGTATACCAAGGCCTTTAAAAGGCTTTCCGATAGCTTTAGTTCAATAGTTGATAGACCTGATAGAGGATCAGCGACCCTATTTTACAAATGCTCTGAGCTTATCACTAAATATGCAACTGAGTTAAAGTAGAAAATTTATATCCGAAGACTGACTTACAGAAACACATCAAAATTCCATAAAAATTACTTACTTATCACTATTCTAGAAGTACAGAGGCATAGAAATTTTATAATCTTTATCCAAGGCACTACAAAAATCATTCACGACACAGACAGAGAGAAACTGAAGCCGATCATTCGAAAACAGCTAATGGGACTTTGCCCTTATTTATGAAGGAATCAAAGAAGCAACCGCTGGAATCGGAAATACATGAATAAGGGAAATGTTATAGAATACTTCAGGCACTAACTACCCAGCACAAAATTTGATCGATTGAAAAAATTATGAAACAAAAATATAAGCACGACCGCAGTCGGTTACTGAAATAAACCCGAAATCAAACGGAAAAATTGTGTACATCGTTTTTGAGCTTCTTAATCAATCCGAGAAGGAAAAATTCGTTTTTTCACTACTTTTCGGAACATTCAACGCTCACTCCACTTCTGAAGGTTTTATTTTTGCTGGGAAGTGATATTGGAAAAGCTTTGTGCTCTTAGACAAAGGTGTCAGCGTTTCCAAATTACTGAACCAAGCGCATGCAGTGCAGTCAGCGCAAAATTTTCGCTTTTACAACAACTTCAAATTCGACTGACAACAATCACAAAAACAATTTTTTGTTGTTTTTTCATGCCTCGTTTACAACAACAATAATATTTCAACAATTTTCAAAATTTCTAAGGACTAGGACACACACAAAAAGTAGGGGTATTCACGCGTTGATGCGCAATGCTCTTGCGTCGTTGTGGAAGTGCGGTTTGCGAAAGTTTGACATTTGTATAACAACAAACACATTGCCAAAAATTTCGCACTACTTCTGCAATTTCTCAAGATGGAAATATTCACATTGAACGTTCAGGCGTTAGTGCGTGAAAGACTTGCATTTTCGCAACTGCGCATCAACGCATTGATACCCATATTGTTTTTTGATTTTGTTTTTGATGCAACGTAGTCGTTGTTGTCGTTTTATGTTGGTTCGAGTTCGATTTTGTGTGTACTCAAAAAAAGCAACAAAAACGCGAAATTTTGACGAGCGTGAAAAAAAAAACAAAAATTATTTCTGTGATTGTTTTACAGAAAAATTGATGTTGTTGGTCGAGCCAAATTTGTCTCACTTTTGTTCTACGCTGACACCCTTGCTCTAAGAAAAGATCAAAGCCCTGTATTTCAAATTTTTTACTTTAGAGTGAATTTTTATTTGAATGCCGCCTTTATTCATTAAAATCTGTTCTTTCAATTGACTTTTTATTTTCTTTTTCTAGTAGGTAACTGGTGATACGCTAAGCTACTTAAAGCTTTACTGTCAGCGTACTAGATACAAAAACTGTATTTTTTTCATGGCAGCTGCTGCAATAAACTCGCGCAATTTGCTTAACATTTCAAGATGGTTTTTTTCTTTTGGATGCCTTCATTTTAACCCACTATCTACTCTCAATACACTCTCAAAGTGAAAATGAAAAAGAAAAACTTTGAATTTTCTCCATTTTTATTTTTTTTTTGAAATGCAGTCTGCGCCAGTGTTGCCACATGGCTCATTCATATTGCATAGAACATTAAAGGTTGTGCTGCATAGTTCGTATCTTTTTCAGCCTTGAGCTGCATTGACTGCATTTTTGTTGCAGCAGCAGCAGCAGCAGTAGCAGTTGGTGTATTGCAACATGCACGGTTATCATATTAGCGCAACATTTTCAGTTTTGAAAGTTTTCTCGTTTTCTTTTACTTTTTCCATTTTCTTTGCTTTCATTTATTGCTGACTGCTTTTGCCAGCAAAGCGAACAACGATAAAAAGTTAAATGTTAAATTTAACATTAAAAGGGTTTTCTTGTAATCACTGGGGAGGCATAGATGTGTAGCAGCAGGAGTAAAACACAACCAATTGGTTGGGTGGAGCGAGCAGATCAAAACGAAGCCTTCTTCTTGGAGTGCTAAAAGTAAGTCAGCATGGGTTACTAATGCACTTGATGTTTTTGTATTTGTTAACATTTATAATTTTCTCTAGAGAATTTTTCACCAAACTACGTGTTTATATAACTTTTATTGTGATATTTTTCTTAAAATGTTTTGAAGTAAGAAATTTTCTTTGCTTAGGTCTTGTAAGTAACATTCCTAACAGAAACTAACTATTTATTTAGTTCCCCAAGGACAAATGAGAGAGAAAGAGAAAATTTGTTTTCTTAAATGTTAAGTCAATTGTTAAATGACTAATTTATAGGATCTTTTAGAATGTTAGATCGAAGACAATACAATATGAGCAGTTTATTATAAAAGTAGGACAATTTCAAAAAGAGGCAAGAGTAATGTCATTTAATCACTATGGACCCTTGTGGTCCATGTGTGGCAGTATTTATTGCCGCCACCCTAACCTAACCTAAATGTTTTTTCAACTTAATAAAACAAAAATTTTAAGGGCTGCCAGATGGTTGCTTTTGAAAATTTATTTTAAATTTTCCCTTTTTTACGTTCGCCAATACACTTACACACTCGACGCTTACATCGTTAAAAACTCATCGAATCGAAATTTGGTTTAAGCAAAACTTACAAAAAAACCGGGTGGCAACCCTAAACATTTTTGTACAATTTCAGAAAATTTTATCAGGGCGGTTCGAAAACCAAAAAGTTTAATTTAGTCAAAACAAGTAAGAATTATAAAAGAGTTCTATAAATAATCAGGTGGCAACCCTTAAAATTTATGTTTGATTTTTGAAAAGTTTACTTAAGCGTCTTAAGACTAAGTTTACAATATTATTTCTTAAATAAATGGTTAAGCAAAACTAACAAAAAAAAATCGGGTGGCAACACCGAAAGTTTTGTAAAATTTTAAAATGTTTCTGAAACCAAAAATTTTAAATTATGTCAAAAAAAGTAAGAATTATATAAAATTTTCAGAAAAAACCAGTTGGCAACCCTAAAGATTTTTTTTAGATTTTTAAAAAGTTAATTTTAGTGTTTTAAGACAAAATTTTAATTTTTTTTTTCCAATTAAATACTTTAAGCAAAATAAAAAAAAAAAAAACAGATGGAGGGTTACTAAACGGAGAATGATGAAATTTTGGAGAATGATGAATTGGAGAGTGACGCAATGTTGCGAAAACAGTAATATCACTATAAAAATAGCAATTTTTTTAAAAAAAGTTGAAACTGGTGGATAACACCTGTCATTGTTTATTGTTTTACTTACTATATAAAGGTAAAATAATAAGTTTAGTTATTTAAAAAAAAATTTACGCGGAGAATGATGCACACTTGCGTTCTTCACACAATTTTAAACTTAAAAAAAAAAAAAACACAAACACTCACTGTCGGAAAACCAAAACTGACTGAGCTGAAAAAACACTGAGTCTCCTCTTTCTCGTTACTTTCAGTTCTCTAGTTACTGAGCGGAGATAGTTTAAATTGATGGACCAACTTTCATGGTTGTCAATTCTGTATAAAAAAAATTTTCGAAGAGTTAACACAAGAAAACAGTAGCTGAAATATACGTATATATCGACGGCTTATATTCAATACCCTCTATCTACAATTTTCACGAAAATTAGTTTTTGATGGTAAAACCTTCATTGAGACAAATGGCATCTATGATATTAATTCCAAACGAAAAATTTGCTTCCAGAGCTACTTTTCCATTTAAAGAAATTCACTATCTACAGCAATCGATTTTGTGAACTGCAATATCCTCTATCTACATATGAAAAATGAAAGATTTTTCATTTTATTATATTTATTGGGTGGCCGTTATATACAAGGTCATGGCAAACAGTCGTCAATCGGCTCCAAATGGCGAAAATAAATTTTCTTGATTTTTTCACTTTTGTATGTTGAACCTTGATAGCCCTGCTGAGTTGTGATTGAACCTTCTGTAAACAAATAGATAAGGCTAGACGCATGAAATTTGGTACAGATGAAAACAATATTACTAGGCTATCTGGGATTAAAAATGGGCGTGATCGGTTAAACTTGATTTGAAAATTAATACAATTGAGGAGTGTCCGCACCAAAGGGCCTAAGTACCATTTCGAGGCGAAAGTTGTGTCATGAATCGGGTGACATTTTGTTAGAAATGATAATAATTGTTTTCTGTTGTCACGAAAAATTTACTCGATAGCGTGGAATTGATGGCATTATGTTAAAAAAATGATACCGGTCAAATAACTGATTATTATGGCACATAATATGTATGAGATTACTTTTGCCTCGAAATGGTACCTAGGCCCTTTGGTACGGCAACTCCTCAATTGTATATACGAGTCAAAAGTAACTGGGTATTAGAGCGGTGTCCAGACGGACTTGTGAATGCGAAACATGAAAACTGAAATCTGAGCTCAGATTTTTATATGAAGTACCCCAAGTTACTAGAAAGTAGATGTACCCAGAAACAAGGGCCTTTATTCCCTACTCCCCGCCCAGGCCTACCATAGTCTTGCGCCCTAGTTTTTTTTAGCAGATTATAGTGGACTGGGATTAGTGGTGAGCAAACCAAGACCAAGACCAAGATCATAGCAGTCTTGGTCTTGGTCTTGTTCTTGCATATTGTGTCTTGGTCTTCACCTTGGTCATTAAGTCTTGGTCTCAAAGATGCCAAATTTCGAATTGAGATATGATTTTATGCTTGAAACGGGCATGGCACACCTATTAACTATAAATTCGAAAGACTAAAAAGCAGTTTTGGTCTTGATGATAATCCTGAGACTTCTGTGGTCTTGGTCTAGCAATGATATCAGCGTCTTGGTCTAATACCGAGACCAAGACCAAGACTAATTTTGCTCATCACTAACTGGGATTTCCTTATTACTCATCTAAACTAGGATTTTTTTATCATGTAAGAATTCTGAGTTATCTTTTCTAAGAATTCCAAAAATTACTGTTTTGAGGCCTACTTAGAGCTATATAGCAAGCTATAAGCAAGGATAGCTCAGGTTCTTTACATGATAGAAAAAAAACCTAGTTTAGATTCATAATAAGCAGATCAAAGTTCAAAATAAACGGCTATAAAAAATAAGGACCTATAATTATCTGAGATCAGGTTTCGGTTCTCATATTTTGCATTCTCAAGTCCACCAGGCGCCTAACCTATTTTGAGTTTTCTTTTGCTAAAAAACCATCTATTTTAATATATTTGAATAAACCAATAATAAATAAATCATAAAAAATTTGGTTTTTATTATTGTGCAATAGACTCTATCTGCTTGTTTGAAGACGCGTTTTATATTATATTTGAATTGCAATATCCTCTATCTACTATAATAACGCGAATAACTAAGGTTTTTGTTATTTTTTTTATTTGAAGAATCTAGTGGCTTCGTAGTACTTCGTTTGATTAACACTATCAAAAATAGCGAATAAAACAGTTTTTTTGCTCTCCTGAAAAATTGTGTTTTTGTAGATAGAGTGTATTGAATATAAGCCGTCGATATATGGTACAAACATTGTCATATAAGTTTTTTATAGAAAGTAACGGACAAATTATGTGCACTAAGAAGCCTTTAGGGACAGGACGGAGAATGAGGCTTTAATACTTTACGTTATTTTTTTTTTTTTTTTTTTTTTTTTTTAAGCTATTCGTATGGACACTCTGATTAAGTATCTGTATTAAATATTTAACATATCAAATTTCAAATTTCAAACTTAACATGGTTTTGAGCCCCGGGACATAGAATGGTACATTTTTTGGAGACTCGTCCACATATAAGAACTAGAATTAGAAAAGCGTTGGAATCCAGTCAATGCGGCCCTTAAGGCCTATTGAGCTATTCAGGATAAGACTTAATTTGAGGTCAATCCATAGGCTCATGGTTTAAATCAGTGGTCGACAAATTAAAGAAAAAGAATTTATGTTTCCGAGCAGATAGACAGAAGACAGGAAAAGATAGACGGAGATAGATTTATTTTTGATTGCACAAATGTGTTGTGAAATACCGATTACTGATATAGATGAATATGTTCCTTGGGGGAAAGGCGCTCACCTCAGGTGTAGACCGGTACGCGATAGAAAGGTAACGAAGTCTGACTAAACTCTCACATTGACATAGAATATGTTCTGTTGTTTCCTCTTCATCATAACACAATCTACAAAATTCATCCTGAACTAATCAGATGTTAGTGAGATGTTTCTTAACTAGGCAAAGTTCCGTGAGAAATTCTGTAACAGTCCGCATACCTTTCCTGTTCAGCATAAGTAACTGATTTGTTCTTTGTTGTCCCAGCCTTTACAAACTTTTCTAGAGGAAATTACAGTATGTGTCACCAGAAACGTTAAAGACGTTAAAACGTTAAAGGAACTAGGAAAACAACAAACAGTTAGAATCAGCATAATGTCTCATATATTTGTTCAACAACTTCAAAGCTTTGCTAAGAATCTGTGTGATAGAATGGTATTGTTTAAAATTGATTTTGTTCTTCAAATTAATTTCTCCACCTGCAAGTATAAATAATATTCCATATCACTCCAATGTGAACTTTTTTGTTTAGACTTTACAAATTCAACCTATCTTTAGATTTTAAGAAATTAAAAAAACGCTTTGATATGAAGCTCAGACTGGACACTTTTCTCCTTAAGGAATTTCAAAACATTTATAACGAAAAAAACACTTATGATATTAAATTTAGTGTCAAATAAACACCAAAATAAAGCCCAACGAAGCATATCATACCCATAGACAGAGATGCAAAATTGACAGAAAACTTTACTGGAAGGAGTAGATACTTCAAAGCGTAACAAAATCAATGGAAGTTTTGAAGAATGCTATGGAAATACGAGCACAGAGGCAACACAAACAACACAACAAGGACACTTTTGGCAACAAAACTGTCTGGCTGTTAATTGAGCGCACGTTTTGCTCATTATGTTTTGATATGGGCAAGACATTAAAGCCAAATCAAAAAATTTAAGACCAGTACGGAAGCATATGCATGTGGTTGCTATGTCAAAGGAGGAATCAGACGGATGCGGATACGCAGATCAGACACATTTTAAGGCAGAGAGCCTGCAAAAAAAAAATGCAAATCAATGTTGATATATTGAAACGAATTGATTCCACATTCAAAAAAAAATTAATGCGCATCAACGTGCTGAAGATTGTGATTGTAAGCTGTAAGCCTTTGTTTGATGGAGATGGCATGAAAAAGGGACAATATGGAATTTCCGTTTCGATACCTTTTAAGTAAGAAAAAACAACAAAAATACATTGCATATCGGAAAATAGTCAGGGATAGCGAAAGAGAAAATGAAAAACAACATATTTTGACACTTAAATGCTTCCTCAATGTGCTTTTTTATCCTACACGTTTTACAATGAACACACACTTACATGCTTCAAAGTATTCAAAGAGAAATGAAAAGGACACCATTCAAAAGGACAATGACAAAGCACTTGAAAAACATAGTAGTAAAAAAAGGACAAGAAAAATGTGCCGTTTGTGTGCTG
Organism: Calliopum simillimum; assembly: GCA_951812925.1. Lineage (NCBI taxonomy): Eukaryota > Metazoa > Arthropoda > Insecta > Diptera > Lauxaniidae > Calliopum > Calliopum simillimum. Next base: position 96,089,044 of record OX638371.1, read on the forward strand.
CTATTAAATCCTGCTCAATATGCTTGTGATTGACATATTTGCGAGGGCCTGCTGCGAAATGTACAACATCATCAAAAAAAAAAAAAGTTTATTTTGGTCGATAATGGGCATCTGGAAAGTACTCTAATATGTTATTGAATTTATAAGCAAAACTTTCTCGTTTCATTCAGGTCACTTCATCTTCTTCGACGCTTCTGTTAAATCTTTCGTATGCGCTACCTTTCGATTAGCTACAGTTTTCATAATTGTCACAGCGTAAAAACTTTGAGTCTACAAGCATGTTCTAAAAATATACTACAGACCAAACCAAAATCCAAAAAAATTTGGAAATCATTGCATACTTTGCGACTGAAAATGCTGGAAAATCATTTATTTTAAGAGTATAAAAACAATATATTCGGATAAATATTTAAAAGAAACATGATAGTGGAGTGCCTGGGGCTTTTAACCTAGGATTCGTTCAGTCCAACAGAAATCCTATGTTTACGTATTTTTAACGCCCTGAGAACTCCACTATGAAGAAATTCAAAACCCAACAAACAAAAACTCTTTGGAAAACAGCTTATTATACGCCTATTGAAGCAAACATTTCCTTGGAAATTAACTAGCAAAATGTTCAGAAATTCTTGAATTTTTATTATTTAATAATCGAGTTTGGACCCTTTTTAGCAAGCTTGTGAAATTAATTTGGAACAAGCTTATTATAAATGTTTTAATACAATAATTTCCAAATATTTCTATTCAATATTTAAAAACCATTTTTAAATTTTGCAATTAACATTTTGTTAGTATTTATTAAGTTCATTAAAAAACATTTTCCAAACATTTTTATATTTATTAAGAAATAATTATGTTTACTGAAAATCGAACATATGACTTCCAAGTTATGAGTCTACAATAGACCGGTGCGTTTTGAACGAAAGTTTAAAACTCAACCGGCAGAATTGTAAAGTTTAACTATCGACATAAAGATTGCCGCCACTCTAGCTCTGAGAGATGACGGGAAGGGGTGTCGATATATTTTTGAAGGTTAAAAAACGTGGTTTAAAAATGCATGCTCATAGGTCCGAAGTGAATCAATTCTCAGCTTCGTAATAGGTCGAAATCTGAAATCCAAGACATGAATTCTTATGTATTTTTTCCCGTAGAATCGTATGGCACCATTAGTTTTCTGATTAAACGTCTATTTTTGGCGTTAAGTAAACTTTTCAGATCAAAAAGTCGAAATTTTTCCAAATCCCCTGTTTGAGCACTCCACAATTGAACAGAAAAAATCTAAGAAAAATTTGAAATATATATTTTATTAGGATTTTTTCTGACAAATCCAGTGGTATCATTTTTTTGCGCTACGACATTATTTTCATTCATGAAAAACGAATTTTTGATTTTTATTATCAAAAAATATCACGAAATTGGGCGTAAATGTCTAGTCAACGACAGTTCCCAACGTCCGGACGCTTTTTTTTTTTCGGTGCCCCCTAGTAAAATTTTTTTAGAATACTTTTGAAATTTTTTCTAACCCATTATAAACAAGTTTTTAAAAAGGGGTCAAAAAGACCCTTAAAAACGGGATATAATGGGTTAAGGTGTTTACATAACTTAATGTAGAATCATGCATGGAACAATATTTTAGAAAATCTTAACCCATTATAAACAAGTTTTTGGAAAGAGGGGTCGAAAATCCTTAAAACGCGTTATAATGGCTTAACATGTTCATATAACTTAATGTAGAATCAAGCATGGAACAATATTTTAGAACATCTTAACCCATTATATCGCGTTTTAAGGGTCTTTCGACCCCTTTTTCCAAAAACTTGTTTATAATGGATTAAGATGTTCTAAAATATTATTCCATGCTTGATTCTTCATTAAGTTATGCGAACATCTTAACCCATTATATCCCGTTTTTAAGGGTCTTTTTGACCCATTTTTCAAAATGGGGCGTATGACAGCTCTAGATTTAAAGCTCTTGGACAAATTTTTATTATAGAAATCTAGAAAAACTTTTTGAGGTTGGTATATATAGTATTCACAGTGACATATCAGTCACCTGTAAAATTCGATAGAGTACTTGAAGTCCCTAATCTTTGTCCTTGAAACTTAACTTAAATTAAAAAAAGGTTTTTTCAATATTTTGGTCTACGTTACCTCTTAGAAACATGAAGACATCGACATGTTTGAAATTAGGTATTAAAGAAAAAGTTAAAGGCCATCTGATCGGATTTTCTAGACAATGGGAAAATGATCGCAAAAGCCATTAGAATCACCCCCCATTTTAAGTTTTTGTCGTAACTTTTGTGTGATAATCCTGCCCTTTAAGAACACTGTGTATAAGGTCATTCACAATGACACTTTTAAAGCCTTTACTCTCAAGCCTGATGTTGGCTTAAACAATTAAACTAGTTACATCTACGTGTTTTAATATTCGGGATGATGTGGTATTATTATGGATCTCTTTGGGTTAGGTATATTTCTAATAAGCCGCCACTTAACTCAGCTTGCGAGTATGTTAATATTTTTCAATGATTTATACGACTTTCCACAAATTCTTTGACATTTGCTAAATTTTAAAAATCTAGCAATATTTTTGGACTTCTTGTTTTTTCAACATATCGTTAAATCGATTACAAACTTTCTATCTCAAAAAACGCATTTTTCAAATTTCTTGTTTTGTTATATTGCTCCATCAGGAGGATGCAAATGACAAATGACTGAAAATGGTCGTAGCAAATTATCGTATCCATGCTGAGATGGGATAGTTAACAATTCGATGCCTGAGATGAAATTCATCCAAATATTCAAACGTCCTACTTTTCGTCAATTTTTAGAATGTCCTGGTTTTCGTGGGAGTAACGAAACATCCTACTTTTCGTCTGGTTCATCGAATTCATTTATTTGTCATAAGATATAGTAGTTTGCAGCTTAAGACAAAAATCAGTATGAAGGAAAAGGTACGAAAATAAAATTTGGAGACCCCCCATCATTCTAAGGCGTTTTAGTTCCGTTTTAAAAAAAAAATTTTAGTGCCAGTTTCATAAATTTTTCTTCAACCCCTATCTATCAAAAGGTGCAATAAATTTTTAAATGGGACCAACACTTCTAGGAATGGTTGGTGGCACCTTGATGGTCTAAAAAATGTTACTTCAACCTTTTCCTATCGAATGGAAAAATCGATGATAGTTTCAAAAATTTATCTTCTACATCTTATCGAATGCTGCAATAAAATTTTTTGTCAAAAACAGTACCAGAACTTCAAAGAAGGGTCGGGGACATCCCTGACAGCTTCAAATATTTTTCTTCAACCTCTCCCCATCAACTGATGCTATAAATTTTTTTTTCAAATGAGAACAAAACTCCTAATTAAGTCTTGGACCTCTCACAATTTCCAAAATTTTTCTTCGGTTTTTTTCTTATCGATTTGAGCAGTACAAGTTTTTTGAAAGAAATGATCAAAACTCATTTGAAAGGTCGGGGTCACCCCTGTTATTTCTAATAATTTCCAAAATTTTTCCTGAATAACTTCACATCGATTCGTGCAATACATTTCTTATAAAAATGGACAAAAACTTATGTAAGTGGCCTGGGACGACCCTAATATATTCAAAAAGTTGTTTTTGACCTATTTCCATCATACTCACTTTTGTCCTAAACGTTTAGTAAGGAAAATTCTGGTTTTCAGTCTGGCTGTAGAATCTTCTGAAACAAACATTCATTACAAGCAATCCTATTTTTGCTCAAATTTGAAATGGAATAGTTAAATTTTTGGTGCAAAACCAAAAATATTCATACAAAACAAACAGACCCATCTTTTAAAAGCTCATTTGTTCCTAAGTTAATAGTATTTGGTTAAAAGAAGCAACGCTATCTTAAAAAGAGCTCTTAACAGAACATTATCAGCTTCTCCGATCTCCTGAAAAGTAGCAAAATGAGATAAGATAGTTTAATGCGCACCAAACATCTTCTGGAGTGAGAAACTTTTGTATGCAAAACTTTTTAATTTCATAATGGTTGATGAAAAATTAAAACTTTCTTGAAAAATTGCTCAAAACTGTTCAATTAAACCCGATTTCAATTTATATAATTTTAGATCAAAATTTAGGCAAACTAAAACTACCAACGAAAAAGCTGTAGTGTATAAAATTTAAGCAAAGTGTAGTTTGAGTTATGCAGGGTTTGTCTTTAAATCACATGCCAAAGAGAAGTTAAAGCACCGAAGAGTACTTTGGTTTGTTGTAATAAATGATTTCTAAAGAAAAAAAACTTTTTTGCTGGAAATGGCTGTTGTTGTATTTGCTATATTTTATTGTTGTCAGGAAAATATTTTCACCAACATTTACACAATTTCAAGAATTTTACACAAATTTACTCAAAATAAAAGGAGCCACACACATTCATTTTGGTAAATCAAGTGTGTGTGAATATTTTGGATTGTGCTTTTAAGTATCCTTTATGCTGTGATGGCATTCCTTAGTTAAAACTTAAATGCATGTAAATGTATAAATTTACTTAACTGAATTAAAACCAATTTATTTGCAATTCCTAAGATCTTGTTTAAATCTCGGAAGTAAAAGAAAATGAAGATGTTTAGTAGCAGATTAATTATACCGTAAAATAAATTCTAATAAATCTCGTCCAAATAAACAACCTTAAGTGCTTAATTTGCCTAATGTTGAGGGGTAAAAGGTGAAAAGCACCAACAAAATTAAATAAACTGCCTAGCACTTGAAAAACGCATCGTAATTCTGCTGATTACACGCGGAAGCAGTTGATTTTAATTCCATTATCCTTAAATTAACGCAATTTCATTAATTAACTTTCCTTATGGAGCGCAGCAGCAAAACAATTGCTTAGATAAGTAAAGCGAATTCAATACTTTACAAAACTCTAAAGGATTTGCTGTTGTGGAACCTTAACTGTTGACGACGAAATAAAATGGTGCGCTACTGGTTTTATGCTCCACACTTGGTTGCCAATGAAAAGTTAAATGGCACCCTAATGAATATCCTGAAAGAGCCAACACTTACCTATGTAGATACGCAATGCTGAACAACAACAGCAACAACTTTGACAACAACAGCAGCATAAGAAAAAAACAATAACAACAACACAGTAACAGGTATAAAATAATGATAACAAAATAAATAAATTAGCCCAAAGGCTCAGCGGTAACAGCGCAAGCCAAACGCCAAGGTAGAGCTGAGGTTTTTCTGGATGTTCAGTTTGTTATGGAGTTGCTACGAATGGAATGAATGGAATATGCAAGGAACAAAGGATAAAGCAAAAACTGAAGAACAGGTATAGGTAAAATAACGTTAAACACTTCGTTAGCCTTTATTAAGCTTTGCCTTTAATCAAAGCGTACAGCGTACTGTGGTAATGTTGTGGATGATTTCAGATCAAAAGTCGGGGTATATGGCCATCGGTAGTAAGTTTCTTAGATGTATCGTATTCATATTTTAAATGTAATTTGATTTGCGTACATTCCAGGTAATATCGCTGCCTGTAGGAAATAAAGCCCAATAACAAAAACGAAATAATGCCCAATTTTTGAAATGAAATATCGCAAAGATAATATCGTCCTTAACAAGTGAAAAGTAAGTTTTTCAAGTTTTGAGATGTTTGATGTTCAAAATGTTAAACTTTTTTTTTTTGTATGGAAATCGATATTTTGTTTTTTTTATGATAAAAGTAACCACTCTTTAACAAAGGTATGTCTTAATGGGTCTCATCGGACTAAAGACTATAATATTTATTACCGGAAATACCAAGTAACTCGAAACTGGAAAAAATTTACTTTGTGCTTTTCACTTCTATAGATACGATATGAAATAAAACCGAAAGTATTTCATGCAAATTTTGGGCCATAGTCATTTTGCAAATAGTTCTTTAAATTTGGGACTTACTTATTTTATTTAAAATTTGGGTCTTTTGTTTTAGGCCTTATTTCATTTAAAAAACAAACAAAATAACGTCCAAAATCAAAATACCTAATAACACCCTATTATTGAAATGAAATATCAAACAATATGAAATAACACCCAAAAACCAAACCGAAATATCGCGTAAATTACTTTGATATTAACTTCGGCGGCAATCATTTTGGTAATAACGCTCAAAATTTATTGATATGAAAATAGTTTTGCAATATTTCGTTTTTTGATATGGGCGTTATTTCGTTTTTTTCTCGTGAAATAACGACCTAAAAAAAAACTAAATAACGCCCAAGTTTTTGACGAAATAAATCCCAAAAAACATCCAATAAAAAAATGGCTAATATTCATTTTGCATCAAAATAATTTAACTCAATTTAATAAAATCGATAATTTTTAATTTAGGTTTTTTATTTTTGGACATTTTTTTATTGGATGTTTTTTTCTGAGATTTTTTTTTTTGGATGTTTTTTTTCAGGTTTTTATTTTTGGATGTTTTTTTTTTTTGGATGTTTTTTTTGGATGTTTTTATTTTTGGATGATTTTGTTTTTGGATGTTTTTATTTTTGGATGTTTCTATTTTTGGATGTTTTTATTTTTGGATGTTTTTTGTTTTGGATGTTTTTAGCTTTGGATGTTTTTATTTTTGGATGTTTTTAGTTTTGGATGTTTTTATTTTTGGATGTTTTTATTTTTTTATGTTTTTTTGGATGTCTGGTTTTTTAAATTTTTATTTTTGGATGTTTTTTTTTTTGATGTTTTTTTTTTTTGTTGTTTTTATTTTTGGATGTTTTAATTTTTTAATGTTTTTTTTTGTAATACCTACATATTTTTGGATGTTTTCGTTTTCGTAGTTTTATTTTTGGATGTTTTGTTTTGATGTTTTAATTTTTGGATGTTTTTTTTTTGGTGGTTTTTATTTCTGGATGTTTTTATTTTTGGATTTTTTTTTTTTTTGCATGGATATATTTGATAGTCACATTTTTATTCGTTTAAATTTTTACATCCAACTTCAACACGTTAAGTTAGTGTCGTAGCGTTGAAATTTGTAGCCCGCTCCGAATCTTTTACACAATCTCAAAAATTTTAATTTTTCGCAAAACAATAATTTGATAAAAAATATAGAGCAAATAGGCATAAAAAATTCGATTTCTTCTTAACCAGTTATATCTACGAAAAATATAGCTACAGTAGCCAAAGCCAATTCCTCATCATACAAACCTCGTCAGTACTCAATACTGTTCCACTGTGCTATCCGCTTGGGAATGGATATCATTTAAACACGAACGGCAGGGCAGCAATAGCACATTGTCATGGGCGTTTCAGCGAGCAAAATAAATTCTCTACCCCACCCCCTGTTTTTGTAAACACAACAAAAATAATTGCAACTAATTGAGTTATGTGCACCAACCAACCTTAAAAAATAAAATACCAAACAAAATGAATTTGATAGCGCAAACAGAAGGACAAAGGATAATTCCACAGCAATAAAAATTTGAACATTTTACAGCAACATTTTAATGAATAAATAAAAATGAAACATAAATAAATTAAATAAAAAATAAAATAAAATTATGTTAATAGAGACAAGCATTTTTTATCAAAATGAAAATGTTAAATAATTGTATTTAGTACATTGTAGTATTAAAAGCATTTAATTGGCAACTCTTAACGAAGAAAAGGCAATAATTTGTTATTTAATGCATAAAATACGATATTGTGAATACTAAATTAAAATGTAAATGTCAATTTAATAATTATACAATAAATTGTAAATAAATACAAATTTAATTAAATGATAAAATCTTCTGTTTGCTTTCCATAAATTGTTTATTACTTTGCACAAATGGGTTTATATTATAAATAAGGACTGCCCCAACAAAATTTGTCCCTTTTATTCCTTAAGATTATGATTTACCTGATGATCGTGCAGGTCGAAATATGGGTGCTATATTTTCTATATAACATGACGATTAAAAAAATATATAACACTTGGCAAACAAACTTCAGACGATAAAGATATCTAGCAATCAAGAAAAAAAGAGCAAACTCATTTTGCACACTTGCATGCAAAAACGAGAATTAAAATATTCAGCCATAGCTAAAAAAACAGGTGCATCAAAAACCACTGTCCAAAGGGGTATTTCGAATTATAGAAACGGTCAACTTATTACGCGGAAAAAGAGTTTAGGTAGAAAGCCAGTATAGACCCACAATTGGTGAAAAAAGTGAAGCGCCTTTTTAATCAGAATCCCAACACTTCAGAACGAGATATGGCTGCCAGAGCAGGAACCTCAAAATTTTCTATAAACAGACTGAAGAAAAAACTTAAGCTAAGGACCTACATAGTTTAAAAAGTACCAAACCGTTCCAATGAAAAGCAGTTAGAGGGTCAAAAGCGAGCTCGAAAGTTATATGTTGGTTACCTGACTTAATTTGACTGCTGCATAATGGACGATGAAACATACGTTAAGGCAGATTTTAAACAGCTAGCAAGACATGAATTTTACACCTGTACTGAGGAGGGGCAGATACAGAGCAAATTTAAAGAGAAGAAAATTACAAAATTTCCCAAGCAGTATATGGTTTGGCAGGCCATATGCACCTGCGGTTTGAGGGGCATTTTTTTTGTAACACTGGGCACGACTAACTCAAAAATTTATATTGATGAATGCTCTAAAAAACGTTTTATGCGATTTATTCGTGAGCACGGAGATACTGTAATGTTCTGAGCTGATTTAGCAACCTCTCAATACTCTAGAGCTACCATAAAATGGTACAAAAGCAATAATGTAAATTTTGTTCCCAAAAATGCGAATCCACCTAACTGCCCACAGCTTCGACCTATTGAGAGATATTGGGCTCTAATGAAATCAGATCTTCAGAAGAGTAAAAGTACTGCAAAAAATTTAAAAGATTTCAAAAATATGTGGCGAAGGTCGTACGGTACTGTCGACGAAACAACTGTACAATACTTAATGAAGGGTCTTAAGAAAAAAGTAAAATATTTTTATATAAAATAAATATTTGTTAATAGTGTAAGGTTATTTATGTTTGTTATACTATTCACTAATAAATAAAAAAACAAAATTTAAAAAAAATTCATTACGTATTTTTTTATTAATGAAAAACAAAGGGACAAATTTTTTTGGTGCAGTCCTTAATTATAACATGCTTATTTTGATTTAAAAAAAAAGAAAAATCTCAAATACTTCAATTCTTAAAGATTTTGGCACCTCAAAGATGTGTCATCGCCATGAAAATATGTTGGATGTGCACGTTCTTAACACTTTCACGACCAACGGGACATATATATCTCTTATGTATGTAGTTATGAACGTTGCTTCATGTTTTATGGAACCCACCATATTTGATTAGCGTTTTTCTATACTCTATTGGTCAGTTCATAGGTGACAAAATAACCATATTGTGTCTTAGTATAAAATGTCCTTATTTGGAAAGTCGAGACAATGATTTATTTTTAATCAAGGAATTTGCTTGAATTTTTTCAGAATTTTAGGGCCTGTTATGTGGCCGTAATCAGCGACTTTCTAATTCATTCCCTCAACTTGTGCCACATACAATTTTTCAGAATTTGACTTGTGAATATTCGGATAGTTGCTCCGATTTTTTAACACTTTCTCTCACTGTATGCGAAATTTTCAGGTACTTCAAACTATCTCCTGACAGCCACTCATGTCGAATTTTTCTTTTTCACTTCTTGTTTAGTCTTATGTGCTCTTCGAAGCTAAATCCAAATGCATACAATTGTCAATATAGCCAAATGATTTTGAGATATCCTTGCTTGAAGTTGAAAAAAACGTTTTTTGTCAGGCTTTTGGTGTAGCTACAGGTAAAAGTGCAACATTTTTTTGTTATCGGCGTAGAATAGTCACACTCTTGCTTATAAAAATATACCTTCAAACTTTTCCCATAGGACTCTTACTTTTCTTTATGAAACTTTGAAGAGAAAGTATTTCATACCCACAAAACATTTTTTTTTTTTTCTTTGGTAGCTCCTAATGAAATTTTTCGTAAAATATTTTTGTAGAATACTTTAACGCATTGTAGCCCAGTTTTTTTTAGAAAAGGATGCAACAGAACCATAAAAACAGGATTTTGGGATGAAATTTTAACTTTTTAGTGTTTAGAAACTACATAGTAGTGAAATTTTGTAGCAAATATTTCTGTTGTACATACTGACTCAATATTCTCTTGTTTAAGGTGTCATTTATGTTCCTTTTTAAGAAAAGTGTAAAAATTACCCACATGTGGGGGATGTAGAGGATTAAAATGTTTTGCAAAAATCTTTATTGCAATATCTTGCATAAGTTTTCTGAACACTTGATACACGTCAGCTTTAGGGATCATATAGTTAAATTTATCGATTTAATATAAGAATACGTTTTTTATTTGCTTTTTCATGTACAGTGGACTTACAAACTTCAAAAGTCGATTGAAAAAAAATCTGAAGTGCTGAAAAAAAACGACGAGGCACGGATATTTTTTTTTCAACATCTGATTTTAGAATGTTTTGGATTTTTTCATGTGTTTTACAAAAACTTTGAAATTGTAGGACAGTGTTTTATAACCTCACAAATCTCGAAAAATCAAACTTTTAGGTTAAGATTTCTCGAGAACCAAATAAGATAGAGGTCAGATTCGGATTCAGCATCAAAATTTACATTAAAAATGACTTCGTGTTGCTAATTTTCTAAAAAACGTAAACATTCACTTTTTAAATAGAAAGTTAAAGAAATATTCTTTAAAATAAAATAAGAAATCCTGGAGTGGGAAGACCTCGAGGTACAGCCAAGTTCAAACGACTAATGCTCTCAACAGTTTCTCGAAAATTTTAAAATTTTTTTCAACACTTTCAATATTTTACGATTGTTTCAACATTTTCTGGCTTCTGTTGCATATTTCGTCTTCGACATCATATCTTAAAACTCGAATATTCGAAATTATATTACAATTTTCAAAAACATACTTCATTTAACGGAAATTTTAGTACTTTTTGACCTAAATATAACATTTTTCGTCTCTTGAACTTATTTATGTATGTCGTTTGAAAAATGTTCAATGTTTTTCGAATTTTTTTAAAAATAATTTTTTCAATATATGGAACCAAAGCTTTTACATGCTCCCTAATATTTTAAAAAGATTTTTTATATTTCGATTTACATATATTTCATAAATAAGTGACATATGTTTCGGTTACCGCCACGTAACCATCATCAGACCAATTTATGTTTTATTTAATTTAGTTTAAATTAAATGAAATAACAATTGAAAAATTTTTGAACTTTTTGTCTGAGGCCGGGACAACAACAACAACAGGAGTCATGATAAAAAGGAAAGAGAACAAAAATCTCACTACATGAACATAGACACTTAAGCTACCAATTATTCTGAGGGTACATAGCGCAGTCCATTGATAAATGCGCTATGTAGAGACATTGACTCCGAGGTTCATAGTTCAATCCCGGCCTCAGACAAAAAGTTCAAAAATTTTTCAATTGTTATTTCATTTAATTTAAACTAAATTAAATAAAACATAAATTGGTCTGATGATGGTTACGTGGCGGTAACCGAAACATATGTCACCATAGCCATGCTTAGTAGTTTTTTTCTCTAATCCTAATTGTCATGATTTCCTAAGTTGAAAAATGCATAGAATTTTAGATTCTTGCAAATAATGACTAAAGTTCGTAAAATTAGTATAATTTTCATATAGTCAACATAAACCATTTTAATTTCATAAATAAGTATAGATATTGCAAGACATATAGAATTTATTTAATTTTCTGCTTATAATTTTATTACCAGCTGCTCATTGCATAAATTTCATATAAATAACATATTGCCAATGCTGTACATTATGGAAATGAATTATTCATAAAAGTCATGAAAAAAAAAAATAAAAAAAAAAATAGAAGCAATAAAATCTGCTCTTGGAATTATTGACTGACAGCATATAAAAACCACATTAAATTTTAATGATCGCAAATGTGTTAATGGTAATCAAATAATTGTAATTAAATAAATTGACATGACAACAACAACAAATCAATATGTTGCAATATTTACATATAGAAAATGGAAATTGGAAATGTGAAGATGATTTAAACGTAACATGAAATATAAGGTTGAAATATCCTTACATAAAATGCCTTAATCCTGGACTGAAACCTTTAACAATCCAAACAAAAATTAAAAAGGCTTTTACCGCCTGTCAAATCCAAATGAGCAGACCTATTAGAAACATGATTTGGTTCAAAACCTTCTACATCATACAGATATTATTTTAGTTATTGTCAAGCAACTTCTTGGGATTAAAGTTATGTTAATCAAATAAGGAATCAACTTCGAATGCTTTGGACACCTTTGATATTAACATTTGACCATGATGAGTCATAAGTAAAGGCTAGTAAATAGTTAGTCATAGATTTATTTCATATACTTAGATACCTAGATATAATTCGTTTTGACTATGAAGCCTACGGGCGTACTTCGGATTTCCCAGAAAATTACCAGTTAAGGGTAGTTGATAATTTGCCATAAATGCTTTCCCTCTATTATACCTAGAAATTCTTCGTTTTGACCATGAAGCCTTTGTCCGACCTTTGCGAACAACCGGGGTTACCAGAAAACTATCACTATAGGCTAGTTAATAATCACATAAATTTATTTTCCTAGTGTGCCTAGATATCCTTTGTTTTGACTATGAAGCTTTCGGGAAACCTTTGTGAATCTTAGGCTTTCACCAAATACTATAACTTAAGGCTATGTGATAGTCCGATATAGATGTTTTTCCTCTAGTATATTTAGATATTCTTCGTTTTGACTACGAAGCCTTTGCGTGAACTTTGGAAGCCGTCGTGTGTAGCACAAGAACCTTTCTGTGCCTGATATACACTTAGTGCCAAATTTTTAGCTCAGTTGGCCGAATAACTTCTCAGGGATAATGCTTCAACCACACTCACATTCATTTTCCATACAAACTTCCACCCCGCTTTTCGTCTCCTTAAGGGAAGATTTTAGAAATAAAAACTATTCTATGTACTTTCTAAGCTCTGAAGCTATCTCCATACCAAATTTTATCTAAATCCGTTCAACGGTTTACGCGTGAAAAGGTAACAGACAGACAGAATTACTTTCGCATTTATAATATTAGTAAGTAAATAAATATAGTAAGTATGGATATCCCTTATAGCATTTAATTTTCCTTGATTTGTTTGGTCATAAGTTCAAAAAAAAAATGAAACGTTGCTGTGCCAAATTGAATGGCTAGTCAGTGAGATAGAGACAGAGGTAGCGAGACAGTAGAAGGAGAGAACAAATAAAGTTTTAATTTTAATTTCTTAATCCTTTGAATTGAGAACGGAAATTAAACACTTTACACAGCATTGAAATGAAATGATGTGGGTCAAGCCATCACAAAGTTAAGTCATAATAAAAACGACAACACCTAAAACAACAACAACAACAACAACAACAACAACAACAACAGCAACAACAACAACAACAAAAGAACAAGTGAAATAGAATTTTGTGGTTGCCAGCTGTTGACAAAGTTTCTTAGAAGTTTTGCTTACAAAGATTATCCGCTTATGTCACGTCATTTATTACATCTTGGTTTTTAAAGAGTCTAAGCGATTTTGGAAAAAAATACTTTTTCGAATTCTAAACTACACGCCCGCTAAAGTTCGTTCACTAAGAAATTTAATAAAGTAGATGTCCAAAAAGTTCTTGACCAACTTCTTTGACTACTTTTGTTCACTTTTATGGTCTCATCGCCTTGGCTGTGGATGTCTTTTAAGAATTGATGAAGTAAGTCTCTGACCCAAATATACTGTGTGGTAATAAAATAAATTGCGACTTATGAAAACTTCTTTAAGAACTCGATACAGCAAGACACAGTTACTATAACCTATGATTGTATACTGTCTATAGTCTTATCTATCTTTAGTTTTCCACTTCCTGCTCAAACTTGATAATTTACCATACAGCATTACTAGACGATAGCGTTAATCTAGATAATAATAGAACTAGTTCTATTGAAAGTTTCACCCTGACGCTGACAGTTTCTGACAGTTTTTGCCTTAAGTAAACAGCTGATTTGTTTGTTGATATGTCTTTTGGACAGCACCTGCTCATTGCCCTCTCTTCACACAGTGCGCTTTCTTTTTATTCCCGTTTTAACATGAAAATATTTCAGTTGGTTTTTACCTAAACATACATTTTGCTTATCTTAAAACTCATCTTTGCTCACTTTTGTGGTGATTTCAGTTTATTTAAATTTTTTCAATGAAGTGACATTTATATATTGTTTTCAAAATTGACAACCAAATGTTTTGTTTCTGTCATATTGCCGTTTACAATTATCGACAGCGTTACCATATTGAAATAGCTCATTTCAGTACTAATTCACTTTGATTTCATGCATTAGTATTGAAGTCGATGCGCATTAAGATGGAGATTATGCACAAGTAAATTCCAACTAAGACTGCTGACGCGGACTAGCGCTGACGTCTGTACAAAGTCTGGATCCATTTGAACTAACTATCTTCAATAAACTGAGCGTTATAATCACCATTATTATCAATAAATAATTCAAAAACTCTACGATTTTCAATTCAATGGACTTCGAAATTACCACAGATTTTGATAAGCTTGGCTATTTAGACATTTAAAACACAAATTAACCTTTAGTCTTAAAGAAACGTGGTTATTTATTCAGTTGTGTGGCATACAAACACGCATAAATTGCACAAATAACTAATGAAACTAATAGAATTTTGTGCATAAAATTGGTGATATCTTTATTCTACCCCAATCAGAAAAGCCAAAGGAAACAATATAGTGTTATGGACATTTGCAAACTTTTAAGGTTTTCAGAACTTTTTTTAATCTCCTACCCAATGTGGTGGAATATAAAGAAGTAAATTTTGACAAATTTCAGGAAAATTGAGATTTGAGATAATACACGAGAGAGCTCACATTACAGAAGTAGTAGATATGTTACGTGGCGCTTTTTCAAATATTCTCAAGTAAATTTCAGAAAAATCGTATTTGGCACACGGTGACCAAAGTTTAAATCGCTCGTTACGGCCACATAACCAGTGCTAAAATTCTGAATAAATTCAAGTAAACTCTTTGATAAAAATGAAACGACTTTGTTCATGATGTTGTTTTTTAATTTAAGCCCCACATGCCGAGTGAAAAACGAAAAATGCTGAATTTTCAGGTAAAACAACCTCTTGACAGCCTTTCATGTCGAAATAATCTTGTTCACCTATTTGGAATTTCATTTTACACGTCTAAGAATATATTTCACCACATTGGTTATAGAATATGAAAAAAAAAAAATTTTCTGAAAATCTGAGTCAAATAAGGGAACCTTATTTTCGGATATATCAACATAGAATTTTTCATTTTCATGGACATTTTTGAAATTCTCAATATTTTTAAAGCATTTCATAAATGTTGCCAAACTTTATCATGGAATCGCATAAGACTGACCTGGAAACTAATCAACTAATCAAAGACTAAAGGACACAAAGCCTTTCGGCAAAAAACTTCTAGTAGAATCTTCAAAACAGTATAAAACCAGATAAGCCGCAAATTAACTGAAAAAAGTCATTGGAGAAGGGCACTCAGGAATCGAAAAATTTATAGAACGAAATCTAAACAAGTCTTAGTAAAAAATCGTATTAGATTTAGACGATAAATATTGGATTCTAGCAGCTACAAAAAAGGAAAAGCATTATTAATCATTTGACTTTTTAATATTTTTTTGATATTTTCGACTATTTCAACAATTTTGGTAAGTCCTGAAAATTGTTTGACTCTCTCGCAATTAACGAATTTTGTAACAATTTTTTTAAACTTCTTCAAAATTATTTGTATTTTTCAATCATTTTGAAAACTAAGTATTTATACATATTGTATGAGGGTTGATATACCTTTACTTCAAAGCATGAAAACTCTGAAAAAAGGATGCCATCTAAAAAGTTTGGAGGTAAAGTACGATAAGAAAGATTATGACTATCCGATGGCATTAAAAAAAATAACATTTCTATCCGAAACTGTGCAATTAACCTGAAAACAGCGCTGTGTATTTTGAGCAATTTTGACTTCAGATTCAGAATCAGCATCAAAAAATTCCTTAAGATATGCGTAGTCAAAATTTCGTTTAATTTTTTTACTCCTGTGTTATCCACTGAACGAATCTTACAGCATCCATATTTTTTAAAGCGAAATCTGTGTTTCCACAGTCATAATGGTGTTGCTGAAAGGTATTGGAGAAGTTGTGTGCATTCCTGTCGGGTTCTACTTTGCAATATACGTATGTAAGTATGTATGGAAAAACTTGTCTGCAAGTAACTACTTGTGTATTTGTGTGTTGGTTTATTCCAGTTGCTGTTGGCTTTTATTGTTGCTCTATTTATTTTTGTATTTTTATTCCTAAATTTTATGCTTCAGTTTTTGGTATTATTTTGCATTAAACTTTTGCATGAAATTGCAGTGCCTGTTTGTATTTTAATATGTCAATAAATTTGTTTGTATTTGGAGATATAGCAACGTGCTCCTCAAAATGTATATCTCTCACTCTCCTTGTTCAGCAATTTTCAATTAGTATGTTTTGGGATAAATGTCTGGGAACAATGTAAATATTAACAATTTATTTTATTGGATTACTTCTATTGCTGTTCGAATTATAGAATAAATATTTCTCTTGTGGATATAAGAATACATATTGGAGAATACATTTAGGTAAAAGTAATATTTACTATTTGTGTTCATTAGGTACATGTTATTACAAAATTTAACCAATATATAAGCTTCATTGGTCTGAATAATGAACCTAATTTTTTGGTGCTTATTACGACAAAATATCCAAATAAAATTTGAGTGCTTTCTACACCCAAAACAATATAGTTTGTAATGTTTATCTAATGTTTATCTATAAGGATTGAATATGATGGATCCGTTTCAAATTGGACCTTTGCTACCTAGAAGTTATTTACATTCGCTTGTGCTTTTAATAGTTATTGTGTAAGTTTTTGGTATTTTAGATGACTCTTAGACAAATTTTGAGGGATTGGAACGAGGTACACAAAAAATATCCAAAATTAGGTACTTAATTTTACTGCGTTTTTGATCGTGTCACTCTTGAACGACTTGACCATGTCCATAGTATTTGTAGAATACCTTTTAATAAAAAACACACAACACTTTATACTTTTAGTTCATGTCATAACTTTCTTTAAAATTACATTTAACTTGTAATTCTGTTCTTTTCATTGTCTTTTTACTTCAATTCTATACTTTAGTTCTTTTCTTGTCCGCAGACAACCGTCTTCTTCAACTCACAAAATCAACTACTGAGTTCAACTGTCGTTTGTTCGTTTATTCAAAATCTTTTCGTCATGTTTGTCTCGTTCAAGTCTTGTTCGTTTTGTTAGTGTTGCCAAGTCGTCCGTTTAGCTCCGTTCCCACATTTATTCATTTAGTTTTCTAAGCCAATGGTTTATAACTACGCTTGAAGTAGACAAGCAAGGGGGAGGCGCACCCCTGCATGAAAAACTCTCAAAAATACATTCCACTACAAAAGATATGCAGCATTAATAAAAAGTGTTCATGTAAAAAGTGTTGTATTTATAGAGTAATTAATCTGAAATAACAATTAGTAATTTAGTTTTTATATAAATAATTTAATACTCTGTGGCTCAAAACTTTTAGCTTCTATTTGCTTGACTAATTGAATTAAAATTTTCAATTTCCTGAATTGTTCAATTCGGAAAAGTTTCATTATTTTCCTGATTTTTTTTTTTTTTTTTTTCAGTCAAAACTTCATCATTTGCTCAAATAACTCGTGTGTTTGTTACATTTTGCTTCGCTTATAGCAATTGTGTGTCCTTGGCCAATTGGGCAAAGTGGAACGACAAAGTTCTGGAAAAACGATTTTACTATTATTTTTGTTGTTGTTTGTATTCACCTGAAGCATTTACTTTTAAATGCACACATTGGTAACAGTTAATCGAGCATGATTGGGCGATAAGTGGAAATTTTAATTTAAAACATATCTTTGTTCTGGCAACATTTTTTTTTCTTTTATTTAACTAGATTTAAGTTTATTTAACTACTTAGATACTTGTTTTCATCGGATACCTTTGCATTAAATTTTTAGCGTATACTGAAAGTTTTATAAATCGATTTGCAAAATAATCAAAAACCACATATGCTGAATTTTCCGCTAAGACTCAAAATTAAAAAATATAAAGCACATGTTGCACAAGACGAATCTTCAAAAAGTTTTTCTAAAACTTTTGTATAATCTGAAATTTAAAAGAGTATCATTGAAACCACAACACGGATGTACAGTTTCAGCTGAAGCGATGTTTGCACAAAACATTAAATAAAATATAACAGTACAAAAACAAGGAAGTTACATTTGGTCTTGCAAAAAAAAATTAATACCCTACTCTAGAAGTATATGCCTGCATTGGAAGATAATCCATGCTCACTTTTCCAGCATTTTAAATGTAATGCTCTCAATATAGTATATTGAATATACCGTTTCCTGACGCCGATAAAGAACAAATCCATCGTTTGTTGTAAGACAATTATAAGTTCAACTAGCAAGGGTGGTCCCTTCTGAAAATTTTGCTTGTACAGGACAGACAGGTATCCAGATATCCAGAAATCTAGACAGAAAGACAGATGGTGATGCTGATCAAGAATATATATACTTTTTTGTACCTGTCATGCCTCTGTCCCCTAGGTGTAGGGTATAAAAATCTAAATTTCGAAAGAAACTCTTTTACATTAACACAGAAAAGAAAAGAACCAGAGACAAAAATTTGCTTTGTTTTTCGACAATAATGTCACAACTCAAAATATTTCACTAGCTCAAAGATTTAATCAAAAACAGCGCGCTGCAGCGCTTATACCTACGAATTCAAAAAAAAAAATTATTTTTAATAAAGACAGTCTTGTTTGCAGCAAACGATCGAAATATAGTTTTCTATACCCAATATACAGTAAGATAAAGTGACTTTGCCCCCAGTGTAGGGTATAAAAAGTGCGGTCGGATTTCGCCGCCATGTTAAAATCGTTTGTTGCCAAACATGTGCAGAGTTAAAGGAAATCATGATAAATTAAATTGACCATAACGAATGGTTTTAAAAGGAAATAGCATAAAAGGCAGTTGTATTCTTAACCGAGACTGAAAGCAATAAAATTAAAGTTAAATAAAAGAATTAGAGAAAAAATTGTCTCTTTACGGATTTGTGGAATTTAAGTGCAATTTAAAAGAAAGACTAGAATAATTTTAGCAATATTTGGAATTCATGCTAAATCAGGAAATTGTGGGTACATTAGACACATTTTTCGGAAAACGTCAATGAAAGTTTTTAGACAAGTTTATTGATTTGTCGGAATCATTGAAAATCAAAAAGAAAATGGAGGTGCAAAAATGTTGTTGAATATGAGGCTTATCAGTGTCAACGCAAAACATAGTTTTTAATGGGTTCTATTCTCTTTGTTTGTACAAGAATTTTCTGATAATTTGTTCAGTTCAAAACAACACCGATTTTTCACTTTGGTGGACAGTGAAAGTCTGTTATATTTTTCCTGGTAGAATCTGATGATAAACATGATATGTATAGACAGACAAGCTCTAAAATTGTTCTTCCTTTATATGCAGCTGATTATAAAACATATTTACTAACATACATATAAGTAAACTGCAAAAATTTACGTTCAAACATTCTTATACTAAAAATGTAAGCCTCAACCAATTACAACTAAAAAAAACAAATCAATATCAACATTAATTTATTCGCGCTAAAATTAATTTATTTTCCTGGCAATTTATTGCAATTTAATCCCGCAAATTCAACCAAAATTCATCATTTATTCGTTTTCCTTAATTGCATGTCGTATCACCAGACCGACCATAACGAAGGTGCTGACTTAATTGTGGTCATGGCCATTTTGTTTACGAAAGGTGTACGTACTCTGTATGTTTATTTGTTGATCTATGTTTGTATAGCTGTCTATATATTTATAATTTTGAGGGTCTGAAAAGAGTGGGCGCTATTAATGAATGGAAATGTACTCAGAAGCAATGTTCATCACTGTAGTGGAAAATTCATTGACACATATTTTTCTTTTTCTTTTTCTTTTTCTTTTTCTTTTTCTTTTTCTTTTTCTTTTTCTTTTTCTTTTTCTTTACCTTTTATTTGTTCTTCTTCTTTTTCTTTTCCTTCATTTTCTTTTTCTTTTATATTTTCTTCTTTTTCTTTTTATTTTTCTTCTTCATTTTATCAATCTTTTCTTTTCTTTTGTTTTCTTTTTTTTTTTTATTGTTTTTTTACTTATCTATTTTACTTAGTCTTTTACCTTTTCTTGTGCTTCTTGTTTTTCTTTTTCTTCACATCTTTTTTCTTTTTTTCCATTTTCCTTCATATTTTTAGAGTTTCTTTTCTTTTCTTTTCTTTTCTTTTCTTTTCTTTTCTTTTCTTTTCTTTTCTTTTCTTTTCTTTTCTTTTCTTTTCTTTTCTTTTCTTTTCTTTTCTTTTCTTTTTTCTTTTCTTTTCTTTTCTTTTCTTTTCTTTTCTTTTCTTTTCTTTTCTTTTCTTTTCTTTTCTTTTCTTTTCTTTTCTTTTCTTTTCTTTTCTTTTCTTTTCTTTTCTTTTCTTTTCTTTTCTTTTCTTTTTTTTTCATATTTAGTATTTTTCACAGATTTACTTAGTCATGAGCAAAATCAGTCTTGGTCTTGAGTCTTGTTCTGTAATTTTTCGAGACCAAGACAAAGAAGCTGATATCATTGAAAGGTCTTGGTCTGGCAAGCGATAATTTGTAGTTAATAGGTATTTGACGATTCCCTCAATTTGAAATTTGGCATCTTAAAAACAAAACTGCTTTTGAAAAATAAGGTTTCAAAAATTTGAATTCTCAAAAATCTCTAGAAATTTTTTCTAGACCAAGACCAAGACTTAATGACCATGATCAAGACCAAGACCAAGACTCAATATCAAAAACAAGACCAAGACTCAATGTGCAAGATGAAGACCATCACCATTCATTATCCGTTGTGCTGTATGTACCAAATCTAATTCATCAGCATCAAGAATTATTTTTTTGACGAATTTTGTTAAATGCCGCAAGCTCTGAGTAAAAACAGCTATACTGAAAGGGTTTTTTGAGATAATCCAACTAAATAAAACTCAGACCTTAGGGCTATTTTCACAATCTGCAATTTAAATTTAACTTCCAGATAGATAAAAATTTTGTATGAGATTTAATGTCAAAGTGCCAGTTAAAGTTACAGTTAAGGCTTAACTGAACATTGTGAAAACGGCTCTAAAAATAGTAAGTGTAAGCTCTTGTCAGAATTTTGATTGATTCTGGTTGATTTTCATGCGTTATTTAACGAAATACAAAAAGTTTAGCGCAGATATTAGGAATAGTAAGCTCAAGCTCTGGGCAAAACCAAAGTAAATTCGGACAAGAGGTCATGATGCCCCCAATATGGGTTATGTAATTTTTGGCCAGGTCAAAGGTAACAGCCTAACCAGTTATTTTTCTTTTTAATTTTTTCAGTTTTTTTTTTTTTTTTTGTCTTTTCGTGTTGCTTTTGTTCCTCATTTTTTTATACCTTTTCTTGTTGTTTTTGTTTTTCTTCATTTTTTTTCTTTTTCCTTTATTTTTTTTCTTTTCTTTTTCCTTCATATTTTTTGTTTTTCTTAGATTTATTATCTTGCACTTTTACATATGTACCAAATCTCATCCATCTACGTTAATTACTTTCAGAGACTGGCACACTGTGGAAAGTTTCAGCAAATAAGACGAACCATTCACATATTTGTTATGTCAAAGAAAGCGTTTTGGTTAAAGCAAATCTTTGTCTACAGCGCCCACTCTACTCGTATCCTAACAGAAGGCGAATAGTTGCGCTGCTGACTGAATGGCATGTTTGTAAATGTGCTTACTGACTGACCCAACATTGCTGTATGCGTGCCAAATTATCGCCTACAGCCTTGCATAAGTATATGTACTTACATATCTATACAATGAAATGAAACATTTCTGTTACCTGTAATGCTATTGATCATCAGTTCCATGTAATTAATTGCTATACATCTTTGTTCTCTCATCATGTAGTTTGGCGGTGTTACATTCTTTAATTAATAATGTGGTATTTGGGTATAACACGGATTCAAGCCGAACATAAAAGTCATGTAAACATTTGCATTATTCCGAGTATTTATGTTAATGTTTTGTACGAGGGTTGCCTTTTATATTTCGGGATTGGGCAACACTAATGTCAATAGCTTAAGTCTGGCAACACCATAGTAAAGTTTGACATTTTTTAGCATAAGCGTACTCACAACGTTTTGACGTACAAGGTTTCCAACGAGAACAAACCTTTTTTACGGCCAGGTGTTCATGCAATATTGAATGTATGCTGGTCCCACTAATGCCTAAGGTTGTCTCAATCTCACGATAGGTCACATGACGATCTTGCAATATCAATTGGCGCACAACATCAATGGTTTCCAGAACAACAACTAATTTTGGACGACCTTCACGAAATTCGTCTTGGAGTGTGTTAAGGTGAAGGGTCGGAGTACTAAATGTAAATTCAAATAAAAAGATTAGTGGGTTTTTCTTCAAACGTTATAAAGGTTTTAATGATTGGTTTTCACTAATAATTTAACAAATGTAAAACTACAAATCTTTGTGTTGGTTAGATACAAATCCCACGCCGCTGTCAGTAGATCAAACGAGAGCAAATGGTAATTGGGGCTGCTGCACTGGCGATTTCAAAAGTCCGTCCGGCGGTGATTCTTCTCCGGGTTGATATTGTCCAACGTTGTGATGTTCTACTAAGTGTATGTTGAGACGTCTGTTGTGTAGTTTGGTACGTGTGGGAATTTACGTGACTTTTTAGTGAATTTTGTGATTTTATGTTAAAGTAAACTTTTTTATGTTTTGATGTGTTTTGTATGACTTGCTGGAAATCAGTGACGATGGTCGCGATCGAACGAAAACCCCAACTTCGGGTTTTCGTTCAATGCGACAGCAGCGCTTTCGGTGTTGGCGGCCGTTAGCAAAAACGATTTGCTTGCGCCGTACACACACAGTTTACGTTCTACGTAAACAGAGTGAGCGACGGCCACGATTGAATTCATTAAACCAGTTTTTCACAGTGCTATAGGATGGTGCTTCATCGCCATACAAAGGTCTAAGTTCATCGATGCACTCTTATCGTGATAACCCACGTCGAAAGTTGTGAAAAATGATCGCACGAAAATGTTCACGAGTTAATTCCATTTTTTTGCCAAATTGATTTTTTCAAGTCACTGTAAGCAACACAAATGATGGTCGTACGTCAAAACGTTCTGAGTACGTTTATACTAAAAAAGTCAATCTTTATTATGGTGTTGCCAGATTTTAGCTATTGACATTAGTGTTCCCCAATCCCGAAATATAAAAGGCAACCTACGTATAGTTTTTTCTGTGGCATTCACAAGAAAAATGATTTTGAGACAAAAAATTACACAAAATTTTTTGGTTAAGAAAATGTAACAGTCATATTTTTGGTTTTGTTATTTAGTTGGTTGTTTGCATATAAAGTTAGCTCAATTCGAATGACTTAATTAAATTAAACTCAACTATATATATTATATAAAGATTTTCCGAAAAGCACTTTAACCTACACTCGAGTGAATATCTTGAAGTTCCCATCAGTTTAAAAGCGCTAAAAATTTTTTTCTTTATTCACACTTAAGTCACGACAAAAGAAATTGCGGTAAGAGAAAGCATAACGTGGGAAAAGGTCAAAAACAGTCAAAGGGGTAGGTGGAAAATATATAGTAAGAAAACAAGTAGTAGATAATTATTATGCAAACAATTCTCTGTACGAATAGGGCAAAGTTGAAAGCCTCCCTTATTCATGGTATTTCGTATGATGCCAGGAAATTGCAAACCAGTGAAAATATTAATGATGTCAAGATAAAGAGTCAACTCAGAGAGATAATTAAGTTTTCTCGCTAACTATGCGATGCCGCTTTTTCGATTGAGTTAATAAGATAAAATAATAGACATTAAATATTTGTTTGTATAGTACGGAAGAAAAAAATCTAAAGTTCAACATGCAATTTACATAATTTCAACAGAAGGTAAGAAATTTACAAGAAAACAATCTGCATAATGAAATGCAAATGAACGAATTACTAATAAAGACTATAAACGCTCGAAGGCAATTTCCACCTTGTCAAGCAGAGAAGGAGATGGTGCTGATTGTTGCTTCAAAGTAACTCTTGGAAGTTGCTGTTTGTAAAATATGTTGTTTTTTCTAAACTTTGTATTGAACTCTGGAATTTCGGTCTTATAATAAGAATATACTCAGCCTTTCCAAGATTCATGGTCCGTTTCAAGATTGAAGAGTGTGATGTTACAAGTTTTATTATTGGGTTTTATTTGATATTTCGATAGTTAACACTTTTAGCGTTTTACAATTTTATTTTATTCTAAAAAATTTGCAAAATAAACCTAAAAGTAGATTAAAGTTAATACTTAGTTATCCAGCATTGGTTTTCCGGCAGAGTGATTTACCACAGAAGGCCAACGAAGCAGAAATGGTAGTCACACCTCTCCCCACGTGTTTTAAATTAAAATTGCTTGCACCCAAAATGTTTTTCGGGAAAATGTTTAGAATGACTCTAGGATGAAACATTTGTAGCCCTTTTTTCAAACCAGGGCCGAAAAGCCCATGTTTTTGCACGGGGCTCTGTACTAATACCAAAAAAAAAAAATTGACTAAAACGGATACAAAAAAAGAGTATGCAGAAAGTTTTCTGTCTGTTCGTTGATTAAAAAACCGTAAATTGGAAAACCCTATAAAATATCGTTTACGAGATATTGCGTTTTTACTTAATTTTTTGTGTTTCTATTAAAAAACTTAGTTTTTGCATACAAAAAAAAAAAGATCAATATATAGAAATAAAAATAGTCAGTTCTAATGTATTTTTTGATGCTAAATCCGAACCTGGTCTTGAAATTGCTCTATCGTTTCTGAATTTTGAAATATTCTAACCTGAAATTTTGGCATGTACGGTTTTTTCACAACTTTGGAGGATATATAACAGGACCAGGTAATTGTTCATCATAAGACTCGATGGTACTATTCATTTTCTTCAAAACTCACATTGATTTATATCGATGTCTTTGTTTTTCTCCGAAATATCGTAACCTAAAAAATGTTTAAAAATGCACGAAAGACGCCATTGGCAACATTGGTTGATTTATATAAAAAGTTGTTAAAAATGATTATGGTAAATTACAAGTGACAATAATTACTTTTTACTGAAACATTCTGAATTCTTAAACATCATAATCATTTTTAACAACTTTTTATATTAATCAACCAATGTTGCCAATGGCGTCTTTCGTGCTTTTTTTGGATTTTTTTTAGGTTACGATTTTTTAATCTATGGACAAGCAGAAAATTTTCTGCATACTCTTTTTTTGCATCCGTTTTAGTCAATTTTTTTTCTTGGTTTTAGTACTTATAGAGCCCCGTGTTAAAAAATGGTTTTTTCGGCCCTGGTTTGAAAAAGTGCCGTTCACTTTGAAAAGCAGCTATATGTGTTTAATCCTTGAGTCATTTTACACATTTCCCTGAAAAAACATTTTGGGTGCAAGCACTTTTTATTTAAAACACGTGGGGAGAGGTGTGTAGTATTTTGATAAGAGTGGCTAAACTATGCTGAGATTATAGGCGAGCTGGTACCAATAAATATTTGATCGAATAAAAAGTCTTATTTCTAATAGAGGCAAAGGCGATCTGAGACGAGAGGAAACTTTATGTTCGGCGAGAGGGCGTTCGAGTTTGGTCAGAGGCATATTAGGCGGTTGACCAAGAAGTCTGAGTTCTAATAGAGGCAAAAGCGATCTGGGACAGGGGGAAATTAAGAGGGGGAAATTAAGAGGGGGAAAATTAAGCGCTCGGTGAGAGGGTGTCCAAGTTATGGCAGAGGAATATAAGACAATCCACTAAGAAGTCTGATTCTTAATGGAGGCAAGAGCGATCTGCGACACAAGTAAATTATGATTGAGAAAATTAAGCATTCGGTGAGTGGTCGTCCGAGTTAGGACAGAGAATGATTAGACAATCGTCTAACAAGTCTGATTCCTTGTAGAGGCAAAAGTGATAAAAAAGAGGAAGAAATTAAAAGGAAGAAGATTAGGCGTTTGGTGAGAAAGCGACTGAGTTAGGACAGAGGAATATTATATAATCGACTAAAAAGTCTGATTCCTAATAGCAGCAAGAGCCATCTAAGACATGAGAAAACTAGGAGGCAAAAAACTAAGTATTCCGCGTTGGTATGTCTGAGAGGAGTATTAGGCAGTCGACCAATAAAATCTGAAAATAGGAGAAAATTAGAAATAGGAAGTTAGTCGGTCGACAAAAATGTCTGAATATTAACGAAATGCAAGGAAGGCTATTGCTACCAGTATATAACTGCTGATCTCTCAAAGTTGCATTTTAAATATATTTTTTGTAAGGGCGGTAGGGGTGTCCGCTGATATATTAAGCCCATTTTTGGAATATTTCTTAACCAGCTATATCTTATTATCACTATGGACCATTGTGGTCTATGTATGGCAGTATTGCTGCCATCCTAACGTAACCATGATCTTTTTCAGAAAGTTCCTGAGTTTTTCAATTGGCTTAGAATATGACGAACATTTTTTGACTTAAGGGGGGCTTCTCATGTAACACGTCAAAAAGTAGTTGTTTTTCGGGATTATTTTTCACTCGGAAAATAAAAACACACACAAATAATTTTTTGCATATATTTAAGAACATGTTTGAACTATAAAAAAAGCATTTTTTCAAAAACTAAAATGACAAAATAGCGGACTTATTAAATGTCGCGTGTGGCGACATTTAATAAGTCGGATTTATCGCGGTACATTGTGGAGCCCAAAGTTTTTATCTGAAACATAAAACAAAATTTTTTTATTATTCGGCAGGGTTCCCCTGAGTGCATGAAGGTCTGCAACTCCAAAAAATTCGATTCTATTGTACAATATTGAAATCATGTCTTGAAAAAAAAGTGCTATTTTTTCGTAATTTTTTGTCGCTAAATGGGGCTAAAAAGTGTATAAAATAACTTTTTTTCCACAATTTCAGACATTCATGCACTCGTTCAATTTATAATCTGCAAAACACTTTTTAGAAATCAAAAATCGGTTAAGTAGTTTTTTCGAAATCGTGTACCGCGATTTTAAAACCATTGTTTTGAGAAAAATCGATTTAAAGTTTGAGTTTCACATACAAAGCGCGCCCGAGCGCGCTGGTTCAATCAATCATATTTTCCATAATATTTTGAGATGGGTCATGAAACTTTGGGAATATACTCCCAAGACGTTATTCTAGCAACCTATGAAAAAAAAAAATCGATTTTTTAAAAATTTTACATGAGAAGCCCCCCTTAAATTGAAAGAGTAGATTCTCGCCTTTCATTTTTTAATAGTCAAAAGACGTAGCCAGACTTAACCTACTTATTAATTTTCCGAGAAAAATTGGTAGAGCCACTTTAATTTGCGCATTTCTTTTAAATCATTTGTGTCATCCAAATAATTTTTCATTAAATAAATTACAAAATATTTAGTTATAACGCAAACTTAAAAAAAATCTGTAAGAAAGTCATATTTTGCTTAAATTTTTTCTAAAAGCTGCAACTGAGCTGATATTTCTCCTTTGCAGTCAATCCAATGAATAAATATTTAACAGCTATACATAAAATTTATCAAATAAGATAAATAGTATTGCTGCAACAGAGCAATGGAAAATGTGCCAGAACTGCAAATAAGTTTTCAAATCCTATGTCATGCTGACCTGATGACATGACATATGTACATGCTTATATTGATGCGAAGGACATTAAGGACATGCAATATTTGTGCACGTCTCATAAGAGGTGAGAGCTTGATGCTTCAAATTGTGTTGTTGTACGATGTGCAATCAAGTAATCCAACAGACAGCCTTAATTATGCTGACATGTTTAGTTGGTAAACAGATACCCTGCTAAAAATCCTTTAGTATGTGACTTATATGACCGAAATAATGCTGAAGCCAATCCTTTCCCATTGATTGGAGCAATAATTTTTTGTTTTACAAAACGGTCACATTTTAGCTTCCAGCTAAGCATGTACGGATACATAAATATATAATAATCGATTGACTTATTAGTCGATGGAATATTTAGTTTCTTTACTTTGATTATTGGTAATTTCAAATGTTTTGTTTGAACTTCAATTAATTTAATGACAACACTGCAACCGACTGCTTGACAAATTTACATACTTAAGAACTGACATAGTGCAATAAAATACTTGACCTGGTTTGTTTCAATATACGCCAGTGTTAAATGCATGAATTTTATATACATACACGGAGAAAAATTCGTCTCATAATATATACTCCACTCCGGTAGTAAACAAATGAGGAGTGGCCGTACCAAGGGGCCTAAGTACCATTTCGAGGCAAAAGTAGTGTCAGAATATGAAACGGGTGACATTTTGTTAGAAATTAATAAAACTGTTTTCTGTTTCCACCAAAAATTTACTTGATAGTGTGAAATTGATGTTATTATGTTATAAAAATTATAACAGTCAAATAACCAACTGTTAGGCACATAAAAAGTATGACATTACTTTCGAAATGGTACTTAGGCCCTTTGGTACGGCCACTCCTCAAATTATAGAAGTTAACATTAAATTTCGAACACAAATTAACTTACGTCTGAACTTTTGATGGGTGCGAAAAGTAATATTTAATTCAAATTGCCTACATTTGACTTGACTAATTTCTTTCAAAAAAATGTAAAACAATTTTAATTTATTTCAATTTTTATTTTGGCTTTATAATTTTTTGTGTTTAAACTTTTCTTTAGGTAAATATCATAAAAGCACAAAGCCATTCTGACTTTAAGATTCTAGTAAAAATAGACAGACATTTAGTTTATAAACAAATTTTATACCTTTTCAACATACGCGCAAGTTTCTACCTATCACACGAACGGACCATGGTTCGAGTCCTAGTGCGGTCAGTTGGTTTTTTAAATTTTTTTTTTGTTTTTTTGAACTTTGCAGTAAGATAAATATTACTCCAATGTATTCAAAAAAAAAAAATACTACACTCGAAAATTCTAAATTGTCTAAAACAGTAAGGTAAAATGTATTTCAGTGGGGAGTTGTCACTCTTCTGACTTGAAATTCTGTTAAAATTTATGAAAAATAAAGAAGCAAGTATTTTTTTTTTTTCTCCGTGTATGTTATTTATGAGATTGCATGTAAATATTTGTTGATATCTATTGATTGCTTGGGTACTAAACATTTGCAGACCGAATCCATTTTATTTTTTTCTCAGATTTTTACATAAATTTGCCTAGCTGTTTAGTGATGAGCAAAATTAGTGTTGATTATTGGTCTGGGTCATGGTAATTTTGTGAGACCAAGACCAAGACGCTGATATCAATGCAAGACCAAGACCAAGACTGCTGTGGTCTCAGTCACGATGATCACCAAGACCAAGACTGCTTTTTGGTCTTGCGAATTTATAGTTAATAGGTGTCCCATGCCCCTTTCAAGCATAAAATCATATCTCAATTTGAAATTTGGCATATTAAAAACCCAACTATGTACTTTGTAAAAATAATATTTGGAAATTTTGAATACTCAAGAATTTTTAGAAGTTTTTTTAAGACCAAGACTTATTGACCAAGATCAAGACCAAGACTCAATATCTAAACAAAGACCAAGACCAAAAATGACTGTGAAAGATCAAGACCAAGACCATAGCAGTCTTGCTATGACTACTATGGTCTAAGTCTTGGTTTGCTCATCATTATTAGTTTTGCGGAAACATTTTTTTTTTTTTTCGAAGCTATGAGCATGGAACTTCAGAGTGTCAAAATAGTGTTTTTACGAAAATTCGATGTAATTTTTTATTTTTTTTCTAAGTTCCGCCATTTTGTCAAATATTAATTTTTTTTAATTTTTGTTGTTTTAAGATTCTTGTAGCATTTTAAATGTTATTTTGATTTCCATTTTTAAATTTTGAAAGTTTACGAAATACCGCATGCGGGCCGGCCCATGTTTAGAAAAATATTAAAATTAATTTTTCCAAAAAAAATTTTTTTTTTTCTTAAAATTTTTCATGCGGAACTTTTTTAGAAAAACGAATGCTCAGTAAACAAAATTTTAGGAAAAAAAAAATTTTTTCGGAAAAGCCCTTACTTTCAATGATAAAATATTGGCATTAGGAAAACGAAACTGTTTATGTTCTATGAATCCCATTTCGTTTCATTGGAATCCATTTATCTTTCAGTGGTCCATGACCATGTGATCAAGTGCCCATATTGGGTTTTTAGTATGAAAAGTCCTTATTTTCAAGGACAAAATTTCGGCATTAGAAAAACAAACTAAACTTAACTGATACACTGTTTCAAATACTGTTTTATTTTCAATGGATCCCATCTAGGTGACCAAGTGGCCATATTGAGTTATTGGTATTAAAATTCCTTATTTCCAAGGAAAAAATCCTTGCTTTAGCAAAAAGAAACTACATTAATCTGATGCATTGTTTCAAAAACTGTTTTATGTTCTACATATCTCATTTAGTTTTACTGAAACCCATGAATGTTCCTGTAAGCCATGACCAGGTCACGAAATGGCCATATTGCGCACTTCAAAGCTAAATGCTCAAAACACAGCTAAATTTTACTTTAAAACAAGAATATCTGAAAATTCTCAAATGATATGACAAAACTGGTTGCGGCATCGTTTTAAGCATGTCATATACCTTCAGAATTCGGAATCAGAACATACATATGTAACCTGGTCTACGAAAAGGGGGCTTACGTGCGAAAATAAGTTCTGGTGAAAACAGCTGGAAAACAACTTTTAGAGGTGAATTTATGCGAATCGGCAAAAAATTGTAAAATTTTTTTTTTTTTTTGACACCTAAGCACCCTTTTTATAGACCAGGTTATATATAATGATTACAAAATATGGCGTCGCTTTCAAAAAATATATACACAATGTCCCAAAGGGTAGAAAACTACCCAGCAATTTTAACATCGGATATCTCAGACATGGAAATCCCGATTAAAATTATTTTTTCACATACTGAAACTACCATCCTTTGGCAATTTTAAATATTAAAATATTTTTGATTTTTTTTTTTTTGTTTTTCAAAATGGTCTTCCTGGCGACTTTCGGTTAATGTGAGGAGGCGGTTTTGGCGTGATGAGCCCAAAATTATCGTGATACATAAATGATAGCCAACATTTCAAAGATCAGAATGTATCAACAAATAATTTTTAGAGTTTCTAGTTTCATAGAAATCCCTACTTTAGTTTAGGGGTAGATTAATACCCCTCTGGGCCAATATGGGTTAACGCAGACTGAAAAAGAACTCTGGTTCAAAATTCGCTGCAAATAAAGTCTTTTTTTTTTTGACTAGTACGTTTATTTATTAGAAAAAGGCAAATACAAAAAAAGTTTATACTACGTAACAATACCCACTATATTTATGCTAAAAGCTCTCAAAAACGGTCAAGCTTTGTTGACACAAGTTTTATGAAATAGTTTTCATACAAAACGAGTTATAAGTCCTGCAATTAAGAAGTTTATTTTATAGAAAATGTTATAAGCCACAATATTGCCTCACAATATTTTTCTCTAAATGTAATCGTTAAAAAGATATTTGTAAAAAACTGATTTTGGACGCCATTTTTCCAATATGGCGGCGCGAGCGAACACGACTCGAGGTAGCAAAGTTGAAATTCTGAAAGAGCACATCGAAGTCTATAAAATAACTCATTTGCAAAAATCCCGCAAAACATTCCAGGTAACATCATTTTATTCTCCCAAATGATTGTAGTATAACGTTTTATTTTAAAACTGAAACAGTACATAAACATCAGATGGAAATATATATGTCATTTTGATATCGCTTATCTGAAAATTGTTGCTATTTACTACAAGAACCTGTCATTTTATATAATGATATTAAAAAATTTCTCGCATGCTACACAAAAAAAGCATAAACTTATCTCAAGTGAATGCTGCTTCGAATAATATTTATTTTTCTCTTATCAATCAGTTCGTAATGCCAATTTCACAAAAAGTCACCGCATTAAAGAATAAGGTTCAGTGTCACACATAAAAGCAAACGCGAAAGTTATGGCTAAGCAAAGTTGAAAATCACACGCGAGAAAATAAAAATCAAGAATAGTTTTAATTATCATAATAATTACAAAAAATTAAATTTAATAATTTTATATAAACGAAATCCAAACAAAAGCACTACACTTTTGAAGAACAACAAGTTATGGAATCACTCTCTGAGAAAAATGTGAGAAGAGAACATTATTTAATTCAAACTATAGTAAAGAGAGTAAAGAGCTTTCAAAGTTTGCA
This sequence comes from Calliopum simillimum, assembly GCA_951812925.1. Classification (NCBI taxonomy): domain Eukaryota; kingdom Metazoa; phylum Arthropoda; class Insecta; order Diptera; family Lauxaniidae; genus Calliopum; species Calliopum simillimum. The sequence continues at coordinate 96,121,488 of OX638371.1, forward strand.
ATCAGCTGTTTTTGTGAACAATTACTAGCAAGCAGAATTAATATTACCGGCATGATAGACAGCTTCGGTATTTACATACATATCTATATTTAATTCAGATTAAAGTGCTAAAGTACTAAGTACAAAAGTACTGGACTTGGAATTTCAGGAAAAATGTTGTACTCCTAAATCACTTAAATATTAAAACTTATTAGAAAAGAGAGAAAATCTTGCTCCATAAGCTCCAAGAAAAACTGAAATATGCTTTGAAAGTAGCAAAGTTTTAAAGTTCTTAAGGAAAAAATTTCACTAAACAAATTTTTCTCTCTCATTTGCAGTTCAGCGAAATAAGCATACCAGTGCCATGGGGTACCTTGGCTGGACGCTGGTATGGCGATCAACTGTCACGCCCTATACTCACTCTACATGGCTGGCTTGATAACTGTGGTACATTTGCTAAGTTGGCACCACTACTCACGCCATATGCTAGTTTACTTTGCATCGATTTACCCGGACATGGTTACTCCAGCCACTTACCTGCTGGCATACTTTATGTAAACGTAGAATATGTGCGTATTATATTACGTATCATGGATGCCTACAATTGGGATAAAATCTCGCTTATGGGTCATTCTATGGGTGGTTCTGTATGCTTTCATTTTGCATCATTTTATCCAGATCGTGTTGATATGTTGATTGGCTTAGATATTGTAAAAACATTACATATGGGACCTGATATAATGCCCAATGTACTTGGCTATATTGTTGATCGGGCATTGATCGATAATGAGCGAATCGTTGTGGGATCAGGGATGGATGAACCACCCAGTTATAGTTTTGAGGATTGTGAACGTTTATTATATGATGGTACAGAAGAATCCGTTGATATGGAAAATTGCAAATATATTTTGGAACGTAATATCACCAAGTCAGCTAAATATCCCAATAAGTATTATTTCTCACGTGATGGACGCGTCAAGTATATGAATGAATTTAATCCAAATGATGCGTTGGCAAAAGTAATGGCTTTGCGTATTTGTAAAGTGCCAATACCGTATATAGTGATGAAGGGTGGTGCTACACGTAATCAGAGTGCAAAAGATAGCCCACTCGATGATTTGCTGCTTGAGAAGAATCCGTATTTTGAAATACATACAGTGCCAAATGGTACACATCATTTACATCTGAATCATCCGGAACCTGTTGCAGCGTTGATCATTAGCTTTTTGCAAAAATACCGACCAATAGAACAAATGAGGCAAGAGGAGCAGAACAAGAGAAAAGTCAAGGCGAGGTTGTAGAGATATAGCGGTTTATATGATATATATGTAATTAATAAAGAAATCGATAGGAGTATAATAAAATAATCCAGAAAACTATTTTTTACATACGGCTTCAAATAAATGTCCCATACATTTTTGTCCAAATTTAGATATTGATATTTTTAAAGCTCTATTAAATTGTGTAAAATAAATTCTAAGAATCTCTGGAGTCTACCTTCTAAGCTGTCAAGTACCTAAGAAATTTTCTCAAATCACTAGTCAATACAAGAAACCTCACTGCTTTTCATAAACAAACAAAATTTCTCCCAAGCTACTCAAAATAGCGCCTTGTTATCTCAGCCATATGTTGCTAAAAATAACTTTTTTTTACTTTTTCTTTTCTTTGGTTCTGAATTTAAAGTTCACTTTTGCGATCAAAAAGTCAACGCATTAAAAAATAAGGTTCAGTATCAAATTAAATAACAACCGCGAAAGTCACTCCAAAGCAAAGTTTGAGAGATATAACACGCGAAAAAATAAAAATCGCGAGTAATTTTGATTACCATAAAAATTGCACTACACTTTTGAAAAACAACAAATCAATGGAATCACTCTCTGAGAAAAATGTAAGAAGAGAACATCATTTATTTGGAATTATAGTTAAGAGAGCTTAAAGAGCTTTCAAAATTTGCAATCAGCTGTTTTTGTGAACAACAACAAATAATTTAGCCGGCATTATCGGCGGTATTGACATTTTACCATAATTCAGATTACTCAGAACAGAAGCACCAAAATATCGCGTACAAGTACAATTGTTATGACCGAAATATGAACTTTCAAGCATTTGCTACCTTTACATATTTTGAAGTTCATGAATTTTATATGAAAAAAGGCAATTATTTCCTAAATTTTTCCTTCCTTTTGAATCAATTTCTGGAAATTGCTGAAGTCAAAATCCAGAAACTACATTCTGAATATGCTGCTTACAAAGTTTCAAAGTCTCCATGCGGAGGAAAATGTATAACACTTAACAAATTTCTTTCTCTCATTTTCAGTTCAGCGAAATAAGCATGCCAGTGCCATGGGGTACCTTGGCTGGACGCTGGTATGGCGATCAACTGTCACGCCCCATACTCGCTCTACATGGCTGGCAAGACAATTGTGGCACTTTTGCTAAGATGGCACCACTACTCACACCATATGCTAGTTTACTTTGCATCGATCTACCCGGACATGGCTACTCCAGTCATTTACCCGCTGGCATACTTTACTCAAACATGGAGTTTGTGCGTGTTATACTGCGTCTAATGGATGCCTACAATTGGGACAAAATCTCACTTTTGGGTCATTCTATGGGTGGCACCGTATGCTTTTATTTTGCATCAATTTATCCAGATCGTGTTGATATGCTAATTACTTTAGATGTTATAAAATCTATTTATTTAAGTCCCGAATTCACGCATCGGATGTATAGCCATGTTATTGAACGTGCACTGATCGATAATGAGCGAATCGTTTTGCAAACACAAATGAATGAACCACCCAGTTATAGTTTTGAGGATTGTGAACGTTTGTTATATAGTGGTTCACACCGGTCAGTTGATTTGGAAAACTGCAAATATATTTTGGAACGTAATATCAGCAAGTCAGTTAAATATCCCAATAAGTATTTTTTCTCACGTGATGGACGCATCAAGTATTCGTATGAATTAAATCCAAATGATGAAATGTCAAAAGAGATGGCATTGCGTATTTGCAAAGTGCCAATACCGTTTTTGGTGATGAAGGGTGGTGCTTCACGTAATCCCAGTGCACTAGATAAACCACTTGATGGTTTTTTTCTCGAGAAGAATCCATATTTTGAGCTGCATGAAGTACCAAATGCTCAACATCATTTACATCTGAATAATCCGGAACCTGTTGCAGCGTTGATCATTAGCTTTTTGAAGAAACATCGGCCAATAGAGCAAATGAGACGTGAGGAGCAGAATAAAAAAAAAACCAAGGCGAGACTGTAGAGATATAGCTGCTTTTAAGATATATACGTTATTAATAAAGAAATCCATAAGATTATAATAAAAAAATTCAGACTGTTTTTTTTTTGCATACGGCTTCAAATAAATTTCTTATAAGTATATTTTTATATTTTTGTCCAAATTAAGATATTGATATTTTTAAAGCTCTATTAAATTGTGCAAAATAAATTCAACGAGTCTCTGCGGTCTACCTTCTAAGCTATCAAGTATCGAAGATATTTTCTCAAATCACTATTCAAGAAACCTCATTACTTTTCATAAACAAACAATATTTCTCCCATGCTACACAAAATAGTGCCTTCTTATCTCAACCATATGTTGCTAAAAAAACTTTTTTTATTTTTTCTTTTCTTCGGTTCTTAATTTAAAGTTCACATTAGTACGCGATCAAAAAGTCAACGCATTAAAAAATAAGGTTCAGTGCCAAATTAAATAGCAACCGTGAAAGTCAGACCAAAGCGAAGTTTGAGAGACATAACACGCGAGAAAATAAAAATCGCGAGTAATTTTGATTACCATAAAAATCAATGGAATCACTCTCTGAGAAAAATGTAAGAAAAAAAACATTGTTTGTATGAGTTAATAGTTAAGACAGCTTAAAGAGCTTTCAAAATTTGCAATCAGCTGTTTTTGTGAGAAACAACAAATAATTTAGCCGGCATTATCGGCTGTATTGATACTTACACTTAATTCAGATTGTTCAAAACAGAAGTAATAATATTTCAAATACAAATACAAATGTGGACTTTCAAATATCGGTATATTATTTTCTAACTTAACATATTATGAGTTCATTAAAGAAGTAAGTGCTTCAAATCCTTTCTAAAGTGCATCTTTTTCACCAACAAGCGCTTTCGTTCCATAAGAACTATTTTTTTTTTATGTTACATGTCATTGGATAAAAACGCTCTTAAGCTTACCGCAGCTTTCCGGAAAAAGGCATTTTGAAGCGTTTATTTGTAATGCGGCAGTAAGCGTTCTTTCAGTTAAAAAAAAAAAAAAATGAATTGAACCTACGACCGTCCGTGTGATAGATAGAAACAGATTATTTTTACTTACTTTTACCAACTGGTTACACCGCTACACCATTGCCCGATACGATGAAGAGTTATTAAATTTGTATATTAAGCAAATGTTGTCCAATTAAAATTTGATATTCGAATGCTTCTTATAGCCTTACATAGAATCATTGTTTAATTGAATTGAAACTGATTATAAATAAGAGAAAGGAAAATAGAAAAGTGATATAAAAAATAGCTGAATAAAAAATATTTTAATAAAAAAAAAATAAAAATAAAATCACCCCCGGGGTTCGAATCCATGTTGTCCTTACTGCACACGATGAAAAATACGCATTATAGTTTTTACTTCGTTGGGCCAGCAAACAAATTACAGTAATTAACACTAAATTGCAAACATAAATTACATTACGTAAGAACTATTTGGTAATAATTTAATTTACTTTAAATTATACTTTCAGCCAAAAAATGTGTGAGCATTTTGAATTTATAATTCTAGTAAAAATTATTTTATTTTTTTTCACGCACAAAAGAGTGTCATAATTTTCACTCCACTCGAGTAAGGTAAATATATTAAAAATATATATATAAAAGGACCCTTAAAAACGGGATATAATGGGTTAAGATGTTCAAATAACTTAATGTAGAATAAAGCATGGAACAATATTTTAGAACATCTTAACCCATTATAAACAAGTTTTTGGAAAAAAGGGTCGAAAAGACCCTTAAAACGCTATATAATGGGTTAAGATGTTCACATAACTTAATGTAGAATCAAGAATGGAACAATATTTTAGAACATCTTAACCCATTATATCGCATTTTTAAGGGTCTTTTCGACCCCTTTTTCCAAAAACTTGTTTATAATGGGTTAAAATGTTCTAAAATATTGTTCCATGCTTTATTCTACATTAAGTTTTTTGAACATCTTAACCCATTATATCCCGTTTTTAAGGGTCCTTTTGACCCCTTTTTCAAAAACTTGTTTATAATGGGTTAAAAAAATTTCCAAAAATATTCTAAAAAAGTTTTACTAGGTGGCACCGAAATAAAAAACCGTCCGGACGTTGGAAACCGTCGTTGACTAAATATTTACGCCCGATTTCGTGATATTTTTTCATAATAAAAATCAAAAATTCGTTTTTCATGAATAAAAATAATGTCGTAGCGCAAAAAAAAATGGTACCACTGGATTCGTCAGAAAAAATCCTAACAAAATGTGTAATTCAAATTTTTCCAAGATTTTTTCTGTTCAATTGTGGAGTGCTCAAACAGGGGATTTGGAAAAATTTCGACTTTTTTGAGCTGAAAAGTTCACTTAACGCCAAAAATGAACGTCTGATCAGAAAACTAATGATGCCATTCGATTTTACGGGAAAAAATACATAAGAATCCATGTCTTGGATTTCAGTTTTCGACCTACTACGAAGTTGAGAATTGATTCACTTCGGACCTATGAGCATGCATTTTTAAACCACGTTTTTCAACCTTCTGAAATATATCGACACCCCTTCCCGTCATCTCTCAGAGCTAGGGTGGCGGCAATTTTCATGCCGATAGTTAAACTTTACAATTCTGCCGGTTGCGCGACAAATTTTAAACTTTCGTCCAAAACGCACCGGTCTACCCTATACGACATTCCCCTAAAAATTTTATAACTCTTCATCACAGTAGCGCATTAGGATATGTATCTACCTATCACACGGACGGGTTAGGGTACGAGCCCAAGTACGTTCAGTTCGTTTTAAGTATTTTTTTGTTGTTGTTGTTGTTTGAACTTTACAGTAAGGTAAATATCAAACCAATTTTTTCAAAAAAATTACTAGCAAGCATACATTCTGAATTGACGAAACCAGTAAGATGAAATTTACTTCAATGGGGAGTTGTCACTATTCTAACTTGAAATTCTGGTATAATGAAAAATAAAGTAGCACGTACTTACTATTTTGTTTCTTTGTGCAGCATTACAAAAAATCACTGTGTAAGTGCTTCTAGTGCTTGGTTCAGAAGCGCTTGAAATTTTTCCTCTTGGGTGCATATTATATGAAAAATGGCAATTACTTCCTCAATTTTTCCTATTTTGTATTTTATTTATTTAAAAAATTTATTTCGAAATCTGATGACCCTCGCATATTCTTCTGAATTAATTTCTGGAAAATTTCTGAAGTACAAAATCCAGAAACTACAGAAAGCTGAATGCTCTCATTCTGAATATGCTGCTTACAAAGTGTCAAAGTCTCCATGCAGAGGAAATTATATAACACTAAACAAATTTTTTCTCTCATTTTCAGTTCAGCGAAATAAGTATACCAGTGCCATGGGGTACTTTGGCTGGACGCTGGTATGGCGATCAACTGTCGCGCCCTATACTCGCTCTACATGGCTGGCTTGATAACTGTGGTACATTTGCTAAGTTGGCACCATTACTTACACCATATGCTAGTTTGCTTTGCATCGATCTGCCTGGACATGGCTACTCCAGTCATTTACCCGCTGGTATACTTTACACGAACATGGAATTTGTGCGTATTGTACTTCGTCTAATGGATGCCTACAATTGGGACAAAGTCTCACTTTTGGGTCATTCTATGGGTGGTAACGTATGCTTTTGTTTTGCATCATTTTATCCAGATCGTGTTGATATGCTGATTACTTTAGATGTTATAAAAACAATATATTTTAGTCCTGAATTCATGCATCGGATTTATAGCAATGCTATTGAGCGTGCATTGATCGATAATGAGCGAATCGTTTTGCAAACACCAATGAATGAACCACCCAGTTACAGTTTTGAGGATTGTGAACATTTGTTATATAAAGGTTCATACCAGTCAGTAGATTTGGAAAACTGCAAATATATTTTGGAGCGTAATATCGCTAAGTCAGTTAAATACCCCAATAAGTATTATTTCTCACGTGATGGACGCATGAAGTATCAGTATGAATTAAATCCAAATGATGAAATGTCAAAAGAGATGGCATTGCGTATTTGCAAAGTGCCAATACCGTTTTTGGTGATGAAGGGTGGTGCTTCTCCTAATCCCGGTGCACTAGATAAACCACTTGATGGTTTTTTCCTTGAGAAGAATCCATATTTTGAGCTGCATGAAGTACCAAATGCTCAACATCATTTACATCTGAATAATCCGGAACCTGTTGCAGCTTTGATCATTAGCTTTTTGCAAAAATACCGGCCAATAGAACAAATCAGACAAGAGGAGCAGAATAAGAAAAAAGTCAAGGCGAGGTTGTAGAGATATAGTAAAACTAATGTAGAGCTCATATTAGGTCTCACTCGGCCCAGCTATGTATCTATACATTGAAAGACAGTTTTATAAATATTATAGTAAAATTTTAACAAAAATTACCGTGTTTTTCTTAATTTTTATATATTTTACAATTACAGCATTATAAAAATTTAAATCAAATCTTCTTATGATAAAAAGTAATTTTTTATAGGAACCGCATGCAAAATTAATAGGTATCCTTTATACTTAATGAATAATACCGCATTGACCGGTATATCTTCATATTTCTAAATTTTTTTTATTAGTGTTTAATTTTGGCCTTTTTCATATAGTATATATTGTATATGTTTTTACACATTTTAAAGGTTTTGACTATGAGAATATGGGTCTATATGAAATAATAAGTTACCAATAAATTTTATATCAATTTTTTAATAGTAAAAATATTCACAGACATATCCTTAATGGTTATAAGTAGGGGAAGGGTACCGGTTGTGGGCACCGTATTGTTTTCGACTCATAACTTTTGAGCAAATGTATATTATGCTGACATATAAGTGTCAATGGAAAGACCTTAGCTAACTATTGATGAAGAAAGGAAATTGATTTCATCAATCAAAAAAATAGTGAAGTGATCATTTTTGACAAAAAAAAATTTTGGGTCCGGTTATGGGCACCCTTAGAAAATCGACTAAAAATAGGAAAATAGTAAATTCAAAGCAATCGAGAAGAGACGAAAGCTAAATTAACTTATTTCGGAGACATTGACTCATAAAAATTTAACAAATTCTGCTCAACGGCTTTCACAAAATCAGCGTCACTAAAAACGTCTGGATCGAATGGCATCATACCTGTTGCCCCGAAACCAGACTTGATTATCTTCTTATTGGTTCTTTCCTTTCCACTAAAAAAGCTTAAAATGGCATAAGAATACCATTAAGATTAGTAACGTTGGCATCCACGATGATATTTCAATAACACACACGCTTTAAATAAAAAAAGAGGGGCACCCACACCCGAACCACATCGGGGCCCATACATGACTTTGATAGCCACTTTGATAAGTAATTAGCAAATTGTGTTGTGTGAACATTTTGGTTGCATTCGGTCTTGAATCACAAAATGTAATAAGTTTACTGCATAAATGGACAGTGTTATGCAAAAACGAGTCAACCCACTCGAAATTAGTTTTGAGATATTTAAGTTTTTATGTAGATGTCGTAGAACAAATGATATGAAAATGTCAAACAAATTTTGTTGTTTTCAACCTCTTATTAACAATATTAAGGTTCGGTTTTTTAAAAATAGGTGCTTGTTCATATTTAGAATCGAACTGTATTCATAAGTCGAAAAAAATTTGTTTGAGGGTTGACTCGTTATTGCATAACAGTGTCCAAATATAGATTGCATTCAGCTTTTCGATTGATTCACTTCGATTAATCGCACTTGGCAAATTATTGAAAAAAACTTTTGTGTTGACTTTTACGCATTCAAAAATTATTTTCTTCTCAGCTTCAAACAAATGCGTCTGTTTGCTCAGGTAAATGCACAAAAACTTCATGCTGTCATAGCACTCGCTTAACATTTGTCAAAACAGCCGCATTTGTTTTCTGTCAAAAGTTAAGGGGGGTACCCACACCCGGACACTGCCCGCTGGTGGTACTCTTCCCCTACTAATTTTATATCTTTTCATCATATGGGCCAGTAGTGCAGGCGATATGTTTCTATCTATCATACGGACAGACCATGGTTTGAATCCTAGTTGCGGTCAGTTAGTTTTTTTGTTTATTTGAACTTTACAGTTCTTGTATGGTTCATTACTTTTTTTTTAACTTTACAATGGGTAAGGTAAATATCACTTAAATTTGTTCAAAAACATCCTTAGACTGTAAGGCCATTCCAAAATTCTCAATTGAGTGAAATAGTAAGATAAAATTTACTGCAGTGGTGAGTTGTCATTATTTTAATTTAAAATTCTGATTAAATTTATTAGAAATAAAGTAGTAAGTACGTACTATTTTTTTCTCCGTGCATTATTTCATTTTTATAAATTTTTTACCCATTGTTCTAAGCATTTCTTATCTTTGGTAGGTGCTTAATGAAATTTTTTGCAAAATATTTTTGTGGAATACTTTAACCCATTATTACCCAATATTTGAAAAAAAAAATGGCAGTTTTTTTCTACTCAACAAAAATCCATCCCAAATTTAGTGTTGAAACGTGTTATAATTATTGTTTATTATTATTATTATTTATTATAAATATTAGCACATAAGTACATAATAACTATACTACAAAGGTTGCGAAAATTTGTCACCTCTCCTAATGACAACAGTATGGAATTTGCACAGCTATTTCAAATTGCCATTAAAAAATCTACCTAATAAAATTATGTGATGTCAAATCTGAAAACGCTCATAATATCAAGTGTGAGATAAAACAAAGGAGGTACTGCGATTTTTATATATTTCTGGCCTCATAACTTAGCATATAGCATTTGTTTTGTACGTATATAACCTTTGCTTATTTTTCACATACCTGCAAATAATTTTAACTTTTGACATTTAGTGACTATTTTTGTATTCACATAAAGTTAACTTTTCTTCAAACTTTTCCATGTCATAATTTTCCTAGCTTTTTTAAGAAAACTTCAAATAAATATATAATTTTTGAACTTTAAAACTGTATATAGTTAAAATTTAATTCAGTCGTTATTTGAAAGTTTTCGGCTGCTGAACGTACGTGGTCAACAAAACGCTTTTTTATTCATAAGCAAGGCGTCTTACGATAAAAATTTATAAGGCATAAAAGGTTGAAAATCATCCAAGGGATGTGTGTGAACTTTTTTCGAAATTTTTTGGAATGTTTTCAAATTCAAATTTCACTTTCTTTGAAAGATACCTTGCTTTTGAGCAATAAAGCGCTTTGGCGATCGAGAGATTCCGAACGAACAAGAGTGAAAAACGCGACTTGAACTTCCAACTAAAAAGTTTTGAAACGGAGTAGCGAATCGCTTTGAAATAATTATTTTTACTAGAACTGCCCAATGGTCCAAATTTTACCACAAACGTATTGAACAATTTTGGTACTTTTTGGACAGTTTTAGTACTTTTTTTGATATTTGGTACAAAATAGAAAAGTCAGTGTCAGTCAGCCTTTTGTCTTTCTCTTTGTGCTGCATCCTCTTTTCAGCTCTGTGTGACCGCATATTTTTTCGTTGTTAATATTGAAAAATTTGCATTTAATTTTATCTGGCTTAATGGCAAAATACTAAAAATATTTTAACTTTGTACACATTTACACACAAATACCTTTCTAATGGTGTATAATTTAAAGTTGTGCTCCATTTCTAACACAGTAAGAAAGCTAGGACAAGTTTTTGTCTTGCGTATTGATATATAGATACACATTTTTATAAAGTTTCAAGCATTTCTGGCCTTTGGTGACCAATAGTGAAATAGAATATTTTTGTGGTACACTTTAAACCATTATAAACCAGTTTTTACAAAAACACAGTTAAAGAGTCCCATAAAAACAGGATAGAATTTTAGAGATTCGCAGTAGGGTGAAATTTCGGAAATATTTGATAAATCGTACGACTCATTTCGAGTATTTTTGAGATCGTTATAAAATAAAAATCGTTACAAGCGGAGATTTTGCCTATAATGGCGATGAGCGACCCTTTTGTTGAGAAGGAAAAATTCATGGGGGTCGGTGAAAATTTATTTCGCTTCCCAGCCATGAGGAATTTTTTATTGTATAGGAGCACCCTCAAAGAGTTGAAAAATGGGGTAGTATGTTTGAAAGAAATGTTGGGGAGGAAAAATTAATGGAGGTCGGTGAACATTTTTCCTCTCTCCCGGCAATGACAAATTTCTTTGATATTTTTATCAAAATTTTTTATGGGAGTCCCTTTAATTAGTGGAGAAAAGGCTAATATGTAAAAAAAAAATTTTTGGAGAGGAAAAGTTATTAAGGGTCGGGTCCTCTCCCGGCAATGAGACATTTTTTTTTTATATTCTAATCAAAATTTTGTATGGGAGTCCCCTTAAGGGGTGGATAAAAAGGGTTAACACCATCGGAAAATTGTTGAAGATGAAAAATTAATGAGGGTCTATGAAAATTTTTCCTCCCTCCCGGTAATAAGGAATTTTTTGATATTTTTATGAAAATTTTGTATGGGAGTCCCCTTAAGGAGTGGATAAAAGGGGGTAGTATGTTTGACATATACATTGGAGAGGTACAGTTAGTGGGGGTTGGTGAACAATTTACCCTCTTCCTGCAACGTAGAATGCTTTAGTGCTCGTTCACTCTCTTGTTTGTTAGTTAAAAAATTTTAAAAAAATGGACCCCATCGTCTTTAAATTTGTCAAATACACATATCGTCGGCTGAGTATTATTTTGCCGTAAAGAGACGAGCACATGTTATCTGCTTTTGATTTTCAATGAAGCGGCGTTTACGGCAAAATAATACTCAGCCGACGATATGGCAAAAGCCAAATGCTATCCGGTTACGTATGTAATGCCCCATATATTCTTGGTCAGCGTCACCTTCTGAGTCGATAAAGCCATGTACGACTGTCTGTTAGTTGAAATTGTTTTAATATTTTTTTGGGATAATAATTTTTTTGGAGAAAATTCGAAAAAATTTAGTATTCTGCTTCCGTCGTGAAAGTTAGCTTGTTGGATTGAAAATGAATAAAATCGGTTGACGAACACGCCTACCACCCATACAAAAAATATATTCAAAACGCAATATTTAAACCATTATTCGCGATAGTAAATGGAACTAAATAAATAAATAAAAAAAAAATTAAAGCAATCATAATACACATAAGTACTTGGTATAGTAAGCTTAAGCTCTGAGCTTTTTGATATAATCCAAACCAATTTCACTCAGACACTAAGGACATTAAATACAAGCTCCCAGCATAAGCAGGGCGAAACCGAACAAGAGGGCGTGGCATATCATCGTGGCAAACAAAATTTACATAATTCTGCAGTGTTATATGAGGTTATGACCATATTTCGCACAAGTGAAATTTTTCTCGTACAAACAACATTTTTAAAATACTCCAGTGTAGGGTATTTAGTTTTAGGCCAGGCCAAAAGCAACGCCCATACAAATTTTTTTTAAATATTAACCGCTGGCTTATCTTTAAGATGACAGTGCATTTCATGGTTATTAAAAATTAAAATGACAATATTTAGAATTTTCTGTTTGAAGCGAATGGTTTTACGTTTCAAGTGAATTTTTCGCGTGTTAAGTTACATTTCTTCGCAATCTTGGCGCTTTTGTTCCCAATACTCTTCGATTACACTACAAGTGAGATAATTTACAAATTTTATACAATTATTCAACATCAGTTCTTGCGCTCTGTTATAGGGGGAGAATATTGCTTAAAACAAGTCACTCTCCTTTATATTTTGTATTCTTTCCCAAAACTCGGCAATATTTTGCTTTTCAATTAAAAATTTCTAATTGTGACGAGCAGTTTAAAAGCGCACACGTTTGCAGTGGCAGTGTAAGAAATAATTCGCTATTTAGTAAAAAACAAAAAAAGAGAAAAATAATAAAAGTAACCAAATCACACGAGATAATCATGTCCCGGTATGAGGTAAAAATATCAGCATTTTAGCTTATCGCATTTTATCGCTTGTTTAAATAAATAAATAAAAGAAGTGAACATTACTTTTTCTCGCTCCCTCCCACAGCAATATGAAGAAGTACAAATACCCGTGCCGTGGGGTTATATTGCCGGTTGTTGGTTTGGTGATCGAAAAACGCGCCCAATACTCGCTCTACATGGCTGGCAGGATAATGCAGGTAGCTTTGCACCTCTAGCGAAACACATAGCACCATATCGTTCCGTCTTGGCAATAGATTTTCCTGGACATGGACGTTCCTCACATTATCCGGCAGGAATACATTACCATACTTATGATTATGTTGATATTGTGGTGCGAATTCAAAACTACTACAAATGGTCGCGTGTCTCATTTATGGCTCACTCTATGGGCGCTTCAATAGCTTTCATATACGCTGCATTGTTTCCGCAACTTGTTGATATGATGATTGCTATTGACAAAGTGAAGACGCGTTACTTTGATACAAATTTACAGGTAGGAAAATTTGTGTTGTATGTTGAGCGTTTATTTAGAAGTTTAGAAAGATAGATTAAGTTAGCTTCTTGTTATTTGTATCGAACGAAATCGATTCAGCCTAGAAATATGCCATTGAATTTGCAAAATATTTAATGAACAAAAATTATCTCTGTGCAGCCGTTGCATGAGCTATAGACTTTAACCCTGCTGTTATTTTTTCTTTTCTTTTTTCTAGGATCATGCCTGTTTAGTTTTTATTAACTTTTGACTCCAAATTAAATTATAATGAGGAAAGGCTTCTCATATTAAAGAGTTAAATTTTTTTGAAGCGGACACAGTATGAACTAACTTGCTAAACTCAAACTTTTTTTGGTTGTTATTGTATTTGAAGAGTTTTTGATCACGATTATTTTTTTTTTTTTAATTTTTTTTTTTTAAGTTATGAGCATATGGGCACGGCCACGTAAGGCGAAGCTATACAAATTTTTTTTTTTCTTTAAATCTCTCTCTCATTTGCCCATATTTCATAAGTTTACATCTAATGCTGTCAAAAAATACCATTTTCAAGTATGTATATAAGTTGATTTAGGGGTGCTTTTTTCATAAAAACTTACTCTTGCTTGTGAAAAGAAAAAAAAATGCCAAAAAAACCAGTCCCGGTAAAAATTTGCTTTATTTTTATTGTATCAATGCAATTTTGATTTCCTCAGAGAGAAAATGTTTGAAGTTAAGGATTTACATTGATATTTTGAAGGAAAACCAGTTGCTTGTGCATATTTATTGGCGATTAATTCTACCGCAAAAAAAAAACATAACGTTGCCAACGAAATATATAAAGAAGTTTCTTGTAGCGGAAGTTAGTGGGTAAAATATTAAAATGCAATCACCCTTTACGAGTATTTTCAGTCTAGTTTCTGAATTCATTTTAAAATTACCTAAATAAAGTATCTAGCATGGTGAACATAGCCACAAAATATGTGTAACGTTCCCAACATTTTTTAATCAAAAATAATAAGTTATATTTTTCTACTAAAATTTCTTCTGAATCCACGCGATGAGCTGTGTTGAAAGGGATAGAAATTCCTTACAATAATTTAAATCAACCAATAAGAACTGAAGAGGAAGTTATGGACATAAATCACGCTAATTGCTATTTTGAGATCTATCCAAGTGCATAGGATATCACAAATATTTCGTTCCTTACAAGATTTTTGAAGCTTCCGAAACAACCTAGTAATATTTTTGTTACATGTACTAAATTTCGTACATCTAGCTTAATCCGTTCGGCCACCTGTCAGGGCTCAACATAAAAATCTGAAAAAACCTGATAAAAATTTATTTTCGATTTCATTTATTTTTTTTTTTTTTTTGTTGAACCCAGACTGGTGGCCATACGAATTTAGCTAGATGCATGAAAGTTGATACAGATAACCACAATATTACTAAGCTGCCTGAGACTAAAATTGGACGTGATCGGTTAATCTTCACGCCTACTTCCCATACAATGTTTTAACTAGCATATATGGGAGGTAGGCGTGAGCATTAACCGATCACGCTCAATTTTAATCCTGATCAGAAAATGGCTCTCAGTATTATCTGTACCAAGTTTCATGTATGTAGATAGCGTTGTCCTTTTGGGAGAAATCGTAATTTCAAAAAAAATATATATCGATGTCTTGGAGCAAAAAATGTGTACTGTAGTGTAAATGGGAAACTTCCAAGGAATGAAATATTCACATATTTTCATCTTTATGGATGTTTGGACTGTTTGGCTGTATTTTCCCTCAATGTATTTATGAAAATTCGTACGCATAACGTTCCCAACGCTTTTGCATAACGTAACCAACGTTGTTTTTAAGTTGATTTGACCAATTTATTTAGTTGAAATGAGTGTTTTTTGCATCAATTTGTTGCATTGAGCTTGATGGTCACAAGATTTTTAAAACGCTAAATAAAATTAAAACAATTTCATTCCGCTATTTCCCAACGTTTCGCCTATTGGTTTTAGGCTTCCTCAGGGGTATATTTATTGGAGCAAAAACTACAATGAAAATAAATTTTTTAACATTTTTAACAAATGACACTTAGAAAAATGCACTTACATTAAAATTTACATTGAAATGAATAGATTTAATGAAAAAATTTTTAATAAAAATACAATAAAAACATTAAACATTAAAACATTTATGACTGTTACAAGATCACACTATAAATCATTAAATCTATTCATTTCAATGTAAATTTTAATGTAAGTGCATTTTTCTAAGTGTCATTTGTTAAAAATGTTAAAAAATTTATTTTCATTGTAGTTTTTGTTCCAATAAATATACCCCTGAGGAAGCCTAAAACCAATAGGCGAAACGTTGGGAAATAGCGGAATGAAATTGTTTTAATTTTATTTAGCGTTTTAAAAATCTTGTGACCATCAAGCTCAATGCAACAAATTGATGCAAAAAACACTCGTAACCAACGTTGCTTTAACGTCTATAAATCCACCAAAAATAATATTTTCTGCAAAATTTTAAGTTCAATCATAACTTTGATCCTTTACCTTCAAATTATAGATGCTGTTCGGGAAAATACATTACTAGATTCGCAAACTTTTTAGAAAATGTGCACTGACCTCAAAAAACGCTTGAAAAAAATAAAATAACGTTCCCAACGGCACTTAAACTCTTATAACTCCAAAGCCATAAGCGATAGACAAAAACTTTGTTCCTATAAAATATTGGCCTTAGCCTTATTACATGCACTTTAGATATCATGATGTTTGATTATTTTTCAAAGAGACATGGGCAAAAATATGCGTGCGAACGTAACGTTCCCAACGGTGGCCGTGCCCATATGAATTTTTCTGAACATCTTTTTATACCCTACACCCAGGGTATATTCACTTTGTCCTTCCGTTTGTAACGCAGAGAAGGAGGCGTGGCAGGTATAGAAAAGTATATATATTCTTGATCAGCGTCACCTCCTGAGTCGATATAGCCATGTCCGTCTGTCTGGCTGGCTGGCTGGGTGGCTGGCTGTGTGTTGAAATACACTTTTTGGGAAAACTGAGCAAGATAATTCAATGAAATTTGGTACACTGCCTCCGTCGTCAAAGTTAGCTCGGGGGATTGAAAATGAGCAAAATCGGTCAACGGACACGCCTACCGCCCATACAAAAATTATATTCAAAATGCAATTTTAGGAGTATTTTTCACGACAATGCAACCACAATACATATAAGTACTACGAATTGTAAGCGCAAGCTTCAAAACGCTATACTGAAAGCGTTTTTTGAGATATTCGAACCAACTTTGAGTCATAAATGAAAGCTCTCAGCAAAAATTGATTGAAATCGTACAAGGAGGCGTGGCACTTCCCATATAAGCAAAAGTTTCAAAATGATATACTGAAAAAGTTTTTTGAGATAATCCAACTAAATTTCACTCTGACACTAAAAACTATGAATGCAAGCTCTGAAAAAAAACTGGGTGTACTCGCACAAGAGGGCGTGGCACCTCCCATATAAGCAAAAGCTTCAAAACGCTTTACTGAAAGCGTTTTTTGAGATATTCGAACCAAATTTGATTCAGACACTAAAAATTATAAATGAAAGCTCTCAGCAAAAATTAGGTGAAATCAGACAAGGGGGCGTGGCACCTCCCATATAAGCAAAAGATTCAAAATGCTATACTGAAAGAGTTTTTGAGATAATCCAACAAAATTTCACTCTGACACTAAAAACTATAAATGCAAGCTCTGAATAAAAACTGGGTGTACTCGGACAAGAGGGAGTGGCCCCTCCCATATAAGCAAAATTTTCAAAATACTGCAGTGTAGGGTATTTATTTTTTGGCCAGGCCAAAATTTACACCCTTACTAGTTTTAAATTACGATTTCTCGGTTAATATTGAATAAAAATTTTTTAAATTTTTGAGGTAGGATTAAAAATAATTCAGAACCTTTTAATAAATAAAAAGATTTTAAATCAATACCTACCCATAAATATAAACAAAATTTGTATACAGAATTGTTTTCTAAAATCTGCATAACATTCATATGAAAAAAAAATTCGAGGAACTTTCATTAATAAAAAAGTTACGCGTACTTAAATGCCGCTACATAGACGCCTTGCCTATGCAATTTTCGCATTTCACCGCTGCATGCCGTTTCAGAACAACCAATCATAATTTATGCAGAAATTGAAAATGCAAGTTAGAACACGCAGCGAGAGTAAATGTGTGAATCACATGGGCAAGGCGCCTATGTAGCGCCCAAAAAATGTAAAACGAGACAGCGCCCATTTATTGAAATGAAATATCGCCCAAAACAAAATGAAAAAGAGCCCAAAAGCGAAATAACAGCCAAAAATTAAATGACGTAATAACGCTCAAAAATATAAAATAACGCCAAATAACAAAACCGAAAAAACGCCCAAATTATTTCCATATAAATTTTGGCGATAGTCATATTGGAAATAACTCCCAAAGTTTCAGGTTTTCATAGAAATAAATTTTGGGCATTATTTCCAATACGATTATCGCCAAAATTTATATGAAAATAATTTGGGGATTTTTTCGGTTTTTGTTTTGGGCGTTATTTCGTTTTGTTTTAAAACGAAATAACCACCAAAAAACATAACGAAATAACGCCTAAATTATTTTCATATAAATTTGAGCGATAATAATTTTGGAAATAATGGCGCTAGGAAATAACCCCCAATGAAATAACCCCAAAAACAAAAACGAAATAAAATTGGGAGATAAATATTTTTTAAAAATAAATCGAAAATACGCCCAAAATAACGCCCAAAAATATGAAAAAATGCTCAGAAACAAAAACGAAATAACGCCCAAATTATTTCCACATAAACTTTGGCGATAATTATATTGGAAATAACGCCCAAAAATTATTTGAATGAAATTAGTTTGGGCGTTATTTCGTTTTTGTTTCTGGGCTTTATTTCGTTTTTAAACATAAAATAAAATGAAATAACGTCCAAACTTTTTTTATTTACAAAATGATTATCGCCCAAATTTATATGTAAATAGTTTGGCCGTAATTTCGTTATTTTATTTTTGGGCGTTATTTCGTTATTTTGATTTTGGGTGCTATTTCGTTTTGTTTTAAGGCGACATTTCATATCAATTACTGGGCGTTATTACATTTTTATATTTTTTGGGCGTTATTTCCTACTGCCAAAAATTCGTGCGAAAATTTGCGGAATTTCTTGGGACGTTCTGCATTTTTTTTTTTTTGTCTTTTAAATTTTCAAAAAACTATAAAACTTCTAAAAAATTTCAGAAAAAATTCAGAAGCATTGCTTGAAAAACTTTGAGCATTTTATGTGTTAAAAATTTTTTTTCGAAAGATGCCTCGCTTTTGTGTAAAATGTTGTTAAAGAATATTATTTCAAGTGATGCTGTATCCTAGTGGTTTGCAACATTCTTACGCTTTAGTTTCTTTATCTTTCCCCATTAATATTTATAAAAAAAAATTATAATGAACTTTTAATTTATTTTTCCTTTATATAGATTTCATATTACAAGAACTTAACTGTTACTCAGATACATAATGATGCATATCTTCTTTATACTTTATTTCCATAGATTTTCATGCTAAATCATCTCAATGAAAAATTACTTATTGAAGATGAACGTCTGATGAAGCAACAGCAGCAGGATATTCCACTAGTTTTACCAATGTACAGCTTTAAGCAATTGGAGAGTTTATTGCATGAAGGATCTGGCGAATCAGTTGCACCCGAAAGCTGCAAATATATTTTAGAACGTAGTGTAACACAATCGGATAAACATCCTGAACATTAT
Organism: Calliopum simillimum; assembly: GCA_951812925.1. Taxonomy (NCBI): domain Eukaryota; kingdom Metazoa; phylum Arthropoda; class Insecta; order Diptera; family Lauxaniidae; genus Calliopum; species Calliopum simillimum. The sequence continues at coordinate 96,140,953 of OX638371.1, forward strand.
TATTTCTCACGTGATGGGCGCATTAAAGTCATATGGGAATTTTACACAGAACCAGGTCTAACGCTTCAACTGGCAAGACGCATACGTAATGTCAATTATTTGGTGATAAGAGCAGAAAGTTCATATCACATAGGTGATGTAGCAAAACCAGTGCTGGCAGTACTTCGCGCAAATAATCCGAATTTTGAACTTTATAATTTCCCTGATTATACACATCATTTGCATTTGAATAATCATGAGGAAGTCGCACGTTATGTTGTACCTTTTGTGCGCAAGTATCCACCGACTGAAGAGTTGGTTACCGGTTTGAAAGAGCAATCGAGCAAGTTGTAGTTGATAGTCATTCGGTTATGGAAATGTTAAAGTGTTTCGTTTCAAAACTTGAGAGATAACTTGGAACTTAAGATAAGAGTGTTGTATTGTAAACAAAAAACTTGGCTGGCTTTCTGCAAAAAGTTTACGAACTGTAGTGGAAAAATTAAGAACAAATTAAACATTTTTAACTGATAATTATTTGTTTGCTCTTGTTATGTTTTTGACAGTCAACTTACAAGTGTTTTTCATTGTAACGTAGACATCATTCGATGGTATGACAATGTGCTACGGCGCATTGACTTATTAGCGTTAACTTTTCAATTTATATTTTAAACTTTATTACCAAACTTAAATGCTCAAAATCAAATAGGAAGAATATAGAATTTTCAATCATTTTTGTTGAGTTCGAAGTTCTTGACAGTTTTACTGGACACTCATGAAATGATTTAGCCGTAACTCAACTCATTCATCATGTATAAAACATCAAATAAATCTGTAAACAGCCGTAAATCATCTCATAGATCTCATGTAGAAACGCACTATGACATTATGCAACTTTTAACTGCATTAAGATTGTTTTAGATTTTTTGATCTCTTTCAGAATCTGCAAAATGTTTTCAATTTTGGAAGTTTTGTTTATTTTTTGATTTTTTTTTTTAACTTCTTGACAAATTCGGACATATGTGTTAATGATGAGCAAAATTAGTTTGGTTCTATGCACTTCCTAGGAGTTAAAGGAGGATACACACATACATACAAAATTAGTCTTTTTCTTGGTTCTTGATCTTGGTCTTGGTAATTTTGCAAGACCAAACACCCAAGACGCTGATATCGTTGCAAGACCAAGGTCTGGCTGAAGATGATCATCAAGACCGAGACTGCTTTTTACTCTCTCGAATTTATAGTTAATAGACCAAAGACCAAGACCAAGACCAAGACCAAGACCAAGACCAAGACCAAGACCAAGACCAAGACCAAGACCAAGACCAAGACCAAGACCAAGACCAAGACCAAGACCAAGACCAAGACCAAGACCAAGACCAAGACCAAGACCAAGACCAAGACCAAGACCAAGACCAAGACCAAGACCAAGACCAAGACCAAGACCAAGACCAAGACCAAGACCAAGACCAAGACCAAGACCAAGACCAAGACCAAGACCAAGACCAAGACCAAGACCAAGACCAAGACCAAGACCAAGACCAAGACCAAGACCAAGACCAAGACCAAGACCAAGACCAAGACCAAGACCAAGACCAAGACCAAGACCAAGACCAAGACCAAGACCAAGACCAAGACCAAGACCAAGACCAAGACCAAGACCAAGACCAAGACCAAGATCAAGACCAAGACCAAGACCAAGACCAAGACCAAGACCAGGACCAAGACCAAGACCAAGCAAAGTGTATTTTTCAGAGAAGCATCTGGATGGCGACAACAGCAACAAACAAAATACTCTTAGCGAGAGCACAACAAGAAAATGACATTTTGCTGTCAACCTTCTTGATGGTTCTAGTATCAATTACAAAAATAAACATACTACTGTACATAAACCCTTGATATTTGCTAGGAGTTACATAGAATGTTCTCTTTCCAATAGTTACGCTTATTATTTTTTAGCTCTACTTTTGTTCTGTAGGGCTTTAATTCATTTTACATTAGATGTTGTTAATTGTTTGTTAAATCAGGATACAATTAAGATTTGTGTTTGTGTATTAAAGTCAAAATTGTTTCGAATTAAGAAATTTATTGCGTTGATTTTTGAAGTTCATTACTTTTCATCATACAATGATAATGGCATTCTTAGTCCGGCTTTAACGGACCTGTTAGTTGTCCTTTTTTAATTCAAACGACATCCTAAACATTATTTTTGATTTTAACTTATAACTAATGTTTACCATTGAGGATTTGAACATCTGGATCACAAGTGTTCTACGATACGCATGTTAAGGAGTATATGTGTATGAAGTAAGCAAAACAACTTTCTCGGATTGAATCGGGAATAGGCTTGGAGTTCCGGGTTTTTTGCAGAGATTTTGTTGCGGTCCGTTTTTTTTTTTTTAAATCCCCATGTTTCGCTAACTTCATATGAACAACTTCATCGGATGTGATCGGGAGTAGGCCTTAATTTTGAATGACTTTTGCAGAGAATTTGTTGTTGAGAAAAAAATATTGTTGCGCTAAAAATTAGGGAGTTATGAGAAATTTTTATTTTTTTCAGTGTAACAATTGATAAATTTTTGCTTAGAATTTGCAGAACTCTCGTTGCAAATGATAACAATAATTTTGCTGCGATAATTTTCCTTCAAAAATTTTTCGCTAACTTCATATGAAGTTTAAATTTAAAAATTAGTACCTACATTATTTGTCTTACGTAAGATTTTTATCGAGTTCTCATCCTCCTGTGTAAGCAAAAATAAGCGACTTTGGAGCCCCCTCCCTCTTTAACATGCCTACGTGATGTATTGGGTATTTTTATCTAAAAATGTTAAGCTTGCAAGTTGGCAACTCGACAGCTTCAACAAGATAACTAGCTATAATTGGCGGCAACAGCTGATTTTTACGCTATTTTCTCACTTTGTTGCTAACTGATAAGAAATAGCCAAATTTAAAGCATATAAAAGGTATTTTGGAGAAATCGCTAACGCTTGTTGTCAACAGCTTCAAATACTTTGCTGGTGGTCGGTCATTTCACAGCCAATCTAAGAAAGTTTTTGTTTATTTCTATTACTTTCAGACGCAAATAGAATCATCAAAGTGGAATCACCTTTTCAGTTGAAGTGGTAATTGATAAAACTGAATATGAGTTCGATTGAAAACCGATTAAAGCAACCTAGTTCATGGTCATAATCTGTAGTCAGGCAACAACTTGCGAAGTAGCAGCAAGTATATAGAATTTAAGACAGAGCAATATACCTTTGTACAAATTTATTTCAGTTTTATTTGAAAGAAAGAAAAAAAAAAAAAAAATGATTGTCGCAACAAATGTAAGTTTTAACTAAAATTATTGTTTTTCTTTTAACTTTAATCAAATTTTTGTTTCTTCTTATTTGCGCAGAAAATCGAAACAACAACAGTTTATCTAAAATCCCAACAGCAGCACTTTGGTGGAACAGATAAAACGAACAGTTCGAATAAACGCCATAGTGCCAATGTACAGGATACGCAATCGCTGGCAAATCTATTGGCACTGAGCATGGACAATAGAACGCCGCAATTGCGTTGTAAACTGTGAACATTTATGCCTCATTTCTGAACATATTTTTAATTATAAGGAATAGTTTAGTTTTAGTTTAATTATTTGAATTCAACTTTAAATTGAAATTTTATGTGATCTCTGGAATAGTGCATGATAAGAATGGATCTTAATTATTGTAGTGAAAGATACTTATTTAATTTATTAAGTTAGTTATATGCACATTAATGTTGACCAATAAAATATATAATACTTTATATCATAACTATCTCCGACTTTAAAAAAGCTATAGGCAAAAGAGTAAAAAAAAAACACAAGAACTCATATTTTGCGTTTTTTTTTTTTTTTTCATTTTTGTTTCAAAATTTTTGGTATAAGAAATTTTTTCTAAATTTTTTAAGTAAGCCATTTCGATGGAAAATTTAATTCTCTACAAAAAGTTTTTTAAAAAAATGTCGTGCTTCGTTCGCTAGATATTTTGAAAAAACGGTAAAGAGTGCATTTCCGCCCCTCTCCGATTTCCACTCTGTAATTTAATATCATTCCGCGGTTTTTTCATCTAAAATAAAAAACTGTGATCCTCTTACTTCCTTTTAAAATTACCTAATCAATAGACTATATATACGATTTTGATTATTTATTTTCTGGCATGGAAAATTTTCTCATACCTTAAACTCCGCAGTCAAGCGTAAATATCGTAAAAAAAAAATTAAGCAAAAACAAAAAAAAGCGCAAATAAAATTGCAAATAATAAACAAACAAATATTGTACCATACCGAAGTGTATGTGCCTTTCCACTTCAAAAATATGCTATGAATAATAAATTAAATCGATTGCGGTTGCATATTATCAGGCTCTCTTGATTTGCATGCACAATTCCTTTGTGCACCATACTGCTGTGACCAGTGGGAGCATTTCTTGAATTTTTCATATTTTTGCTATGCCCTTTGCATAATGTCCTTCATCATCTATGTGGATTTCTTCTTTTACTCGTTTTACTCACGTACTCATAGGAATCGGCGCACCACCACTCGGCTGCAAACAAACTTTCATTGTATTTTTGCTCTTTCCTTTTCTTTCCTATTCCTTCACCTCACTTCATTTTGCTTTAGTTTTCGAAATCACATCGTTGGTTTTAATTTTCTTCGCTATCAACGACGACGACGCCATTGCTATTGCAATTGTTGGCCATATATAGGCGCCATTTTTGACAGGTTTTTGTGTAAATGTTTATATTGTCATTGGTCCAGCCGACTTAGTGACTGCAGCAGAGTTGCAAAAGTTGGATTAAGTATTTTTTATATGGATTTTAGAAATTTGTTTTCTTCTCCTTCTGTTAATCCTTGATGGAACATAGGGTTCAAAGAAATCATCTCCGACGAATGCGTTCTTCTATTTAGACTTAAAACTTTTCTTTCACAATTCTACTGAATCTTTAATGTCCTACTCCAGCGATATTTTTTAAATTACTTTTGGTCTACAGTATTATTGAATTCCATTTAAGGGTTCGACGAAAAACTACGCTGGGATTTCTTCGGATACATGGTGTCTCAGTTCGAACTTTGCTTATGTAGCTTGATAAAACTAGCTGAGAGTCATTCATTCATTCATTCATTTATTCATTCATTCATTCATTCATTCATTTATTCATTCATTCATTCATTCATTCATTCATTCATTCATTCATTTATTCATTCACTCACTCATTCATTCATTCATTCATTCATTCATTCATTCATTCATTCATTCATTCATTCATTCATTCATTCATTCATTCATTCATTCATTCATTCATTCATTCATTCATTCATTAATTCATTCATTCATTCAATCATTCATTCATTCATTCATTGTCATGTACCTTGAACTAACTGAGAGTATTTCATTGGATTTAAGGCTTGAGTTCCGTTGTACTAAATGTTGAACCTGGCACTATGATTCGTACTTAAAGGTTAGTTCAACATTAATTGGAAAATTTACTGTCACTTTAACATTAAATTTCATACAAAACTTTTACTTAACTTTATGTCAAGTTTTAGCTTAACATTCTGACTATAAACCGTTGATCTGCTAAGCTAATGCATAGACCATTTTGAAATTTTTAACTCATTATTCACATACTACATATAAGCAATATTTCGATGTTCAAATAATTTCGGAAAAATTGATAGAGCGTACTAAAATTCTGATTTAAAATATATGTTTGATTCCACAATTTGAAAGATAAGAAAATTTTCCCCACAAAACATTTCGATAGTATATCGTCACTCTTAGGCCAGATTCACGAATGTGAAAATTATTGAATTTGAGAAATTGCTATTTGAAATTTTTTTATATATTAAAATTATATGTAAATTTAGCTTTTTCGTGTTATAAGCTTTGCATTCTCTGCTAAACCACTTTAGATATAGCTTTCATACTTCTGGCATAACTTTATTGAACCATTTTGTACAAGAAAACCACATTAGTGCAAAACTGAAAAATTCGCACTTTCGTGAATCTGGCCTAAGAGTGACGATATCAACCTCTGTTAACCGCTTCACTTAAGATGTCCAATAAATCTGTAAAAAAAAAAAAAAAAAATTAAAAAAAAAATGCAATTGCTTTACAACTCTGTTACTTGCTACCTTTGGCGATATCTCTTTTACTTTGCTTGAAGCAAAAACCTTTTATTGGAAGAAAATTTTGATATTCTGCCAATTGGGTCAAGCTTAGCACAGCATGATGCAGTCAAGGCTATTAAATTGTCACAGTGCAGCAGCCAACGAACCGAAGAATCTATGTTTATATGCATGTTTTATGTTAGAACCGATATGAAGTTTTTTGTGTGCGAAAAAATATGAAAATAATTGGAAGTCTTTGTAATTTTGAATGGCTGCATTGAAAAATGAAAAGACAACATATGACATTTATCGATATTCTATTGGTTATAAATTTTGCGAGAAAATCTTGCCACAACCTTAATAGTTTTTATAACATACAGCCCTACACCATGGGTATATTCATTTTATTCTTACATATACATTTCGTTGTTATTGGCCCAATTAAGCCCTTTACAACGATATATAATTTTTAGACTCGGATATCACCCGTCGAAGTTATGAAAAAAAAAAAAAAACGATTTTGTTTTCCAGCCACTGTCAAAGTAAGCTTGCAAATATGGGGTGGTTTTTCCAATTATTTTTTCATTGATCCGGCCTATTGCACTTCACGTACATATTTCTTCATCTTGACTTGTTGTGAAAATCAAAACAGCAACAATTTCAAGAAACGGATATACAAGCAGAGTTGACACAACTTCAGTTATAGAAGAATATGTAAAGCAACAGGCATTTTAGAAATACCCTAGCAAACATTTGGAAGAATTCTGAATCTCTTATGTATTTATTTGAACTTGGAATTCTATTTTTAATTTAATATATTACCTACTAAATAAATAATAAATATTTTACTACTAAATATTTTATTACTTAATAAAAAAATAATATTTTTAAGTAGCTTATTTATTTCGGTGCTCCATGCATATATATCAAACCTTATCCTTATTAGTCAAACAGTTTCAGAGATATGTTGAATTTTGCTTCAAAGAAATGTCTTTTTTTTAAGAATAAACATGTGAAATTCGTCCTAAAGGCTCATGAACACATCGCCAATACGAATACATCACAAAAATCTAGAAAAAAGATCTCTTCTATACAACTTCTGCTACAGAAACTGTTTGCTGGGTCAAAAACCCTTCATGTGAATACATAAGTATGTTAGTACTTGAGTTATTTATCTGTGTTAAAACCTGTCACATCCAACACACTTCAACATAATTTACTACTTTTACACTACTATTAACACTGTTGCTTACTAAGTACTGTTTTTACAGTGACTTATATATACTTACATATGTATAATTGTACGATTCCGTACTGAATGTAAACATTTTGACATTTTCTCTGTGACATGTTGATTTGATATGCTATGATTTTACAACTGAATGCATTAGTAATGGAAAATACAAGAAAATATTTGTAATCAATATTAGAAATTGAAAATGCTTAACTCAATTCCAAGAATATACAATTTACAAAATTTCCAACTCAATTTCTCCATTTTGAAGAAATGAAGAAATCGGTTCTGTTCATAGGTATCGATAAAAAAGCCAATTTTCAATACATTTTTGATAAACAAAAGTTCACAACATTGATTTTACACCATTAACTTTGAATATCATCAAAATTTTTTTGTAATTTTAGTTTTTTTAAATTATTTTATTATTATTTTGAACAATAGTCGACTTTGTCAACTCATTTTTGAAGTTACAACCTAAGTATATTTTAGTTAGTTCTCCATGCAAAAACTTGGCAACTTAAGTTGTTAACTTGTACACGGGACAAAAATGACAAATTGAGTTGGTAACTTGACTTAAAAAGTTATTATTTAATTTTTCTTTAAAAATCAGTGGTTGTAAGTCCTGCATACCAACGTAATGTCCGTAGAATACCAACTTTTCTCATGGAACATTTGGTTGCTGAAACAGAACATAAGTTGTAACTAGATTTACAAGTCATATGTATTCATTTTTATCCAAATTAAAAGTTGAAATTGTTAATTTCTCTTCTAATCGATTTGGAATAGTGATAAGAATTTAATAGTCGAAAAACCTTTATTTGGACTACAGATTTCCAAAGTAAGTAATATTGCCTTCCTTGCAAAAAATCGTCGGATTCGAGGGTGCACTGTAGACTTTTTTTATTACCTGTAAGGTGATACAGTTTAGTATGCATATATGCCTTCGACTTGTTTATTGTAAGTCAAAATGAATTACCTTCCTTCAGCAAATGAAAATGTTTACAGAAAATTTGTTTTGTACTTTTAACGTACTTTTCGAATTTTAAATAAATTTTATAAATTTTCCGCACGTCATTGTCTTGTCTCGTAGCATAAAATGGCGCGTAAAATGGCGTTAGTTGTTTATGTACCTCCGGTTGCTTTTGCCTGCTTCCTAACGACATACATACATACATATATTACTATTCATATGGATAATGAAATATTTTTGGTAACAACACAGCCAGCAGCAACAGCAACATCAACCGGCAGCAGCCGTTTAAGAAAGTTTTGCATTAATTTCATATGCAAAACTACGTAATGTTGTTCACAAATGTCAATTACATCAACTTTGTTGTCTCTCATATGAATATATGTACATATAAACATATTTATGTATATCTGCGCGTATACGTAAATAACGTATATTTGTATGTCAGCAATGCTATGTAGTACGTACTAGTTTTCGTATAAAATTAAACTAAAAAATTCTACTGAATAAAAAAGTTTTATGCAAATTTTTGTTCTTCTAAATTGCTGTGGTGAATATTTTGCTGAAACAATTTTTCGCCACGTGTACCTACATATATATTGTATGTTGATTTATTATGCAACAACAAGAAGAAGACAAATTTAAAGCAAAATTTAGTTTGTCAACATTTACAGGTAAATATTTTCCAAAGCCACAAACGCTGGGTAAATTTAGAAATTTAAGTAAATTTCTTAAAACAGTTGATTAAAAAAAAAAAAAGCCTTCATAATGTCATGAGTGTTACGGTCTCCAGAGTCAATTGTTAATATTGAGGTATATGGAATTGATGTTAATGTCGCTAGTATTTTCGGCTAGCAGCTTAAGCAAAATCCATAGCAAAAATGTATAGAGCACAGAATAATGCCAGTTTATGAATAAAACGGAAGTTAGAATCATGCAGAAAATTATTTCTTGTGTCATATGGTTGAGTTGCATAAATGCAACCATATTCGACTCATACGAACGCAAGCGCTGTCTGAAGTTCAAATAACTGTCATGAAAAAGTGAGGACACAAATCGGTACTCTCACTTGCATCTACAGGTGCACAATATAATTGTATTATTATTATAAATAGTATTAAAGGCACTTCAGACTATCTGAGTAGTCATATGCGTTTTTTTATGTTTTTCTGTATGATTTTTTCTCTGACTGTCAAATTTTTATTGTTTTTAATTTCTATTGTTGAAATTGTTTCAATTTTTTATTTTTCAAACAACAATTAAAAATTTGAAAACTCCTATGACTTCTCTTTTTAAATAGATTCAAATCTAATGCCAAAATAACTCATGTGAGTTTTCTTCTGATAAATCATTTGTGAAAGAAATTTACATTCACACTATCAGAGTTGCCATGTTTGACAACTCATAAGAGTTTCTGTATGACTTCTCAGATAGTCTGAAGCAGCTTTTAATAGCAAAAAAATCTAATTAAAATTAAAATAAAATATTGAATTACTAGTTAAATAAATTGAGAATTAATTTAAACCTAAGGACTAAGTTCAGCAAATACTTGTAGGATAGTTACTTCCAACGCACTTGGCAACTGATCGTACATCCGCTTGATGGGTAGTTGTACAAGAGTTGGATGATTACCGCTTATCGCAGCAGCCCTGGTTTCAAAACAGTGAGTACCAACTGTCGAATATTATCGTATAAAGGAAACAGCTGATAGTGAATGACATTAGAATGGTGAAATACAAGTTCCGGCGATGGTATCGTTCTCTCGTGATACAATTAGGTAAGACATCCTTAGCCGGAACTTAAGCTTTCAAGTGAAAATCAAGAAACGCTTATATGCAGACACTGATTAGTACGATAGGCTTTGTTTTCTTAGAAGTTCCTGACCTGACCAGAGAGTGCAGCGGTGGTGCGGGCTCTCGTGAACGAACAAAACCAACGCGATCAGGTAAACTGAGGACAACTGGGAGGCAGTGGCGGCGCAACTCTCCTGAGTCCTGACATCTGGATGGAAATACAGGCCAGCGATGCGAACGCGACAAGTCCACGGGGAGGTATACGTAGTGGCGGCAAGACTTCTGATTTGGTTGACATTTTACCCAAGTCTTATTCTATTCATTATACTATCCATCCCATCTTTCACCATAATTAAACATCCATTGTCAACGTAAATAGCTTCAATTTATTTTACCATTGCTTTTAGGATAAACAGTGAAATCAAAGATAAAAGTGAATTGAAAAGAGTTTCTTCTTGGCGAGGAATAAATTTTTGTAGACAAAACCTGGAAACCGACGGCTGTTCTCAGACTAACAGCGAAAAAGTTTTGTTACAAAAGTTACAAAACCGCAACCACCTACTATTTAGTCTGCTGCTATGACGAACTGCGCACACAGCGTTGATTTGATTGCAGTGCAATAAAGTTAATCAGGGTGAACTGGTGACTTTTCAAGGCAATGCAATGATATGTAACTTTTAACATTTTTTTTTTGAAGTGAAACTTTTTGGTCGCGAAAACAAATTTCAAGGCGGTTATAGTTTTCTGGAATACCCGTAGATCACACAAGGGCTTCATAGCTAAAACGAATAATATCTAGGTATACTAGAAGGAAAACATCAAAGGTTGACTATCAACTAGCCTTAACTGATAGTTTTTTGGGACACTCGAAGATCACTCAAAGTCTTCATTGTCAAAACAAAGAACATTTAGGTATACTGGGGAGAAAACATCTATATATGACTATCAACTAGCCTTGATTGATAGTTTTCTACGGCGACACCCGAAGTTTTTCAAAGATCACCCGAAGGATTCATAGTCAAAACAAAGAATTACTAGATTCTAGATATACAAGAGGGAAAACAACTATGGCGCACTATCAACAAGCTTTAATTGATTCATTTCCTAGGACATCTGAAGGTTCTCGGAGATCATCCAAAGGTTTCATATTAAAATCGAAGAATATCAAGGTATACTAGGGGGAAAATTTTTATGGCTTCATATCAACAAGAATTAATTGAAAGTTTTCTGTTACATTCGAAAGTTTTCAAAAGTCACCCACAGGATTCTTAGTCAAAACAAAGAATATCTAGGTATACTAGAGGGGAAAAATCTATTGCGGGCTATAAGACAGCTTTATGATTCATTTCTTGGGACACTCGAAGATATTATGACACATTAATATGCCTAGCGAAGCGGGAAAGGAGAGCTAGTATAATACATTTCGCTAGCTATCCAAGCTATACTGATGAAATTTGGAATGTAGGTTCTTAATATAAGTAAATAACAAACACTTGTTGAAAAGTCAGCGTATTCCGATCAATTCCACGTCTACTATTCAAATATAAGTTTTACTTCCTTCACGATGCGTATTTTTTAAACATTTTTTCGGTTGTTTCAATATTTTTCTATTTTGTAAAAACTTTTCAATCCTTTCAACAATGAGAATCCTCAAGAATATCAGTAAAATATGCACAAAGCGTGTTATTAACTTAAAAGAATCAAAAATAAAATTCACAGATTTAAAATTCCATGGAATTGTTGAAAACTAAATTGCTCGCTGACTATGCTCTCACCACCAAAAGAAATTATCCAGACGACGCTTCACGCAGTGATTTGCGCATCCCAGCCATTTACGCTCTTTAAAGTGTCAATGTAATTAAGTCGTCTGGAATACTTTGCTATTTGGGTTCAATTTACCATATTTGTTTTTGGTCTTCATTCACATTCCGCCCTTTTTTTTTGCTGACACCCTCGTCATTGGTGTCAAGTTGATGCGTTGCTGCTGCTGCACTTGCAAAGTCTCTAATTAAAATCCTTTTAAATTGAAGTGCTGCGGTTAATTGACTCTTTGGAGAGTCCTCGTGTTAGTTAAGTGAATGAAAGAAATGAGACAAAATACTGATAAAATGTGAAACTTAAACTCAAGGAAAATTTTGCAAAGAAACAAAAAACAAAACACCAAAGGACAAGTCCAAATGACGATGTAATGGCGATAGTAGATGAAGGAAAAAAAGCGAAACAGAAGCTCAAGTTTTTACAAACTTTGTGGGTTATCCTTAATTTTTTTTTTTGTCATGTGGTCTTGTTTGTACCTCTTTAGGATGTTGCTGAAATTGTCCTTTTTTGTTGAGGTTTTTTTTTTCATGTTTTTGTAACAAGTTTTAATGATTTCGTTGCAAAAACGGAAGCGGAAGTGAGCTTTTCATTTATATTTTCTTTTTTCTTGCAGATTAAATTGAAAAACATAAGAAAATAAAAGCGACAAAAGAAACATGAAGATTTTTTTACTTTAAGGTATGGGTTTCAAGTCTTCAAAAAAAGGACATTAACTTAAAGCAAACAAAGCACTGTTCAATGAAGTAAAACATTTCTTTTAGCCTTTCAATTTCTGCAACAGCTCAACCACATTTTGTGTAAGAACTTTCTTTGATTTCTATTGTAGCGAATGGGCAATTCTATGTTTAAGCTTATATATAAATAAAGTTACGAAATTTACTCTTCATAACTTTTAAAGAAGTCTGGTCACAGTGTTATGATGCTAACAAAAATTCAAAATAATACTATATATGTACCTCCTTTTGGGGCTCAGTTTGCCCTCATACTGAATTTGATCGAATTCTGTGCAGCAGTTCGCCCGTAACAGCAATTTTTCCTATTAAGGGCCTCCTTAAAATAATAAAATTCTAACATCCTAATTTATGGTTCAGCCCATCTCCGTATCAAATTTCCTAAAAATCGGTGTAGTGGCTGTAATGCGCCTTTTTAAACATATCCACATGACAGTGGCTGGTAGAATTTTCTCAATGATTCTCCCACTTTTTTATAAAACGTTTGTTAAAAATACATATTGTGTTCATAATTTAGTGCACGTGTTGAAGATTTTTCTCGGAAGTTCCAAACGGAACAAAAACCATACTTTAGTTATATTTCTGAAACTATTTGATGTAAGTATTTGTAATCAGTGGATCATAAGTAGTCTGAAAAATCCCTAAAATCTACACAACCCCCTCTCCCATACTCATCTGCAGCAGCGAAATCATGACGGAGGGGACACATGACGAAGGGGACATGTCATAAATAATTGAGCATTATGCACACAAACCAAATCGTCAACTCTTGCTACCGGGCACTATCGACTAAATTAAACGGACTCTTCATTCCACAATGATGATGCACCATAAAAATTCCACTTCTCACTAATATTTTGACCATGATGAAAGGGACATCGACTTTTGAATTTGAAAAGTTGTTGAATTGGTCCAGTAACCGGTGGACTCCATCGTCTAGATCATAAGTAGTCTAAAAAAACCCTGAAATCTTCACGACGCCTCTCATACTCATCTGCAGCCGCAAAGTCATGACGGAGGGGGCATTTCATGAATAATTGAGCGTTACGCACACAAAGCAAATCGCCAACTCTGGCTATTGGGCACAATCGACTAAGTTTGACAAACTCTTCATTCCACAATGATGATGCACCAAAAAAATTCCAGTTCTCACCAATATTTTGACCATGACGGAGGGGACATCGACTTTTTTCCCGTACTTTTGTTATTTTGTTTCGACCGCAGCAAGTATATGGGAACTTTTAGAGAGAATTCCTCCATTGGGCTTGATTTCTGTGTTGATGGATTTGAAAAAAACCTGGCGCGGAAGTCCTTCATGATTAACGCGGCGGAATAACCACGGTAATCTAAAATTACCAACGGAAAATTAAAAGTGCGTGGGACAATAGTGATAATGCCACCATCGAGCATCGAAGGGTCAGAGTTGGGCATTCTCCATGAAAGAGGCATCTGTTCTTATAGAACTTAATTATGTTCACATGCAGAACATCAGTGAAATATTGTATTTGGCTAAATCGAGTGGGGAAAAGGCTTAATTGGCAAAAGGACCATGACGGAGGGGACATTTTCCGTAGTTTTCATGCGATTAAACTTTATCAGGACTTCATTTTGATTCCGGGATATATGTTAATTTTGAAACAATGTCATGGCGGGATGGTCGAAATTTTGCTCCAATCGCGCAATACATCCATGGGACAGGTGTTTTTCGGCATTTCGGGACATTCACCCATATATATTTTCATATAAGTTTACGAGCAGATAATAAATGTGTCCAGTATATCATTGAAAACACAACTTCTACGTGGAATTATCCAATAATTTTTCAATTCAAAAAACGAAAAACCAAGCAAAAGCAGAGCAAAAAATCTATGTGTATTTTTAAAGTTTAACAAAGTTTGTTTTTTGTTTGTTTTGACTGTGTAAATTGTTTGTTTTCTTTCATCTTTTCCCTCTGCCCACAATGTTTTCTTCTGCTTTTGTGCATTTTTTTATTTCTTCTTCTTCTTCAAGCCAAGTGTTTGCTACTCAAGTGACATTTTTGCTTTGTGCCTTGAATTGCTATTGGCAGTACTTTCTCAAAGTTTATACAATTTTTTCATTATTTGCTTATTTTTTTCTTTTTTCAGTTCTATATCTTAATACTTAGGTTTCATCGTACGTCTACTCTCCAATGGAATTCTTCAAAACTTGTAAACGACTTGAGCGCAAATTTAGCGTTGCTCCGAGGGTGTCCAACTGAGAACAACGTCAGAAGGAAGAAGAAAAGAAAAGGTCAAAATTATACTTTTATGAAGACTTAACAGGGAGCGCGCAAAACTCATCAAGTATCCTCGCTTTCGCTTGTAAATTAACAGCGTTTGACTTATGAAAAATTCATACTTTTAAATAGTGAAAAGGGAATAGAAAATTGTTTTTAAATTGGCTACGCAAAACAAAAAAAAAAAAAAAAAACCAAAGAAACGGACAAAAATACACTTGCTTATATATAAAAAAGATTGTGGATTTAATTGCGAAAGCAAATTGTCAAGGACCTTGCATAATGCTATTGATTACAATTATTAAAAGATTAATGAAAAGAGATGCCAAAAATAAGTTTATATAGAGATTAGCATAATTTTTAAAAGTCTTTGAACTTACTTTGTAGAAAAGAAATATAAAAATGTAATAAAAAGCTCATTTTTAAAGTAGCGAATAATAAGAGATTTGAACAACAAAGAAATTAAAGTCTACAATTTCCATGACGTGAATTTCTTTTCGAATACTTGCGGCCAACCAAAAAAACAAAAAGAAATCAGTTTGGGAAATTATATTTTTTTTGCAAACTGCGAAAGCATTGCATTATGAAGTCCGTAAAGTACAGGATTATGCCACTTTATAAAACGTAATAAGTGGCAGCTACCTACACTTTTTTCAACCGCAGATACAGATATCCGTTTACTGGATGACCTGGCCCTTTTTCAATAAGTTCAGATTTTGAGAACTTATAACAGAAGCCGTAATATTAAAACTAAGTCTTGAAGCAGTCATTTTTATAGTTTCTAAGATAAAGCCAATAGAAATGATCAATGGCCATCGATTTTATCGAAAATAAATAACCACAATAGGAACCTTATATTTGAAAATTAGGCTAGCATCAATTGCATATCTTGATATCCTTCGTTTCGACTATGAAGCCTTTGGGCTACCTATGGAAACCTTCGGGTGTCCCAGGGAAGGAATCGTTAAACCTTGCTGATACTCCGTCATAGATGTTTTCCCTCCAGTTTTGATTCTAAGTCCTTCAGGCGTCCCAGAAAATGAATCAAATAAAGCTTATTGATAGTGCGCCTTAGTTATTTTCGCTCTTGTATATCTAGACATTCTCCTTTTTGAGTTTTTGACTATGAAGCCTTTGGGTGATCTTGGAGAAGCTTCGGATGTCCCAGAAAACTATCACTTAAGGCTGTTGGATAATTCTTTATAGATGTTTTTCCTCAAGTATACCTAGATATTCTTCGTTTTCACTCTGAAGCCTTTCAGAAACCTTGGAGTGTCCCAGAAAACTACGTTTGCGAAATATATTGGGATGTAAAGAAAAGTGTCGTAAAAGTCGCAAACTACCTTGAAATATTGCATGTGACCAAAGAAGCTTCACTTCAAAAATGCAAACATGATGGCAACTACCGTGAACACTTTATTCACAACACACTGGCTAAGGCTAAGTGAAGAGAATACACAAGAAGATATGAATCCACCCAGAAAGGCATTCAACAACCTTGACAATAAAAATTCGATGTGCCTGGCGGTATCTCGAAGAACAACTTTTTGATATGTATAATGCATATCCCATTGTTGGCATCTTCCCAAATACATGGGAGCACTAGCGCCTTACTTTGACAATCAAAGTCAAAGGTAACCCAGGTTTACCATTAATATACAGAATATTTCTCTACAATTTCGACATCTCTAGAAAACTTCTTGAGAGGTGGGCTGCTATATATATTTCTGGCCGAGGCAACACTAATGTCAATAGCTGAAATCTGGCAATAGGTACAAACCATTTCAAAACGATCAAGATTTTTTTTATGGCATCCGATTTGGCTATAAATTGGCATAAGTAATAGTTGCATAGTGGAAAAAATTACTACCAAATATTTTTTCAAAATTTAAAAAAATGGCGGAGATAT
Source organism: Calliopum simillimum (assembly GCA_951812925.1). Classification (NCBI taxonomy): domain Eukaryota; kingdom Metazoa; phylum Arthropoda; class Insecta; order Diptera; family Lauxaniidae; genus Calliopum; species Calliopum simillimum. The sequence continues at coordinate 96,157,782 of OX638371.1, forward strand.
GGGACTTTGAAAATTTTAGGTTAGTTTTTTTTTGAGAAGCTATAACTTCGGTTGCATTTATCCAATTTTCAATTTTATGGTGATAAATGATTTGTTTTAAAACAGGCTTTAAAAAAAAACTAGCAAACATTTTTTTTTTTTTTTTTTATATAGTTTACACTGAAAAAAAAAATTTAAATTGAGTTTCCCAAAATACGTCCTTTTTAATATTTTTTATTTTTCTTGTAAAAAAAGCTACAAGTGTAACTTACCAGTCCTCCAAAAATTGGAATGGGCCTCCCAGTGGTTCTCCAGAAAAACAATAAAATGTAGCTTTTGCCGCAATTTTTCAGTACAATTTTTTTGAATTTGAAATTTTTAATTAAACGTTAATTTGAATTTGAAAAAAGTGCGTTGGTACTTATATTAGTACTATACAAGCAAAAAAACAGTCAATAAACTATTTTCAGCATTTAAAAATTTTTTTTAATAAAAATTTTAAATTATAAAAATGTACTGAAACATTGCGGTTGAGGCCACATTTTATTGTTTTTCTGGAGAACCACTGGCAGTCCCACTCCAATTTTTGCAGGACTGGTAAGTTACACTTGTAGCTTTTTTTACAAGAAAAATAAAAAATATTAAAAAGGACGTATTTTGGGAAACTCAATTTAAATTTTTTTTTTTCAGTGTAAACTATACAAAAAAAAAAAAAAAAATGTTTGCTAGTTTTTATTATAAAGCCTGTTTTAAAACAAATCATTTAACACCATAAAATTGAAAATTGGATAAATGCAACCGAAGTTATAGCTTCTCAAAAAAAACTAACCTAAAATTTTCAAAGTCCCATATCTCCGCCATTTTTTTAAATTTTGAAAAAATATTTGGTAGTAATTTTTTCTACTATGCAACTATTACTTATGCCAATTTATAGCCAAATCGGATGCCATGAACAAATTTCTTGATCGTTTACACATGGTTTGTACCAATAACATTATAAAGTTTGACATTTTTTAGCATAAACGTACTCACAACGTTTTGATGTACAACCACTATTTGTCTTGCTTACTGTTTGCGCCAAGATTGAACACCCTGTGGTGTTCGTCAAGTTTTGGAACGATGGGCAGCACTGTCCGCTCCTGCTCTTTTTATGTATTATACATATATGTTAAGTTTTAAGTTTTTCAGTTAGTGAAGTGATCTGAGAGAATAAAGTTTGCTTAAACCGACACCGCCGTGTTTTTATTTTCAACCGCACTTTCCCGCGCAATTTAAGTTGGTTCCCAGTTTTCTTTTTCCCTAGTTTCCCAGTTTAAAACCATTCTAATTCCCCCTTACTTTCCATTCCCCTAGACAAACACTTACAGTGAGTTAAGAAAATTAATTTTTCCATTGATAACACTGTTCGACAATTTCGAACTTTTTGTATAGCACATGAGAAAATCCAAAAAATTCTAAAAGCAGACGTTAAAAAAAAAATACCCGTGTTTCGTGATTTTTTTCCAGCACGTCACATTTTTTTTTAATGATTTTTTAAGTTTTTTTAACCACTATATATGAAAAAAACAAAAATACCGCATTCTTGTGTTAAATCGATGAATTTAACTATATTATCCTTACATCTGAGCTGTACCATGTGTTCAGCAAACTTATGCAGGATATTGCGGGAAATATTTTTGTACAAAATTTTAACCCTGTTTAACCCCCACATGTGGGTCATTTTTGCCCTTTTCTTAAAAAGGTATAAATATGGCACCTAAAACAGTGAATAGTGAGTCAGTATACAATTGCTATACAATTTCACTTCTAGTTTTTAAACACGTAAAGCTCGAAATTTAAGCCCGAAACCAAAAAAATCGTTAAAATCAATTAGGACTTTTCACATTACGCGCTTACCTTAAGTTCTAAAAATTTTTCGTGTTTGATAACTCTAAGTGAAATTTTTTGTAGAATACTTTTGCAAATTTTTTAACCCATTGTGGCTCAGTTTTAGAAAAAGAGGTCAAAAAGACCCATAAAAACTATATCCTGTTAATGTGTTCTAGGAAAATGATCCTTGTGTGATTTCGTTATGAGAACGAGTTTTGTCCAAAATGTAGTTTTAGAGTTTTACAGTGTGGTGAAAATTAGAAAATATTGATTGTTAGAAGTGCTTACTGATTTTAACGATTTTTTGCTTTCGGGATGAAATTTGGCTTTTTTAGTGTTGAAATTGTATAGCAAATATTTCTGTAGTACATACTGACTCAATGTTCCCCTGTTTTAGGTGTCATATTTGACCCTTTCTAAGAAAAGGGCAAAAATGACCCACATAAGGGGATTGTACAGGGTTAAAATTCTATGCAAAAATATTTCCCGCAATATCCTGCATAAGTTTGCTGAACGCATGATACAGCTCAAATGTAAGGATCATATAGTTAAATTCATAGATTTAACGCAAGAATGCGGTATTTTTGTTTTTTTCATGTACAGTGGATAAAAAACTTCAATAATCGATCAAAAAAAATGTCACGTGCTGGAGAAAAACCACGAGACACGGGTATTTTATTTTTTTAACGTCTACTTTAATAATTTTTGTTTTTTTTTTTTTTTTTTTGTGTCGAACAGTGTAATTTAAGCGATTGATAAATTATGGGGCTTCCAACGAGAACAAACGTTTTTTACAGCTAAGTGCTCATGCAAAATCGAATGTATTGGAGTGGAACTAATGCCCAAGGATGCCTTTATCTCACGATATGTCACATGACGATCTTGCATTATCAGTTCACGCACGGCATCGATGTTCTCTGGCACAACGGCCGTTTTTGGACGACCTTCACAGAATTCGTCTTTGAGCAAGCATCGGCCACGATTGAATTCATTAAACCAGTTTTTCATAGTGCTATAGTATGGTGCTTCATCGCCATAGAAAGACTAAAGCTCATCGATGCACTCTTGTCGTGATAATCCACGTCGAAAGTTGTGAAAAATGATCCCACGAAAATGTTCACGAATTAATTCCACTTTTTTGCCAAATTGATTTTTTCAAGTCACTGTACACAACACAAATGATGCTCGTATGTAAAAACGTTCTGAGTACCTTTACGCTAAAAAATGTCAAACTTTATTGTGGTGTTGTCAGAATTAAGCTATTGAGATTAGTGTTGGCTAGGCCAGAAATATATATATATATATATATAAAATAAAATGATGAATGACTAATTAAATTAATTTAAAATTAATTTAAACATATGGATTTAGTTCAGCAAATAGTTATAGGATAGTTACTTCCAACGGGCTTGACAACTGATCGTACAACTGCTTGACGGACAATTGGACAAGAGATGGATGATTATCGATAGAAGCATTAACCCTGGTTTAAAAACAGTGAGTACCTACTGTCAAATATTATCGTACGAAGGAAACAGCTGATCGTGGATGACAATAGAATGGTAGAATACAAGTTCCGGCGATGGTATCAATCTCTCGTGTTACAACAGGCAATTAGGTAAGACGTGTTCTTAAGTTATCTCAACAATCATTGGATGGAAACTTAAACTTTCAAGTGAAAATCAAGACACGCTTATCAACAGACACTGACTAGTACCGTAGCATTTGTTTTGTAAGAATTTTCTGACCCAACCAAAGAGTGTAGCGGCGGCATGACTTTCCTGAGTAATGACATCTGAACGGAAACACTGACGATAAATTCACGGGGAGGTAGTGGTGGCAAGATTCCTGATTTGGTTGCCATTTTACCCAAGTCTTATTCTATTCATTATTGGACTGTTCGTTTATTCCGAGTTCACAAACGAGAGCTTTTCGAGTAAAAACTTGGAGAGAACGAACAGACATCCCATCTTTCACCATAATTATACATCCAAATAGCTTCAATTTATCTTACCAGTGCTTTTAGGATAAACAGTGAAACAAAAGATTATAGTGAATTGAAAAAGTGTCTTTTCCTGGCGAGGAATAAATTTTTGTAGACGAACCCTTACCTGCCCGGCTATCCCCGGGCTAACGGCGAAAAAGTTTCAAAATAATGTCATTATGTCAATTAGCTACGATTTTATTAGAATTAGAAAATTGTTCTATAATTTCACGAAAAATTTGTCTTAAGGTGGATAACAATAAGTTGAAAGAACGATATTGGTCAAGTGACCACCTTCTATGTTGATTGCTTTTTGTGATCGTTTTATAACATTTTAAATTGTTGCTCCCTTAATATCTCATTTCAATTGGTTCTCAATTATTTTTCTATCTAACTTTAACATAAATATACTCGTAAAACCACAATGATATATGCAATAATTATGATATGTTCAGATGATGACACTACTTTTGTTCCACCTCGTGCAAGGCATAACAATTTCAGACCTGACCGGTCAACGATTGGAATAATAGTGGAGGTAGTGAACTAATAGTATAAAAGCGTGTAAATTAATTCTTACACAATATTGTTTGATAGTGATAGTGTTATATACAATTCTATGTTATTGCCAAAATACGGGCATAAATAATTGCAAAGCTGTCACAAAGTAAACCCCTAAAGTATGCAGCATATAAATCAAATAGGCAAAAACCATTATTATATATTTTTCAACACAATTAAGTACATATAATTAATAGACCACACTATGTATATAACGATGTATGTACGAAAAAGTCCCTATTAATGACAAAATAATAACACCAACAAAAATGGGCAAAAATCAATCTGGTCACATTGCGCCCTCTAGATGGCAACGTGTCAGTGTTATCAGTAGCAGTAAACTGACTTTCAAAGGAACATTTTACTAAACCTAATTGGTTTGTAAGCTAAAAAAGCAGAGCTTGTTGGTTGTACGCTCACTCTTTTAACTTATTCCAAAAGATTACCATCAAAGTGACTGACTTACGTTGTATGTAAAGTTAATTAATACGTTTTTTCTTTACTTTTTTTTTTTTCTTTTTACTCAAAAGGAAGTGTATAATAAAATACAAAATAAAATATCAAAAGTACCTACCATAGCATGTCATGCCATGCAATACTCTGAGTAAGGACATTCACAAGGATTCTAACATTCAAGTAACGGCAACACCAATATGGTTGTGCTTGCATTTGTGTCTGTGTGTGTGATGGAAATTATACGCATTCATAAATTAGAATAAAGAAAACCTTTGAACTTTCAGTGGAGTTGCATGTTGTGGCAAGACAAGAAATACTCGTAAAAAACTGCAAAAGACTGCTGGTATGAGTGGTTAACGTTTAGAATTTTTTAACAAAAAAATATGTTTTATTTTTAAAATCAGTAACCATTTCATCAAAGTCTAAGTAAGACTTTTTTTAGTATATATTTCAGTGTCCTCTAATACACAACCAAATAAGTAAAGTTCTATATGTACATATTTATATTTTGTTATGGCCTAGCTTTTCAACTCTTTCTAAAATTCTGAAGACTTGATAATAAAAACTATAGTTTTTATTACACAAAAGCTGCAAGAATTTGCTTACGGCCCTGTCAAGAACCATTAGACCAGTCAAATCAGATTTCAGTCTTGCACTAATTCCAAACTTCATAAAACCTATACCAATCCATGGAGAATTTTACCCTCAACAACATAACAAAATGGGTCCTCCCAATTTTTGCGGAAAATTATGTAAATTGGGGTTTTCCCCGCGAACACTTTACTGCGCAATTTCAACGTGACCTTGGAACAACTATTTTAATCCCAAATAAAGGTTTATAGTTTTGAGTTTTTTTGTATATTTTAGCTAAAAAAAACAATATATGTGACTTGGGCTTACGTGCGAAAAAAAAAATTTCGTGAGAACAGCTGGAAAACACTTTTAAATGTCAATTTATGCGAATCGGCAAAAAATGGGAAATTTTTTTTTTTGACACGTAAGCACCCTTTTCATAGACCAGGTGGCATATGTATAATTTTGGTTACCAGTTATTATTTTTTTTATATACCTTGATTCGAGACAAAAAACTTTATATATCGTACAATTCATTTCGAACATTTTTGGATCGTCATAAAATAAAAACGGTATCAAGCCGCGATTTTGCATAAATCGATATTGCTCCACCTCTAAATGAGCTTCAAAGAAATTTAAAAAATCTCTGCTCACTTTTTTGACACTCTCTTTCAGACTTTTGGGTTTTATCATGAAACTTCCAAAAAAATTTTAAAATTTTTTTTTTGTATCAGTCTAATAAACAACAAATTATTTGCCAAAGTTCTTTCGCATGAGTTTATTTTAAATGAATTTTTTTTTTCTGAAAGATAACTGCTTTTTCAAATCCCTTAAACAAAAAAAGAGACTTTAAAAGAAAATAAAAAATATCAACGACAAACAGAAAAAAAAAACATCACCAAAATGAAACGTGTCCTATGTAACAGCAGTAGGTAGCATCATCAAAAACCATCAACCATAAAGCGGCAACTCTCAAACTAATGGACCGTGACTTTAACAACACCACTCCACCAATACAAAGCCACCTACAGTGACAACGACACTAACATCGAGAACAACAACAACAGCACTACAAACATCGATCATCATCTCACACACACACGCATAAGCTTGTCAACATGCTTCAGGTGACAGTGGAGTTACTTACTTAGTATCCTCATCGATGGAATGAATGTTGTTGCTGCTGTTGCTGTTTTTTTGTATTAAGTTGTTGTTTTCATTATTGAATGTTGTTGCTTTTAGTCTTGTTTTTGTTGTTGCTGTTATTTTCTATGCTAACAAGGCATTTTACATTCGACGGTAGATACTGCATGCTTGCTTGTTAACTTGGCTATAAACAAAAAGTCATTAGGAAAATGGATGTTCATGCATTCATTGATCTATGATGGAAAGAAAGGAAGCGATGGAGAGAGAATCTTTAAAATTTAAATTGCTGATTTTATTACAATCGCTAGTAAATAAGATCTTAATAGACTTTAAAGGTTTGATTATGGGATGATTTTTTTTTTTTCGTGTTTTTGACAAATTGTCTGGAAACTTTTAAGATAAATTCAAAATATTATGGTTATGACATTTTCAATTTGATGTTTGGTTTCTTTTCCTTTGAGGATTTTAAAGTAGGTGGATTATGATTAGTGTCAGTTTAACGATTAGGCACTAATTCAGTTCTATGTTTATACTGTATTTATACTGTAGACTTGTTTGACAGCTGTTATGTCCATATGACGTTTGTGTTCAGTATTCAATACAACTCAATCATAAATAGACTTACTCCTTAACAACGTTTATTAATTGTGGAAACTTACTACCAAAATCAGTCATCAGTTTGAGAATGTTGTACGTTAACAAGTAAAAAAGGCCGTATTTTTGCCGATGAACAACCAGAATCAATCCAAGAGCTTCCAATGTATCCCAGTAAATGTACTATTTGGTGTGGTTTATGAGCAGGAGGCATCTTCGGACCGTATTTCTTCAAAAATGCGGATGGAACCCGTGTTACGGTCAATGGTGCAATGATCAATGAATTTTTGTTGCGAAAAATTCAGGATATTAGTGTAGCAGGACTCTGGTTTCAACAGGATGGCGCAATATGTCATAAAGCTGGAGAAACAACCGCTTTATTGAGAGAAACGTTCGATGAAAACATCATCCTAAGAAATACTCCTGGTAATTGGCCACCAAGATCATGTGATTTGACGCCATTGGATTACTTTCTTTGGGGATATGTTAAATCTTTAGTTTATGTCGAAATAACTCGTGTTATTCCAGCAATACCAGCCGATATGCTCGAAAGAGTTGTCGAAAATTGGTCCCACAGATTGAAGCATTTAAGAGCTAGTCGTGGGCAACATTTGAACAAAATAATTTTCAAACAAGTTGTAGGAACCGAGCTAAGTAGGAAGTTCTTATTGATTCGATTGAAGAATGAATATTATTTTTAAAATTACCATATTTTTATCACTATTATGCAGCTCATGGCACACGCTCCGTTACTTAGATATCAAACTCAAAATTCATTCCATTTCACTACACAGTTATGTCTTGCAGTATTTAGATCTTAAGTAAAAACTAACACTTGATGTGCACCTGATGTAATTTCCTCTCTTTCATTCAGTTGCCATAACATTTTTATGATTCCAACTTTTCATTTTTTATTCCTGTTCAGTTTATAGCTTTCTATTGAATTGTTTTTCAATGGCCGGTCTTTTAACAAAAAAAAAAAAACATATCAATGAAACTAACGGTATTTTATTTGTTTCTTTTTTTTACCTTAAGCATTCGCTTTCTCTGGCGATTTCTTTCATGCTCTCCAGCTGAAAGCACTGGGCTTTTTTCTGCATGTTACCTTCATAAAAGATGTTTTTCCTATTAGCACATTGTTCACTTGAAATTCCTGTTTTGCATTCATTACTTGAAAATGCATTGGCATTAGGATTTCATTTTAATATTATCCTTTTTATCTATGTTTTATATCTTATGTTGGTTCTGTTTGGTACTAGAGTACATTTGTAGGTTATGTGAGATAATACTTGCAAACTTCTGATGATTTCTTATCATTTCATTACATTACATTACATTACGTTACGTTACGTTACGTTACGTTACGTTACGTTACGTTACGTTACGTTACGTTACGTTTCGTTACGTTACGTTACGTTACGCTACGTTACGTTACGTTACGCTACGTTACGTTACGTTACGTTACGTTACGTTACGTTACATTTCATTCCATTTCATTCCATTCCATTCCGTTTCAACATTTCTCAATAATCAATAAATTCCTGGAAAAAATGTTTGAAGCAAAGTGTGTGCCACTAAAAACAAATCACATGCAATCGAATATACAAATCAATAGTCCAATTCTCCAAAGTGTCCTTGTGTCAATTGTCTGTAGGTATTGTAAGCATTTAGCTTACAGCAGTTTATTGTTATCGCAAGTATAGTTTTGGCTTTGTTCTCCGAAAAAACAAGTCATAACAGCTACAAAAAATATATAGGAAAATTATGTAATAAATAAAGCATTATCATGTGTTCTCCAAGGATCTCTCCCTCCTACAAGCAGCGTTAAATATTTAACGATTTTTTGACTGACAAAATAGAACCCAATAAAATAATGTGCGTCTGAGGAGAGCAGCACGCATGTAATGCAATTTTTTTTATAAAATGTATTACCTATATATGTATTTGGATGAGCCGATTTGTATGGAAGGCAATTTAACCGGTTCGGCTCAGTGAATATCGTAAAATTTGGATAATTTAGAAAAACTTTGTGTAAGAAAGTATATATTTTCATTGCAGTTTACCCCCCGATATATACAAAGTAGATTTGTCCTTATAAAAAAATTCAAGTGGTTTATTTTGCCTTATTTTCCTTGTCTTAAAAAATATTGATTACAGAATTTCATAGTCCCAGTAAAGTTTTACACAAAATTGATTAAGTAAATATATAGATTCTATATTATAGAAAAAAAATGCTCAATATAACATAAAAATATCATATATGAAGTAAATTTTTTACTTTCAAAATTATTTTGGCCTCCGCAAATATGGCTTCATTTTTGTATTAGTACTTTAAAATGAAACAAGCAATATTACATACTATAACTTCCAGATTGTTAATGCGTAAATAGATTGCATGTTTAAGATAGCAGGCCCTTCTTTACAAATTACTTGCACATGCCGAAATTCAGTTAATTTATATACTCCATACAAGTGCCCAAAATGAATCACAATAAATTATTTACAAATCATTGAGTCAAATTCAATACAATTAACTATTTGTCCTTTAGTTCACAACAAATTATGTATTTTGTATGTTATCCTGTGCAGCGGAAGCTGCTCGTATCTCAAAGAATGTGGCAATATAAATCTTTTGTTTTACGATAAGTCGGAGGTTAAATTGTGTTCATTGATACAATCCAGAAACAAAGTGGTTCGTTAAATATTGATAAGGAAAATGAGACAAAATACTTGACAAAGTTATATGGAATAACTCAATGAAAATGAAGAACCCTGTACGAACAATTCTTGCATACAAGATGGAGTATAGACTTGACAGAAATAGTTAGGGAATGAGACTTGCAAGTATTCATTCATTTGCAAGAGATTTAGAAAATGTACGTAATGGAATTTAGCTTAATCTCAGTAAAAGTGTGCCTATAGAATAAGATAATCTTTTATTACTGAGGTCTAAAGTTGCGTATTCATAAGTATGTATGAAATTTTCATATGTGTGACCATAATTTGATCAAAAGGTCCAAATGACTGTGTCAATTATAGGTAATAATGTAATTCAATTGAAAGTTAATACCTATTAAATTAATAATATGGAATTAATAACACAAGTGTTACTATCTGGCAAATCTACCATAAATGTTTACACTTTACAATCAGATCATTATTTTATTTATTTGATTTATTTATTTATTTAAGTTTCATTTAACGAGCTTTAAAGCCCTTATTAATTACAAGAATTATTATTTCAATTAATTTTAATTTTTAATTCAAAAATTTAAACGTTAAAACAATTTAGCGAGACAAAAATTATAAGTTTCATATAAAAACAGCTCTCAAATAACAGCAAGGTAACAGCCAGCTGGATCCGAAAGTAGTGGCTACAAAAAGATAAGGTGGTTCAAATAGAACCGGAACAAAGCATTATTGAAATATGCAATTTGAGAGACACTCGCAAGAGTTTCCTTAAATTACTCTTCTACACTATTTGCCTAGGAACTATGGCACAGCAGAGAGTGTTTCTCGTGAACCATCCCAGGGCTAGAAGGACGCTATACATTGCAAACACTATCTCGACGAAAATCGCTAGAGGGAGCGCTATGGCCACAGCGTGAAATCGGACAAGAGAGCGTGGCACCTCCGATATAAGCAAAAGCTTTAAAACCCTATACTGAAAGGGTTTTTGGAGATAGTCCAAACATATGTCACTCAGACATCAAGAACTATAAATGCAAGCTCTGCGCAAAAACTGGGTAAGCTCGGATAAGAGGGCGTGCCACCTCCCATATAAGCAAAAATTTTCAAAATACTGCAGTTTGGCCAGGCCAAAAATATTTTGGTAAGTGCCTTGGTTTTATAAAGCCTAGCATTTTGCTGTCAAACATAAGCTTAACAGCTGAAACCTCGCAATTTGATAAATTTTTGAAAAACTATAAAATATCTCAAAAAATTCTAAAAAAATTCACAGATATTCTTTGGATAACTCTAAGCATTCTTTGCCTTATGCACTTTTTTCATTAGATGCCTTGCTTTTGAGTAAAAAATCTTTTTTCCGGACGCGCAATTGAAAAACGATTTTGGGACACAAATATTAGGTATCTATACCCCCAAAAATAATTTATCTTCTCTTCTTATACGAGATAAAATTGTATGTACTTATGTACCTATGTACTTACCCAACAGAAAATTTCGATGCGCATCCCCAAGATGCAATAGCGATGCGCGTCCTTCTCGCATCTAAAGAGCTGATTTGTATGCGCATATTTTCTGCGCTATAGGTAGCGAGAGCGATGCGCATCCAAACAGCATCTCTGGATGCGAGAGCGATGCGCATCCAAAGAGCATTTCCGGTAGCAAAAACGAAGCGCTTTCGGTCACGTATTTACGCACAAAACAAAATAAGTCAATAAGTCAGCTTCGTAAGATCGCAAGGATGGAGCAGTGGTCTAGCGACTGGCACTGCGATTGAGAGTTGTAGCAATCGTGAGGTCCTCGGTTCAATTCCGGCCCAGACCTAACTCAAAAGTTTTCAACTTGCAATTTTTCAATTAGAATTAATTTAGTAAAATAAAAATAATTATATTTAGAGTAGAACGGAGCAATGTCGTGCACTCATCTTTGACATGCTCTTAAAGCCGTACATCTCAAGCGAATGCGACGAGTAAGCATCCGATCGAAAGATAATTTCGTTGGTTACATCCATGTGTAACAACATTTGTGTAGCAAGAAATTGTGTTTGTGTAAGTGAAGAAAAAAAAAATGTGCACGACATTACCCCCCTCAAAATTTGTGGGGTAATGTCGTGCATTGTTTTCCGAGCATAGTAAAGGTACCAAAATGTGTGAGAAATGATAGGTAATGGTTCTATTAGAGGAGATTTAGCATTATCATGTATTTATTCATTATTATACAAGTGTGAAGTACATAATATGTTGTGTAGAGTAGAACGGGGTAATGTCGTGCACTTAACTTTGAGATGCTCGTAAAGCCGTACATCTCAAGCGAATGCAACGAGTAAGCATCCGATCGAAAGATAATTTCATTGGTTACATCCATGTGTAACAACATTTGTGTAGCGAGTAATTGTGTTTGTGTAAGTGAATGTGCACGACATTACCCCAATGGTCGTTTTAAAGGTCAACTTCGATAACTCGGCGAAGCCCAAAATTTTTTTCGAAAACCAAATACTTCTTTTCTTTGGCAGGATATTTCGTTTTAGAAAACACTTACCTGGTATATTTTCCCGGAAGGAAAATTATTTTTCTGATCCGATAAAAAAACATTTTTATCGTCCCGAAAGCGTGCGTTTTGAAAAAAAGGTTACACTGTCGAGACGAACTGGTGAAAATTGCTAGTATTATATGCATAAGCTCAGTAGGTCAGCAGGTCCCTACCTTACGAACAGTTGGTAAATCATTCAATTCTTTGGGTTAAAACAGCCAGTGCACGACATTACCCCCTGCACGACATTACCCCGTTCTACTCTACTGCTTAATAATACCTTGTAATAAAGGAAAAGTGGTCGGGATCGAATAAGTGCACGCCTGAAAACAAGTATTAATATGTGATATGCCGCTATATTTGAAAAACTCGTGAAGGGCGTGGCACCGCCCACAAAAATATAAAACGCTTTAAAAAGATAACTTCTAAAGAAATCTTTCTAAATTTAACTGTAGAGAGTCTACTTACTATAAGACACCAACGATCTAAAAGTGCAAAATATCGCCTGTGCGCGTGGAAGCTCCCACACAAGTAAAACGCATTAAATGCTATTTATCGCAAATGGTAAAACATATTTTGATTTAATTTGGTATGAGTGTCTGGATCATGAGTATCTAAAGCATAACGAAGAGTCGGCGTTGTTCAATAATTGCCACGCCCACTTTTTACCAAAATAAAAATCTTAGTTAATAACTCAGGCACAAAAAAAAATGGAATGAACTTTTTATGTCTTATGCACTTTTCGACGCTGAATCCGTCTTCATCAGCAGAACTGTCAATATAAATTCAGGATTTTGAAATATCTCTGCTAGAAGTTGTTTAAAAAGCTGTGTTCAGTCTAACAGCGTAGCTGCAAAAAAAGGTGAAATTGTTTTTTATAAATGCCATCGAATAGCAACACTTATCAAAATATCCTTTCGGAGTTTTCCAATAGGTCTCTTACTTTCCGAGTTATGATACATTTACTTATTTTAGAGCATTCTATTTCACCAAAAAAAAAATTTAAATTTTTTCTATGTGTACACATATCGCCTATTTTTTGTAGATCTTGTAATTCTCTACAAATTTGGTCCCATTACTTTTTATCGTAGTACTTACCAATTCGCAGATATCCTTAAAAAAACAGTAATTTCGAAGCCTTAACGGTTATTCAAGAATATTTTTAAGGTCGTGAGCTGTTCGAAAAAAAAGTTTTGTACAGTATATAGAAAATTAAATTAGCTTTCAAACGGCATTTTAATTTTGTTTGTACAACTTTTCATTGAAGAGTTATTGCAATTTAAAAAGTAAGATCTTTTAATATGAACTCATAGGTAGTATTTCATAACTGTTAACAACTTTTTAAATTGGGTGATCTCCTAAACTAGAAGTTGTACGCAAATACTTTTAACGCACTTTTGTAGAAAATTTCCTGTGCTACAAAATTAGAGGCCAACATTTTTCTGTAAAAGTTAGCACTAGCGAGATATTTGCAAAAAACTGATTTTAGCGACCTTTGAGCCCGAATAACTTTTTATGCGCACAAGACTTTGCAATGGACTTTTCACAGTTTGTGTATCATGCATATATAAAGACAATTCCGGTGAAAAATTTCCACTGGGAATTTTTTCGCACAGAAGCTCTTTTTTCGTCTTATTTTCCTGGGCGAACAAGAAAGTTGTAGAATACTCAACTGGAAGTTGAGATTTTATGCAAAGTATCAATCAACAAGGATGGCAAATCAATAATCTTAAACTACTTAAAATTCTAAAAAAATTACAATTGAGGAGTGGCCGTACCAAAGGGCCTAAGTACCATTTCGAGGCAAAAGTAATGTCATACATTTTATGTGCCTAATAGTTTGTTATTTGACTGTTATAATTTTTTCAATATAGTGACATCAATATCACACTATCGGGAAAATTTTTAGTGAAAACAGAAAACAATTTTATTAATTTCTAACAAAATGCCACCCGTTTCATATTATGACACTACATTTGCCTCGAAATGGTACTTAGGCCCTTTGGTACGGCCACTCCTCAATTTCTTCGGATACATAAATAGCAAGCCGATTACACAGCATATGCGATTTAATGTGACATTAAAATATGCCCATTGTCATTGATAAGATATACATACATATGCATAGACAGACAAAATTGCGGAAGGATGCAAAATAAGCAATCAATTGGACCACCACTATACAGATGAACGTTCAAATCACTGATAAATTGAAGTGAATTCACTGGAATCAGCATAAATGAGCACCATTGACAGTTTAATAAAGTGAAGAATGACAATTATGGTTGCACACGCACAAACACATGCACAATTTAATATGTCTTACAAGTCAAATATGATTAGGATATGGCAATGTGCCAATGTGAAGAAGAATACACCAAAATATGGCAAATAAAAGTGAACCCGCTCTAAGTAATTCAATTAATTTGATACGTTGTCATCGTTCGCAGAATTAATGTTGATTATATTGTGTATTGGTGAGAAAAAGGACGTGAAAATTTCTTGTTTGCATTTGTGTAGATATATCCATGTGTTTCTCCATCTTAGTTGATACATAAAATGAAGTAATAAAACTGGCCACGCCCCAAAATGAAACGATAACATAACCATTATACTTTAAGTGGGCAGTGCCGCACCTCAAAATGGAAAAAACGCTCTCATGGCTTAACCTTTGCATCGATTTTCATGAAATTTGATGTAGAGATAGAGATAAAACTAAGGAACGATAATATGACCTTTATGTTTTTAAGTGGGTGGAGCCACGCCCCTAAAGAGAAAATGCACGGAATGGTTTCTGATGAGAATTTGTTAACTCTTGTGTGGTCTTTTTGCAGTCAAATTGAAATGGTCGAATTTCGACCAGAAAGCTTATGAATTGCTGAATTCTAAGTTAAAATGGTGGTGTCGCCTTATATAATTCTTCTAAATAACCGAATGTTTATAACATGATCTGTTTGTGATCTTTAAAAGCATCACTAAGCATGTCATGTCATCTTCGAAGCCAACAATCTTAAAATTTCGCACTGGGCTTAAATATTGTTGACCATGAAGGATAATTGGAAGATTTCAACAAGACGTTGCTAAATTATGAGCATTTTGATTGAATACTTCTTATTATTAATATCATTAATTAATTTATTCCAATTTGTTTATTTCCGTTGACAATGCGAGTTAATGGAATTGTTCACCTGTCAAAAGCCATAGTTGTTGAAAAGGCTCCCATGTGCATAGGTGAATAATATGTCCATTTGTTACATGGCCATGGATGGGAATGTGAATGAGAGCACAATATGTTGGTTTATGAATATTGTAAATAACAAATAAAAGTGTCACAAATGCCTTCAAGTATTCGCAAATTTAATAATACATAACAAATTAAGAAAAATATCCAAAGCATATCAGAAAAAGTCACCATCTTGTGGACTATGGAGTTTTGTGGTTTAAAAACAACAAGGATTTGAATTTTGATATTGATATAAAGGTTGGAAGACAATGTCTGCTTTAGCTATACATTTACTTTGAAAATCGTTTTCCGGAATTTAACTTCAAACAAAATACTCGAAGAAATGCCAATAAAGGAACGCAACACCATACATGCTTGATTTAAAGTAATACCAGTTATAAACTTTTTGCTCACAACTTTTTGCAACACAACACAACTACAGTTAAGAAATGACACACCTAAATGCATCCGACCTAAGCCAAAATAATTTGAAACTTTTGCAACTTTCAAACTCAATGCAATCGAACACAAAATGCTGGAAACAATTCCTATTGAACTTTGAGTGCACGTTTATATTGGTAATAATTATTTGCATTGGTCATAACCTTTTACAGTATTTTGGGGAGAATTTGGATGCAATCAAACTTGCACAAAATATTTCTAAAATACAAACAATAAGGATTTACGGCTCAACATCGTTGTCTCACTGCACTCATTGTTGTGGGTGAAGACAGACGTGCGGGATTAAATGATAACAAACCTGTTAATCTTCTTAAATCATTCGAATGCATTTGGCTCAGTGGATTATAATATTCTAAGCACTAAATTATTTGTGGAATTTGTTGGAATTCTGTATGTACAAAAGAATATGTATTAGATTTTCTACTAACACAAGGATCCCTCAGTACTCCATCCTACGCACACTCTTCTTCTCTGTAATGTTATATACATACTACATGTTAAAGGGTAAAAATAAAAAATGTGAAATAACTTGCTCCCAGGGGCTAAAAAGTTTCCTATTGGTGTAAGTATCAAGCATAAAAATTTTAGTTTCGATTGAAAAATATTTGAATGTGCTCCTAGTTCGTTGAAGGTCGAAAAAAGCTATTAATATAAAAATATGTGACTTTAATCGAAAGAATAAATCCCCTTTGAAACTATTTCCTGTAAGTGAATGAGATTTGGTATGTATATGAACGATACTTGAGCTAATTGCAGCCACTATAAAAATGGACAATGCCACGCCCCCTCTACCCGAAATTCGTAATATCTCTGGAAATATTGGACTCAGGGGAATGAGATCCGGTACATATATAATTGGCACTAGGAAAAAAATTGGGGGGGCCACACCCCTCCTTCTAAAAAAACAAATTTGTCATATCTCTGTAACTATTTTACACATGTGAATAGGATTTGATTTAAGGTAAAGTGAAGCGAACAGGATATGCCACTGTAATAATGTTAAACCAATTTGAGGTACTTAATTGGTATAGAAGCACTATTTTTTTTCGTTTCTTATTTTGTCTCCTTGGTATAAGTACCAAACAAAGAAAATTTGGTCCCGATCGGAAAATATTTTACTGTGCCGCCAAGCCGTTGAAGGTCGGTAAATGCTATTTATATAAAAATAAGGAAACAATCAATCCTATGTTTCCTACCACTTATTTGACACAGGAGGATGAGATTTGGTACATAAATGTACAATACTTAAATGAGTAGGATTGAATAAAAACATAGGCTGCGCCACGCCCCCTCCACCCGAAACTTGTCGTATCTCTAGAAATATTTGACTCAGGTGAATGAGATTTGGTACGTATGTAGTTGGCACTGGGAAAAAATGTTTCAATAAAAAATGGGCGGGGACACAGGTGAATAAGTAAGATTTGATTTTAGATAAAGTGATGTGAACAGGGTTCAAATCTTATTCACCTGTATTAAAAATGTTCAGAGCAATTTGGCAAATTTGGCTTACTCAGAATGAGGAAGGGTGGCATTGCCCATTTTTAAGCTTATACGGTTATGAATTTTTGAAGTTGTTTAAAGTTGTGTTTATCATTTGTCGTTGGTGCACGAGCGCTTCGATATAGGGTTGCCACCGTTCGGACAGTATTTTTTATCGGTAAATATTTTTGTAGAATATTTTAACCCATTTAACCAAGTCTTTGCATATTGGGGCCAAAAATACTCATTAAAACGGAACATAATGGGTTGAGATGTTCCAGAAGAAAAACATAAAATCAAGGGTCTTTTTGACCACATTTCCAAAAAATTTGTTATAATGGGTTAAAATATTCGAACAAAAAATTTCATTAAGGGCCATCGAAAAAATAATACCGTTCGGACGGTTGCAACCCTATATGGTAGCGAACGTGCACCAACGACTATGATAAACACAATATAAAACAACTTTAAAAATTCATAACATCATAATCGTAAAAGATAGCACAATTTTGAAAGTCGGTAAATAATTATAATAAAATCTACTTTTAAATAAAAAGGGTGAACCAAGCCCCAAATTGGCTTTAAAAAAAGAAAAAAAGGTTTTTTTTCACTTAAAATAAATTTTTAAGTGTTTTTTTTTTTTTTTCAAAACCTGATATCTTTCTGCACTAACGCTAAAGATTTCATTAAAATTGGATCAAAATCCGAGGAGCTATGAATTTTGAAAAAGTTGGATCGGACTTTATATGGATGCCATCTTGGATTTTTTTGTAATTTCAAAAAAATCATTTTACCACAGTTATAAGTGTGACAAATACTGACTTTTCACCAATTTTCATAAAAATCGGAGATGTCAACACATATCTTAATCGACTACGCAAAGATTGACCCCTGTACCAGATTTTAAAAATATAGCTATAAAGGTTCCAGAGATGAAAAAATATCACACTACTGTGCGCCCCTGAGATAGATAAGTATTTAGTTTCTTTATTTATTTCTTTTTAAGTCAAAGTCATTTCTTGTCTTCGGTGAAATTTTGATATCAAATAGTTTTGATCAATTTGGATTTTTTATCGTATTTGTTTACTTTTCAATATTCCTCACCAACACAGTGTTAGATATAGGTACATTTTGTCCATATGTATGTGTTATGTGGTGATGCTTTAACACACCATTTTCCTGCTAATGGACAATTTATTTTTAAACGATTCTTTACACGCACTCAACAGTTATTTGCGCAGCATTTAAGAGGAAATGCTCTCGAACAACGACAACGAACATTGTGCCATATGGTTAGCTGCCGGTGGTCAATGGATGGTTACAGTGGTGGTCGGCCATCTTGGTCTGGTCAATGTTCGATGCTACAGAGTGCCATATCATTGTTTAGTGTGTGTATTTTTATGTAAGAGTGGTGTTTGAATGAGTTAGTGCGTACGAGTGACTGTAGTATTTCAGAGTGTAGCCAAAGCATCTGGTTTTGTTTTTTTCCAAATTGATTGAAAAATAATGACACACACAGGCGGTGGTCAATTGGCAACATAAGAATTGCATTTAAGTACGGCAGCATGATGACAGCAGCAATGGTGTTAATTAGATTTATAAAAGTATGACGAACAATTTGAAAGAGAGCATTTTTTGAAATAAGAGCTCTCATAGAGAAGAAGCTATGCTTGTTTTGGGAATATTACGTGAAAAACTGACAACACTAACGTCTAGTAACAACTGTAGCCAAGTGTAAAATATTTAGTATCCTTTAAGTGGCTCCAGTTTCATACAAACTCTAGTAATAAGAATATTTTCTTCAAGTTTTTGTAAGGAGTTGACAGAATCATGATTCTTCTAAAGGTAGTTCTACCATAGCAAAGTTGAGGTTTTTACTATGAATCCTATATACTACTAAATGTTAGTTAATGCATTTCATTATCCAAATTTTTATACAGGAATTCCATTTCAGGTGAAACCTTTTCCACACCAAATTGATATTTTTACAATTCAGTTTAAACTTTTCCAAATCAACCTCCCGCTTTTTCAAATCAATTTTAACTATATATGTCCCAAATATTATAACGAGAGCTGTTGAAAGTGCAAGGATATATAATTTTAGGAGTGATAATTGTTTTGGACAAGGTTTAATTTGATTTGGAAAAAGTTTATTTTGATTTGGAAAAAGCTTAATTTGATTCGGAAAAAATTAAAATTTAGTTGGAAAAAGTTAATCTTGCTTTGGAAAATGTTTATTTTGATTCGGATGAAGTCTATTTTGGTTTAGAAAAAGTTTATTTTGATTTGCAGAAAGTTTATTTTGGTTTGAAAAAAGATTTGGAAAGAATTTATTTTGATTTGGAAAAAGTTAAGTTTGGCTTGGAAAAAGTTTATTTTGATTTGAAAAAAGTTTATTTTGATTTTAAAAAAGTTTATTTTGATTTGAAAAAAGTTTATTTTGATTTGAAAAAAACCTGTTTTGGTTTGGAATAAGTATATTTGATTAAGAGCAAGTTTACAGATTTGAAAAAGTTTATTTTTATTTGAAAAAAAGTTTATTTTGGCTTGAAAAAAGTTTATTTTGATTTGGAAAAAGTTTATTTTGATTTGAAAATGTTATATTTTGAATTGAAAAAAAAATTATTTTGGTTTGGAAAAAGTTAGTTTTGATATGAAAAGGGGTATTTTGGTTTGGAAAAAAATTATTTTGATTTGGAAAATGTTTACTATGATTTGGAAAAAGTTTATTTTGTATTGGAAAGAGTTAATGGACTTGGAGAAAGTTAATTTTGATTTGGAAAAAGCTTGAATTGATTTAGAAAAGTTTGAATTGATTTGGGAAAGGATTATTTTGCTATGGAAAAAGGTTTATTTTTATTTGAAAAAATTTTATTTTGGTTTTGAAAAAGTTTATTTTGGAAAGAGTTTATTTTGATTTAAAAAAAGTTTAGTTTGATTTGGAAAAAGCTTAAATTGACTTAGAAAAGTTTGAATTGATTTGGAAAAACTTTATTTTGATTTGGAAAAAGCTTAAATTGGTTTGAAAATGTACGAATTGATTTGAAAAAAGTTTATTTTGATTTGAAAGAGGTTTATTTTGATTTAAAGAAGTTCAGATTGATTTGGAAAAAGTTTAAAATAATTGGGAAAAGTTGAAATTGATTTCGAAAAAGTTGAAATTGATATTTAAAAGCTTAAATTGATTTGAAAAAAGTTGAAATTGATTCGGAAAAAATTTAGTTTTGTTTGGAAAGTTTATTTTAATTTGAAAAATGTTAAAATTAAATGAAAAAAAGATAAATTTGATGTGATAAAGGTTTTAACTTGAAGTAAAAATGCTGTAGTAATCGCATATGTAATCAGATATCTGTGTAAACTTTCAACTTTTGAATCTGAAAATTGCAAATAAGTATAATATTTAAAAATTTTTGAAATTGTCTCTTTTCTCTTCGAAACAAATTTATAACATTCTACAAAGACTTTTCCAAGTGTGATTTTAGCATGTTGCTCTCAAAATTCTTGATGCTGTTGAAATAAAAACTTCTTAATTTCATTAATGAAAAAAGTTTACTAAATAGCAGCACAGCTCTTGGCTTCGCTTTTAAATGTAACTAATTTGCAACTTTGGAGAAATCCATTCCCATTTCAATTACATTTTCCCAGATACCAATTTCCAAAATATTTGCAAACTGTCCATTGTGTGCTGGCGTAAAGAAAGCCAGTCACTGTAACGAAAGCCATTTTGGTCAAAAAGTTTTTTGCACAAAACTCAAATGCATTAGATTTCATTATGCAGTAGTGTACGTATATGTGCAACTGCATTTACACATGCACACATACAGAAAACGCACACAATCTAAAACATACAAGTTGTAGCTACAGTTTTGCACAAAAGATTTCACTTAAACCGCAGCAGCATACGCGCACCATGAGAACTCTCTCTCTCTCTCTCATCACATAACGAAGGCCAGAAAAGGAACTAATAAGTTGGTTGGTAAATATAGTAAACCGCAGGCAGCAGGAGCAGAAGCATCAGCAGCAGTAAGAGACGCAAAAAATGGCAACAACATCCGGCCGGCAAACAGCTAAATGCGAGTCAACGCACAGAGTCAAGAGTCAACAGCAGCCCATTAACAGTGAAAATACCAAGTGGTGAAAATAAAACGCAGCCCGAGTGCATACTCTGGATCAGCGAGGTCAAACAAAGCAAGTACGCATTGAAAACTTTGGAGACAACATGCAGACAAACACACAGCGTCTATTTTTGGTACTGACAATTAGGGTGTTGTGCAAAAGAATGTATTTTAAAGATGCATAGATCAACTTTATTCAAATAGTCCTCAAAATATTTGGAATTTGGGAAAAGCGTCTCAACACAGCATATGGCGTATGATATTGGAATAAAACTCACGGTAGATGAAGATATGTATTAAATAGTTTGACACATAATTCTTTTTTTGTAACACTCTAATCGCTAATGAACGCAGTAACATAAATGAAACTTCTGCGACTGGAGCTTTTTTGTTTTTATTTTTGCATACAGCAGGACATAAAAGATGATTTTACTTAATGCATAAACGAATACATCGCCAACTATACATATGCATATGCTCAATGTGTGTAATGCATTTATGTATTGTATGTATGCAGTAAGGCTCTATGCTATCCCCCGGAGGAGTATTACAAAAGAATACATACATAATTAGGATTTCATGACAAATTCAAGCGCATAAATGCATTTAGCGTTAAATTTAGAGTCCTGCCAGTAAGAATGGGGCAAATAAAAAGGATTTGTAAATGAAATTCATTGAAAATTAACATGGAATTTTCATTAGCAATGGCATTAGCACGCATACAAAAAGCAGAACAATGCGAATGTAACGCTAATACAAATAGAGTTTTGAATTTCAAATTTCATAACACAAAAACCTTTGTAATTCGCGCTCGCATGTATGTGTGTGTATGTATGTGGATAAGCACATGTGTTCATAATTAATGTTTATTTGTCATTGTTATTTGGTACATTGATGCTGTGGCCTTTATTGCATTAATCAGTATTTTATGCTAAGTATTGTGTACAGTGTACACTGTTTGTTTTTCCACCAAAATTCAACAATAAAATATGACCCAAGCCTTTTAGCACGTCATTCATTAAATGTTATCCATTTGGTCATTCGTTTGTTCTGTTGGTTGGTTGTTATTAAATCAACAAATCGTTTTTTGGTTGAATTGGTTACAATCGCAACATGACATTTATTATTCCTTTTATGCCTTGGCATAACAATTTATGGATTGTTGACACAAATTTTGTACAACAGTTTTTAGCCATTCAATGTGTTTAATCTTAAGTTATTTATATTTATTTTTTTTATATATATTTTATTGTTACATTTTAAGTTTTTTGCAATAAAAATCTAAGTATCCGAAATCATGAAAAAGTCGATAAAAGACCAGAGTTAAAATCATACTGAAAAAGTATGTACCATAGATAGTATCGACCCCCATACCAAAAAAAAAAAAAGAAGTTCGAATGTCCGCCCTATTCCGTTAATATTTAAAGATTTTTAAGGAAAAAAAACCTTTTTTTTTCGGCCTCTAAATTCGATGCGGTTCTGTTTTTTTGTCAAATTTATTTATTTATCTCAAAAAGAGTGACACTGCCCACTTTTATAATAAGATACTACGAACATTTCTTTCAAATCAGTCAGTTGTTTTCCGAGCCCATAAGTAACAAACATACAACCAAAATCGAGCTCATCATACTAGCTGTTTTACCCGGAATTGCTCGGGTGCTGATAAAAAGCAAGAAAGCACTAAAAAGTACATAACGAAAACAATTTTTTTGAAATAATGTTCCAAAAACAGATGCTCCAATATATTTATTTTATTAATTTCCATAAAATTATCACATCTAACGTATCGGTAAAAGTGCAAATGTATCGAAAAATATTAAAATTTTCCGATTTTTCGAGTGAAAGTGAAAAGTATCGAAAAATATCGGTAAAATTCTAAAAGTATCGAAAAATAATGAAATACATGGAAGAAATCGGTAAAAGTCGAAAAATATCGAAACACATCGAAGAAATCGGTAGAGATCCAAAAATGTCGAAAAACATCCAAAATTTCGCTAAGAGCATAGGATGTCTGTAGACATTTTTGGACTTTTTCCGATTTCTTCGATGTTTTCCAATAAAGTATTGCCAATACTTAAAATGTCTTAGAACATCATATGTACCGGTTAAAGTTCTAAAGTATTGGACAACATTGAAGAAACCGGTTGAAGTCCAAATAAATCGAAAAATATTCAATGTATCGAAAAAAGTCTAAAAGTTTTGAAAAATATTGAAATACATTAAAATAATCGGTCAAAGTCCAAGCGTATCGAAAAACATCTAAAATGTCGGAAAAAGTCCAAAAATATCGAAAAATATTGAAAAACATCTAAATATCGGTAAAAGTCCAAAAATGTCTGAAAACACCTTATATTTCGGTAAAAGCCCAAAAGCATTGGAAAATATCGAAGAAATCGGTATGAGTCCAAAAAACATCCAATGTAAAGGAAAAACTTGAAAAGTATTGAAAAATATTGAAAAACACGGTATTAGTCGAAATATTTTGGTGGAACACATTGACTCCATATACCCTGATTTAGGTGTAATTTTTTTACTTTTTTAAGAAAAGGGTAAAAATTAGCCATATAAAGGGGATGTAGAGGGTGAAAGTTTTGAATAAAAATATTGCTTGTAATATTGTACAAAAGTTTGCTGAACACATAATACACCTCAGATGTTCGGATCGTATACTTTCATATGTCGATTTAACTCAAGAATGCCATAAAAAGGGAAAACTTTAAACCCCCTAAAAAAACATTCAGAAGTAAACCTTCAAAAGGCCGAAACGCGTGTATGTTTTTTAAGTTTTTTTTTATCAAAATCTATGGTTAGAATCTTGCAATTTTGGAAAAAACTTTGTTGTACAGTGTAATTGCGAAAGCAAATATATTTTTATAATAACTCAAATTAAATTGACGAATTACGAACATCATGTGATTTATGCCAGAACGCCCTAAGTCTCCATAATATTTGTTAAACAGTCATATAAATATTTCTCTACGACATTTTGTGATCAGAATTGAAAATTCCAATTAAGTACGCATATAATTGAGGACCCAAACTTTCCAAAAAAACTGGGACGACGTAGGGTACCCTTTTTTTTTTTTTTGCTGAAATCAAAACCTTGGCATTTCGTTTTTTATTGGGCAAAATGAGTTAGGTAATAAATAGTTTTCAAAGATTTTCTAAGGAAAGTAAAAAAATAAGTAAATGAAATAAGAATTAAATAGCCATTTTGGATGTATTTAGCAAAAATGTTTCAAATCTGGTCTCAAAATTGCTGTATCTCTTTTGGTTTTTGAGATATCGCTATCTTTGAAGCAGTACTAAAAGACTATGCTATTTTTAGCTATAAAACGTGATATGGTGGCTGACAGTTTCACTTGTTTTCTTCAAAACTCAATTTGATCATGTTGATATCTCTTTTTTCCTCCGAAATATCGTAAACTGAAATATTGGAAAAATGTGTTTTTTGGATTTTTTTATAATTTTAAAATACAGGTATCTCCGAGAAAAAAAAAATCGATACTCTATGGTGCCCTGCGTCTTCCCATTAAGATATTTTATTTGAACACCGTGACTATGGCCAATTCCTGCTTTTTATGTGTAATCTTCAAAAATTCACCATTCACATACTTCAGCAGTAACATATAATGAAATTAAATAAAAAACTAAAATGACAAAAGGTCATGACGAATTCACACCATGATGCTCAATTCAATTGAGTTTATTTTTAAAATAAAATACAATGAGAAAACTTTAAAGTATCAAAGAATAAAACCGTAACAACCAAATGAAAAAAATTAAAAGCAAAATAAATGAATTTTTGATTGATGTATTAAATGTTAACAATAACTTAATTACATCCTGATCCTTGTCGGATTTCACATGACAAACAACTGAAGGCTTCCTTTATAATGACGCAACGGCAACAAAAACCTATGGTTTGTTCCATGAACAAACGCAATGTTTTTGAGTTTTCATTTTGTTTTCGTTGAAATTTGAGCAATTGTGTAGTTGTTTTGAAAAAAAATATATTTTAAAAAAATATCTTAACTTAACCCTAAAAAATTTAAGTCAGTTTGAGGATTAAAGGGAAATGGCATTACTTCGCAAAAATTCTTGTATTTTCTCAAAACAATACAATCATGATTCTCCTGAGCCTTAAATACAACATTTCATAGCAAAATAAAATAATGTAACTTATCATATATAAATAATATTCTCGAGAAGTGTTTTTGAAAGACTGCATTGCAGTCTGAGAAAAAATACTTGAGAATGTTTATTAATGATAATGTCCAATAACATGAAGACATTGCTTACATTCGTGGAATATTCCCCATGCATTTATGTATGCCGAAGTGTCATGAGTTGACAGCTTGTAGCAGCATTTCGCACCAATCACTCAGCTACGACGCATACATACAAAAATTTGCAAAAACTCACATACGCGCTCATGGAAATGCAACAAACGAGATGAACGAACGACGTACGAACGAACAAAGAAATAACATAAAATCCTACAATGGATGCAATACAAACAAAGCAATTGAAATCCTTGAAATCCTTGAAATGTTGCATAATAAATATTCATTTGTTCAATGGCAAATAACAGCAGCAACAACAACAACATCAACAACAACAATAGTGACAACAATAAAACCAAACAAATAAGCAACAACAGCACAAGAAGAGAAAAACATCAGCATTGACAATAACCAAGAACACAAAAGCAAAACCTTAAATATTTACATACAATGGCAGCGAATTCACACAATACAAACAACAACAACAAGAACAAAAAATTACACCTACATCGAACACGAACACATGTTCGTTTACATCCTATACAATAAAAATTAAAATTTGCTAAGTCCAAAATGAAGTGCATACTTTTCGGCAGAAATATATTGTATTCCGAAAATAGAACGGTCAAGATAGAACCGATCTATCCGATAATTTCAAGATAGTCTATATATAAATACATGAAGGATTTTCGTTATTTTTTTTACATGAAAGGTACTGTGGTGTAGAATGCGAAAAAATAAATACTATCCTTTTAAGTTGCCATTAAGGCATTTAAAAACAGGATCAAAGTTTCACATATAATTCAACAACAAAGTGAGTGAGACAATAGAGTGAGAGAAATTTTGTTGTTACTGTTTTTCTCTTGCTTGCACGAAACCAATTTCGTTGCACTTTGTCAACGTTCTGCACCGATATTTTAGAAGTTTCTTGATGCTTTTGGAATTTAACCGATATTTTGGATATTTTTCGATATTCTTGGACTTTTATCGATATTTTGCATGTTTATCGATACTTTTGGACTTTTCCCGATATTTTGGATGTTTTTCGATACTTTTGGACTTTAATCGATATTTTGGACGTTTCTCGATACTTTTGCACCTTTGCAGATATTTTAGATGTCTTTCGATACTTTTGGGCTCTTTCCGATATTTTGGATGTTTTTCGATACTTTTGCACTTTTATCGATAATTTTGGATGTTTTTCGACACATTTACCGATATATATACCCATGGTTTTCGATACTTTTGAGCTTTTTTCAATATTTTGGATGTTTTTCGATACTTTCAGCGAAATTTTAGATGTTTTTCGCTACTTTTGGACTCTTACCGATATTTGAGGTGTTTTTCTATATTTTTCGGCACAAGCACTACATCAATACACTGGGCCTGCTGCATTCAATAAAATGAATATTAATTAATGAATACTCACTGTTCTGGCTTTTTTTTTACCAAACGTTACTCGTTGCTTTGAAGATGTTTCAGTTCGGAAATTGTATATGTTTTATTAAAAAATGTTTAAACTTAGCTGTTGGCCAAGTTCAAGCTAAAATCTCAATTCTTATGAGGCACTACATTCAATGAAATAACCCCCATATACTCGTATGTACGTGCGTGCTTACAAAAGTTGAATTATCTAGACTTACATACAGTATACAAATCCAAGCTCAATGTCGTGTACTGCATTCAAATGTATTTCAGTGTTTACGAGGATGAGTATATATCATTATGCTTCTGTGTAGGTGTATTGTAGCTCATGGTTAAGAACGTACAAAATTTACGTACATCTGTAGCAGCAACAACTATAATTTTCGACTTTATGATTCAACCAGCTGGAAAACCTGTTTTACTACCGGCGTTGTTAATAACACACACATGCAACAACGCACACAGTTTGTCGCAAATACATCAAATTGTTACGCCTTTATCCAATGTCACACAAACTTGAACACATTCAGACAGACAGACAGACACCTTTATGACTGACACCTTCGCATTGTGATATAGATAGCATGACACTTCGTTGCGCTGGAATGTATGCAAGAGTTGCAGATGAAAGATATTGAAAAATACCTGTAAGCATTTTTAATAGCTACGATTTATACAGAAGGAGTATCTGATGTTATCTGTATTTATGAATAAACCAACTATTCTTTTTTGGTCTTAATAAAAATAACAAAAAAAAGAAATATGGGTGATCCTTTGAAAAATGTATCATTGAATGTTCCGGGGTTCAAAACCATATTTAATGTTCAAGTTTGATATTCTAACTATCAAATAAAAAATAAAAAAATTTTACTATAAAATTATATCATAATGTTTAAAAAAAACTCATTCTCCTGCATGTCCCAAACCATTCGCTAGTTCACTGAATTTTGCTCGTTTTGCATACGTAGAGTAGAACGGGGCAATGTCGTGCACTCAACTTTGACATGCTCGTAAAGCCGTACATCTCAAGCAAATGCGACGAGTAAGCATCCGATCGAAAGATAATTTCATTGGTTACATCCATGTGTAACAACATTTGTGTAGCGAGAAATTGTGTTTGTGTAAGTGAAGAAAAAAAAAATGTGCACGACATTACCCCCCTCAAAATTTGTGGGGTAATGTCGTGCATTGTTTTCCGAGTATAGTAAAGGTACCAAAATGTGTGAGAAATGATAGGTAGTGGTTCTATTAGTGGATATTTAGTATTATCATGTATTTATTCATTATTATACAAGTGTGAAGTACATAATATGTTGTGTAGAGTAGAACGGGGCAATGTCGTGCACTCAACTTTGACATGCTCGTAAAGCCGTACATCTCAAGCGAATGCAACGAGTAAGCATCCGATCGAAAGATAATTTCATTGGTTACATTCATGTGTATCAACATTTGTGTAGCGAGAAATTGTGTTTGTGTAAGTGAATGTGCACGACATTACCCCAATGGTCGTTTTAAAGGTCAACTTCGATAACTCGGTGAAGCCCAAAATTTTTTTCGAAAACCAAATACTTCTTTTCTTTGGCAGGATATTTTGTTTCAGAAAACACTTACCTGGTATATTTTCTCCGAAGGAAAATTATTTTTTTGACCCGATAAAAAAACACTTTTATCGTCCCGAAAGCGTGCGTTTTGAAAAAAAGGTTACTCTGTAGAGACGAACTGGTGAAAATTGCTAGTATTATATGCATAAGCTCAGTAGGTCAGCAGGTCACTACCTTACGAACTGTTGGTAAATCATTCAATTCTTTGGGCTAAAACAGCCAGTGCACGACATTACCCCCTGCACGACATTACCCCGTTCTACTCTATTAAATTTTTCTTATGCAACATTGTTTCTACTCGTATTCATCATTCAGTAACAGATTTTCTGTATTAACTCTTCGAAAAAAATTTATTTAAATTTAATTGACACAGAAGATGGTCCTTCATTCTAGACTATCTCCGCTCAGTTTTTCTTATTCTGACTGTACTTTTTCTAACAAATGAATAAAACGAGAACTGAAAGTGAAGGGAAAGAGGAAACTTAATTCTTTCTCAGCATAATTAGAGCATTTTTTTTTTTAAGTTAAGAAATTCTTTAAAGACCACGAGTGTGTGACATTCTCCTGGACGGTTTTTTTGTTTTTCAAAGTATTTTACGTATTTTGCTATCTTACAATATCCGTAGGTAGTTAGATTATTTTTTAATTTGAATTCTTACCCACCAGTTTCAATTTTAATACGAATTTTTGTAATTGTCATTGTGAAATTGTTATTTTTGCAATAATTAATTCCTCTCTCATTTTTCTCCAATTTTTTAATTAAGGAGTGGCCGTAACATAACGAGGCAAAATTAATGTCATTCATATTATGTGCCATAATAGTTGGTTATTTGACCGGTATCATTTTTACAACATAATGCCATCAATTCCACACCATTTAGTATATTTTTTTGTGAAAACAGAAAACAATTTTAATCACCTCTAACAGAATGTCACCCTAGTAATGGTACTTAGGCCCTTTGGTACGGCCACTGCTATTTTCGATAATTTTACAGGGTGGCTGATTCGAACTGTTACCAACTTCAGATAGACTTATCTGACAGATGGAACATGACAGCTGTCTAAAAATTGGCATGATGTTAGTTCATTCTATTGTCAACAAGTAACCAAAAGCATTTGCGCGTCAATTTATTGAAAATAAAAAATTTTCGAAATGGAATTCAAACGTAATAGTGTGATTGCTCTTTATTTGGCTGGAAAATCGCAACCAGCAATTGTTCGCGAGCTGAAACATTGAAAAGTGAATAAAATGCAACACATATTGTCAAACAAGCTCAGACTAAAGGCCCTCAAGTTCCAAAAGGCGCTTGATCTCACTCCTGCTCAAAAAAAAGTTAGGCTCGATAGAGCCAAGGAGTTGTTGCGCTTGCACGCCGCCGGAAATCTGTCACAAATTGTCTTCTCTGATGAGAAAAATTACTGTATCCAGCAATATTTAAACAAACAAAATGATCGGGTTTACTTGACAGAGAGGTCCTACGAAAATTTGAATGTTCGTTTGGCCACCAGGACGCAGGCATCACCGCATGTGATGGTTTGGGCTGCAGTGACTGCTGATGGGCGCTCACCACTCGTGAGCTGGCGTCAAAGTAAACGCCCAGGTGTATCGTGAATCAGTGTTGGAGGGTGCTTTACTACCGTGGGCACGCAAACATTTCGGTCGCAAGCCATGGACATTCCAACAAGACTCGGCACCGTCACACAAAGCTCGTGTGAATCAAGAATGGTTAGAAAAAAACGTTCCTAGCTTCATTTCTGCTCAACAATGGCTCTCAAATTCGACTGATGCGAATCCGCTGGATTTCTCAATCTGGGGTATGTTGGACAGGAAGGTCTTGACTAAAAAATACCAGAGCGTTGATGCGCTAAAAGTGGCCCTTCAACGAGAATGGCGCAAACTTCCACAAAATCAAATTCGTGCAGCATGCGACTCGTTCTTCGACCGTCTACGGGCCATAGTTAAGGCCAAAGGTGGCCATATCAAAAATCTCAAGTAGATTCTTAAAATTTGAAAATTTCCCAACAATTATAGCGTTTGATCAATAAAATCTGTGCATGGAAATATATAGTCTTTTGAATTGGTGACACTTCGAATCAGCCACCCTGTATATGAAAGGTACTGTGGTGTGGAATGCACAAAGCCAAAAATTATCCATTGCCATTAAGGCATTTAAAAGCAGGATCAAAGTTTCCCATATCATAACAACAACAACAGAACCCATAGTGCTATGTTGTGTTGTTAAGAATGTGAATGAAACAGTGAGTGAGAGAAATTTTGTTGTTGTTTTTCTCTTGCTTGCATGAAACCTATTTCGTTGCACTTTGTCAACGGTCTGCACCGATATTTTAGATGTTTCTCGATACTTTTGGACTTTTATCGATATTTTGGGTGCTTCTCGATAATTTTGCACTTTTACCGATATTTTGGATGTTTTTCGATACTTTTGGACTCTTTTCGATACTTTGAATGTTTTTCGTTACTTTTGGAATTTTACCGACATTTGGACTTTTATCGATACTTTTGCACTTTTACTAATATTTTTGATGTTTCTCGATAGTTTTGGACTTTTATCGATATTTTGGATGTTTCTCGATACTTTTGGACTTTTACCGATATTTTTGATGTTTCTGGATAGTTTTGGACATTTATCGATATTTTGGATGTTTCTCGACACTTTTGAACTTTTACCGATATCTTGATACACTTGGACTTTTACCGACATTTTGGATGATTTTCGAAACTTTTGAACTTTTACCGATTTTTTGGATACATTTGGAATTTTATCGGTATTTTAGATGTTTCACGACACTTTTGGACTTTTAGCGACATTTTAAATGGTTTTCGATATTTTTGGATTCTTACCGATACTTGAGATGTTTTTCGATATTTTTCGGCACCTGCACTACATCACTTTTTATGTTATTTGGTTTGGAGATACACTGAGCCTGTTGCATCCAAAAAAGGGTAACTACGATTAATCAATTCTCAATGTTTTGGATTTCTTTATTACCAAACAGTACTCGAAAAAAAGTGTGGCTATCTCTAAGTAAAAAGCCATAATTTGGTCACCGGCGATACTTGTTTTTAAAAATAAATATGTAAAAAATTAGCCAATATGGTACATACGTGGCTCGATAAAGTAGTCAAAGCTGGGATTTCCGGCATATAGTTTCTGAAAATATCCATGGTAACCATTTGTTCAGAATTAGTTTTCACTATTATTGAAAAATAAATTGATAACATTAAGCATAAAAAGCAAATCGTCTTATTTGTATATTTTTTGCATATTTTGTTGCGAATTTGAATCCTCACATTCATAGAAAAAACATATCCTTTATAAGTGGAGTTGTAGTAGTGCATTAGTATGCGGTAGTGGTTGCAAAATCTTGTTGAGAGCAATAAAAAAACAAAACATCAGATTGGGTGAAGGAAGTGCAAAACGGAAATGCTCTCATACAAGGCAAGGTAAGGAAAAAGTTTCGAAAAATCATAGATAATGCATATGAGAAAATTTCTACGGGTATTCCTTCACTTGAGTAGCAATTTTTAAGGGAAGAGGTTTTAAATAGAAAACAACATGATCCTAAAATTCAAATATTTTTTATCTTTCTGTCAACTTTTATTGTTTTCTCTCTACAAATACTTGGTTTTTTACAATTATTCAAATGAATAACTAGAATTTTAGGAAATAATAACAGTTTTTTTGAAATGAAAAACAACATATAACAGACGCGTGCAATGCGTTGTAGGGTGGCATTTCAAAGATAACTCCCTCACTAGCTGCTCCTGTGGTTGCCAGCTGTTCGTACAAAATGATTACAGTGCGGTGTATGCCCTATTGATGTCGATTGTAAGCATGACAGCGACAGCTGTTACATAATTGTTGGACTTTACTGAACATAAAAGCAGGCTGTAGCCAAACAACAGAGTTTTGTGCCCTCTCTCTCAAACCATAATACGTTAATAATTGTTTTGTCATTGTTACACATTGTTATGTGATGCTCATTTCCTTCGTTTTTTTCTTCTCAGAAATTATGCCCATTTTTTGTAACAATTAAAGTAATTACTCGCATATTTATTTCTTTTTATTTGCTAATAACATTTTTCATTGGAATTTTATTGTGTAGGTGTAGTGTATTATTAAAAAT
Source organism: Calliopum simillimum (assembly GCA_951812925.1). Lineage (NCBI taxonomy): Eukaryota > Metazoa > Arthropoda > Insecta > Diptera > Lauxaniidae > Calliopum > Calliopum simillimum. The sequence continues at coordinate 96,190,898 of OX638371.1, forward strand.
GGATAACAATACTATAGAGTTTTTATGATTGTGCAGGTATGCTATGGATTTATTTTATTATTTGCGAAATATTGTACTTTTTACGAGTGCTTATTGCTCAGATTTAATGTGTTCATTTATTCTGCTTCAAGCAGGATTTTTTTGGATTTTGACGCTTTTTTTATGTTAAATCCTGTCACATGTGTTTTATTTTTCGTTTCCTTGCACATGGGTGAATCTCCGAAAAATGTAACAAAACATGCCTAATTTCTTTCCCCCAAATTTTTTTTATTACTTTCTTTATTGAGGTAAATGTACCTAATTCCGTCAGTTTTTCCTTTTTGTTGAAAAATAAGAAAACTAAACGCTGTTTCAAATATTTTTGAACCAAATTATACTCTATACTTTTAGTTAATGCCTAGAAACTAAAATACAATTTTTTTTATTAGTTTATAACTTTTTAATGATGTTTAAATCAACTTTGAAAGGGTTTCCAGGATTACATTATTGTATATTTTATTGAAATTTGTTAAATTTACAATTTATGTTAACTTAAAAATCATTTTCTAATAGTTTCAAAGCAAAATAAACTATTTTTTATAAAGAAAACTATGATTTTATTTCTGCCGTAAATAGGTGCACGAGTGAACGTTATTCCGTGACTATCACGTAATTAGAAAAATAAAGAAGTTTCAATTTTTGAAAATAAACTATTGATAGTTTGCAAATATACAAAAAAAAATTTTGACACGTTATAAGTAAACTTTTCTGAATGAAGTGATGTAATTACGGCATATGATTTTCTCTTTCAAAATTATAAATAATTGTGTACAATTCGAACACTTGTCTAATAAATCTCAGAGATACTACGAAATTTTCACTGCCGGAATAACATGCATAAATTTGTGCAAGTGAACCTAATTACGTGACTATTTTTCTTTACTTGACTCCTTACTTTGTAATGTTTTGTATTTTTCTTTACTTGACTCCTTACTTTGTAATGTGTACTTTATAATGTTCCTCAAACAAAAAAAAAAAAAAAATTAGAGAGCGATGGAGCGATCGCCCCCTCTCTCAAACCTCAATTATATGTAAAGATTTTGAAAACATTCTGTTATTATCTAGAAATGTAGTCAATCGGCCCACCCTCTTGACAATGCTGGATCCGCCACTGTTTGGGCATCCATTATGTGAAGAAAAAAAGTTATGAGCTATGGGTCGAAATGGATTTGTTAGTTTTTTTTTTTTCAATTACGCGGTCGGAAAAACGATTTTGTACGCAAAAGCAAGGTATCTTATAAAAAAAAAATGTATCAGGCAAAAAATGCATGGAATTGTCCAAAGTATGCGTGTGAATTTTTTGGGACATTTCATAATTCTTCGAAAATTGGTCAAAGCAAAAAAATAAAAAAATTTGCAAAAATTCTGCAAAAACTGCAAACGTATTTTTGGACAATTCTTAGCATTTTTATCTTAGACACTTTTTTATAAAATGCCTTGCTTCTGATAAAAAAATTGTTTTTCCTACCGCTTAATTGAAATCGTAACTAGTAAGGGTGTAACATTTGGCCTGGTCAAACATTTAATACCCAACACTGCAGTAGGTATTTTGAAAATTTTTCTTATGTAGCCTCCTACACGCGTTCCTGTTTGATTTCATCGAGTTCAGAGCTCAGAGCTTGCATTTATGGCCCTTAGTATTTGAGTGAAATTTAGTTGAGTTATCTCAAAAAACTCTTTCAGTATAGCATTTTGAAACTTTTGCTTATGTGGGAGGTACCACGCTCTCTTATCTGATTCAACTCAGTTTTTATTCAGTGTCTGAGTAAAATTTAGTTGGATTATCCTAAAAAACGCTTTCAGTATAGCGTTTTGAAGCTTTTGCTTATGTGGGAGGTGCCACGCCCTGTAGTCCAAATTGGCACAGTTTTTACTCAAAGCTTGCGCTTACAATTCGTAGTATTTATGTGTATGGCGGTTGCATTGTACTGAAAAAAAATCCTAAAGTTGCATTTTGAAAATATTTTTTGTATGGGCGGTAGGCGTGTCCGTTGACCGATTTTACTCATTTTTAATCCAACGAGTGCCAAACTTTATTGAGTAGCCTTGCTCATTGAATTAAGATGCTTTTCGCGCTGAATCATGGCATAACAGCGATTTCTAGCCTCACTGCGAAGTCTTTCAGTATCGGTATTCCTGTTGGAACGCCAATTTTGGAAAGCTTCTTCTTTGGACCTGACTGCAATCCTGCAAGTCTCATTAAACCAAGAATGGTCCTAAGGTTTTATGCTAACTTTTTTATTAGGAATGAAGGACCTCATACCCAATAAAATAATTTCCTGCACCATTAAAGCCGCGGCATTTATATTTCTGTCAGCGAAACACAATTTCCAATTGAAACTGCGATAAAAATTATTTAACGCATCCCAATTTCCTTTATCATAAAGCCATACCGTTTGTTTCGGGGATTTAGACAAAACGGTATCTAAGCTAGTATATGAAAAAGCAGCGGAAATGGTACAATGGTCCGAATTACCAAGAGGTGCAGAGACAGAAACATCATATTTCTCACGATGCGACGTCAGAAAAAGGTTTAGAATACTAAGGCTATGCCCCCCTACACGATGTATATATGTGGGGTCATTCACTAGTTGAGTTAGTTGGTTGAACTCGGCAGTTGTACGACTGGAATGGTGCAGCCAATTAGAGTTATGGACATTGAAAACTCCAGCAACAACTATTTCACTGTCCGGGTACGACTCCAAAATCTGGGAAATCGAATCAGAGAGGAAGTCCACTTTATCAAAAGTAGGATTCCTCCCTTAATTTGGGCTTCTATAAATGAAGCAAAAATGCAGGATGTGCGACTGGACTTTGAACTTAACCCACATGGAGCTAAATTCGGCGTCCGTCGTGTTTAATTGCTGCTGGCACTGGTATGCAACATCGCTGCGAATATAAAGGGTGAGACCCCTATGGGCAGAGAACAATGGCAATAAGTAATGCCCAGGTATATTAAAATCAAGCGGATCTGCATCCGAAAACAAATGGGTTTCACCTAAAGCCATTATTTGAGGCCTAACACTAGAGACATGGGCATAGACAGAAAAAAAATTCTCCCTCAGGCCACAAATGTTGCAAAAATCTATACGAAAATTTTCCGATATCTGGGACATCCGTAGTGTTAAGAAAAATTTACCAATTTGCCACGCTTGCTTCTCTACGTTACAAACGGAAGGACAAAGTGAATAAACCTTGGGTGCAGGGTATAAAATATAATTGATTTTTGGAACCGAATATTATCTATAGCGGAAAAAAAAACTAAAATTTTTAAAAAGGCCTTCAGCAGAATCAAAAGCGCGCTCCATTGGTTTTTCTCGGAACGAAGAAAAAAAGATGCAGATATAGTTTCTAAGAGTTCTTCTAACTTCTGAGTAGGTTTTAGAATGATTTTTTATTTTTTTTTTTCTTCATACAAATTGAACAACTTTACTGTACCGATTTTTCTAAATTAGAAGACAAAGAAAGCTTGTATAAATTATTCTTAAGCGTTGCTTAAATGTTTATGTAAGCTTGTGCATTAAAAACAGCGCCAATGATTTAATAAATTTATTTCCATTTTGATTATTTCAAAACTATAACTTAAACTAATCTCTAGAAAAAAAAATAGGTCACATAGACAACAAATCTATCTTAAAGTAATCCCTTAATAAACTATAATTTTTGCAATTCTGCGCATTAAGTCTTATCTCACAAAAATAATCACACCATTTACACCACCCCGCTCAGTATGCGGGTCGGTGATGTTGCGTCGCTTTTATTGACCGCCACTTCGCCTTGCTCACGATTCCCGGCAACAGCAATAAAATGCATTGCAATCACAGCAAATGTAGTACCCAATATCGCACCGACAGCCACATCTGTTGCATGATGCATGTGATCCCAGATGCGACTCAATGAAATGCACCATGCAAGGAGCAAACAAATCAGTTGCAACACATGCTGCAAATACTGCGTACGATGCCACACGTAGCGTTGCTGCAAATACAACAACATGAATACCATGCCATAACAAATGAGACTTGCGTGCCCGCTGTAAAATGAAGTAAACACGCTAAGAGGCGTCGACGAACAAGCGTAGCGCACAATATATTCGTGATATTCCTTTGTATTGTATAAAGCAGCGCATATATTTGTGCCGCCACCGTGGCCAATTTCATGGGGTTGACACACCTCAAAGAAATTTGGACGTAGTCGTAGAAAGTAGTGACTTGCAATCGCTTTGAAACAACGCTCTGCTGCATAACCGAAAAGGAAACGCCCAACAGGTCGATAAAGTTGCAGCAAGAAGTCAATACAATTGGTTTGGTGTTCCCGGAAGCGCAGCAGCTCTACAATGAATATCACAGCGAGTGGCAGCTGTAGTGCGAACTGATAGAGACGTCGCTCTGTTATGGTTTCCTCTCGGTAGGGATACTTCAAAGAGTTGTCATCACAAAAGAAGCCAATAGTGGATGTTGCCTCAGCAGCAGCGTCATTACCTGTTGCTTCTCTCAAATATAGTGGTAATTTCCGGGACAATGCGCACAATGATATTAAAATTAAGATGTCCAAGAAGAATCGATATAAAAATGATACTTGTAATATTCCCGGAGACGTTTTTGATGTGTTTGCTATTGTTGATATTTTCATTTTGCCACAGACGTAGTGCTTAATGTTGTCGCTTATTCGATTGATGTAACCAGACTATGAGCAGCAGATTAAAAATTTCATTTTTATTTTTGTACTTTTCAGTCAACGAACATAAAATCAAATCGCTGGATTGTGTTCTAGTAAATAAATTTAATGAAATATTGTTGTGTTATCAGTGAACAAGACGATTGAATGTTTTTTATTATTTTTTATTTTTTTTTTTTTTTTTTTCTTTAATAGTGTTTATTCGTTCCACTATATATTTGAAATATAGCAAATGAAAGAAAAAACAAAAACAAAACACGGTGCGCCAAATATCTGTATAGCCTACCCGATCTCAATTGTTTATGAAAAGAGTCATCGTTATTTTACTACTGCATCTTTACTGATAACCAAGGCAAATTAGCATGAAAATTTAAATTAAGTTACGTTTAATTAAGTTAAGTTAAGTTTTTTAAAAAATTTAATAAAGAGACAGTTTTTTTTAAAATTTTCTTTTCTTGGTTTTGATCTTAAATAACACAGGTTTACAAAAAAAAAAATGTCATGGCGTTTTGATCAGACTACGTGTTTCCTAGGGACTTCGAAATCCTGAATCTGAATCCGGGGTCCGTTTTTTTCCAGAACGTCTGAGAAAAAAGATTTCAAGGTCATATGGAGGTCAAAATGGGGTTCATGTGTCGTTTAGTGATAAATTCGCAAAAATTCTGAAAATAATTTTTTATCGTCGAATTCTTAGTCCTTAAAAGGAATATGTGATCAGAAAGGAAGATCCGGATATATCTTCTATGAACATCGCTATAAGTTGGGAACCCCTGGATGGATTTAAAAGATATTGGTGTCATATGAAAGTTATTTTGACAAGCTATAAAATTGGATTCATAGTTTTGGAGATATGACTTTTTTTGAAATTTTGAGAAATTTTTCAATCACAACAACAAATACATCAACAATATCAGCAACAACAACAAAATACCTTTCATATGACATTAATATTTTCTAAATCCATCCAGTGGTTCCCAACTTATAGCGGTTTTCATAGAAGATAAGTATATCCGAATCTTCCGATGGTTATATCTCCGAAACTAGGTCCGAGACACCGTTTTCGATCACATATTATTTTTAAGGACTAAGAATTCAATGGTAAAAAATTAGTTTCATAATTTTAGCGAATTTATCACTAAACGACACATGTGTCTCTAGGAAACACATAGTCTGGTCAAAACGCCATGACTTTTTTTTTGTAAACCTGTGTAATTAATGTTCCAAAAACAGCAAATACTATGAAGATCGTGTATTAATTTTCGAAGACACAGATCGTTAAAAATAAAATGTCAAAAGTACCCCAGTTTCCCCTACCTGAAGTTGTTTCATTTCTATATTAAAACTTAAAATCGTGGTAACTGTCTCTAAATATGACATCTCCGATAGTTGCCTGTTGTTAGTTTGTTGTCATCAACTACCAAAGCCCTAGTTGGAAAAAAAAAAAAATATCGGATAGGCCTTTAAAATAAAAACATATCGAGCCCAAACCGCAAAAAAGACTTAACCGACACTATTTCGGATTTTAATTTTTTGATGAAAACCTATAATTCGTGTCCATACGCATCTTCTCTACAAATTTCATAACTGTAAAAAATACCGTTACGGAGTTATAGCGAAAGCAAATAAGACTTGACCGACATTTGAAGTATTTTGTTTATTTTTTTGTTACTGCGAAATGTTGGTTAAGTCTTTTTTTCTTTTTGTGTCAAAAATAACTTGCAAATAATGTAATAAAAAGGGAAAATTTATTAAAAAGTCTTGATGCGGGTTAATAGTATATGTGACAACAAATATTTTTTGGTACAAAAACTGAAGATCAGATGGAGAACCTGGAAAAGCAAAAAAGACTTAACTGACAAAACACTGAAAAATTGCCGTTATATTATAAATAGGTGAATGAAACTAGTTGCATCGCATGTCTAACACAAAATATAGCTTGCATACTAAATTTCACTGTAATAGCTATACTAAATACACAGATATTTAAAAAAAACCTTCTCCTGTAAAATTTACTTTTTGTCAGTTAAGTCTTTTTGGCGGTTAGGGCTCGATATTAAAATGGAAAAAAGAAAAAAAAAACTAGGAAATAATTTTTTCTAAAATGTAGTACTTTTGATCCTACAATTATATTGTTTCGGCAACACTTCTTTGAATAGATATAAAATGTTCCCCGACAAATAAGAGAGCGGAAAGAATGAATACATTTTTGCTGAGTGAATAAATTACACAGGTTTACAAAAAAAAAAAAAAATGTCATGGCGTTTTGACCAGACTATGTGTTTCCTAGGGACTTTGACGTTCTGAATCCGAATCCGGGGTCCGTTTTTTTCCAGAACGTCTGAGAAAAAAGATTTCAAGGTCATATGGAGGTCAAAATGGGGTTCATGCGTCGTTTAGTGATAAATTCGCTAAAACTCTGAAACTAATTTTTTATCATTGAGTTCTTTGTCCTTAAAAGAATATGTGATCAAAAAGGGTATCTCGAGCCTAGTTTCGGAGATGTGGCCATCGGAAGATCCGGATATATTTTCTATGAAAACCGCTATAAGTTGGGAACCCCTGGATGGATTTGAAAAAAATTGGAGTCATATGAAAGGTAATTTGACAACCTCTAAAAATATTTTCAATTGGATACATAGTTTTGGAGATAAGACCTTTTTGAAATTTTGAGAAATTTTTCAATTACAACAGCAAATACATCAACAAAACCAAATATTAAATGTTAAGTTTTACTCAGAATGCCATTATACACATAACATGAAGCTAGTGCTGTATTATTAAGATTACTTTAAGAATCTTGTTGTACTAGCTAATCGCATAAATAAACCAAATCAAACCAAACCAAACCAACAACAACAACAACAAAATACCTTTCATATGACACCAATATTTTCCAAATCCATCCAGTCGTTCCGAACTTATAGCGGTTTTCATAGAAGATATATCTGGATCTTCCGATGGCTATATCTCCGAAACTAGGCCCGAGAGACCCTTTTTGATCACATATTCTTTTTTAGAACTAAGAATTCAATGATATAAAATTAGTTTCAGAATTGTAGCGAATTTATCACTAAACGACACATGACCATTTTGACCTCCATATGACCTTGAAATCTTTTTCTCAGACGTTCTGGAAAAAAACGGACCCCGGATTTGGATTCAGGAAGTCAAAGTCCCTAGGAAACACATAGTCTGGTCAAAACGCCATGACATTTTTTTATTTTGTAAACCTGTGTTATCAATCAAATTTCATATATAAACACGAAACGAATACAAATGTCTTAAATGGTAGAACGAATTCTTTTGAATCAAATACGAAGTCATTAAATTCATAAAATTTTCTTCTCATTCATAAAACATTTACCATTCGATTTAAAAACAGTTCTGTGTATGAGCACAGTTTCAATCTTCCGTGCTAACTTTTACGACGGAGGCAGCGCACAGAACTTCATCGACTTATCTTGCTTAGTTTTTCTGTGAAAAATATTTCCAGAGACAGACAGCCAGACGAACATGGTTATATCTTCTCAAGTGGTGCGCAAGAATATACATACTTTTCTATACCATCTCATTCTCCCCCGAGTAAAAATAAACATTTTTACATTACGGCTGTACAAAGGGCGTGCAGCGGCCAAATTTAGTTAAATTTTTTGGGCTGTATAAAGGCCGTAAGTGGTGTTTTTGCAGGACATTTTGGCCGTACAATTTATTTTTTTCTATTGAATTGGGCTGTTCATGTGCTTTACATGTGCTTTATATGAGCTGTATATGGGTTAAACATGGGCTGTACAATTTAGTTTTTCTATTGAATTGGATAAGAGTTATCTTGGAAAAGTTCGAAGATATGTTTTGATAAGGAAGAGTGTAGCTATTTGATGCTATAAAAAAAAAGAATTTCAACTTTTCCTGTAGCTACGCCATAAGTCTGAAAACACCATTTTCTCCAACTTCAAGCAAGGATATCTCTAAATCCTGCAAATATATTGACAGTTCTGAACATGCAGTTCGATTTAGCGTCAAAAAGTAAATAAGATTGCGTATAAGGAGTATCGTGTTCAGAAACAGTTTTTTTTTAGTTTCTGTGTAATTTTTTGTTTTCCTTGGAATGTTTTGGTTTACTTACATAGATAATGTGATCTAAGGGAGGTAAGACATATTCGATTAATTTAATCCTTAGATTTTCAAGCGAACAACCATATTGTGCAACGCAAATAATAATAATATTTTAATACTACCAGGATGCAATTTGAACACGTCAGAAATTAATGATGTTGTAAGTACCATTTAAAAGATAGTTTTGATATTTTGTTCAAAATTTGGTTGCCGATCGAATTTTGGCACGATTTCATGATTCATTTCGTGAACTTTCAACTTTTTTAACATTCCGACAAGAAATTAGTTCAGGAATTCCGGATTAGGATCAGATCTAGATCAGGTATTCTTTAATACGGCCATCTGATCAGTTCCTCATCAGGATCTGATACCAAAAATATAAATACGGTCAAAGTGCGTTGTTTAAATCAGTATCGCATCAAATTTGCAGAACTAAATAAATATTCCATATCAAAACGACCACAGAAAATTTTCTCAAACACATTTTAGGTGGTTGTCATGTTTATATTATAACAAATGCTACAAAATGTTTTAGGAAAGCGTTTTGTGGCCGCACGAAATTAAAATTAGTTTATATGGATATGATCCGATCCTCAATAATAAATATAAGTATTACTTTTCTGATGGGGACCTGAATTATTCTGATCCGTTCCAGAAAACTTTACGGGATCCAGATTAGGTCCGTTTCATATGAGGTGTGATATTCCTGACTCGTTCCTGATCATTCTTCAGGCAAGCCTGACCCGAACCGGAACCTAAACTTTTTTCTAATCGGGACTTTTCGCAGTTTTCAACCATTTTTCATTTTTGGTTACATTTAAAAATGCCCCAAAATTTTTCGAATTTATCAACATTTTCTGAATAGCTCAATTATTTTCATAACACTAAATATTTTTCATATGTAAGTATATTGTTGATATATTTAAGCTTCTTCCACAATTTTATGCGCAATTCAATGAAGTGCGAGACAAAACTATACGAAAATGATAAATTGATATAACTAATTAAATTGCAACAAAATTATTGCATTATTGCAGCAATTGTGCAAATATTAACCCTAAAGTATTTCCGCTTTGTAGCTTTGAATTATATATTTCAGAAAATAAAGCGCCAACCCGAAGTGTAGGTATGTACTTTGTGAAAGAAAAACCAAAATCTAAAAATTAAAAAAATATAAAGGTACTCATATGAGGTATTCGTAAAAATTATAAAGCGAATGACAAAATCAGAATTTAACAAAAAGTATTATGGCTATTACTTTAGGTGTTATATAGCTTCATATATGCTTCAAAACAGAGATTTCTGTATTTAAAAAAAAAGCAGTTAAGAGTCATGACGTGATAAAATAAACCTAGTTCAGAATCTTAAATGGGATGTTTTAAGCTACAATAACAATGTGCAACACAAAAATCTGAAAAAGATCTTGCTCTTTAAACTATAACTTTTCAATTGGATCATTACTTTCCGAGATATCATTCATTGAAGTAAAGGTATACAAATTAAATACAGCGATTTGCGATAACTTTAAATTAATGAATTATACCCCGGAAAGTACCTTATGATCCAATTAGAAAAGTTATATGTACTTTAAAGAGGAAGATCAGGGTTAACTATACAGCTGACAAAAGTGAACTACACTGCTACCTGGATGTACGCCATATGTCTGAAAATATCGTTTTCTTCACTTTAAATCAAAGTTCAAATCATATCTGGTAACGATAACTGCTTAATCAGCGACCTCGAATAAGTCAACAAAAGTTATCGATATCAAACTCAAATTAGTTTCCTTTCAATTTATTTTACTGTGTAATTGACCATAAAAACTGAGAACGGTAAACAATTAAAGGGCTGTGTAATTAAAAGAACTCCTGGTATTTATTTGAAAAAAAAAAAAACCTCAAAAAAAACAGCATATATTATACCAAATTATTCATATAATGCGTGCAAATTAAATGTCAAGCTCATTAATTAAGTACACACTTATGCAAACACACACATAAACGTATTGTGCTTATGACGTTTGTATTTTTTAGGTGTAATATATAATAAATGTCTTTATAAATTATTTTTAATAAATTTATGCAAAAAAGACATTTGGTTCTCAAACTTTTTTTTAACTCGTGGCGTTATTTTCAACTGCAGTGTCTCAACAGTTTTGGCCACTATTTTGTGGCTCACTGCAGAGCCGTGATGCTCAATTTGAGAATCGCTGTTTTGCAAAATATGCTATTAACTAATATCTATGTTTACGTACATACTTACATATGTTAATAAATTACAACAAATATGTCTATACTTATGTACGTATTAATGCCTTTAATTTTATCATAATTAGACCCACAATAAATTAAATATGTCATCTAATTTCTGCATTAAACAAAATAAAACTTAAATTATAAATTTACTATTAGTACCTACTTTAACTTTTTTTCTTTACGGTTCATTCTAATTCATTTGAAGCTTTTGGGATGCGAGTATTTTATACTCCTCCCAAAAAAAATTAGTAATTTTTAAGCGCCAAAATTTTTGTAAGAACATAGTATCATCCAAAAACTTGCCAGAAATAAAGTTTTCTTTTTAACTTTTGGCCAGAACATTTTTATTTTGCCGCAATGCGTGGAAGAGTAAATCATGATTAAACACATCTGTCTTATTCAGTACACAAACCACTTCGGTCTACAAGGGTTCTTCTAGAGGTTTGCTTAACCAAAAAATTTTTTAATTCTGCGGTGATAAAGATGCCATTTTTCACTGAATAATAAACCGGATATCGATTTTTTTGATTTTTCCTATAGAACATCTCAAATATGATATACACAATATACTATGTTTTTATGTACATATACATATGTATAACAGTGTAAGCAAATAACAAATGATTTACTTATATATTCCAAGAATAAACATAAAAGCCTTTAATGGACGTGCTGCACTCAAATGCTCAGTAAACAAGAAACAAAAACACAAAATTTAATAAGAAAAACACTTAACATTTTTTTACAACAACAGCAACAGAAACAAAAAAAAAAAGTAATTAAAAGAACTCAAGAGTGCAACAACGTAACCAAAACAAAAATTCATCTTAATAAAACCAACCATTTATGGTAACAGAAACATCCAACATCACAGTGCAAACTCATGGTACCAAACATACCAAGTACCACAACCATCACTATGCACATTCTGGTGCGTCATAAAGGTCTAAAGGTCATTAAAACACAATTCGACCTTTATCATATTTAATGGGAAATAGGGGCAGCCTTTAAAATAACCAAATGAAGAGAGAGCGAGAGAGGGACAGAAAGCGCGTAAGACCGAGCAAGAAAATAAAAATGAAAGTTTATGGTTGAAGTACCCATAGCAGCCAGTAGCACACATGATTTATGCGATAGGGCACTTTATGTTTATCACAAGAAAAATTCCATAAAAACAAATGCATATATGTATAGAGTTGTGTCATAAAGACACCCAGCAGGAAAACAAAATTTATTCAATATAATGACATAGTCTATTGATTAGGTGCCAAAAAAACATGCCAAAATGGAACTAAGACGCTTACGAATTTTTATTACAGAAATCTGTAAATGGGAATTCTAGAAGAAAAAACCGCGGAGTGCTATTAAATTAGAGGTTGGAAATCGGAGAGGGCGGAAAAATGCACCCTTTTTAGTTATTTCAATATATCTAGCTTACAAAGCAAAATTTCGATATTTTTTTTAGAAAATTTTTTGTAGAAAATAAAATTTTCCATCGAAATAACTTATTAAAAAAGCTTTAAAAAAATTGAAAGGTTGAAAACAAAAAACCAAAGAGCAAAAATTTTAATTCTTGTGTTTTTTTTTACCCTATTTTTAGGGTCAGAGATAGGAAAAGATATTTCAGAACATACAAATTGCTTGGTTAAAAAATTTTTTAGGTTAGAAATTGTCTGAAATATGGTCACTCGAACATGAAAATTTTTCAAATTTGACCATTCTAAATCACAACCCAAAAAAAAGATCATGGAAATTTTGCTTCTGCCGTCGGATAAACAGTTTTTACTCAAAACAAAGACATGTTACGAAAAAGTTTTTAAGGCAGAAAATGCTAAGACTTGTCAAAAAAATACGTGAAGATTTTTTTCAAAATTTTTTGTTTTTTTTTTTTTTTTTTGACCAATTTTTTAAAAATTATTAAATGTCCCCGAAAATTCTGAAAAAATCATACGTAGTTTTTGAACAGTTCTAAACATTTTATGCATTTTACGCTTTTTTCGTAAGATGCCTTGGTTTTAAGTAAAAAAGATTTTCCGACCTTTTAAACAAAATTTCCATGGTTGTGCAGCCATTATTTCGTTCATTTTTTAACATAGCAAATTTTCTAAAAAGCCTTTTAAAGGAAATTTTAACTGCCTTTTTTTGAATAATGATATGTCTTATCATATCAAGTGACCTGTCATTATTTCAGTGTACGTTTTTACGTATATCTTTTCTACTGAGATTTCAAACACATTTTGAGTTGATGAGCCTCTTCGCTTGTTGTATGCCTTCTTGGGCTATCCGGAGCTGCTTTTCTCTTCCGATTCCCGAATTAAGTTGTTTTTTAGTTGTTGTTCACTCCGCAGAAGGGTTCTAGGTCTATGAAAGTATTGAGTGCGCCCCTCTTGGCCAAGTAATCTTCCCTTCATGCCCCTCGTGCACTGGTATCCCTAGACTAAAGTAATATCATTCAGTTTAAAACACTCCCAGAAAAGCTTTGAGTGCATTGAAAAAGCCATTAGTGATTTTAGAGTCGCTTGATATCCGATTAAATGTATATGTCGGTGCCGGAAGTGTCCCTTCTTAGACATTTTCTGGCGCACAACTCTAAAGCGTGGACCTCCGCCTGAAAAATTGAAGCTGTTTTTCCGATGCAACTGCTTTTTGGAATCTTGATCCCACGATTCCAGCTCCTGCGCTGCCATCATCCGTTTTGGAGCAATCAGTGAACTATAACTGTGAGCCCTGTTTTACATTTATGTCCTTCCTGCTCCATTCGTCACGGTCGTTTATGACCACTTTGAATTTTCTAGATAAAACACACTTTTTGCATAACTTATCGAAGACTGAGAGACATGGTGTGTCCCAGAAAACATCCATAACACAGTCCTGCTTTTTTGAAAAACTTAAAAAAGTATGAAATGGGAGTAGGTGATTTTTATAGATTTTTGATTGCTAAATCCAAATATGACCTCCGGTTTGCTCCATCTCATCTGAGATCCGAGTTATACTTGATTTAAAGTGCAAGAAACGCTATTTTCAGACATATGCCGTGCATCCTGAGAGTACTCCAGTTCACTTTTGACAGCGGCATTGAATAGCTCTGTGCTTCCTCTTTAAAGCGCAATTTTAATTTTTTCAATTGAATCATTAGTTTCCGAGATAACATCAATTTAAATAAAGGTATTGCTAATCCCTGTAAAGGACTATATTCAATTTGTATACCTTTACTTCAACGGATGATATCTCGGAAACTAATGATACAATTGGAAAAGTTAAAAAACGCTTTAAAGAGAAAGCTCAGGGCTATTCAATGCCGCTATCAAAACTGAACTTATGTAATTACTCTCAGGATGCACGCCATACGTCTGAAAATAGCGTTTCTTGCACTTTAAATCAAAGATTACTTGGATCTCAGACGTGATCGAGCAAATCGGAGAACATATTCGGATTCAGCAAATAAAACTCTATAAAAATCACCTACTCTGATCTCATACTTTTTTCGTCGCAGGACTGTGTAATTTTGACTTATCCTGTTAGATTGCCTTCTTTAAGTTGTTGTAAATGAGGTATTTTGAAGGCCGCAGAGGATGCTTCCTTCTTAACCATAGGATGAAAAGGAATAAGTCCCATATGCATGCCTTGAGCTACTGTCGGGCACGTCCTTAGTGCCCCTGTGATACCCCAGCAGGCTATTCAATTCTCTACAAAAACTTTTATGGAAAAGTATCGAAATTTTGCTTCGTTCGATTAATATATTGAAAAAACTGTAAAGGGTGCATTCCCCCCTCCGATTCCCGCTATCTAAACTGTTGCGGTTTCTTTTTCGCCTTTTCTGTTCAATGCTTAATCAAATCATCAATCCATTATACACTTCCTGCTAGGTGTTCTCTTCCTACCCAAGGGGAAAAGAAACACCTTGGGTAGGAAAAGAAGCGCCTCAAAATGCTCTATGAAATGCTTATTTATTGGCTTCCGCTCAATAATACACGTTATTACTTTTAAACTTTGCATATCCTAGGATGTAAGCATTCTGAAGCTTACCGCAGACTCCCGGGAAAAGGCTTTTTGAAGCGCTTATTTCTATTGCGGCGCTAAGTGTCCTATCAATTTAAAAAAAAAAAATATATGAATTGACTACACTAGGAATTGAACCATCACTCTGTAGGATAGATGAAAACATATTATTGCGCAACAATTACAAACTTTTTAGAAAACTTTTTAGTAAAAATATCTCTCGAAACAAAATTTGATATTCGAGTGTTTCCTGCAGTTTGACAAGAAAATTATTGTGTATACAATTTAAATGAACAAAAATAAATAAAAAAGAAAGAACATAAAAACGTCGAATAAAAAAACAATTTTAAAAATGTGATATAAAAAAAATTTGCATGTGGTGGGAATCGAACCCGGATCCATTTACATACGTTTGTATAAAATTTGTACTTCAGCACATTTTTTGTTTCATATTTTGCTCTTTTTCTTTTCCTCTATTTTTTTGTAAATATTGCTTAAAAATTAAAAAAAAACATGTCCAAACAATAATTGATATTTGCATGCTTACTGCAGCTTTACAAAAAATCAAAGAGTAAGCGCTTTCAAGTTTTTTATAAGTGCAAGCGCTTTAGAACTGCTTTCTTAAAAAGCGTTTGATATTTTTCCCCTTGGGTACCTACTTAGGCACACACACATATGCTTTTAGAGCAAGAGCCATGAACTTTCATTTAATTTATGTTTCATTTAAAACACTTTCATTCTGATTCGCCCTGTCTTTAAGTCTTTTCGTTTATTCCGCTTTAGATTTACGAACTGTACGCATTTTGTTTCTTATTATTTATTTCATTCTCTTTCTCTTATCATGTGTTTATGTGGTTTTCATGAATTTCATTAAATTTTTAATTTTTCCACTTTTAGTTAGTTTTTTTCATTTTCTCTTGGTTTTTAATAAACATTGATTTATCTGTAGATTAATAAAATAACAGGTTGAAGTTGACCTCACACATACATATACGGTTGTAATCACTTATGCCAACACATATGTTATGCATAAATTGAATTGTCTTGTCTCTCGTTACACTGGCATTTGTATCAATATCGATTTTGTAGGGTTACCTGCTGAATCGTTATAACCATGTCTATCTGTTAGTCTATTTATCTGTCTGTCATTAATACTAAGATTATCTAACTGTCCAAATCAAATCAATTCAAAGAGAATGTGGAATGTTGATAGGATGATACGCAATAATTACACTGGTCTACAAAAAATGTAGTCATCATTGTTGTTGATGTCATTTCCGAAATAATTTTCAGCATAAAACTCGAATCCGTGGTCAGTATTGGCCCAAGTCTAAAGATTTGATATTCGGTGTATATACTTGAAAATTTGCTTTTGAGACTATTTTTGTTAGATTTCTCTGAAATGGCTTTGACATATAATAAGGGAGTTGAAAATTGTTATTTTGCGTTACAACTTTACATGGGTACCTACACTTCCCTCGAGCTGTAAATTTAATGCAGTAAAATGTATGCCAATCAAAAGTACTTTACTCAAACATGGCATACTGTTTTAAACTAAATAACTACATACGAGTATGTACGTGTTTCTTATATACGATATATGTGATTTGATTTCGATTTAATTCCATTGCAATAGCACACATTTGCCAACAGGCTACAAGCAGGAATATACTTTTAATCATCATGTTGAATCATCATTCCCCTTAAACAAACCATACCCCAAACATCTTTAGCTTTAAATCATTAAGAATTCTTAGCTCCAGCTCTATGCGTGATATCCAGTCACGCCGCTCAAGGCTAAGTTGCGCTAAAAACTTGATCGTAAGCTAAAACTTTTGCGTTAACTTTTTCATACAGTCCAAGTTTATAACGTTTCATGAAGGTTTACTTTACCACCTCCATCTGCACGCCTCTTTCACTAAGGTGCTGTAAAATGTACACTGATGGACACCCGCGACTAATAAGCTCAAGTATTTAGTTCGGATGCAATTGGAGTAACGCTTTTTAGCAGTTTCTATTCAATGTTTGCGCGCATCAAAGTCTTTCAAATACATAAGGGTACGTCGCACAGTGGGTTGAGTGGTAACAAAATTGTATTTTAATTTGCACGAAAATGTTTAGCGCGTGTGCTTGTAAATTTCCAGAGCAGGTCATAGGGCCAAAATTTAAGCAGTGCCATACTACTCGTAAGAATTTGCCGAAGAAAGCTGAGATGTAAAGAGAATATGGAAAAATAGCATTTGCTGTAAAAATGGGTGCTATTACGAACCGCAAAATCCTTATATCTCTTTACTATTTATCGAACTTGGATGAGAAAAAGTGTTTATTGTAAAAAATGCTTAAAATTGTCCAAAGAATACGTGTAAATTTTTTCAGAATTTTTGAAAATTTAAAAAAATATCGTCGGGGAAACGCAATGAATAAAATTTGTTTTATTTTATTGCACCAGAACTAATCGACCAAAAAGTCTACAAACAATATTTTAATAAAATATTTGTTGACCAATTTCAAAAAATTCGGAAAAAACTCATGCGTATTCTTTGGACATTTTAAAGCATTTAGTGCCTTCGTAAGATTCCTTTCTTTTAAGTAAGAAATCATTATTCCGACTGCTTAATTGAAAAACGTTAAAAATCAATTTTTGGAACGGAGTACTATCTATACTACAAAAAAAAAACAAAATACATTAGTTTGTGCATACATATTTGATGCTTGTCAAGGTTTCATCAATTCATTCGAAGTTTTTCGATATTTTATCATCGAAATCGACTAGTTACTTGTGTAATTACATATTTTCTATATTCACTGGCAGCTCCAAAAAACCTCCAATGAAAGTCAATTGAATTAACATAAATTGATCATGGGCATGGTTAGGTTAGGTTAGGTTGCGAAGGCATCGTTGGCATATATGCAAGTCAACTTCCACTTAGACCATTCCGCTGGTCCATTGTAATCCCTCTTTAAATACGGTACATAGTTCTATGATACAATACAATTAATTAAATTCAGTATATTTTATACAGCTTTATATAGTCTTATTGAAGCTTATTCTTTGGTTGTTGGTTACTATTCGTGTTCTCTGTTCCCATTTTGATGCCTTGATGTATTTCAGGATCTTAGAGGGGTCTATCTCCATAAGTTCTCGCATATCCTGAAAAAAGAAGGATCCAAATATTTTAAATCTTGTTTTTGCAAGTGCAGGGCACTGGCAAAGATAATGTTGACTATCCTCTTCCACGTCGCTGTCTCCACACCATCTACAAAGATTGTCGGTCTCAAACCCCATCTGTCCCAGGTGCCTGCATAGCGTATTATGCCCTGTAACTACTGATATAAAAGACTTTAGTTCACTCTTGCTGCACTTTAAAAGCAATTTAGTAAACCTTATCTTAGGAGTGTTATAAATAGTTTTGGTCGTTTGATAATGGGTCGAGTTGCCCCATCTCCTCATCATCTCCAAAACCATTTTATCTGAAATTATCTTGCAATCGTGTGACATTGGTGGTTTAACAATATGATTAATATTCTCTGTAGGCAATAATAAACCCCTCCTAGCTAACTCATCTGCCTTTTCATTTCCTTGAATTTTTTTATGACCGGGTACCCAGCACAGTTCTACGTTGTGTTGTTCGTTAAGAACCTGAAGCTCTCTGCGACAACGGCTGACGACCTCAGATCTTATATTCCTATTTTGCAGAGCTTTAATGACAGCTTGACTATCGATGTAAATGGTTATATCGGTAGGTGATATATCCCTCATCGATATCAATCTTGCCGCCTCTGCTATCGCAAATATTTCCGCTTGAAATACAGAACAATTATCAGATATTTTTACCGACTCTGAGAGATTAATTGGTTGACTGAAGATCCCCCAACCAGTTCCTATGTCCATTTTAGAACCATCCGTATATACTTCTAAAGTGGTATCATTAATGCTTTTACTAAAATCTGTGTAAGCTTTAATGTAATCTGTCGGACTTATTTCTGGCAAAACGGTTGTGTTAATCTGTTGAAATTATAGGTCTGATTTAGTCTAACAGATGTTACGGCAGCCTTTTCTCTAATATAGAGATCTTTTGGCAGGACATTCAATATAACTTCCAAAGATTTGGTTGGAGTAGTTTTCATAGCTCATAGATCATGGGCATACTAATTTTCGTGCTGAATTTTAAAGAATAATTTTTCATTTTCACTTTTTTGCTTCCGAATTTCATTTTAATTCAAATTTTTCTCATTTTTTTTTTAAATTGAGCTGCTTTATAAATAAAATCATAAATTTGATGTTGAGTTTCCCGCAGGAAATGCGCGCTCACAGTAAGGCACTGTGTGTGTGTGTGTTTGTATGCGTGCTGCATTACAAATTAGTTTAAGTAGTTGAGGTAGAAATTCCTTCAGCTTTTTAATTTTATTTCATTTTATGTATTTCTTTTCATTCAACTTGTGCTGCTGCATCGGTACGATAAAACGCACAAGAATTGTTTGAGGGTCCAGAAACAACAACTGTAACAAGTAGCAGTAGTATTTGTTGTTGTTTTTCTCTGAGTGACCATGGATGAACTTTCTTGTGGCAATTTGTTAAGAGTTTTTCCAAAAGCTTTAAGTTAAAGCATACCATTATACAGATGGACAAAACTTTTTATGAACTCAAACTTCGCATGAACTATGACTTTAGTGGAAACCAATTATTTCCAATGTTAATTTTTTTTTTTTTTTTTAATTTTCTTTTACCACCATTTTACTACTGTGCCCTTAGATTATGTTGTTTTTGTATAGCTTAGGACTAATAAGATTATAACTACATCCACTTGAAGCTTACAGAACATTAACAGTAACGACTGGTGTTCTTAGGCTTTTTTTAGATAATAAATCAAAATTTACATCTCCCGTTATTTATTTATTTATTTATTTTATTTTATTTATTCGGTCTATGAATATACCATTCTTACAGACTAGATATAAAAACTTACATTAAATAACAAATATGATAACAATTATAAAATATTATTTAAAAACAATCTCATACTATCTTTTGAAAGAGAAAAATCAAGATCATTATTTGAACTTATATCATTAAATAATTTTATAGATCCATAAATAGGAGCATTTATTGCATAATTTGACCGTACCAAATCTAAAAACAATGGTGCATAAGACCTAAGTTTTCTAGAGGGAACATTAAACTGAACTAAACTAAGCAGGGCAGGGCAATCAACGGCACCACCAATAATATCAAAAACAAATAAAAGTGACAATATGTTTCGTCTAACTTCAAGTGTCTTTAGACCAAGTAAGAGACAGCGGGCATGATATGAAGGGAGAAACTCATTATTGTTAAGAAAAAGGGAACGTAATTTATGGGATTCGTAATACGGGCTCCAAATAACAGACGCATACTCTAACCTAGAACGTACCAGACTAATATATAGAACGTTTAAGGTATATGGATCTTTAAAAGAAGAGCTATTACGCCTTATGAAGGCAAGCATAGAATATGCCTTAGGAAAAAGAAAGTCAAAGTGTGCATGAAAAGAAAAACAAGAATCAAAAACAACACCAAGATCCTTAATTTCACTAACGGCCACTAGGGGAAAATTAGAAATATTATATGACGATGGAATGAGTGACAAAGACTTTGAGAAGGACATAGAAATACATTTGTTAAGGTTAAGGGACAGAAAATTACTCTCGCACCAAAGGTACAACTTGTCAAGATCACGTTGTAAAAGCGCAACATCAAAGGCATTTCTAATTTTTAAAAAGATTTTCAGATCATCAGCATACAGCAGACAATTACAAAAAGAAAACAATGAGGTTACATCATTTATAAAAATGACAGACAATAGAGGACACAAAATACTACCCTGCGGGACACCAGAAGTTGCACAATAAGATACAGACTGAATGAACATTATCAAACGCAACAATACACTGACGATTAGAAAGATAAGATTCTAACCATCTTAAAAAGTTAGAGTGAAATCCAAGTACATTACATTTACGAATTAAAAGAGAATGTGAAATTTTATCGAAAGCTTTTGAAAAATCAGTATAAATGACATCTACCTGACATCCATCCTGAAACAGTTGATCGACCAGAGACAAAACCATGTTGACAAGGAGAAATTACAACATTTTTAACAGCAAAAAAAAGCTTGTCTTCCACAATTGCCTCAAATAATTTAGAGATAGTTGTTAACTTAGAGATAGGCCAATAATTAGTAACATTATTCTTAGCACCAAACTTAAACACAGGTGTGATAAATGATACTTTCCATGCATCGAGAAATACACCATTGCGCGAAGAACTGTTTAAAATCAGCATAAGTGGATGAGCTAAATTAACAGCACAGCTTTTAATAAAAAAAGCAGAAAATCCATCAGCATCTACTGAAGTCAAATTTTTTATCTTTTGGATCCCATCTAGAACATCAGTGAGAGTGAGACAGAGAGAACCAAAATTTATCGGAGAATCTGGTGTATGAATAGAATGAAGATTATTGTCATTATTATTAATTGCAAAATTTGATTTAAAAAATTCGGCGAACAGATTAGCTGTACAGATGCCATCATCTGATGATTGATTATGTAAAAACATAGAAGAAGGAATATTGGAACAACTTCGTTTAGATTAAATGAAGCGCCAAAAAAACTTTGGGTTCGATTTAATATTTGAATCAAATTTCGAAATGTACTGACGATAAAGGTATTTATCAAGAAAATTGAACTCCCTCATATAATGCCTATATTTCAAAAAATAGGATTCATTATTGGTGCGTAAAAACTTCTTATAGAATTTAGAACGAAAGTTTTTTTAATTTAAGAAGTCCTCTAATATACCAAGGGCATCTAAAAGTGAATTATTTACACAAAGGTATAAACTTATCACAAACATCAAAAAGTACAGATTTAAAAATATTAAAACACATCTCAGTATCACAATTATGAAACAAATTCTCCCAATCAATACAATTTAGGGAATTATTAAAAATATCAAAATTACAAGCCTTAAAATTAAAATTCAAGTGTTTGTCCTCAGTATGAATATTCAAATATTTATAAAATGAAACACTACACTCAATAGGCAAATGATGCCTTAGCATTAATTAGCATTATTATTTTAACAGTCTTAATCATTGTTTTCTTTTTTAATTGAATGTGTGGTTTAAAAAAACAAATAAGTCATACGAGGGGTACTAATTTTATTTCGGGAACTGGCAACACTAATGTTAATAGCAAAAATCTGGGAACACCATAACATTGTAAAGTTTGACATTTTTTAGCATAAACGTACTCACAACGTTTTGATGCACAAGTGCTATTTGTTTTGTTTATAGTGAGTTAAGAAAATCAATTTTCCCATTCAAAATTTAAGTGATTGATAAATTATGGGGTTTCCAACGAGAACAAACGTTTTTTACAACTAAGTGTTCATGCAAAATCAAATGTATGGAAGTAGAACTAATTTGCAAAGATGCCTTTATCTCACAATATGTCATATGATGATTTTGTATTATCAGTTCATGCACTGCATCGATGCTTTGTGGCAACACAACTGATTTTGGACGACCTTCACGGAATTCGTCGGCGACCGAACTACGACCACGATTGAATTCACTATACCAGCGATAAACTGTGGATTTTGATGGTGTTTTATTGCCATACAAAGAACTGAGTTCATCGACACATTCTTGTTGAGGTAATCCACGTCGAAAGTTGTGAAAAATAATCCAACGAAAACTTTCTCTTGAAATTTTAATTTTTTGGCCGAATTGATTTTCTTAACTGACTGTAAACAAATTAAATAGCACTTGTACATCAAAACGTTGTGAGCACGTTTTTGTCAATACCCGAAATATTAAAAGTACCCTACGTAAATACCGTATAATTGCTCCATTTTGTGGATCGTAACACTTAACATCTTTTTATTTTTTCCTTTAGGGCAAGGGTGTCAGCGTTTTCAAGTCACTGAGCCAAGCGCATGCAGTGCAGTCTGCGCAAAATTTTCGCTTTTACAACAACTTTAAATTCGAATTAAACAATCACAAAAACAATTTTTTGTTATTTTTTCATGTCTCGTTTACAACGACAATAATATTTCAACAATTTTCAAAATTTCTAAGAACTGGGACACACACAAAAAGTAGGGGTATTCACGCGTTGATGCGCAATGCTCTTTTGTCGTTGCAGAAGTGCGGTTTGCGAAAGTTTGACATTTGTAAAACATCAAACACATTGCCGAAAATTTCGCACTACTTCTGCAATTTCTCAAGATGGAAATATTCACATTGAACTTTCACGCGTTAGTGCGTAAAAGACTTGCATTTTCGCAACTGCGCATCAACGCATTAATACCCATATTGTTTCTTGTTTTTGTTTTTGATGCGACGTAGTCGTTGTTATTGTTTTATATTGGTTCGAGTTCGATTTTGTATGTACGCAAAAAAAGCAACATAAACGCGACGAGTGTGAAAAACAAAAATTATTTCTGTGAATGTTGTACGGAAATATTGATGTTGTTTGTCGAGCCAAAATTGGCTCACTTTTGTTCTACGCTGACACCCTTGCTTTAGGGCTACGTTTCAAATAGAATCTATGACGACAATTCATCAATGATTACAATGCTCTTCGAAGTTATTAGAGCTAATATTCTGGATTGAATAGTAAAAGTGTGAAATTATAGCAAAAACTTATACAACAGAAGATGATCTGAGGATAATTGTGCTTTTTAATGATTCAAATTTCCATATTTTACTAAAGCCACCATTACACATTCTTTAAAGTGATTGTGCCCAAAAATACTATATTAAGTCTCCCCTTAGTACAAACTCACCACATTTATACCAATTGAAAATGTTTCGTTGAGTTTGCCACACCAGCAGTGAACTGTTTGCATGAAGGAGAAATTACATACGAGGAAATTCACCACATTTTATAGTGTCATATGTAAGTTTAGTCTTGTTTGAATTAGCAGCAGAGCTTTCTTAAAAAATGGATGAAAATTTGTTAAAGTGAAAAATTTGGTGAATGAACAAAATTTTAGTTAATATTTAAATATTATAAACAGAAATTATAATTATAATATCCAAAAAAACTCATATAATGAAAAATATCAAATAAACATCATTGTCCAGTCCTGTCAATATTTAATATCAGACACCATAAGCAATATAAGTTCCCAAGGGAGAACCTTCCTTTTATATAAAATGCCAAGAAGTTTTGTTTAAACATTCTCATTTTCTGTTCAGAGTTTGTAATAATTGATTACATGATCTCAAATCTTGTACTCAGTACATCGTCAGAATCTGTTGTTAGAATTTACCAAATTTCGGTTTAGGGAGGACAATTTTTTAATCGCAAAAATTTCTCATCAAATTCATTTACTTCTTGTCTACTTCCTTTTCTTTCATCGGAGCATAGGATCTTTAGAGAACTTCGTCGAGCACAATTTTAGAGTAACCATATATATCTATATTTTTGTCTGCCCCATTTCAATGAGTTACCTTATACGTATAGGCATTTTGTCAAAGCACATGATCCGAAGAAATCCACACGACCTAAGACTTTATCCCACAATTTCTCAATATGCACAATATTAGCAATTAGAATACAAAATCTTGCCAAAAGACTTCCTCAACAGACCGAATTTGTCACAATTTGTTTATTTAAATCCACAACAGCGAACGATTAATGCAGCCAAATCATGAAGCAACATTATGCAGCAGCAACAGTAATGCAAAAACGATTTATGTTGCAATTACATGCACGTTTGCACTGCTTTTATTACTTGATTGTTGCAATACGGCAATAGCATTAACAATGGCAATGGCAACACTCGCAACACACACACACACGTACACACTCCAACTAACAGGCAGTCAATTGGGGATGCTTTCTTTGGTCAACTGCTGCATTTAATGGTGTTGCGTTTTAGGCGCGAAGCTAATAATTTTGAAATGGTTGCGTTAACTGCGTGAAAATTACGGACTGCTGGGGGCAGTGGCGCAGAAAAGGTGAAGCTTAATGTGTTTACCGATTTGTTAGCGCGAGTGGATGTGTGAGTAGATAAAATACAGTTATATTTTATTCCTCCATATTGTGCGCTATCGCATTAAAAACACTTTTTCTCAGTACCTAAATAAACGTACCTCGTAAAGGCGAATTTCTACGTGATCACTGTGAAAAGTTTGGAATTGTGACAGAAATCAACAAAAACCACTTTAAGAATATATTTTGGGCTACATTTTAAGGCAAATGATTTAAACAATGAATTTGATAAGTCATATGATTTAAAAATATTACCAAATGCTGGTTCAGACCCAGAATTATCTCTTTTACTAGAATCTGTGAGATTAAAGAAAAGTTAAGAGATTATCTGGAAAAACTGGTCAACAAGAGCATTCATTGCTCTAAGATCAGAGAGTCCTTAATATACTACAAGAAAAATAATTTAATTTATACTCAGCATAAAATTGTTTTATTCACATCGTCGTTTTAATTGTTAACTATCTAGTCTTATATTTGCTTCTTTTCATAAGAGCATATGAACTGATTCAAGCTTGATTTTAAAAATAATGTCAACATTTTTATTTTTTTTTTTTTTTTTTTGAATAATGTTTTATTCAAAACTCTTTATATGGCATTGCTTCTTTTAACCAAATACCATTAATATAGGAAACAAACGAGCATTTAAGATATAAGTCTTTTAGTTTTGAATGGAAAATTTTGGTTTCCTCAAAAAATTTAAGTGCAAACTATTCCATGTTATTTCAGAAGATTTGATAGGCAGGCTAAAAACAAGAATTTACCTTACAAATTGCTTAGGAAGAAGTGACTATGATAGAAAAAGGTCGCAAATATATTTTGCATACTAACAGGGTCGCCCTTTTATAAGTTTCAGGTCCATTTTTATAAAAAAAAAAATACTGCACGAATCGATAGGGAAATGTTAAAGTAACATTTTGGTAACTACACTGTTCGACAATTTCGAACTTTTTTTAAAACACATTAGAAAATCCAAAAAATTCTTAAAGTAGACGTTAAAAAAAATACCCGTGTCTCGTGGTTTTTCTCTAGCACGTAACATTTTTTTTAAATTGATTTTTGAAGTTTTTTTATCCACTGTACATGAAAAAATCAAAAATACCGCATTCTTGTGTTAAGTCGATGAATATAACTATATGGTCCTTACATCTGAGGTGTATCATGTGTTCAACAAACTTATGCAGAATATATGCAGGGAATATTTTTGTATAAAGTTTTAACCCTGTCTAACCCACACATGAGGGTCATTTTTGCGCTTTTCTTAAAAGGTACAAAAATGACACCCAAAAAATGGAAATATTGAGTCAGTATGTACTACAGAAATATTCGCTATAAAATTTCACTGCTAGTTTTTAAACTCGTTAAGGTCGAAATTTGAACCCGAAACCAAAAAAAATCATTAAAATCAATTAGGACTTTTCACATTGCATATTAATTACATCCCTGACGCGCTTACCTTAAGTTTTAAGAATTTTTCGCCTCTGGTAACTCTTAGCGAAATTTTCTGTAGGATATTTTTGCAAAAATTTTCAACCCATTGTGGCTCAGTTTTAGAAAAAGGGGTTAAAAAAACCCATAAAAACAGGATATATTAGTTAACGTCTTCTAGGAAAATGATCCTTTTGTGATTTCGTTATGATCTTGTTCGAACGAGTTTTGTCCAAAATGTAGTTTTAGAGTTTTACAGTGGGGTGAAATTTGGAAAATATTTATTGTCAGAAGTGCTTACTGATTTTAACGATTTTTTTGCTTTCCGTATAAAATTTTGCTTTTTTAATGTTCAGCAACTAGTAGTGAAATTGTATAGCAAATATTTGTGTAGCATCATATGTGGGGGTTGTACAGGGTTAAATTTTCTACAAAAATATTCCCCGCAATATCCTGCATTAGTTTGCTGAACACATGATACACCTCAAATGTAAGATTCATATAGCTAAATTCATCGATTTAACACAAAAATGCGGTATTTTTGTTTTTTTTTTTATATACAGTGGATAAAAAAAACTTCAAAAATAGATTAAAAAAAAATGTGACGTGCTGGAGAAAAAACACGAGACACGGGTATTTTTTTAACGTCTACTTTAAGCATTTTTTGGATTTTCTCTCGGAACCCATTTTTCTAAATAAAGCCGCAAAAAAATCTTGCGGCATATCAGATGTGTCGCCGATCTCTCAAATGAGTTTCGATCTTCTGTCAGGGGCGTCCCCGACCCCTCTTAGAAATTTTATGAACAGTTTTAAAAAAAAAAAATTGTACTCAACCAACCGAGATGAAAAGGCCACAGAAAAATTTTAAAAACTGTTAAAGGGGTCTCCGACTCTGTTTGAGATTTTGGTTTGGGCTATTTACCTACTTATATTTTGTGCTTAATTTTTTGTTACTAACTATAGTACAGTCAGTTTTTCAGGAGTTTTAAAATCGGGTAATTTTATAGATATCGATGTGTTCTGTCCGAATTAAAACTTTGCCACTTGCGCCACCATATTTGAAAAATGACGTTCAAGGCAGTTTTTGACAATATCTCACTAACCGTTAATTCAAAAG
Source organism: Calliopum simillimum (assembly GCA_951812925.1). Taxonomy (NCBI): domain Eukaryota; kingdom Metazoa; phylum Arthropoda; class Insecta; order Diptera; family Lauxaniidae; genus Calliopum; species Calliopum simillimum. Next base: position 96,218,567 of record OX638371.1, read on the forward strand.
AAAAATGCTGGTCAACAAGCCTACAAAATTTGCTATCTTTATGACAAGCCCCTTACTTTGGAAACGACTACATTCACAAACAGAATAGCAAAAGAAAAAATAAAGATACAAATTTTTATTCGGAAATCGATAAGAGCAATAAAATTTTATTGAAAAACGGGACCAAAACTCTTTAGAAGGGTCGGAGACACCCTTGGTAGTTTCAAAAATTTTTCTTCAAAATCTCCCAATCGATTGATAAAGTGAATTTTTTTAGAAAAATTGGCCAAAACATCTTAGAATGGTCGGAGACACCCTTAATAATTTTAAAATTAAAATAAAATTTTGACACAAGATTCTTCTAATGAGACAATGTTATAAAACAAGGAATTTGAAATATGCGATATTTGAGTTTGGTTAGTTTTGGCTACATTTGCCATTGAGTTAAGAGCTTAAGAATTAAATTTCCTTTAATTTTTTCTCGAATTATAATTTCTCTGAAAGTTCTCATAAACAACGCCGCCGGCACTTCTAGCGAATAACAATTATTTCAATTTACATTGTCATTATAAGTGAAATAAGCAATTAAATGTCACTCATACGCCGCGTAAACCCAAGTGAATGAAAAAGATTTAACTTGAGATCCACACACACACACGCACACACACACTCATTTACATACATATAACCGCAATTATTGTTGCGCTAAAATTTTCAAGAAATTTACAATGCAAATTTCACAAATGCATTCAAAGATAATACACACACATGCATACTCAACAGCACACACACTGTAACTTTCATATTTTTTTATGTTTTTTTCCTTTACTTTAATAGCAATGAACATGCTGCTGTTTGCTATTGCAACAGTTACAATAATAATCTGTAATGACACACATATACACACATGCATACTTATGCATATTTTTATGTGTTTGTGTTTCAGTTTAATATTCAAGAAAATGAGACAACAGTGACTTGTACTCAAATGCCACACTTTATTTTTTCCTCGCAATGAGAATGAGTTACCAAGCAGCAACAACAACAACAGCAACAACAACCACAACATCAGCAACTGTGTGAATTGTTACAATAACAGCAACAACAATAAAAAATAATGCACTAAAATAATCAACTAACATTATTCACATTTACAACAACGACAACCACTACATCAACGCAAATAAATTGCTATAATTTGCCAAAAGGATTTTTTCTATCCTTTTTAAAGTGGTCGTCCTCCCTCACAAGCGACATGCCAACCAAGCAACAAACACCAACGCACAAATGCCAACTTTCTCTGTTTTGTTGCGACTGCATGAACGGCGGGTACCAACAAACGCCACAACTCTCATTTATGCACAAATGATACCATGAAAATAAATTTTATTAACAAAAGTAGGGTAAAGTAAGCAAATCTTTTCATGTTATTTATTCCTTCTTTTGGATAGTAGGGATCTCCTTTAAAGCACACGGTAAACTTTAGGGGTCTTTAAATCTTTTCAGCATCGTCCCCATGGTTCTTTAGTCCATTGATTAAGTCATTTTAAAAGGAAGAAAAACGTTCACTGGCTTTTATTTCAGAAATCGATCAATTGGTCATTAAAGATAAAAAACCGTGGAGTTGTATTAAATTAGAGGGTGGAAATTGGGAAAAAATGCATTTTTACCGTTTTTTCAATATATTTTTAGAAAACTTTTTGTAGAGAATTAAATTTGCCAACGAAATAGCTTATTCGAAATATTAAAAAACAAATTTCTTATGCTAAAAATTTGGAAAAATAACGAAAAAAAAAAATTCTTGGTTTTTTCTTGTGTTTGACTCTTTTGCCAATAACTTTTTTAGGATTCAAGATAGGTAGACATAATGCAATATAAGTTAAAATATAAAATTTTTTATGTCAAAAATTGACTGAAATATGGCCACTGAAACATAAGTACTTAGATATTTTATTTATGTGATCGGAAAAACGGTTTTTATTCAAAACCAAGGCGTTTACGTAAAAAGTGTACTACAAAAAAAATGCTTAAATTCGCTTAAGGAACACATTTGATTTCTTTCATAATTTTCAGAGACATTTTATAATTTTTCAAAACCTTGTAAAAAAAAAATTAAGAAAGTTCCAAAATATTCTAAAAAAATGTTCACGTATTTCTTGGATGATTCTAAGCATCGTTCCTTAGTGCTAACCCTATCTCCATAGCAAATTTCGTAAGCTTCGATGCTGTGGTTTAGCCGTGAGAGTGTTTTTTCCATTTAAGGGCGTGGCACCGCCCACTTCTGTAAGAAAAAATTTAATTCTATGCACAGCTCCATCTCATAACCTTTCCAACTAAAAAAAAAATCAAGCAAATCTGTTTCGATTTCGGTTTAGAAACAGGGACTGAACCGATTTCGTTTGCTTATTTATACAATGATGATGATGATGATGACCACGAATGAAAAGCAGCCTTGGTTTTGACGATTATCGTGACTTAGACCAAGACCATAGCAGTCTCGGCCTTCGTCGTGTAAAAATATCATCGTCTTGGTCTTGGTCTCGAAAAATTACCAAGACAAAGAATAAGATTAATTTTGCTCATCACTAGCTAGAAGACTTAAAAAGTTTGACTAATCGGCAAAAATGCGTTCCTTTGAATCAAATTTTTAAAACCCTCTAACTCGTGAATCAGACTCAATACAGTAAAAATATTTTGTATCTGGATCGAGGACATGTATAGGTTTAACATAATCAAAAATTACTAAAATCGGAAACATCAAAACTATTACCTGTTTCCTCACGAGGAAAACCCCAATTTACATAATTTCTCGGAAAAATTCGGAAGACCCATTTTTATAAGTTGTTTATGGCAAAATTCTATATCAATTTTTATAGATTTTGTGAAGTTTGGAATTAGTGCAAGACTCACATATATAGCCAGTATTAAATTTGACTGGACTGTTAGTAGTGTTGGGCTATCGAAACTCTTGATTACACTGTTCGACAATTTCGAACTTTTTGTAAAACACATGACAAAATCCAAAAACTTCTTAAAGTCGATGTTGAAAAAAAATATTTTTTTCCAGCACGTCACATTTTTTTTTTTCTTAATCGATTTTTGAAGTTTTTTTATCCACTGTACATGAAAAAACAAAAATACCGCATTCTTGTGTTAAATCGATGAATTTAATTATATGATTCTTACATCTGAGGTGTATCATTAGTTCAGCAAACTTATGCAGGATATTGCGGGAAATATTTTTGTATAAAATTTTAACCCTGTTTAACCCCCACATGTGGGTCATTTGTGCCCTTTTCTTAAAAAGGTACAAAAATGACACCCAAAACTGGGGAATATTGAGTCAGTGTGTACTATAGAAATATTCACTATAAAATTTCACTACTAGTTTTTAAACTCGTAAGGACATGGGTATTTTTTTTAACGTCTACTTTAAGAATTTTTTGGATTTTCTCATGTTTTTTTTTTTTTTTTTTTGTTTCAGTGTTATTTAAAATACTAAAGTATGGAACTATAAATGCAGTTCACGCCCTATAAATGAAAATATTTGACTAAATTACTGTTTATAAGTAGTAAATTAGTTTGTATTTGTATGTGTGTGTATGTTAGACCATCATTGAGGACATAACGAGAAAGCAACCAGTTAAGGAAGGAAAATGACACGCGCTGGTATTTTGCTTGAATTGTTGCAGTGTTGCCACCACACGACATTAATGCAATAACAAATACATATTTATATATGTAAACACATAAGCATTTTAAAAACTTACTATATATCAAGACAAACATATATGTAGTACATATTATGTACTATATATGTTTCTTTCTAAATATGTATGTTAATGAATATCAAGCAGACAACCCATACGTTACTGACTTTAGGTGATAAATATTTGCGCAATTTTTTCGTTTTTCTTCTTCAGCTCACATATGACGCAAAAGTTATAAATATTCAGCACTTTATTATCCATTAAGTTAACTTGCAGGGCGTTAGATATGCTTTAAGTATGTAGGAGTGGCTCTTACCCTCTTTTTCGTCTTAAGGGTGCTTTAATTCCCAACGCACATGCATGGAGTATTTATTTTTTAGTCAGAAACTTAAAAGGAAATACTACTTTACATAATTATTTCAATGCCACCCTAACTTACATATATATTTGACTAAGGACCATATGCACAGTCATTAGTTAACTAATATCAAAAGTTCAACCAGCAAAATTTTATTTTCAGTCATTAGTTAACCATTAGTTAAACCCCCAAATTTCATTGGTTAACCATTAGCTAGTCAACAGCTGATGCTGAAGTAATACAGTACATTTTGTAAAAATTCTGAAAAATGTTTTCAGCTGTAGAAAATTTAATGTCTTATATCAAAAGCGGCGCAGATACTGAAAAACTTTGGAATATCGTTGTTGATTTTCGGCAACAAATTTTTAAAAATCGCCTACTATTTATCAAAACTACAACGCTAAGTACACATTGCGCTTGGACTTTTGCATTTTTTTCGCATCAATTATATTTAAGTGCTCTTCCACTAACTTCAACAGGAAATTCATTCTTCATCACTAAAATTTGCTGAGCGCGGGGGCGTTTCCATGGTTTTTGTTATTCTGTTTTCCCAACCACAAATAAACGTGAACCAGAAACATATCTGTGGACTTTTGACAAAACAACCTAAGTCGAGATAAGATAATTCTCCGGGATTTTAGTCCTAAATATAGAATTTAAATGCGCTTCTATTGGTATAATCGTCATGTCTCTATAATTTCTTGTTCCAGAGGTATAAGGTTGTCCCATAGTTCACGCAAGATTTGAACTTAGTGTTATTTGTGTTGTGAAGTGTTATGAACCAAAAGAAAAAAATAATTTGATAACTAACATTTTACGATTTGTAAAAATGTATAGAAAAAGGAGATTTAACGCTGAATCAACGAAATTGAGCCACATTATTGAAAAGTAGTCAATCAGTTTTTAGGCTCTCCTGAAAAGATGCCAATTTCGAGTTAGGTTGTTTTGTCAAAAGTCCACAGATATGTTTTCACGAAATCCATAAACAACTGGAACCGAAATTGTATTTTTTGAAAAAGTTTTCAAAGAATGGGTGTCTTTTCTTTTGATATTGCGAATATTTTTGGCAAAATATTGGACAATAAAGCTAAGTCAGATATATCAAAAAAATGTTGATGAAGTTCAAAGCTATTAAAAAACTAAAGTAATATCTTTTGGCTTTTTTTATAATTTCCAGCGGTAGTATGGAGCAAAATGAATCATCTGCATCGAATGCATTCTTTTGTCCCGACACTTGAGTTTATTTAAACAAAAGCAGTTTACTACTAGTTTTTCAGGAAACTCAAACATTTTAAAAAGTGTAAATTTCGTTTAAGTAGGAATTTAAAAAAAACCTAGTTCAAAAGTAAAAAATTATTCCCGGATAAGCAACCTACAAAATAAGTAGATATCCAATGTATTTACATACATAATTTTATTTATTTTTTTTTTTTTCGTCTTTGTTTTGTGTTTAGTTTTATTTGGATATTTACTCGCACGTGCGTGATTTGTTCGTGAGCATGTCAACAAATAGTTGTGCAAAGTTAATTTTGTGTTCTCTAATGGGCTTTAATTGGCATTAACAACGTGTTAATGTGTACGCATTTAAGCCAAGTTTTATTGATTTTAATTTACCTTTTTTTAGGTTTTGTTTGTTTTTTGCCACCGTTAAATGACAGCATTTTATTAACACATAAAAATGGCGACAAAAATATGTCGCGTTTTGATTGTTTTGCTTTTTTTTTACTCGCCAGGACATAAATTATGTTGACACAAATAAAAATTTTCGTTAATTAAATTTAATTCCTGTCTGTTATGAAAAAAGAAATTTAAAAAATATATAATTACCTACTGTACAAAATATCATTCAATTCAAGTTGAAAATTTCAATTAATTTAACCGATTTGGGGTACGGTACTCTTGAGTATCCAGAATTCCCGTATTTTCTTTAACTTTACATTTTTCTTAATTTTAATTTGATTTTAATATTTGTTATAGATTTTTTGGATGCTTTCCTTTAAGTATCTTTAGCAATATAGTCAACACATCAACAGGAAAAATTTCAACACTTTTGAAGCGCCTTCGCCATTAATCCAAAATGCGCGGAAACATATCTGTTAAACGCAAGAAATGTGACCTTAATTAGGACTTTCATAGTGACTTAAGGACGTTGACGCCTTGTTAGCCTTAAATGATGAGAAGTCATTAATCAATCACAACATTCAACAGTAGAAGTAGTCGTAGATATAATTACAACAACTACAACTACAACAGCAACAGTATGGATGTAATCAACATCATTATTGAAAGTTAAATCAACGGCATCCATCTATTGCTAACGATGCTGAGCAATAAACAACATTTTCCACATCATTGTTAACATTGTTGGTGTTTTGTTTGACAAACGAAATATTTTGCTAAACATCTGCTTACTTAGTGGGCATGGTATATGACATTTATTGGAGCTATGTATATCTATACAAGTACACACATATATATGTATAAATGGAGTGTGGGTATTTTTGTGTACTCTGTTTTTTGCTTTATTTTATAATGAACACGATCCATGTAAGGAACAAATAAAGTGCGCCAACTGTATGAAACCTGAGCAAATTTTTTAAAGTTTTTCTATAAAAAAGAAAAAACTATGTACAGGAAAGTGTATGCGGAAGCTCATTAAATTTTTTATTTCAGTTGAACATATACACAATACAATTTTCTTATATCCCAGTTGGTAATAATTTGTACATGCTACTTAAAACAATGACTGTATCTATAATCTGAAAGTATAAACAGCATTTTTGGAAGGAAATGTGTCGGAAATTGGTCTAATGCCCATTATATGATGTGAACAGAATTTCTGTTTCAAGTATTCAGAGCAAAATACTAGAGAAAACAGGAAACTTTGTATGCCTAATTATTGGTCAAAGGCTGCACAAGGAATGTGTGGCACCCCCAGATAATATGGAACCCTCAGATAATATGGCACCCCCAAATAATTTGGCATCCCCAGATAATATGGCACCACCAGATGATATGGCACCCCCAGATAATATGACACCACCAGATGATATGGCACCCCTCTCAATTTTAATATTCTCATTCAAATATGGACAATGTGTTCGTTAAGATGCAGTTGCTATAATTACTTGCGAACGAGATGTTTAAAAAAGGAATCGGACTGAAGCTGGCTGACTTTTTTTTGCATAGATTTTGAGAGGCAACAGAAAGGTGATTATTTGATAAAATAGTTATATGGTGCATATATTAAAATAAACAGAATTGAATGTGTCTATTTGTTTCGTGACACGGTTCGGGTGCCATTTTCATCTATGCATAAATAAGATATTTTAAAGCACAAATAAGTATAAAGCGCGTGAACTTACAGTTACTTCAAAATTGTAGAATTTTTGCAATTTTCAATGATTTCTTTTACATTTTTACCCGATTAATATGAGGCTTTCGCAATGTTTTAGAAGGATCTACGGTAACACTGAATACATTTGACATCACGTCAGAATAGGTGTTCAGTGAAATCTCACCTGTACTAAAGACTTCGAAAAATTCTATGCCGTATTTACTTCCACAAAGAATCTGATGATTACACTGGATATCTAGAAGGCTGACTACATAACCAGATGATTGTATCCAATCCGTAATATGCCGCATGTGGTCACACAAAACATGTACATCTTAACCAAAAACATGCGGAAATTCTGACAACAAAAACTTAAAAGCCACTAAGGGTGCCGAATCACCCATCATACATAGTTCAAAAAGTCCCGTGAATTTCGGCGGGATGGCCACCACTCTCAAATCAATATAATTATCGGAAGGGGCAACTTTTTAAAGAGGAATGTCAAGTCTTGATGACATTTTATTTAATAGTTTTAAAGTTTTCGCTATATGAGTGACGCTACTTTTGGTATTTCGTAAACAATGGAAAAAAGTGAATTTCGCATTTTGATAAAATATTGCCTTGTGATTGGAAAACCGCGAAGTAAACATTGGAATGGCTCCAAAAATATCACAACACATCTGCTGGTTTGCTGAATTTAAAATGGGTCGTACGAGCACCAGTGATGCACCATGTTCGTGCCGGCCAAATGAGGCTACCACTTGAGAAAACATCAAGAAAATCCATCTGATCGTTTTGAAAGACCGCAAAGTGAAAGTGTGAGAGCTAGCAGACATAATGAGGTTGTCAATCGGCAGTATTTTCAATATTTTGTATGGGCGTTTGGAAATGAAAAATATGTGCGCGCGATGGGTGCCGCGTTTGCTGACAATGGATCAGAAGCTGATTCAGCTGTTTCGGCGTAATCCGAAAGAGTTTTTGCATTAATTTGTAACAATGGACGAAACATGGATCCACCACTACACACTGGAGTCCCATAAACAGTCGGCAACATGGTTAGAACCGGGTGAGAGTCGCACAAAGCACCTAAAAACGCAAACGTCAGCTGGGAAAATGATGATTAGCATATATTGTGATGCACGTGGCATAATCCTCATCGACTATCTTGAGAAAGGCAAAACCATTAAGGACGACTATTACGTAGCGTTATAGGACCGTTTGAACAATGAAAAGAGAAAAGTGCTGTTTCACCACGACAATGCACTGGCTCATTCATCGCTCAAAGCAATGGCAAAATTGAACGAATTACGATACGATTTGGCCTCCAGTGACTATCATCTATTCCATACTTGAAAAGATAGCTCCACGGAAAGAGATTTTACTCAAATGAGAAGGTCGAGTTCAAAACTGATGCTTACTTTGAGAGCCTCGACGTCGACTACTATAAAAAGGTATTGAAATGTTGGAGGATCATTGGATGAAATGTGTCTCCCTCGAAAGGATCTATGTTGAAGAATATAATTGATTTTCATCAAAAAGTTTGTACTTTCATCATTTTTCCCGGGACTTTTTGAATACACTATTAGTCAAAAAAATCGAACGAATTTCTTCAATTAAAAATAAGACGGAAAGTCTTCCACAACTGAAATCATTGTTAATGTACATGCTGACTTTACGTTTTTATTTCGAATAGGGACTCTAACAAATAGCTAAAAGGGCGTTAAATAAATAAACAAATAAACAAAAAAAAGAAAAAAAACACTTGAAGTCACATATATACATACATTAATATCATAAAGCTGCCCCACAGCATGATACACAATATTACTGAATGTCCTTTTTTCAATGCTGTGTGTAATTTTCTCTTTTTTCACATATCCAACACAACGCTAAGTTCATTAGAACTGACCCATAGGAACAGAATTAATTTGGTATTGTAAATTATGTTCATGTGAAAATTTTTCAAATTCCTTAATTTTATGACATAAGACATGCCGAACACTACTGTGTTCTTGGAACTACTTACTTATAATGTTGAAGTTTTATTATGTGTTTTGAATTTTTAATCATCACTACGCCATCGTGACGCATTTGAATTGTCCTGTCATAAGGAAATGACGCATTTTAATTGCTATTTCGTACAACATATTCTCACATCATCATCATAAATTAATGAATTTCCAGTGATGGACATACTCATGAAATAAAATTTATTATCATTTACTATGAACTACACATACTTAAATGTATGTTCTCGCAAGCATTGTGTTTGTGACAGGAATTTCGATAAATGCGAGGATATGAGAAAAGCAGGAAAAAAGAATGAAAATGAAAGAGCGAAAAAACGCACACAAAGTCAACATCAGTGCAATCAAAATAATTTATGTTTCAGCGCACATAAAAACTATCACAGTGATGAATATTTTAATATGATATTATTAGCATAGATATATGTTTATAGTTGCATATGAAAAATATACTTTAGCGCATACATTCACATGCATTACTGCACACACACACAGATGAAATATGATTGCATTGCTGTCATTTTTATTAACTCATTTTTTCTGTTTTTGAACATTATCATCATCATTATTTAAACTTAAGTGGCAGCCGCGTTTGTTGCACAGTGGCTGTAAAATGTGGCTTAAAATGATTTTGCTTAGAGACTCGACACCATACGAGTATAATGTTGGACTGATGACTTAGTTGGATTAAATATTCCGACAGAAGGAATTATAGAGGAAACCCAGTCCTTAGGCATGCTTGCTAATAGCACAATTTTGGTTAACAGGTCTGTTGTTTTCAAGTTATTAATTCAAGCCTACATTACTCTCAAAATCCTGCAGGTTTCTATGGCGTTCCATCTGGCATTTGCCTTGGTAAAGAAATGCGAGAAAATCCTTTTCATCACTTGACCTATCGAAGTGTATACGCATTTTAAACAGGTCTCGCTTAGAGAGGAGCAATATTTTACTAGTTCATCAGACTTTTCGTTACCTCCAATGTTCATGTGATCTGGAACCCAAACGAAAGTAAGTTCGGATTGACGTCTTATTTTGATTATGATTTTTCCGTAACTGGATTCAGTGCCTTGTTAGCGGCCTGACTATCTGGGAAGATCGCCTAATGGTTAAGACAAATAGCCTTTACTAGATTGCAGGCTTTGAGAAAGGCATAAACTTCTGCCTGAAAGGCTCTTACTGAATTGGATAAGCAAGAGGATTGAAATAAATTAAGGTCTTCTGAAAATACAACTGCGCCCACACAACAGCCTATCTTCAAGCCATTAGTGTATATGTTGGTTAAGAAATTTAGGCTGGGCGTACTTTCTTCCCATTAAGTTTTTTCGGGAAACCACGCACCATAGCTTTTCTCAAAATTAAGTTTGGAGCAAATATTATTAGTGAGGGAGTTCGACTGGCTTCAAGGATGGCTTTAATAAATGAGGTTCGAGTGAACAGATGCTTGAGAACGCAGAGAACTTTGACCGTGCTTGATCTCTTTGTTCACGATACACCAGCATATGGGCATTACCCAGGTGACGAACGTGACCGTCGTACACATTTAAAGTGCATATAAAAGGAAAGTAAAACAAAGTTTTATTTTAGTTTTTACTTTACAATATAGTTCTTAGGTAGAACTTTAATTAGTGCCAACTTTTATATAAGTAAAAGTCCTGGTTCCAAGATACATGCAAAAAAAGACACAAAACGAACGTGACAAAAATATAAGTAATTTTGTGCCTATTCATAGAAAGTCAAAATTCAGCGAAACATGCTAGAATTTTTTAGAATTTTATGCAATAATGTTACTTTATAATGTATTTTGTTTGATTCAAATATCTTCTGTACTTTTCTTTGTTTTGAGCATAATCTGAATCGATACGTGACATTGTGAACGTGACTTTTTTTTCAACATAGAAATTTTAAATTGAAAATCTCTCAAAAAACCAAGATTTCCCAGTGAATGTTGGTTTACCTTATCTTGTTAAGTTGAGGTGACATCATTTGCTCTATCCATTTTACATATGTACTAAATCTCATTTATTATGAATTTCATTTTTTAGGGGCGTGGCATCGCCCATTTTCTCATAAAACATTATTAAACTTGGTGCTTTGTATACATGTTTCAAATCTCATTCGATAAATATTTTCGGAGATATTTTTCCCAGTGCACATCATTTGTCTTGGTGCTTTTTACATAAGTACGCTCATCTATGTGCGTTACATATTGGGTGTTGGAATTAGTTTTAAAGGTTTTCTAAGAGATGGCGTAACTATCAATAGATCGCATCGGGCACACCTGTGACTATATTCATTTCAAAGCACATTGTCTAAGCTTCATTTTTCAGTATGTGTCATTCCACTGAAGTGTAAACAACATATATTTTTTTCTCTGTGAACATGTCGACTTCCGTTCCAACAAAACGCAATTTGCGGGAAGGTTTACTTTTGTGCTTCCATTTGAAGAAAAAAGCGGTTGAAGCACAACGCACGCACGCTGGCGATGAAAAGTGGATTCATTACGATAATCCTAAGCGAAAAAAATCGTGGGGACCACCCGGCCATGCATCAACATCGACGGCCAAGCCGAATATTCATGGCGCCAAGCTGATGCTGTGTATTTAGTGGGATCAGAAGGGTGTCGTGTGCTATGAGCTGCTAAAACCTAACGAAACCATCACTGGGGAACGCTACCAACAACAATTGATGCAATTGAGCCGAGCATTAAAGGTTAAACGGCCAGAATATGCCAAAAGACACGACAAAGTGGTTTTTCAACTTGACAACGCACGGCCACATGTTGCAAGAACCGTCAAGGAAACGTAGGAGGCGCTGAATTGGGATATGCTACCCCACCCGCCTTATAGCCCAGACATAGCCCCTTCCGACTACCTCCTATTCAGATCGATGACGCATGGCTTGGCTGAGCAGCGCTTCACTTCTTACGAGGATACCAAAAAATGGGTCGATTCGTGGATTGCCTCAAAAGACGAGTCGTTCTTTCGGCGCGGAATCCATATGCTGCCATATGTTGTAGCTAACGATGGACAATACTTTGAATAATATACATTGTACCGTTGTTTCTAAATAAATGCTCAAAAACCGAAAAAAAACCTTTAAAATTAATTTTAACACCCAATAGTTTCAGAGATATGATGACTTAAATTTTTGGCTCGCGGTGGACCTTTTGGCAGAAATGCCGATATGCAGTCCTTTGCACTCCCTCTGTCTGATTAAACCCTACTAAACTAAAGAGCCGTAGGTGAGAATCTGGATTTGTACATCCTCAGCAACATTCTTGATTGAAATCTCTATTTTGTCTTTTTGTATGCATAGAAGGCTATAAAAGTTTTCTTAACTCTTTGCCAAATGCAATGGTTCCAATTTAACTGCGGATCTCAAAAAACTATTTGGATAGTGCTTGAGATTGATTTTTCAATAACGGAGGTTAAAGTTGGGTACTATGGTTTCTGTAGTGAAGAGTATGACGTCTGTTTTGGCTAAATTATATTCTGTCGGACATGAGCATACCTCAGCCAGAGCTCTACACATTTTATTAAGGTTTTTAGTATGTGACAAAAAGTACTATTGTATGTACTTTTTAAGTACTTATGTTACATAAAATGCTCCATGGCCTTAGATATCATCTTGGTATTGGATTCTACTTGCTATAAAAATATTTTGGAAGGCCATGTAGCATATTCTGTTATCGTAGTTCAAAAAAAAAGTAATAAAAATATTAATTTTTGTTAAATATCAGAACATTTACTTTATATTCTGATCATTACCTTTTCAATATAGATCAAAACATTGGAGCATTTCGTGAAGCAGTTTGCCCGATTTGGGTATTTTTACCAACACTCAGAATATGCAAAAGATAAAAATTTCTAAAGTTTTTATAAATTTATAGGAAATTCAGAAAAATAAGTAAACTTGTTTCCCAGACATTACGAAACCATATACTTTTACATTGAGATGTCTCAAATCCAGAAGGGACAAAAAAAAACGGTTGCCAGATGCGGAATGGGCACTTGTTATACAAATTCAAATCAAAAAAAATCGTCAAGATCTCAAACAAAATGTTGTTGTCCATAAAAATCTCAAAAAAGTGCCACTCCCCCAAAAAAATTAATTCATCATAACTCTGAAGATCTTAAACGGACATGGATGATATTTGGTATATGTATACAAAGTTCCGGGACAATTATTGCCCATTAGAAAAATGGGCGGTGCCATGCCCTTAAAAATATGTCATCATATCTCTGAAAGTATTTAATCCATATAGATGAGATTTGGCACATATATAAAATGCATCGGGAAAATTACCATCTTTTGACAAAATGGGCGATGCCCTGCACTCTGAACGAGACAAGGTGAAGCAACGAAGACCGGGAAATGTGTGTTTAGATTGTGACTTCAAATTTCAAGCTAGAGGTATCAAAATTTGACACAGGATGGAACCAAATGCGCAGATTTTGAAAAACGTAAAAAGTTGGTTACTTGAGTTACCAACTTATACGCTGGATGTATCGAATTTGACTGAAAGGCATAGCACCTGCCAAACAATCAAACACATTAAGCACATTAAGGATTACAATAGTGTTCAGTTTGAAGACTGCAACATTTTTTTATTACTTTTGCCACAGTAAATTGAAAATTTTAATGCTTTCCCAAGATTTTAATATTTTCTCAGCTTAATTTTAATTTAGTCCCATCACTTGCCACACAATTGCCTCCAATCCTGGCAACAAATTACAGTGCAAAGCGACGCAAAAGTGCTGCACGGAAAAGTTGTTGTTTTAAGTGGTGGAGTGGGGGTGAAGTAGGCGACAGCAGGAAATTTTATTGTTGCCAATTTTCTGCAGCAAAAAAGAAAAAAAAAATAAAAAAGTCTTTCATATGAAACTGACATTGTTTTCACGTACACACTTACATATGTGTAAGTACTCGTATAAGTGTGTTTTTTTTTTTTTTTGTGTATTGCGAAGTTATGGCAACACTTACAACATAAAAGTATTTTGCACACAAACGAACACATACATATAGACACATGTATGTAAGTTGGCAACAACGTGCGAGACATATGAGTGACATGCAATTCAAACTTTTAATTGTTGCTCATTTTAGGTTGATGATGTGCAATAACCACTGAGTGCAGTTGTGTTTCATGCACTCAAGAAAAGTTTTCCTCAAAAATATTTAGTAAATATTTTTGGTTTTCTTTTGGAAAATGAACTTCTAAATGTATGGGTAAAATTCTTGTGTGAAAACAAAAATTTAACTTCCGCCAACAGTTGAATTTTAAAATGAAACAGAGCCAATTAAACACAAATGAAGCATTGACCCGAGCGTGTTAACGTCATAAATTATGTAACGGCAAACAATAAAACTGAGTCACCTGCATTCAAAACGTTGAAACAAAGTTACATACATACACATATGGCCATATAATAAATTTAAACACAACTTGGAATTCACACTGAACACGGCTAGTGCTGTTGAAAAAATGAAAAGAAAAAAACATAACGAGAACATGTTGAAAATTGCAGCAAGGACTAAAGAAGAAATAAAGCAAATTTTATTTCTTCCTCGCTATGAATCCCTCAAGAATGCGCGCTGTTGCACAATCAGCATTTTCAGTTTTATGTCCATTTATGGTTGTTGTTTTTGTTGTTTCTCACATCTATTACCTTTAGCTTTTTGCTGGAATTTTTATTGCACGTGTTGGTTTTGTTACCCATAATTTAAATGCAAATTTTACCATCTGTTGAACTTTCGGAACATTGGGTTTTCAGCGTTGCCCCTTTATCTTTAGATGTTGAATTTGTTTTATTCCTCTGCGAAACAAGTCGTTATCTGTGACTTGATGTCTTTCATTCTCCGTGCTTTTGCTCTTATATTTTCATCTCTTTTTGATTAAAAAACAGAAAGAATTTTCTCAAAAAAAGTTTACAGTTTTTTGAGTAAGTTTCACAATATTTGTTTTATAAGGCCATGCCATCATTTTTGGAAGCAATACCCATGTTTTACAATGCATCCTGTGGTATAATAATTCGTCAATGACTAGCATCCATAGTAGCGGTGGCATTACGCCTCTGTGGAGGAATCTTTTAGTTTTCCTCACACTTAGTCATTCTGTACCAGCTTCATGAGGACCCAACCAATGATCATTTTGGGTGCTCCTTTTTTTATCAATGCTTCCTCAATTGACTTAAATGACGTATTATCAAATGCTGCCTATATATTAACAGATGAACAACGAGCTAATTCCTTCCCTACCAAAGCCTTCTCGATTTTCGTTATAAGCCTATCTATGGCGACTTCAGTTTCAGTGTTCAGGATGAAGAGGTGAAGCCATCTCCCTAAGATACTCCACAAATGAACAAAAAAATATTTTTTTACTTTCCACTTTGACCAAATTAGTATAATTTTGTTTTCAAAACTTAATTCATAAGAGAATTCTTAATGAATTCTTAATGACCTCTGGGCCTCTCTTCATCGAATGGTGTAATCAAGTTTCTTAAAAATATTGCTTAAAACGAGTCCGCAATAACTTCCCAGAACATTTTTTTCCACTTTCCTCATCAATATTTTATACCCTACACTCAGGGTACATTCCCTTTGTCCTTCCGTTTGTAACGCAGTAAAGGAGGCGTGGCTGGTATAGAAAAGTATATATATTCTTGATCAGCGTCACCTCTCGAGTCGATATAATCATATCCTTCTGTCTGGCTGGCTGGCTGTCTGTACGTGGAATTAAATTTTTTGGGAAAACTGTGCAAGATAATTCAATGAAATTTGGTACTCTGTCTCCGTGTTCAAAGTTAGTTCGAGAGATTGAAAATGGGTGAAATCAGTCAACGGATACGCCTACCACCCATACAAAAAATATGTTCAAAACGCAATATAAAGAGCATTATTTGCGATAACGCAAGCAAAACACACATAATTACTAGAGATGGTAAGCTTAACTCTGAGCAAAAACTAGGCGAATTAGGATTTGAGGTCGTGGCACCTCCCATACGAGCAAAAGTTTCAAAAAGCTATACTGAAAACGTTATTTGAGATAATCCAGCTAAATTTCACCCAAACACTACTGGCTATAAGAGTATGCTCTGAGCGTAAACTAGACGAACTCGGTCAAGAGGGCGTGGCACTTTTCATATAAGCAAAAGCTTTAAAACTCTATATTGAAAACGTTTTTTGAGATAATCAAACTAAATTTCACTCAGACCCAAAGAATTGTAAATGTAAGCTCTGAGCACAAGCTGGGTGAATTCGGACAAAAGGGCATGGCACCTCCTGTACAAGCAAAATTTTCGAAATACTGCAATGTAAGGTATTTAATGTTTGACCAGGGGAAAGGTAACACCTTTACTATTTTTTTTTTTTTTTTTTTTTGCAAAAATGGCATTTAAGAGTCTGAGCCTAAACTGATTATTTTCTACCCTGATCATATTTGAAAATTTTTTCCACCTTTTCCTCAAAATTTTATTTTTTAACAAAATCGGACAACGACATGGCATTTAAGGGTCTTCACTATTAATTTCTAAATTCATTTTTCAACTTTCGTCGCTCAGTGGTGCAGTAAATGTTCATCGAAAAATAGACCATAACAAAATCTTATTTTTTCGAGCATTCCTCATCGATTGGTGCAGAAAAATAAGTTGCTTCAAAAATTGATCTTTTTGGAAACTGTTTTGGAACTTCCTTCGTAATTTTTTGTGTTAATTAAATTTCTTATAAATAATTTCAGAGCCATCTCTTGAGAAATTCTGGACTATTCGAATCAAAAACAAGGCCACAAAAGTAGCATGTGGTGCTAGAATTTATCAAATTTTCATAAGAGTGCATTGCGCCTTCTATTCAGGATTATGCATAGAACATTATTGATGATGGTAGAGTGATATCATTGGCATAAACCAGATCTTTCGAATAGCACCAAAAGCTTGCAAAGTTAGCTTAATTCAGTCAAACTTAAAATAGAAGCGAGAACTTCCAAAAACTTTGCTTGATCCTAGTTTTTGGTTTTGTAGTACTTAGGCTTTAATGATGTAAGTTACTGCTGTGAGAAAGACATTTTTTTTCGAAAAATCACCAATGCACTCATGAAAGTGGGCATTATCAACAGCGCTGTGTGAGTCCTTCATTCTATTTCCTTTTTGATTTCCTGGTGATGAAATTTTTCTTTTGAATCGCAATGTACTTTAAGGCTTATACCAGATAATGCAGTTAAAGTTTTGCATTTAGTTTTTGAAAAGTTGACTCAAGATCGATAAAACTTTTTTATATACTCTTTTGGTAAAATTGTTAAGTTTCTGGTCGTTATCTGAAAAACTGCATCCGACGTTAACTTTTGGATTATGTATGATAGGCAGAAGCACGTTTATTAGAGTGATCTTACATCCCTTCAATAATATATAATATATTTTTTGTCTTTTTGTAGTAGAGTAGTGCAATTAACCCAATCCACTCATATCTGTAAACAACATTGATGCACAGTGCATTTGTTTTTTGCACATTCATTTGCTCAAGTCCATTAAAATTGCATGTCAAGCGTAAATGACTTTTCTTACAATAGACGCCGCCGCTGCCGCCGGGGGATTTTTAAATGGTGCTGGGTTTTGTTTTTCCAGTTTTGCTGCTTTCTTTTTCTACGCACTTTAACTCTTCGTAACAGCCAGCACTTGTTCGCAACCAGACGAAATTGCCTTCACTAAATTGCTCGCTGCATGCACGCCATCTATAGTTGGTAGTACATATATACTCCATACAAACTATAAACTACTCGTAATGTTATTTCTATGCTGCAGCTGACAAAGTTTTTCCTTTAACGCTCGCGCCAATTCAAATTACAACCAACTAATGGCAGCCAGAAACAAAATGGAAATACCAAGGGGATTCATTCAGATGAAGTGCTAGAACTAAAATATAAATATGACAGCAGCGGAATGGGAATGAAAAGAGTGTGATAGTGAGAGAGAGAGAAAATTGTGTAGCATAGTTCAAAGAGCGCAAAAGTAAAAACTAAAAGCGGAAGTTAAACTGCCAGTGAGTGTACCCTGGGTCATGCTGGCCAAGCAGTTTAAGTTAATGGCTTGGAATAAGCGCTGTTCGAGGAGACCCAGCCATTGAATGCTTAAAATATACTTTGAATTTTAAATCTGAAACATATTTTCTATGCGAAGTTTCTTTGGAACTATTTTTATTTTCTTGTAGCTTTCTTTTGCTTTAATGAGCGTGTGCGAAAACTATGGTATTTATTTTTTATGTAGTGTAAAATATTTCAAAAGAAATTGCCAGACAATTTACATAAAAATTTTTGTATGGGTAAAGTGCATTATTTAAAAGAAAATTTTAAAATTTTTATGAAAAGTTTATTTCATAAAGTTTTCAGACTATTTTAGTCCTACCTCAAAAATTTCATAAGTCTTTGCTCAATATTTACGGAGCGATTTTGTTTTTGAAACATCCTGTTTTTCATATTTTGTACTGAGGTTTTAGATTCGCTACAACTTCTTTAATTTAAAAAATTTGAGGATACTTTGTGGAGATGAATTTTATGACTTTTTATGGGCTTCAATTCTATGAAGTGCCCTTGGCACCTTAGGGTGGTAAAAACTGATATAATGAGTAAAACTAGTCAAAAAAAAACATTTTAGATAAATTACTTCTATAAATGAAATATAGCCCACATTGAGAAATTTTCAACGATATACCATACTTTGGATCGATACTATCTAATGGCCACCCTAATGAAGATATTACTTCTTACTATTTTCATAGTTAAGCAAATTTTATGCAATTTTTTCATTATAAAAATGACGTTGCAAGAATTTTATTGATTTTTATTTAGCAAAAATGACCAACATGCGCGTAATAATGTGAGATATGGCACAGCTGTGATGAAAATGATTTTCTTACAGGAAAAAGAAATATAAAAATAAAAGGAGAAAATTAAAAAATCATTATATTAGCTTTGTTCGTTGAAAAAAAACTTTATAAATATTTGTAAATATTTATAAAGTTTTTGTGACGCAAGTATGAAATTTTTGTTTCAACGAACGCTTTTTGTTAAAAACTTTATGAATATTTACAAATATTTAAAAAGTTTTTTTTTCAACGAACAAGGCTATTATAAATTAAATATCATACTAGTGCGCATAAGGAAAATATTGCACATAATTGTGAGGTAAAAAAGTTCTGATACAATAAAATTAGCTATCTACTTAGTAAGCGTTTACTTTGCATTTTATAAGCACACAAGCCCCATCAACTTAAAATCAAACCACTTTAATAGCTTCCGACAAGCAGTCAATTTCTATTCAATCATTGCTGTCAATCAGTTTTAAAGTATCCTTAATATCCTGCCAATAATAGTTGCAAATAATGTTGATAGTCCGTTTACTGTTACATGCCTAAATTCGAATCAAAATAGACTTTGGCCGGTTGCAAGGGAAAAAATAAACAAAACGAGTATACTCGTAAATATACTTTGCATGTAATTGGATATTTCGCGGAAATTTAAAATTTTCATCAATTGTACTGAATAAGCAAAGTACGCGCAAGAACAACAATATGCAAATGAGCAAGTTCATGTAGACACTGCCGGACTAGGTTAGGTTAGGTTTGGTTAGGTTAGGTTAGGTTAGGTTAGGTTAGGTTAGGTTAGGTTAGGTTAGGTTAGGTTAGGTTAGGTTAGGTTAGGTTAGGTTAGGTTAGGTTAGGTTAGGTTAGGTTAGGTTAGGTTAGGTTAGGTTAGGTTAGGTTAGGTTAGGTTAGGTTAGGTTAGGTTAGGTTAGGTTAGGTTAGGTTAGGTTAGGTTAGGTTAGGTTAGGTTAGGTTAGGTTAGGTTAGGTTAGGTTAGGTTAGGTTAGGTTAGGTTAGGTTAGGTTAGGTTAGGTTAGGTTAGGTTAGGTTAGGTTAGGTTAGGTTAGATTAGGTTAGGTTAGGTTAGGTTAGGTTAGGTTAGGTTAGGTTAGGTTAGGTTAGGTTAGGTTAGGTTAGGTTAGGTTAGGTTAGGTTAGGTTAGGTTAGGTTAGGTTAGGTTAGGTTAGGTTAGGTTAGGTTAGGTTAGGTTAGGTTAGGTTAGGTTAGGTTAGGTTAAGTTAGGTTAGGTTAGGTTAGGTTAGGTTAGGTTAGGTTAGGTTAGGTTAGGTTAGGTTAGGTTAGGTTAGGTTAGGTTAGGTTAGGTTAGGTTAGGTTAGGTTAGGTTAGGTTAGGTTAGGTTAGGTTAGGTTAGGTTAGGTTAGGTTAGGTTAGGTTAGGTTAGGTTAGGTTAGGTTAGGTTAGGTTAGGTTAGGTTAGGTTAGGTTAGGTTAGGTTAGGTTAGGTTATGTTATGTTAGTTCTGGGAGATGGCCATGTTCTCATCATTAACTTAGGCCTCGAAAATGGACCCATTGTATGCCCGACGCTAAGAACTTTAGCAAAGAAGTCTAAGAGAACCAAAAGCGGTCCAAATTTTGCATGGAAAAACTCTAAAATCGACTTGTATTTGAGGTTTGAAAACAAAATATTTTTTATAAAGAGTCATTACTCACCATTACTTACATCTCAACAAAATTCGTCTGAAGAATACTCTATGAGAATACATTTACAGCGCATATTCCCAAAATAAACTAAAATGAAAACGCCCACATCATGACTGAAACATTGATCTTCCGAAAAAGCACAGTTTCAAAGTAAAAATGCCAACTTCAACACCCTGTATTTTAAAAACAAATGGTACCAGGACCAAATCTTCCCGGATTGTTGTTTTTGCACTCCGGATCTACCATATTACCAAATTTAAGCGAAATCCGAGAAAAAAAAATGTTTCAGCTGGTACACTTGGCGTGGATTGCTCATATATTTGTAAAAAAAGTAAAATTAACTTTAGAAAGACAATGTTATAATTAAGGTCATGTGCTTTTCAAGGTTTTAAAAATTTGATTATTGGGTAAGGGAGGGAAATATGGACTACGTGGGTAATATGGACCACACGGTTATTTCCCACTGCATACAAAGGATTTACCGTTATTCATGTTCAAACTTAACGCTAATACCTAAAGCTTTTTCTGTAAAGTGGATTTTTCTAAAAAAAAGATCAGTGATAATTTTTTTCTAGTGAGTATATTTCATTATTTCACTTTAAAGACATCGCGTATTTAAATAAATGGTTAATTATATAAAGTCAGTGAATACTATTTATAATTTATTAGCAAAAATAAGTTCATTAACCAAACGAGTTTTTGATAAAAAAAACCATTTATTTCACCAACACGTGCTGTGGGTAATATGGACCACCAAAGAAAAAAGCCTCAAAAACAAATGTATTTATAATCTTTTTCAGATGGGGAATCTATTGTAGTTGCAGTTTTCATGACGAGTCTGATGGTCATTATATGCAATTCGTTAACTACAAAGGAAAAAATGATAAAAAATGCATATAATGTAATACCATTTACTCAAAAGATCGACGTGGCGAATTTTGGGTTGAATGTGTAATCTGGCGTTCTTGGAGTCATGAGAAATGTGCCGAATGTGGAAGTGACAACTTCTGTACGAAATGGACTATATGGTCCATATTACACTACACTTTTTTTTTATCTTCATTTTGAGTATTTTCAGTTTTTTAATTTTTTTTCTTTATCCTGGTGAGATATTTATCTAAAAGTGAATCAGAATAAAGGTAAATTGTTTCCTTTACTGAATGACATAAAATTAATTGTTTTGTTTTATGTATTTTGGGTTTTATTTAAAAAAGAAAGATGGGTGGTCCATATTTCCCTCCCTTACCCTACTCTTTATTTTCATAATTTTTCATGGATAACGCTACATGCAATAAGAACAGCTTAAATTTGACAGTAGGGACAATGACAATTCTTCATAATATATTAGATTGATTTCATTTACTTTATTTTATACATAGTTGAGTGGAGTTTTCTTTCTATTTTAAGCATTTTATTCAATCATGCTTGATTTTCGCTACTACCCACTAAATTAATGTCCTTGTTTTTTTTTACATCATCGTCATCTTCATCGTCATCATCAACAACAACGACGTCAACATCATTCTCATGCCCAACACATCAATTTTATCAGCTCTAAATTTTTTTTCTACTTTTTTAAATTGGATTTTCTGCAATTGAAGCTTTCCCGAAAAGTTTATTAAAGCGAAAGTCTCGTCTTTCCGTTGGATAAAAATAAAAACAAAGATTTGAAAAAAAATCTTTGAAGTTTTTTTGCAGAAACATTTTGTCCTCTCTTTCTCTCTCTTTTTTTACTTTTTGACGTTCAATTTAATTTTGTCAAATTTTCGCATTATTTTTACCAACAAATCCATGCGTCCGTTTTTAGTAGCAAAGTGCAGCATGGCATATTCGTTGAATGTGGATGTGGATGTTTTCCTCTCTATGGGAAAGTGGATTATTTTGTACAGATTTATGCGCCATCATTTATTTAATTCGCTAAATTGACAAATTTAAGCTCATTTATTACATTGCGGCTTATGTTCGATAACTGAGGATGAATGCTTTACGTATCGGATCGCTTCGTATCGTTTAAGTTATCTTCCTTTTGGGGAGAAGAGACTCTGCGGAAAATTGATGTTACTTGATTTATACGAAAAGATGTTACTTCATTTGTTGAACGCGAAACATGGACTTTTTTGTTTTTTATGGTTCGGTTGAATGCTGAAGCTTTTTATTATCACAGACTTTATGTCGAACGGACATCATTGAGTGACTTAGCGCACAATATTTGTGGGCTTATTTTACAGATTTAATGGTCAACTTAACTGCGTAAGATTATGATTACTTGAATTCATTAAATTTTGTTCAGTAGTTTAAAAATTAAGCTTTAACAATCAAAATATCTAAGAGAAAAAGAAAGAAAAATGTTTAAGTTGACAAAGATAATACGATGTTTTAAGAATTCTTTAATTAAACACAAGAAATACTGATTTTGAATTTGAATCAAAATGTGTACTTTCATTTTAATGCAAATAACTGACATGAAATTTCCATAATTTGTTTAGCTGAGCAAACGCTTCATTCGAGGTTCAAAATTCTTAAGTTGATATCTCCATTTCTCTCGCCATGCATGGAGATGATGCTGCCTTTATGTTTTCAACGACATAATTGTCTGAAAGTGATGTTATGTCTGAAAGGCTTCAACTTCATACTTTCGATTTTTAAAATGGTCTTTTGCGATTACAAGACAAGACCTTCTAATCTGAATATATGGATCATAGAAGTAAGAGGTTTTTTTAGACTAATATGATTCCTTAAACTCTTATACATACAGACATACCACTAAAATAATTTTAGAAAATATCTCATGAAAGAAAAACATCTTTTTATTATCCGCAAGCAAATTCTTCGCTCAAACTTCTGCAAGCAATTTTATTTCAAGTAAATATTCTGTCGAAAAAAAAATAATGAGCGCAAAAATTTTTTTAATTCATACGCAGCCAGCTCACAACCTGCATTTGCAATAAAAATACTACAGTAAAGTGAGCGCACAGTGGGTCGAGAGTAAGCTCACACGGTGTGCCTTAACCCGTTCTAAATCGGACGTCGTAGCACATCAAATTTTTTTCCAGATTCAGTTTACTTATCGTTCAAATGATGTATAAAAAAATTTTCACTCGTGACTCCTCGACTAAATTTTGAGATAATCGCTTTTCCAATTGGGGCATTTTCCCATACAAAAAGAAAAAAAAAATTTTTTATACTACATTAAACAAAAATTAAAATGTGTTTTACGATGCTTAACGCGAATTCAACCTCAGAATTGCTCTATCATGTATAGTTTATGAGATATTGTAACCTAAAGACCAAAAAAAGGAGTTTTTTGCCATTTTTTGAAGCTATATAACTATGTAACATATCTTTTATTCGTCAAATGTGGCTTAAATACTTGAAAGCTTAAATTTTTTCCTTTAAAACCTTATTTAAATTATATTTATATCTTCATGCTTCTAAGAGATATCGTAGACCGAAATATTGTCAAAACGGGTTTTTTGCAATTTTGTGTCATTTTAGGTTAGGATATCTTTGAGGAAAAAAAAGCGATTATCTCAAAATTTAGTCGAGGAGTCACGAGTGAAAATTTTTTTGTACATCATTTGAACGATAAGTAAACTGAATCTGGAAAAAAATTTGATGTGCTACGACGTCCGATTTAAAACGGGTTAAGGCACACCGTGCTCAACGACCATTGACTTTTTTCGTCTAATTTTGACCGTTTCTTTTAGAATGCTTTATCATAAATAAGCTGTTTTACCCAGCGCTGCTCGGGTTTTAATGAAAGCAAGGAAGCACTAAGAAAGCTAATAGCCAAAAAAATTTTTTTAAATAATGTGCCACAAATAGATGCTTCAATATATTTCTTTTATTTATTTCCATAAAATTTTCACTTCTAATATATCGGTAAAACTCCAAATGTATCAAAAATTATTAATTAATTTCTCCAGTGAAAGTCCAAAAGTATCGAAAATATCGAAAAATATCGGTAAAAATCCAAAAGTATTGAAAAATATCGAATTAAATACATCGAAAAAATTGGTCAAATGCCAAATATATCAAAAAACATTCAAAATATTGGGAAAGTTCAAAAGTATAGGAAAACATTGAAGAAATCGGTAAAAGTCCAAATACCTACTAAATAATTTCATTAGCAATACAACAATAACAATGCCAAGTTTGAGCTTAATAGATCACATCAAACTTTTTCAACTGGTACACATGGCGTGATTATATACTTTCGAAGGTGCTAATATTTAGATTTTGTATGGAAAAAATATTTTTTTAAAAGACTCATGCATTGAAATTTTGCTTGAAGAAGATATATTAAATTTTACTAGAATCGCCCAGTAGTCAAAATTCGAACACAAATGTATCAAATAACTGTGGTACTCTTTGGACACTTTTAGTACTTTTTTTTGCAATTTGATATCAAATAGTAAAGCTCATTTATTATCCCTGGTATAATTCAAGCGATATATAGTATAAACAAAACAAAAAACATGAACTCAGTGCTATGCTTTTTGTCTTTTTCTTTGTGCTCTATCTTTTTTTCAGCTCTGTGTGACTGTGTGTTTTGTTGTTGTTAATACTGAACATATTGTATTTAATTTAAGCTGGCTAAAAGTCAAAATCCTAACATAGTTTCAACTTTGTGCACATCTACACACAAATACCTTTGTAATGGTGTATAATTTACTCGTACTCCATTTCCAACATAATAAAAAAAGATGAACAAGTTTTTGTCTTGCGTATTAATATGTAGACAACCTTTTTTATTTTAGGTTCTAACGTCTTTGAGAAAATTTTTGAAATTTGAACTGTCTCTACATCACATCTATCCTCAATCAAAAATAATTTTCATAAAAATGCCTAATGAAACTGTTTACGGCATCTTATTCCAGCTATTCCATGGTTTAAAATCAGTTTCGAATGAAATCTTAGCTGATCGTCTTTTAATCCCTAAACGAACTCTGGGCTCTGGCCAGACCCTTTTGATTTTTGTTTTAGGTTAGGTTTTTTAACACTTCTAATTTTTATATCTACACCAAATTTGATGAATTCCTAAACTAACTATTTCTTAATGAAATTTAAAAAAAAATGTATTTTCAAAAAATACAGGGTGAACCGAGTTTCTTTTTAAATTCAATTCATGATCCCAAGGGTTCAGCCAGATCTCATACAGTTTTTGTGAACATATTTAGACGTTTTCCCTATTTATTTAGTTTTTTTGTATCATATTTCTTTTGCAAATGAGAACGTTGGTACTTTTAAAGCTCCAGTCTTTTGATTTTGTGAAAATTGGTACTTTGTTAGTGTTATAAAGGGGGGTTTCCCCGTTAAAAATGTGACGTAGTTTCTGTGCGTATAATTTAAGAATTTAGAACATTTTACACTGCTATTTTGAAAAACTAAAACGCAAGTGCCATGGCACTTGCATGGCATGCCATAATAAAGAAGATGCTGGAAAAGATTCTGAATTCAAAATTCAATAAGAGTTTCAAAGTGATGACAAAAATGAAGAAGCGACACAAGAACTCGAATCACTAATAGGACGAATTACATGATATAATGAATAACTGATATTATGCATTTCACTGGAAACCAAAATGGGAGTGACTCTGAACCAGTTGAAGTTTTCACTATATATTCCACCAAAACCCGTGTTGTGCAATTGAATAAAGGTTTGTTGGAAATGTGATGCAAAAACGAACTACCGTTTGCATCCGAAAGGAGGACGAGCTACAAATCAAGAAGAAAATGAAATGATGTATATGATGGATAATAGGTACAGACAATTGCTTACATCCTCGAAAAAATGTCAGCGGTTTATGAAAATAAGGTTGGCTTTTGTTGTGTTCCATCAGAAATGAAAAAAAAAAAAAAAAAACATTCTTATCCTGTTCCCTTATCATATTTCAACTAAAGTAATGGCGGGGTTGACGTAGTGGCCCAAATACTAAGCCAGTTCAATACAAAACGTCGAACTATCGCTGTACCGTAGCATTTTATATGTGATAGCAACGGTCAAAATAAGCTCTAGTGGGGCCAATGTTTTTAAAAAAAAAAAGCGTGATTGCCATTTATGGCACACCAAAGGCAAATTCTGAAGAAATACTCTTTTCTTCTGCGAAATATGTTCGGACCCTGTTTGTCAGCAGCACTGTTAACGGTCTGACAGAAGTTTCAAATGTGCTTCAACATATGACTTAAAATATTAAATGCTTAGTTTTTCTTTTTCTTAGTCTGATATATATATTTATGTATGAATACAAGAAATACAAATAATATTTTTTAATGAAAATAAAAATAATATTCCAGAGTTTTCGATTGAAACCCATATAAATATGTATGGGGTCAGACATTACCCCTGAGTACCTAATGTGACAAATTAAAGGGTTGATAACATGAATGCTAAAATGAGGCTGAAAAACTGTACACGAAAAAAACACAACGAACCAAAATTAAAAAAAATCATTTTCGATACATCTGTCGTTGCTTAATCCGAATCCAGTCTTGGAATTGCTCTATCGTATACGGTTTTTCAGATACTTCAACTCAAAAGTTCAAAAACACGATTTTTGAGGTAGCATACATAGATAACGCACGATAAGGTCTTAAGTCCCGAAAATGTTAAGCAACCTGAAAATTTTTAAAACATAAATGGAAGTAAAAAAGAAACAAAAACAGCGTAAGCCATTTCACTCTGGACCAGAGTAGATTTTCTAGAGTTTTTGTTCACACAGCTCATGTTTCCACCACCGTACGGTGAAAGATATTTTTGTTAGTAAATTAGCTCGACAAGCAACATTGTCAACAATTTTGCTTCTGGAGTCGTTGGCACAGTTACAGTTACAGCAGTCGTACAAAATACTTTTTATGTTTTTTTTTTTTTTTTTGAGATAAATAAACGCTACAAAAATGGCAATAAACAACAAATATGAATTTCAACAACAAAAAGTAGCAACAGCAGCGCAGTAGCAATCAAAAATATTTCCCGAATGAAAAGACACAAAAGTCGTCTGCATTCTGACAAATTTGCTGGTTGTTTATTTGCGGATGCTGCTGTGTTGTGGGCTCAACGAACTGAAAACTTGCTGCTAAATGGCCTCAAATGCGGTGCATTAAAAATGTCGCTTCCTTGCATTTTTTTCTATTTTCACATTATCATGGGATTTCTCGCTTATTTTGTAGATGCAATTGAAATATTTATAATATTTTGTAGAAAATTTGGTTTTATATTTTTAACACTTATTTTGTTCCGTACTTCAACAGGACATTCACCTTTTAGTTTATTTCAGCCAAACGACTTTTTGTAACAACTATCACTGCATTCACCTCCAAATCAACATTATGCAATAAAGTATATTAAGGTAGGTTAATAATAATTTTCAATTGCTTCATTATTTACTTAGTCACACATACACATGAGAAAACTTTAATTAATATATACTCGCACAATTAAGTTAAGTGGATTTAGAACTTATAAAAAAAAAACACCTTTCAACTCTAAGTTTTCCAAACAATAAAAAAAAAACTTTTTAAATTGAAGCAGCAAAGACAATAAGAAAAAAGAGGAAAAAATCCCAAAAATTACTACATAGTTTTTTTTTCCAATTGAGAAAAGTTTGAAACCTCAAAAATACTTTTCCAAACTGTATAAAGAGACGACATCATACATTGGCTAAAAATTTTGTGGAAACTGAGAAGAGTTTTTTGGGTCGAAACTTTTACATACGAGTATGTACATTACAGACGACCACCCGGAAATGCAGCTTACGGCCACAAAGTGGTCGGTTATTTTGCTCTTCATCGTCGACGCTCACTTAAAGTTAAGGTGGTGTACGGCAAAGGAAAGGGGCAAAGTTTAAAGTTTTGTGATTTGAGACAAACGTTCATAAAGGTCGAAAGTTTTAAACGTCTGTGTCCTTCGTTTGCAGGATGCCAAAATAATCAAAAAGAAACACAACAAAAAAATTGGTACATAAAGTTTTGCAAGTCACACAGGTGTACGAAACTTTTCTTGAACGCATTTACTCATGCAAAGCAAAATATCCCTTATGGAAATAAACTCACTTTGTGTAGCAGCCTGATTGGAAATTAAGTTCATCAAAATTGCATGCATTTCGAGTTGTTTATTCGCTATAACTCTCTTGTTTGATATTTTCTCGCATTCTCAACACCTTTGAGCTAGAAAGTGCACCAATGACAACCAAAGACTTATACCTGGGAGAATGTCAGGTTCTTCAGAATTTGAAGCACAGTCATCAAATCAGCACAGTAAAACTAAAAACTGATCCATTTTCTGAATTGTGCAGGCATGAGTTCACCTCAATTGTAGAGTATAGCCTTACTAAATACCTATCTCATTCCATGAGTAATTGTACAAGGTTCCAAGTCAACTTCATTGCAGTGTTTTACCAGCGGATTAGTTTCAAACCTAGTTCTATTGGCGATTTACAAAGGATTGTAGGAAGTTCTATACAAAGTTTTTCTCTCTTATCAAGGAGGCCTTCACCATCTTTGGAGAATTTGGTTGAGTTAATGTCACTTAACCATGAATGACATGAATTACTATTAGAGATGAGCAAAATCAGTCTTGAGCTTGGAAATTTTTCGAGACCAAGACTAAGACGCTGATATTAAGTAAAGACAAACACAACACTTATTTTTCAATACCAACACTATAGCAGACAATATAATAATACTGACCAAGATTTCTATTCGGTATTGGTCAATTAGGGCATCACGCCAATAAAAACCGAACTTTTTTGAAATCTTGGGATCAAAAACGGGAGTTGAGTATGCAAAATAATCCATTTTTTGTGTAACTTTTAATTTCTAAAATCAAAACGATGACCAAGACAGAGCAAGACTGAGTGCCCAAAGCGAAGAACAAGATCAAGCCGCAATATCAATGTCCACGTTCAAGATCAAGACAAGAACCAAGATGATAGCATTGTCATCACTAATTGCATACATAATTACATCTCCAAAAATTACAGATTAACATTGGATTGTAGGAGTTCTTTGCATGGATCAGCAAATAAGCATTCAGATTTGGGTTTAATTTTAATCCTGCAAAAACAGAATTGGTCTTGATCACAAGGAAACACAAATTTTCATGTTCTTAGGAATATGTTTCTTGAAAATATCAAAATTCCTTTATCTAATGAAGCAAAAATCTTGGAAACAGTTTAAGACTGCAAGCTAAACTGGAAATTTAGCATAAAAAACTATATAAAAGGCATACGGTGCTTTCTTTGCTTATAAAAAAATTAAAAGGAATCACTTGAGGATTTGGTCATACAATCACCATCTGAATGTACACTGCAATAGTGAGGCCAATTGTATTGTACGCAATTCATGTTTAGTGAACAATGCTATACACAATAAGCATTCCAAATAAACTAAAAAGATTACAAAGTCTTTTATGCATCGACATCACTGGAGCCCTGTGGTTCATCTCATCGGAATACTTAAACACTATACATTTTTTATTGGCTATAGATCTTTTCAACAAAGGACTGGCCTGAAAAACTACATAAATGTACTTATGCTTAAAGAATAGAAGGACTCCGAGTTCGGGCCTTACGCACAGTTACGTAGGTAATATCCTTAGTATTAATACATATTATATGGTTCCTATGCTTTCTATGGGGAAAAGTTTCTTGGTCACATTCCTGTCTAGAGAATTTTAGAGCTCACGAGGTGACAAACCAACAGAAGTAATAATTGTTTACACAGGTGGCAGTATGTCACAAAATGAGGTTTATATTTTTCCTTGAAATTTCCAGATGAATGCAGCTTTTCACAGTAGATCGCTTTGTACGTAGATAGTTAAGAGCACCTTTAAAAGCTTTTGAGTCATACTGCATCAAATCAAAGATAGTATTGGGTGTACAACTTAAAAACCGGAATTTGACGGTAGATGTCTGTACTAACAAATATCGTGAAAGCTCGAACTTTATATATATGTCATTTTGAAGGTACATTTGACAGCTGTCAAAATCAGTCAACAAAACAATTTTATCTTGTGTGCATCATTATTATTTTTCACGATGAATAACTTCGAAAATTGGAGAAAACGATAGCATTTGCGGGAGGTTCTGTTGGGTCATTTTTTTGCAAAGAAAACTGCTGCCAAAAGTCATTTTTGCATCGGATCGTGACTGGGGATGAAAAATGGATCCATTACGACAACCCAAAACGCAAAACTTCATATATGAAGCCCGGACAACCAGGACCTTCCCAGCCAAAGGCAAATATCCATGGTGCCAAGGTAATGCTCTGTAATGCTCACAGGTGACCTCTATCGAACACAATTAATACGTTTGAAGCGTGCCATCATCGAAAAACGCCCGGAAAATGCGGCCAGACACGAAGCAATAATTTTTCATCATGACAACGCTCGGCCACATAACGGAAAACAACGGATGGGAAATTTTGCCTCACCCGCTTTATAGCCCAGACCTTGCACCATCAGACTACCATTTGTTCCGATCGATGCAGAATGCCCTATCAGGAATACGCTTCACTTAAGTTCAAGATATCGAAAATTGGATAGATTCATTTTTGGCCGCCAAGCCGGCGCAATTTTTTTGGGATGGAATTCATAAATAGCCTGAAAGATGGGGAAATGTTATAGCTTCCAATCGACAATACTTTGAATAAAATATATTGTAACATTTTTCCACAATAAAGCATCGAATTTCGCTAAAAAATTCCGATTGAAATTCTTTTATATCTATGTCCCACTGTGGCAAGAACTAGACAAAAATGCTTTGGTCAGACTTTTTTTTCAATTCTTTAAAGGAACTCACAAAAATTCCCCTTACCGACATTAAAAGACACACTGTACTGATAAAATCCTTCATTTTGGAGAAACATCATAATGAATGGACCAGAGCTTAAAAATAGACTTTAATAAGAGATTTTGTGGTATCGCTATCACAACAGGTTTCAGGTCCTAGAAGTTACAGAAGAATACATACAAACATACATCAAACTCCAACGTCCTCAGAGTAAGTATCATCCTTCCTAAGCCCCTTTTTTATCATGTTCATCAATTGAACTCTGATTATTCATTTTTTTGAATGACTGTTTTTGTTGTTTCTTCCTTGAATTTGTCATGCTGTGCGGATGTTGCCTTTCTGACTGGGTATTTTACTATACAAGTATATTTTGTATATGAAGAGTTGCACGTTAATTTTTTTTCCAAATAATCAACAGCAGCAATAAAGCAATGGCAACTTCGTCAGCAACAACCAGAGCAGCATAAAATTGTGTGGCGCAACCAAGCGTCAGGTTGTTGTGGTCATATATACATATATGACTATATACGCACAAGTTGACACACAAAGGACGCATGTCTGAAGTTGAGACTTCTTTTTTTCTTTTTATACTGAATGTACGTAAAATGCAACTTATTGTTTGCATAGGACTTTTTATTCCAATTTTTGGTTTTTTTTGTCTTGAACTCTGCCCTTAGCCTGCACAAGGTACTGGCGTCTGAGCGTAAGAATGCATGCAATACACAAATAAGTTTTTGAAAACTTTTACTCTTTATAAGTTTATATGTATGTGGCCATAGTGTATGCACATATGAATGTTAAGTGGGTTGTTCATTATCACGTTGAATTTTAGCTCCTTTCACTAATTGCTCTGTCACTTTGTGAGACAGGACAATATTAAAGTTGATTGCTATAGCCTGCTGCCGACTGAAAATATGCTTGAAAATATACAAGCCACTTTAAGGTGTGCTGAATTATTTAAACGAAAACCTGCGATTATTTTTTAAACAACTTGATATTTCAAAATAAATTAAATTCTTTTCAATTTCTTTATTCACTTGCCGGACATTCATGTTTAAAATCTGTCAGTTTTTCGCTGATAAAGAAGCTGTCAATTGTCGGCAAGCGAGCGAACCTATAAGACATTCAATAAAGACAAGTGTCAAATTCGGTATAATATGTGCGAACTTCATGGCTCAGTGTATAGCAATAGGAGGGTGATTCTATGAAAATTGTGCCAACATATGCTTTTTTTTTTTTTTTTGTTCTCAAGGACAGACTTAAAAATTTATTGGATTTTTATTTATTCTTTTATTCTAGTAATTTAAGAATATATTTTACATTATTAAATAAATGGTTTAAGCAAAACTAACAAAAAAAAAAAACCAGCTGGAAACATCAAAAGTTTTGTACAATTTTAAAAAAGTTTATCTGAGCGTTTCTGAAACCAAAAATTTCATTTAAGACAAAAAAGTAAGAGTTAAAAAAGATTTTTGAAAATGACCACGTGGCAACCCTAAAAAAATATGTTGGAGCGGTGCTAGGTTCATGGACAGACCCTAATAATATTACGGAAAATTAGTTCAAAAAGTCAAATGAACCAATAAACAACAATCTCTCATAAAATAACCATAATCCCGGAGGTAATTTGACGGGAGAATTACTATATGGGAGGATGACAAAATGTTGCAAAAACAGTCATAGCGCAAAGAAAATACGAATTATTCTTAAAAAAGTTGAAACTGGTGAATAGCCTCTCTGATTGTGTATTGATTTCATTATATAAAGATAAAGAATATGTTTGGTAATATAAAAAAAACTTACAGGGAGAATGACACACACTTGCATCCACTTAAAAATTTTTAAACTTTTAAGAAAAATCACACTAACACTCACTATCGAAAAACCAAAACTGACTGAGCTGAAAAAGAATGAAGTCTCCTCTTTCGTTTCACTTTCAGTTCTCTTCTACTCAATATTTAAGAAATCAACAGTTAGGATAAGAAAAACTGACCGAAGATAGGCATAAATGAGGGACAACTTCTATGTATGTCAATTCAATATAAAAAAAATTTTTCGAAGAGTTTACACAGAAAAACAGGTGCTGAAATATATAAAACAATGTTGTTAAGTACACTAAGATAAGGTGAGCGACAGCAGGGAGAATTATTTTTTTTTTTTTTTAAGTTATTCGTAAAGAAACCCTTGTTAAGTATCTGTATTAAATAGTTCAATTATCAATTTCTAAATTTATAAGTGGTTTTGAGCCCCGGGACGAAGACTAAATGTTCGACGTGTCAAGTGTCAAAAGTATGAGAAAAATGCTTGAAGAAACGCAACAATTGCATAAATATGACAATTGGGGTTAGTCAGCCTTAGTGACACAAAACTAACGTCACTTACTAATGTGTAAGACACTGAACACTTAAACATTTTTGAATCAGTTGAGAGACTTAACTTGTCCAACTTTAATATTATTCATTAAAATATTTCTCTGACAAATCTTAAATGCTAAAAATACATTTTTCAAGATATATTAACTTTTAGCTTAGTTTTGTTAGTCTATCATAGTGTTTAGTTGTTTCACAACAGTTATATTATCTCCATTCAGACGCATATGCCTTCAAATAATCGCCAGTATATGGAAAACATTGAAAACCCAAAAAGAAATGTGCTTTGCATACTAAATGAATGAATAAGAGCCAGCAGTGCTAGCTTGAGCTTCAGTGCACTACATTCTGAATCTAAAGGATATCATAAGGTTCATGGTTAGGTTTTGCTTTAAATGCTTTATATTCAACATGAAAATCCTGTGCTGTCAAAAGAAAAGCCAAAATCCTAACATTTACGTTATTTAAACTAAAAGAGAAAATTTAGTTTGTGAAAGAACCAAAACCTTCATCCATTGTTTTCTTAACTGCAGAACAGCATATAAAAATAAAAATAATAAAATAAGTTATATTGTAAGTTGGTTAAATATAAAAGTCATCATCATCATGAATTTTTCAGCTCACATATTCGTACTATTTGCTTAACCAACTGTAGACAAGAAATCCTTTATCATTGTCTTAACCGCATGACAGATTATACAATGTGAGCTTCCGGTTTAATATAACTACAATTAATAGTAAATGTGTGTGTGTGAGCGTGTATGTCAGAGTGTGTGGGTATGTCGTAGAACTTCCGCTTGCCATTCATTCAACGCAATTTCAAATGCAAAGTGAAAAATTTGTTTTGCTTTCAATGGAATTTTTTATTTCATTCGTCTAACCCGGTCGGTTTGTCTTTGGTTTTTTTTTTATTTATTTATTCTACTTTTTTTTAGGAAAGCACACATACATACATACATTGTCATAAAAAAAACTATACATACACTCAAATGCATTTATTTGCTGCTCACTCATACTTGTTTTCATATGCAAATTTGTTTGTGTCTCTGCGGATGCAGTTGAAAAGTATAGTTGAAAGAAATTCGAGTATTCGGTTTTTAATTAATGTTTATTCAGCGATTTCGATTTATTTCGATTTTTTCTCCGACTTCGCTTGGCAATATGGTAGATCCGGGGTGCAAGAACAACAATCCGGGATGATTTGGTCTTAGTTCCATTTGTTGTTAAAATACAGGGGGTTGAAGTTGGCGTTTTTCGTCATTTTCATGAAGAGGGTGTTTTTTCAAAAATGTATAGCTTACACTAAAGTTTGTAAATTGATAAATCTAAATTACTGGTACCATTTACTTTGAAGTGTTCTTTTTATAAAAAAAAATATTTTTTGGTGAAATTCAAAAAAATTTTGAGCTGGTACACTTGGCGTGGATTGCTTCATACATTATTGTTTATAAAGCACAATATGAATTTTATATAAAATGGTTTAAAAAACTTTTATATGAACTTCTGTATAAAATTTATACAAAAATAGTATAAAAGATTTTTGCATGGTGATACCTTTAAATTTAAACAAAAATAGTGCAAATTGTATCAATACTTTATTTGTATAAATTTTATATGAACAAGTGTAAACGGTTTGCACACCAAGTTGTAGCATAAATTCTATACCATATTTCGTGTGAACTTGCGCAATGGGGAATGGAGTGCATCAATAGCGCTACTGGAGCGCTCTAAAGCAGCAGTGAAGCGCATCTCTCTCGTATCCAAAAGCGCATAAATTAACATTGGCATGTCATTGGAAGGACGCGATTCGTTCTCGCTACTAGAAATGCTCTCTGGATGCGCATCGCTCTCGCATTCAGAAATGCTCTTTGGATGCTTTTTGGATGAAAATAAAAATATTTTAAAAATTAATTTTTAATTGAAATTTTACGTCTTTCGCCACAAAGACTCATCATTTTGATGTAACTATAATTATTTTTATTTAACTAAATTAATTATAATTGAAAAATTGTAAGTTGAAAAATTTTTGTGTTTGATCTGGGCCGGAGTTGAAACGAGGACCTCACGGTTGCTACAACTCTCAATTGCAGTGCCAGTCGCTAGACCACTGCTCCATCCTTGCGCTCTTACGAAGCTGACTTATTGTCTTATTTTGTTCTGCGCGTAAATATGTGACCGAAAACGCTTCGTTCTCGCTACCAGAAATGATCTTTGGATGCGCATAGCTCTCGCATTCTGAAATGCTTCTTGGATGAGTATCGCTCTCGCATTCTGAAATGCTCTTTGTATGCGCTTTGTTGTCGCTGCCAGAAATGCCCTTTGGATACTTTTTGGATGACAATAAAAAATATTTAAAATAAGAAAAAACAAACCAAAAAATAAAGCTGCCTATTGCCTACCTATAGCGCAGAAAATATGCGCATCAAAATCAGCTCTTTAGATGCGAGAAGGACGCGCATCGCTATTGCATCGTGGGGATGCGCATCGAAATTATCTGTTGGGTGTATTTATTCCAATTTGGTTTGAATTTTATACCCAAACTATTTGCTTTGTAGATACAATCGCGGTGAACTTTCAAACAGGAGGCGGTTTTTAAAATATATTTTTATCGACTCGGCCTATTGTATACCAAAGTTTGTTTCAAAAATAAAGTTTTTAGCTTGCGAAAATTTTGGCATCAAAAAATAATTTTTTTTTTTTTTTTTGTAGTAGAGTAGAACGGGGCAATGTCGTGCACTCAACTTTGACATGCTCTTAAAGCCGTACATCTCAAGCGAATGCGACGAGTAAGCATCCGATCGAAAGATAATTTCGTTGGTTACATCCATGTGTAACAACGTTTGTGTAACAAGAAATTGTGTTTGTGTAAATGAAGAAAAAAAAATGTGCACGACATTACCCCCCTCAAAATTTGTGGGGTAATGCCGTGCATTGTTTTCCGAGTATAGTAAAGGTACCAAAATGTGGGAGAAATGATAGGTAGTGGTTCTATTAGTGGAGATTTAGCATTATCATGTATTTATTCATTATTATACAAGTGTGAAGTACATAATATGTTGTGTAGAGTAGAACGGGGTAATGTCGTGCACTCAACTTTGACATGCTCGTAAAGCCGTACATCTTAACCGAATGCAACGAGTAAGCATCCGATCGAAAGATAATTTCATTGGTTACATCCATGTGTAACAACATTTGTGTAGCGAGAAATTGTGTTTGTGTAAGTGAATGTGCACGACATTACCCCAATGGTCGCTTTAAAGGTCAACTTCGATAACTCGGTGAAGCCCAAAATTTTTTTTCGAAAACCAAGTACTTCTTTTCTTTGGCAGGATATTTCGTTTCAGAAAACATTTACCTGGTATATTTTCCCGCAAGGAAAATTATTTTTCTGACCCGATAAAAAAACACTTTTATCGTCCCGAAAGCGTGCGTTTTGAAAAAAAGGTTACTCTGTAGAAACGAACTGGTGAAAATTGCTAGTATTATATGCATAAGCTCAGTAGGTCAGCAGGTCCCTACCTTACGAACAGTTGGTAAATCATTCAATTCTTTGGGCTTAAACAGCCAGTGCACGACATTACCCCCTGCACGACATTACCCCGTTTTACTCTATAGATAGTATTCAGTTCCAAAAATCGATTTTTTACGAAAAAGGCCTATTAGAGGTACAAGCGCTCCATTAGATTTTCTCGGAACAAAAAAGGAAATAATGCAGATATCCGTTTTAAGGGACCTTTTAACTTTTGAGATACTGTCGTGAGGAGTCTAAATTTTGACAGTGTCTTGTGTACGCCTTCAAAATTTTTAATAACTTTTCACACGCGACTTATTTTAAGACTATTATTAGACTATTCTTTTTGATTCTTTTATTTAACCTTTTACCATATCTCTCACAACACTTTTAAACCGATTACTTAATAAACTGAAATTACTACATATGTTATAATCGTACGTATGTATATTTGTATATTGTCGCATGTCTGTGTATTCATTGCAACTCATATGTTGCAATTATAATTGTTTTGTTTCAATTTGAATGTATTATTAATGAAATTTTCTGCTTTGCTTTGTTCACAATTTGTATGAAATGCACTTGAGTGAAGGATATCACTACACACAGAGTTATTCATTTATATGTCACTGTAGGGACATCATCAACATCATCATCAGCAGCATCAGCATCAGCATAGAATAAGGACATTGTTGAACATGGTGTTTTTTTTCCGTATTGTTTATACAGATGCAACCAAATTGTTGCCAATTAAGTTCAAGTGCTTGCAAACAAGAGAAAATTTGTCAACTCGAAATTTTGATATGAAAATTAATTTCATTTCTATTTTTTCCTTTCCTTGACTTTTTTTTATTGGTTTGTCCAATTTAACAAATGAATGTCCTTACGTTGTGCAAAATGTAGAAATTAGTTACATTTCATTGGAGCAAAAATTACTTTTGGATTTTAGAGACAATATTACAAAATTTTTGAGGCATTTGTATTCCTATTAGATACTCTCTTAATCTTTTAAATTCTACTATTTATTTTATTCGAAGTGGGATAAAAGTAAGTCATGTTATATAACTTATCGCACATCTTCTTATGAAAATTGAAAAAAATAAAGCAATGCTATTTTTGAGCAGGTATATTACAAATAACCTTTATGTATTCTCAAAATATTGAATAATAAATTTTCATAAGAAAAGATATTAATCATAGGAAATTTGCCTGCGAACTTTTAGTAAAATTTTGAAATATTGTAGTTTTTGAAAAGTTGCAAATGTAAGTGAACTCCAGTGGAATGCAAAAACTTTGTAACAATAAATTTTCCCCAGGAAGAAAACAAACTATTTAATGGAATGCCTGTTAAATAAATCACACAACCTACTGAAATGTGAAAACACTCATCATACAGAGTACATGAATACGATGTGGTTGCATAAATTAAATATTTAATACGAAAAACACACAATTCACAACTCTGACAAATTCTCATCAATCAAACTTTAAACATTTACAGTTGAGGCAGAGCTAAAAGAGAAGTCAACACAAAAAAAGTATTAAAAAATTTAGTAAGGGAAAAATTCTATGCAGCAGGTATTGTAGCATTTTGCAAAAGATGCATTCAATGTGTTAAATATTGGTGATTTGTGATTGACGATTAATGATTAACGATTGATGACAAATAATTGATTATCGACAGTTTTTGACTATAATCAATAATTGCTGACTGTTAATGATTGAAAATTGATCATTGATGTTCAATGATAAATGATTGATAAAAGATGACTTCTCCTGATTAATGACACATAAATGTTTGAAGAATGAAGTTGATGGTAAATTAATTTTTTTTTTTTTCTTGGATTAATGGTGATCAGCGCGATCATCACCAATGTCAGATATGTCGGACTCTCCTAAGCATCCCACCATCTAAAAAACCTCCTTCCCAACTGAAAAAACTCCCACTTTTGTAGTATAATTTATGATTTAATGGATTAATGATATATGATTGATGGTTAATGATTGATGATTCTATTTTTTTTTTTTTTTTTTTTTTGCGGATGAGGAGTGAAAAAGCATTTGCGCTCTTCCGATCGTCACCAGTGTCCGTCGTTTTGAACTCTCCTTGACGTAATACTGACTAAAACACCTCTTCATCATCGAGAATACCTCCTCCCTGGGAAAATGTTTTTGGTACTAACGACTGGCAGGATGAATGTTTTCTAATTAAATGAACACAAATTTCGATTACACTGGTCTACACGATTTTCGACTGGAGCAACCAAATAGTGTTCCTAAAGTTATTTGGTGCGCTGAATTCGAATCTGCAATCGGTTTTTCTCTATCAGGTCAGGTTTTGGAGATAATCGACCTTTTCAATTTTTGAGATTATAGCTTCATTTTTTCGAGCATATTTTGAGAAACCCAATTTCAATCGAATATGTTTTTACACTATTATAGAGAAAAATTTTTAGACTTTCAACAAGTGCACCAATATCTAAGATCCGATTCAAATTGGCTGAGTTATAGCAACGAAATTTCATTTTTTATAGTAGTTTTTTACACTTTTTCGTGTTTAAGCCAAATTAAACACGGTTTTTTTGCCAGTAGCTTATACAAATATATATTTTTTATATTTTAGTTCAATAGTGTATTTGATTGCAAATATTTCAAGTTCAATTTTAGCAGAATCGGATCATTTTTTAAAAAGTAATTAAGATTTTAGTGAAATAACACCATTTCGATTTTGATAGAAAAACTGAATTTTTTCAACAAAAATAATTTGTTTTCTATGAAAATCGAAATGGTCTTATTTCACTAAAACCTTAATAACTTTTTAAAAAATGATTCGATTTTGCTTAAATTGAACTTAAAATATTTGCAATTACATACACTATTGAACTAAAATATAAAAAATATATATTTGTACAAGCTACTGGCAAAAAAACCGTGTTTAATTTGGCTTAAACACGAAAAAGTGTAAAAAACTACTATAAAAATGAACTTTTCGTTGCTATAACTCAGCCAATTTGATTTGGATCTTAGATATTGGTACATTTGTTGAAAGCTTTAGAATTTTTCTCTATAATAGTGTAAAAACATATTCGATCGAAATTGGGTTTCTCAAAATATGTTCGATAAAATGGAGCTATAACCTCAAAAATCGAAAAGGTCGATTATCTCCAAAACCTGACCTGATAGAGAAAAACCGATTGCAGATTCAAATCCAGCGCACCCAAATTACTTAAGAAACATCATCTTCTACTCCAGTCGAAATTTTTTCCGAAATTTGTCGACCAGTGTTATTGAATTTAAATTGATTTAATAAGATTTACTTTGTAATCAAAATGTGTTAATTAGTATGAAACGAATTTTTAAGCCAACCAACAAAATAGTTGGACGATATTGTAATAGATTTAGTAAAATAGGATTAGTAAAAAATAGCAACACCAGTAAACAGTTGCAACAACAATCAGCTATTCACCACAGTGAGGTGAGTTAGGATGATTATATCGCGTTAGGATGATTAGAGCGTCGACAGAAATTATTGGCATTCCGGGTGCGACCTGCAGCGAGTAAAGAAGGTAAGCATAGTAGTTAATGGCATTTAGTTAGTACGGTATTGAGCCAAGCCGATACTGTAGGGTGAGAAACAGAGTAATTAAGGGTATTTAGTAAGAACTGTACTGAGCCAAGGGCGGGACGAAGAGTAGATAGCCTTTTTTACCGTTTTGTATTCGTTCGTATTGAGCCAAGCCGATACTGCAAAGCCGGAACCGTCCGGCACCGTTCTAAACTTTAAAATTAATTAAGTCATATCTCTTAAACTATGCAACATATTTTGATAAAATAGAAAAAAGTGGGTGGCTTTAAAGGTGTGCCACGCCTACTTTTTAACAACTGAAAATTTCAATTGGATATATGTTAAAAAGGGATCAACGATTTTGATGAAATTTTAGAAGGTTTTATCTCTGATAGCTAATAATATGTGGTATGCCATTACGAAATCCTTACAAAACTTCGCTTAGTAGAATTGAAAAAACTGGATAAAAAAATTTTTTAAATTAATAACTTTATTTTTCATCTGTTTGTATTTTTTCAAGGTAAACGCCATTTATTTTGATAAATTTTGAAGTAGATAAATCCATCACAAATCCAGCCGATTTTGATGGCTTTTTGCAGTTTTTTAATTTCATCATTAACCGCATTTATTATCTCCTCATTGCTGTTGAAGACTCTCCCTCTCAAATTTTTTTTACTTTTGGAAACAACCAGAAGTCACAAGGAGCTAGATCTGGGGAATAAAGTGCTGTACGAATTTCTCTGATGCCTGAAAGCGCAAAAAAATCGGTCGTTTTTTCAGCAGTGTGCGCTAGCGCATTGTCGTGATGTAGAAAGTAGCAGCGTAGCTCCTTTTTTTGGCGTTTTCCCAATAATTTTGGAAAAATTTTGGTAAACAGGTTTCAGTATACCACTTAGCAGTAACCGTCTGAACTTTTTCCAAAGGAATAGCAGCTGCAACTTTCTCTTTGGTGAGGCAAATTGACATCATTACTTTTGTTGTTGGTTTTTCTTGCTTTGCTTTAACGGGTGGATTTGCACCTTCTGGATTGTTATTTGGTTTCAGAGCCGTACTTGTAAAACCATGCTTCATCACCTGTTACAATTTTTTTAAAGTGTTAGAATCTCCGTTTTTGAATTTTTCAAGAAAATACTTAGCAAAACGCTCAACGCTGCCTCTTTTTGAGCATCACTTAAAATTCAACGAACCCACCGTGCAGATTTCTTCGTGTATCCAAGATCATTTTTTAATATTCGCGATACAGCCATGGCATTTAAGCCCAGTTCCAGCAATGATTTTCTGGGTTAATATTGATCTTCGTCAATTTTAGACTTTACCAGCGCTACACTTGCATAATCAGTCGAAGAATTTGGGCGGCCTTCTCGAAGTTCATCCTCCACAGAAAAATTACCTGTCTAGAATTTTCGGAACCACTTTGAAATAGTCACGAGGGATGGCGCATTAACTTCAAATACTATTTGGAATTTACTAAATATTTTTGCAGGCTTGAGCTTGCGTCGAAATCCAAAAAGAATAGCAAACCAAATCTCTTGCTGTGTTGGCACTGAAATATCTGCTGACATTGTTTCACGAATTTTGCGTTTTCTTCTCTCCATTTCCAACAATCATTCTGAAAACTAAAATGATATATTGTAAGACTGTAACAAATAGTACGATATTTTTTGATTTACTAAAAATTTATAACATGACACCTACTAAGCGAACTTTTGTTAGGCGCTCCGTATAAATTCGAAAAAACGGCGTGGCACCGCCTATAGAAAGAAAACAAATACAGCGATCTTTCTGAAATTTACCATACTTGCTACAAGGCAACTCTGAACTAAAAATTCGAGAAACATCACCAGTGGGCGTGGCACCTTCCATACGAGTTAAATACGTTATATGTTACATAGGGTGTCATCAATATGAAAAATCTGGGAGAGGAAGAACAGACGATCAAAAAATTGCATCTGAAACGGGTCCTTAATGTACCCCTGAATAGTTATAGGGTTAAAATTGATTTTTTGACTTGTGTTTTTAGGGCGTAAAAAGATTTCGCAATGTTTTGGGCCTTTTAAGATGTTATCTTAAATTTTTTTGTAGTTTTTTGAATTTGACGGACAATTTAGTATGAAAAAGGTCCTATTATTATACTTTTTTTATTTTTTTTTTTAAGTTCTTGTCAAATTTTCTTTATTCTGATAGTACATTTTTCATACTAGTTTTTTAATTCGAGGTCAGAAAAACATACTTTTAAAGACTGCTTGAAATATCCCTATTGGCTTTACATACACCGTTTGCGTAGACACCAATATATCAATCTGCTATTGATATTTGAAACGTTAATGTCATTTTAAAAAACATGCTCAGAAATACGACGAGTAACACGTCTGCATTACCAAAAGTTCGATCATATGCTTCAAGCTCACAGAGCTCACTACCAGTTTCTGACAAACGGATGTAGGTGGTTTGCAACATCCGGAAGTTGTTCGCTGATACGTACTCATACATATGTATACAGCAGCATCAACATATTGGGCACGAGACATTTATGAGTGCGTGTTAGTACTTGTGTATTTTGTCAACGTAGGCAATGAGTTTCTCTTTGTTTTCTTTATTTTCTACAAATACTCATACAATAAATGTATTTATGACAAAGTATTGTGTCTTATGTGTGCGTTAGACACGTTTGTATATACAGATGTACATGTATTTGTTATTCTGACAAGAAGAAATGGTACAATATTTAGAAGGAAAAAGAAATTTTTTTTCCTTTTTTATTCTTTTTTGTCATTAAAGAACATCAATTGGTTATGTTGGATTGTTGTTGGTTTTCTTTTATTTTTTTATTTAATATATTTGTTCTTGTTATTTTTATTGTAAGCATTTACGCACAAGCACATGTTAGCAATCAATTTGCAATAATGACAAACATTTTTTTAATTTTTCATGTTAAATTTCTTTTGTTTTTCATTTAAAATAGATTTTAAATTTTGGAAAATTATATAAAAGTATGCATAGTGTAATGTATATTGAACTTTTCCCTTGAAAATGTGGAAAACATTATCAGTGTATCGTTGTTTATGCAGGGAAATGCGTAAACTTTAACTCCCAAACTCCAGTTTGATTCCTTGCCGAACGGCAACACTACCCACCCACTTGATCTGTAACTACTCGTCACAGACGATGATCAAAACTTGAAAAATGTATAGAATGCTTTTTAGAGCTGAAGAGTGTTGCCGTCTCGAATTCAATATTAATTGTTGACAATTGCTCAGCACATTTTCTCAACTTGAAGTCTAAAGTTCAAGTTGGGAAAATTCTTCACTCGCTGCTAAGCCACACCGCAAACAACACCATAAAATTTAATTTATAAATTTTGTTACCGATATCAAATTTTCTTTAAATAAATTTAATTCAAAAGAAAGTTG
This sequence comes from Calliopum simillimum, assembly GCA_951812925.1. Classification (NCBI taxonomy): domain Eukaryota; kingdom Metazoa; phylum Arthropoda; class Insecta; order Diptera; family Lauxaniidae; genus Calliopum; species Calliopum simillimum. Next base: position 96,263,135 of record OX638371.1, read on the forward strand.
TATTCTTTGCGTTTTCGTGAATTTTGCTCAAAGACAAAAATAGTTTGTTTCACACAGAAGCAGGTCTACTGATGCCCGAGATCAGCACACCAGCAGCACTTATCTCGAAGAGGGCTTTGCAAAGGCATTTCCAAGTCATTATCAACACCATAAGTGGCACTCAACATTGCCGTCATCGTCATAATCGATCCCCGTGGGTACAGCTCACCGATGAAGTGCACCTCAGGACTGCTATCGCCAACTCGTCTGCAGGTGTATGGTATACATAGGGGAGAATGGGGAGTTTTGCAACATATTCTTCGCGTCACCCTTCATTGTGTCGGAAAGTTTCATTGGCCTCTTGTGTTTCGGTGTTTTCAGTCACTTGCTGAAACTGATCATAAGGGTCAATATATATTGTACAAAACATTCCTTTGTGAATACCTTTTCAACGCATGAAAGTAATGACACATAAACATTCGATATATAGATGACGCGGTGGCCATTTTGATTATGTAGAAAGTAGGGAGTTGCGCAAAAAAACGCCCCATTTGACAGTTTTCAACCCAAGATTGCATTTTTCATGCGTATATCGCATTATTTGTCAATAATTTGTATGTTTCATGCAATTTGATGGATTTCCTTCACCGAATTTAGTATTTTTCTTGATTATATTCGTGGTTTTTCGTGGTTTTTGTAGGTAGTCATCATGCCAATCAAAGAATTAGTTTATTAAAGAATGTTCATCAATATTCTTTAATTTAAAGCTGTATTGCTCAACTCCCTCCATGTTGTACAACTCCCCAAAAATGCGTCTTTTGCGCTAACAATCATAACTTTTAGAATTTTTTAAATTTCAACCGAACTCTTTAACCAGATGTTGTGTTTTGAGGCACACTAGAGATTCAATATACAGTGGTGCTAAAAAAAATTAATTTCATAGTATTTTTTCCCTGAAACCAAACCTGTCGCACAACTCCCCCTTCTCCCCTACTTAAAAAATTTTTAAAATTTTGATATATAGCGAAAGATATAAATTTTGGTCCCCGACCAAACAATCGTAAAATCTGCCAAAACTAAAGCCATTTTAAAACTATTGTCTTTGTGATCAACATGTCGTACGATTAACTTTTAATTTAATCATATTTTTTTGCAATTTCTGTGTTCGTCAACACTTACTTAGTTGGACAAAGTGAAAATATTTCATGAAATTTAGAATTTATTCTTATTGTTCACAAAAAGTAATCTAAAATCAAATTTATGCGTTTTATTTGAAATAAATACAAATACAAACAATTTAACAAATAAAAAACAGCTTGAGAAAAAAAATCGAAAAACTTTTTAACTTTTTTATTATCAATTGCAAACAAACTAAATAAATTCATTGAAAAAATATTATCATTGTGGTTTGCCAATTTTTTTTTATTGTCGACGGCAGAAAAACAGCAACTTCAACAAAACTCCAACTCAAAAAACTTTACCAACTGCACATGCATGACAAAAAACATTTTAAAATCCTCGCATATATATAGTGGAACGTGCAGATTTAAACGAATTCGAGAAGCAACTCAAACTGAAATAAATTCAGAATAAACCAAACAAAACTTCTCTCAAACAAAAGGCAAAACAACTCGGAAACTTTTACTTTATTGGCCTGCTAAAGTATACGGACAGCGGCAACGGATGACGTTGCTGCCACTGCTGGACATAGAGAGGATAAAGAAAGTTTGAAAGGATTCTTTTTGAACAGTTACGAGTTTGCAGTTTAAGAAATTAAGAGAGAGAGAGAAGTTAAAAACCAAACAAAAAAAATATTGTTAAGTTAAGAAGTTGTGACAACTCGTGTCAGAGCTTAAAATATAAAATCAAAAGAAAAAAACAAAAAAAAATTGCTTTTGTTTTTATTTTTTTTTTTATTGCATTTTGTTTTGTTTTTTATTTAACTTTTCTGCATTTTGTATTAAAATTTTGCATTTCAATTAAATAACTCCACTCACAAGTGCAGAAGAACACAAACACCACAATCCGACAGACATCACGTATGTATGTACATGTCGTCACACACACACACACACAAATACAAATACACACACTTATAATACATTGAGTGTGCGAGAGATAAGCTTTATTTTATATTTAGCATACAAAACATAAAAAATAAATGAGAAAATGTGGCAATTAAAGTGTGTTGCAGCTTAAATGAATGGCATGTTGTGTGGTGGCGCACACACACACATGGGTATATGACACCCAGTAGGAATAAGCGAGAGCACTAAAGACTATTTAAAGGCATTCCCGACTTATTCTTAACTTATTTTCTTTTCTAAATGATATATATAATTGCTGCCGTCCGATGCACGCATTTCCTTAACTTTATATCAAATTTTTTTATGGAGGGCGTCTTTCCGCCCATTTTTCTAAGAAAGAGAAAAAAATTGCTAACATTGTACCATATAACATATAATAAGTGACAGAAAAAATAAGATTTTGAATAATTGTCCTGAGTGTCACGCCATGAAAATATTTAAAATATAATTCAAACATACATTACATTGGAAATTTTGAAATACGGTCAGATATGTCGTTACGAATACAATGCATTCTTTCAAAAAATCGCGAAAAAGTGAAATTTTTTGAGTGTCACAGTCATGAGTGTCACTTTATATATAAATAGTAATTTCTGTTAAAAGAATTTATTCGAAAAAAAAGCCTACAACGTGTCACTATTTCGCATATCAGTCCATCTAATGGAGACTAATAATTATCTGAGTGTCATACTATTAAATTGTTGAATAAGTACACTGTCTTTCTTGCAAAAAATACGCCACACAAGCAAATTTCAAAAATTCTGCAGTCATGAGTGTCACAGTCATGTGCGCCATTGTAATGAGTGTCACTTTAAATATGGATAGTACGCCGGTGCTTACGAAGACTATCTCTTCTTAAAATGCGGACAAGAAAATCCTTTTTTTCAAACTGCGGCGAAAAAGATCTTTTTTGTGCGAATGCGGACAAGAAAATCACTTTTTACAAAATGCGGCGAAGAAAATCTCGCTTCATTCGCTGCGATTTTAAGTGAAATGTTTATTTTCGTAACTCGTGAATACTTTCACTAAATAAAGAGATTTTCTTCGTCGCATTTTGTAAAAAGTAATTTTCTTCGCCGCATTTTATAAAAAGTTATTTTCTTGCCCGCATATTACAAAAAAGATTTTTTTCGCCGCAATTTCAAAAAAGAGATTTTCTCCGCCGCTACTTTCGGTTGGAAGATTCTTTTCGTAAGCACCGGCGAATAATTTTATTAACTGAGTTAATTTGAAAAATGCCAACCATTTTTTTTGGCTATTCCGTATTTTTAGCATATAAAACCATATATTCGACACAAACTAATAATTGTCATGAGTGTCATGTCACAAAAATTATAATTATATCATTTAAATATACAGTGGATATTATATTTTAAAATAAGGCCAGCTTTATTATTACACATACAGTCCGAAGAGATATATAAACAAGAGATGAAAAAAATCACTGGAGCAATTTTTTGAAGGTTGTGCTCTCCGCAGACGGTAGCTTTGACGAATTTAGAAGTTGAACGGCAGCGTAATTCAACCAAAAACTCTATTTATATCTCTTCGCTTCAGCTAACCGCAGATGAAAAGAGATGCATACAGATGTTTTGGTTGAATTACGCTGCCGTTCAACTTCTAAATTCGTCACAGCTACCGTCTGCGGAGAACACAAACCTCAAAAAAATTGATGCAGTGCTTCTTTGGATCTCTAGGCTATATAACTCTTCGTACAATCCTTTCTTCCAAAAAAAATGCAAAAAAAGGTAAACTTTCAAAGTGCTGCAGTAATGAGTGTCACTTTATATACAAAAAATAGTTCTTATTAACATATTTTATGCGTAAAAAGCCAATAGTACTGTGGATATTTGACATATGTGGTCATATAATTGAGATTAATAATTGTCCTGAGTGTCACGCCATACAAATTTTTATAATTGTTTTAATATACAGTAGATGTAAAATTTGAAGAGTGCAAAATACCCATAAAAGGCAAAAATACCCATAAAAGGCAAAATTTCAAGAGTGTCGCAGCCATTAGTATCACCTTATGTAAGATAAATTTAATAACAGATTTTATATGAAAGGAAGTAAACAGTTTTGTGGCCATATAAATATATAAGATTTTGAAATATTGTTACAAATATTGCAAATATATACACAAAACGCAATATTTCAAGAGTATGACAGTCATGAGTGTCATTTTATTTAAGTGAAATCATGTTTATCAACAGATTTTATTTTAACAGAAGCCAACAGTTTTGTGTCTACTCAGATATTTTATGACACAAATATATACAATTTTTTCTTGCAAAAATAAGCAAAAAACGTAAAGTTTCAAGAAGGTCACAGTCATGAGTGTCACATTATATACAAAAAATCATTGTTATTAACAGATTTCATTCGAAATAATGGCAGCAATTTGGTGGCTATTTGACATATGAGTCCATCAAATAAAAATTAATTATTGTCATGAGTGTCACTAAATAAAAATAGTTAATATAAAATTTATACATCCGGTAGATTTGAAATTTTCAAATGCGATTACATATACAATCTAGCAAATGTGCACGATAAAATTAAGTTGTCATGAGTGTCACGTCATCTATAAAAAATAATTTTTATTAACAGATTTCATTCGAAATATTGGCGACAATTTTCTGGCTTTTTGACATGTGTGACCATCAAATAGAAATTAATTAATTATTGTCATGAGTGTCACTCCATAAAAATAGTTAATATAAAATTTAAACATCCGGAAGATCAGAAATTTTCAAATGCGATTACAATCTTTTTCAGCAAATATACGCGAAAAAATTAAGTTGTCATGAGTGTTACGTTATCTATAAAAAGACTAGCATGCTATTTTGATTACAGACCAAAAATCGAACACAGCCCACCGAAGTTTTATATGAGCGGAGTATATTATTTTTAACGACCTACGTATTCAACAGACATTCGATTAATTTTTCCCACTAGTCATATGCATTTAAAGCCACATTTTTATATACAATTGCACATGTACATATTAACATACATATATGTACGCATAGATGTGTGTGTGTATGTTATACACACTGTTGCTGGTGCTACTATTAGTGTTGATTGTTATAAACTTTTAATCTGCAACATTTACCACACAAATGTGGTCTGCATTTGTGTGAAAGAAACAGAGGTCAGAGGTGCATACCTCTCTGTGTCTGTACGCTACTCATCTTTGTCTGTGTGTGTGTGTTTTTATATTTGTATAAAAGTACTTAACATTCATAGGCACACTTTTGCGCATTTATATTAATACAAACGAACACACAAAATCGCATACTCATACTAATACATATTATTAAAAGTTACTCTGTGTGTAGGCTTAAGTGAACCCAGCAAACATTTTCAATCGAGGAAGAATCGTATTCGATTCGCCTAGACGATTAAATCAATCGTCCGCGACAGTCGCATTCTACTCTTCCGCGAATGTTCAGGCGTGAGAAATTGTCCGGCCGAATACGATTGTTTTAGAAGAATCCTCTAACAACTCCCCGAAATGAATCCGCAAACGATCCCCAGGAAGAGTCATCTGGCGACTCCCCAAGATGAATCTGCAAATGATCCCCAGGAAGGGTCAACAGACGACTCCGCAACATGTTTTTTAAAGCGAAAAAAAACTTGAAAAAAAAAAATAAAAAAAATAAAATATGAAATGGCGACATAAAAATAGTTTCATAAGAAATTGCTAATTTTTGTACAATAAACTGTTAAAATTTATGTGCCGTTAAAAATATACCGTGTAGTTTGACATTTTGCTTCGTTAAAAATACCGGGCCTCAGAAATATTGCCTTTTAGAAAAAAAAATTATTAATTTTTTCGAAATTTCTCAGGAGATGACGTCATGTCGTAGTCGGCCATCTTGTATCGTGTAAAACTCGTCTGAAGGAGTTGTAGGTTATTCGTAAAGAAGTTCGATTTCAAACCATCATCCAGAAGAGACTTAGTCGAATCTTTTTTTATTCGTTTTGGGCTTTTTTTTATAAATTTTTTTTTTTGCACCAATCGATGGGGAAAGGTCGAAAATATATTTTGGTCATAACCAGGTTTGGTTCCGAGCCCTCTAAGTGACCGATTTGGGCCCATATTTGTAAAAAAAATTGATTGCACCAATCGATGGGGAAAAGTCGAAAATAGATTTTGGACATGTCCAGGGGTGTCTCCGACCCCTCTAAGTGACCGATTTGGGCCCATTTTGGTGAAAAAATTTTATTGCACCAATCGATAGGGAAAGATCGAAAATAGATTTTGGACATGTCCACGGGTGTCTCCGACCCCTCTAAGTGACCGATTTGGGTCCATTTCGGTGAAAAATTTTTATTGCACCAATCGATAGGGAAATGTCGAAAACAGATTTCGGATATGATCAGAGATGTCTTCGACCACTCTAAGTGACCATTATGGACCCATTTTTGAAAATAAAATTATTGCGCAAAACTCGCCTGGAAGAGTTTTTTATTCATCGCGAAGACGTTTGATTCGCAATGATCTTCTAGAAGAGTGTAAGCAGGAATCTTCTGTTACTCGCGCTGAAGTTTTGTCGCGTAAAACTCGCCTGGAAGAATTGTATATTCATCGCAAAGATGTTTGATTCGCAATGATCTTCCATAAGAGTGTAAGGAAGATTCTTCTGTTACTCGCGCTGAAGATTTGTCGCGCAAAACTCTCCCCGAAGAGTTGTATATTCATCGCAAAGATGTTTGATTCGCAATAATCTTCCAGAAGAGTGTAAGGAGGAATCTTCTTTTACTCGCGGAAAATTTTTATCGCGGAAAGCTCGCGTAGAAGAGCTTAAAATGCATCGCCAAAAATATGGAAGATTGTCCGCGATTGAAAATGTTTGCTGGGAAGCTTCATTTATTTGAAAACTTCATGGTATTGCTAACACAGCTATGAATGACTCTATAAAAAAAATGTTCTACTGCATATATTCATGAACTTTAGAGATGTGATGGAAAATTTTGAAAGATACTCGGGTATTATTCTTGCTGTATTTTGAAATGTTTAGAGTAATATAATGGTTTAAAGTAAAGATTTTTTGTTTATGTATGTCATCAATTTCATATAGCTTTTTTTGCAGTTTTCAAGAAATTCCCTTTTAGACGTATCCATAACTTTTTTATATTGAAGAAATCTTTAGATATTGCCTGTTCAAATATTCAAAAAGTTGTTGCAATTTAAAATTATGGGTGGTGGATGTGTCCTTAAACTGATTACTTTTAAAAAATGGTACCTCAAATAATTTGGTGGTTTATAATTTATGCTTCAAAATTTGGGTTTTTAGATGGAATGCCATATTTGAAGTTTGTAATCATTTTTGTTTTTTACTTGTCATTTATGATAACCGGTATATTTAATGATATATTTTACACATCACTATGAAACGGACATTGTTGCTATTTAATATATTAAAGTAAACACGTAAAGTTTTTGTCACACACAAATGTTTTCGTATGTATTAAAATATATGCATTTTTATTTGCATGTCTATGGTTTTGTTTCATTGTGGTTTTACTGTTGCTGCTGTGTTGCCTGCCACTGTTGCAACCACTTACTTACTGGACATACACAATTTTCAATTAACCCCAAAATTTATTTCTTTATTTTGATTGTGCTTTTGTTTGTAGCTCTTCTTGGCAAAATCAATGGCCAATTTGTAGTTCCAGCACACACGTGTATTCTTCTAAATAAATTTTTAATTACATTAAGGATTATTTGCTTTTTAGATTGATATTTTTTTATTGTTAAACTCATTTTGCATTCAATTTCAAATGCATGTTTAATAAGTGCAGTTGAGATTCTTCTTATATTATTGTATACTTGGATATTTGTGGCTTAAATTGGAATATCAAATAGATATGTTTCCTTTAAGTATCAGTTGAATTCTCTCAAAACATTTTTTTGATTCGTGTATTACTTATTTGATCATTCATCTTTGCAATGTCTTTCGAAAAGCCATTTCTCCATCACATTCCATTTTTATCGATTTACGTTCTCGGCATAAAATTTGTATGAATATAATACCAAAAGGGCACTGCATTATGGAATTGCAATGTGCCATCGTTAGTGCATTTTTATAATGTATAATCATGCCAAATATCTCTGAGATTGACTGCAGATAGCGAGTTTCTGCCCCAATATCACAAGCCAAAGTATTGGCAATTAGAGAGGTAAGCCGACCAACAGATTTTTGAAGTATGTAGCAACACTTCATTGGTACACGGAGAAAAATACTGCCGTCCTAAGCAAGAATGCCGTAACTCCAATAAATGTTTATTTCTGTAAAATGAGTTTTTGTGTTTCTTGCTGTTTCGTTTCCTCAACGCTTTCACCTTTAAGGAAAATTATTTTTTATTCCTCATTCCTGAAGTATTTTTCACGCTCTACATGATGACAACTGTGAAAATAATCAATTCTGTAAATTTCAGTCAAAAATGGAGTTACGGTTATATGTTTTGCATCGCACTACTTCTGACGAAGCTGATACAAATCAAAAATGCCGTAAAGACAACTTTTGATGAAATTTACTGTAAAGAAAGAGTAAACACTGAAGAAGCACTCTTGTTTTTTGGTGTCCAAGACCAATACCCTAAAAGGAAGGGTTTTGAACGTTCAGTAATCAGCAACAAACAAAATCTCCGTAATTTTAATGCATTTATTTTGTGTATGCAATTTTACAGAATTGAACAGACTTTTTGACATTCGTAGTGCACACTAAGAAAATAAAATTCAAAACATATAAGTAATACAGAAACATCGAAATTTGTTAAAATTTACACTCTTTACTCTTCATAACCGGTCAACTGAGGTCAACTACGGTGTTGTTTACTGGCTGGGTTATCCAAAAATCATGTCGATTTTCAGGCATGAGAGGAAGGAGGTTTTTGACAATTTGATTTTTACGATCTGGATGAATTCCCCGGAGATTTGGAATACACGGAGGTTTAATAGAGGTTTTTGTTGTTTTTTTAGTCAAAAAATCGATTTCTTTCATTTCTACTTCAAAATCCGTTCTGTACTGCAAGGTGTGTTTTCCGCGAACTTCAACCATTTCCTTAAGATAGGGCCTGGGGTTGACACGTCGTAACTTATATTGTGAACTGTTGTCCGGCCATATAAAAAAGTCTTGCTGTGCCATTTCTTTTACATCTACTTTTCCTGAATTGGCAGATTTCACACACTTAACAAAATCAGCAAAATCATAAACTTTTTTAGCCTTTTTTAAAGATAACTCAACTGAATGGTGAAAGCTATCTGCAGCCATGAATGTATGACCAGGCTCAAAGTAGCGAAGAGTTGTTGAATCTGTTGCGATTTTCTTTGAATTAATGATATACACTAAATAAGTGAACAAAGTCCAGTTTTTATTTTGGCTTGCACAATTATCGAGCCACATGATAATGTTAGGAAAATCTTTTTCATGTAAGAAAAACGCATTAAACGCACTGTAATGTACTGGTTGAGTATGATAAGACATTGCCCATGAGTTCAGGTAGCAGAAGAGATCGAGGGCGGGAGCCATTAAAGCCACTAGCTTCAGTCGTTGGGGGAGTTCGTGACCAATTCCGCCTACATTAACACCATATACAAAAAAATATTATTATAGACTCCCTAAAAAGTTAACTTAAATGGGCCTGCACGACCATATGCAAAACCAAGCCCCAATGGTCATGTTTAATAATTGAAAACAACTGAAAATATCCGTATCTATACCATTAATTTTACTGAAATATCTCCAAGATAGTCAGGAAGATATGCGCTCAAAACCCGCCCTACCATTGGTCATATCGCGCCTACATATTTGTATATGACCCCGTAAAAAACCTACTTATCCATACCCTGCCATATCACTCAAAGGAAACTAAACTGAATTTAGTTCAACATTTTATATAATTATAATTTATTCATATTAAAAGAATAATTTATTTTTAACATATTTTATAAAGTATTGCCTCAAGACATTCTTAAAAACAGATTTAATTTAACAAAATGTTTTTCTTATTGTGAGTTTCCGAAATCATTCAACGATTTACTCAAAAATATTCAATTCATATTATGGAGTAAAAAGCTTTATGATTTAGTAGTAAACAAAAATAGTAGCAAAATTTTGGTACTAAATTTTTATCATTATGAGTATTACCATCATTAGACTTCAACTAAATTTCTGATTTTTTGACATTTAAATTAAATCTTAATTAATTTAAATTTTAGTTAAATTCATTTTTATTAAATTTTTATAATAATTTAAAGTTAATTGAAACACAATTTCCTTAACTCTTATCAAATGCAAAATTTCTCACTAAAACCATTTTGACTACAACAGCAACTCTATCAACAATAGAAATTGAATTTATTGAGAGAAAGATCGCTTACGCTACTCTTTCTCCATCAAAAAATGTTCATAAAAACACTCAAGTGCAAAACTCTACACTCTATAACAAGAGAAAGCGTGAGCGAGCTTTTGTACTCACTATGAAAAAATGGTTGTTGTTGTAATCTAAATAATTTTTTTTTGTTTAGATAAAAATCAACAGTTTATTTTGATTTTAATCAAAATTATTTTCGCGAATTTATTTTTTAATTTTCGTATTATTTATAGAAAATTTGATTATAATAACAAACTCACTTTGTGTTTAGAAATGCTGCAATCCATCGATGAAGGCCTTCAAGATGTTGTAGAGCATTGGCTAAAAGCTTTCATGGCTAACCAAATAATAAACTTATGTATGAGATGTATAAGATTGCATAGGTAGTGGTAACAAAAATGGCTAAAGCACTAAATCCTGGCTTAATGACACTAGCCAACAAATTTTGACTTTTAAAAATTTTTTCGATCAAATTGATTTTTTTTTTTTTTTAAATTTATGTAATTAAAATTATTAGAATAAGCACTAACTTATAAGTTCAGGGAAATTTAATTTCAGCAATTTATATAGACAACTAAATTAAAGATTTTCAATTCTATTAACTAAATATGTGGCAATCCACTGTAATTAAGTACTAAACAATATGCTATGTTTACTTCTTCAAAATTTGCGGTATTTAGTTTTTTTGTTTTTCTTTTATATCACAACTTATATGTATTTTTTTTTTTTAACTGTAACTTATGTACTTACTAAATTCACTGTTTTTATCATTTTTTTTCTTTATGTTTTTCACACTTTCTTTTATAAATATTACCTTAATTTAAATCGACTATTTTTGTATAGGTTTAAAGACGAATTTTAGGGGACACTTTTACTTATTTTTTCACTATAAATTTTACCATTTTTGAACTGTTTTTCTTTTTCTAATTTTACATTACACGATGCTTTTCTCGAACGCCAAACTAACGCTGCTATGTCGATACCGTACTGAATATTAAGTTGAAGCTGATATTGACTATACTCCCGCTATTCTTGATGAGAGCAAACTGATAAACGCCTGTGACTGATGGAACTGGAACAATTAAATGGTCTATAGGGCATGCGAGCTGTTTTTGGCCGTGACCCTATTAAAAATTTTTCTTCTGTAAATTTGTTTAGATTTTTTGTTTAACCTTAGGAAAAATTATTATTGTATTTTAAATTACTTTACCTATTTATGAAAAAATTGTGAAATATTCTGGATTTGAAGACTAAGTATGGATGATTTTTCATCAAAAAACGTATTCCATAAATTATGTTTTCCGTAAAAAGATTCAAGATTCAATTTTTAGGAAATAATATTCCTGTTGAAAACTTCCGGCTGAATTTTTCCAATTGGCTTTATTGCCGCAATGTTGTCAAATTTTCTAGAAACTTAAAAATAAAGAATGGAATCACTTAAAATTGCCAAATAACGCGTTCAGCGTATAAAAATCTGAATTTTATGGAAAATTCATGAAAACTTTATCAAAAAAGTTAAATGATTTTCTAAAACTTACTTGATTTTTTCCTTTAAAATTATTTGAAATGTTTTATATAGAATTTTTATCACGACACAACTTTTCTGTGCTGCAACTCGATGAAAAAGGAAGTTCAAAAAATTTTTCTCAGTTTAGCCAACCTATGCTCTCACTAAATACAGAAAATAACTTTAAAATCATGCTTGAACATATGTTCAATGAAGGCAGTACTGCCAAATTGTAGGAAAACGGTGTATGTCCCAACTAAACATGATAATTAAGTTAAGGCTTAAACACAATCAACAAACTTACAGAATTGTTCATTACAAAACCAGATAATATTTTGGTTCTAACCAAAATATTAGATGGAAATTGAACAATTATTGTCGAATGTCTTTCGCATGGAAAGTACCTACCAAGTTCCCTTGTAAATCTTCTAAGATATAATAATGGTTTCCTATTTTCTCACGAACGCGAGCTTTAACAAATACTGGGCTAAGTTTCTTATTAAAATTTTTCACGAAACTGCTTTGTACAAAATTACGTCGAAATATCTCTTGTCCTTTTTTGAAAGAAACTGGACGAGAACGAAGATTGTATGTTTTCACATTTTGATCATAAGCTTTCGATATATTTTGTCGAATATCTCTACGTAATAAGGACATTTGGTCATCACGGTTTAGTCTGCATGATGGCTCGTCAAGAAGGTTAAGGTTTTTCAAGAGTGTATAAGTTGATCCATGTGTGATCATTTCAAATCCGAATAATGCATGATATGGGGAACAGTTGATAGATTGATGAAGTGAATTTCTTAAAGCGCAACTTATAGCTGTCAGATTTTCGTCCCACTGACGGTGATCATCCTTAAGGTAAGCTCTAATCGCTGCAATCAGAGAACGGTTTACGCGTTCTGACGCATTAGACTGAGGTGAGTATAAAGCAGTGTAAACATGCTTTATACCGAATTTCGTTAGAAATGCATTGAAATCATTTGCTTTAAATTGAGAACCGTTGTCACTTATAAGAAGTTCTGGCACTCCATAGACATGAAAAATGTTTTCTAAAAGATACTTCTGAATTGGTGCTGAACAAAACTTTTTTAGCGGACACAACCAATGGAATTTGGTCATATGGTCTACAACAATCAACAATCCTATATTGCCTAGTTTACTTCTCGGATATGGTCCTAATAAATCAACATATATACGTTGAAATGGTCTTTCAGACTGAGCTTGTGCTCCCATCGGTGGTTTTAAAATAATATTTGTCGCTTTTGTAGATTTACAAATTTCGCAGTCCCTAACAAAGTTTCGTACATCTCGTACCATACCTGGCCAAAAAAAATTTCTTTTCAAAAGATTTAAAGTTTTAACAATGCCTCCATGGGATGAAATAACTGGGTCATGTGCTCTTTTAAGTACCTGCAGACGAAGCTTCTCAGGAATCCACAATTTCCATGCTGTATTTTCTTGGTCAACTTCACCAGAATAATGTTCTGTTCTAAAATAAACATACTTGTCCATGATTTTCAAATCAGGAAATTTTCCTTCATTTGCAATTATTTTCGCTTTTAAAGCTACATAGTCAGAATCTTCGAAATGAGCTGAGCTTAAATCAATTTCTGGGCCAACATCTTCGACTGCACAGATTTCTTCGCAATAGACTCTAGATAAGGCATCAGGCACTATATGATTTTTCCCTTTACGGTGACTAACTGTAAATTTATACGCCTGTAATTTTAATAACCATCTGGCTAATCTACCACTTAAGTCTGGCTGTCTCATAAGCCATACTAAACTTGAATGATCTGTTATAACTTCAAATTCTTGAAGTTCTAAGTAACATCTAAAGCGTTTAATCGCTTCGATTGCTGCTAAGCATTCGCGCTCGGTTACGCTGTAGTTCCGTTGAGCACTGTTTAATTTCTTAGACATAAATGCCACTGGTTTTTCGTCACCTTCATCAGATATTTGAACTAAAACAGCGCCGATACCGAAGTCGCTAGCATCGCAATGCACATAAAATTTCTTCGTGAAATCAGGATTTATCAAAACTGGGGCAGAAGTGAGCAAAATTTTGACGTTTTCAAAAGCTTTTTGAGCCTCGTCAGTCCAAAGAAACTTTTTTTTTGTTGAAAGAGTTTCCGTTATGGGAAAAGAAAGATCTGAAAAATTTTTCAAAAAACGTCTGTACCAACCTGCTAAGCCTAAGAAACCACGAACTTGTTTTAGATTTTTAGGTGCGGGCCATGACAGAATAGATTGAATTTTATCTGCATCCGTCGAAATACCTCCATTACCTATATTATAACCAAGATATTTCACTTGTGTGACGCAAAACTGACTTTTTCTGACATTAATAGTCAAGTTGGCTTTTTTAAACTGGTACGCAATTCTTTTTAAAATTGAAAGATGGGTCTCAAAACTTTCCGATACAACACAAATATCGTCTAAATATCCAAAGACACAATGACGCAAGTCAGGTGGAATAATTTCATCAACGAGACGGGACATAGTTTGAGCCGCATTGCACAGTCCGAATGGCATAACATTGAACTGATATAATGGGCGTCCTGGCACGGTAAATGCCGTTATATGCTTTGACTCTTTAGTGAGGCTGATCTGCCAAAAAGCATCTTTTAAATCTATCTTTGAAATTATGTTGGCTTTCGGAAGCCTAGCAAAAATACCTTCAATGCTCGGGAGAGGATATGCGTCTTTCTTAGTGACCTCATTAATTTTCCTTGCATCTAAGCACAGTCTTACTTTATTTGGCTTAATGACCATTCTCATTGGGGAACTCCATCCGCTATTGGATTGTTCTATTACACCTAAATGTAACATTCTATCTATTTCTTCAAAAATTAATTTTTCGACCGCCGGTGACACGGGATAAAATCTTTGCTTGACAGGCTTTGCTTCTCCTACATCGATATGATGTTGAATTAGGTCAGTCTTTCCAAGACCTTGAGTTTCAAAATCGGGGAACATGGATTTAACCATTTCTAACTGATGTTGTTGCTGTTGCGTTAAAGGATATAACTGTTTATCTAGTTCTTTCGTATCCACTTCAGAAATTAATTTTGTGTCATCAACTGATGTAATTATATTCGGTGCTAAATCAAATTTTTTCCAAAAATCTATTCCTAATATTAAACGTTGAGAGAGTGATGGAATTAAAAATAGTTTTAATTTTTTAACTTTATTTTTATATTCAAGATCAACATCTATCCAACCTAAAACTTTCTGTGATTTACCATCTGCAGTTTTGACCGTGGATCTAGTTGCATGAAAAGAATTCAAATGTGAAAAATCTTCATTTGCTAACTCCGAGCCTAAACAACTAATGTTAGCTCCTGTATCTAACAGACCGTATTCAGTTTTTTCTAAAAACGACACTTTTGCATAAAAGCGTTTATCATCATTACTGGTGACAATTGAATTGATTAGCAGTTTTTTTGTTTGCCTTAAGGCTTTCCAAAAATTACGCATTCGTAGTGTAGATCTTTTTACTTTATAATTTGAATTTGAAAAATCGTTAAAAATTCTTTTCTTCGCAGAAATATATTCATTTAATCGCACGTGATATGGACGTATCGGTTGCAAAATTGGATTTGATTTATTTGTATTTAAATTGTCGCGTTTTAAAATTGTTACGTTTGAAAAATCATTCTCAATTGTCTGAGCATTCTCAATTCGTTTACTTGAGCTAGCCAGCAATTGGTTATCTATAATTTTACTTGAACTTATCGGGTCGCCGTTCGGCTGTTTTTGAAGGTGCCCGCTTTGGAGTTTTCCGCTCGTTTCGCTAAACATCTATTGCATTGTGGCTTGTACGTGTTTTTTGCCCCACAACCATAGCAAAAAATTTTTCGGTCACAAAGGCAATCCTCCCAGTGATGACCCTCTTCATCACAGTTCCAACATTTAGAAACTGGTTGTTGCAAAGCATCAACTACAAATGGAGTTTCTTGTGAAAATAATTCACCTTCGGCTGTTTCACTAAATTCGATTTCGTTGACATTACGTCGAGGTACAAAATTATTTGGCAAGTTCCGAGCTGGCTGATTTCTTCTAAAGGCTTCATCAGATAAAAGATTTTCACGCATTTGACATAAGCTGCGCAAATGAGCAATAGAAGAAATTCTGATATAAAGGAGTTCATGTCGTATATCTGGTCTCAAATTTCGGGTGATAATTTCTATCAAGTCAGAATCAGATATACGTACAGACAATCTATCAGTTATTGACAAAATTGCTTCATAGAAAATTTCAAACGATTCTGTTGATTTTTGCTTTCGGCTTCGTATCTCCTCCCTAATATCATAATCAGACTTAAAGTCTCGATACTGCTCTTTAATAGCACTGCAAAATGTATCCCAATTGATTTCGTTTCGCATTTGCTTATGGTATCGCCAGTACCATTCTCTGGCTTTACCGAAAAGTAAAATATGTAGATTACACTGTTCAACGGCAAAAAATTATCTGAGTTCAGACCATGAAATTATTATTCCTTGCTATTGACATAGTAGAACTGCATTTACAAAATTTTTCCATCACGTCTCAATTTTCAGAAAAATTGACAAATCCAAAATCACGACTTACATCCGCGCGAAAATAAATTAAAAAATTTTTATCCGTCAGAATTTTATAAACAAAATGTCAAACGATTCAGAAAATAGCAATTATTTCAAATCTGAAAAAATTTTGAAATCGGTCCGGCAGATTTTTTTGTAGGCCCGTTTAATTGAGAAAATGTACTGAAAAAACCGAACACCAACCATCTTTAATTACATAAATCTTGCCTAAATCAATACAAAATTAAAAAAAACTCTCCACGAGCTTGTGCGTCATTATTTTAACTTTATTTTGATACCAAAAACTTATGGATTAGACCATGAATAATCAATTTATTTCTTTTTGAACAAAAAATGTACAAACAGAAAGTCATACAAAAGCTATTGAATTTTTGTATCATAGCTACTTGGAAATTAAAGTACTTGTATGACTTCCTGTATGTACATTTTTTGTTCAAAAGGAAATAAGTTGGTTATTCATGGTCCAATCCTTAAGTTTTTGATATCAAAATAAAGCTAAAATAATGACGCATAAGCTCGTGAAGAGTTTTTTTTAATTTTGTATTGATTTAGGCAAGATTTATGTAATTAAAGATGGTTGGTGTTCGGTTTTTTCAGTACATTTTCTCAGTTAAACGGGCCTACAAAAAAATCTGCCGGACCGATTTCAAAATTTTTTTCAGATTTGAAATTATTGCTATTTACTGAATCGTTTGACATTTTGTTTATAAAATTCTGACGGATAAAAATTTTTTAATTTATTTTCGCGCGGATGTAAGTCGTGATTTTGGATTTGTCAATTTTTCTGAAAATTGAGACGTGATGGAAAAATTTTGTAAATGTAGTTCTACTATGTCAATAGCAAGTAATAATAATTTTATGGTTTGAACTGAGATAAAAACAAAAACCTGAAATTCGTTGAACAGTGTTATTACACAAAGCTTGGTAATCATTATTTAGTAAAGAAGATGTCAAAGATCGAATCCGATACAAAAATTCGTCGACACTTAAGCCGTTCATAGAACCATCAAATTTGACGTTCCAATTTTGAATGATTGATGTAATTTTTTCTGGACTCAAAGTTGAGTGAAAATTGCTTTGACTATTCAAAAAATTTTGTCTGTTTATGTTCTCAGTATGTAAAGGATTATTGTGAGAATGAACATTTGAACTCTCACGGTTCGGTTGTAAGTTCAAGCGACCTAGCATACGCTGTAGACTACTTTCTATCATATTCGAAATCTGATTATAATCTATTGGTTGCACACTTGCATTATTATTCGGCATACTTGGCGTATGAGTAACATTAATCCGTCTTGCAGAATTACTATTTGACTGAGGAAGATCTAAATCTAGCAATGGCAATGGCAATGTATAGTTTCGCTCATTGTTATGGTTTACGCTTGAAGCATTTGAAGCGTTTTGGTGTAAGTCCGGTAAAGATGACTGAACTGAATTTTCATCAAGTCTACGTCTAAAAGCGCGTGTATGATGACGCTTAGGAATTGCTCCGCGACCACGAATAGAAGAATTTCTCTGACCGCGCGTCGAATTTTGAATTGAATTTACACGATTGTTATTATCATTAGGAATATCAATACTAATGGGGTGTAGCTCATTAACTTGACTAGAACGCCTACAATTAGGACATTCTTGGGAATCTCTTAACCAAAGCTCAATGCAATTTTTGTGAAATACGTGATTGCATCGGGTGATTAAACACTCTGACCCATTGGTCAACGGTTGAATACAAATGGTGCAGGACGTTTCATTATGAGGCACCAACGCTGGTATGTCCTCTGAACTGTGCCTTACAGCCATTTCGAAAATATCGCGTTCTTAAAAGATAACGTGAAATAAACTTTTAACTTTATAACAATAATAAAATGTTTCCTTTGTTTGGTGATATGGAGTCATGGATAAGAAAATACTAAATGGTATAGATTGATATAGGGAAAAAAACTGGACTATTGTATGAAGAAACTATAATATCTTTAAAATGAAACTACTAAATGAGTGTATCTGTTTGCTATGCTTTGGACAGAAATTCGTTCACTGCAAATAATCTGTATTTCCAGAAAGCAAAGGCAAACTGAATTAGTTTTTTTTTTTTTTCGAACTCTTTTTTCATTATTGGACAGATATATACTCAATGAGGCTAATCTGTATATCCTAAAAATGAAGCTTAGCAGAAACTATCAATTAAAAAGACCTATAATCACTAAATTCGCTTGCAGATGTTAAAAGCTAGAGTCAACTATGGCAAAATTGCTTTTAATGAAAAAATATGCCTGAGCGCAAATCGGTCGGTTCTATTCGGTCTGAAATCGCCAAATAGCCGAGTTTCCAGAAATGATCAAACACAAATTAAAGGTACCAAATTGTGCAATAAACTTATGCGAAATTTAAATTTGAAATTTATTTAACGGAGAACAGACTTTACAGAAGGATCAGAATGTCCTGGGATGTGTGGGGACACATATCTAATTTTCAAGCTGTTCTTTGCAATGTGCAAATAGACAAGCATAAATCAGAAATAGTTGAGATTAGTCTTACAAAATATGCGTTAACTAAACTTACAATTAAAGATAAATCGAGTGTTGTATGAAAGATACATGGCTGCCCCACGTTGGGCGCCAAAATTTTTGTAATGTACTGGTTGAGTATGATAAGACATTGCCCATGAGTTCAGGTAGCAGAAGAGATCGAGGGCGGGAGCCATTAAAGCCACTAGCTTCAGTCGTTGGGGGAGTTCGTGACCAATTCCGCCTACATTAACACCATATACAAAAAAATATTATTATAGACTCCCTAAAAAGTTAACTTAAATGGGCCTGCACGACCATATGCAAAACCAAGCCCCAATGGTCATGTTTAATAATTGAAAACAACTGAAAATATCCGTATCTATACCATTAATTTTACTGAAATATCTCCAAGATAGTCAGGAAGATATGCGCTCAAAACCCGCCCTACCATTGGTCATATCGCGCCTACATATTTGTATATGACCCCGTAAAAAACCTACTTATCCATACCCTGCCATATCACTCAAAGGAAACTAAACTGAATTTAGTTCAACATTTTATATAATTATAATTTATTCATATTAAAAGAATAATTTATTTTTAACATATTTTATAAAGTATTGCCTCAAGACATTCTTAAAAACAGATTTAATTTAACAAAATGTTTTTCTTATTGTGAGTTTCCGAAATCATTCAACGATTTACTCAAAAATATTCAATTCATATTATGGAGTAAAAAGCTTTATGATTTAGTAGTAAACAAAAATAGTAGCAAAATTTTGGTACTAAATTTTTATCATTATGAGTATTACCATCATTAGACTTCAACTAAATTTCTGATTTTTTGACATTTAAATTAAATCTTAATTAATTTAAATTTTAGTTAAATTCATTTTTATTAAATTTTTATAATAATTTAAAGTTAATTGAAACACAATTTCCTTAACTCTTATCAAATGCAAAATTTCTCACTAAAACCATTTTGACTACAACAGCAACTCTATCAACAATAGAAATTGAATTTATTGAGAGAAAGATCGCTTACGCTACTCTTTCTCCATCAAAAAATGTTCATAAAAACACTCAAGTGCAAAACTCTACACTCTATAACAAGAGAAAGCGTGAGCGAGCTTTTGTACTCACTATGAAAAAATGGTTGTTGTTGTAATCTAAATAATTTTTTTTTGTTTAGATAAAAATCAACAGTTTATTTTGATTTTAATCAAAATTATTTTCGCGAATTCATTTTTTAATTTTCGTATTATTTATAGAAAATTTGATTATAATAACAAACTCACTTTGTGTTTAGAAATGCTGCAATCCATCGATGAAGGCCTTCAAGATGTTATGATTTAGTAGTAAACAAAAATAGTAGCAAAATTTTGGTACTAAATTTTTATCATTATGAGTATTACCATCATTAGACTTCAACTAAATTTCTGATTTTTTGACATTTAAATTAAATCTTAATTAATTTAAATTTTAGTTAAATTCATTTTTATTAAATTTTTATAATAATTTAAAGTTAATTGAAACACAATTTCCTTAACTCTTATCAAATGCAAAATTTCTCACTAAAACCATTTTGACTACAACAGCAACTCTATCAACAATAGAAATTGAATTTATTGAGAGAAAGATCGCTTACGCTACTCTTTCTCCATCAAAAAATGTTCATAAAAACACTCAAGTGCAAAACTCTACACTCTATAACAAGAGAAAGCGTGAGCGAGCTTTTGTACTCACTATGAAAAAATGGTTGTTGTTGTAATCTAAATAATTTTTTTTTGTTTAGATAAAAATCAACAGTTTATTTTGATTTTAATCAAAATTATTTTCGCGAATTCATTTTTTAATTTTCGTATTATTTATAGAAAATTTGATTATAATAACAAACTCACTTTGTGTTTAGAAATGCTGCAATCCATCGATGAAGGCCTTCAAGATGTTGTAGAGCATTGGCTAAAAGCTTTCATGGCTAACCAAATAATAAACTTATGTATGAGATGTATAAGATTGCATAGGTAGTGGTAACAAAAATGGCTAAAGCACTAAATCCTGGCTTAATGACACTAGCCAACAAATTTTGACTTTTAAAAATTTTTTCGATCAAATTGATTTTTTTTTTTTTTTAAATTTATGTAATTAAAATTATTAGAATAAGCACTAACTTATAAGTTCAGGGAAATTTAATTTCAGCAATTTATATAGACAACTAAATTAAAGATTTTCAATTCTATTAACTAAATATGTGGCAATCCACTGTAATTAAGTACTAAACAATATGCTATGTTTACTTCTTCAAAATTTGCGGTATTTAGTTTTTTTGTTTTTCTTTTATATCACAACTTATATGTATTTTTTTTTTTTAACTGTAACTTATGTACTTACTAAATTCACTGTTTTTATCATTTTTTTCTTTATGTTTTTCACACTTTCTTTTATAAATATTACCTTAATTTAAATCGACTATTTTTGTATAGGTTTAAAGACGAATTTTAGGGGACACTTTTACTTATTTTTTCACTATAAATTTTACCATTTTTGAACTGTTTTTCTTTTTCTAATTTTACATTACACGATGCTTTTCTCGAACGCCAAACTAACGCTGCTATGTCGATACCGTACTGAATATTAAGTTGAAGCTGATATTGACTATACTCCCGCTATTCTTGATGAGAGCAAACTGATAAACGCCTGTGACTGATGGAACTGGAACAATTAAATGGTCTATAGGGCATGCGAGCTGTTTTTGGCCGTGACCCTATTAAAAATTTTTCTTCTGTAAATTTGTTTAGATTTTTTGTTTAACCTTAGGAAAAATTATTATTGTATTTTAAATTACTTTACCTATTTATGAAAAAATTGTGAAATATTCTGGATTTGAAGACTAAGTATGGATGATTTTTCATCAAAAAACGTATTCCATAAATTATGTTTTCCGTAAAAAGATTCAAGATTCAATTTTTAGGAAATAATATTCCTGTTGAAAACTTCCGGCTGAATTTTTCCAATTGGCTTTATTGCCGCAATGTTGTCAAATTTTCTAGAAACTTAAAAATAAAGAATGGAATCACTTAAAATTGCCAAATAACGCGTTCAGCGTATAAAAATCTGAATTTTATGGAAAATTCATGAAAACTTTATCAAAAAAGTTAAATGATTTTCTAAAACTTACTTGATTTTTTCCTTTAAAATTATTTGAAATGTTTTATATAGAATTTTTATCACGACACAACTTTTCTGTGCTGCAACTCGATGAAAAAGGAAGTTCAAAAAATTTTTCTCAGTTTAGCCAACCTATGCTCTCACTAAATACAGAAAATAACTTTAAAATCATGCTTGAACATATGTTCAATGAAGACAGTACTGCCAAATTGTAGGAAAACGGTGTATGTCCCAACTAAACATGATAATTAAGTTAAGGCTTAAACACAATCAACAAACTTACAGAATTGTTCATTACAGCACTCACTAAATCTTCCTTTTTCCTTCCAGAAATGCATTCATGCCAAATGTAAGCGAGTGGATTTATATTTGATATTTTCCCAAAAGGAACAAAACTTGAAGGCAATAATTCGGCCGCAAAAAATTACTCTCTTAAACATTTCAAGCCGCGGAATCATTATCACCTTGTCTAAATTAACAGCTACCTTTAATGTTTCTGGCGAGGGGTTTTCAGCGTCATTACGGTATTTTTTCTTCGCAACCTGTGCTTTATTTATATCGTCACCCGAGTTCTCATTTGCCCCATACGCATATTCGTTAAAAAAACAAAAGCAAATAACTTGCGTTTGTTTCGACAAAAGATATGTTATTTTGCTTTTTTAACGAATATGCTTATGGGGCAAAAGAGAACTCAGACGACGATATGTTTTAACCAGTTCTTGCATGTCTCGCAATCGGGGTCTTGTTCAGTTCGTCTCACATTCTTCATGGCCAAGAGCTGCGAAAGAGATATTTAATTCCGCCACACATTGTCGATACAACTCATAAGACAATTGGATGTTAGGGTAAAGTTCTTTGAAATCTCTATGCATATCAGTAATTGTTAAATCGCTTGGTAGGTATCTTCTGTTGGGAGCAAGTTCTCGTCTGTAATGCGAAATCGTTGGACTGAAAGACTCAATGTAGTTTTTTAACAATTTCCGATCTATTTTTTCTTTTCGCAGTTTACCACGGTTGTCAGTCGTGGGGGTGCCATTTTTTCTATTCTTTGCTAAGCTTTTGATGACACTGTCATTGTTTTTTGCAAACCCCAGAGTAGTCAAAAAAAAAATCCTTGCAAACATTACCGCTATCGTCGTTTAAAGATTACTGCATTTATTTTTGGCGTATTTCATCATTCTTACCCCTGCGCCGGCTCACACATGTGACGTGAACATTCCCCAAAACAAAAAGGTTCTGCTCTGTGAATATTCCTGATTAATTATTTCACGGCGATCAGATGATATTTTGGAGTTGCATTTTCGCAATATGCACTTACATGACTCTACTCGCTTTTTCTTCCTGGCAAGCTCTTTTCCGTTGTTCTGCAGTGTCTTTGTAACATTTCCGCTTACGCACAGTTCCGTTTCTTGTAAGAAGGTTTTGGTCTGATTCGTTGTCTACCATCTGGGGTTGAATTTCCTTATATTGTGATTTCCAACTTGAATCTTTGATTACTTCATCTGAGCTGCTACAGTTGTCCTCTGTGGAACCATACTCTAAAATAGACCTTAGAGAAGAATTTAATTGAGCTTCCCCATTCTCACTGACTTGTCCAGAGGCCATAATCGATATTTTCTACGCGCACGAGATGTTTCAAAAAGAATATTTGTTTGTTTTTGAAATGATTTAGGGAAACGAAATGATTTTAAAAATGTATGATATTACATATATTTTTATGGTGTTGCGGTATTTTTGCTTAGCAAGTGGAGATACGGTATTCTTAAATCGTAAAATGTGTACGGCTGGGAGTTACGACAAATGTCGTAGTTGATTTTATAGGGAAAATAAAGGTATAATGCAACTTGTTCTTGTGGGTTGACGGACAGAACCGTGATGACCCAAAAAACGCCATAAACTCATTTTTTTTTTTGAAAATTGGAGTTACGGCATTCTTGCTAAGGACAGCAGAATACGCATCATAATTTTCACTCTACTCGGCTAGTCGAAAAATTAAAGTAATCAACACTAAATTTCAGATATAATTTACCTTACGTAAGAACTATTTGATGGGTCCCTAACGTCATATTTACAAATAAAATGTAGCTAATTAATAAAGGAATTTTTACTACAAATTTCCTACATTTGACTTTATGTAGAGTAAGTTATACTTTTAGAAAAAAAAAAGGAAGACCATTTTGAATTTATAATTCTAGTCAAAATAACTTTATTTTTTTCACGCACAAAAATGAGTGTCATAATTGTCAATCCACTCGAGTAAGGTAAGTATCATAAGAATATAGAATCATTTTGACTTTTATAATTTTAGTAACAATTTGTATTTTTGGACAGACATTTTCTTTGTACACAAATTTTTTTGCTTCTACAGCACATGAGTAAGCAGCCCAGAGGATATGTAGCTGACTATCATACGGAAGGGCCAGGGTTCGTACCCCAGCGCCGGTCAGTTAATTTTTTATTTTTTTTTTTTTTTTTTTTTTTTTTTTGTTTGAACTATACAGTAAGGTAAATACCACGCCAATTTTTTCATAGAAATTACTAGGAAACATACATTCTGAATTGACTAAAACAGTAAGGTGAACCTTACTTCGGTGTGAAGTTGCCACTATTCTGATTTGAAATTCTAGTAAAATTTATGAGAAATAAAGTAGCAAGAACTATTTTTTTTCTCCGTGTAGTGTGACTACAATAAAAGATTTTTCCTACCACGAAGACAAAGCTGTTCAAAGTGTAGTGTGGAATTGGGTGAGTATAACCGACTAGCCGACATCTGGATTCCTAGCCATAAGAACAAAAAAAAAGGCAAAGAAAAGATGGACGAATTTGCTCGATTTGTAACTTTGCTAGACGCATCTATCCATCTTATCTCCCCAATGGAACTAGAGCTGGGCACGGTCCATGTTTTTTTTCAGGCTTTCGCTCTTTGACGACGGGCTCGGGCCTTGAAATTGAGTTTTGTGCAGTTTTCGTAGGGGCTCGTGTTTAATAATAATAGTCCAAAAATTAGAGGCCAGTTAATCATGGGAAGGTTGAGAAGCATAAATTTGGAAAAAAAAATTTCTGTTACAAAAAATATGTTAAATAATGTTTAAGTATGGGGCTAAGGATGACAATGGAGTAAGTCAAGTCAAACATATCGTCTTATTAGATTCGACAAAAAAATCAAATAAGCACTTCATGTGTTATGTTTGTTTTTTCCTCATTTAAATATCATTAGTTTATCTTCATCAATAAGTTAACATTTTTTTAAATCATAAAAAGTGTGAATATGTAATAATATGATAGTATCGGAACGGGCAGAAAGACACAGTTACCTTCATTTTCTACAACTGGTTAACGAGAATTGGAGCTCTCTTTCTTAATTGCACAACATTCCAGATGATCTGACCCTCGACATTCTGTTGTATTGGCACCAACAAGTAGAAGTTGCGTTGATTTAGGTTTGAAAGTAACAATTGCTGATTTTCAGTATGAATACCCTGCCTTGCCAAACAGAAGAAACAGGTTTCTAGAGAAATACTGCTCTCTTAAGCCAACTGGAATGAATGTAGTTAGCCACTACGGCCTGTCAATGATTGCGCTGACATATTAGGACATTAGGGTGGTCCTTTTTTAAGAAGTTTGAAATTAAATTTCTAGACATCGCTAAACTTTATCCAATCATGATAATTAATATCATTCCCAAATTTCAGCTGACTTGGACCATATTTAGAGGTAGCTCAATCAGAGCTACTTTTAAGTTTGATTACGCAGGATCCGTATTAAAAAGGAACGCTACTAAATAAATAGATTTTTTAAACCATCTTTAGTCATGCTATTTTTGTACATACCCAGATTTATGAAGATTTTTGTATAATGAACACTATGGTGTTTTCCGATCCATTCAATTTTGTTTTGCTGTCGAGCTATTAATGCCTGCATGTGAACAAAATTGTGACATCACAGAACAAAACTGAAAACACCATCGTGTTCATCATACATAAATCTTTAAGATTTTTGGTTTGTACAGAAACAACATCACTGTATGGCTTTGGTGGATATGGTCCGATTCGGCTGAAATTTGGGAAAGATATTAACTATCATGTTTGAAGCAAGGTTTGCCTTGTTGAGAATATAAGTTTCAAACTTCTTAAAAAATGGACCACCCTATTAGGTGATCCATGGAATAGTTACTACGACCAATCAACTATGGGACAATAAATATAGAAACTTGTTGATTTTTGAAACTTTTTGAAGTGAAATTTCTTTGGCCGCTTTAGGTGAAAATTTGAATGCCCCAACACGTTTATGCGACACTTTTTTCGACACTTTTCGTTACATCCCTTCATGCATCACAAGCTGTGCAAGCTATTTTGATGAATTTTCATAATCAAAATGAAGAATATCTAGGCATACCAGAGGGAAAACATCTATGGCGGACTATTAAATAACCCTTATTGATTAATTTCCTACGACACCAGAAAGTCACCCGAAGGCTTCATAGTATAAACGAAGAATATTTGCATATTTGCTCAATTGATGGCACAACTACTTTTTAAATATAAGTTTTAGATCCTTCGCGTGTACTGAGTTCCACGCGTGTTTATTATTTTTTATTTTTTTCTTCATTTTTATGAAAGCAACTGGTTAATTTTAAATATTTTAAATTCATTACAAATTAAATAGAAAGAAAAAGCAACAATTTGCTCAACTTACGCCACCCTTTGCATAAAGACTTAAGAACTTAATAATTCTTAATTTTGAAATGGACTTTAAAAACTTTATTGACCATAGCAGACGAAATAAAGTGATTAAATTCACCGCAGCAGAAGCAGCAGTCATTTCTTACTATCATGATTTACAAGGAGCTACACAGAGTCAAAATGAAACCTTCGCCCGTACCGCACTGCTCAACACTTAAGGAAACCATTAGAGAAACCTATAAAAGATTAGTCGAGCTAAAGTTTGTATCCAGCAGCAGCAGCAGCAGCAACACAAAAGCCAAACGACTAAGAGCAGCTATAATTTAAAAGGATTAAAAATGTCCTTCTTCTGGAATCACACACACAGAAGAAGTGAAAGCACTGGCACATACATCGACGCAAAATGGCAACATATTATGCTTTTTTTACAATGAATTTCATCTTGTGAAATAAAAGTAAATGAAAATTATTTCAAAACTGAAACTTTGAAACATTTCCACTTAAAACTCCTTGCATACAAACGATGAATGCGACAGGACATGCATAAATTGCCAAAAAAAAAAAAAACAAAGAAGGAAAGAAAAAAATTCTGTAATGTAAAGTGAACAAGAGGGTCGACGAGAACGTGCATGAAGTATGAAAACTAACAGCATAGTAATATTATTTTGGAGGTTAAATGAGTCGAGTTTGGGGGTAGAAGCAAATTATAGTTGCCACAAAGCTGGATAAGGTTAAGCAGGACACAAACAACATGCAACGACGACAAACTTAGGCAAAAACAAAATTTTAAAGTTTTGGATTATTGGATTCTCGGTGACACATCTGGCAGCACAAAAGAAAAATAAAACCCTACCTTTTTTGCGCTGAGGTGGCAACACTGACATGAATAGTAGACACATTTTATATAAAAAAATCAACTTTTTAAATATTCATCATTTTAGTTGCACAAAATCAAATTAAAGCTTTCAAAAACTTCAACAAAAAGTTCCACTAACAGCAGTGGCATAAAAATTACGCCCCCATTTCTGCCTTTATTTTTTTTTTTTTTCACCTCACAATCAGTAGTTGCCTTCTGAATGACATACCTAAAAGTGGCCGCCGTTGGCAACGCCTGTAATGCGACACTCGATTTACATAAATATGTTTGTGTTTGTGTATGCATGCGCGTTAATACAACGTCAATTCACAAATACACTATACATGTGTATATATAATCCGTACCCAAAAAAAAAAAATGGCGTACACCATAATAAACTTTGCTGCAGGTAAAGAAAAAATCCATGAGAAAAATAAAAAAAAATGTACTGCTGCAGGTGCTGTGCCAACGATTTTTAAAAAAATTTTCCAATTTTTTTTTTTTTGCTCTGAGGGCGTTGCGCTCTGTTGCAATTTTTGAGTGGCATCTTTGGCATAAGCCAGAGTTACCGCGCGTTGCCAATTGAATGCAAATGAGGGCAGCCATTAGTTGGTTTTCCGTACAGATTATACACGGAGACGCCATTAGATTGACAGCAGCTGCAGCGGAAAAGCAAAAAAGTTGCCATTGAGGTATATAAATTCTGACAAAGATTTACAGATTACACTTTTTTTTGTGAGTCCACAAATGACCTCACGTATTGTGTTATTAGCACAATTTTGGTTTGCAACAAGGATTACTTTTTTGTGGAAAAAAATCTTAGAATAACGATAATCTTCAGTTTTTAATAAATTCTTAAACAAATGTTTCTAAAGTACGAAGCATTGAAGGGAAACCCGAACAATGTGAATCTACGTTGTAATGTTCAAGCGCTAATACAGGGTGGCCCAAAACTACCGAAGGGGTTAGAGTTATTTATAACTTGTAAATTACAATTTTCTTTTTTAATTTCTTTTCAGTATTTTGTAAAAGAAGACTTGGGGAATTTAAAATGGAACAGTACACAATTGAACATTGTGGCCAAAACGTTGAACTTTATTTCTCAAATCAACGTGCGGGTTGGACCCCCAGAGTTGACAATAAACCATTTGGTTGCAAATTTTCGACAACAAAGGGCAATAAGGAACCTTTTTGGTGCCGGCAGACGACGAACGGTGCACATTGATGACAATATTGAACGGATACAGGAGAGTATTCGGGAAGATGGAGAAACATCAACCAGGAGACGTTCGACACAACTTGGCCTCTCACGAGGGTCGCTGCAGAGATTTTTGCATACAATTAGATTGTTTCCATACAAAATTCAGCTTGTCCAAGAATTGAAACCTACAGATTACCAGCAACGACTTGATTATGCAATTTATTTCCGGCAAAAAGGAGAAGAAAATCATGATTTTATTCACAATTAAATTATGAGCAATAAAGCCCATTTCCAATTAAATGGGTTAGTTAATAGGCAAAACTGCAGGATATGGGCTATGGAAAATCCAAGAGTAGTTCAACAGCGACAATTTCACCCACTTAAGTGTACTGTTTGGTGCGGCGTTTCGTCGGAAAGGATAATTGGCCCATATTTTTTTGAAAATGAACACGGTGTCGCCGTTTCCTGCACTGGTGTTCGATAGCGGACAATGTTGGAAAATTTTTTAACGCCAGCCGTGGAAAACCATCCGCAATTATAGTTCCAACAGGACGAAGCCACATCGCACACTGCGAGAAACACAATGGTTCTTTTACGCGGCATATTTGGTAAATGAATTATTCGTGTACAAGCGATTTTAATTGGGCTCCGCATTCGCCGGATTTAACCACTCCAGACTGTTTCTTTTGGAGTCATTTGAAAGGAAAAGTCTATATTAATAAGCCTAAAACCATCTTGCAATTAAAAAACAATATACGCAATGAAATCAACAACATAACAACTGAAGTTTTGCGAAAGGTTATGGAAAATGTTTTGAAAAGAGCAAGAGTATGCGAAGCAGAAAATGGCAACCACTTGCGAGATTTAATTTTTCTTTATTGAATTCATAATATTCTTCATTTAAAAAAAAAAAAATTAATAATTATGTCTTGGATAAGAAGTTATAATGAACTCAAACCCCTTTGGTAATTTTGAGCCACACCGTATATAGTGATGAGCAAACCAAGACCAAGACCATAGCAGTCTTCGTTTTTGTTTTGATATTTAGTCTTGGTCTTCGTCTTGAAAAAATGTCTTAACCGTTTCAGGACCAACCGGGCATACATGCCCCGTTTGAATTTTTCAATATCAAACCCACATTTTTTTTGCGGTTGGAGTCAGACAGGCCTTCGTCAATAGAAAATAGATATAGATAATCAAATGTGTCAGAAAAATTTAGCTTTATATCCTCAGAACCTCACAGGGTGATAGCAAATCTAAAAAATTAGACATGTACTGAACATTCTACAACTGATTTGAGGTCGATTATCAAATGATAAATACCAATAAAAGCGGTCTTACCGAACCTCTACCCTGTAAAAATTGATAATTGACAAACTCTGAACTACGATATCTACAAACTTTCATTTTACAATTTGAAAATGCCATAGCTCAATAAATTTTTAGAATTTTCCAGTGATCGGGATGTCATTTAAATCAAAGTTGTATTTTTTTTAGAAAATCCAAAAAAACTGTTTTTTATTTTGTGAAGATAAGGTTCCTTTTGCACTGGACGGTCACATTAGGTTAGGTTATCTCAAAAACCATACATGATCGATTAATCGGATTAAACATTGCCAAATGCATCGAAAATGACTAGTAGTTTTTAGGATTGTTGTTATTTGTTTTAAATTACCGCTTTTAATCTATTTTTAGCTGCGAACATATTTTCGATTTTAAAAATTGTTCAGTTTTGTTGCTTACACCATAAGTTATCGTATATAAAAGAAAAACTAGGAGTTCCACATGCTTTCTTTCAAGCCCCGTACCGGAAATCTGTGGTCAAGAATGTATGTCTGTTACTGAGCTGATTACATTAGCTTACAGTACATCAAGTTTTTGATACAAGCGCATAAAACCTAAAGAAAAAAAATTTTAAAACAGAATAGTCGCACTTAGTTTTTTTTTTAATACTATGTGCAATTAAATGTGAAAGAAGATATCTTTACACATTTTTTGAGCTACTGATGACCGAAATCGGATTGTTGGCTTGGACGCTGGAGCCTAAGGTATCTCAAAAACTACAACTTTTTACCGGCGTTAGGAAATAACGCCCAAGGAAATAACGCCCAAAAAAAAGACGAAATAACGCACAAAAATAAAACGACGTAATGACGCCTAAAATAAAAAACGAAATAACTCCCAAAAAATATAAAATAACGCCCAAAAACAAAAACGAAATAACGCCCAAATTATTTTCATATAAATTTGGGCGATAATCATTTTGGAAATAACGCCCAAAATTTATTTGTATGAAAATAATTTGGGCGTTATTTCGTTTTTCGTTTTTGGGCGTTATTTCATTTTTTAAAAATAAAACGAAATATCGCCCAAAAAAACGAAATAAAGCCCAAATTTTTGGGC
This sequence comes from Calliopum simillimum, assembly GCA_951812925.1. Lineage (NCBI taxonomy): Eukaryota > Metazoa > Arthropoda > Insecta > Diptera > Lauxaniidae > Calliopum > Calliopum simillimum. Next base: position 96,294,502 of record OX638371.1, read on the forward strand.
GTTATTTCCAAAATGATTATCGCCCAAATTTATATGAAAATAATTTGGGCGTTATTTCGTTTTTTCTTTTTGGGCGTTATTTCCTTGGGCATTATTTCCTAACGCTCTTTTTACCTTTTTTAAATTATTTCCAGTTAACCAAATGAAATAAAAAAAGTTAGGTGTTATGGTGACCGTTATATGCAAGGTCATGAAGGATGGTCGTCAATCAGCTCCAAACTAAAAAAAAAATTGTAAAGTAGTGTTACAGATGTGGGAAATAAATTTTTACTTAAACTGTCTCATAGCTTATTCACCATTATTCAGTACAACTTTTTGGATATATCAAAATTTATTCTGCGCAAAACATAGACACTAAAAACAACACTTTTTTCAAGGGAGTAGAATAAATTCTATGACAAATGTTTTTTATCAAACAAGAAAACATTGCCAACATTTAAACAAATTTGCACCAATTCCAATAGATACCCAAATAAAAGTAAAGTTTTTGATAAAAATCAAAACTTTAGTGTATCACCTACGCGCTGAAAAAGTTTTAAGTCATATATGACTTTATCTAGAGGCAACATTTGGAAAAAAATCACGAATTTAACTGCATTGCAACCGCACGTACACACATCAAACGTAAATAAAACGTCAATACTTCTAATGCAATTTTGTACGTATGTGCGTTACAAATACAGCAGTAGCATACAGTCAGTTGTACACTAACACAAATAAACAAAGTTGGGATCACCGCAAGCTAAACAACTGCGCCAAGTTGTGCAGAAAATTTGAAAAGGTAAACGTTTATCGCGCGGTATCGACTACTGGCTGCTCTTTACACTAGCATCAACCCAGTAGACTAAATTTTTAGAATGACAAATGAAGAAAAATTTTCATTTTAATTTTAAAATTATTATTTTCTTATAATATTGTTGCAAACAGCTGTAATAAGACCAAAATGGCCATAATAACCAAAAAAAAAAAAAGGCCAGTATTTATGAGCAGTGTCTCATATCAATACAAAAGACCGATTAAACATTTGACTTACACAGTGCGACACATGAAAAGTGAACTAAAATCCGTTATAAGGCGTCGAAGTACTTGCAGAAACAAGTAATTCTTCCAGAGCGTTTGCGTTTGGAGATATAGCCATATGAAAAATCCAAAAAATCGCTCAAAATCCAATTTGAGGCAAAAAGCTGCAATTTTCAGCATTATAATTATAATTATCCAGCTGAAAATTGCAACTTTGAGCGATTTTGAGCGATTTTTCAATTTTTTCATATGGCTATATCTCGGTAACGAGCCGAGATATTGTTTTGATGACTTCAGCAATGTTGTAGCTATTGTATAGGAAAAATAAAATGCCCAACAAACTTAACCGAAAAAAATTCATCTAGTGCCTTAAAATCGCAAAAATGACCATAAAATCCTTATATGAGTCAACTTTGCAAAACGCTCTGGCAGAATTACTTGTTTCGGCAAGTACTTTCGACGCCTTACAACGGATTTTAGTTCACCGTCAATGACTTGAAAAATGTTGCCCTGTGTTATAAAATCTGGGTTTGGTCTTGAGTCATATAAGTGATGATGTTCAGAACTTGTGCACCTGAGTAAATGCGCTTTTAGCTGCATAAACTCTTTGAAAAATTACCACGCTGGCTTTTTCGTGAGTTGTTACTATGTTGGTGAAAGAAAGTCAACTTGGCGGACTTTCGTTTTAGGCACAAATACAAATTACAGAAAACCAATTGAATGATCATTTCTGTAGTCAGTCGTTACTTACTTTCATTGGTGGCATAGAGTTAGCTTTGTTTATTGATATTTCCTAATGGGAATTTTGGTACATCCATGCCTCGTAACTTTATAACTTGTGTGGATAAGTTTGTTTAAGCACCACTAGCACTATATGTGTACTTAAAAACACAACAATACTGAAGATAGAAATTCATGTTGTTAACTATTTTGTGGCTTAAGTCAGCGAGGAACAATAAGAGGTAGGTACTTTGATATAGTCGATAACATTTTTGAGCAAAACTGTAGTTTCAAACAGTGATTAAAGTACCAAATCATAATTAGAAATATGAAAACTTTACTTACAGTTAATAATTGAAGCAAAAGAAATTCGTACAAAATAGAATGTTCAATAAAGCTTATAATAAAAGATATATTTTACATTAGATAGTTTCAAGTTCTAGATTCTAGATTCATGAAAATTGAAGCTTTAAGACTTCAAAAACTTGGAATTATTTAGAGAAAGAGTGCAAAATGTATCACGTTTTGTAGCTAACTTCGATATCTACAAACTTGAGTTTTTCAATTTACAATTTCAAAATGGCATAACTCAGTCAATTTTTGGAATTTTGTAGTGATCGAGGTGTCATTTTATTCAATATTGAATGTATTTTTAGAAAATGGAAAAAACGGTTTTTTACTTTGTGAAGATGCAGTACCTTTTCCGCTGGACGGTCACATATATTAAAAAAATAATTTGCAAATGTTTCCAAATTTATTATAACTGGAGTTCGCCTTGCGGCCGAAATTCGACCACTTCAATTTGATTTAAATGAGACTATGGAACTACTTATAATTACAAACAATAACTGGATATTTTCTGTTGAGAAGCTTAGAACTGCTCACTATGAAAAAAATACTTTTAATATCCTTTTAAATTTTTAAGTCTACTGTTATTCCAGGAGACATTTGAATTTATACAGCAATTTTGCCTTGAAACCTTGTAGTCTATTTACGTGCGTGGCACCCTCCTCTAAAAACTATCAACTTTTAATTATTCTTCCTTAGTGCTAGGCAACTCATAACGTGTTATACCATTAGGGGCGTGGCTTCGCCCACTAAAAAATATAATGGTTATTTTATCGTCCTTGTTATATCCACACCAAACATCATAAAAATTTATGCAGTGGCTAAGACGTGAGATTTAGGGGCGTGGAACCGCTTAATTAAAAAACATAATGGTCATGCTATCGTTTCTTAGTCCTTACCCTATCTTCATATTAAATTTCGTAAAAATCAATAAAGTGGTTTAGCCATGAGAGCGGTTTTTCCATTTAGCGGCATGTAACCGCCCATTAAAAAATATAATGGTTATTTCATCGTTCCCTAGTGCTATCCATATCCAAATTTCGTAAAAATCGATGATGTGGCTTAGTCGTGAGAGCGTTTTTTCCATTTAGAGGCGTGACGTAGCCCTCCTTTCAAAAAAAGATTCAACAAATAGGTTGAGGTTTAAGTAAAGAAACAGGGACTGAACCGATTATGTTTGCCTTTTTGTATATAGATTTTTAGGTTATGAAAATGGTTTTTGGTCCAGCATATTATGTTCTACGAAATCCACCAAATTTAATATTATGCTTACTTACAACAAAATATAATTTTTGGTGCACGTGAATTGAAGTTTGGAGCAATTTTCATGTTTCCCATGAAAATTTTTCAATTTACATCGTACCTATCTCAATTTTAATTCTTGAATGAACAATATATCCTATAGAACTACGGGGAAATGAATTACAGATATAAATTTCGCAGGTCAAAATCTGGGTCTATTGAATATTCTGTGGAATAGACCATGGTGTTTATTTTTACTACAAAACTAAGCTTTTGATGAACGGATATTGAAACTCCGAGCAACTTAAATTTTTGAACCATATCGTATACCAGTTATAATTAATTTCTGATTGTAGCTTCATTCAGACTATGAGTTAGAATACTATGCTAAAACTTTAGCCGCTTAAATAGACGTTAAAAATTGTAAAGCTTTAAGGACCAGACTATAACAAACCCTTTTTCTGAAGTTTATATGAGCAAATCCACCGGTTTTTGCTGTCGGCAGATACCAATTAAACGATTTTGAGTATAAATTTGAAATTACGATTTTAAATAATTGTGGAGTCGCTGTACCAAAGAGCCTAAGTAGCAGTACTTGGCAAAAGTAGTGTCACGATATGAATTGGGTAACATTACATTAGAAATGATTAAAATTGTTTTCTGTTTTCACGAAAAATTTACTTAATGGTGTGGAATTGATGCTTTTATGTTGGAAAAATGATATCGGTAAAATAGCCGTTTATTATGGCACCCAATATGTACGTCATTACTTTTGCTTCGTTATGGTACTTAGGCCTTTTGGTAAGGCCGCTCCTCAATTGTTTTTATTTATATCTTTTATTAAAATGAAGGTGTAAACATGGACAAAGATGAACGATCAGTCACTTGTCATTTGCCTGTTTTTGTTTTGTGATTAATACCATTTTTCCTACCTATTATATTCAAATGGGTTTTTGTTTGTTTGTCTGGCCTTTATGGGCTTGGAAACTATTCACCTGATTTTAAAGATATTTTGAAAGTACATTAGGATCGATTAGACAAAGGTTAAAGGCTAGACCAGTGACCAGTGCCACGCCCCCAATTTAACACAACACTAGAACAAATAACATCAATTTGAAAAAATAGGCAGAATCGTGTCCCTTAAAAACTAAACTAGTCGTATCTCTGAAACCATTTGAGGCAAATGTATGATATGTCGTGTATATGTAAAGAGCATCAGGACAGATATTATGTAGGAATTGTAGGCTTTCTTCTCTTCTTTTAAATAAAAAACAACACAACACACTGCACTTTTCAGTTTCTATTTGCATTTTAATTACACATTTCTTTTACAATAGTTTTGTTTCAATTATTCCAGTTTACAGTTTTATTTTACTTTCAATTTTTCTTTCAATTTAAGTTTCTCAATATCAATTCTATTATTTTCATTGTCTTAAATTTTACTTTTTTTCAATACTTATTTTCTTGTCCGCAGACAATCGTCTTCTTCAACTCACAAAATCAACTTCTCCTCAGTTCATATGGCGTTTGTTCGTTTATTCAAAATCTTTTCGTCATGTTTGTTTCGTTAAAGTCTCGATCGTTGTGTCAGTGCTGCCAGGTCGTCCATTTAGATCCATTTCCACAATTATGCAATGGAAAAAATTAGAAGAATAAACGTTACCATTTTATTTTAGTCTTCGAAAAGAGGTCAGTCTGTTCACGAAAGAGTTAGTATTAAAAAAAAATTGAAAATGTTCTTACTTACCTTTTTATTGCAGTTATTGGTTTTTTTGCGTGCTAATTTAAGTCTTTAATTTTATTTCATGTTTTAGTTTGTTCATCATTTTATATATACCTACCTATTTATTTATTTTTGTAAGAAAAAAACTTCTATCGAAAAAGACAACTGAAATTTTTCTAAATGTTATTCAAAACAATAAAAATAAAATACAAAAGATTTAAAGAACTTAATTGAAATATTCAAATGCCAGCAAGTTTATCACCGACTGACCTTGCGTTGCATTGACTTTAACACCAAAGCTATTCAATGTTGAGGTTCAACAAATCTGTGTGCACCGAAGTCAAGTAAACAATTCACCGAGCTGTGAGAACTTGGCAAAATGTTACTGGCTTCATATCGAGCTCGTCGTGCATTTTCAACTCTTTTTCATCAGGTTCTTCACTTTTGTTTTTTGTTGTATTTTTCAAATGGTGCCGCTTGCACGTTTCACTACATTGATTTTGCTACTCTTCTCATTGGGTTTTTTGTGCTGGTGCTGGTGCCGCTGCTGCTGCTGCTGATGATGAAAACAAATGAACCGAATGTCGGTCGACACGTTGGATTGAATTGGATTTGAGCATTTCAACAGTAGGTACCATTTGAACTGCTGACGAACTTCTTGAGAACGCAACTAAGCGAAAGTACCGAAGAGATGCATTGAAGAGCACTTCACCGGATAAGTAGGGCGCCCATTTATCATGGTGATGGTAAAAATTCGCTCGCTCGCTCGCTCGGTCTTACGTTAGAATTTGTGGTGCAACAACTCAACCTTGCAGTGCATTTTGGTTAAGTTCATTCTGAAGCGCATTTTCTCCTTGAGATATTTTTTTTTCCCGTTATTTTCTTAAGAATTGAATCTTTTGTTCTTTGGTGTTTGGGTTGCCAAGTCATTCGCTTTTTTTTTGGAAACACTATGGCAACCCACAGACTGTGCTGCTGGGTCATTTTACCAGAAAACTGAGCAGTGAAGGTGGATATGTCACAAATATTGATTCAGTGGCATTGTTTCAAAATGGTTACAAGTTGGTTGCAATTGACAATTGAAAAGAAAAAACAATTGATTACTTATTTTGCTACTTCTCTCTCCCTTTCACTATCTCACTCTATTTCGTTCTCTGGATAAAAGGCATTGCCAACGTACTTTTGACAAATTTTGAAGGTTAGTGGGTGAATTTTTGCTATACCAAAGCCTTGGATTTTGGGCGTAACTCATTGTGTGTCTGTGTGCATTGGCAGCAGGCAGTAAAATGATAAAATAATAAATAAAGTTGAATTTTTCGTTATATGAACGAAAATTTTTGGATTGAAATGAAATTGAAAATAAATAAAGTTTTGAAGCAGAAAATTAACTGGCAAATTGTGATTGAAAAATGGATTTCGTTTTTTCTATTGTTTTTTCATAATAATTTAATATTGGACACAAAAATAATATAAATCTTTTTTGCTTTTAGTCAGGCTTAGAAGAATTTTTGCACTCCATTCAGAATGTACATTATACTGATTCAAATATAAAAAATAATATAAAATTTTTTGTCCTGAGTTAAGGCATGTAAAAAATAATATCTCAAAATATAAATCATTCGTATATTGTTTTTTTTTTTTTTTTATAAATGCTCCCAAAAATCTATTTTAAAAATTTCCATCCTATTTTAAAGCTTTAAAACTATATTTTGGATAAACCTTGTTGTGTCAAAGTCATAATGAAATCACGCATGGAACTATTTTTCAGAATATTTTAACCCATTATATCTAGTTTTTATTAGCCTTTTAAACCCCAAAAAATGGGTTATAATGCGTTAAAGTGTTCCACACAAATATTTTACGGAGAATTTCCTTAGCAACCCCATAAGACGAAAAAAGCTTCAAAATTAAGAATGATGCTTTAAAAACCCTGGAGATATGTAACGTTTTTTGTTGAGCTCCTATAAAACCGGAATTAAAAAGGTTTCAAGTAGAACTAAGTTGATTTATTTATTTCATTTAAAACAAATAAAAAATTATTGAAAACATGTTTCCTCTGCAATCTAAAAAAATGGTATAAAGTCCCAAATCACTCGAGACTATGGGTGATATGGCACCGTATCATGGGTGATTTGGCAACCTAAATGACTCTTAAGTTCTTGTTACCAGAATTTTCTTCACATTCACTGGAAAGAGCACAACTACTTAGAAACCAACTTATGTCCTCTACTTTGGAACCGCCATATGGTGCCATATGCGAAAACCTCAAAAAAATTAGTTAAAAATATAAAAGGAATCATTGTAGGTTCTACCTGACTAAAATTTTGCAATTCGAGACAGACTGTAAGTTCAAACGCTTCATATTTGTACTCCTAAGCATCTAACAAGATGCAGATGAAGAAATAGTACCCAAACCATATCACGATCAGTAATTTGGAGCCATTTCTCCCTTTTTATGTATTAACCAAATACATAAAAAGGGTGTTTTATGCATAAACCAAATACATAAAAAGGGAGCCATTTCTCCCTTTTTATGTGTTAACCAAAAGGGAAAAATGGCACTCAAACTATATTACCCGGTGCCATTTCTCCCTTTTTGGTAATAGCGAAAAAAAGCCACGAAACGAATAAAGACTTGCACTCGTATTTATCTCTGAACGAAATCACATTCAATTCTGTTTAATTTTACATAGGGTGTATCGCATAAGGTTACGAAACTTCAGGGAGGTAAAAGAGGAGGCATAGACTAACAAAAAGTTGCTCCGCGGGGTTATAGGGCTTTAAGTTATTTTCTTAGGTAACCCTAGTGTTTTAATGAAAAATTTTTAAAAGAAACTTTTAGCTAATTGTATAAGCTTTTCAAAAGTGTATTTGGTATAAAGAGTTTTATAGGATTTTACAAAGTTATGGACCTTTAAAGTTGATATTTTAAATTTTTTTCTTAATTTTAACTTTGCCATCCATTTCAGTATGGAAAAGGTCCTGTTAATATACCCATTTATAATTTCTTTTGGAGTTCTCGTTAAATTTCCTTTTAATTGATAGTTAATTTGTCATACCAAATTTTGAATTTGAGGTCGAAAAATATAGTTTTCAAAAACAATCCATTTGATGGCTCTGGTAGATAAAAGGCAGCGCTTACATTATATGCATAGCAATGCATGCGAGTAATCAATGTGTTACATAGAAAAGTATTTTTTTCCGACCTCAAACTAAAAATATGGTATAATAAATTAGCTATCAAATTAAAGGAAATTCAACAGGAATTCTATAAAAACTAAAAAAATTTTATGTTAATAGTACCTTTTCCATACTAAAATGGCCACTAGCTATGGGCTTAATAACAATTTTTCGATTTTTATACCCTGCGGTGGTTTTTTATGTGAGGTTCGATGAAAAAGTAAGTGAGCCAAAATTTGGAGGGGGTGGGGTGGGTCTAACCCTTGCCAGATTTGAGTCAAAGTTCGAGTTTCGGGGGTAAAATTTTGAAAAAAGCTCGTAACTGCCAACCAGTTGTACTTACAGGCATAAAATGTATCACCAACCCACATTAAATTTTCCACCCCAACATTTTCACCGAACATACTTGCCTCCTATCTTCACTCCTTAGGGTCGCTCCCATATAAGCCTTAATTTTCATGACATTTTTATAAAATCGACCTCCACCACCCCCAGGCTGCCCCTACATTGTTCAAAAGTATGACCTACCCCCATTATTTTTTCCACCCCATAATTTTCGGGAAACATAGGGGGCAAGTATGTTTCCTGAAAATGATGGGGTGGAAAAAATAATGGCGGTAGGTCATACTTTTGAGCAATGTAGGGGCAGCCTGGGGGTGGTGGAGGTCGATTTTATAAAAATGTCATGAAAATTAAGGCTTATATCGGAGCGACCCTAAGGGGTGAAGATAGGAGGTAAGTATTTTCGGTGAAAATATTGGGGTGGAAAATTTAATGGGGGTTGGTCATACATTTTATGCCTGTAAGTGCAACTGATTGGCAGTTAGGAGCTTTTTTCAAAATTTTACCCCTGAAACTCGAACTTTGACTCAAATCTGGCAAGAGTTAGATCCACCCCACCCCCACCAAATTTTGGCTCACTCACTTTTTCATGAAACCTCACATAAAAAACCACCGCAGGGTATAAAAAGTTAATTTTTAAAAATGTCCATACAAACTAGCCCATAGCTAATGGCCACCAAAATCAAAAATTAGAAAATAAAATTTTAAATATTAACTTTGAAGGTCAAGAACATTGAGAAATCTTTTAAGCCCTATAAAACAAATACAATCTTAGAAAGTTCAAATGATTAGCTAAAAGTTTTGTACAAAAAAGTTTTTCTAAAACGCAATGGTGTCCCAAGAAAATTTTTTTGGTAAAACATGTCAGAAAATCAGTTTTAACTTTGTAGATCCTCAAGGATATATTTTAGACCACCCCTTAGGTGCAATGTTTTGTAAGTCTAGACTTCTTCCATCACCCTCCAGAAGCTTCGTAACCTTATATAATATATGCAAGAAAAAAAGTCAGCCATTTACATTCGGAATTTTTATTTTTTAAATCTCGTTCCACGAAGCATTTTGCTCAACTGAATTAATTTTTGTTCATATTCATATGCTACGAAAGCTGCAAGAAATGGAATTAAAAGGGGTGCCACAACTGCTACGGTTACCCGTATAATGCAATGAATATTTATTACAAAGTTCACGTTACCTACGTAAGTGATAACAAAATTCATTCACTGGAATTCAGTTAAAGTTTGATTGCAGTGCATATAACTTGTAAAGTAAAGATAGTTTTTATAAAAACAGTTAATTACACAGGACCACAAAAAAAAAAAAAGTCCTGTAGTAGAAAGTTGAGGTACCATACGGTATGGTTTTTAATGTGCTAAAAACGAATCCTAGGTCAGAATTTAGCTATCACCCTCAGATTTTGAGATAACCCTACTTAAAGTTGCAGAAAGCGCAGTTTTCAGGCTTATGGTGCAGTTCCAGGAAATGTGGTAGCTCCATTTTTTCAATGACATCGAATAGCCACAATCTTCCTTATAAAACTCTGCCTTCAAACTTTTCCGATTGGACTCTTACTTTCAGAGTTTTCTTACTTTGAAGTAAAGGGTTATCAATTTTATATGTTAAATGGACAAATATAATGTAGTGCTATGTATGGGGGTTGAGATACGTTTACTTCAAACGGTGATATCTCGGGAAGTAAAAGTCCAATCGAAAAAATTTTAATGTATAGTTTTATAAAGAAGATTATGGCTATTCGATTCCATTGAAAATATGGATCTACATCGTTTCCTGGAACTGCACCATAAGCCTGAAAACAGTGTTTTCTGCAACTTTAAGCAAGGATATCTCAAAATCTGAGGGTGATGGCTAAATTCTGACCTCGGATTCGTTTTAAACATATTGAAAACCATACCGTATGATACCATATCTTTCTACTACAGGACTTTTTTTTTTGTGGTCCTGTGTTATTATAATGTAAAATATTGTGAAGTAAAATAAAGTAATTTAAAGTAATGGAAGTGATTTAAATTGCATTACAAAGCACAGTTCTAACACTACAAAGTGAATAAATTTAAAAAATTTTATATTCTTATTTTTTTTTTTTTTTTTTTTGTATTAAAAATTTCAGCTACAAAGATTCTAATGCATAGTTTTTATTTTTTTTTTTTTTTTTCAAAAAAAGAGAAATAATAAATACAACAAAGTAAAGTTCACTTTGCCTGCTGCACAAATCATCCTGCTGTGAATCATTGAATTTGAAAAATTTATTTAAATTGCACGCTGAGTGCTTCTCTCAATTGCTGACATCTGACCTCAATTTGTAAACTTTTTTTTTTTTTTTTCATATAATTTATTATTATTTTTTGTGTTCTACATGGCGCATTAATGTGTTGTACAAATGGCATAACGTTATTTCACTTAACTGATATTTGAAACGCAAAGGCACATAAGAATAAAGGGTATATCCGGTTAGCGGAAGTATGACGACAAAGTGTATGTATGTGTGTATGTAACATATACTAGGGTGTAGCAATCCGAAAAATATAAAAAATAAAATATAGTTGCATATCAAATGTAAGCTTTTTGAAATTGTGTCCTTGGCCACAAAAAGCCTTAAGGGTTTTTTGACATCTTATATCCTTTATGAATTTTTTACTCTACTTTTTTCAATAGTTTCTGATTATTTCATCAATTTTCGGTTATCTTATTGCATCAAAAATTTGCTTATCTTTTTAAAAATTACTTAAAATTTCTAACGTTTTTCATGACAAATTTTAAAATCATGCTTCGACTTCATCAACTTTATTCAACTTCTTCAACTTTATTGACTTTTCCAACATACGTAGCTCAACGTTTTTAACATTTCTGAACTTTCTAAATAATTTTCAGCCTAAAATGATAACCTATGACGTAAATTTTACCCCTGCGGGTAAGGGGTCAGAATATGCCCGCGGTGAGCATGCCTGTCGTAAAAGGCGACTAAAAGCGGGTGGCCAGCCAGGGTGTGGAAAGGTGTAGCGTTGGACAGCGTTGCGCCTCGAAAGAAAAACCCACAATGCCCGTAACTGGCACTGACAAGGCGAGTCGATGCCGCCTTAAAATAAGCATCTTGTCGAAATCCTAAAGCGTCTGACCCAGAGTGGGCGGCTCCCAGGTCAGCGTCTGTTCCAGATTGGGCGGCTGAAATTGAAAGTGAATTTGGCCACTATATTTGCAGCGCTTGCCGGATCCAGCTTTAAGCTTATAACTTAGTGCGTGGGGCGTTGCCGAGAAGATTATACTAATGAAGCATGGATCGAAAAACGATGGAAAATAAATCTCCAAGTGGTACCCACCAGAGTGTGGTTAATCCACCTGCCTCGGCAGCATGCACATCGGATTAGGAGGTGCAAGAAACATGCATAGTAAGGAATGATTCTCATATAACTGGAACCAATATGGCTCATCAAAATTTTTTGGCCCTATGCTCCTCCTAGGAGTTAAAGGAGAATACATACATACATGATGAAAATTTGATGAACGCCAACTTTATTTTTTCAATATTCTCTCCTTTCCATGAGCTGCCCGTTCAAACATTGGATAGTCAGAATTTGTGCGATAAGTATTTTTTTTATTTGAGAGATACTTGTGTTTTTTATATGGTTTGATACTTATACACCGGATGTTTTTCGATATAATTAAACTTTTACCAATATCTGCGATGTTTTACAATACTTTTGGACCTTCACCAATATTTGGACTTTTATCGATTTCTTGTGTTGCGATATTTTGGACCTTTACCAATATTTTGGATGTACTTCAATATTTTTCAATATTTTTGGAAGTTTACCGATATTTTTCGATCGGTGTATTTTAATATTTTTCGATACATTTTGACTTTTATTTATATTTTAAATTTGATCTTTCATGGAAATAAATAAAATAAATATATTGGAGTATCTGTTTGTGCCACATTATTTTAAAAAAATTGTTTTCTTTTAGCTTTTTTTAGCGCCTTTTACTAATTCATTTTAGTAAAAAAGTGATATAAAGCAATTTATGTTTTTTGTTTTTCCACGAATAACCCCGAAAATTTAACAAAACCCGAGCAACGCCGGGGGAAATCACTAGTGTAAGTATATGATAAAGTTTTGGACTTTAAATAACTGCCAAATTGTTGAGAAGGTTTGTGTATAGCTCACTAATATTTAACGTTGTTATTGCTATCAAAAAGGTTCGTACTGTCGCCAGTATAAAGTGCGTAAATGCATTCACGTTCAATTACAGCTTGTAATTTGATTACAGTGTAGTAAAATGTAATGTTTTTTATACACACCTTGAAACAAACTTTTTTAAAAATTTTTTTTTAAAGTTGAGTAAGACTTTAAACTTTTAAACCATTTATACAAAAGTTTATAAAACTTCAAACTTTTTGAAATAAAAGTTAAAAAAAACCTTTAAAAAAAACTTTTAAAAATAAAACTCAAAAAAAAAATAACTTATAAAAAGTTTTACTTTTTTAAGAATTTAAGTGTGCTACTTAAATGACATGTACATAATGAAAATATCTTAAAAAAAGACATATTGACTGAAGTATAAGAAATTGCATACCTATTTATTAGGGTGGGCCAAATTGTATGGAGGAAATTTTATCGACCTCGGCTACCCCCCTATGTGAAAGTTCATTCAATTCTGTGAATATTTGCCCAAGGAACTATATCTCTGCGTTCGACTTTAGTTCGGCGCATTTTCAATTGAAAATTAAGGTAAAATTTTCAATCGAAAATGCGCCGAACTAAACTTGAACGTAGAGGTATGGTTCCTTGGGCAAGTATTCAAAGAATTGAATGAACTTTCAGCCTAGGTTGGTTTTTTGTTTGAAAAAACTCATCCGAAAATGTGAATCGTTTATTTTGAAAGTCGGTCATAATTATCGGCTATTTGACCCATATCACTTTTTTAAATATATAACAACAATTCCACACCATCAGGTAAACTTTTTATGTAAACAAAACGCAATTTAGTTGATTACTGACAGAATACCAGCCAAATCATACAATGACATTACTTTTGTCTTTATAAAAATTTTTAGAATTTAGTATGAAAATAAAAAAATATTGATGAAAGGTACAATTTTCGATCAAAAATGCGCCGAACTAAAGTTGAACGCAGAGGTATAGTTCCTTGGGCAAATATTCATAGAGTTGAATGAACTTTCACATAGGGGGGTAGCCGAGATCAGTTTTCAAATCGGCCCACCCTACTATTTATAGAGCGGGAAGATAAAATGTGACCATTCTGGACTCAGTTTTAAAAAAGCTCTTATGTAAAAATTTTTTGGATAAAAGTTTTTTGATAAAAAATTTTTTCCAAAAAAACTGTAATAAAAAAATCTTTTCAAGTAAAAGTTTTTAAAACCTTTTTATGATCGAAAGAAAGTTTTAAAAAAACTTTTATTTGTAAAACTTTTTGAATAAAAGTATAACAGTTTCAAGCTCTGATTGCATCATTTGCTGATTTTTCCGTTTTTCATTTCATTCGTTTTTTGATATAAATTTTATTGTTCCATTTTTAATAAAAAAAAAAATGTTTTTTCCTAAAATTTCCAATGCACAAATTTCAAGGTAAGTATGTAAGTGTACTTTAAAAAATATACACAGGAAATAGAATACGCTGTACACAAGTGAAAGCGTTGTAAAAATGCAACATGCAACAACCACCTACAAAGGTCGTCAATAAGTATCCTTCCTGCTAATGTAGGTTATTGGGGGGTTGAATGTCTCAATTGCAAAAATAAACACAAAACAGTAACAATTCTTACATGCGATTTAATCGAATTGTTCATAACATTTTAAATTCATAATTTTGTCAGAAATTTTTTACAGGGCACTTTTGAATTTTTATATTGTTTGGTACAAATTTATTTACACTTGGTTTTATTTAAGTGGTTTTAACATTTTGTGTGAACTTTTTTATCCACATTTATTGCATTCATTGTTTACTTTTTATTGTTGTCTATGTTTGTTACAAGGTTGTAATAAATTATTCTTTTTTTTTACACATAGAAAATAAGTTAAACAGTGAAAACAACTTGATTATATATTCCAAAATTTGGTAAATATTTGCACATTTGACTGCACTTTGCACAAAAAATATACAACAAAGACTTTTAGAAAAAAACTTTTTACAAAACCTTATAGTTTTTGTTTGGTCGGGGACCAAATTTATATATAAAATTTTACGGGTATATCTTTTGATAAGACTCCACTTCGGCTGCTGCTACTACGATGATTATAGATGCTCTTAGCCCGCTGGGCACACACACGATGGCGATGGAAAGTCTCTGTCGATGACCATGAATCTGTTCCTCAGATCAGGAGTCGCTGTGCAAGACCTAGAGTCACTTTGGAAGTCGCCTTTTCTGAGCTGGAATCGTTGCTGTTGGCGATAATGACACTTGCTATGAATTGTTTTTGCTTTTACATGAGTAATTAAGAAATTTGCATAAAAAGGATAACCCAGAACACTTTGTTTTAAGTTAACTTTACTTTATAAAATTAAAAACTAAAAAGAAACTAGTAAAGGTGGTATATTTGGCCTGGCCAAAAACTAAATACCCCACACTGCATTTCAAGTATATTATTAGGAGAGTACAAATTGCTTACATGGGAAGGGCCACGCCCTCACCTTACCTTGATTTTGCGTAGAGCTTGCATTTACTGTTCTGAAAGTTTGAGTAAAATTCGGTTATCTTTCAGTATAGCATTTTGAAACTTTCGCTTATATGGGAGGTGCCACGCCCTCTAATCCTACTTCGCCTACTTTAAGCTCAGAGTTTACAATTAATGTTCTTCGTGTTTGAGTTAAATTTGTTTGGATTATCTCAAAAACACTTTCATTATATAATTTTGAAACATTTGCTTATATGGGAGGTGCCACGCCATCTTGTCCGAGTTTGCCTTAATCTTGCGTATAGCTTGCATTTATAGATCCGAGTGTTTGAGTGCAATTTGGTTGGGTTATCTCAAAAAACGCTTACCGTATAACATTTTGAAACTTTTGTTTATATGGGAGGTGCCACGCCCTCTACTCCGAATTCGCATAGTTTTTGCTCAGACCTTATACTTACTTTCCCTAGTATTTATGTGTATTTTGCTTCTGTTATTGCAAATAATGCTCTTATTATTGCATTTTTAATATATTTTTTGTATGGGCAAACGGAAGGACAAAGTGAATATACCCTGGGCGTAGGGTATAAAAAATTACAACTTAAAAGAGCTGCAGTTGTTTTAGCTGTGGGTTATACTCAACGAGTGAGAACCATTCCATGAACTTTAGACTTTCCAAAATGTCAAGTTTAGAATTGTTTTCAGCAATTGTCAGCCATTCGTTTCATATAAGAGTGAGCAAGATGGCAACACTCGTTGGGGTTAACGAGTATTATACATACTTATAGGAAAGTTCAGAGATCGAATGTAACGAGTAGTTACAGATTAATCGGGTGGATAGTGTTGCCGTTCGTCGGGAAACTATACTTGAGTTTGGGATTTGAAGTTTACGCATTTCCCAGCGTAAACAGTTTTAAAGGTTTTCTGAGACTTTTTAATAAAAGTTTATTTAAGATATTTTTATACCCTACACCCAGGGTATATTCACTTTGTCCTTCCGTTTGTAACGCAGAGAAGGAAGCGTGGCAGATATAGAAAAGTATATATATTCTTGATCAGCGTCACCTCCTGAGTCGATATAGCCATGTCCGTCTGTCTGGCTGGCTGGGTGGCTGGGTGGCTGGCTGGCTGGCTGTGTGTTGAAATACACTTTTTGGGAAAACTGAGCAAGATATTTCAATGAAATTTGGTACACTGCCTCCATCATTAAAGATAGCTTGGGGGATTGAAAATGAGCAAAATCGGTCAACAGACACGCCCACCGCCCATACAAAAAATATATTCAAAATACAATTTTAGGAGTATTTTTCACGACAATGCAACCAAAGTACGCATAAATACTAAGAATTGTAAGTGCAAGCTCTGAAAAAAAACTTAACAAATTCGGAAAAGGGGGCGTGGCACCTCCCATATAAAAAAAAGCTTTAAAACGCTATACTGAAAGCGTTTTTTGAGATATTCGAACCAAATACAACTCAGACACTAAGAATCATAAGTGAAAGCTCTCAGCTAAAATGGGGTGAAATCGGACAAGAGGGCGTGGCAAATCCCATATAAGCAAAAGTTTCAAAATGTTATACTGAAAGAGTTTTTTTGAGATAGTCCAACCAAACTTCACTCAAATACTAAAGACTATAAATGCACGCTCTAAGCTAAAACTAGAAGAATTCGGACAAGAGGGCGTGGCACCTCCTATATAAGCAAAAGCTTCAAAACGCTATACTGAAAACGTTTTTCACTCAGACACTAAAAACTATAAATGCAAGCTCTGGACAAAAACTGGGTGAATTCGGACAAGAGAGCGTAGCATCTCCCATAAGAGCAAACTTTTAAAAATACTGCGGTGTAGGGTATTTAATGTTTGGCCAGGCCAAATTTTACACCCTTACTAGTTTTTTTTTTTATTTGAGTTTTTGGAACTTTTAAATCATATTTTTAAGAAGTTTACTGTTTTTTCAAAAGTTAAAAGCTTTTTAAACTTTCATCTTAAAGTTTTAAAAATTTAAAGACTGACTTAATCCAAAAAAAAAAAAAAAATTAATTTCAATCTCTTTATGCAAAAATATTATTTCTCATAAATAAAACCCACCGTGTACAATAGTCATGCTGATTTGTATTTTTATTTAACTTTTGTATGCAAAAACTAACACAATAAATTTATTAAAACAAAAAAAAATCACAATTGTTTAAATTGTTTCTTTTTTTCAATTCGGTCAGATACTCTTGCATCAACAAATATGAATATGACAAGCGTAAAGTCAACATCATATGGAATTATTTAAATTTTTAGCTTTCACAAGTGTGTGAATATTGCTACTCATAAATTTTGAAAACAGTCGAAATAAATGAGTTTTTTATTTAATTCAAATAACTAAACAATTATATTACTCATAATATCATTTGGTTAGAATTGCTTTGATAAGTATAATAAAACTATATATAAAAATTGCATTAATTTCATTCAGAGTATTTGTACACAAGTGGATCTTAAATGACCCTTGCATTTCATTTTAATTTTACCATAACTTTTCATTGTTTCAATTTTAAATTATCGATTCAAATTGAATTGAAATATCGTCAACAATCTGATTATGCACTTCAATTTGTGCACTTTAATATTTTAAATTAATAACTCTACACGAATTAATTAATTCAGCAAAAATTCGAGCACAATATTATCACATTACGAGTAGTTGAGCCATCAAAATGTTTAATTGCATTAAGTGAAGATTTTTAAAATTTGTTATACAATAACAAAAACGTAAAAATTTTATCGGAAGGCTGCATTAATGAACTTGATTTTATTTTTGTATTGATGTTAATTGTGTCCTTCGCAAAAACTCAGTATCTACTTAATGCCTCAATCTGTCGATATGACATTTTAAATGTTTTATTTCTGCGAAAATTATCACATATTTTGATCGAAATTCATTATACCCTACATGCAGGACATATTCACTTTGTCCTTTGTAGTGCAGAGAAAGAGGCTTGACAAGTATGAAAAAGTATAAATATTCTTCAAAGACTTCACCCCCTCAGCCAATTTAGTCATGTCCGTCTATCTGTGGAAAATATTTACTTACATGAAATTTTGCTCACTGCCTGTAAAAAGTATCTTGGGGAATGACCACGCCAATATGCAATATTAAGAGAACTATTTACGATCCGGACAAGAGAGCTTGAGCAAAGCAAACAAAATGTTCGTAATGCTGTAGTGTATGGTATTTAGTTTTTGATCACTCCTAAGATAGCACCTTTATTAGTTTTTTAATCAAAGTATAGCACTTAAAGAATTTGTATATGAAGGTGCACTGCTTTCTGTTGAAATTTTATCAAAAGCTCTCTTGAATCATTCAGCACTTCTTTTATCTTTTCCATGACATCTTGCTATAAATTGCCTTAGATTTGTTAAAAGCACTTCTTGGTCTATTCTATTAGGTTTCTGGAATGTGATATCTATATAGTTATTTATAGTTTTTGCTTCTTCGGCCTCTTTTGAAAATAACCCTAAACATTTTCCAAATTAATAAACAACCCATAGAATAACTAACCAATTAGCAAATACATGGACGAAAATTATCATTTTATAATAAAACCAACTTCCGACAAAAAACTACCACAAAAATTCATGAGAAAAAATACCACAACTATAAAATACAGCAACAAATTAAATTTTTAATGTAACAGCAAACATATTGTTTGTTTGTTGATTTTAAATAAAATTAAATAAATTTTAATTGTTTGCAATTTACAAAGGGAGGAGCGGAAGTAGAGGATATTTATACATATTTGCATAAAATTTACTATTAACATATGTATGTCAATATCAAAAAACAATTTAATGTAACTAAATAGCAAATAAAATACATATATTTTAAGAGTATCACTCAAAAATATATTCAACCAAAATATCTAAAAGTTATCATTAAAGTTTCTCGGATGTACCCTGTAGAACTGACGGAGTCAAATTTCTCAATAGTCCCATCTTTGGTGTAGTTATTTTGTAAGTAGACCAAAACGGACTACACATAAAAGTAGAAAAAATTCACTTAAATTATCAATTGTATCAAAAATGGTCCAAATGAAATGCATAATCCGTCATTAGTACCAAAAGTGGTCCAATTGTGTATAGGTTGTGTCAATGAAATTATAAAGTTACTGACTACGTATGTACTGTTTGGAAGTTCTTTGACTGTGGCGAAGAGCAAGCGAAAGAGCACCGGTCTAATGACTTGCACTGCGTGGAGAGACCTAGGTTCAAATCCTCCACTTGCTGATTTTTAATTCCAATTTTTAAATTTCTCTTAATTTGTACACAATTTGTCTGATGAGTCTTCGGAGCGGAAAATAAAACATGTTTTCATCATAGCCGAGGTATAAATTAATAAAAAAAATGCATACACACCGGGATTCGAACCTGGAACACAATGCTCAGAAAAATTCTTTAGCAAATTCCACTATGAAACTTTTTGACGTTTTTGTGTAAAATTTGAATATTAAATTAAAATCTTTGAAATCTATATGCAAAATAAAAAAAATTGGTCTTTTACTGGTCCGCATGTAATGCATAAGGAGACAATTGACCCTTTTTTGGTCCAAATGTAATGCATAAGGAGACAATTGGTTGCGCCCTATGACAAACAACGTTAAACGTAAATAAAACTTTATATGTAATGGGACCAGAATTTGGACTAGTTGGTTTCTCCCATGGAGTAGTTTGCAAACTAGTTTTGGAATAGTCCGTGGTCCTGCAGTGTATCTATATCGTCCCTATACAAGTGAAAAGTACTAAGTCAGTTTTTCATGTTTTGAGATATTTGAAGTTCAAAAAAATTAAATTTTGCTTTTTTGTATGGAAGTCGTTGTTTTGTTTTTACTTTTATAATGAAAATAACGACTTTTCAACCGAAATATGGCTAATCAAACTAAAGACACTATTATTTTGGACCGGAAATACGAAATAACTCAATACTAGAAAAAACTGACTTAGTGCTTTTTCTTTTTAGAACGCCTTAGTTCAACTAAGTATTAAAGTGAATTCTGTGAAACATAAAAATCCAAATTTAATATAAATATACAGGTATTTCAAACACCCTGCAACACACCGAGTGTATTGAACAACTTCACCTAGTATTTGCCAAATAATTTATATGAAATTTACTAAATTGTTATTATTATCGATTATTTATTTTATTATGGGCATTGCATATGTGGCAAATATTTATCTAATGCCAAAATTACAAAAATAACAAATAAAACAATAACAACAAAATTTACCGCTTATAAATTGCATAAAATATTCAGTTACGCATACGCCCTGTTGTGCCTACTCCTTCTCAACTCGTATGTAACATGACATAAAATCTAAAGATAGAAATCTACTAAATTATTATCTTAGCGCATTTACTTATTGCAGAGGTGTTGTAATGTTATTGTATTTTTCTACATCCCTGTCTTTTTGATTTGTTGTTATTGCTTAAGTTTTTTGTTGTTACGATTGTATGTTTGTTTTTATTAAAAGTTGTCTGTTGCTTTAACAATAAAATTAACATTTTTATTATCATTGTAATCATAAAATGGTAAAAAAAGCAGCATCCTTTGGTATCTTATATGTGTACTATACACATATCCGCTTAGTTTTTTTTTTTTTTTGTTCTACACCTTTTCTGAAAGTACAAGGACATTGGCGCAGTTTGGAGAAAAAAGGCACACATTTATATAGACACTGAAAATGAAAGTGATGGGATTATATTCAGAGTTCAAAGTCCTATGAGATTAGTTTAAGGATAAAATAATTTCAAGAAAAGCTTAATTTTGCACTTTTTTAGAAATCTTTATTTTTCCTTATGTTTTTCGAGAATTTTTCAATGATTAGGGGATATTAATTACCCAAAAAAATTTTTTAAATTTTCAAGCACCCACACTTTTGTTACGTCAATGCATCTTGAAACTTCTCTCGTACTAAATTTATTGATAACGCTAACGTGCTTTTCATAAACTGATTATTTACACATTACGCTCAACAATTTTTGCGCACATTTGCTGCATAAATTTAACATGGGAATCGAATTCTTTCTGAACTTTTTGTTCCAATTTTTATTGTTGCTATTGCCGTCTTTGAGCTTGTTCAGAGTTTTCGTAACGCGATATTGCGTTAAAATGGAAATTTCACAATCTTTATTTACTGCACATGCGATTATTGGCGGCAAATCTTTAAGAGCACCAATTCAAAACTTCTTATAACGTACTTTTGCATTCATATACATATTAAAGTGAAGCAAAAAATTTTTATTTTGAAACTATAAAATAATTCAGGATACATCACTTAGCCAGCGTTTTCCCGGTCGTCTTCTTCTTCGCCCTCCAATAGATTGTAAGTCAAAAACTTGGCGTGTATATAATTCTATTTTCAGTGAGTCGTTCTATTTCAGGTAATCTGAGTACGCCAAAGATTTTCTTCAGTATATTTTTTTAAAGCAAATGATCCGATTAATGTCGCTAGATTTCAATGTCGAATCGAATGTGAGTTTGGGTCGCCCCAGTGTCTTATACATCTTCAGCTTTTGGTCAGAATAGATGTGTGCTACCCCAAGACCCAGTTATTTAAATTCTTGTGCGCTTTCAAATGTATATTCTGCAACGCTGAGCGGGTTGCTGTCTGTTACCGTTGTAGATCGCACCAAGTATATAGTTTTTTCAGAATTGATCTCTAGTGCTGCCCCTCGTATTCTCTGTGCTAGCTTTCTTAATGCATTCGTATATAATGCGTGTCCTTGTTTGACACCTAATACGATGAACAACGATTCCGTGTATGCTCCCTGTACCAAAACCTTAGCTGTAGTGTCTGTTAGAGTCATAAGGACCAGTTCAACAAGTTAAGTATGGGTATTATTAAACTTGTGAACGATGTGTTGTGCAAGCTATTAGATTGCCAGATTTTTTATTATCTCTTCTCCGCCATATTTCACCAATTCTGCTGGAAAACCATCTTCTCCACTGCTCTTGAGAGATTCATAGTCTATTGATTAAGTAATTTTAAAAGAAAGTATGAAGTTACCGGATTTTTATTACAGAAATTGGTCAATTGCTCATTAAAGACGAAAAAACCGCGAAGTGCTATTAAACTAGAGGGTGGAAATCGAAGGGAGGGGGAAATGCGCTCTTTACAGATTTTTCAAAATATTTAGCAAACAAAGCAAAATTTCGATATATTTTCTTGAAAACTTTTTCAACAGAATTAAATTTGCCATCGAAATAGCTTACTCAAAAAATTTAAAAAAAATTTCTTACACGAAAAATTTTGAAACAAAAAAAAAACCAATTCTTGTGTTTTTTTACTCTTTTGCCTGTAACTTCTTTACGGTCAAAGATAGCAAAAAAAAAACATTTTGCTATATAAAAAAAAGTTGGTAAAACTTCCTTTAAAATCGTTTCTTATG
The DNA here is from genome assembly GCA_951812925.1 of Calliopum simillimum. Lineage (NCBI taxonomy): Eukaryota > Metazoa > Arthropoda > Insecta > Diptera > Lauxaniidae > Calliopum > Calliopum simillimum. The sequence goes on from OX638371.1 coordinate 96,317,160, forward strand.
TCAAAAATTGACCGAAACATGGCCACTCAAACATAGAAATTTTGTTTATATGGTCGAAAAAACGGTTTGTATTCAAAATCAAGGCGTCTTACGGAAAAAGTTCATAAGTTAAAAAATGCTTAAAATTGCTCAAGAAATACTTATGATTTTTGTCATAATTTTTGGAGACATCTAAAAATTCTACAAAACTTGGTCAAAAAAAACAAATAAGAAAAAAATTTTTTTCGTATTCCTTGGATAATTCTAAGCATTTTTTGCCTTATGCACTTTCTTCGTAAGACGCCTTTGTTTTGAGTAAAAACCATTTTTCCGACCACTTAAAGAAAATTTCTATATCCGACCACATAAATAAAATTTACATGTTCCATTGGCCATATATCGGTAAATTTTTAGCCTAAGAAATTTTTTAATAAATCATTTTAAAGGATATTTTATCTCCTTTTTTTATGTTGCAAATATTTTTACCTATCTTTGACCCTAAAAAAGTTGTAGGCAAAAGAGTAAAAAACACAAGAATTGGATTTTTTTTTTTCGTTTCAAAATTTTTGGTATTAGAAATTTTAAAAAATTTTTTGAATAAACTATTTCGATGACAAATTTAATTTTCTACAAAAAGTTTCCTAAAAAAAGTAACGAAATTTTGCTTCGTTCGTTAGATATTTTGAAAAAACTGTAAATTTACCCTCCTCCTCCCGATTTCCACCCACTAATTTTATAGCACTCCTTGGTTTTTTTCATCTCTAATGACCAATTTCGACCGATTTCTGTAATAAAAACCCGTGAACGTCTAACTTCCTTCTTAGCATGTTTTTTACTACGACCTAATCAATAGACTATTAAACTTGTTTCGAGTAATCATATGCCCCAGACTGACGACAGCTTAAATCTAGATTATAGACGTTATAATGTGAATCTTTTTATTGTATGATTTTAGGCATTTTTTAGATACATATTTCATAGATATTGACTAAAAGAAAATTATACATTTCAGGGTCTAATTACCATTTCTGATGCTTAACTCACTATCAATCTTGTTTTTGATGTTTCAGAATTTTTTGGCCTCTGAATTGTTAAATTTTCTTTGAATCAATGTCTATGAAATATGTATCTAAAAAATGCCTAAGATCATGCAATAAAAGATTCTCATTATAACGTCTATAATCTAGATTTAAGCTGTCATCTATCTGGGGCAATAGTTTCATAGGATTCTGATTCTTTAGTGTATATTTCGGTGCCTTGCACCATGAGCTGTTCTTCTATTTCACTTTGGACGTTTGGCTGAAATGCTCTTTTCATCTTTCACCAATTTTTTCCCAATCACTTAAGACTATTAAATCATTATTTTTCCAAATGTTGGACCTTGAGTTGTCTGTTATTTTTGTCACTTGATAGGGGATCTGATGCTATTGTGGTATAGTTTTTCAATGTGGTATGGTCGCATATCTCCGAATTGGGAAAGAACCTGCCAACGTCACTGCTTTTATCCTATCAGAAAACATGAAAAATCAGGGATGTGTTGCTGTCATGCACCAAACAAAATTTTTCCGGTGTCAGTTGAACGAAACTTAAGTCGCGTGTGGTTGATTTTTTTTTCCGGATTTTTTGCAAAAAAATTTTGTTAAGCAAAAGTTGCTTTTTGGTGAAGTTTTATTTATATTCAATAAAGGTAAGTGCTAAGTATTGCGAAATAAGTGTTTAACTGTGTAAATTCACAAATTCATTTGCCTATTGAGTGTAGTGTTTCATTTTATAAATATTTGAATATTCATACTGAGGACAAACACTTGAATTTTAATTTTAAGGCTTGTAATTTTGATATTTTTAATAATTCCCTAAATTGTATTGATTCGGAGAATTTGTTTCATAATTGTGATACTGAGATGTGTTTTAATATTTTTAAATCTGTACTTTTTGATGTTTGTGATAAGTTTATACCTTTGTGTAAAGAATTCACTTTTAGATGCCCTTGGTATACTACATAGAGGACTTCTTAAATTAAAAAACCTTCGTTCTAAATTCTATCAGAAGTTTTTACGCACCAATAATGAATCCTATTTTTTGAAATATAGGCATTATATGAGGGAGTTCAATTTTCTTGATAAATACTTTATCGTCAGTACATTTCGAAATTTGATTCAAATATCAAATCGAACCCAAAGTTTTTTTGGCGTTTCATTTAATCTAAACGAAGTTGTTCCAATATTCCTTCTTCTATGTTTTTACATAATCAATCATCAGATGATGGCATCTGTACAGCTAATCTGTTCGCCGAATTTTTTAAATCAAATTTTGCAATTAATAATAATGACAATAATCTTCATTCCATTCATACACCAGATTCTCCGATAAATTTTGGTTCTCTCTGTGTCACTCTCAGTGATGTTCTAGATGGGATCAAAAAGATAAAAAATTCGATTTCAGTAGATGCTGATGGATTTTCTGTTTTTTTTATTAAAAACTGTGCTGTTAATTTAGCTCATCCACTTATGCTGATTTTTAACAGTTCTTTGCGCAATGGTGTATTTCTCGATGCATGGAAAGTATCATTTATCACACCTGTGTTTAAGTCTGGTGCTAAGAATAATGTAACTAATTATAGGCCTATCTCTAAGTTAACAACTATCTCTAAATTATTTGAGGCAATTGTGAAAGACAAGCTTTTTTTTTGCTGTTAAAAATGTAATTTCTCCTTGTCAACATGGTTTTGTCTCTGGTCGATCAACTGTTTCTAACTTAACGTTATTCTCTGAATATTGTCTTTCTAGTTTTCAGGATGGATGTCAGGTAGATGTCACTTATACTGATTTTTCAAAAGCTTTCGATAAAATTTCACATTCTCTTTTAATTCGTAAATGTAATGTACTTGGATTTCACTCTAACTTTTTAAGATGGTTAGAATCTTATCTTTCTAATCGTCAGTGTATTCTTGCGTTTGATAATGTTCAGTCTGTATCTTATTGTGCAACTTCTGGTGTCCCACAGGGTAGTATTTTGGGTCCTCTATTGTTTGTCATTTTTATAAATGATGTTACCTCATTGTTTTCTTTTTGTAATTGTCTACTGTATGCTGATGATCTGAAAATCTTTTTAAAAATAAGAAATGCCTCTGATGTTGCGCTTTTACAAAGTGATCTTGACAAGTTGTACCTTTGGTGCGAGAGTAATTTTCTGTCCCTTAACCTTAACAAATGTGTTTCTATGTCCTTCTCAAAGTCTTTGTCACTCATTCCATCGTCATATAATATTTCTAATTTTCCCCTAGTGGCCGTTAGTGAAATTAAGGATCTTGGTGTTGTTTTTGATTCTTGTTTTTCTTTTCGTGCACACTTTGACTTTCTTATTCCTAAGGCATATTCTATGCTTGCCTTCATAAGGCGTAATAGCTCTTCTTTTAAAGATCCATATACCTTAAAGGTTCTATATATTAGTCTGGTACGTTCTAGGTTAGAGTATGCGTCTGTTATTTGGAGCCCGTACTACGAATCCCATAAATTTCGGTTGGAGCGTGTACAAAAGTCTTTTACTAAGTACGCATTACGTTCTCTTTTTCTTAACAATAATGAGTTTCTCCCTTCATATTATGCCCGCTGTCTCTTACTTGGTCTAAAGACACTTGAAGTTAGACGAAATATATTGCCACTTTTATTTGTTTTTGATATTATTGGTGGTGCCGTTGATTGCCCTGCCCTGCTTAGTTTAGTTCAATTTAATGTTCCCTCTAGAATACTGAGGTCTTATACACCATTTTATTTAGATTTGGTACGGTCAAATTATGCAATAAATGCTCCCATTTATAGGTCTTTAAAATTATTTAATGATATAAGTTCAAATAATGATCTTGATTTTTCTCTTTCAAAAGATAGTATGAGATTGTTTTTAAATAATATTTTATAATTGTTATCATATTTGTTATTTAATGTAAGTTTTTTATATCTAGTCTGTAAGAATGTTATATTCATAGACCGAATAAATAAAATAAATAAATAAAAAATAAATAAAAAAATTTCCCATTTTATTTTAAGAATTTTGTAATTTCTAAAAATTGGCCAGTGTGGTATAGTCGGGATTCGCTAAAGTGGTATATGAATATTTCTTGTTATTTTTAACATTATTTGATTGCTGTTTATTTTTTATAAAAACTATGAGTTTGAGAACCAATGTAAATGTTATTATGAACTTTTTTCATACCTTTCAAACTTTATATTTAGTTGTATGGTTAAGTATACCACATTACCCTACTTATATGTACCACATTACCAGCCCACTTTACAAGTACTGATCAGTATATATACTACATTGTGCCACCATATATACCATATTACCTCCCAACTTTTTGAAAACAGCTTTTTTGACTTTTTTCAGATTTTGCTCAATAACTTTTTTTAATGAACATGCACACATTTTATTGAAATATATTCTTTAGCCAATACTTTAATGATTAGCATAACAAAATTTTTGCTGAAATAATATATTTGAAAAATTTTGATATAATCGGGAAATGTTTATGAATTCAGAAAGTTATCGTTAATGTGGGAAATATTGATAAAGTTGGGAAAAAAAAACAGAAAATCGTCGAAAAAATCAGTGAATGTTGATAGGTAAAATTCAAAAGTATTGCTACATCAAAATTTTTGGTTGGAATATTGTAAACATGTCGAAGAATTTTGATAAAACCGGACAATTCTGATGAAACCGGATAACTCTAATAATGTCGGCAAATATTTATAAAGTCAAAAAATGTTGCAAAGCGGAAAAATATTGGAAAAATTTGTAAACTTCAGGAAATCATAAATTGCGAAACATAGAACAAAGTCAAAAAACTGGTGTATTGAAACTCAAAAGGTTTGGGAGAAAATATTTTTGGTTCCGCCCTAAAACATACAACATACGCTGACAACTCACTCCATTTTTTGTTCACTATTACGCATACACGTAAGTATATGTTAATAAGTATGTACAGCGTGTACTTTGTTTTTTTCTTGTGATTCTTTCAGCGCTATAACGCTGTTTCTTGTCGCGTCAGTTTTCTTTGTTTTTTCTCCCTTTTCTTTTACTTCTTTTACTTCCATTTCCGTTGCCTGTCTTCTGTATAATAAAATGAAAAAATAAAAGTTTTTGCTTTGTTTCTCTTAACATGGCATGGTTATCGTTATCGATCTGCTGATTTAGTTTAAGTCTACCTTTAGAATGCTGCTCTACCTCCATTAGTTTTTTATTTTTGCCCATTATACCCGCCAATAGATGGCGCGCACTCTATGTTTTAACAGTTGTCTAGTTGTCCGCCCCCCTCACAGGCGTCTCTGCTCTCCGCTAGAAATTTATGCTTTTGTAATTTGCATATCAACAGGTATCAAGCAGTGGAATTTTCCACATTTTCTTTTGTGTGAAATTACAATAATGTGATTTTTTTCACATTTCCCCTTCTTTGTGCCTTCTTTATTGTGATAAAAATCTCAAATGTTCTTCTATTTTCTCTATCGTTCAAGGAAATGAGTTTGAAAATTGCGTAAGGTGTGGTAAGGTGAGAAGGTGAGATGATGTAGGTGGTTTGGTGGTGCTGGTATCGGCACTTAATGGTGTCACAACAAATTGGCAAGGTGTTGATTGTCTCTCTCTGTGGAATGCCTGATTTTATGTTTATAATTTATTGTCAATAATTTATGTGGATGTGATAAAAAGAATAATGACTTCCGCTTTCATATCAGTGAGGCAATGGAACATGGATCTTTATGTTTCTTGTTGTGCTTTAGGCTTTCGCTTTTGATGCAAAAACAACGAAGATTTCGCTTACTGAATTAAGGCAAAATTCATCGGAAATACATAAAATTTAATCAACTCATTTAACATCATTTTTCTAGCAAAATTCGACAAAAGAATATATAATTAAATTTGCTAGCAGGACGTATTTTGCACATCAATGTATTGCTCAATAAATTCGTCATCCATATTAAACCAAATCAACCTACATAATTTTTTTTTTTTCTTTTTGGAAATTAAACAAGATTTTGTAAGGCGTGTATACTTAAAATATATGCATAATTAGTTTTTAGATCCTGCCCACAGAATTCTCAGAATGTTCTTTTGTCATATGACAACACCAGGCATGAAAGGGTACTGGCTTAGGGTGCAAGTGCATTCAGTGATAAATTAGAGCCAGCAAATTAAATTCCGAATTCGTTGAATCATAATGTGTGATTTATTCAGAGGTCTTTTTACATCGGTAATTTTGTCACAAGTAAGTCGTGATTAACTGTTTTAGTATTTTTCTTCATTATTATTGAAAGTTTCGTCATGCAAATACTTAGTTCGTCACTGTTGGAATCTTTGGACTCTTGAAAATTTTGAAAAAGTTTAACTGTACCCGACCAAAGTTTTGTTCAGTAATGAGGCACATTTCTGTCTCAATGCCCGTTTATGAGTTGAAGGTATGATGAGCAAACTAATACCAAGCCCATAGCAGTCTTGGTATTCATTATTGAGTCTTAGTTTTAATATTGATATTGCGGGTTAGTCTTTGGCATTAAGTATTGGTCTCGATCTTAAAAAAATTTCTAAAGATTGTTGAGAATTTTAAATTTCCAAACCTTATTTTTTCAAAGCATCTATTAACTTTAAATGACCAAGACCGAATAGCAGCCTTGGTCTTGTTCATCATCGTGACTAAGACCAAGATCATAGGATTCTTGGTTTTGGTCTTGAAGTTATATTATTGTCTTGGTTTTGAAAAATTACAAAGACCAAGTCACAAGACCAATTTTACTCATCACTGAAGGCAATTCGAAGAAGTTCAAGCGCTGCCATAACATTCAGACAAAAGTGCGGTTTGGTTTGGTTTGGTTTGGTTTGGTTTGGTTTGATTTGGTTTCTTTTGGTTTGGTATGGTATGGTTTGGTTTGGTTTGGTTTGGTTTTGTTTGGTTTGGTTTGGTTTGGTTTGGTTTGGTTTGGTTTGGTTTGGTTGTGTTTGTGTTTGGTTTGGTTTGGTTTGGTTTGGTTTGGTTTGGTTTGGTTTGGTTTGGTTTGGTTTGGTTTGGTTTGGTTTGGTTTGGTTTGGTTTGGTTTGGTTTGGTTTGGTTTGGTTTGGTTTGGTTTGGTTTGGTTTGGTTTGGTTTGGTTTGGTTTGGTTTGGTTTGGTTTGGTTTGGTTTGGTTTGGTTTGGTTTGGTTTGGTTTGGTTTGGTTTGGTTTGGTTTGGTTTGGTTTGGTTTGGTTTGGTTTGGTTTGGTTTGGTTTGGTTTGGTTTGGTTTGGTTTGGTTTGGTTTGGTTTGGTTTGGTTTGGTTTGGTTTGGTTTGATTTGGTTGGTTTGGTTTGGTTTGGTTTGGTTTGGTTTGGTTTGGTTTGGTTTGGTTTGGTTTGGTTTGGTTTGGTTTGGTTTGGTTTGGTTTGGTTTGGTTTGGTTTGGTTTGGTTTGGTTTGGTTTGGTTTGGTTTGGTTTGGTTTGGTTTGGTTTAGTTTGGTTTGGTTTGGTTTGGTTTGGTTTGGTTTGGTTTGGTTTGGTTTGGTTTGGTTTGGTTTGGTTTGGTTTGGTTTGGTTTGGTTTGGTTTGGTTTGGTTTGGTTTGGTTTGGTTTGGTTTGGTTTGGTTTGGCTGGTTTGGTTTGGTTTGGTATGGTTTGGTTTGGTTTGGTTTGGTTTGGTTTGGTTTGGTTTGGTTTGGTTTGGTTTGGTCTTTGTTTTAAAAACATCAACACTTTTCAACACTGAATCCAACTGCATCCTCAGAACTATCCATATTTCTGCAGAATATCAGACCCCATGTAAAGGACGAAGTTATATTAGTAAGGTATGAAATAAATACGTATGTTAGTCAAAATAATTGGAAGGCTTTAAGGTAAGAAAAATAGGTGATGCTATGCCCCCAAAATATTTCGTTATTTGTATGAGACTGGAATAACTAATCCTCCAAGGATCATAACTCGGAAAGTAAGAGTGCTTTTGGAAAAGTTCTATAGTATATTTTGATAAGAAAGAGTATGGTTTTTCGATAAGGTTAAAAGAAAAAAAAAATCACTTCTTCTTATAAATATGCCATAAGCGGTGGTTTCCCCAACATCTTCCAGGTATATTGACAATTCTGAAGACGTAGTCGGATTCAGCTTCACGGTACAAAAGACTGCATATAAGAAATAAAGAGTTCAATCCATTTTTTTTTTTTTTTTTTTTTTTTCTTATATTTTGTGCTTGAGTTATTTACTGCCTGATATGGAAGGAAGCCCGTGATCTCAAAGACATTTGGTATCGTCAAAACGACGCCATACACCATATAGCTCGTAAAACCATGGATTTATTGCAAAAAAAAATTTGGTGAACAAATCTTCAGACATGCTGTATGATAATTTAATTCAGAAAAAAAAAATGATACGAACATCGCATACCTATACTTTCGCACTTAATTTTATATAAAAACGACATTATAATTTTAACGTGCCCAAGGATACACCTGCCTTGTGATAAATATCATTCCCCTTCCTCTGAATGCAAAAGAGCACGAATAAATACTTATAATTTATCAAAATGTCATTACAACACCATGCTCCTTTTTTTTGCCCCCTCTCCACATTGTGACACTTCCAGCGCGAAATTTAAAATTAACACAACATAAAGAGTCAACATAATCGAATCAAAATACAAAACCCATGCGCTCGCTCGTATGTCGTCTAACGCCAGCGGGAAGACAGCCAAAGTGTCTGGAAAATTGCCAAAGTATACGCCAGAGATAACCAAATAAACGAATCCATTTTGCGCTTTTATTTCTTCTTCGTTAGCTACTTGTTTTCGTCGTTGTATTCGTTTGTTCGTTTGGTTCAATCCTGTGGGTTCCCATTGCAAATTCATCGCAAAAAGGAAATCGATTTGAAATCAACACGACACAACGCATACCATTGCGGTTTAACACAAACACTTGCTGGGACGCCAGCATTAGCATTAGTAGGATAACACAGCAGCACCAGTGGTGGTAGCAGCAGAAGCAGCAGCAGAGAAAAACGTGCGGTGGTACATTTGACACTGAATTCCATTTCTCAATCAATATCTTTATTCGACCCACATAGAGTTGTGTGCTTTGAGTACTACACAAACGGAGGGATTGGCAAAAGTATTCCTAGAAATACGCAAGCTGACATATACTCGTAAATGGAGGTTGTTCTTCGAAAACAACCTACCTTAGTAATGAAATTTAATGTATTAGTTTGAACACTTTAACTTTACAATACCGAAATCATATAAGAACTAGACTTTCACGCACTGCAATCAAACCAAAAATAGACTATAACCTCATTTCTTTTTAACATGAATTCTTTCGTGGTAAATTAGAAAGCTTATTTTTAAGTTATACAAATTCTTTGCATACTTTTAGGCTTTTTTTGAACACGGTGGTGGTCATTCAAATTATTTCATACCTTTGATTATTAGAGTAGAACGGGGCAATGTCGTGCACTCAACTTTGACATGCTCGTAAAGCCGTACATCTCAAGCGAATGCGAAGAGTAAGCATCCGATCGAAAGATAATTTTGTTGGTTACATCCATGTGTAACAACATATGTGTAGCGAGAAATTGTGTTTGTGTAAGTGAAGAAAAAAAAAATGTGCACGACATTACCCCCCTCAAAATTTGTGGGGTAATGTCGTGCATTGTTTTCCGAGTATAGTAAAGGTACCAAAATGTGTGAGAAATGATAGGTAGTGGTTCTATTAGTGGAGATTTAGCATTATTATGTATTTATTCACTATTATACAAGTGTGAAGTACATAATATGTTGTGTAGAGTAGAATGGGGCAATGTCGTGCACTCAACTTTGACATGCTCGCAAAGCCGTACATCTCAAGCATCCGATCGAAAGATAATTTCATTGGTTACATCCATGTGTAACAACATTTGTGTAGCGAGAAATTGTGTTTGTGTGAGTGAATGTGCACGACATTACCCCAATGGTCGTTTTAAAGGTCAACTTCGATAACTCGGTGAAGCCCAAAATTTTTTTCGAAAACTAAATACTTCTTTTCTTTGGCAGGATATTTCGTTTCAGAAAACACTTATTTGGTATATTTTTCCGGAAGGAAAATTATTTTTCTGACCGGATAAAAAAACACTTTTATCGTCCCGAAAGCGTGCGTTTTGAAAAAAAGGTTACTCTGTAGAGACGAACTGGTGAAAATTGTTAGTATTATATGCATAAGCTCAGCAGGTCAGCAGGTCCCTACCTTACGAACAGTTGGTAAATCATTCAATTCTTTGGGCTAAAACAGCCAGTGCACGACATTACCCCCTGCACGACATTACCCCGTTCTTCTCTACTTAATAAAAATGTTGTAATTTATATGGACTGCCAATAGATAAAAATTGGCCGCATATAGAAAAAAGGCCGTGCTACATACAATATTTAGGTAAACATTTGATACTGCAAATTCCATTTTTGCAGAGAATCCAAGTACACTTCCTATGTCGTCGAGGTTAGTTAATGGGATTGAAAATGAGAGAAATCGATTAGCGGACACGCCTACCGCCCACACAAAAAAAAAATGCTTAGGAAAACTTTACAAATTTCAGGCAGATGCCAGGGATGGTCGATGAAAGCTCTGGTCAAAAGCTTAGTAATTTAGACAAAATGGAGCGGCAACCAAGCAAAACCTTCAAAATACTATACCTTATAGCCTTACTGAAGATAATTTTTTTGATTTTTATCAGTAATTTTCATAATTTTTCTTGTCCATTTCATCATATTTCTTTTTAAAAGCTATTTCCCTAGTTTTAACCACAATTTAATATCTTCTTTGTTGTCCATTAAGCTTATTACGTGGTTTTTATTATTTTCATTATAATTTTTTACATCCTACCCATGTCGAAAACTTTGCACAACACCATGAAATCCATATCTCATTCTCCTCCGACCACATCAATTGCCAGCCACAAATTCATTTTTCGAAAATATCTGCTCATGTAATCTCATAAAATGGATAAAAACGTGAATAGACGTCAGTCGCAGCAGGAGAGGACATGTATTCGTTGTAAATTCGCAACAACAAGGACTCAATGAATGATTGCTTGCATATGCTTGTGGTTGGCAGTGCGTGTGTGTGTGTGTGTAAGGATATGCTATATATGTGTGAACATGGGTGTAAATATTGGTATTTGTATTAGTTTGTTAGCTTTTGATGGGATTTCAGCCACAAGGACACGTGATGAAGTGATAAAATTTTATTACTCCTTGTCAATTTGATTTGAATGACACATTGTACTCGAACATTTCTGTATAAAGTGTTAAATCTCGATTTATTTATTTAAATAAAAAAACTTGTATAAAATCAATCATGGCAACTGCTAAGCCAACAACATTTTTGATTTTTTTTTTTTTTATCACTGACAAGATATTTGACATATTAGTTTTGGCTAAAAAGCTGATGGCATTTAACTAAATTGCAAATTGGCTGTTATTTATCACAAAGAATTTCGAATTTTTACCATTTCTCATCTATTGATAAACACTTGGGCCTGCTAAGAAATCCTATGTTTTTTAATCCTTCGGGAACGCATACAAAAATTATGTAATTAATTTTGAAATTCTGACGTAATATAGTAGAGCAATTCTGGGATTTATTTGGAAAAGTCTTCCTTACAGAACTGTGTTATTTTAGATGTTTTTTCGAGCTTTTCTTCTAATTTTCTCTTTTTATAACTCCTTAGTCGCACAAATACTGACTTAAATATAACGCAAATGAAAACATATTTTTTATAAAGTTAGTTTTAAGATACCTACTTACATTAAAATGCATAATATGCAAAAGACATATGCACTATATATAAATATATGTATGTGACTATGTAAAAAACTTTAAAATACCAAAGGAAAAACCTCATTATTACGAGTAGAATTTTACTAATTGCGAAACCACAAAAATATGTTTTTCATTATGGCTACATATGTAAATGTAAATTTTTGGTTTCAACCAATTCCATAATTTACCAATTATAATATCCATGTGGTAAATTTGCTAATTAGCTTGCAAAGTGCATATTTACACATGACAGCACTGAGAAAAAATCTACACAAAACTCTTTTATACCATGCGACTACTCGTAAATAAAGATATTGTTTTAAGGCAGAAAAAAATCGGTTTACACTCGATTTTTATCAAAAACATTAGGAACCTTATTTTACTTTCAGAAAATCACTCATTTTTAAGAAATTTTGTCAAATAAGTGGACTCATCTTAGGTTGTTTAGTTGAATCTTTTATCTTGCCAGAAGAGTGAAAAGTAGGTATATTAAGCAGTATCACAAAAAGACAGCTTGTCTGAAAATAACGAAAAAAAAAAATGTTTTCTTTTGACCTCTAAATATGTAGGGTCAGATTATTTTACAATGAATACCAAGAACGCGTCATAAAGTTAAAGCCCGTAAAAAATACAAAAGGTTTCTTCAAACTATTGAAATTGAACAAACTACAGCGAAACTAAAACTTCAGTACAAAATATTCAAGACGAGTATTGAAAAAACGGAAACAGAGTCCCAAAATAATGCATTATTCTTTTTATCCCTACACCCAGGGTATATTCACTTTGTCCTTCCGTTTGTAACGCAGAGAAGGAGGTGTGGCAGATATAGAAAAGTATGTATATTCTTGATCAGCTTCACCTCGATATAGCCATGTCTGTCTGGCTGGCTGGCTGTGTGTGGAAATACATTTTTTCAAAAAACTAAGCAAGGTAATCCAATGAAACTTAATACACTACCTTTATCGTAGAAGTTAGCTCATGGGATTAAAGATGATCAAAATTAGTCAACGGACACGGCTACCGCCGACTATACAAAAAATATTTTCAAAATGTAGCCTTAAGAGTATTTTTCACGACAATGCAACCGAAATACACATTAATACTACGAATTGAAAGCGCAAGAGTGTGTTGTACCTCCCATATATGGAAAAGTTCAAAACGCTATACTGAAAGCGATTTTCGAGATAATGAAACTAACTTTTACTCAGACACTAAGAACTAAAAATGCAAGCTGTGAGCAAAAACTGTGCAAAATCGAACAAGAGGGCGTGGCACCTCCCATATATGCAAAATTTCAAAATGCTTAACTGATAGAGTTTTTTGAGATAATTTCACACAAATACTAAAGACTATAAATGCACGCTCTGTGCTAAAGCCAGACAAACTCGAAGAAAAAGCTGTACTACAAACGTTTTTTGAGATAATCGACCAAGTTTCACTCAGACACTGAGAACAGCAAGATCTGAACAAAACTGGCTGAACTCGGACAAGAGGGCGTGGCACTTTCCATATAAGCAACATTTTCAAAATACTTCAGTATAGGGTATTTAATTTTTGGCCAGGCCAAAGGTTGCACTCTTACTAGTTTTTGATTGAATTTTTCCACAATCAATCTATATTTATATTCAATTTAAAAAGTTTTATTTACTGAATAGAGTAGTGAAAGACGCGAACAAAATTTGAACACCTTTGGTAATCTCCATTCGCAAAAATGGTGGGCTTTAAGTCAACTGGAAAATTTCATAGGAGAAGAAAGTCACATGGGGTGGGTTTTGGGGGTTCGAACCCCGTCAGAAAGATCTTTTTCCCATATAAATCACATATGAATTGAAAATATGGAAATAAAATTATATTAATCTACATACTTCTTCTGATTTAGAGATTTCGAAAGGACCACTTTTCAGTTTGTGTACAAAGTTTAAAAGCACATACTTACATTAGTTGTTAATATCTCGTTGGCAAAAGCAGAAGAGTTTCAAAAAACTTTTTTTTAAAGGAGGAATACTATTCAATTTGTTTTAAAAACTTGAAATGATGCAAAAAAATAAGCCATTCTTAAGATGCCTGAAGCACTCTTTAGCAAACCTTATTATATCACTTGCGAAAAGAGGGCTAAAAGCAGTTAAAGAAAATGAGGCTTTTTAGTGTCAGTTATTTAAGTAAAACATCTTATAACACTTGTCATTAAAAAGACTAAATTTTCAAAGGTAAGTAAAACATTTAACTGGGCTGACTGGGATTATGATTCCCTCGACTAGGTTCAGGATAAACTTTACGTATATAATATCCGTCTACGTTTTCATATTTTGAAGAGTAAGGCAAAAAATATATATATTTAATTTTTCCTTGAACTTTTCACGAAAATGCGATTTTTTCGAAAATAAGTTTTTGGAAGTGTAGTCTTACCCACACACTTATGTCTGTATATAAAATATAAATGTTGCCTGTATGATAACCGAAAATTATGCTAACGTACAACTAAATACAGGACATTTATAGTCAAATGTGCGAAATTGCATTATATATGCGAACTTTATACATATGTATATGGCTTTGCAATACAACACAAATTGCAACAAAATCGTTTACATAGCAAAGTAAACAAAATCTACATACATATGCATGTAAACACACATACATTAATAATAATAACCAAAATGTGTTAAATATCAGAACACTTTGTATTTATATGTAAATTATGGGTTTTTTTCCCATGGAGTGCATTAGCGAAAATCGTCAACATTACATAAAGAATAAAATATAAAATGTAAATGCATTAACATTTTCTGGGAAATTATGAATGCAAATTCAACAGCGTAAAAACATTTTTGTAACGCCAAATTGTCGGACATAAAATTTGTATATCCACAGAAATCCAATATCAACACAGAAATTTTATCTTTATTTTGGCTACAATCCAGATATGATGGAATGAAAAGACAAAAAAATATAATATTAAATTATAGTTTAGTATGAAAAGAAAAACTAGTAAGGGTGTAACGTTTGGCCTGGCCAAAAAATAAATACCCTACACTGCAGTATTTTGAAGCTTTTGCTTATAAAGTAGATGCCACGCCCTCTTGGCCGAGTTCGTCTAGTTTAAGCTTAGAGGGTGCATTTATAGTCTTTAGTATTTGAGTGAAATTTAGTTCGATTATCTCAAACAACTCTTTCAGTATAACATTTTGAAACTTTTGCTTATATGGGTGGTGCCACGCCCCATTGTCTGAATTCACCCAATTCTTGTTGAGATCTTTCATTTATAATTTTTAGTATCTGAGTCAAATTTGGTTCGAATATATCAAGAAACGTTTTCAGTATAGCGTTTTGAAGCTTTTGCTTATATGGAAGGTGCCACGCCCTCTTGTCCTTGTTTTTTTTTTTTTGAACTTGCGCTTACAACTCCTAGTATTTATGTGTATTTTGGTTGCATTTTCGTGAAAAATACTCCTAAAATTCCATTTTGAATATATTTTTTGTATCGGCGGTAGGCGTGTCCGTTGACCGATTTCACTCATTTTCAATCCTCCGAGCTAACTTTTACGACGGAGGCTGTGCATCAAATTTCATTGAATTATCTTGCTTAGTTTTCCCAAAAAGTGTATTTCCACACACAGGCAGCCAGCCAGCCAGCCAGACTGACGGACATGGCTATATCGACTCAGGAGGTGACGCTGATCAAGAATATATATACTTTTCTATATCTGCCACGCCTCCTTCTGTGCGTTACAAACGGAAGGACAAAGTGAATATACCCTGGGTGTAGGGTATAAAAACTACACATTTACAAATATACTATAGTATATGGGATTTTAGTTTCAGGAAAAAAACATAATACAGTAAAGGTCATCAAATAAATATAAATAAAAAGTTGCATTTGGCAATGATACAATATTAAATGTTCATTGTCTTAAATATTAAAGCAAATGTTGAATTTGTGAAAAACCTTTCAGTTGGGTTACTTTGAAATCTTAAAATAATAGCCCAGCCAAATCAAAATTTTGAAAAATTTCCAAAAAATTGCATATATTCCGACAGTTATACTTACTATGCAACACAAAATTCTGAGATTACAATAACTTTTTTGGATTAACGTAAGGTCACTGATTTTGAATCTGGTAACCATTTTTTTCTATTAGGCCTGGATCGCCACAAATGGAGTGTTTGTTTTAAATGGACTTTTTCTCAAATCCCAAACATTAGAGCATGCCCAGTGGACACAGAAATGCAAGAGGGCTTTGCTGAGCATATCACATTGCTAAGTCTTGAACCAAATATGCGTGAAACACCAACAAAATGACTGGCGGTTCAATCATTTGCAGCGAAATTGGTGAAAGAACTTCGGTTTATTGAACGCAGAAGAGCGTTGAAACGCAGTCATCTCCAAACTGAAAGTACCAGCGATCCCGCTACATCGAAAACATGTACGGACTAGTCGAACCAACTGACAGATATCTGAGCAGTAATGCTCCTAACGGCCTCCCGACGAGAGGAGTTTTTCCTGGTTTAAGTCTCGCACGAAGGCTTTGGACGTTTCAACTCCTCGTTAAAAGAAAAAAAAAAATTGGACAAAAATTGATATTCGTAAAATTCTTATAAAACCAATTTAAACATTCTGACGATTAAGAGATTAGGCGCGATAAAGTTCGCTTGGTCTCCTAATTATCTTATCGGGCAGTTAAGAAACTCCTTTTTGAGAGTTTGGCTATAGCATGTAAACGGTCCAGAAAAATAGTAAAGTTTTTTCGATGAAAGTGCGTCCCATAGAAAAACAATAAGGGTCACCGAAGACGTCAAACATATAGGATGTACCAGTTTTAATATATAGGGTTCCAAATTCAAAACTTTGACCTAAGGCAAAAAACGTAGCATCACCACAATATTTTAATGAATAACAAATTATGTTTCGGTATGAATGAGTTCTCGTTAATTTTTTTTTTTTTTTTTGTAATTAAAGGTCGCTGATTCCAAATCTGATACTCATTACTTTTTATCGGGTCTAACATCGCCACAAATGTGATGTTTAACACCTTTTTTGGAGTGAAATTGATATGCCCAAAAGTCTGTTAAAATTAATTTCCACATTCTTGAAGATTAAAAGGAAGTTGGGCGTAATGATTCAGTAACTTTTAATTTTTTTTTTACTCAATAAACAATTCCCTTGAAATCCCTAATTATCTTTTTGGGGCATTTAAGAAAACCATTTTTGAAAACCTGATCATGGCAAGTAGACGGTTCAGAATCAAATGGTATTAGTAACAAGTGGGGAAGCATCTTTTCAATACGGGGCTAGTCCAGGACGAATTCTGTAGATTCTGTAATGAAGAATATGAAACAGCAGAACATATTTTATGTCACTGTGACAGTCTAGCAAGACACAGATTTCGTTTCTTCTCTATCGATTACCCTTTTACTTCTAAGGTAGGCGCATTTCCCCCAAGGGACATAATGGCATTTTTTCTAATTCTAATTCTAGTAACAAAATTCAACAATTTTAAAAATCGAAAATAGGTGCCCCACCCTGAAAACAGGTCAAAAAACCTTATTTTTGTAAATGGCAGAGCAAATTAAAAACAGTCCTTCTAATTTATTTAACGGTGCTGAATCCGAATTCAGTCTTGGAATTGCTCTATTACGTATGGTTTTTGAGATATTTTAGGCTAAAAGTTCAAAAATACGATTTTTGAGGTTATATAGAGGAAGCGAAGGGAATATTATTTTTCACACCATGGTGTAATTTTCAAATGATCATAACTTTTTAAGAAAAAACCATATTTGACCAATTTATAGCTTATTTTGAAGACGAAAAATACTACTTAGCGATGTTTTTAGCAGAAGAGAGCAAAACCCCAAAAATTATGTTTTGAACTTACGTCAAAATATCTCAAAAACCATACGTAATGGAGCAATTTCGAGAATGGATTCGGATTCAGCACTGATATATGCATCGGAAATTAAAATTTTTGTTTTGTTTTTTACAAAAATACCATTTCTCGACCTTTTTTGAAGTCGGGCATCATGGGTTTCGCAAGTCTATAATTGAATGACCGATTTCGAAAGGGTCAAATCTACGAACTTTTTGATATTGACTTTTTCACGTTTTTACATGTAATCAACACAATCAATTTCGAAAAGGTCACATCTCCTGACCTTAAAATATCAAAAATATAATAAAGTTACCATCAAAATATTTGTGTAATTTTCGATTGATAGTTGGCTCCAGAATACAACTCAAAAATAAATTTTATGAAAATGTACTAAGTATTTTAGAAAATTATCAGTTTTTTTCGTTTCCTGAAAACTTTTGAAATTTTGAGATGTGACCTTTTTGAAATTCGTCATTCAATTAAGCCCCGTTCCAGAAAATCGTGCCCGGATTCACTACTTCTGTTTTCGAGAAAATTTGATTTTTTTTTATTGTCGATTTTTGAATCGTTTTTGTATAAATTTTTAAACTAAGTAGCATTCAAGTGTGCTTGAGAACGAAAAACTATTTTCCAAAATAAGCTATACAAAAAATAATTCAAATTAAAACATAAAATATTACAACTAGGTACTTAAGCTTAAGTATAGCAACATCATAAACTCTATAGTTTCGAAAGTTATAAACGGGAAAAAGGTAATAAAATTATATGTAGCACGTGTTTGCAATATTTATTTACGTGCTTCTGCTACATGTTGGCTCCCATCAGTAAAACAACAACGATGCTAACGAAAATAATTTCACTCTAAATTGAATTTTTTCATCACAAAACCCCTTAAAGTACTTACTTTGCACTAATATAAGTGCAAAGGATTCCACTAGATTATATTTCCTACACTTTAGTTTGAAGCGAAAAATACCAAAATGAAATAAAAGGGGAAAATGCTTTTCTAATTGAATTAAGCTATTTATTTACGGACAATTGAATCCTTTCGCCTGTTCCCCCAAGTATTTCCTTTTTATCCATTTAGCGTTTTTCCTCTTTATAATTTTTTTTTTATTTTTTATTTTTATCTCCATGCCTTGAGCTATTAACGGAATTTTATTTTTTCAATAAGTTAAAAAAATTCTTTATGGACTTTGTGTTTTTTTCCCTTTTTCATTTTTTCTATTTTAATGTTGACCTTCCCGACCACGGTACATTCAAGTCCATTTATTGTTGGGTTGTGAATTACGTTGTGCCAGCGCGTAGAGAGCGAGTATCATTTATGACTTCCACTTCCTCGCATTTATTTCATGATTTTATCTCTTTCGATTTGTAAATAAAAATTCTTTTCATATGCGCCATATGAATCCAAAGTGAAAATGGATGCTTTTTCATAGAACACATTTTATTTTTAAATCTGAATGTTGGGTACTTTTCATTCGAAATTGGGTTGCTTACGCAAAATTTAAGTAAAATGCTTGGATTTGTTTTATTTCAAAGTTCTTGAATTTCAATGATTTTTTAACATACATAAGTATATTCTTAGAATGATATACCTTTGGTTATAAGCAACTCTAACGCTTAAGTGGAAACTGACAAAATATTGAGAAAGATTTTTTATAAGACGATAAGGCGCGAAAAAAAACCGCAAGTTTTGCGACGACCATATAATTCAGCACAAGCTTTAGCATAAAAATATATAGAATTCACCGAATCATTGGGCCAAAAAGGTCATATCTGCATAAGATGGTCCAAAAATAAACAGAAACGCTCATATAAGTTTCAATCATTTGGGAACTGTCGTTGAAAAAGCTCAAGTAATAAAGTTTAATACTATAAGATCCTGTTATACCGTAATAAGTTTCTTGCCAAGGACTAAAACACCATTTGAGCCACGAAATACAATAAAAAAACTGATGTTGTAAGACGCGGCGCATATTTAAAACTCCCTGAATAAGGTAGTAAAAGCCACTTGTCAAATATTAAAACACCTCGCCACCATAGTACAAGAAACGGCAGAGCCCAGAAAACTGCGTACAATTAATGAAATTAAACATAAGAGTCCCGAAAAAAAAATTCAATCAAAAACCGTCCAATCGAAAACAAGACCACTTGACCACCTTGACTGCTACAGATGACCAGCAAAGAACATTCATTCGCATTTAGGATGAGAAAAATTAGCCTTGGTCTTGAGTCTTTTTCTTGGACTTGGTAATTTTTCGAGACCAAGACGCTGCACAGTGTGAGATTTTGCCAATCTAGGACGTCAAAATGAAAAAAAAAAAACAATGTGCTTGAAAATCGAACATATTTTGTAATTTGTTAAAAAAGACCCCAATTGTTACGAAAATAAGCACAAAAGAGAATAAAAGAAATGTCATTGCCATGATAACAGCTATCAAACACGTACTATTGAACAGCATGCAAAAACAAATTTTCAAGCTTGCATCGATAACAAAACTTTGAGCGATCAAATTGAAGTTGTGCGCGTTTGTTTTTTGGCAAAAAGTTTTTTGCATTAAAGGTCAATACTTTCACAAAAAATTTTTGCTATACACAACCATTACATTTGCTTTTAAGTATTTTAATCAAATTATTTTATAATCAGCTAAAGGTAAGACAAAATTTCAAAAATATTGAATCTTTCATAGACTATAACTTACAAGTTGGGCGTAGTTAGGCTATGAAAAAGCATACAGGATGAGCATACATACTCATAGAATAGACTTAAAAAATAAAATCTTGCCCATTTTTTGCCCAAAGGCTACTTTTTTTTACAATGACTGCAGTGTTATAATGAACAATTGCACTAAAAACATAAAAAAACAAAATGTGTGTTATCTTTTTACTTACTCCCATTTTTTGACAGTAGTATTCAGTTACCACTGAAATGGTAAATACAAATTTTCAAGTTGATATCTTCATTACAACCAATTTTTTTAAATTTTTTTTTTACAAAAAAAAGCCACATTTGTATGGTAGGTGCAAGTAGATTTTGTCCATCTCTAAACCAAACCTCCGCATAAAGAATTAAAGCACATATACAAAATTTCAACTCGATATCTTTGAAACTACGGCTATAATTGAATTTTGAAGTCCTAGATTGGCAAAATCTCACACTGTGCGCTGATATCTTTGGAAGACCTAGACAAAGACTGCTTTTCAGTCTTGGTTATTTATAGCTAATAGGTGTTTCACGCTCGCTTCGATGATAAAATCATCTTTCAATTTAAAATTTGGCATCTAAAAAACCCAACTGTTTTGGAAAAATAAGGTTCCGAAATATTGAATACTCAATAATTCCTAGAAATTTTTTCAAGACCAAGACTCAATATTAAAACCAAGACCGAGACTAAGACTGAATGTCCAACATCAAGACCAAGACTGCTACAATCTTGGTCTTGGTCTTGGACTGCCATGATCTTGGTCTTGGTCTTGGTTTGCTCATCACTAGAAAAAACATTTTTTCTTTTTTAAAGTCGATTTGGGGCTAAAGTGATAAGATTGGAAATATTTCCCCGAGATCAAGAATGATCTGCAATTGCTGCTGTCTAACTCCTTTTTAGTTTGATGCTGCATATATCAATAAATTTTATCATTCCTACGTGAACTCATAAGAAATCCATTCCTCCGCGTGTCTTGGTGTGCTCTAATTTCAACCAAAATGTAGCAAAATCAAAATGCTCTTTTAACGCTACGCATCACTCTACAAAACCTCTATCAAAGTGGAGCAAACACATTTGATGCTGTTTGCATATGTTGAATCCGTGTTGCATTTGTTCCCTTGATGTTCTGTTCGTACGTATAATTTTCGTAATCTACAACAATTGCATGCTTCTCTCATTAATTTTGCTCATCATCATCATCATCATCATCATCATCATGGAAATCATTGTCTTCTTGTAAATAGAGAAAGTAAGGAAAACACGTGCTGCTCCTTAATTCGGTGCAGTTGTTTGTTTTCCCTTACAAATTGTGTTGACAGGAGCTCTTCATCATCATCAGTAGCAACTATAACAATAACAACAACAACAACAACAACAACGAGAACAAAAGCAGCATCATGAGCGAAACGACAGCAGCAATCAAACAAATAACAAACACGTATTATGCACCGTGTTTTTTAGTGTAGACAATAGAAAATTATCGATAAAGGCATTATGACATTTGTTTTTATTTTTCATTTTGCAAAATTTTCATTTTCGTTGCATTCATCTACTGAGCACGCCTTCGCAAAATGAAGCAACATGTTTTCAATTTTATTCGTATCAGCACAATCGTGCTACTTATTGTTCCCTAAGTCTCCAAATTCTCTATTTGGGCAATTGATGCAGCCGAGAATAGCTGTGTCTTCCGTAAATGTCATTATGCTTGAGTTTGCTGGAATGTCTGGTGCATATATCACGAGCAAGGTAGATCCAGAAAATTCTTGCTTCGTATGGGATGTCATTTGTAACAAATTCTTGGCGCTTTACTTGAAATATTAAATTTTGAAGACATGGCTACAAAATTTTATGAAAATTATATGGAAATAAGCACTTTAATTTAAATAAAAGACCCATCAACGCAGTCGAAAAAAAGTTGGCAGCTCAGCCATCTTTGAGCTCAAAACCTTTCCTTTTCTGTTTCATCTGTTCTAGAGTTTTTAATGAACCAAACTGATAATATATTATAATGTTTTGTCCAATGATTTTCAAGGGCAGTGACTTCACAATATAACTTATGCAGACATGAAAGAATAGCAGTCTTGGTCTTGGTCTTGGTTTTGATATTGAGTCTTGGTCTTGAAAAAATTTACAGAAATATTGACCATAGCAGTCTAGGTCTTGGTCTTGCAAAAATATCAGCGTCTCGGTCTTGCAAAATTACCAAGACCAAGAACAAGACTCAAGACCCAGACTACTTTTGCTCATCACTATATGTACCCGAAAAATGACTATTTCGCTTATTTTTGAAGAAAGAATTTTTGTATTTTGTACCCCCTATATCATCATGTAATAATACTGTTTCCCTTGAAAATGAGCATATGAATAGTTTCATACAACGTTTCTTTCAAAAATCATCATAATACCCAAAGACGGCGTTATTTTAGCCGTTATATAAGATTTCTTGATGTCATCTTAAAATTATCATAAACTTCCCCAAAAAAAATCGTAAGTGATCGTTTACTACTTCTTTTCTTCAAAATAGATGCTATAAGTATTGAAACTATAAAATATATAGTGCAGCCTGTATATAACTTCAAAACATTGCCTAAATAAGAATTTTTTTAGTCTACATAACCCCAAATATCTCGAAATCTCAACGATATGAGCAAATACTGAGCTCGAAATCGGATTCTATACAGTCTTTTTTAGATTGAATTCATTTTGTATGATATGGATCTCTCCCAACTTATGTTAACTGAAGCCCTTTCTATGAAAGGAAAGGTGTTACCTTTGGCCTGGCCAAACATTAAATACACTACACTATAATATTTTGAAAATTTTGCTTTTACAGGAGATACCACGACTTCTTGTCAGAATTCACATAGCTTTTGCTCAGAATGATATTTGATTGGGTTATCTCAAAAAACATTTTCAATAAATCATTTAGAAGCTTTTGCTTATATGGGAGGTGCCACGTCCTCTTATCCGAGTTTACTTAGTTTTTGCTCAGAGCTTGCGCTTACCGTAGCTAGTATCTATGTGTATTTTGTTTGCATTGACGTGCATTGTCGTCCTTTGATCGGACGGACAGATATTCAAACAGACAGATGGGCATGGCTATATCAACTCAGGAGGTGACATTGATCAGGAACATAATTAAACGTCAGTTGACCGATTACAGCGAAATAATTGTTTTTATACCCTACACCCAGGGTATATTCACTTTGTCCTTCCGTTTGTAACGCAGAGAAGGAGGCGTGGCAGACATGGAAAAGTATATATATTCTTGATCAGCGTCACCTCCTGAGTCGATATAGCCATGTCCGTCTGTCTGGCTGGCTGGCTGGCTGGGTGGCTGGCTGGCTGGCTGTTGAAATACACAAATGCTTAAAAACGCTATACTGAAAGCGTTTTTTGAAATATTCGAATCAAATTTGACTCAGACACTAACAATCATAAATGAAAGCTCTCAACAAAAATTGGGTGAAATCGGACAAGGGGGCGTGGTACCTCCCACATAAGCAAAAGTTTCAAAATGCTATACTGAAACAGTTTCTTGAGATAATCGAACCAAGCTTCACTCAAATACTAAATACTATAAATGCACGCTCTAAGCTAAAACTAGACGAACTCGGTCAAGAGGGCGTGGCACCTCCTATATAAGCAAAAGCTTCAAAACGCTTTACTGAAAAAGTTTTTCACTCAGACACTAAAAACTATAAATGCAAGCGCTGAACAAAAACTGGGTGACCTCGGACAAGAGGGCGTAGCAACTCCCATATGAGCAAAATTTTAAAAATACTGCAGTGTAGGGTATTTATTGTTGGGCAGGCCAAAGGTTGCACTCTTACTAGTTAAAGTTTGTATTGCTTTGTTGTAACAAAACATTGCACCTGAGGGGGTCTAAAATGTACTCCTGAGGAGTTATAGCGTTAAAACTTTTTTTTTTGACTTGTTTCAGAAAACAATATGTCTTGGGTTACCCAAACGTTTTAGAGAAAACCTTTTTGAAGAAAACTTGTAGCTAATTGTATGAGCTTTCTAAAAGTGTATTTGGCTTATAAAACTTAGAAGGATTTCGCAAAGTTCTGCATTTTCAAACTTGATATTTAAAATTTTTTAAATTTTGTTTTCCTTTTGTTTTGACTTTGGCAGCCATTTTAGCACGGAAAAGGTCCAATAAACATACCTTTTTATACCCTACACCCAGGGTATATTCACTTTGTCCTTCCGTTTGTAACGCAGAGAAGGAGGCGTGGCAGGTATAGAAAAGTATATATATTCTTGATCAGCGTCACCTCCTGAGTCGATATAGCCATGTGCGTCTGTCTGGCTGGCTGGGTGGCTGGCTGGGTGGCTGGCTGGGTGGCTGGCTGTGTGTTGAAATACACTTTTTGGGAAAACTGAGCAAGATAATTCAATGAAATTTGGTACACTGCCTTCGTCGTCAAAGTTAGCTCGGGGGATTGAAAATGAGCAAAATCGGTCAACGGACACGCCTACCGCCCATACAAAAATTATATTCAAAATGCAATTTTAGGAGTATTTTTCACGACAATGCAACCACAATACATATAAGTACTACGAATTGTAAGCGCAAGCTCTGATAAAAAACTGAGCGAATTCGGACAAGAGGGCGTAGCACCTCCCATATAAGCAAAAGCTTCAAAACGCTATACTGAAAGCGTTTTTTGAGATATTCGAACCAACTTTGACTCAGACACTAAAAATTATAAATGAAAGCTCTCAGCAAAAATTGGTTGAAATCGTAAAAGGGGGCGTGGCACCTCCCATATAAGCAAAAGTTTCAAAATGCTATACTGAAAAAGTTTTTTGAGATAATCCAACTAAATTTCACTCTGACACTAAAAACTATAAATGCAAGCTCTGAACAAAAACTAGGTGTACTCGGACAAGAGGGCGTGGCACCTCCCATTTAAGCAAAAGCTTCAAAACGCTATACTGAAAGCGTTTTTTGAGATATTCGAACCAAATTTGACTCAGACACTAAGAATTATAAATGAAAGCTCTCAGCAAAAATTGGTTGAAATCGTACAAGGGGGCGTGGCACCTCCCATATAAGCAAACGATTCAAAATGCTATACTGAAAGAGTTTTTTGAGATAATCCAACTAAATTTCACTCTGACAATAAAAACTATAAATGCAAGCTCTGAACAAAAACTGGGTGTACTCGGACAAGAGGGAGTGGCACCTCCCATATAAGCAAAATTTTCAAAATACTGCAGTGTAGGGTATTTATTTTTTGGCCAGGCCAAAATTTACACCCTTACTAGTTATAATTATTTTATTTTTTTTTTTGAAATTCTCGTTAAATTTCAATTTTTTGACTTTTTCAACATAATTTTTCTGTCATTTTGTTCTCTTCCAAGACAACATGTTTTATCGACTATTCCATTTCTATCACACTTTATATCGCTTGTTCAGTTAAACGTTGAATAACGCCTGATAGCTCCTGCTACCTTAAAAAAGTATTTAGTTGATTTGTTTTCTTTTTTTTAAGACTCTTATGCTTAGGCAAATACAATAAAAATCCAATTTAAAAAGTTTTAAAAGCTGTTTAGCTTTCATTTTTCCCAACTGTTGCTTAAAAGCTACTTTTCTGATTAATTTCTGCAATAAGTTGCTTTCAAAAAACTACTTTGACAAAACGTCCCACTTTGTTATTTTAAATGTGAAAACCTCGTAAATAAATGCGTAATTTAACATGTGTATATGTGTATGTGTTTTATACATTTGTAGCCTATTTTAGCTGGTGACTACCTTTTCCTACATTTCATCTCTGGCGAACTTTTAACTGCAATAAAGTACCAACTGAAGCGGAAGCACTTAAGCACCAACATTTGACTTTATTTATTTGCTCCCATTTTTATTTGCCTGACTCGCAGGCGCAGTTTGCTAACATTCCCACTGCACTGACGAACTGACTGACGGACTGACTGCCTGCCTGCATTGGACTCCGCCACATAGTTTAGAAATGTTACCATGTAACACTAACGACGACGCTTTTGCTACAATGTGTCAGTGTTGCGTTGTCGCTCATTTCTCATGTCGCATTTGTCGTTATCCAGGTTCTCTTTTAGTTACCGGCGTTGTCGTTTCACTTACACTCTATATATATGTATGTATATGTATAAGTGAAGAATTTTTGCCTGCGGACAGACACCGTGCAAAATGGTACACAATTTTCAAAAGTCATAAATTCTAAAGGATAACAAAGCAAACGAAAAGACAACATAAGGGGCATGCAACAAAAAAAGCACAAATAAAACGTGTTTTTATTGTGTTTTCAAACACGTTACTGCTGCTCCTTTTTATTGTCATTGGTTTTATTTGTTTAAGGCAACAACAACAACAACAAAATAATTACTTAGAGCACTAAAATGTGACACAGTTTCTTTAGAACAAAAAAAAAAAACAGAGAGAAAAATCAACGATTTACTCGAAAGCACTGAAAAAAGGACAATTCTTAGCAAAACAACAAATCGTACAAAATGTCCTTTTTGCATCACAAATGAATTGCAAACGAGTTGAGAGATGTGAAATAAAAATGTATTTGCTCTTCATTTGATATGCGTGAATGCGTTGTTAACAAGAAACGGAAATTCTTGCTAACGGATAAAAATGAATAAATTATGGAAAAGCTTAAGGACTTATTTAGTACTCAAGTGCTGAATATTACTTCTTTAATGAATTTTACTCGACCAGAGTGTACATAATTTGCTGATTTGCTTGTGAGTTGCACGAATTGTGTCATATCTGGATCTTAAGTAAAAACCCTCCTCCTTCCTTTGGAGCATAGAACTTCTACAAATACCCTTCATCACACGACATAATATTTATGCAGATTCACTTACTTCTAGTTTCAGCGATCATCTCTACAATGCTTTCGGACAATTGCGTTTGAAGCTTACTTGAAGGTTCTCTTTTATGCTTAATGGCAGACTCGCTTGTTTTGTATGGAAAAAAAAACTTATCGGCATCTGATTAGCAATTCGATGTTGTAGATGATCCAAGGACCCAATTTTCAAAATTTGCGGAGATTTAGTAGGCATATGTCATCAAAAATCACCTGAAAACGCAAACGGTAAGTGATAAGCAAAATTAATCTAAGTTTTTTTCTTGGTCTTGATAATTTTTCGACCAAGACGCTGATATAATTTCAATATCATGACCAGGACTGCTATGTCTGCTTGGTCTTGGTCACGATAATCGTCAAGACCAAGACTGCTTTTCAGTTTTCACCCCTCTCAGGCAAAAAATCATCATTCGATTCAAAAGTTAGCATCTTCAAAACCCAACTGCTTTGGAAAAATGAGTTTTGGAATTTCTGAAATCTCACCAATCTTCAGAAGATTTTTCAGGACAAAGACCGAGATCAAGACTTAATGCCCAAGATGAAGACTCAATGTAAAAGACCAAGACAACAAACAACCTAGGCGACCTAATTTTTTAGCTTTTGGAACAGATGATGATTTACATTATTAGCTACCAACAATGAAAATACATTGATGGTCGGAGCTTACTGTTCAGTGTTTTTGAGTAAAACAACAATAAAAACACAAAAACCAGGCAAAAATACACATAAATAAAAAAACTAAAAAATGTATCGGAAGGCTGGTTTGCGTTACTAGTTTCGGGACCCACCACAGGTCAAAATTGACTATAATAAGTCAACCACCCAACATACATAGATCTGAACACATTTCATTATGTACGGCAATTATGAGGTAAGTTCAGTGGATCCTAGATGTTATTTCGGTTGATGCTAGTAAAAGTACATAGTATTTTAGAACAAAATTTCCATATTGTTACAGATGCAAGACGAGCTATAGGAGGAACTGGAACATAACCAAATCAAGATAATGCAGCGTACTCAAAATCTAGAGCCATCAAATGATGATTTAAGGAGTATTTATACATTAAAAACATTACAGGCCAATTGTAAGTCCAAAAAGAGTGAAGATGAAATTCATGAAATTGCTTGAGAACTTGGACTAGACGAATATTATACATCTCTAAGTGGTACAACAACGAAGGTCTTTTCAAAAAGATTGCCGAATCGACAGTGAAAATTGCTGGAATATTATGAATTGTCTTCATCAGTTCGAACATTTTATTATCGTCTTCGAGCATTTTCATATATTCATCTTATACATCTCATAGGGGGTCATACTTACGTTGTGTAATAATAATGCGATTTTCCCAACAACTGTGTGCGTGATCCAAGAAAAATCGGCGCTACTCCTTCTATCCTTGAACCCACTAACCAAACTCCTTTTCATACAAATCAACACGGTGGATTGCATGTAAAGAGGTTGCGTCCAGAAAGAAAATGCTTCATAGTTTTAGGATTATTTTTTATTTAGTTATTATTTATTTACGTATTTAATACTAGAAAAATTTTCATTTCAGTAGGTAATTAAACAAGCTCCTAAGATTATGCAATTTTTTTAAAGATAATGCTGTGGCAATGACATTTAGAAAGTCGCCCATATGTTCATAACTTCGAGAGTGATTTGTTAATGACGTTAGGAAATCCTCCATTAAAGCAAGGGTGTCAGCGTATAACAAAAGTGAGCTAGTTTTGGCTCGCTTGCAACAAACACAATATTTCAATATATTCCAAATTTCTCGGAGCTACAACACTCATAAAAATTGTTTTTGGTTTTCCTTTTTTTTTTGGCGCGTTTACAACAACCCAATGCAATATGGGAAATTTGAGCATGTTTTCTGGCCAAAAGTACAAAACTAAAGATAATGAGCTGAAATCTCGTGGAAACTTTTCTAAGAGTGTAGAGAACAATATATTTTAAAATTGGTCAAATTTTTCAACCTCTTTTCAAAGGAATTGTTACAAGACACTTTTTACTAAAACTTTCATTCATTTATATTCATATTTTTTAATAACAAAAAAATTACAGAGATCTAAAAGTATATTATATTAAAAACTAATGTTTTCAAAAATTACATAAACTGAGCTAATTTAAAAACATAAGAAAACATTGCGGAGATTCCTGAAAACGTGTAAAAGTCTCGAAAACCTCGTGACCTCGAGGCTTTAACACATTTTCAGGAATCGCCTTATTATAAATTCATGAGTAAAATACATATTAAAATTTATTAAAATTTATGTTTTAATTTTTTATTTTCCAATATATTCTCGAATTATGTGACTATGAACGTACAATTATCATTACTTTCAGTTTCATCTTCATTTTCTATTGGTTTGCTTAAATTATCTTCCTTATTATTTTCTACGCATCTTAATAAATTTATGACTTCTAGTGGAAGTGGCACTCGCTTTCGTTCTATGAAAAACGTCAGAAAGACTTATTATTTTGTCACATTTGCGAGCGTGATGCAGGGCGTTAGGAAATAACGCCCAAGGAAATAACGCCCAAAAAAAAAACGAAATAACGCCCAAATTATTTTCATATAAATTTGGGCGATAATCATTTTGGAAATGATTTTTTTTGGGCGTTATTTCCTTTTTTTTTAAAAAACGAAATAACGCCCAAAAAAAAAACGAAATAACGCCCAAAAAATAAAATGACGTAATAACGCCCAAAATAAAAAACGAAATAACGCCCAAAAAAATGAAATAACGCCCAAAATCAAAAACGAAATAACGCCCAAATTATTTTCATATAAATTTGGGCGATAATCATTTTGGAAATAACGCCCAAAATTTATTTGTATGAAAATAATTTGGGCGTTATTTCGTTTTTCGTTTTTGGGCGTTATTTCATTTTTTAAAAATAAAACGAAATAACGCCCAAAAAAACGAAATAAAGCCCAAATTTTTGGGCGTTATTTCCAATATGATTATCGCCCAAATTTATATGAAAATAATTTGGGCGTTATTTCGTTTTTGTTTTTGGGCGTTATTTCATATTTTTTGGGCGTTATTTCGTTTTTTATTTTGGGCGTTATGACGTCATTTTATTTTTGGGCGTTATTTCGTTTTTTTTTTTTTTGGGCGTTATTTCCTTGGGCGTTATTTCCTAACGCCGTGATGCAGTCTATCTGATTTGTAAATTTTATTCCGACACTCAGCTGCGTCTTATCCAAAGTATCCTACTGCAAGTACCATATTTTGAATAATTTCCTTAGAATGAATAAGGACTTTGTGTTCTGTTGGTGCCATCGGATACCAGGGATATTTTTTTATGAAATCAGTACTCTCAAAACAAAATTTTTCAAACTTTTGGAAATTTAGTAGATATTGGCATGATATACAAGTGCTTTTTCCCTTGTTTTCTTTTAAATGTTTGCAAAAGGTTTTAAACTTTTCACCTAAATATTCCGCAAACGAGTTCGATCTATAGCCTTTATTCAAGAGATTTATCAAATGGCTCTCCAGATAAAGGTGTCTGAAAAAAATGTCGATTATTAAAAAATAGCAAAAAAGCGCAAACCATTTTTTTTGCAAAAGGGCTCAAAATCGTTTGCTGTACATATTTATGTAAGTTTGAAAGAGGCCTAGGCTGGGCTGTGTTTTTCCGGGTTCACCAAAACTTAAATTTAAAATAAATTTTACGATTTTAAGCTCACTGAAGAAAACGTACATTTCTTTAAAACCACTATATGAAAACACAAATTTTTTAATATATGGAGTAATTACTTTCTATTAGTTCCCGTTTCCAATTTAAATATTTTTGATTAGCTTTGATTTAAGATCAATATTCACTTTTAAATACTAGCAAATTTTTTGAGCGAAAACAACAAAATTTTTATTTTTTCGGAAGTAGAAACTTTGACACTTGTGTAGCTGATGGATAAAAACTTTAAAACAAAACTAAGTATGAGGATTTTCTCTTGCAAGTATTCACATGTGAATAGCATGCCCAAAACTTTATTTTTAAGTGTCTTAAATTCGACTTTTGGCCAACTAACAGGGCAAAATTTCCCACAGTGCAATGTTTCGAAAAATTTAAAAATTTCTCGGGATAACAACACCCATGAAGATTGTTTTTGAGATTGTTTTTTTTATGCAATCAATATAATCCACTACTTTGTATCAACTTTGAGTTCGATTCCTTTGTATACAAAAAAAAATAACAAAGGCAATTTTCATGGATGTTGTAATTCCGAGAAATTTTGAAAATATTCAAACATTGTGTTTGTTGTCGACGAGCCAAAATTTTGTCTGTCTTTGGCCGTCCACAACCGGGAGAAAGAAGTCATAAACTCAGGCGAAAGTAATGGAGCAGATCGAGGTAAGACCTTTTGTACATCCATATTTGCTATTGATTTTTTTCTTAAATAAAAAATCAAAAGAGGAAGTGGCATATCCTTGGTGGAAGTTCATTAGAGGAGGGGATATGATATTCGGACAAGATCAGAAAACTTGGTGGAACGAGAATACTTAAATTTTTGGATCTAATTATAAAAATCTTTAAAAAACTTTTACAAAAGTATTTTGGGCAAATTTTGAATATTTTTTTTTTTTTTTTTTTTTCTTAATATAGAAATTAAGAATATATGAGATAGCGAGTGAGATACATTTCATTTGCTATAAATCTATTGTTAACTGTACCACACCATTACTTTTTTAAGCGGCCGCAGAAAAATGGTTCCGTTTATTTAATAAAAGCGAAGAAGCATATAAATTTTATTGAATTTTTTCCTTTTTACGCCATAAAACGTTTATCACTGTAAGTGCGCCGCACTTAACAGCCTTATTGCTGGCAACACCTTTAAGCATGGGTTTTATACACAAACACAGACACACATAAGCACCCACACACTCAAACACATGTACGCAGTATGTAAGTTGTAAACTACTGATGTGCTATGTGAGCGGAGGGTACCCTCCGGTTGAATGCTGCTGATGCATTTATGAATTTAACATTTTGACCATAATTTGCGGTTTTGTGGTTTCGCACTCTGCTTCCTTACGTACGAGAATACGAGTGGAGCATAAAAAGTAAAAGCCCAATACAAAGTATAAAGTCAAATAAAAACGGAAATACAAAGAGAAAGCAAAAAGGGAACAAAATAAAAACGAACAAGCAATTGCAATGATATTAAAAGCAGCTTGTGAGTGTGTGGAGTGAAAGCAGGAAAATAAAGGGAAATCATTAAACGCACCTGCTGCAAAAACATTAAAATACACACAAACACAAACGCACACCCATACACATATACATATTGTAGTAGATTATGCATATATTCACCAATTAGGAATGCGTGTAATATATGCAAGATGACTACCTACCACATTCATAGCTCATCATTTGTACAAAGTCATAACACTGTTAAGGCCCAGCTTTCAGGTTTTACCCTTAAGCTTTTTGAATGAGAAATTATTCTCGTTTTAATTTCCTGCAGGGTTGATTGTTTGTTCACGCTTCGTTTCAGCGTGTTAGTGAAAATGTAAGTCAACGCTCACATTTGGCTTTTTACTTGCGTTAACTGTTAAGTGCGCTCATTTCAGATTTGAGAATTCTCATTATTGTTTGCTTAAGTCAAGGAGAAGAGAAAAAGGCGCCTGTCGAAATTTGCTTAAAGACAAAGCATATTTTGCGGCGCTGTGTACGCTTGACTGCATGTTTACACCGTAAGCAATCTTTTGTGAAATTATTAAATATTTTTATGACTTTGAAATGTTGAGAGAATTGTTCTCAAATTTAAGAAGTTGCTGATATTGAAGTTACATTTTTTGACCGTTTTGAATTAGATTACCTTTTTATTTTTTTACAAAAATCACATGTTGATGGCCAAAATATATACATGAGCTTATTCAATGAATGGATTTAAAAAAAAAGTCCATATGCATCGAAAAGTATCAGAAAACTCTAAAAATTGTCGATGAAGATTTTTAATACATACAAAGTTCGAAAAACATCGAATAGTTCAGGAATGTAGATTAAGGGGGGCTTCTCATGTAACACGTCAAAAAGTAGTTGTTTTTCGGGATTGATTTTCACTCGGAAAATAAAAACACACTTAAATAATTTTTTGCATATATTTAAGAACATGTTTGAGCTATAAAAAAAGCATTTTTTCAAAAACTAAAATGACAAAATGGCGGACTTATTCAATGTTGCGTGTGGCGACATTTAACAAGTAGGATTTATCGCGGTGGAGCCCAAAGTATTTATCTGAAACATAAAACAAAATTTTTTTATTACTCAGCAGGGTTCCCCTGAGTGCATGAATGTCTGCAACTCCAAAAAATTTGATTCTACAATATTGAAATCACGTCTTGAAAACAAAGTGCTATTTTTTCGTCATTTTTTGTAGCTAAATGGGGCTAAAAAGTGTATAAAATAACTTTTTTTCCACAATTTCAGACATTCATGCACTCGTTCAATTTATAATCTGCAAAACACTTTTCAGAAATCAAAAATCGGTTAAGTAGTTTTTTCGCAATCTTGTACCGCGATTTTAAAACCATAGTTTTGAGAAAAAACGATTTTAAGTTTGAAAAAAAAAAAAATCGCATACAATTTTATATGAGCTCGCTGGTTCAATCAATCATATTTTCCATAATATTTAGAGTTGAGTCATGAAACTTTGGGAATATACTCCTAAGACGATATTCTATCAACCTATGAAAAAATCGATTTTTACATGAGAAGCCCCCCTTAAGGGTCGTTTACACAGTGTCCAGTTAAAATTTAACTTTCAGATAAATAAAAATTTTGTATGAAATTTAATGTCAAAGTGCCATTTAAAGTTTCAGTTAAGGCTTAACTGAACATTGTGAAAACGACCCTAAGACAACAAAAACCAAAATTTTCAGAAAAATTACAA
Organism: Calliopum simillimum; assembly: GCA_951812925.1. Taxonomy (NCBI): domain Eukaryota; kingdom Metazoa; phylum Arthropoda; class Insecta; order Diptera; family Lauxaniidae; genus Calliopum; species Calliopum simillimum. The sequence continues at coordinate 96,351,272 of OX638371.1, forward strand.
AAAAATCTGAAAAGCACCGATAATGTAGGTAAATGTAGAAAAATATCGAAAATTATCGAGAAAATTTAAAACAGACGAAATGAGAAAAATTCTGTAAAAGATGAAAAATATCAAGAAGTAAGAACAACACCGCAGTCATCGGTGTAAGGCGAAATAGAATTAGAAAATATCGAAAAAGCCGAAAAGCATCAAGAAAACCATAAAAGTCAAAATATCAAACAATCGCATATTCAAGATAGCATCACAAAAAATTCGAAAACCTGAAAATTTGTCGGAAATTTTGCAAATATCGAAATATTTTAAATGTTTTAAAAAACACATCAAATAATTTGACAAAATAATCAAAAACACAAAAAAGTTCAATGTACATAAAAATTTTCTAACAAGTCCGAAAATTGCCGAAAAACATTACAAAAGTCGAAAATGAAGCATGAAAACTATTTTAAATAAACATTCATAAAAGTCCAAATACATCAAAAAATAACTCAAAACAACGAAGCAGTCGATGTAAGTATATCAAAGAATGTATAAAAATATCATATAATTCAAACAGTGTCCCAGAACCTTAAAAAATCAATGTAAGCATCGATGAAGAATACTACAAAAAATCGAAAAACAATAAAAATGTAGAAAATATTATAAAATTGATATAAAATTAAAAGTATCGAACAACATAGAAATATATCGACAGCAACAAAAAAATATGTTAAAGTCAAAACTTTACCAGAATGGTCAAAAACAACCCAAAAGTCAGTGCAGTATCGAAAAACATTGAAGAAATTTTTTCAAATCATTAGAACATATCAAGTATCGGCACGAAAAAGCCGATAAAATTTGAATCGAATCGATAGGTTGCGAGGGCAACGTCGGCATATAAGAGCATGTAAGCCAACTTCCACTAAGACCATTCTGCTGGTCTAATGTGATCGTCTTTAAATGCGGTACATAATTCTAGGCTTCATATACAATTAATTTAATTCAATATATTTTATACATTATTCTTATTGAAGCTTATTCATTGGTTGTAAGGTATTATTCATGTTCCCTGGTCTTATTTTGATGTCTTGAAGTATTTCAGTATGGTAGCAGGGTCTATCTCCATAATGTCTCCCATATTCTGAAAAAGAGTGGATCCAAATATTTTAAATCTAGTTTTTGTAAGTGCAAGGCACTGGCAAAGCTAATGTTGACAATACTCTTCTACGTCGCTGTCTGCTCACCATCTACAAAGATCGTCAGTCTCAAACCCCATCTGTTCTAGTGCCAGTATAACGTATTACACAGTACTGCGACGAAAAAAAGTATGAGATCAGAGTAAGTGAGATTTATAGATTTTTGCTCGCTGAATCCGAATATGACATCCGATTTGCTCCATCACGTCAGAGATCCGAGTTATCCTTGATTTAAAGTGCAGAAAACGCTATTTTCAGACATATGACGTACATCCTGAAAGTAGTTTAGTTTACTTTTGACAGCGGCATTAAATGGTCCTAAGCTTCGTCTTTAAAGTTTACTTTTATCTTTTCCAATTGAATCATTAGTTTCCGAGTTATCATCCATTGAAGTAAAGGTATAAAAATTGAATATTGTCCTTTACAGGTTTTATCGATAACTTTAATTCAATTGATGACATCTCGGAAACTAATGATTTAATTGAAAAAGTTAAAAGTAAGCTTTAAAGACGAAGCTCAGGGCTATTTAATGCCGCTGTCAAAAGTAAACTAAACGACTTTCAGGATGTACGCCATATGTCTGAAAATAGCGTTTTCTGCACTTTAAATCAAGAATAACTCAAATCTCTGACGTGATGGAGTAAATTGGAGGTCATATTCGGATTCAGCAATCAAAAATCTATAAAAATCACCTGCTCTCATTTCATACTTTTTTAACTTTTTGAAAAACGCAGGACTGTGTTATACATATTACTAAAGCTAATCCCAAGAGTGTTATAAATAGTTTTAGTCGGTTGATAATGAGTCGACTTGCCACATCTCCTCATCATCTCCAAAACCTTTTAATCAGAAATAATTTTGCAATCGTGTGACATTGGTGGCTGAACGATATGATTAATATTTTCTGTGAGCAATAATGATCCTCTCCTAGCTAACTCATCTGTCTTTTCGTTTCCTTGAATATTTTTATGACCGGGTTCCCGGGACAGTTCTAAATTGTGTTGTTCGTTAAGAACCTGAAGCTCTCTGCAACAACGGCTGACTACCTCAGATCTTATATTCCTATTTTGCAGAGCTTTAATGGCAGCTTGAATATCGATGTAAATGATTATATCAGTAGGTGATATATCCCCGCTACCGCAAATATTTCCGCTTGAAATACTGAGCAATTGTTAGATAGTTTTACCGTCTCTGAGAGATTAATTAATTTGCTGAAGATCCCGCAACCAGTTCCCATGTCCATTTGAGAACGATCCGTATATACTTCTAAAGTGGAATCGATAAGTAACTGTCTAAATGAATGAAAAATAGCTAATTCTTATATTAAATAATTCGTTAAAAAAAAGTATCAAAACTAAGTACTAGATAACCACTTGTCAACTACCAAAAAAGTAAGTCAGAGCCAAAAGTGATCTAAAAAAATATAAAGAACTCAATAAGAATTGAAAAGAATTAAAAAAGCGGAACATACAGGAGACCTTTTAATTCATATAAAAAAAGTTGATGAAATTGTAAAACATTGATAAATAAAAGATGTTGAATAAAGTATTCCGAATAATATCGAAAAAATCATTGGTACTCAAAATGCATAAAAAAAAATTTATAAAAACTAAAAAACGAAGCTTAGTCGAAAAAGAAAATACATCAAAACTATTGATAACAAACATCCAAAAATCAATAATAGTTTAAATATGAATATAAAATTATAAAAAAGGTCATAAAATACTAAAATAATTATACTATCAATGGCAAATTTTTGACTGTTACAAAAATTTCCAAGAACAATTTAATCGTAGCAGAAATGGCATTAAAAATACCTAAAAGAAGTAAAATTACCTTATCTTTTTAAGCAAGACATCCTTAGCCCTTCAATAGACCATATCCACTTCAAATTAGCAACTGATCTACGATATTTGCCTTATTTTAAGCTTACACTTAATAAAAAGCTAATATCAACGAATACTCTGCGGCTTTTTCAGAAAAGTAATCAATTTTAATTTTTTTTTTTTTTTATTCTACGCATTCCACATTATTGTTCCCAACATATGTCAGTGAATTTTAAACACCAAATACAGACAGAATAAAAAGTAAAAATTTTCGCATGACCTGTTTAACAAAAGCACAAAACATCGTTAGTTATTTATATGGTGCATTGCCATAACCTTTCTAAATCTGCCTACTTATTCTGTTTATCTTTCGACGTCGACGTCAAAAGCCTGGCTGCTAACTTACATGCTGCTATAGCACCTGGGATATGTTGAACGTTCCCAAAATGGAAATAACAAATTAGACAAAAATGCCCCAAGAGCAAAAATTTAGCACACACACAAAAGCGAAACAACAACCATCGTAGCCCAAGCCACGCACGAGCATAATTTGAGACCCGAATAATCATACGCACACTTAGACACAAACATACACGCTTGTAAAGTCGTACTAATACATGATTTTTCATACGTACTCGTTTATATACACTATTATTGTTGAACATATACATATAAATACTTATATGTATATAAAAATAGAGATGTATGAAATTCATAATGTAACTGTGAAGGAAACCGATTTTAAAATAAGTCAATATATACCTTAAAAACACTTTTTTTCCATGAAAATGAATTTACAGACAAACCAGACATACCAGATAAAACCGATAGATAAGACTGAACAGATAGAACAGACTGAACCGACAGAATAGACAGACCAGAAAAAACAGACAAAACAGACTGAACAGACAGACCAGATAAAATCAACAAAACAGACATAATAGACAGAAAAGACTGAACAGACTGAACAGACATACCAGACCAGACCAGACCAGACCAGACCAGACCAGACCAGACCAGACCAGACCAGACCAGACCAGACCAGACCAGACCAGACCAGACCAGACCAGACCAGACCAGACCAGACCAGACCAGACCAGACCAGACCAGACCAGACCAGACCAGACCAGACCAGACCAGACCAGACCAGACCAGACCAGACCAGACCAGACCAGACCAGACCAGACCAGACCAGACCAGACCAGACCAGACCAGACCAGACCAGACCAGACCAGACCAGACCAGACCAGACCAGACCAGACCAGACCAGACCAGACCAGACCAGGCCAGGAAAATAAAAGGAGTTTTCCAAAAACCCTACAACCGGTTTAAAATTCGGATTGATGGATGATTGCGAAAACACAAACATTTGCTTTCAAATAATGGCTGCTCATTTTTTATGTAGCCTTTAGAATTCATGTTTTAATAACAACAAATTGTCTGCGGGGTATTTTCCTTTTTTCTATATTTGTTGTATTACTTGAAGACTATACGGGTGTACTTCCCTAGCACACGGGTAAGAGACCGACCAGACCAGACCAGACCAGACCAGACCAGACCAGACCAGACCAGGCCAGGAAAATAAAAGGAGTTTTCCAAAAACCCTACAACCGGTTTAAAATTCGGATTGATGGATGATTGCGAAAACACAAACATTTGCTTTCAAATAATGGCTGCTCATTTTTTATGTAGCCTTTAGAATTCATGTTTTAATAACAACAAATTGTCTGCGGGGTATTTTCCTTTTTTCTATATTTGTTGTATTACTTGAAGACTATACGGGTGTACTTCCCTAGCACACGGGTAAGAGACCGACCAGACCAGACCAGACCAGACCAGACCAGACCAGACCAGACCAGACCAGACCAGACCAGGCCAGGAAAATAAAAGGAGTTTTCCAAAAACCCTACAACCGGTTTAAAATTCGGATTGATGGATGATTGCGAAAACACAAACATTTGCTTTCAAATAATGGCTGCTCATTTTTTATGTAGCCTTTAGAATTCATGTTTTAATAACAACAAATTGTCTGCGGGGTATTTTCCTTTTTTCTATATTTGTTGTATTACTTGAAGACTATACGGGTGTACTTCCCTAGCACACGGGTAAGAGACCGACCAGACCAGACCAGACCAGACCAGACCAGACCAGACCAGACCAGACCAGACCAGACCAGACCAGACCAGGCCAGGAAAATAAAAGGAGTTTTCCAAAAACCCTACAACCGGTTTAAAATTCGGATTGATGGATGATTGCGAAAACACAAACATTTGCTTTCAAATAATGGCTGCTCATTTTTTATGTAGCCTTTAGAATTCATGTTTTAATAACAACAAATTGTCTGCGGGGTATTTTCCTTTTTTCTATATTTGTTGTATTACTTGAAGACTATACGGGTGTACTTCCCTAGCACACGGGTAAGAGCAAGAATTGATGTTTCTTGGTAGTGCTGCAAATAAATTATAAACCGGGCGCAAAAATCACAAGAACAAAAAGAGGAAGAAAAAGGTACCTTGTGGTAATGCTGCGTGATGTTGTCAAAAAATGGAAACACAGCAGCAGCGGCTTCATGAAATCATAGTACAGAAATGAATAACCTATTTTGAGGCGGAGGTAGAGGTGATGCATTAGGGAATTCTGGAAAAACACAAAAAAATGTCTATTGCACGCACGAGAGCCCAAGATCTGCTGTTAGCGAGGTCGTTGCTTCATCGTTAGGTGTCGCTGCTGCTGTGCTGCCACTTTATATGGCAGTTCACGCGTTTGTTGCGTAGGCCAGAAGGTTGCGTGTCTCACATTGAAATCACATAATTTTTCTTAATTTTTTTTTGGTTTTTTGTCTGCAGTACCTACTCTCTCTAATCATGATGTAGCAGTAGTTGTGTTGCAGAGATAAATGCGTAATTCCCTCTTTGTGCAGGTGTCCTTTTTTTGTGCGCACAGCACCATGATTACATTTACATAATTCATAAAATATTTACACCCACACATCGTGCTGAGATTTAATTAACTGACCACTTACGATTTGCATTGTTTAATATGAAGTCCTTAGGTGTGGTGACGAAAAATGTCCAAGAGTAATCTTGATCGGCAATTGAATATTTTTATATTCTATAGAATCTAATGCAGCTGGGGAAGATGCGAAAAGCTTAAGGTTCGTACAATGATTGGAAAATAGACATTATCACTCTTCGAAGAAAATGTTTTGAAAACTCTTATTTGCAAAATTGTGGCCAAACTCACTTGATCTGGCTAGTGCGATATCTAGTTGTCCGGGAAAATATGATCTATAGATACGTATATGTATAGGACCAGTTCGATTTTGGATGAAGCAAAAAAAATGATTCCGAAACCAACTCAAAAGTTAGAAGGACTCTTAAAAACGAGATCTGCGTAATTTTTTCTTTTCTTTCCGAGAAAAACCAATGGAGCACTTTTGATTCTACTGGAGGCTTATATTAATTTGGACTAGAGGGCGTGGCACACCCCGTACTTTGAATGGTTATTGAAAGATCTGAAAAAAAAAACTATGTAAATTCGGTCAAGACGGCGAGGCACTTCCCGAACAAGCAAAATTTTGAAAATACTACAGTGTAGGGTATTTTATTTTAAGCCAGGCCAAAGGTAACACCTTTACTATTTTTTTTTTTTTTGCTTCACACAAAATCGAACCAATCTAATCTACATATATAATGCACGAAAACAGTTTTGAATATATAATTCCAGAAGATCCCATTTCCCAGTGCCATAAATCACCTATAAAATAAATGCTAGACGTAAAGTTCCACATAATCATACGCTATAACAAATTTTCATTATACGATTCCAACTGATACCGGACTGGGGTCTGCTTGTCTCAGATATGAAATAAACTTTGAATATATGATCCCTAATGATTGTAGACTGGATCGTAGCACTAAAGAAGTTTTAAATATATGAACCCCGATGATCTCGAACTGGGATTCCTGATGATCCTAGACTGAAGTCTACCATTTCTCAGCTACATAATAAATTTTTGGATATATGATTCCAGATGATACCATACTAGGGCCATCGGTGTCTCAGCTGTGAAACTAATTTTGAATGTATGATTCCTGATGATACTCGACTGAGACCTAGGTTAGCGCGGGAAATGAGAGTTGCCATCATTACTTAGGGCACGGATGGGCCCATTGGAATCTAGCTCAAGGGACATTTTTATAATATAATTCCAAATTATCCTGAACCACAGCCAAGCTCATCTTAGCTATGAAATAAATTTTGCATATATGATGCCAGATGATCGTGGGCTAGAAAATTTCAGCTAATAACTGTCAGATACATAGTTCCAGATGATTGCCTTAGCTGCGAAATATATTTTGAGCATGTGATGCTAGAAAACTCTAGGCTTGGACCTGACTCAAATAAATTTCCTGATGATCATGTACCAGCTACGTAATAAATTTTTGATATATGAATACATATGAACTCAGAGTGGAATCTAACTCAGAGAAGCTTCGAAATGAACTGAAACTTAGCTAAGCTGAAGTTTTCTAGTATCATAAAACAATATTGCAGATGATTCTTGGCTGGCACCCATTTCTGCTCAGCTTTTGCTGAATCTTTAGCTGCATTTCCAACTATTACAGTCTAACGTTTATTCATACGGTTTTGAACTTTGGCTTCCATTTTTAAAGTAAGTACGTATATACATACTTCAAATCAAAAATCTACTTTCTGTCACCAATTACGAAACGAAAATTTCCTAGGTGACAGCTGGCTTAAAAAGCTTTATGACAACTTGCTAACAAGGTCAATAAGCATTAGCCACACACTTACGTCCATAACAAAGTGGGCAAAAACTTTGAAAGGGTGAAGCCAATTAACATTTTGGCACACCAATATAACATTTGTACAGCTCACTTTATCTTGGCACAAATATCAAAATCATTTTACTTAAAAAATCACAAAATTTGTCACAATTACGATAAGGGCACTAAGGCAAAGAAGCCAAGAGAAAGTTTGCATTTTTCTTAGAGTACCAAATAAGAAAGAAAAAAAGAATCTGACGAGGGTTTGACAAGTAGCTGGCATAATGCTACCGCGATTTGCAGACCATAATTCTTTTCAACAGAAAAAGGTATCCTTATGTGCTTCCTCTTCGACTCTGAAAACTCTCCAGGGTATTTTCATCTGTCGGTTCTTTTACATGAAACAAAACGATACTTTGAGCATATGAGTTATGCAAATGTAAATGTGCCATTATATTGTAATATTATTGTAAATGTAAATCTGACGTTTCTTTCAATAAAAGAAAATTCGTTTAATTTTTGCATTTTAAATTTCAATTCATATATAATTTTGTAGCTCATTACACATTAAATGGCGTCTAGTGTGCGTGTATGCGATATTGTTTTTGTGGATGTTACAATGATAGCTCCAATTCTTATGTTGGTGGGGTGGGTCTTTTTCAGTAAAATTTTAAGTTTTTAATATTGAAATGTGCAAAAATGTTGAAATGTTTAAAATGCTGAAAAATTGTGAATAAGTCAGAAAATATTGGGAAGTTTAAAAACTTTTGAAAAAGTCAACTAAGGCTAAAATGTTCAATTTATGTTGAATAAGTCAAGGAATAAATTTAAATAGTCGTAAAACAAGTTCAAGATCGAAAAATGTTGAAAAATCCAAAAAAGTTGTGGAAATCGAGAAATGTTAAATTAGATCAGAAATTACAATATATCAAAATATATTTCTATACACCCTGCGCGACTAATCTAAGCAAGAGCACAAACCAAACATTAAGTGGTGAAATTATCATGCGGCGAAGCACCATCTACTAGAATCATGGAGAAATTGTTTCTGCCACTAATTTTATGTATGTGACATAATTTGTGATCTAGTTATATTTGACGAAGAAATTTCAAAAAATTTTCATTATCACAACTAATTAGTGTAAAAGGCGATTATTTCGATGGACCAAAGAAAGTAAGTCGAACATTGCCAAAAACTACAATAGATGAACCGAAATTTCGACTTGGAATGTACATTTCCAAATAAAAAAATGAGCAATTCTTCATGTCAACAACAAGAGTATCAAAATTGCTTGGGTTTTTTTGGATTTTGAAGGTCATACGATTATAAGTAGTGCTCCTCTAAGTTATTTCCAGTGACAATCGATTTAAAGGATAAAAATTTCGTAACAATATACGAGAACATATTTTGAAAAATATTTTCTTACATTTTTAAGTTCCACTTATATCAATACTTATGTGAATGCATGTATGTATTTGCCAATATACATACATATATTGTTAAGCGCGTGTTCAAAGAGAATCATCATAGTAAATGGGTTTCTGCTAAATTAACCCAATCAATGATTCGTAAAGTGGAGAAGGAAGAAAGTATAAACTTTAAGAGCACATTTGGTGAACTTTAAATTTAACATTTCAATTACAAACGAACTTAATGGTAGGTGTAGCTGAATGTGAACCACGTGACACATTTTGGTTTTGGGCGGCATCTTAAGTGCTCGCTGTTTGTTCCTTTTTAAGCATTTTTATTTCATTTTATGGGAATATTAGGGTATGGGTGCAGCTTATGAATCAAAATTTAATATTTAAATGTCACTTAAGTAACGATATATGACTTTTAGTAGTAGTTTGGTATACTTAAAGTCAGAAAAATTTTGGCTGTCCCATAATATTCACGCAAGGTTTGAAGTAAAAATTTTTTTTATTTTTGATGGTTTTATTTACTGAAACATAAAACGCATAAAATAAGTTATGTACGAAACAACATATCGAACAGACGACCTTCACGGCTTATCTGGCACAAATGCTTACTTTTGCCAAAATTTCTTCTGACTATTTTGCGTAATTGTAACGGAATTTTTTTAATGCAGCGATAAACGTAACCATAATCATGAGCTGTCAGCTGTCAAACCATTTTAATTTTATTGTTCGCAACATTTCCATGAACAAATTGCTGAAAACTCAAATCTTGCGTTAGTTATGGGACACCCTTATATCAGTGTGTACTTATTAGATTAAATTATGGAAACCTATTTCAAAGATAAGACGATTTGCACCTAGAGTATTCTATAATTCTTGCAAATATCATCATCTCTATATAAATAGGCAAGCGAAATCGGTTCAGTCCCTGTTTCTATGCCTTAATCTCAACATATTCGCTTGATTTGTATACCCTATACACAGTGTATATTCACTTTTTCCTTTCGCTTGTAACGCAAAGAAGGAGGCGAGGCAGATATAGAAAAGTCTATATATTCTTAATCAGTGTCACCTCATCAGTTGATATAGCCATGTCCGTCTTTCTGGCTGGCTGGCTGTGCGTGGAAATACATTTTTTTTGAACAACTGACCAATGTAAGAAAATATGCGAAATCGGTCAACGGACACGCCTACCGCCCATACAAAAAATATATTCAAAACGCTACTTTAGTAGTATTTTTTACGACAATGCAATCAAAATAATGTTTGGCCAGGCCAAAGGTAACACCCTTACTAGTTTTTTTAGAAAGGTTGTGAGCATTCTCAATGCTCAAGAATTTCTTTTTTTAAAGTGGGAGATGTCACGCCTCTAAATGTAGAAAACGCTCTCACAACTAAACGGCTACATGGAGATAGGGTTAAGTCTAAGGACCGACAATATAATATTTATGTTTTTAAATGTGTGCTTATCTCTTACTGGGGGAAATTCGCTATCACCAGAGCCACGCCCCTTATTAAACAAAACGTTGTCCTTTCTAAGCCGCTGCATCAGTTTTTATAAAATTCGATACTGAGATAAACTTAGCATTTGTGGGGAGTGCTGTAGCCATAAATGTACACGTAAAATACACGGCTTAGTTAGTGCATCGATTTTTATGAAATTTGAATAGAGGTTAAGTTAACCCTAAGAAAGGAAATTAAAAACTTAAGTGTTTTTTTGCTCCCACAAGGAAGAATATTGAACTTTTTGGTTTGTAAGAAAATATTCAGATATGGTTACTAATAAGGACTAGTTAGCTTAAGCTTAGAGTTTCATAGTCTCTTGAAAGTCAAATTGAATTGGTCAAATTTCGACCACAAGGCGATCTCTAGCTATGATAAATCGACTATTTTTTTAATTTTATGTATATGAAAAAGTCGCATACATATGGGGCAATTCTTGTGGAATGAAACTTTCAAAAACTAGAGAGCATATTTACATATCATGTACTTTCATCACATGTAAATTTAGTAAATTGTATATTTTTAAAAAAAGTTTATATGTTTTAAAACAATAATTTTTTAGGAAACTCTAAAGAAGTTGGTAACTCTGTTTGAAGTGCATCAATTGAAATGATTTTGCAAAATACAATATTTTTAACACAAATTGATATTTCATGTTTTTCTAACATAACAAATAATGTAGCTGCAGCAGCCAGTGATGATGGAAAATGAGAATTAAAAACATTTTCCTAATAATCCTGTCAACCCAATGAATTTGCAAAATAAACAAATTTCTGATTTCAAAATCAGAATTAAAAAATACAAAGTCCAATGATCAATATTAAATTTCTAATAATCATGTACATAGTTTTGCTTTGTACAAAGAACTTTTGAATGCAATTTATTTTTGAGTTAATCAAATTATTATTCAGCAATTTAATTGAAACATTGAAAAAGTGATTGCCATATTTATTTGTTGCCATATTTATAGGAGAAGTATTCTTTGGAACACTTAAAAGATAGGTTTTTACTTCCTATAGAAGTTTAAGCCACAACAATAATTCAACAAAGAAGGAATGTAATGCATTGGGTGTGTTTCAGCACTTTGTTGCATCACTCCAATTACATGTCGATTTACCCAAAGTTGTTAACATTCACATTCGATTTCGCTTAATTGGAATACTGTGTAATTGCAACAGCGATGTGCAGTTGCCATGCAACCGGGAATACTCACGGTTTTGTTAATTCCATAGGAGCGACCAACTGACATTGCCACGAACGATTTAAATGAATTTTAATGAGTGCATTTAGTGCAAAGATTGCAGCAGTTGATGCTCCTGCATTGTGATGCATTCGGTATGTTGCAGATGACACATCTCGAATACACGGCAACGTTGAGTGCAAAGATATTTTCAATCACAGTGACACAGGTAACGCTTGTGGTTAAGTGGCAATTTTGATTAAAAGGACAGATGGCCACATCCTAGAAATTATTTAAGAGTTGAAATTATTTATTGCAGTTGAGTTTAATTTTATGGCAAGATGTAAATGACAATAAATGTTGAAGAACTCAAGAACATGGGGAAAAAATCAAAAAATTTTTAGTATTTCGAAAATTATTGTTAAAGTCAAAAAACCAAAAATTTTAACGAGTAGAAAATGACAAAAAAAATTTACAAATTTCCGGAATCTTTGAAAATTTCGAGAAATTTTTAAAAACATAAAAGTTATTAAAAGCACATAAAAAACAATGAAATTCACCAAAATTTTAATAAGAACCGAAATTTCAAAAAAAGTTGATACTTAAGTTCAAAAGCAAAATTTGATGAGATCAAAACATACAAAAAGACTAGTAAGGGTGCCACCTTTGGCCTGGCCAAACATTAAATACCCGACACTGCAGTATTTTGAAAATTTTGTTTTCACGGGAGATGCCACGACCAGTTCTCGGAATTCTCATAGCTTTTCTTTAGATCTTGCACTTACTATTCTTAGTATCTGAGTGAAATTTTGTTGGATTATCTTAAAAAAACGCTTTCATTATATTATTTTGAAACTTTTGCCCTCTTGTTCGAGTTTATTTAGTTTTTCCTCAGAGCTTGCACTTACTGTTTTAAGTGTCTGGGTGAAATTCGGTTCGATCATCTCAAAAAACGCTTTCTGTATAACATTTATGTTTCCCGTTCAATATATTCTTCTGCTGCCCCAATTAATATTTAATTTTCTTTTCGGGTCATTAGTCTTTGAATTATAGTCGCCCAAACAAGTCAGTCCCGAAGAAAATCTCTCAAATATGAAGCAAATCGAGTATCGTGTCGTTATTAATCCCCCTACCTCGCAAAGAAGTTTAGTTCAAACCATGCTCAAAGAGATGTCATCCGTTTACTGTGGCTACTGTCCGTAAAACTAAGGTTTACAAGCGGCAGAACTTCTTCATGCAAGGCAGGGACTCACTTAAAAATGTTCCACGACAAGGACGGTCAATCAAAGTGACCACTCCGGAAATTATTAAAAATGTCGAAAAATTAATAATATAAGTTTCTCAACTGAAGAAGACACAGCTCGCAGAATTGGTTGAGGTATTAGATAGAGCAATTTTTAAAATTCTTCGCTATAACTTTGCCATGACTTAAATCGGAACAAAATGAGTGCTGAAAATGCTCACGAAGCTGAAAAAATGGAAGCTGTTTTTCCCATTGCAACTGCTTTTTGGAATCTCGGTCCCACAACTCCAGCTCCTGCGCTACCATCTTTTTAGGCTAAGGTCCACGCTTTAGAGTTGTGTGCCACAAAATATCTAAGAAGGAGAACTTCCAGCACCGACATATACATTTATTCGGACAGCCAAGCAACTCGAAAATCACTAATGGCTTTTTCAATACACTCAAAGTTTGTCTGGTAGTGTTTTGAATTTCTTCAAGCTCTATCCAGAAGGAATGAAGTTACTCTAGTTTGAATACCAGTGCACGAGGGGTATGAAGGCAACGAAAGGGCAGACTGCTTGGCCAAGAGGGGCGCACACAATACTTCCATAGAGCCAGAACTCTTCTGCGGTGTAAGCAACAGTCTTAAAAATAACTTAATACGGGAATGGGAAAAGAAAAGCCTCTCCGATTACTGGAGAGCCCAAAAAGGTATGCAACAGGCGAAAAGGCTGATCGATCCAAGACGTATTAAGTTAGAAGCTGTTTTAAATCTTAGTAGAAAAGATATAAAAACGTACAGTGAAATAATGGCAGATCACTGTAAACTCAGTTATCACCTGAAAAAGATGCGTTTGGTAGACGGTGATTCCAGTAGACTCTGCTTAGAGGACTCGGAAACAGCGCAGCATTTACTTTGTACTTGCCCCGCTGCGGTGAGATGCAGAGTAAGATACTTAAGTGCCAAAATTTAAAATCCAAATGAAATACATAGGTAAAATTAGCCACCCGGCAATAAGACGATTTATAGTTAGTCTAGAACTGTTCTGATAGGGAAAGAGGCTGCACAAAATATCTTTTAGGTCGCAGTGCAATCCAGAGCCTTTGAATAATTATAAAATAAATAAATGCTCACGAAGCTTCAAAAAAAATATTCGTAGTGAACCCAAAGATGGAGTATTGTCTCAAGTTGTTACTGGGGCCGAAACTTGGATTTATCATTATATATTTGCTTTGTATTGTGCAAACCATCTCGTCGTAGTTGGTGTGTGGTTGCTCTGAGTAGTTGCCTCTTTAACAACATGCCGATTTAGCGTGAAACAATTTTATTGGATACTGTAGGACATTATTCATCAAGTCTAACTCAATCTAAACTATTTAGATGTCACCGACAAACGTAAAACAGAAATTTCCCATAAATGTTGCAAAGACACATACATTTAGCTTCATTTAATAGATGTAACACTTAACTAGAAAAAAAAAATAGAAATTACAAAAAAAAATCTAAGCCAGTAAAACCAAAAGAATGAGAAAAATTAAAAAAAAAAATTCAACATAAAATTCAACAATTTTTAATTAAATTTCTTTATATGAAAGTAAAGCAAAAAGAACCCCTAGACAATGAGGATAGAAGATACTTCAAAACACACACTCACCTAAGCCAAGATATATGTATATGAAGTATTCGCACACATATCTATACCAAAATATAAAAGCTGTACTCAACTGCAAGGTAACTGCAATTAAGACTAAACCGCCTTAGGTTGACGCTTGGAAAAAATTTTCAGGTTATGCGGTGGTCTACAAAAAGTCCAATGCAAAGAGATGGCATACACAGTGTGACATGCCATTCTCAGTGCCATTTGCCTTCATCCCTTTTTATACCCTACACCCAGGGTATATTCACTTTGTCCTTCCGTTTGTAACGCAGAGAAGGAGGCGTGGCAGGTATAGAAAAGTATATATATTCTTGATCAGCGTCACCTCCTGAGTCGATATAGCCATGTCCGTCTGTCTGGCTGGCTGGCTGGCTGGGTGGCTGGCTGGCTGGCTGGCTGGCTGGCTGTGTGTTGAAATACACTTTTTGGGAAAACTGAGCAAGATAATTCAATGAAATTTGGTACACTGCCTCTGTCGTCAAAGTTAGCTCGGGGGATTGAAAATGAGCAAAATCGGTCAACGGACACGCCTACCGCCCATACAAAAATTATGTTTAAAATGCAATTTTAGAAGTATTTTTCACGACAATGCAACCACAATACATATAAGTACTACGAATTGTAAGCGCAAGCTCTGATAAAAAACTGAGCGAATTCGGACAAGAGGGCGTGGCACCTCCCATATAAGCAAAAGCTTCAAAACGCTATACTGAAAGCGTTTTTTGAGATATTCGAACCAACTTTGACTCAGACACTAAGAGTCATAAATGAAAGCTCTCAGCAAAAATTGGTTGAAATCGTACAAGGGGGCGTGGCACCTCCCATATAAGCAAAAATTTCAAAATGATATACTGAAAAAGCTTTTTGAGATAATCCAACTAAATTTCACTCTGACACTAAAAACTATGAATGCAAGCTCTGAAAAAAAACTGGGTGTACTCGCACAAGAGGGCGTGGCACCTCCCATATAAGCAAAAGCTTCAAAACGCTTTACTGAAAGCGTTTTTTGAGATATTCGAACCAAATTTGATTCAGACACTAAAAATTATAAATGAAAGCTCTCAGCAAAAATTGGGTGAAATCAGACAAGGGGGCGTGGCACCTACCATATAAGCAAAAGATTCAAAATGCTATACTGAAAGAGTTTTTTGAGATAATCCAACAAAATTTCACTCTGACACTAAAAACTATAAATGCAAGCTCTGAACAAAAACTGGGTGTACTCGGACAAGAGGGAGTGGCACCTCCCATATAAGCAAAATTTTCAAAATACTGCAGTGTAGGGTATTTATTTTTTGGCCAGGCCAAAATTTACACCCTTACTAGTTTTAATTGCTTTAAGGGCATTGAACATACTATGTATGTATGTACGTTCTAGCGGCGTTTTTGTGGATTCCATTATTCTACTGGCACTGACCAAAAATCAACAAAAAAAGGAAAATGCAACCAAATGGGGAAAAACGTACGTACAATGAAAATTGACAGAACACAAAGAATTTTTGTAAGCTTTTAATGTCATTTCCTGTTTAGCGGCTCTAGCTCATGTTGTAACAATGGATATACTGGATCGGTTAAACTTACAGCTGGTGTACACTACATTTTACCATTTTATTTACAAACGAATACCTTAGGCAAAGGATAAATGAGAGCTTTTTTTCCGAATTTCAAATATCCTAAGGAAATATGTATAATTAGAGCAGATTTTGTAGTCAAAAAAATGTGTGTGCAACTTTTGTCTATTTTAAAGTTAGACCTACACATGTTTCCGAAGCGGTTTTTAAAAAAATTAATTTAAGGGATAAAATGATTTGTTTCAATGAAATACAGAATTATTTGATGTTGATCAATTACACATGGCAACATTGATTTTACGGCGTGGAATTCTGGAGTTGATTTCTTGTATTCACAGTCTACTTAATACGTAAAGAAAAAAAATTCATCGACTTGACTTCAGTTCTCTTAATAACCCTGAATTAATGAGTAAAAATCATGTTAAGGCATATTTAAAGATATGTTTATCCCACTCACAGTTGGGTCAATCTTTGCGTAATCGATTAAGATTTGGGTTGATATCTCCGATTTTTGTGAAAATTGGTGAAAAGTTAATATTTGACTGTGATAAAATGATTTTTAAAAATATCGAAAAAATCCAAAGTGGCGGCAAAATGGAAAAAAAATGTTTTTTTAATTTTAAAAGTCAATTTAGGGTTTGATCCATCCCATTTATTTTTTTTTAGAATATTTTTATTTAGAAGTAAAATTTATAACAATTAAGTACTCACCAATCCTCAAAATTGTGGTATCTTTAACGGTTATCAAGTAATGAATTTTTGAAGTTGTTTAATGTTGAGTTTATCATGAGTTATTGGCACGTGTGCCACCATATAGGGTTGTTACCGTCCGACGGTATTTTTTTTTTTTTTTTTTCGGTGGCACCTACTTAGTAAAATATTTTTAAAATATTTTTCGACAATATTTTAACTCATTTCAACCAAGTTTCTGGAAAAAGGGGTCAAAAAGACCCATAAAAACGCGATATAATGGTTTAATACGTTCACTTAACTTAACGTGAAATCAAGCATGGAACAATTTTATAGAACATCTTAAGCCTTTTTTCCAAAAATTTGGTTGAAATGGGCTAAAATTTTACCCAAAAATATTCTAAAGAAATTTTACTAGTGGCCACCCAAAAAAAAAAAATCGTCCGGACGGTGGCAAGCCTATATAATGGCGCACGTGCACTAACGACTCATTATAAACACAACATTAAACAGCTTTAAAAATTCATAACTTGATAACCGTTAAAGATACCACAATTTTGAAGGTTGATAAATAATAATAATAAAATTTACTTTTAAATAAAAATATTTAAAAAAAAATAAAAAGGGTACATCAAGCACCAAATTGGCTTTAAAAAAGAAAAAAACATTTTTTCCACTTAAACTAAAATTTTTCAGTGTAATGTATGAAGCTTAAGTACCAATACTTCAATGGACAATAATTGCGAAAGTAAGGTTTCAATTAGAATACTTGTAAGGTAAAGTTTATTGAGAATGATAACACGGTCCGATACAAAAAAAAAAAAACACATGACAAAATCCAAAAAATTCTTAAAATAGACGTTAAAAAAATATACTCGTGTCTCGTGGTTTTTCTCCAGCACGTCAGATTTTTTTTTAAATTGATTTTTGAAGTTTTTAAATCCACTGTGCATGAAAAATACAAAAATACCGCATTCTTGTGTTAAATTGATGAATTTAACTATATGATCCTTACATCTGAGATATATCAGGTGTTCTGCAAACTTACACAGAAAAAAAAACTGACGGTAAAATTAACTATAAATTTTGTATTCTATAGTTTTTCAAATTTTCTATAGGAAACAAAAACAACAATTCAAAATTTCAGAATCAGCTTTACTTTTCTACAGTTGAATTCAACTGTACATTTTGTATTCCATAAATTTTTTTTTTTTTCATATGAATAACATTTTAAATTGAGTTTTTAACTGGTTCATAAAATTCTCACATTGTTTAAGAATAAATCAACATAAGTTCGCTAGAGTTGTACTGATATTTTGCCATTTGAAATGGTGTCGCCGTAGAAGTTGTTTGCTACAACTTCTACGAGTTTTTGGAAACGGCTAGTTACAGCCCTTCTGGGGTGCTAACTATTAAACCGTTCCAAAACAGTTTTAACTGTTTGGAACAGTTTATATTGTTAGCTGACCTTTTAAGAAGGTTATTTTTACTGTAACTGCTATTGATAGTTTCTAAACCGAGTAAACTGTAAATTTACAGAGTTCTACGGTCAAAATACAAAAACTCCGGATTGGTGCAATTTCTATCGAAAATCTAGGTTAAATTAACTGTTTTCATAGTACCTAAACATTTTAACAGCAACTGTACAGTACTATTTTTACAGTAATTTTACTGGACTGCACAGTCAATTTAACCTTTACTGCGGGTTGGTGCAATTTCTATCGTTAAAATCGGTTGGATTGACCGATATTTTTTTTTCTGTGCATGCAGGACATTTCGAGAAATATTTTTGTAGAAAATTTTAGCCCTGTACATCCCCCACTTATGGATCATTTTTACCCTTTTTTATCTAAAATAAGAGAACTTTTTCAAAAGATTTTGTTTGCGCCAAATGATTTT
Source organism: Calliopum simillimum (assembly GCA_951812925.1). NCBI lineage: Eukaryota > Metazoa > Arthropoda > Insecta > Diptera > Lauxaniidae > Calliopum > Calliopum simillimum. The sequence continues at coordinate 96,370,202 of OX638371.1, forward strand.
AAGAGCCATGTTGATGCAGTCACTAATTGTCTAGTGTATTTAATGACCTTCTTATTATCTTGTAAACAACTTCTTTTTAATCGTACCCTTTAACTATCCCTGCTTAAAGTTCAAATATCTTTGTTTAGTTTTGTTTGCATGTTACCTACTACGGACTCCCTCCATACTCCTCAGTAATTGTAAAATAAATTTAATTTACAACAATTTGTACAAAAATAAACTTAAGTTCATTATGAAATGGTAAATACTAACAGAAAGTTCGTAAGGCATAAATTGTTGTAATTTATCTTGGCCATAATTAAATGAAATGCTTCCAAGTGCTGTGCCAAAAAACACCACAACAGCTCTGAGACAGAGCCTCCAATTGTTACAATTTAATCAAGAGAAACATGCGATACAGCAGATTTTCACATTTTATTTCCAGCACACTTGACGCTTCCTTCACCCATACAAAATGTTGGGTAATTTCATTGCTGTCCGCAACAATTTAACAAATTTCTATTTCACACAGCTTTGGCTCAAATATACGGTCAAAACAAAGAAACAAAGAAAAAAAAGTCCTTAAAATTTTAAACAGTTTCACAGTAGAGCACACAATTTCACAATGTCATCTCATTCAATTCCTTGGACTGTTCTGGAAAGCACATATTTCTATTGTCTCAGTCTCAGTGTGCGGATGTTTTCAAAATTAAAAACGAAAATAAGGAAAACATGTGACATCAGTGGCTGTGGAAAGTTGGTTTTACATGGAAAGTGGCCGGTGTCATATTCAACCGCTCCGAATACTCCATAATATTTTCAATATGAATATGAACTACGTCTCGATTCTAAGGAAAACAAGCGTTTTGCCGATTGCTAGCATTCAAAGACCAAAAATTCTTATTCAGCGGCTGAATATCATTTATTTCACAATTTCATTTATTTTTCAAAAAAACATACTTATGTATTTTTAAATTTTTAATTCCCTTGCAGGACCACTGAAATATTCCAAAACTAGTTTGCAAACTACTCCATGGAAAAAGCCGACTAGTCCAAATTCTGGTCCCATCGCATATAAAATTCTATTTACGTTTTACATTGTTTGTCATTGGGAGTCACCAATTGTCTCCTTTTGTATTACAATCGGACCAGAAAAGGCCAATTTTTTTATTTTATTTATAAATTTCAACAAATTTAATTTAAAATTAAAATTTTAAACAAAAATGTCTAAAGGTTTTTTATATAAGTATTTCTGAGTAATATGTTCTGGGTTTGAATCTCAGTGTGAATGAATAAGTTCTTTATTATTTTATACCTCGGCTATGTTGGACATGTGTTTCATTTTGTGCTCCCAAGACTCTTTTGACAAATTGTGTACAAATTAATAGAAATTTAAAAATTGGAATTGAAAATCACCGAGTGTAGGGATTTGAATCTGGGTCTCTCCACGCAACGCAAGTCATTAGATCGATACACTATAGTTTGCACTTCTTCAAAGTCGACCAACTGTCAAATAGTACGTAATCAGTAACGTTTTAATTTCACTGATACAATCGATACACAATTGGACCACTTTTGGTACTAATGACGGATTATACATTACATTTGGACCATTTTTGATACAATTTACTATAGTTTAAGGTGTAGTCCATTTTTTTTTTTTTTAAGTAATATTTTTTTCATAAAAGGATCATTTAAAAATTAATAGGATAAGACAATGCTCAGATGGTAAAACCAGGTATAGAACATTTTTTTGTGAAAATAATTCATTTTACAGTTCAGGTTTTTGTTCTCGGTGAGATCTAGAAGCTGGCAAAACCAGAATTGCTCTAAGACTTGTAGTTCCTTAGAAAAACAACTTCAAAACAGGATATTGTGATTTTTCAAATTAAGTTGAAATTTAGAATTGCTTTCCTGAAAAATGTTTGCAAACATGCGATACCTTGTATTGTCATCTGAGCACAGAAGCTACCTACAATTACGCAGTGCAACAAATTGAGGGGAAACAAATCTGAATTTGATCTCGATAAGACGCTGTTTTCAGATATATCGCATACATCCAAGAAGTATTGTAGTCCCTTAAACTTACTTAGGGCTATTCGATGTCGTTGGCAAAAGTGAACTAGAATTCTTCCTTGATATTCGCCATATGTTTTCTGCACTTAAATCAAGGATAATTTGAACTGGATTTGGAATCAGCGACGGTCAATTAGTCAATAAAAAGTTGTCGAAATCAAGTTCAGATTTTTGTGTTGCATAGTGGTATCAATTTACAAAGTTTGATGCAAGCAAATGGTACTAGGATAAAATCCTCCCACACCAACCTACAAAAACGTTTAGATTGGCTGTGATATTGTTAATTTACAATACTATTTAGTATTGAAAACTTTCAAAATTTTACAGTAAATTAACCATTTTTACGCGTTGGTGCAATTCATATCGTTCATATCGGTTGAGTTGACAATTTTTTTTTTTTTTCTGTAATTTTTTTTTTTTGTCAGCCGACGAAAAATAAAGTTCCAATGGAAAAAGTAGATAGCCGAGTCTTAAAAGGAAATATTCTTTTCTTTCCGATGATATTAGATGATACTTTATTGATTTTCAGCAATAAATATTTCAAATGCAATACAAGTAAATGCTTAAAATCTAATTCAAACTTCCGTTTTGAAATTTTTCCAGATGCTGAAATATGTACCGCAAACAAAAATGGCTGCGCCGAATATTATCAACAGTATATTTTTAATTAAAAACACTTTATAGGGACCGTAACAAGTGCTATATTCCACGCATATTTGCAACAATGCTGGAAAAACTAAACCCAAAAAGGACAAACAAAAGGATCCAATTAGAGACACCAAGCTCGATAAGTCCGGTACAAGAAGAGCAAAGGCAACTACAATAAATCAAAAAGTGTTGAATACAAAAATACACCTCTTACTTTCATAACTACATATAAACTTACATGACAGCAACACAATTGCATGGCGTACCAACATTTCATAGTGCACATGTCTTTCTGTATTCACCACGCTATGTACAAGATTTCTATGCCAGATAATATCCACCGTTGCGTAGCCCTGCAGGGGATATGTAATCCAAAAGGTAATTGCAAACAAAATTTTCACATGTTGCGCAAGGCTATAAGTGGTGGTTAGAATGTTAGAACTCTTCATCAACCACAAAAACAGATCAATCAATGTGCAGCGCAACTTACATGGCATCTTGTGGCAAATTTAGCGTTACGTTTCCTTTAGAATCATCACCATAGCGCCAATAGCCAAAAAATCCCAAAGCACAGAACAAAATCAAAACAATGGACATACCCACATTCATGACACCAAAACATTTCGTATAATCCTTGGGTGTTTTCATATTTTTCTCCATTGCTAAAATCTGCAAAAGACAGCGAAATTTAAATTAAAATCTGTGGGAAATCTGAAACAAGTAGATATTAGTTGGCCTGTCAAAAATGTCACTCACCACACCAACAGATTCCAGCGCAAATAGCGTTATACCAAAGAAAATTGGCAATTTCTCAATACTCTCAAATGTCGTACGTTCTGAAATTGGCGGCAGATACGTGAAAATATAATAAAATATTGCAACAAAACCTTTGGAGAAAAGAAGTTGAAATTAAAACAGAGGGAATTTGATATCGAATTAAAAACTTCTACCAACCAATTAATAATAAACCCGAAAACAGTATTGAATATGCTGTTAGCAAATTGAAGTCGCATATGCTAAAGATGAGGAGTATCGGAAGAATTAGAAAACACATGTGTACACGTACATCGAGTTCGGTCCAATATTTATCCAAAATCTGTTTAAATATATCCGCTATGAAAACAACGTAAATGGTGCAGATCCCAAAATGATAGAGTATAAGAAAAGCATCGACAATGGGGCTAAGTGTTGGAAAGAAAATAATATATTATGTTAGTCATAGTGCATATTAAGTGGACTTAATTCTAAGTATTTCGCGTTCTTTAATGACAACATTTTACTTCCACTCGGAGAATGCTACAAGCATAGTTTTTGTAAGTTCTAAGGTGGGTGACGCCACACACTGTTGTCCAATGCAATCCAAAGTATTTTTGCTGTATGAGAAGTTCCACACTCTGTACTCAATGCCTCAGAGTGGAGCAAAATTGAGTTTTTAAATCAAAATTTTTTGCCTGATTCAGGACACATTGGTGAAAGTTTTCAATAATGGGGGACTATAAGTAATTGAACAGACAAAAAAATAAGCCACCGCTTTTAAAAAACACTTCGTTTTGACCCCCGTTCTGGGAGTTCACACCCAAAAATTCGTCGAGAACCATTCACCCGATTTTTATGATTTTTTTTAAAGTAGATCCTTTGCCCAGTGAGGATCTGTAAAATAATTTTTTTCAAAATTTCGTCGGTTTCGTCCGAGATATTAAAAATCTCTATGACTCGGGAATCATTAACCCGATTTGAAGTATTTATTTTAACTAGAGTTCGCCTTATGGCCGAAATTCGACCATTTGACTATAAAGCAAAAAGTTTTTATAACCTTTCTTGGTCGATAAAAAAGCTTTTAATATTCTTCCTTAGGGTCCTGGTTATCTGCATTCATAAAAATAGACGCAGCAGTTTACTTGAAATAGCGTGTTTGCCATTTAGAGGGGCACTACTAAAGGGCAAAAAGTTTTTGATATCTTTACGTCCTGCTCATTCTATCCTCATACCGAAATGCCCACTTAAAAACATGAAGGTCATATTCTCATTCCTTATTGTAAGCCCTATATCTGTATACCCAATTTTAAAAAAATCTATGTAGTGGCTTAGCCGTGAAAGAGTTTTTCCATTTAGAGGCGTGGTACCGCCCACTGAAAAGCATATTGGTCATGCTATCATTCCTTAGCGTTAGTCCTTTCTCTATATCAATTTTCTTAAAAATCGGTGCAGTGGCTTAGCCGTGAAAGCGCTTTTTCCATTTAGGGGCGTGGCACCGCCCACTGAAAAACATAATGGTCATGATATCGTTTCTTAGTGCCCACCCTATCTACATACCAAATTTCGTAAAAATCGCTACAGTGGTTTAGCCGTGAGAGCGTTTTTTCTATTTAGGGGCATGGCACCGCCCACTTAAAAAAACAAGATAGTCCTATGCACTGCTCCTTCTCACAACCTTTCCAATAAAAAAAGAATCAAGCAAATCGGTTGAGATTTAGGTATAGAGGTATAGAAACAGGGACTGAATCGATTTCTTTTGCCTATTTATATATAGATTAGTAGATATGTATATTGCACGGTGAGGTTCTGTGAATTCTCTTAGGCTTGTCGGAGCAATCTTAGTACCTAACTCAGAACTGCCGGGTGAAATTTTGTGGCATTTATTTTTTAAAAATTCCCTCTTCTTCGTCCGGGATAATAAAAAAACTTTATAATTCGGGAACTGTTAACCCAATTTAAGTGCTTTCTTTTTTTTCTTTGATAGGTCCTCTGGCAACGTCTGGGATATTAAAAAATAAAATAAATTACACCCCCTTACTTATTTTTCGATATGATTCGAAGATCCATACATTTTTTTTGAATATAAAATTTATGAATTTGCAAAACATAAAGGGTGTAGTAGGTGTGGTACTTTGTCATCGATTAAAATCTGCACTATCGACCCTTGTCCGACATATTTTGTGTCATTTTTATCATGAAAGTATAGGATTTTAGCTATGGATCACTACACGAAAGAACATCGCATTGAAATTGTCGAATTTCGGATCTTAAATTCCAAGTCGATTCCAAAAAATCAAATATCCAAAATTCCAAAAAATTATATGTTCTGGCGAGACTCATTACTACCTCGGTGGTTATGTTAACAAGCAAAAGTGCCGTATCCGGCGCTCGGAAAATCCACAAGTGATTGCGGAGAAGCCAATGCATCCACCGCGAGTCACTGTTTGGTGCGGTTTATGGGTCGGGCCGTCTGGACGATATGTGGTTTCAACAGGACGGCACTACACCACACATAACTCGCCTCAATTTGGACTTTTTGTGTCGCAAATTCCCGAAACGTGTAATTTCTCGTCGCGGTGATGTGAATTGGCTGCCCAGATTAGGCGATTTGGCACCGTTAGGCTTTTTCTGTGGTATTACACGAAGAATAAAGTTAATGTGAATGATCTGAAAACGATTTCAGACTTGAAAAGTAATATTACATCGGTGATTCGGGCCATTCCGGAGGCCATACTGCAAAATGCCATCAAATATATGGCCAAAAGAGTTAGATATGTACGGAATAGTCGCAGTAAGCATATCCGCGAAATAATTTTCCACACATAATCCTATTGTGTGACGTTTCGGATGAAAAAAAATATTTTATGCGAGGCTGTATCTACCCATTTAAAAAGATTATTCGAACCGGTCAGAACGTAGTTTTTTTAAATAAGCGGTAGCTTATTTTTTTCCTGTTCAAATATCTATAGTCCCCTATCACTCAAAAATAGTGCAATCAAATTTCACACATATACTAGTAATAATTTGTTCAAGCTCTACGTTAGATTTTATCAAATTTTGAAGAAGAAAGCTTGGAATCGCTCATGCAAAAATTAATTTCCAAGCTGATAGATCTAATCGTATTCGAATTTTGATTTACATAAGCAGGCTATAGGATATTACTACTTAATTCCTTATACTTACGTCGCTATAGGTGCAATACATTGAAAAAATAGTGGACCTTCTTGAAATCCAATTTTCATCGCCTCGGAATATGCTAAATATGGGGTACGTTTTCGTATGCACAGCTCGTACATGGAACCAATCTTCAAAATTAAACACAAAATAAAATGTTCTTTAATATTTATACCAATCTTCAATAAAAAATTTATTTATTCTTACCAATATCTGCATGCAATGTAATGCTATAGTACCAATAACTATTGTCAATATTAGTCCATGTATATAACCAGCATGCGCGAAAGCCATTGGCATGGCCAATGCACCTATACCAATTGATGCTTTCAGAAAGTAAGCAAAAGTTTGCCAAGTTCTAGAGGAGTAAGCATAATAGCAATGAAATTTTGATTCATTCTTAGCTTATAATTTATTTAATAATACATATTTATATGGGTAAACTCGGACGAAATTTTAACTGTCAGTGTCTTAGACCCTTTTTGAGATATTTCCCTTTCCCTTTGCTTATTTTAACATAAGTATGTATTTTACTTTTTTATAATTTAATTAATTTATTTATTAATTTATTTATTTATTTCTTCTACCTATTTTAACTCACGTTGTTGGATTTGTAACACTTCGATGTTCATGCGGATCATAAACATCTATTGGATCATTCTCCTCAATAACGTTCTCTTCCAATGGTTCTAATTTAAATTCATTATCTTCAGCAATTCTGTGAATATGAAAAATATATGAAGCAAAATGCATAAATTACAATGGAATATCGTGTGCACTTTGGTGCACTATTGAAAAAAAAAATGTACATAGACAACAGCAGGAGAAAACTGAGAATTTAAAATAATTTGAACACTCAAAATCGATCTCAATTAGCAGACAAATGGATCGAGCATACGGAACGGTATAGATTAATGATATCATAATGGCCGAATGTTCAAAGTTATAGAATTAAGTAGTACAATTGCAAAGTCTTTGCATATTCAGTATCCTGCATAAACATTAAGTACGATGGGAAGATGGCTTCCGCGCTATCCACTTCCAACTCCCTAGAATTCTATAAAAATAAAAGTGGGATAGTTTAATACTAATCCTCAAAATTGACATAAAAAATATTTAAGGAAATTGTTTATTGTTCCAGCGTTTTTCACACTCTCGTCATATGAATATATTTTTATTTTCATATTACCCGTCCGCTGACATCTTAAGGCGCTTCACCAGTTTCTACAATTAGCATATGTGGATAAATATAAATCGATTGATATATTACCACTCACTGAAGTAATTTAAAACTGAAACTCTCATATGACTTTAAGTTTCTTTCAGTTTTCCACATTATAAATTGCTATGGATATCAAGAAAAGTAGAAACCCTTAAGTGTGACAAATTTTTTAATGGCCACTCCTTTTGCTTACGAATTAATTTGATTACTTTGACGAACCGCTGACACCAGACAACAACGAACATACTTACTTAATAAATTTACTTTTTTTTTTTTTTCATTTTATTTACTTAATAAATTGAAAACCATATTTCCAAACTAATTTAGGGTCGCTGAACACAAAATTAACACTTTATTCTGAGCGGCCTATCCTTAAGGTGATAGCTTCACGCATAAGAAAATATTTCAAGAACGCTAAGTCCGAGTGAATTTGTTTTTACAAGTTTTTAGAGGAAAATCAATAACGTTTCTTATAACTGTATAAATTTAAGTGAAAACTTTGCTTTAAAGTTAATTCCTCACAATTTTCTATACCATAGTCAAATAAAACACTTTTTTCAACCAAAAAATTATAAATTTTTATTTTTTTTATTCAATATCATATTTAATTACAAATCTTTGTAGCACAAGCTAAGCAAAATCGAATGCAATTTTAAAAAATTGTTAAGGGTTTCCAGAGTTCAAATTTTTACTCTCCTTAAATGTCAATTTTATTAAAAAGACTTATTTTTCGTTTGTTATTTTTATGTCAGTCAATCCAAGAATTTATCCAATAATTTCATATTTTTTCAAAAATTTTCTAATAATTGAAAAGTACACAATTACAATTTGCACAATTCATTAAGCGCAATCATACACATTTAAAGAATTCAGCTGAACTGATATGAACTGACGCAAAACATTGATTTTCAAAAGTTCATTAAACGACACCCCCTCCTGTGCTGCTGTCTACAACAAGGGATTAATATTTTTTCCCAAAGGCAACACCATCCGCCGCATTAGACATCAAAAGTTAGCAGCACTTCCGTTGCGCTCAACTATAAACTGCCACAATAAACTTAACTTTTCTGATGTTGATTAACATAAGACATCTTTGCAAATGTGTACTGGCATAGCATATTTTTGCACTAATCCCTGGACATTACAATAATCCCCAAGTAATAATGAAATTTTGTGTTCTTGTGGCCTTATCAAAATTAATGTTTTAATGATGCTGATCATTTATTACCTTGCAAAAGTTACTTACTTACACTTAAATTGTGTACATTAAGTGTAATATTTTATTGAAAGTTATTTAATTGTAAAGTGAAATAGAACCGTGTCACAAAGTGGTGGTTTTTTAGCAGAGCTCAAAACATACTTTCTAAAATGTTTATTTTCACTTAAGTTTGACTTTTAGCTTTTAAGTCTTTAAGATTCAAGTTTGAAAAAAAAAAAACTTTTCATTTTCATAAACAAAAATATTATAAGAGATAACGAGGACTTATATTTGAAAAATTTAAAAAAAAAAATTAAAAAACAACTTTTAAAAACTAAAGTCAAAAAATCTTTTATTTTTAAAATAAGTGTCAACGGACGCGCCTACCGTCCATGCAAAAAAAAAACTTTAAAACGCAGTTTTAGAAGCTTTTTATACGATAATGTAATTAAAGTGAGCTACACTAGAAATATCCGGAAAAAGCTATGAACAAAAACTCGATCAATTCGGACAGTAGGGCGTGATATCTTACATACAAGAAAAAAATTCAAAATGCTTTACTGAACTCGTTATTTGAGATAGTCCAACTAAAATTCATTAAGACATTAAAGACAATCAGAAACTATGTTGCTTAGGGCAAGCAGGCGTGTCACCTCCCATACAAGAAAAATCTTCAAAATGCTGTATCCAAATTCATTGAGACATTAAGGATGATGAAGGTTCTGACAAGAAATTTGGCTGATTCGGAAAAGATGGTGTATTAACTACATCCTTCAAAAGGCTTTATGGAAGCTTTGTGTAAGAATGTGGAACCAAATTTAACTCAGACACCTACAATAGTAAAATCAAGTTATAAAAAAAGCTATTTAAATTCGGCTGAGAGGGCGTGGCACTTACCATACAAGCAAAACCCTTAACCTTCCGCTGTGCGCGTGTGTCTGACTAAACTGAATTGGTTTTTAAATGTATTGAACTTTTTTCTGAGGATTTTTGAGCCACCTCAGTTCATGACTTTCTCACAACTTTTCTGTTTATATCAAACGTTCAAAAAAATTAATTAAATGTAATATACGTATTCTAACGGGCAAAGCCAAATGAAAAATAAAAACAAACAAGCAAAAACAATCTTAAAGCCGTAAAGCATCTGTTCAAAGACAACAACAAAATAAACAGTACCCAAGGGGAAAAGAAGTGCTTCAAAAACCCTTCCGAATGGCATCCTTTTCACCAATAAGCGCTTTCACTCCGTAAGAACTATACTTTCATAGAATCATTGTGCAATCAGTTTCAATTCAATTGAGCAAAAGTAAATAAATAAGAGGAAGGAAACTAGAAAAGTGAAATAAAAAAAGGTTGAATAAAAAATATTTTAATAAAAAAAAAATATAAAGCAAAAAAAAAATAAAAAATAAATGAAAAAAAATCACCCGGGCTGGGTTCGAACTCACGTTCTTCTTACTGCAGCCTTACAAAAAATCATTGTGAAAGTGCTTCTAAATTTCTATGGGGACAAGCACTTTTGAAGAGCTTGGATCAGAAGCACTAGAAATTTTTCCTCTTGGGTACAAACACTCATACACACATACATACGTAGACCCGCAACTACCCAAGAGGAAACATTTCTAGCGCTTCTGATCCAAGCACTTCAAAAGTGCTTGTCCCCATAGAAATTTAGAAGCACTTTCACAATGATTTTTTATAAGGCTGCAGTAAGAACAACGTGAGTTCGAACCCAGCCCGGGAGATTTTTTTTTACTTCTTTTTACTTTTTTTTGCATAATTTTTTTTTTTTTTTTTTTTTCTTAAAATATTTTTTATTCAACATCTTTTATTTCACTTTTCTATTTTCCTTTCTCTTATTAATTAATTTTTGTTTAACTGAATTGAAATTGATTACACAATGATTCCATATAAGTCTGCAGTAAGAACAACGTGAGTTCGAACCCAGCCCGGGTGATTTTTTTTTTTCCTTTTTTTTATTTGATTTTGGTTTAATTTTTTTTCTTATTCAAATATTTTTTATTCAACCTTTTTTATTTCATTTTTCTATTTTCCTTTCTCATTTTTATTTACTTTTGCTTACTTGAATTGAAACTGATTGCACAATGATTCTATGTAATGCTGCAGGAGCATTTGTATGTCAAATTCTGTTTGGACAACATTTGCTTAATACACAAATTTAATACCTCTTCATATCAAAAAAACAAATTGTCATATCTCCGAAACTATTAAACGCAGATAGATAAGATTCGGTATGTTTGTAAAAGGCACAGGGGGAAATAATATTTACTAGAAAAATGGGCAGTGCCACGCCTCAAAAATATAAAACACATCATATCTCCTAAACTATTTGACCCATGCGGATAAAATTCGGTTTATATACAAAAGTCATCAAGACAAATAATGTCTACTGAAAAAATCTGTGGTGCCACGCCCACAGACAGAGCTACATGAATGAACTTGTTTCCTATAGAACAGAGTGGCAATTTATAAGTGTATGTTCATTGTTGGGTGTGGTACCGCCTTTTTTTTTCAATAAATATTATTTGACTCACTGCCCTTTATATATATACCGAAATTCATCCCTATAGCTCAAATAGTTTCGCAGATATGATAAGTTTTATATTTGTAGGACGTGGCACCGCCCATTTTTTTCAGTAGATGTTATTTCTCTCTGTGCTTGTTAAAAACACACCGAATCTTATCCCTCTGCGTCTTGTTTTTGGGGCGTGGCACCGCCCATTTTCACTTTGAGTTGATTTAATCTGACCTGATTTCATTGAATGGACATAAATATTTTCATATATCACTCCTGCGTTTAATGTGACTAACATTTTCAAACAGAAAAATCGATTTTTTTCAAAATTCAAGAGATTTCGACCCGTGTCACTATTTTGTGGACCAGATGTTGGAAAAACGGGCATTTTTCAGATAGGTGAATGTATAACCTTTAACTTCGCGTTTAATTTTTTTAAAGAAAATGTGTCCTTGTAGTGAATTATTTTTGTGTACACTTTTCTGTCCAAAAAAAAACCATTGTGCACCGGTCTAGTCAAATTGAAAAAAGAAGCATACAAAAAAGATACATCGTTGATAGTCGGGCTGAAAGTACGTTCGTTCTCACGAAAAATCTGTCATACATTGTTACTGTTAATAAGGTTAATTAAACTCTAGCGAAGCATGTCTCAAAACCAGAGTGTGTTACCAACTAACAATTTGGCAATTTTTCACAACAGACGGCGCTAGTGAGCCTTATGATTTATGCATAATGGCGATCCTGCTCAGAGAGTTTACTCGTGACCTATAGCACAATCGCTTAAGCACCGCGTTCTCTTTCATTAGAAAACCGGAGTCACGGGTTCGAGTACGGTTTCTGGCAAGATTTAACTAAAACTGATCTGATGAGGCTATATACATGTTTATATATGAAAATATATAAATATGTATGTGGAAGTAGCCGAAACATATGTAATCAATTTCCATGTTAACACTAGCTTTCGTCTGTTGTTGAAAAATTGCAAAAATGACTGTTTAATTAGTTCAATATAAAATTATCATACTTCTATAGCCAACAATATTATCTTATAATTTATGAAATTATATTCTTAAGCACTTAAACTTTTATTTTAAGCTAGAAGACCTTTAGAAGCTAATTCTTCCAGTTTTTTAATTTCACCCTGCTGCATGGCGTCGAAAACGACCAACACAAGAGCACTATAGACAAGTTTTTTGAATAAAGCAGCAAATTGGCTTACTGGAACTTTAAAGCTTTGGATTTGCAATAAGAAAACATCTGCATCTGATTTCAGGTTTTTAACCTCAAATTCAGAATCGAACTGAAAATATATAGAAATTAAACATTTTACACTCGATAAGCAAGCGATATTTATCAAACTTACCAAAAAATCTAGAATATAACTTTGTGGTGCAAGGCAGCACAAATTGCTTTCAATTATGTCATTAGGATTCAACTGTAGCAGCTGTGAGACCTACAAAAAGCAATTGTTTCTTGAGTATTTACTTTCTTTTAAGCAAAGCGACATACTACTTGTACGCTAACATGCACAGTGTTGCCTTGAATTTTCTGAAAACTCTCCGGAAAATTTACCAAGTCTAACAAATTCTGCTGCAGCTCCAATTTTTCGTCTCGTAATGCATGCGCAGCACTCAGCATACTGATTAAATCCATGATTCGGGCCAGAAAAATCATCGTCATTAGCAGCATTGCAGTCTTATGTACAACTCTTTTTTGATGATACAATTTCACAGAAGATTCATCATCGGCATCATCGACGCCAACAAATGGATGTAACGTTTCGTCGTCATATTTGACGACACTGACGAGTTCATAAAACGCACGCAACAACTGTAATAAACGCAATACGAATTGCAGCGGAAAATATGCGGCCACCGTTTGCTGCACAGTTTGCAATTTCGGCAAAAGCAGCACAATTTTTTGCAGACTTCTTGAGTACTTCTTACTTGCACGATTGCCATAGAGCAAAAAATCATTAAAATGCCTATAATAACTGGTAAGGAGCACAAAATATGCAGTAAGTAATTGAAAATGCAAATCGTAAAGAACTTGAATGCCGATGGTTAAAATTTTTATCAAACTCAGATATGACATATATACGTCTGCAGCATTGTATATGATCGTCACCGGAATCCAATAAAGATATATTCCAATCAACTGTGCAAAGGATATATATGTTAAGATCATTAGCCATTTGGAGCATTTGAGTTCACCCTTTCGTAGTGATATAACAATGTAGTGTATCGTTAGCAAAACATTGACATTGATCACAAAGTTTTGCTGATTCCGAAAGAATTGAATTAGGCACACCAGCATTAACACTGTCACGCTGCATTCAACGCTGGCTGTCACAAAATCCGGCTGTGGACGCACACCATTCTCGAGTTGGTTAAGTTGATAATTAATCACTTCATTCATCATGCGAAGGAACATGTATGCGAGTGCACTTAGGAAAATTATGATGTACATGAGCATTGAAAACCAAGCTTCGTAACGTCTGTTTCCCATATAGAACATACGACATTTACGCGTCGCGCTATCGTAGTAGAATCTTCGAAGACCAGTACATTTCACAAGAAACATAAGAAAGTGAAAAAGTCGCAGTATATGTGTGATATTCGCCATGAAGTCAAATAAAGTTTATTCACTTGGATCGGGTGTAACTGCTACGTTTGACACAGTTTGTCCATTGATGGTTTTGTTTTTTGTCAAACACATTTGGAGCGGTTACAAATATTGCGATTAGCATGTCCATTTCGTTATTAATGATGGCTTTTAATGGTATAATTACTTTTTGGAATTGAATAATGAATGTTCTTTATTCAATGGCAGCATGCCGTCTGCGTCAAATACTAAGTTTCAGCGGTATAAAGTATATTATATACCACATTTAATTTAAGTTGTTTCAGAAATATGATGTGTTAATTTTTTTGGGGACGTGGCACCACCCATTTTTGCAGACTATGATCTAGTATTTTGAAGTATCGGCAGACTGTGAAAATTTCATTTAAATTGTTGAGTTACTTTTATACTACTATATGGGTGATTCTTAGATAACTGTGCTTTTTCGAGTTGTAAAATTGGCAGATAATTTTTTTGAATTTTTGCAAGTTTCTTCATGATATCTTGTGTAAACACACTCTTAAAACTCACCTTTTATGTAGATCAACTACAAGTGTGAATTTACGGCTTTGAGGTCGAAATTAAAAAATTTTGCTGCCACGTTTGTGACCAAATCGCCACGTTTGTGACATTTTAGCCACAGTATGGAAAAATGATGGTTTTGAAGAGTTTTAATGAGAGATATATTGAATATGATGACAAATTTACACTTCAAGACTAATTTTGCAACAGTGTCATGTCTCCGGTGATCCATTTTTTGTATACCCTACCACCCTAAAGATCAACTATAGTTTCCTGTCCTCTATTTTTATAGCCGTTTATGGTAGATTAGGATCTCCTAATTACGAATCTGATCTTAATTTTTTTCTATTACATCAGTACCCTTAGTTATCCTTGCTCAAAAGTGAAAAAATCACAGTTTTGACATCTACTTAACAAAAACAGCAACAAGTAAAATTAATTTTTGTCAATGGATTCAGACAGCCAAATTTATTATCAACAAGACATAATTTACCGTTTTTCAATTGAATTCCCAGTTTCCGAGTTATAAGCATTTAAAAAAGGATACCTCTCAATAACACACAAAGGATTTTCTGGACCGAAAAATTAACAAAAATGGTTTTATTATTTTTATCAAAAATATATTTTATCACGAAAATTTTAAGCCCTCGGATGAAAAAATAAGGCTCTATTGTAGATTTAGTGAATGAACAGATGAAATTTTGATTCCGTTAATTTGCAAAGCAGCAGTTTAGTAGCGTCATTCAATAAATCTAGCATAGAACTGTCATTTTTCATGCGATTATGGTCTGCAAGGTCTCGAAATTTTTGTAATTAAATATGTTATTGATAAAAATAATAAAACTTGATTTTTTGTAACTTTTTGTTCTCGAAAAATCCTTTGTATGTTATCGAAAGATATCCTTACTTTAAACGCTTATAACTCGGAAGCTGGGAATCCAATTGAAAAACAGTAAATTATGTCTTGTTGACAATAAATTTGGCTGTCTGAATTCATTGAGAAAAATTAATTTTACTTGTTGTTGTTTTTGTTCTATAGCATTAAGTATAAGCATAAGATGTCAAAACATTGATTTTTTCACTTTTGAGCAAGGATCACTCAGGATTCTGATGGTGTAGAAAAATTTTTGTATTAAAAACATAATTAATAGCCTTCAACTAAACATCTGTATACTCAAACTTTATATCGAAATATATATTTTTGCAGACTGATAAAAAGTGCCACGTTTGTGACATTTTTGTAGTTTATCGCTCATTATAAAGCACGCTTTTGAGTTCAAGATTTTTCCGAAAGAATTTGGGGTCATGTATGCAAATCCTACACAAAAATTGTTTCATGCATAAAATAAAATGTACTACCTGGGAGTGCCGAGTGCCACGTTTGAGACAATAATTTTTAAAAAAAAAACTGTTTTTGTTTATAAACTGCCCTATAAAACGCAAACAGATTTCTTTTTGGATACGTCTGGACATGATGACCTTTGGTTGATAGATAGTGATCAGAATTAATTCATATGTATCGCAATCTATTGACTGAAACAGTAGTACCATGCAGTACTAGCATAATGCTTTCAAGAAATTATTTTTTCCAAAACTAGGGGACAGTTTTCAATTCAAAATTGTGCCCTCTAAAAATTATTTTAAACTGCAGATGAGCTCAGAATTTAAGTATTTACTTAATATGTGTAGTGACTTGTTTTCTGTTCTATTTCCTTTTTTTTGCCGTTTTTCATCGTTTTGTTTCTAAAAAGTTGGGGTAGGACATGCCACGTTTGTGACGTTTGGGGTATATTTGCAAACTTTCACAGTAGAGCAATAATTATTTGGTGGTAAAATTGGTCCGCACTATTAGAAAAACATAGTTTCTAACTTATAGCGTCATTTTTTGTGAAAAAAAGCCTACTGTATAGGTGAAATCGCTAGAGGACACAAAAAGCACAGTTATCGGAGAGTCACCCATATATAGATTTGTTTAGGTCAGCCGAGCATTTTAGAAAATTCTTTTTTGCAAAAACCTTTAAGTTAATTGTAAAAATCATCTAAGAGTGTATTTGTGTTATAAGGTTCAAAAGGATTTCGCAAAGTTCTGGCCATTTTAAGTTGATGTTTTAATTTTTTATTTTTTTTCCTTTTTTT
This sequence comes from Calliopum simillimum, assembly GCA_951812925.1. Lineage (NCBI taxonomy): Eukaryota > Metazoa > Arthropoda > Insecta > Diptera > Lauxaniidae > Calliopum > Calliopum simillimum. The sequence continues at coordinate 96,387,071 of OX638371.1, forward strand.
TTTGGACTTTGGTGGCCATTTTAATACAAAAAGGTGTTATTAACATATCTTTTTAAAGTTTTTTTTTTTTTTTTTGAATCCTTGTTAAATTTTCTTCAATTCGATAGCACAATTATCATAGCAATTTTTTTAAATGAGATCAGAAAAAAATACTTTTTCAGAACAATCAGTTTGAAACTTATAAGGCAGCGCGTGTAGAGCGCACATCATATGCAGTACAACGCATGCGAGTAACCCGTGTGTTACATAGAAAAAAATTTTTTCCGACCTCAAATTAAAAAGGAGGTATAACAAATTTACAACCGAATTAAGGGAAATTTAACTAGGATTCCAGAAAAAAATATAACGATTTATGTTAATAAGACCGTTTTCATACAAATCTGGCCACCAAAGTCAAAAAAAGGAAAAAAAAATTAAATGTCAATTTTAATGGTCCCGAAAATTGTGAAATCTTATAAACCCTATAAAACAATTACATTTTTAGAAAGCTCATACAATTAGCTGAAAGTTTTCTTCAAAAAAGTTTTCTATAAAACGCTAGGGTAACCCAAGACAATTTTTTTTTTTAAATAAGTTAGAAAATCAGTTTTAACCCTATTACTCCTCAGGGGTACATTTTAAAACTCCCTCATGTGCAACTTTTTGTTAGTCTAAGCCTCCTCTACAGCTTCCAGAAGCTTTGTAACCTTATGCGATATACCCCGTTTAGTATTTTGCGTTCAAATTTGCCCCAAGTCGATTTGGCAGAGTCGCTTTCAAATACCAAACTTATGGAGGGACCCTTTTAATTTCGCGGAATGGGGAGTAAGGAGTGGAAACAAAAATACAAATTTATATTTTCTCTTCAATATTTTCCTCTGTTACCCTTATACCTACATTTTTCGTTTGATTTTTCAGGTCTGCGAGTACTGCGCTGTTATAAATTTCCTTACCAATCAGCTCAAATCATACTGGAAGAGATGTCATGAGCTTACAGAGACTCTTGTCCGAGTAAAAATATGGTTTACAAGTGGCATAACTCTTTTAGGAAGGCAGGGACTCACTTGAAGAGGACCCACGGCTATAACGGCCGATTGAGCTGATCACTCCTAAAAATGACAAAGCTCGCATAAATGGTAGGTGTATTAGATTCAACCATTTAAAAAAATTCTTGACGATAACCTTGGCATGACTGAAGTCAGCGCAAGAAGGGTGCCGATTATGTGCACGAAGCCACAAAAAAACCGCACGTGAAGTATTTTAGCGAGTATTGAACACAGAGAAGAAGTATTGGCTCGAGTTGGTACTCGGGACGAAATTTGGTTTCATCATTATGAACCTGAGCCCAAGCAATAGTCAATGCAGTGGAATAAAAGAGACATACTACCACCTCAAAAGCTTAAGGTGTTACAGTCGGCTGGACAAATCGTGGTGTCTGTCTTTTGGGACTCAGAAGGGAAACTGTTCAATGATTACAAAGATAAAGGTGCCTTAGTAAGTGTAGAATACTAAGCTTCAATCTTAGAGCAGCTTAAATAAGCCGTCAGAGAAAAAACAAGAAGAAAATTGACGAACAGTGTTCTTCATCTTCATGAGAACGCCCCTTTCCTGAGACCCGTGTTGTGATGGCCTTCAAATTCAATTTTCTCTGAATCACCGAACACAGTAGGTAGAAAGTAAAATCTAATCCGACTAAAATAAACTGGAAATCTACCAATGCAGATTGTTTTCTTATAATGTGAAGATAAAAACGCAGCAAACTTTAAAATGCTTTCAGGTCCCTTTTTCGATATATGCAAGGTCAAAGTTTTTTTGCAAATATCACACTAACGGTTACTTTTTCAGAATAGTAGTTCTAGACAATTTTGTATCCCTGGTAATTTCCTTTAAAAAAAGATCTCAGAGCTGTTTTCTTACGATGAGTCATACCAACACAAAACCACCTGTTTGTGCACATACAATTTACCGTTTAAGAGTTATTCCATAAAATTGCGGAAAACGTAATTAAACCTTTTGCGGCGATCTCAGACCTGATAGGAAAAAACGGTTGCCAGATTCGGTATCAGCGACCCCAAATTAGACAAAAAAGTTATCAAGATCTCATTCAGATTATTTTTCCCTCAATTTCTTGCACTGTGTTATCAGCTATAAAATTTACATTTTCCAAAAAAAACACAATTTTGTAAATAAAACATTTTGTAATATATTTAATTTTCATCAAATTAATGATGCACATCCAACTAAGGACACCACCAGGGCACATCTCTGGTCTCACATCAAAAGCATCAAAATAATCTAAGCCTACACAATCCTATTGCACAATATTTAATGAAATAAAAAACAACATTTTTAATTCGATCCTTAAAGTATTAACTCCACTTTATTATCTACACATAATTGCCAAAAAATAACATTCATTCATTTGTAGAAATCAACAATCTCGACAATGCTTACGTATGTACCGATAATACCACCAACGGCACCGAATATCACCAACAATACATTCTTGATTAATCTAAATTTCCATCGGCCATAGCTTGTGCTGTATTGTACGCAAATTTGCAGTAACGCGGGAAAAATTAAACCCAAAATGGATAAACAAAATGAACCCACCAGCGAAAGGAACAGCGATACGTCCGGCACGGCAACAGCACAACAGACTACGGATACAAAAAAAAAAATGAAAGATAAAACCAAAAGAGAAGCGTTGAAATTCGATGTATTAAATTAAAATTGTTATTGTTGCCAGCAGTTTGCAACAACTTACATGTCAGCAGCACAATTAAAGCGCGAAGTAGCAACTCGTAGAGTAGATGCTTTCCCGTATCCTTTACCCTTTTCGAAAGATATTTGCCCCAGATAATATCCGCTGTAACGTAACCCTGCAGCGCATAGGAAATCCAGGTGGTGATTGCAAAGAGAATTTTCACTACCTGCGAAAGGCTGCAAAGAGAAAAGCGGAGAATTTTCATTGTAGAAGTAAAAAAAAAAAAGAAAAAACAAAAGGAATATCAATTGGAGACATTCTTTGTCAAATTAAATGCTAAAGCTGTCTGTTACTTAAAACACAGAAAAAGTTTAAGTTCAAACAAATTTCGAAATTTTTCAATATTTTTAGAATCTCTAATAGTGCAGGCAAATTAGGTAACATACTATAATTTTGTTGAAAAAGCACCGATTTTGATCTGACATGGCTCATTTTGTTAGTTATTGAACTTAGACAATTTCGAGCATCTTTTAAACAATCTCAAAAATCGTGTTTTTGAACATTTCTAAGAATTTAGGAAGGATATCTCAGATACTACACAAGATATAGCGATTCTGATTCAGCGTTGACAAATACATCGAAAAACTATTTTTCTACCTTTTTTTAAAAACGGTTTTAATCTAAAGTTGGTTGGTTGGTTGGTTATTTATTGAATTAAATTATGAACAAAATGAGATATTTCGCATCAAAACTGGGGATTGCTTCAACAAAATTATACATTAAAACCTTTTTTACCTAATTTGCCTGTACTATATACATTTTTCATGAACGACTTTTTCACAATTTTTAAAATTATTCGACTCATTCAATTTCAAACCTTTTTAAAAAAATTAAAAATTTTATTCCAATATAAATATTTCAGAGTTCCTTTTCAATATTTTCGAAGTATCTAATGTTTGATCTTTTCAACTTTTGTATTCATTTTCAGAATTTTCAACGTTACTCGACTTTTGTATCATTTTTGAATTGTTTTCGAATATTATGTTTTCCGAAATTTTCGAAATCCTTTGGCATATTTATATGAATATATATTTTCGACTTTTCAACTATTTTCGGTGTTTGAAGACTTTTCGAAATTCTCAACATTTTTTCAAATCTTTCAATATCGAATATTTATATCTGAAATCTGAATAACGACAATCTTTTTCGATATTAACTGTAGTAATTTTTTTTTTTTTTTGTATTAAAAGGGAACTTAAGTAGCATCACTGACAAAATTTCAATTTAAGGTGGAATTCAGTGCCTAGACATGCTCTAAATATTTTGAAAGAGGCCTTACCAAACCACTACCACTTCAAAGGAAGGGACCTTATCCACCACAGATTTAAGGCATTTTGATACGTTATATCTCGTTATGTATGCCAGCTATTTTGATGAAATTTGGCAGCTAGTTGCTAAACATAAGTACCATACATCGGTGGGCGTAATTAATTGAGTGGCACGCCCACTTATTAATAATACAGGCCCACAAAAAAAAAAAATTACCCTGCGTGAAAGTTCAGACCACCTGCAGTTTATGTTTTTGGGGTCGCTGAATCCGAATATGGTACCAGAATAGCGAAGTTGGTTCGCGTTTTTTCAGAAACCAGCAATTATGCTGAGATTTTGAGATTTTTGCTGATTATTGCTAATTTCTGAAGAAACGCGAACCAACTTCGCTATTCTGGCTCCATATTCGAATTCAAAGACCCTAAAAACATAAAGTTCAGGTGGTCTGATCTTTCGCGCAGAGTCCTTTTTTTTTGTGGGCCTGTGTAATTTTACATTTTAACAACTTTTATCTCGTAAACTATACAAGTTATTTTAGTAGTTGAATAAATGCCACGCCTACATTTTCACGATCAAACTTTTAATCATGTTAAAACTGATAAACTGTAATTTGATTAAATTTGGTAGGCAGGTGCTGAACATAGATATCATTATAAAACATACATACCATACACTGGTTAAAATTTGAGCATTATAAGAAAGTGCCACGCCCACTATTCAAATATAGGTTTCACTTCCTTCACGTGTACAAGCGTATATTTTTTTAATATCTATGTATATAAATAGGCAAACAAAATCGATTCAGTCCCTGTTTCTATACCTAAACCTCAACCGATTTACTCAATTTTTTATTTATCTTTTTTTTTTTTTTTTTGTTGGAAAGGTTGTGAGAAGGAGCAGTGCATAGGACAATATTTTTTTTTAAAAGAAGGCGGTACCACTCCCGCCTCACGCTTTCACGGCTGAACCACTGCATCGATTTTTACGAAATTTGGCATGGAGATAAGGTTAGCGCTAAGGAACGATAACATAACCATTATGTTTTTCACGGCATTGATTTGTGTGAGTTTTGGTGTGGGAATAGAATGAACAGGACGGAAAGATATTGAAATTGTTTTGCTCTTTAGTAGGAGTAACACGCCTCCAAATGGAAAGCACGCTATTGCGATTACCCTGAAGCACTGATTTTTATAAATGCAGATAAGTTGAACCCTTAAAAAGAATATAAAAAGCTTCTAGTGTTTTATCGACCAAGAAAGGGGTTAAAAACTTTTTGCTTTTAAGTCAATTCGAAATGGTCGAATTTCGGTCACAAGCCGAACTCGAGTAGCAATAAAACTACAAAGTTAAGATGAATTCTCTTCACAGATTTAAAATCTACACAAAAAATAGTATTAAAATATAAGCTCTTAATTTTTCAACTTGTTTTGCATATTTCAGAAAAGCTCTGAAAAAACTAACAAACTTTGAACTTCGAAATCTACAAACTTAAGTTTTTCATTTGTTGATTTTAAAATGCCACAACTCAATGAGTTTTTGGAATTTTCGGATGTCGCACAGTGTCGCGAGTGCGGCCAAAAGGTCAAAGTTAAAGTCTTAAATATGAACCTATCAAGGATGACATATTGTTAAATATACATAAACTAATAAAAATTAAAAAAAAAATAATATATCTTAATAGCATAGTTAACTTAGAGTTTTGTAAAGATAGAATAACTGCCACAAAAAAAAAACATTTCGTTCCATGATTCTTAAATCGAAAGCAGGCCTATGTTACTAAATACCTTAGTTAACACCAACTTTTTAGGAACAAATGACATTTTTCCTATATAAAAGAGCAGTTTTTGAGCAGATTTTTGTACTAACGTTTTGTTTACAGTTATTTCATTGGACATGTCTTTTTTTGCTTATTTGTGAATTTTAAAGAAAAGTATGGGAGACCATGAAAAAAGAATGACGCAAAAGACCCTATTGCCTTAATTAGAAACAAAAGAAAAAAGTACAGCTATGGAAAAAGAAATAGCACGATTGAGATTATTTTAAATAAAGTTAAATTTATTTAATAAGTTGAAAGAATATATTTGGATTATTGAAGTGAAAAATTAATTTAGGGTTCACAGTCCTGAAAAACAACTAACTTAAAATATTTTCTTGCATTTAGCCAAGTTCAAGTCATTTAAACAATTGAAGATGCAGAAACACCTGGAAACAAAAATAGCACACTTGAGAAGATCTTTGGAAAAGAAAAGTAACCATATTAAACAACCACGATTTTGATAGTTTCGTGACATCTACGAGGCAAGCTCTCTACTAGTTTTTGGCATTTGCTTTTTGGAATGGAGTACCAAGCTTCTTGAATTCCAGCCGAAAGTTCCTCTAAATTTTTTGTAGTTTTTCTGCCCAATAATATTTTTGACATAATTCCAAAGGTTCTCTATTGGGTTTAGATCAGGACTTTGAGCTGGCCAGTCCAAAACATCAATTCTTTCAGCTGCTAGAAAGTTTTTCACTAATTTTGCTGAATGCTTTGGATCATTATCCTGCATAAAGATCTAATTAACTGGCATGAAAGCAAATGCAAATGGCTCCATCGTGTTCTGAAGTATGTTAAAGTACCCGAATTGGTTTAATTTGTCATCTATTTTGACTATTGGTCCCACTCCATGCCAAGAAAATGCGCCCCATACCATGACACTACCTCCACCGTGCTTAACAGTTTTGGTAGTGTACTTTGGATTGAACTCTTGGCATTTCGGGCGATGTACAAATGTTCTCCCATCAGATCCAATGCGATTTATTTTGATTTCATCGCTCCAAAGCACTCTCTTCCAAAAATGGACGTCTTTATTTACATGGGTTTTTGAAAACTTATGCCAGGCTCTAAAATTTTTTTTAATAAGAAGTGGCTTTTTCCTACTGATGTGTCCAAATATTCCCGCTTCATTGAGTCGATATCTTACAAGTCTGCTCGAAATTTTCACATCAAATTCATCCTTTATCTTCGTCATTATTACGCGTGAAGGCTTAAAAGGATCAGCTTTAGACTTATTGACGATGGCTCTATCTATGCGTAATCCAGTTTTTCTTGGAGGTGGCTTGCGAAATTTTTTATTAATTAGTAAATCTGGGTCCGCCTTCATCGAATTGATGGCATTGTACACCATTTTTCTAGAGCAATTTAGTATGTTGGAAATTTTAGTGGGATTTTCGCCTTTTTCGAAGGGTTCGAATATAATCGTCCTTTTTTCTGGTGTACGTCCCATTTTTTTTTTTTTTTTTAATAATTATGTAATACAAAACTAATGTCAAACTGAATGACATACATTCACTAGCCTACCGACTCCAAAATACCGATCACTCAAAATTAAGTGTGCTATTTCTTTTTCCATGTAAAATGATGTATGCAATGAGGAAAATTGGCAATAAAAACAACTGGTGGTTGTAACTATAAATTTTTAACTGTTAATTTCTTGGTCGAATGGAGTGCAATTAAAAAAATCGCCCAATACTTACACTTTTATACTAGAAGTAGGCTTAAAAAGGGGCGGACCATGCCCATTTTTTAAAATTTTCTTATTCTTGTCAAAAAACAACACTGACCAAAATTCCATCGAAATCAGATAACGTTACTAGTTTTGGCCGCTCTATGTATATATGGGCTCGCGACACTGTGTGTCGTTTTATTCAATATGTTTTTTTTGTAATATGCAAAAAAAAAATCGTTTTCTGATTTTGTGAAGATAAGGTCCGTTTTTTTGTGCTGCGTCACATTTATTGACTACTTTTGATTTCATTAGAAATTTCAGACTTAAGTCGAATTCCATTACATTTTTCGATGTTTTCCGACTTTAAACGATTTTCAACTTCAATAACATTCGATACTTTTCAATTGTTTTGAACTTTTTCGAAGTTTGCTGATACTACTTGAAACGTTTTGAGTTTTCGAATTCTTTATGCTACCAATTTTCGGTATACTGTATCAAATTCAATATTAATAAATACTAAAATTTATTGCATGAAATTGGGACCCAAAACTGACGTGGAATGATCCATGCATGTACGAAAATGCTTTAAATTGTTATAAAGCAAATTATATTAAGCTTCTTTTTTGCAAAGTCTTGGTTAAAACTAAAAAAAAAAACTAAAATACTCGTACCAATAACCAAACTTACATCTCTTTTTGCGGTATATTCAACGTAACACTTCCCTTTGCTCCTTCACCGTATTGCCAATAACCGAAAAATCCCAAAATAATATATAAGCCCAGGACTATTGTCATACCAATATTCATGATACCAAAAGGTTTAACATAAGCCTTGGGGTTTTGCATGTTTTCCTCGATTGCCAAAATCTGCAAAAAGAAAGAAAAGAAAAAGAAATTTAAATTAAAAGCTTAACTCTTGCACTTAAATTGCAATCAGTAGCAACGTAGCAAATGAACAACAACAACATCAGCAACATAACAGCAGCAACAACAACTTACCACACCAACAGCTTCAAGCGCAAAAAGTACAGTGCCAAAGTAAATTGGCAATTTCGAAATATTCTCGAATGGTACGCGTTCTGAAATTGGTGGCAATTCGACAAAAATATAATAGAGTAGTACACCAAATCCTTTGGGAGGAACAGAAAGAGAAAGAAAAAGGAATTTTAAATTAACGAAAATGAAAATTTTATTTTGAAAAGTAAATTGCTATACAAACCAACGAGTAATAAAAGATTGGCCCCTGATGAAAATGGCGCCAATAATTTTAAATTCCTAATGCTAAAGATGAGGAAGAGCGGTACTAGGACAAAGCACATGTGTATTCGTAAATCGAGCACTGTTAAATGTTCATCCACAACTTGTTTGATATTCTCCGCAATGAAGACGACGTAAACGCAACAAATGCCAAAGTGATAAAAAGCCAGAAAACCATCAACGAAAGGTCTAAAAGATAAAACAAAAAATATGTAAAAAACTTTTGTAGGGAAAACCAATTACAGTTAATGGTTATGATGAGTAACACACAATTAATTTTAAATTCATTGTTGCTCATACGTCATTACATAGAAAAAAAGCATAGGGAGCATTATATGAGTAGCGGACATAAAAAAAAAATGTTGATGTCGGATATATAGGGGTAAGGTACCGGTTGTGGGCACCGTTTTGTTTTCGACTGATAACTTTTGACCAAATGTATATTATGCTGACATATAAGTGTCAATGGAAAGCTAAAGACCTTAGCTAACTATTGGTGAAGAAAGTAAATTGATTTCATCAGTTGGAAAAATTATATCAAAAAAGTTTTGGGTCCGGTTGTGGGCACCCTTAGCAAATCGCCTAAAAATGGGAAAAAATTAAATTAAAAGCAATCAAATGGAGAAGAAAGCTAAATTAACTTATTTTGGAGACATTGACTCACAAAAATTTAACAAATTCTGCTCAACGGCTTTAACAAAATTAGCGTCACTGAAAACGTCTGGATCGAATGGCATCATACCTGTTGCCCCGAAACCAGACTTGATTATCTTCGGCAAGTGACAGATCAATTTTGTTGCAAATTAAGATAGCTAGGTGACGTAATCTCTGGCCCTTGTTGACATTACTCTTTTGCCAAGCATGATTTTTTTGTACCAATCCATGCCCGCCATCTGCTCCTCGGTCTAATTGGCTGGAAACTCAATACCGAGATTTTTTGCAAAGTGTTATGCCACCTCAACACCCGCACTTAATTAAATAACTTTTTTTCTACGATATCTTTAAAGAGCCTATTGGTTCTTTCCTTTCCACTAAAAAAGCGTAAAATGGCACAAGAAAGCATTAAGATTAGTAACGTTGGCATCCACGATGATATTTCAGTAAGACACACGCTTTAAATAAAAAAAGAGGGCTGCCCACACCCGGACCACTTCGGGGCCCATACTCGACTTTGATAGCCACTTTGAAAAGCAATTAGCAAATTGTGTTGTGTGAACATTTTGGTTGCAATCGGTCAATAAATTTACTACATAAATAAAGATTGCACTCATCTTTTCGATTGATTCACTTCGATTTATCACACTTGGAAAATTATTGAAAAAAACTTTTGTGTTGATATACTAAGAGCCAGCGCTTGGCTGACCCTCCTCATAGTATCAAAGCTGAATTTTTTTGTGAGTGTTCTTTCAATAGTAGGTATGAACTTTTGTTCTAGTGAAATCCTGAGAGGTGGTGCCTACGTGAGATATCGGGTGCAAATATCTCGCTAATGGTTATATCTACAAAAAAATAAGGTGCCACATTTTGTAGCTCAGTAAATTTTATATCGAAAAGTGGCGCAAATTATTTTCGTACGACCTATAGTTTAGGAGATATGGTCCAGTGAAATTGCACTTTCCAATCCAACATATAAGATCCATAATTTTTTTTCATTTAATCGGTCTATTTTTTAGTTTCAAATTATGCACCAAAATTCGAGACCAATTTCACTGTCGTACAAAAAGTTATTCAGGCACAAAGGTCGAGAAAATTAGTATCTCACTAACGCTTATTAATACAAAAAAATGGTGCTCTACAATTTTGTAGGTCAGATAATTTCATATCAAAAAGTGGTGCAAATTGTCTTCGTACGACCCACAGTTTAGGAGATATCCTATTTTAAGTTATTTTCCGCATACAAGTGTTCATAGTAATATGAATGTTGATTTTCAAAGTACTCTATCTACGCCTACGTCATAGAATCATGGCTGTGTTTTTTTGTGGGTATTTATTGTAGCCATGATACCATGACGTAGGCATAGTAATAGTAATTTCAAAATCAACTTTCAAAAAACTGATTTTCTCTACCTTTCGCACCCGATATCTCATGAAGGCACCACTTTTCACGGTTTGACTAAAACAAAAGTTAATACCCACTATTGGAAGATTACTCACAAATAAACGCAGCCATGATACCATGACGTAAGCATAGTTATAGTTATTACAAAATCAATTTTCAAAAAACTTATTTTCTCAACTTTTGCGCCCGATATCTCACGAAGGCACCACCTCTCATGGTTTGTCTGACACAAAAGTCAGTACCTACTATTGGAAGAATACCCACAAAAAAATGCAGCCATGATACCATGACGTAGGCATAGTTATAGTAATTTCAAAATCAACTTTCAAAAAACTGATTTTCTCTACCTTTTGCACCCGATATCTCGCGAAGACACCTCCTCTCACGATTTAACTAAAGTTAAAATTCCCTATTAGAAGAATACCCACAAAAAACTCAGCCATGATTCTATGACGTAGGCGTAGATAGAGTACTTTGAAAATCAACATTCATATTACTATGAACACTTGTATGCGGAAAATAACTTAAAATAGGATATCTCCTAAACTGTGGGTCGTACGAAGACAATTTGCACCACTTTTTGATATGAAATTATCTGACCTACAAAATTGTAGAGCACCATTTTTTTGTATTAATAAGCGTTAGTGAGATACTAATTTTCTCGACCTTTGTGCCTGAATAACTTTTTGTACGACAGTGAAATTGGTCTCGAATTTTGGTGCATAATTTGAAACTAAAAAATAGACCGATTAAATGAAAAAAATTATGGATCTTATATGTTGGATTGGAAAGTGCAATTTCACTGAACCATATCTCCTAAACTATAGGTCGTACGAAAATAATTTGCGCCATTTTTCGATATAAAATTTATTGAGCTACAAAATTGTGGCACTTTATTTTTTTGTAGATATAACCGTTAGCGAGATATTTGCAAAAAACTGTTTTTCTCGACCTTTTGCACCCGATATCTCACGTAGGCACCACCTCTCAGAATTTCACTAGAACAAAAGTTCATACCTACTATCACAAAAAAATTCAGCTTTGATACTATGAGGAGGGTCAGCCAAGCGCTGGCTCTCCGTCTATGACTTTTACTCATTGAAAAATTATTTTCTTCTCAGCATCAAGCATATGCGTCTGTTTGCTCCGGTAAATGCACAAAAACTTCATGCTGTCATTACACGTGCTTTACATTTGTCAGAACAGCCGCATTTGTTTTCTGTCAAAAGTTACGGGGGGGTGCCCACTCCCGGACCCTGCCCGCTGGCGGTACCCTTCCCCTATATGTCAGTAATTTTTGACTATATTATACGTATATACCCTGGATCCAGATACAAAATTATTTTTTAAAAACATAAGGTCTGCTTAACGAGCTACTCAGCTTAGTTTTCCCGTAAAAAAATTTTTCACAGACGGTCAGCCTGCCAGCCAGACAGACGGACTTGGCTATATCGACTCAGGAGGTGAAGCTGATCAAGAATGTATATACTTTTCTATACCTGCCACGCCTTTTTCAGCGTTACAAACGGAAGGACAAAGTGAATATACCCTGGGTGTAGGGTATAAAAAACAATTTTTGCGATAATTAAGTTTTACATTATTTGGACACTGTTTTTAGAGTTTTTCCAACTTATTCTTACGTTTTCACCAACTTTTGTTAGTTTTTACAAAATCTATTTGGTCATATTAACATGAGTATGAATATCGAAAACTGAACTCTGATTCTTTTATGTAGGACCTCAAGTAACAATTTCAGTCCAAACATGCTTTATCGTTCTCGGTTTTTATACCCGTTTATGGTTTAATGGGATTTCCTAGTCACGAACATGAACTTGGTTCTATCCATAACGTCAGGGTCCTGAGTCATCTTTGCGGATAGCAAAATTTGTTCTTAACAAGTAGTGTTTATATCATTTTATAATTGGATCCCTATTTTCCTTTAAAAAATTAATATCTCTCAATAACATACATATGCTATTTCCGGACAGAAAAATTAAAAAAGTTCAAATTTTATTATGTTCATCAATAACATATTTCATTACAAAAAAGAGGCTATAAAAATTATGGACGAAACACCATGGTTAGACTGGACGGTAGTAGGAGATAAAAAATAAATGGATCACCGCAGATCATGTAAACATCGCATTTCTTATTACTCTGAGCTCAGTTTTCGGTACTCATATTTTCCATACTTATGTATGCCTGGCGCCTAACCTATTGGTAAAATCATAATTTTTTGATTTTTTCAAAATTTTTCATTTACTCAGCTTTTTTGAACTTTTCTATGTGAGTCGACTTTTCATCATAGGTACTATGGTTTATTTAATATTTTTTGAGTTTACCTACTATCTTTTTATTGCGAATATATTTCGCTCATTTCAAGCTTTTTGGAAATTTTTAACAACATTTTTTAAATTTTTCACGATTTTTTAACACTTCATTAAAATTTTGTGATTTATTATTACCTGGTAGTCGACATATTTTTATTTTCGCATTCTCGACTTTTTCAACACTTATCTATTTATTTCAAAATTATAAATATTTCCAATATCTTACATTAGCTCTTTTCAATACTATTTTGCATTAATGAACTTTTTTGATGCTAGAGGAGAGCATTTAAAAACCATATCTCGAAAACCTATTCATTAAAAAAGCCCATTAGGAAAATTTAAAAATATTCTTCTGCAGTTATATGTTTTCCTATCGCGTTTTTGTAAACTTTCCTTTTGTTTATACTCACGTTGCTATAGGTATGATGCACTTAAACATAGGTGGCCCATCTTGAAAACCAACTGTCATCGCCTGCGAAAATGATAAATACGGAACACGTTTTCGTTTGCACAGCTCGTACATGGAACCAATCTGAAAGAAATAAATTTGAAAAACAAGTTTTTACTTTACATTATGACTGAGAATTCTTAATCAAATTATAATTAGGTACCCTCTACTTGTTCTAATATTCCAATCTGAAGTCTAGTTATGTTGTAAGTAGACCAAAACGGACTACAACTAAAATAGAATAAATTCACTTAAATTATCAATTGTGACAAAAATAGTCCAAATGTCGGTCAATTGTATCAAAAATGGTCAAAATACAATGTATAATACGTCATTAGTATCAAAAGTAGTCCAATTGTGTATCGATTATGTCAGTGAAATTATAACGCTACTGACTACGTGCTGTTTGACAGTTCGTCCATTGTGACAAAAAGCAATCGACAGTGTATCGATCTAATGACTTGCGCTGCGTGGAGAGACCTGGGCTCAAATCCTCCACTCGGTGATTTTCAATTCCAACTTTTAAATTCCTATTGTCTGAAGAGTCTTTGGAGCGAAAAATGAAACAAGTGTAGAAAATAATAAAAAAAAATCATGAAAAAATTTCATCCGCACTGAGATTCAGAAATATATAACAAACCCTTTAGACAACTGCCTTTTTTTCAACAATATTACTCCAACTCAAATACGTAGGCTGCTCGATATATTTCTGGCCTAAGCAACACTAAGTGTTGCCAGGTTTAATCTGACATTTCCATTGGGAAGTTTGACATTTTTTAGCATAAACGCACTCAGAACGTTTTGACGTACGACCATCGTTTGTGTTGTTTATAGTGACTTGAAAAAATCAATTTGGCAAAAAAATGGAATTAACTCGTGAACATTTTCGTGCGATAATTTTTCACAACTTTTGACGTGAATTATCACGACAAGAGTGCATCGATGAACTTAAATCTTTGTATGGCGATGAAGCACCATCCTATAGAACTGTGAAAAACTGGTTTAATGAATTCAATCGTGGCCGACGCTCGCTCAAAAACGAATTCCGTAAAGGTCGTCCAAAAACGACCGTTGTGCCAGAGAACATTGATGTCATGCGTGAACTGATAATGCAAGGTTGTCATGTGACATACCGTGAGATAGAAGCATCTTTGGTAATTTCTCCCACTAGCATACATTTGACATTGCGTGAACACCTGGCCGTAAAAAAGGTTTGTTCTCGTTGGATCCCGCACAATTTGACAATCGCTCAAAAAGGCTCGTGTCGATTGGTGCAAGGAAATGTTAAAAAAATACGATCGCGGTGCTTCAAAAGACGTTTATAAGATCGTCACAGGTGGCGAATTATGGATCTATGCGTATGAGCCCGAAAAAAAACAGCAATCGACCGTGTGGGTCTTCGAAGACGAGCCAAGTCCAGCGAAAGTTGTTCGTGGAAGAAGCACTTCGAAGCAAATGGTCGCCTGTTTCTTCGGCAAAACTGGTCATGTGGCAACTGTTCCTTTTGAGCAACGTAGGACGGTCAATTTTCAGTGGTACACCACACTTTGTTTGCCTGAAATTTTCGGAGAAATTCGAAAAACGACAAGAGAAGACGAATCATTGTTCACCATGACAATGCGAGCTCTCACACATCGCCTCAAACTAGCGCCTTTTTGACCGGCCAAAACGTCGAATTGATGGGTCATCCGCCGTACAGCCCTGACTTAGCACCCAATGACTTCTTTTTATTCCCGCACTTCAAGAAAAAAATGCGTGGTCAATGATTTTCGTCGCCAGAAGTTGCTGTTGAAGCGTTCAAAATCCATGTTTTGGAGGTGCCTCAATCTGAGTGGAAAAAGTGTTTCGACAATTGGTTTGAGCGCATGCAAAAGTGTATAAATCATGCTGGGGAATACTTTGAAAATCAATAAAACCATTTTTGATGATAAATATTCGCATTTTCATTATTAGGCCAGAAATATATCGAGCAGCCCACGTATATCACTATTTCAAAGATTTTATTAAAAACTGATATTATGAATATATTATATTCTTCTCATGGTGTAAAGTTATAAGGTAAAAAAAAAAATATTTGAAATTAAACAAAACATTCAAAGAGTAATTTCTGAACTTATAACGTAAAAAATTATTTTTGAATTATGACGGTATTGCAGCATGGTGGCAAAGCTTCTACAATTATGTTATATAGAAAATGTGGTATAGCATATTTCTGAGAGGTCTGCAAAATTTTAAGTTTTCAAATGAATAGATATGGGACTGATCCCTCTACTTAAAATGGATGATTTGTTTGAAAGTTGTGCTCTTTAGGAGCTAATTTCAGATTTTTTCACATAATATATCTTACCAATATATGTAAGCAATGTACTGCTATAAAGCCAATTATTAATGTCAATACAATGCCATTGACATAACCGGAATTAGCGAACGCACTTGGCATAGCCAGTACACCTGTACCAATTGATGCTTTGAGAAAGTGGGCATATGTTTGCGAGTTTCTATAAAAAAAAAATAAAATGTTGTAAATGAGTTTTAGTTGTTTAAAATATTATTTCTTAATTACGACTTACGTGGTTGGCTTTTTGACAACCCGATGATCATGTGGGTCATAATCGTCTGTTGTGTTTTTCTCCAATTGCTTTTCGCTAAAACCATTTTGTACTTCAGTCCTGCAATAAAATTTAAGGTATAATTTATTATAGAAGTGAGTATATAAACTATCAAAACTTCAAATGTCTGCCTGATTCATTTGGTAAGTGAGAGCCAGGGACAAGTAAGACCATAATAAGACTTTTAAAAAACTGAAAGAAAAAGATAGATCTACAATAGACCGGTGCGTTTTGGACGAATATATAAACCATCGACATGAAGATTGCCGCCACCCTAGCTATGAGAGATGACGAAAAGAAGCGTCGATATATTTTTGAAGGTTGAAAAACGTGGTTCAAAAATGCATGCTCATCGGTCCGAAATGAATCAATTCTCAGCTTCGTAGTAGGTCGAAAATTTAAATCCAAGACATGGATTCTTATATTTTTTCCCGTGGAATCGAATGGCACCATTAATTTTCTGATTAGACGTCCGTTTTTGGCGTTAAGTGAACTTTTCAGCTCAAAAAAGTCGACATTTTTCGATAACCCCCTGTTTGAGCATTCCACAATTGAACAGAAAAAATCTCAGAAAAATTTGAAATGTATATTTTGTTAGGATTTTTACTGACGAAGTGGTAATATTTTTTTGTGCTACAACATTATTTTCATGCATGAAAAACGAATTTTTGATTTTTATTATCAAAAAATATCACGAAATCGGGCGTAAATATTTAGTCAACGACGGTTGCCAACATCCGGATGGTTTTTTTTTTTTCGGTGGCCCCTATTAAAATTTTTTAAATTTTTTTAACCCAATATAAACAAGTTTTTTGAAAAAGGGGTCAAAAAGACCCTGAAAAACGCGATATAATGGGTTAAGATGTTCACATAACTTAATGTAGAATCAAGCATGAAACTATATTTTGGTACATCTTAACCCTTTATAACGCGTTTTTAAGGGTCTTTTTGACCCCTTTTTCCAAAACTTGTTTATAATGGGTTGAAAAAAACTCCAAAAATATTTTTAAAAAATTTTTCTAGGGGCCACCGAAAAAAAACCGTCCGGACGTTGGCAACCGTCGTTGACTAAATATTTACGCCCGATTTCGTGATATTTTTTGATAATAAAAATCAAAAATTCGTTTTTCATGAATGAAAATAATGTTGTAGCGCAAAAAAATGGTAGGGTAAGGGAGGGAAATATGGACCACCCATCTTTCTTTTTTAAATAAAACCCAAAATACATAAAAAAAAAAATCAACTTTACAGAAACATGCGACCTCACCGAACGCTAAAATCGCCCTATTATAAGCTTTAGGTATTAGCGTTAAGTTTGAACATGAATAACGGTAAATCCTATGTATGCAGTGGGAAATAACCGTGTGGTCTATATTTCCCTCCCTTACCCTACTACTGGATTCATCAGGAAAAATCCTAACAAAATATATATTTAAAATTTTTCTAAGATTTTTTCTGTTCAATTGTGGGGTGCTCAAACAGGGGGTTTTCGAAAAATTTCGACTTTTTTGAGCTGAAAAGTTCACTTAAAGCCAAAAATGGTCGTCTAATCAGAAAACTAATGGTGCCATTCAATTTTACGGGAAAAAATACATAAGAATCCATGTCTTGGATTTCAATATTTGACCTACTACGAAGCTGAGAATTGATTCATTTCGGACCGATGAGCATGCATTTTTGAAACACGTTTTTCCCGTCATCTCTCAGAGCTAGGGTGGCGGCAATCTTCATGTCGATAGTTTAACTTTACAATTCTGCCGGTTGTGCGACGATTTTTAAACATTCGTCCAAAACGCACCGGTCTAATCTACAACCTTAGCTCGGTGAAGGTGTTGAGAGTGTTAGCTTCAAAAGAAGAGTAGAAACGAGATTGAACTATTGAGCGGTGTATTTCTTCGTTATTAAATTATAGTTGGTAGAATTGCCCAGTGGTCAAAACTCGACCATAAATGTATTAAATAATTTTGGTACTTTTTAGACACTTTCAGAACTTTTTTTTGCTATTTGGTACGAAATAGAAAAGCTCATTTAACATCCCTAGTATTATTTAAGCGAAATATAAACAACACAAAAAACATGAAATCAGTGCTATGTTTTTTGTCTTTCTCTTTGTGCTTTATACTTTTTTCAGTGCTATGTGACAGTGTATTTTGTTGCTGTTAATATTAAAAAAATGTTATTTAATTTTACCTGGCTTAAAGTTAAAATATCAAAATAATTTTAACTTTTTGCACATCTACACACAAATACCTTTCTAGTGGTGTATAATTTAAAATCTTACTCTATTTCTAACATAGTAAAAAAAGATGGACAAGTTTTTGTCTTGCGTATAAATACATGTATAGATTTCTTAAAGCAAGTGTTATACCTTTAAGCTTTATGGCTCTTAAATATTCATTTAAATAGTTCAAAAGAATCTTTAGAAAAGTGAAAAATAATGAACAATTTGAAGGTAATCGCATTGAGGACCTCTGGATAGTAAACACAGTACATTACCACAGCGTCACAAAGATTTTTCCATCAAAGGCAATAATTTTCAAGTACTTTTAGTAATCTCAGTAAATCATAAAATGAAAATTAACACCATTAATAACAATCTCCATAAAAGACTCAAAAATAAAAATAAAAATCAAATTCCGATTTTAGCAACACTTTTTTAGTGTCCATAAATAAAACACCAAACGATCGAGTTCGTTCGTTTATATGGGTTGTGTGCCTCATTCATCGTAAAGATAAATTTTAAATTAAAAACTCGTAATCACCTGGTTGGCACCCGATGTCCGTCCAACAGTAACTTGTGATTGTAACCACTGATTAAGGGTACTAAAAATCGTATATATCACCACCACAGTTTATAATCTTAATAATCGATATTGATTAGGGTTGTTCTTGTTTCAAATTTCGTTGTGATAAAAATAAAGATATACATTACGAAAACAACAACAAGAATTTAGATTGATTTACTTACTTCATATTGCATTTGGTGTTGTTGTAGTTGTAGTTGCTTTTGTTGTTGTGCTGTTTTTTACTGTGTTGTACCTGTTGTTTTTGTAATTATTGTCACATAAAAATATTTGCTTGCGGCGGGGCTGCTTATCACTCCAGTGTTTATGGGAACACGTTAAATCGTTAAAAAACTAAATTTCTTTTTTAGTTGTGTTCTCGTTGTGACATGAGGCATCTACTGACAATAACAATAATAAAAAGTTATAGCGCAGTTTATGGCACTTTTTTGCATGTGCACAATTGCGTGTGTATGTGTGTGTGTGTGTGTGAACGGATATGTGTGTGTTTTGTTGTTAAAGAATGCAAATTTATAACTATGGATGATTACACTGTGTAGTTCGAAAGAAACTGCTTTAAAATCGAGAATGTACTGTAAAAGCATTTTTTTGGGTATAGATAATATTCGGTTTCAAAAATCGCATGTTTGCGTTTTTCAATATCGAGGTAGGAAAAACGATTTTTAACCAAAAGCAAGGAAACTTACAAAAAAAGTGTAAAAGGCAATATATACTTGGAATTGTCCAAAGAATGCGAGTAATTTTTTTCAGAATTTTTTGAGCTATTTTATAATTTTTAGCTCACGTTTTTCAGCAAAATGCTAGGCTTATTCAAAACCAAGGCAACTACGAAAAAATTTCGTTCAACGTAAAATGCTTCGAATCCTTCAGAGAATAGGAAAGTTTTTCTTTTCGCAATTTTTTTTTTTATTTTTATTTTTTTAAAGTAATAATTTATCTCAAAAAATTCTCAAAAGAATTCACACGTATTTTTTGGACAGACAGTTCCAAACAATTTTTTGCCTTTTACACTTTTTTTTTAAGTTCCCTTGCTTTTGAGTAAAAAATCGTTTTTCCGACCACGTTAAAACGATTTTTGGAACTGAATATTATCCAGACCCCCCAAAAAAAAATAGTTTTTAAACGCCAAAATTTTTGTAATAACATTTCTAAAGCACTCTTATGGATACCCTTTTCTAAAGAAAAAAAAGTTATGACCAAAAAACATGTTTTTTTTAGCCAAAATAGGCCTTCAGTAGAATCAAAAGTGCTGCATTGGGTTGTTCTCAGAATAAAAGAAAAATTATGCAGGTATCGTTCTCAAGAGTCCCTCTAGCTTTTGAGTCGGTTTTGGGATGATTTTATTTGCTTCAAACAAAATCGACCCGGTCTATTGTACAATAGATAGAGTCGAAACTAAGATTTATGCCGAAACTGACACAAGAGTTAGAAGGACTCTTTAAAACGACATCTGCATAATTTTTTTCTTTATTTTAATTTCAAGCAAATTTTTTCCACGATAAAAATTATATTAATACGCAAGCAGAACTCCCTTTTCCAGCCGATTTAATGAACCGATTTAAGTAAAACTTATACCATTGAATAGTTGTAGCTTACCTTCAACTACAAAATAGTTTTTTTGCTGCAAGTGCGCGATGCCACGCCCCTAAATGGAAAATACGCTCTCACGGCTGAACGGATTCATCGATTTTCATCAAATTCGGTACGGAGATAGGGTTAACACTAAGAAACGATAATATGATCTGTTTGTTTCCAAATGGGCTGTACCTCGTAAAGTCGAACCTAATAGTCTTTATTTCTAAAGCATCCTCTGGTATCCTTCTTGTAATAAAAAAAGTTGTGACCAAAAAACATATTTTTTTAGCCAAAATGTGCCTTTAGTAGAATCAAAAGTGCTCCATTGGTTTTTCTTGGAACGAAAAAAAATGATGCAGATAATTTTTTTAAGAGTCCTTCTAACTTTTGAGTCGGTTTCGGAATGATTTTTTTTTTTTGCTTCAAACAAAATCGAACCGGTCTATAATACAATTATTTAATACTAGCGCACAAAAAAGTGTAAAGTTTATAAAAACTTTTATCATATCAAAAATTTAAAAAAAAAAATTTCCAAAATTAAAGCCCAATTTTTGCCCTGTGTATGGTATTCAAGTACCACACATACCTCACAAATTTTATAAAAACAGTTTGTATACATAGAGACACATTACATATTATAAGTGTTTTTTAGTAAAGTATGATTATGAAAACCTTTTTAGGAAAACTTAAAAATAAAACTTGAAAAAATTTTAAAAACAAAAAACAAGAAAAATAATATGATAATCCATATTTCTGAAAAAATTTGATTTTTAGTTCACACGGTTTGGGTCATAGAAGCATCAAATGACCGACTATTTTAATTTCTTTTTTTGTCTGGAAAGGAATTTTTATCCAATTTTAACATAAAATAAATAAAAAAATATAAATTCCCAAAAATTTGGATTTTGACTTAAAAGACTATGTGACTTGTGGAAAAAAGTAATGATATCATGAATGATATCGGCCGTAGATCAGTAATTTTTTACCCGATTTTTGAAAACTTTTTTTTTTTCTATAGAGCTAAAACTCTTAACTTTCCTTTAAAATCAAACGCGTGAAAATTCGTTGGTTGAGCTACGAATTTTTATTTGCCTCTATGTATAAAACGACACATCTTTCCACACGTGTTTTAAATAAAAAGTGCTTACACCCAAAATGTTTTTTCGGCAAAATGTGTAGAATAACTCTAGGATGCATCATATATAGCCCTTTTTAAAAAGTGAACTGCACTTTTTCAAACCAGGGCCAAAAAACCCATTTTTTATCCCGAGGCTCCTGTACTAAAACCACATGAAATGCTCGATAAGCGTAATATAAATATTGATATAATAAATTATGAATCTTTTTTGAAAACTTATGATTTTTCTTTGGATTGGAGATTTCTTTTGCACTACACAACAATTATCTCACCAACTTATCAACTATACGATTTTATAAACAAAAACCATTAAAATTGAACATCAAAGGTTTTCTTAAACAATTTGGCACACTTCTGTTTCTAAAAAAAATCAATAATTTTCAAGTTACACGGAATAACTATGTACAAAAAGTATCTAACATTAATGCAGTTTATCAAGTACGCGAATGTACGGAAACTAAAATGAAATTTACAAAAAACTCACTGTGAAAATGCAATTTATTTGTATATTTAACTAAAAAATAAAAACAATGAAACACACAATATGCAACATGCAATCACACGTACATATAACAACAGGTATCCGTCGGTATATCGTAATTTGTGAGATTTTTCTACTGAGATAAAACAACACGAAACAATCGACGATTTTGTTCGCTTCGTTCTTATTGACGGCGTAACTTTCAAATTACAAATGTAAAGTTTCATACGATAGAACCAACTTTTATTCATGAATAAGTAATTAACCAATTGTATAACAAAAGTGAAGAAATAATGAGTTTTGACATTTTATGAATGAATTCATGTGTAAGAACACCTGTGCTAATGCAATAAGTGCAACAAATTGCACTCCAAAAATAATTGTTTTTTTACATATTTATTGTCTTACGTAAGTAAGTTGGAGAATTTTTTAATTTTGTGTTTTTTGTTTTCTTTTATTTTAGCTACTTATTTAATGAATAAAAAAATATTGCTTTGAAAAAAAATGATTCTTAATACTTTGATTCAAAATACTTTAACACATTCAACCGTTGCGTAGGAACACTTTAACCAGACTAAAATGGCTTAAAAAAACACAGCTAAATGAAAGCTGTCAATGAGTTATAGTTATAGTCCCTACAACAGAGTAAAAGTGTCATACATTTTATCTTAATCATAATATGAATCTAATCACAATTTAGTTGCAGCAATTAAGTACGCTGAGAGTAATGCTCCACATACGTACATACATATTTATTTATATACATATATCTTATATACGAGTAAGTACATCTACCTCATATTAAAACAATTTGATGGAAAATTGTAACCAGTTTTGTTTTATAAAAACAAATAACATTTAAAGAAACGATGTTGATAAAAAATCCAGTTTTATGCAAACAGTTCATCCAAATTTGTTAATCACATTATCGTCACTTCATTAGCTAAAAAAACAAGATCTCGAACTGCGTTTTATTTAAAGTGCATCATTAGAATTGGTACATTTATCTCTTGATTATACATATAGGGTGTAAACGATAGGACTAACAAAAAATTGCACGTGGGGGTGGTCTAAAATATAGGTACCCCTAAGAAATGTTAGGGAAAAAATTGATTTTCTGATTTGTTTTACAAAAAAAAGTTTTATTTTGATACTAAGAAAACTTTTTTATCGGAAACTTTTAGCTAGTTATATGAGCTTTTTAAAAATGTATTTGATTTGTAAGGTTTAAATAATACGCTATTTGGTTTTTTCCTATTGCTCCGCCATTTGACATCCGATCGGAAAAATCAGGTAACTCCATTTTTCAAAAACAGGAGAAAAACGCGTTTAACTTTTTTTTTTTTTTTATACACACAGAAAAAAAAATTGTAATTCCAACAACTTTATGTTTTAATTCAAGAATTTTTGTAGGTTGAAATCTTCCCAACAACTTTTGCTCTTGTTTTTAATACGAAACTGTTATTTATTAAATAAAACGAAAAATTGTTGGATCAAGTAAAAGTTGTTGGCAGTTTAAGAGCGAAAATTGTTGTTTCAAAAGCGAAACTGTTGGCAATATTTAAAAACGAATTAGTTGAACGAAGAATGAATAATAGTTGAAATGTTTGTGGCTTACAAGTATTTATTTAGAATCTATCTTACAGCACTAGGAAAGAAATTAAAGTAAGGATATTAGGAGCCAAATGAGGTGATGCCGAGTGTAGTACAAGGTGTTTCCATCCGAGTGAACTGCTGCTTCAACGGTAGAAAGGAAACATTTTATTACGTTATCGTGACTGTCAATGAAAACAGAACGACATCGTCCTTATGGTGACAGCCAATGGAAACAGTACGAGAGTCCTTTGAAAAATTGTGAGATAAACCAGGTCCATGCATCAACATCGTGTGCAAATCCAAATATCCAAGGTTCGAAGCTGCTCTGCATTTAGAGGGATCAATATAGTTTTATTTATTATGGAATGAATCCATATGCTAACAGAAAGATGAGAGAAAGATATGTTAAGAGATGGGCAATACTTTGGGTGCAATTTTTCTTACCCTTATTCGTTAAATAAATCTTTTTTTTTTTAAAAAAAACAGCTAGAACTTATTCAGTAACATTACAAATTTTTTGTCTGCAAAACAAAATGTTTGAAGTTTGTATTTTAAAATATTTTTCATATTTTTTATGACAAATGCGTAAAAAAATTAAGTTCAAGAATAAAATTGTTGATTTAAGAATAAAATACTATTTGCAACAATTTAGAAATGAAAATTTTTTAAGAACGAAAAATTGTTGTTTTAACAATCTTTTTTTTTCTGAGTGTATATACTTAAACCAACGCTCATGGGATAGCCCCTATAAATGCAATGCACCGTGTTGATTTGCAGAAAAGGAAATGGGTTAGAGGGATGGGGGAAAAGGGGAGTAGTGTTGATGAACATTTTTCTTGAATCTACCGATGTCACAGCTGCCGGGAAAAACGCTCGCAGGGAGATTATTCCACAACTTGATCGTGCGACCAAAGAACGAATTATCACGATAGTGCGATGTTCTGTTAAACACCGTTGCAGCGCAATAGAAATGGGCCTGATGAGACGCCCGAGTGCTGCGAGAAAATATACGAACTGACAGAACCATCCCATAAATTTCTCTTGAGCACATCCCATGATAATATCTATAAAAAAGGGTAACACACCCAACGTTACGACGGTGTTCAAGAGAGTCAGTAGAAGATACAACAACCGCATCCCCAATCAACTTCATCGTACGACATTGAACTCTGTCTAGAAGCTCCAAAGTAGTTTTTGGAGCCCGGGCCCAGATGTGCGAATTGTACTCTAGCTTAGGTCTAATATGGGCGATATAGGCAGTCTGAAGATCAACAGGAGTGAAGTATTTCTTACACCGTTTAAGATAACCTAAGCACTTGGCCGCTTCTTTCGACACATCGAATACATGATCTGTCCACCTCAGATCAGCTTGAATCGATATGCCCAGAACGTCAAGAGTTGCTGATCTCAGAATATCTACGCCGGCCATATTGAGGGGTGGAGGGGGACAATCCACTCGTCGGTGAGACAACAGACAGCATTGGGTTTTGCTAGCGTTGAATTCGACCCGATTAGCTCGACCCCACTCGGAGATTGTTTTGAGGTCATTTGTGAGAGAGTCATTCATATACCGCCTTTTTTTCTCAATCTCCTCAGAGCTTTGACGCTTTTTGAAGCAATATGAATGACAATATGAATGACAATGCTGTCATCTGCAAAGGAGTGGATTGGATTAATGGTCGATGACAGAAGGTCATCGATGAAAACAAGAAAAAGAGACGGGGATAGGACCGAACCCTGAGGAACTCCAGCGTTAAAGGAGTATTCATTAGATATGAAACCGTCTACGACAACACGTATAGAACGGCCACTGCAAAAGCTCGTTATCCAACGAGCGAAAGAATCACCGACGCCATATGCAATAAGTTTTGTTACGAGGGCGCTATGCCACACACGATCAAAAGCTTTAGAAATATCCAGAGCAACAACCATACTTTCACCAAGAAGGTGGACACATTGGTTCCACCTTTCAGTGACGAACGCCATTAAGTCACCAGTAGAGCGAGCTCTCCTGAAGCCATATTGGCGATCATTAAGTAATTCGATGCGCTCTAGATAATTCATAAAGTGAAAGTTTATAACACTTTTCATAACTTTGGAAAGCACTGAGCATATTGCAATGGGCCGATAATTATTAGGGTTTGTAGCCTCGCCTTTTTTGGGAACTGGTTGAACATTAGCAATCTTCCAACATGATGGAAATTCACCACAAGTGTAGGAAATGCTAAATAGATTCCGTTATGGACGAGCCAGTGTTGATGCACACTTTTTCAACACATGGGCTGATATGCCATCCGACCCTGACGCTTTGTTAATATTGAGATTAACAAGGACCCTTTTCACTGCCCTAGTTCGAAAGTGGATCCATGGCATAGCCGAAGACTTTCTCTCGATGTTGGGCGGTGGTTGATTGATATCTGGGAGTGTAGCATTCTTAGAAAAGATGCTTGCCAAGAGATTAGCTTTATCAACGGGATCAGTGAAGATTTGGTCGTTCATTAAAAGAGTTGGAATAGACGATGAAGACTGATTCTTCACTCTCTTAACAAACGACCAAAAGTTTTTACTACCTTTCGGTAGTAAAAGGATTCTTTTGCGGATGTCAAGCTCGTGAAGATGCTTTCGCGCTGAATCGTGGCATTACAGGGATTTCTAGCCTCATTACGATGAATTTCAGTATCGGCGTTCCAGTTAAAACGCCAATTCTGGAATGCTTCCTCTTTGGACCTGACTGCAATCCTGCAAGTATCATTAAACCAAGAATGGTCCTTAGGTTTAAGGCAAACTTTTTTTTTGTTATTACTATGAATAAGTGGCATGTTAAAGACTAAGCTCTTCTATGCAAACAATTTAAATCAATAAATAAATAAAAAATGAAAGACCTCATACCCAATAAAATAATTTCCTGCACCATTAAAGCGAATTTGCTTTATCATAAAGCCATACCATCCGCTTCGGGGATTCGGGCGAAACAGGGAGTAAACTAGAATATGAAAAAGCAGCGGAAATGGTACAATGGTCCGAATTACCAAGAGGTGCAAAGACAGACACATCATATTTCTCATGATACAACGTCAGAAAAAGGTCTAGAATACTAAGGCTATGCCCTCCAACACGAGGAATATATGTGGGGTCATTCACTAGTTGAGTAAGTTGGTTTAACTCGGCAAAGAGCTCAATATAACTGTTTCTATCACCCTAAGGTGTCAAAGGCAATATTTTTTTTTGACATTTGACATTTCAAACAGTATGCAAATAAATAAAAAAAGAATCTTGCATAGTTTTAGGGGGCGATTTTTGTTCTTGAAACATCCTGTTTTTCATATTTTGTACTGTGGTTTTAGATTCTCAATAACTTCTTCAATTTCAACAATTTGAGGAAACGTTGCAGAGATGAATTTTATGATTTTTTATGGGTTTCAACTCTATGAAGTGTCTTTGGTACCTTAGGGTGGTAGAAACTGAGATAATGAGTACAACTAGTCGAAAAAAACATTTGAGATAAATTACTTCTATAAATGCAATATAGCCCACATTTGGACATTTATAATGATATACTATACTTGATGATCGGACATCAAATGGCGGAGTTATTTAGGAGCTTATTTAGAGGTCGAAAAAAAAAATTTTTTTTTTCCTTAAAAATCAAAACCGGTAAGCTTTCAAAATGGGGGGCTTACGACGAACTTATTTTTTTTTTTTTTGAATGGGGATCAATACTATCTATTGTACATTCTGTTTTTACCACAAAAACATCCACTTTCTTGTTGCTTCGGCTCTTACCTACTTATAAGAATCTGATCTCGGTTTTCTGTACTCATACTTTGCAAGTCCGTCTAGCGCCTGGTCTATAACATTGGGTCATAATAAAACTTTTCTATTGTGCGGTATCATAATATCATAGTTACCGGAACTTAGGACGCCAAATAACAAAACTTAATTAAAAATTTAAAAAGCAAATGCTCAATTTTATAAATACGCTAACTATACTGGCGAGAATGAGAATGCCGAATATGAGAGAAAATTGTAACTGTAATGAACTGCAAAGTGAAATGTTCGCGTGACTAAGGCCATGTTTAATTTACATGCTTGCATAACTTTTTTCTTCTAAATAAATATTTTACCTTAACTAGAAAAACTTTTTGTCCTGACGTTTTGATCAATTTGAATTTAATTTTACTTACCGAACCTGGGATCACAATTGTTAAGGCTAAACAATAAAAAATACTACTGATTTGCATTCCAAAATATTTGTACTAAATGTATTCGTCATGCAGTATTGGATATTGAGTTTTAATATTAATCTTCAACCCAAAACAATACGTAAATTTTGATTGCAAATGTTGTCCCATATTTCGCGCAAGATTTGGTTTGAATAGAAAATGCATTTTTTTTACCTATTATGCCTGATTTTCTTCAGTGAAACATAAAGTAAATTTAATAAGGTTATGTATGTAATAGCAATTCATAGTTCTTTTGTTGAAGTTTTCTATGAACGTTTCGCATAAATGTTTCTGAATATCATTGATGTAGCATTAAATCTCTTTTTGTCACATATTTCTACTTAAACTTAAACCTTAAACAATCAGCTATTAAACTGTTTTCTTGTTTTGGTTATCAAGTCTTTATCAAACAAGTGGCAGAGAACTCAAATCTTGCGTCAGTTATGGAACACCCTTTTCAAACAATTATGGCTTAACACCTTGAGTGGAAAAAACTTAAAATTTTATTTTAAAGCTCATTTAAATGCAAAAATTCTTTGCTGTGTCAAGCTTTACCGTGGATATTTTTAGATATTTTAAAACTTACAACGGAAAACTACACGGAAAATCAAAATGCATATAATTTCCAAGTGATTTATGATTTTTATTAAGTTTAGTACAAAAACTTTAATCCATTTCAACTACACACTAAAAAATTAAAGTTTTCTTTTGTAACTTTTGATCTCTTTAGTATTAATTTTATAATATTTTGGTATTAAATTCAAAATTTTTTAAAAAAAAAGTGGGAAACTTATTCCAAAAAAGTCTGAAATTTTTTCCAGAAAGTTTTAAATTAATACTTGTTTTGTCATTGTAAAATTGAACTATAATTTTTACTGTGCAGCCTCGGAAAAAGTTTTTTTTTTAGTCTAAATTACGGATTTTTGGCAGAATCGCCCATAGATAATAAATAAGTTTAATCAACTTTGTTCTACCTTTTTTCGCCTTTTTCGAAATATTTCGGTATCTTCCCAATTAAAATAACGTCGGATTAAGACTAAACTCAGAGAAAAATTGGTTTGTAAAATCAACTAGGTTAGGGTGGCGGTAATATTGTCACACATAGACCGTAAAATCAACTACTTTACTGTTAATTTAATGTCAAAAATTAGTTGTGAAGTTCAACAAAAATACGACAATGTGACGTACATGTTCTTCTTTTCATGCATTCTAACCATGTAGTACATCACGAACAAATGTGAATACTCAAGAGGAAAAATTTCTAGTGCTTCTGATCCAAGCACTTCAAAAGTGCTTGTCCCCATAGCAATTTAGAAGCACTTTCACAATGATTTTTTAAAAGGCTGCAGTAAGAACAACGTGAGTTCCAACACAGCCCGGGTGATTTTTTTTTTTCCTTTTTTTTATTTGTTTATGGTTTAATTTTTTTTCTTATTAAAATATTTGTTATTCAAACTTTTTTTATTTCACTTTTCTATTTTCCTTTCTCTTTTTTATTTACTTTTGCTTACTTGAATTGAAACTGATTGCACAATGATTCTTTGTAAGGCTGCAGGAGCATTCGTGTGTCAAATTCTGTTTGGACAACATTTGCTTAATATTCAAATTTAATACCTTTTCATATCATCGGGCATTGATGTAGCGGTCTAAAGAGGTGGTAAATGTAAGTAAAAATATCTAGCACGCGGACGGTCGTGGATTCAAATCCTGGTGCGGCCAGTTTTTTTTTTTTGTTTTTCTTTCTTTTTTTTAATTTTATTGAAAAAACGCTTTCCGCAGCATTACAAATAATAGCTTTAAAAACTCTTTTTTGGTAAGGCTTTTGCTCGCTTACATCCTATGACATGCAATGTTAAATAGAAAGTATAGTTCTTACGGAGCGGAAGCGCTTATTGGTGAAAAGGATGCACTTCAGAAGGGTTTTTGAAGCACTTCTTTTCCCCTTGGGATAGAATTAAATTATAGAATTAAATCAAAACAAATAAGAATACATTTAAACCTACCGCAAATGTTTTTTAAATCAAAAGGAAAATTTCTTTGAATCAACATCAAATGTTTGTTAAATCAAAAGAAAAAATTATTTGATTTGAATACTAATCACATTCAATTTAATAACTTCAAATCAATAATTTTTCACAGTCAATTCAAATGATTTTGCCTTCGGAGCTAAATCGTAACTGATATCTATTGAAACAATAGTGAAAGTTGTCGTTTTTTTTCTGAGTGTACAACTAAAGATCTACATTTTTCAACTTTTGAGAAAAAATCGTTTTAATTTTTTTTGTTTTAAATTGTTTTTTGTATGAGATTTTGAAGTTTTCTGCCTCTTATTTTATATATAAAATTGAATGCGGACTACATTCTAAAAACCTGACAAAACTGGGGCATACAACCATTAATTTTTTTTTTTCATGTTTTTTTTTTTTTTTTTCACCAGACCATATTTAACAGGTCATTCAATAAGTCCGTAGGATAAGTAAGAAAAAAACAAAATTTTGACAAAACTCGCCTTCGAGGGCGATACAACGAGTATAGCGATTTTCCAACTTTTCGATACCACTTATATACTACAATTTCTCTTTCTCGTCAAAATAGGCCTCAGCTGACTGTTTTTTGGATTGTGGTGTGTAAAAGTGAAGCCATGTTTCATCCATTGTCACATATCGACGATAGAATTCGATTTTATTGCGGTTTAACAGCGGCAAACACTCCTCTGAAGCATCAATTCGTTTTTGCTTTGGTCGACTGTAAGCTCACGCAGCACCCACTTTGCAAAGAGCTTTCACATACCCAAATGCTCATGTAAAATGGTAAAAACACTACCATCTGATATCTTTAAAATGTCATAACCAATTTGTGGATTTTTTTATGTTTTCTGGAATAACAGCCTAATTTGGGCGTCCATTGCGCTCTGCATCATTTGTGCTGGTACTACCACGTTTAAATTCAGCAATCCATTTGTCTCGATGGAGCAGAGTTCGGATAATGTTTATTAAGCCATTGTTTGGTTTCCACTGCATTTTTTTTTTTTCTTCACCAAAAAGCAATGATATCGAAATTCACTTTTTCCATTTTTTTTTTTTTTTTCACTAACAAAAGTTGCTTCACACTAAATGCTATAACTCACGAATCAATAGTCATATTGCTGTCAAAGTTATACACGTATCGTTTAAAGGTTAGTTCTAAATAAAAATCATATGGAAAAAATTCAAGTAACGCCATCTATGTATGTGTCATCCTATGGACTTATTGAATGACCTATTATTTACTGTTTAGCCTTTTCAGGTTATAGTCTTCCAAAGTGAGTGCTTAAAAGAATGATTATGTTTTCTTAGTTGGTACTGCCAATGGCTTATGCTTTAGATTGATTTCATATCGGTATAAGCCTGTAGCAACAAGATTTGATGTCAGCACTTAGTCAGCCTTCAACGTTTTCATAGTTTTCTCACTTTCTCACTTAATCAACATTTTTTATAATTTTTCTAAATTTTCCACCTTAAAACATTTTCGCATTTTTAAAAATTTCAGCATTTTTGATTATTCCGTTTCTTTAGAATTCTAAAGAACAATCGAAATTGAACAGTTTTCGAACGTTTTTCAAACTGTTTTCTATATCAACATCTAATAGTTCTTGTACTTTTTTTAAAAATTTTCCACATTTTTGCCGATTTAAGTTGCAGATTTTCGAAATGTCTCGATCTTAATGTATACAAAATACAATCATGTGTTCACATCTATATAGGTGAAATGATATCAACGTAATAAAAATAAAAATTCGAGCACCATTGCAATTAAAAACATATCCACATTCATGCAATCTTGGCTATAACTATGTCATAAAAGTTTTATTACAACAGTCATTAATGATTAAATCAGCAGCAGCAAATTGATGTTTCGGCGAACGACAGCACAACGCTATGTTTTAGCCGCTGAAATTTTGTCAACAATCTATTTGATCTTTTCATAGCTCTCTCCCTGTGTTCTAAGCCGAAAAACTTCGCAATTAATTATTCCGAAAAAAACTGGTTTTGTTAGATAAGGATAACATTATATTTAGCCAGGTAAATGACAATTTGCACAGATTTTTCTAAATATAATCGCATAATCTGAATGGCTAAGCCTATACAGCTCGCAAAAAGTAGAAAATTTTGCTGTTTTTCTTTATAACCATTTATCAGTGAAAAAAAAAACTTCGTAAGCAATAAAAGTATGCATTAAGTGGATTTGCATTAAGTAGAAATTTCTCGACGCTTCTCGCGCAACAGTTTTTGACTTGAAAAATTTCTTTGTACTTGAGCTAACTGTTAGTTGTTATTTCCCGATTCCCTTTACATGCGTAATTCGCTTCAAAAACATTAACAATTGATATGGCAGCCAATACCCATTCAGTGGTGAAACATGCAATAGGTACACCCTATATCTGAAACTTTTTTGTTTATTTCACTGCTTTTTTA
Source organism: Calliopum simillimum (assembly GCA_951812925.1). Taxonomy (NCBI): domain Eukaryota; kingdom Metazoa; phylum Arthropoda; class Insecta; order Diptera; family Lauxaniidae; genus Calliopum; species Calliopum simillimum. The sequence continues at coordinate 96,419,544 of OX638371.1, forward strand.
GCAATTTTGCATTTGCGTCACAATACTTATAACTGAAATAATAATTTTTCTTTTTTCGAACTAATATTTCTACTAAAGTTTCATCCTTTAATTTATTTTGTAATAAAAAACCGGTTTATTAATATGATAACAATCAAATGATGATATGATGATTGTTTTATATTGACAATTAGTAGTCAAATTGCCGCCGATTGCCAAATTAGTAATTTCTGAACATTGAACTGATAAACTATAGCCAGCCAATATATAGTAACAGATTACCAAATTACAGAAAACTCCTCATTTCATAAATTTTATTTGACTGTTTATCAGAAAGAAATTATATATCACATAGTATACAAGATGACGCAATTATAGAAAGGGGCACGTTGCCCTGAGGCATGCCTAGAAGAATAGATATTTAATAATTTATTCAAGTTTGTGGACAAAATTCAGTGAAATTCATTATCAGCTTTTGGATTTCTATAGGCAATGAGAAAATAATTTTTTCAAATATCGTCGAATTTGATTTCAATTAAATATTCAAAATTATACCACGTTGTATGTAATACTTATGATGTCATTCAAATACAATCCAGGCATCATTCTTTTAATATAACATATCTTCTCCAACAAAATTGCACCCCCTAATAGTTGATTCATCATTTCTCTAAAATTTCTTGACTCAGGTATGTACTCGTACTTAGATACAAAAAGATGCAAAAGCATTAGATGAAATAATTTTCAATGGAAAACTGGGTGGTGCCACGCCCTATAAAAATAAAATTCGAAATTTTTCTGAAACAATTGGATTTGGTACATTGCTTTACCATGTTATTGTCCAAATTGTGAAAGGCCAAGTTCAATGAGGGACTAGAAGGTTTCATATACTCCTTACCTGCTACCCTTTCTTTAAGAAATCTATCTTTCGAATTTAAGTAAACTGAAACCTTGAAATTGATAAAACTTATTTAAAACATTGCAAAATGTAAATTGATTTTGTTATAAAGGCATATCCATGGTGTCACACGTGACCGTCACACACATTTGAAGTTAAACTAGTAAGGGTGTAAATTTTGGCCTGGCCAAAAAATAAATACCCTACACTACAGTATTTTGAAAATTTTGCATATATGGGAGGTGCCGCGCCCCCTTGTCCGAGTACACCCAGTTTTTGTTCAGAGCTTGCATTTATAGTTTTTAGTGTCAGAGTGAAATTTAGTTGGATTATCTCAAAAAACTCTTTCAGTATAGCATTTTAAATCTTTTGCTTATATGGGAGGTGCCACGCCCCCCTGTCTGATTTCACCCAATTTTTGCTGAGAGCTTTCATTTATAATTCTTAGTGTCTGAGTAAAATTTGGTTCGAATATCTCATAAAACGCTTTCAGTATCGCGTTTTGAAGCTTTTGCTGATATGGGAGGTGCCACGCCCTCTTTTCCGAGTACACCCAGTTTTTGTTCAGAGCTTGCATTTATAGTTTTTAGTGTCAGAGTGAAATTTAGTTGGATTATCTCAAAAAACTCTTTCAGTATAGCATTTTGAATCTTTTGCTTATATGGGAGGTGCCATGCCCCCCTGTCTGATTTCACCCAATTTTTGCTGAGAGCTTTCATTTATAATTCTTAGTGTCTGAGTCAAATTTGGTTCGAATATCTCATAAAACGCTTTCAGTATAGCGTTTTGAAGCTTTTGCTTGTATGGGAGGTGCCACGCCCTCTTGTCCGAATTCACTCAGTTTTTTATCAGAGCTTGCGCTTACAATTCGTAGTATTTATGTGCATTTTGAATATGATTTTTGTATGGGCGGTAGGCGTGTCCGTTGACCGATTTTGCTCATTTTCAATCCCCCGAGCTAACTTTGACGACGGAGATAGTGTACCAAATTTCATTGAATTATCATGCTCAGTTTTCCCAAAAAGTGTATTTCAACACACAGCCAGCCACCCAGCCAGCCAGCCAGCCAGCCAGCCAGACGGACATAGCTATATCGACTCAGGAGGTGACGCTGATCAAGAATATATATACTTTTCTATACCTGCCACGCCTCCTTCTCTGCGTTACAAACGGAAAGACAAAGTGAATATACCCTGGGTGTAGGGTATAAAAAGGCAAAACAAAATATATTTTTATTTTGACAATAGGCTTAACATATAGCACTTAATTAGCGCTATAATTGGTGCTAAGTTTGATTTAAGGCAATTTTCGTTTTCAAGATAATTTGAAAAACCCAGGCGGTCGCACGGGTCAAATATAGAAGTGGTTTCAAGCGACGATTTCTGGGAAACCTGAGGCAATGTTTCAATGCGACTAATTTTAGAATATTGTACATTGATGTCTCTTAAAAATTGTTTTGGTTTTACCCAAAAATGATTTATACGATTTTTTTAAATTTAATTTTAATCAGGGCATCGGACATTTTTTACACCATACAAATTTTAAATTGAAAATCTTTCAAAAAACCATGGTTTCCCGGTGAACGTTGCTTCATCTTACTTTGTTATGTTGACATGGCATCACCAATATTTCCAAAGGATTTTATTTGTCCTTATCCATAAATTGTTAATAATTTTTTTAGGGGCGTGGCAACGCCCATTTTTTCAGCAAACATTATTTTTCCCGGCGCTCTGTATACATGTATCAACTCTAATTCATGTGCGTTAAATATTTTCAAGAGATATGATAAAGTGATTTTTGTGGGGGTGTGATACCCCCATTATTTCTAATACATATTATTTGTCTTAGTGGTTTTTACATATGTTCCAAATCTAATCCATGTACGTTAAATAGTTTCAGAGATATGCTGATTTAATTTTTTGGCTCAAGGTGGACCTTTTTGTGCAAATATTTTCAATTTCAATTAAAATTTTTTCCAATTTTGGTTAAAAATTAATTGAAAAAATTCTGTTTTGAATTAGAATATTAAAACTTTATTATACAGGGTGTAATCAATAAGGATACGAAGCTTCTGGAATGTGTATATACTACCGAGTTATGTAAATGGCACCTTTTTCATACCAAAACGGCCGCCAAAGTCAAAATATAAACCCTATAAGCCATATACACTCTTAGAAAGCTAGCTCATACAATAAGCTAAAATTTTATATAAAAAAGTTTTTTATAAAAAGTTAGGGTGACCCAAGAAAAATTTTTCCGTAAAACAGTAAAAAAAATTAGTTTTAACCCTATACATTTTATACCCCACTGCAGGTTCAATTTTTTGTTAGTCTAGGCTTCTTCTATCACCTCCCAGAAGCTTCGTAAGCTTATCGATTACATATTCATAACGGACATTCTTCGTCGAGTCTAACATCCCACCCTTCCAAAAAATATGTTTCTTATATTGACCCAATTGTTGAGCCCCCATCTTTGGCACGATAGTAGCTGCGAAAAGTCGCCACGCGGCAATGCACAATGTGGTGCCGTGACATAGTCCCCACGGACATAATCCCCATTCACGAAATGAGGATTATGTCCGCCAATAATTCGGACATAGTCCCCATTTCTAAAATGGGGATTATGTCCGCAAGTGTTTCGGACATAATCCCCAGGAAAAAACGGACATAGTCCCCATAACGATATTTTGTTATTGACGACAGCCGCAGCTCATGATTTACAACTCCCAAAAATTCCAATACCGTTTCCGCGGCGGCCTTCAGCCGCTGATCAGTCTATAATATATCCAACACCTAGTTTGCTAGCCACAGTAATTTTACATAAAGGTAGGGGTAAGTGGGCGGCCTGCGGCCGCAGCTCAGGATTTAAAACTCCCAAAAATCCAACACCGGCTTCGCGGCGGCCTTCAGCCGCGGATCAGTCTATAACATCCTACACTATATAAATTTTTTAAATGGATTATTGCAAAAATTTTGTTCAATCTTAATTACATTTTTCGGACATAACCCCTATTGGGATTATGTCCGAAAATTTTTCGGTCATAACCCCAATACCAAAATAGGGATTATGACCGAAATGGGGATTATGTCCGTTGGGACTATGTCCGGTAACCCACAATGTACAGTGTACTTCAGCAAAAATTTGAAGCCGAGTTAAGCCTGCGATTGAAGGGTGGGGTGTTACACTTAACATATAATATCCCATAAATAAAAGAAAAACTGATTTAATATTGACAAAATGCGTTTGAAAATCCGAAGGAGAGGTTTCGAAGTTTCAAACTCAAAAAGATTTTTAAAACAAATATATATAACAACTATAAATTGTATAAAATACCTCCAAACGATAAGATTTGACACAACTTACATCGTTTAAATCCTTTCAAGAAAACGCGCAAAAAAAGAACTTCATGGAATCACTAATTTTGGCATAAGCTACCCATACAAAATGCCATCGATATCGTGATTCTTTAATTACAAAATGCATTATGGAAGCAAAAAAATATCCACACCCACAAAAGCCATGAGGTTATGCGCCAATTTTCCATCAATTGGCGTTGATTGAAATAAAAAAATAAGAAAAAAACTAAAAAGCGCACAAGCCAAATCGACACGCCCAGAAGCAAAATATTCGTAATTACACTTTTTTGTTGCAGGATTTTTCTCCATTTTTTTTTTTTTTTTCTTCTCTTCCTCTTCGTCTTCGTTCCATTTTATGTTTAGTTGCTGACAATTGAAGGATTACGCCTGCCAGCGTTGCGGATTAGTGCTTCATTTGTTACTGAATAACAACAATAAAATGAACGAACTGACATTCAGAGCCCCCACTTTTGTGTGTCATGCCCCCAATTCAAATGCCATCAGATGATTTACATAATCCGTTTCATAAAAATGCTGCCGAATCACAAAATTTCAATGCTGCTACTAATCCTTCCAAGTCAAAATCATAATCTCGTGGGTTACAATAAAATGATCTACTCTGTCTGCGCGCGTACTTTACCTTGGGCTTAATAAGCCTAAATTAATGAGGTTTACTATTGGCACTTGGCGTTTGGCTTACGAATACAATATGCATGAATGTCACTGACGTAAATGAACAAAGTTGGCAAGTTTAAGTATTCAATACAGCATATTTGAATAGAACAAAACCGTGGTATTGTGTGTAACAATTTCTATTTCCATTAAGGATTATTCAATATTAATATTCTCCCTCTCAATTTGCATTAAATAAAAGAGCCATTGTTTTTGGCCCTTCTTTATTAACGGGTCAGTCTTTGCGTAATCGATTAAGATTTGGGTTGACATCTCCGATTTTTATGAAAATTGGTCAAAAGTTAGTATTTGACATTAGTGATGAGCAAAATTAGTCTTGGTCTTGCGTCTTGTTCTTGGTCTTGCTAATTTTGCGAGACCAAGACCAAGACGTCGATATTTTTGCAAGACCAAGATCAAGACTGCTATGGTCTTGGTCTTGGTCTTGCTCACGATAATCGTCAAGACCAAGACTGCTTTTTAGTCTTGGTAATTCATAGTTAAAAGTTGTTTCACTTCCGTTTTGAAGATAAAATCATCACTCAATTTGTATTTTGGCATCTTCAAAACCTAACTACTTTGGAAAAATGTGATTTTGAATACTCAATATCTCTGAAAATTTTTCCAAGACCAAGACCAAGACCGAGACCAAGACTTAATGAGCAAGAACAAGACCAAGACCAAGACTCAATTTCAAAACCAAGACCAAGAGCAAGACTCAATGTGCAAGAACAAGACCAAGACCAAGACCATGGTAGTCTTGGTCTTGGTCTTGGTTTGCTCATCACTATTTGACATATACTTAACTGTGGTAAAATGATTTTTCGAAATTCCGAAAAAATCCAAGATGGCGGCCATATAAAGTCCGTTCAAACTTTTAGATCCTCGCATGTTTGAAAATTCATAGCTCCTCGGATTTTGATCCGATTTTAATGAAATTCAAAGTAAGTGCAGAAAGATAAGAGCTTTTGAAAAAAAATACACTCAAAAAAAGTTTAATCTCTGTGGAAAAAAAACTTTTTTTCTTTTTTAAAGCCGATTTGGGGGTTGGTGCATTTTTTAAGATATTTTTATTCAAAAGTAAATTTTATTATAATTATTTTTACCGAACTGCAAAATTGTGGTATCTTTTACGGTTATGAAGTAATGAATTTTTGAAGTTGCTTTATGTTGTGTTTATCATGAGACGTAGGTGCACGTGCGCTAACATACAGGGTTGCCACTGTCCAGACGGAATTTTTTTCGGTGGCCCCTAGAAAAATTTTTAAGAATATTTTTGGAGAATATTTTAATCCGTTTCAACCAAGTTTTTGGAAAAAGTGGTCAAAAAAACCCCGGGCCACCGAAAAAAAATACCGTCCGGACACACAGTGGTCCGAAAGGCTAATCAAGATGGAATAAAGTCATAACTCCTGTTTGGAAGCAGCTAGAACCCTGAAATTTTTAGTGATGAAATATATTATAGAAAGGGTACTTCACAATAAAAATGGGCGGTATAAGTCAAATAAGCGTGGCGCAACTTCTACATGGCAGTAGGTAGAGACCCGAATTTTTAGGGTTTTACTTTATTATGGAAACAGTACTTTAAATCAAAATGAACGGTGTGCGTCAAGTGGGCGTGGCACATGCGTTCTTTGTTTTTTCACTGATTTGAAGTTTAGTGCAAAAAAAAAATTTAAAAATTTAAAAATTATTTTTTATTTACTTAATCATCAGTATAACAAAGCATCAGATGGTTAACACAAACAATTACAATCTACCTGAGTAACTTTGAAACATCTGCTTTCCTCGCTTCTTGTTAAATTACCCATTATAAAGCTATTTCCGTGTAATAGGTGTGTAACCTAAAAATGCAATAAAAATTGAAGGGGCACCTAGTGGCAGCTAATTTTTTCTTCATTATTTACATGACAATTCATAGATAAAAGAAACATAAACAGTTTTGCAATATCGCTTAATATGGGTAGTTAAAAGTTTAACTAAAATTTGGGCTACACAAAATAGGAGTACAAAAACAATACACTTTTTAAATTAATTTTTTCCCCGCAAAAAATATTTTAATTGAACACATATTTACAGTAAAATTAATTCATACCTGACATAATTCAGGAAAAAAACAATAATTTAAAAAAGTTTTCTAGTTCACTCACACAAACTCTTCAAAGATGCTGCTAAAAATAGACTGTGGTCATATAATAACTGCATCAATGCAATTTCTCATGTTTCGATCAACATAGCAAAAAAAAATAGTGCGTAAATGTAAACAAACAATATACTGTTATGAACTGTGGTCAATTCTCAATCAACTAGTAAAAAAATTTCATGCTTTTGAAAAACTAGAAAATTGACTTTATTCCATCTAAATTGAGCTTTCGGACCACTGTGGGACAGTGGCAACCCTATATGGTAGCGCACGTGCACCAACTTCTAACGATAAACACAACATTACACAACTTCAAAAATTCATAACATCATAACCGTAAAATATACCACTACTTTGAAGGTTGGTAAATAATTATAATAAAATTTAGTTTTGAATGAAAATATTTCAAAAAAATAAAAAGGGTGCACCAAGCTCGAAGGTTTTAAAAAAGAAAAAAAAGCTTATTTTCCACTTAAAATAAAATTTTTATTTCAGTGTAATTTTTTTTTTCAAAAAGCTCTTATCTTTTTGCACTAACCTTAAAAATTTCATTAAAATTGGATCAAAATCCGAGAAGCTATGAATTTTCAAACATGTGAGTATCTAAAAGTTGAATCAGACTTCATATGGCCGCCATTTTTGATTTTTTTAGAATTTCGAAAAATCATTTTACGCAAATAATTTAAATCATTTTCTGTTCCAAAAAACAACTAAAAAAAAAAATGGGTAAATACTAATCACTAATTCACTGGAAAGAACATTAATTGGAAACTATCAACTGTCAACCTCCCCGATTAGAATTCACAATTAGTTGTTCCAAGCGTGAAAACGCCTGTACCTGGGCAATGCCCATGATTTATTAGCAGAATAAAAAGTTATCATAAAAGGATATAAAAAGAATCAAACAGTAGGTAGGCGTTGATGAAATAGTTGTCTAAGTATTGAACATATTCCCAGAATATATCGATACCTTCTTGTACTCAAGCCTAACTTAAATCTGAGAAGAAGAACGCATAACTGAAGTCTGTCACAAAGAAACCCTCCTCGAAATTCAAAAAAAAAAACCAAGAAGACATTAAAAGTACAGTCAAAAATCTTTCTTACAAGAGCTAGTGAGTAACTGAAAGTTTTAGTTCTAAATAACAAACAAGTTTTCACCCAAAAAGATGGTATATTGACCGTCTATGTAAATACATTTCAGTTTTGCAACGGAAGTCTGTCATCAAGTACTATAGTCTAACTTTTAATATAGCCGGAAACGTGAAGGTCCGGAAACATCGTTGAAGCGATTGCTGAAGCAAAAATATATACGTAAATTGGAAATATTCTAGAGAGAAAAATTAGCTAATCAACATTCGTCATGGAAAAGTTTTGTGGAAACCGTGAAGAGGAAAACAATATGCCATAAATCTTACTATCCCTTAGTTTCAAATTAATATTGAAATGAATTCCGGAAGATCCTAAAATATCGAAAGTTGTTTCTAACTTCAACAGTGAAACAAATACAAAGTTCTTAAATGTTCAAAATGAAGGTATTCAAAAACTTAAACAAAAAAAAAATAACAGGAACACATGCTTTACGAGCTGTGTTCTAACTACACCCTGATGAAATCGAAATCCAAATTTGTATTTCTTCTTAAGTCATCTACACGCTGTTTTAGATAACTAATAAATATAAATCTCCATATAGAATGTTGAAAACTTCATAAGTCCTGCATTAAAATGTTAACTTTAAATGTTACTTACATTTTGCAACTTGAATGATTTAACAGTCGTCCATAAATAAAATGTAATATTCAATAAAAAGCTCATATATTAAAGCTTTCAAAAAGTATAGTTGCTTTGTTAAAAGCTCGTGAGCTTTTTTGGGGTGGTTCTACAATATATAGAAACTCAAGTTTTTGTTAAGTGGCATTACCACTCAATCTACTTAATTATGGTTTCAAATACCCTTTTAAATGGTTGACTAACATAAATTAAGCTTCATTGCAGCTTGCTATAATATAAAACGAATTAACACATGCCAAACTTCTGCAAACGGCAAGAAAGAAGGATTATGAATAGCGCAAACCATATTTTATGTAATATACGAGCTAAAATTGTATGTACTTATGTATGTATCTCTGAAACGGGCAAAACTTTTCCTCGAAAACTTCTGTAGCGATTTCATTGTATTTGCATACAATGAAAAAGAGCTAGGATTGAACTTTGTGAATACTAACCAAGGGGCATGGCACCGCCCTAAATTTTAAATTTAATCTGCTCATTTCACGCAAACCATTCGAGACATTTTGATGAAATTTGGTAGGCGGGTATTGGTTATCAATGTCTTGTAGCAAACAAAAAGTGGGAGGCATTAGGGAAGTGCCACGCCCACTTTTTAGCCACTGAAAATTTTGATTCAATATTAATCGAAAATGACTCCATCAATTTTAATGAAAATTTAGGAAGTGTTACTCCTGGAAAAAATGATTAATATGTGCCACTATTTTAGGAAAACTCGTTGAAGGACTTGGCAACGCCCACAAAAACATAATACGCTATAAAGAGAAAACAACTAAAGCAATCTTTTTGAAATTTATTGTAGAGAGTCAACTTGCTATTAGACACCTCTGAACAGAAAGTGTGAAATATTGCCGTTGGGCGTGGAATCTCCCATAAAAGTCAAACACTTTAAATGTTATTTCTCGCAAATGTTACAAGGTATGTTAATGAAATTTGGTATTTAGGTGTTGCTTATCAATGCATCGGCCGCGTCGAAGAAGTGCCACTTCACTTTTTTAACCATTGAAAATTTTGATTCAATATTACTCGAAAACGACTGCAAAAATTTTAATGAAAATTTAAGATATGTTACCCATAAAAACAAGTACTAATATGTGATATGGCGTTATGTTTGGAAAACTCGTTGAAGGGCGTGGCACAGCCCACAAAAATATAATACACTATACAAAGAAACTGCTGAAGCAATCTTTCTGAATTTAACTGTAGGGAGTCTTCTTGCTATTAGGCACATACGCCCTGAAAGTGGGCGAAATATCGCCGGTGCGCGTGTAAATCATATTAAATGTTATATCTCGCAAATAGTACAACATATTTTGATGAAATTTGGTATACGGATCTGGGTTATAAGTATCTAAAGCATGACGAAAAGTGGGCGTTGTTCAATATTTGCCACGCCCATTTTTACCTAACTAAAAATTTTGGTTAATTACTCAGGCACAAAAAAAAATGGAATGAACTTTATATTTCTTATATGCAGTCTTATGTATTTTTTGACACTGATTCCGTTTTCGTCAGCAGAACTGTCATTATATCTGCAGGATTTTGAAACATCCTTGCTTGAAATTGGAATATTCAGTCTTACAGCGTAGCTACAAGAAAAGGTAAAATTCCTTTTTATTAATGGCATCGGATAGCCACACTCTTCCTTATCAAAATATCCTTTCGAACTTTTCCAATAGGACTCTTACTTCCCGAGTTATAATTATTAAGTATATGATTATGATGAGGTATTTCAGCCTTCATACAAAGGGCGAATATTATCGGTGCGTGGCATAGCTAATTTTTTTGTTTTAGGCCATTCTCCTTATTGGCACTTATATGTATATATTACAAACCCTGCAACAGATTTTAACTCACTTTGAGGGTGTTTTTGGCCATAATTCAGTTTCTCGATACTTATGTATAAAATTTCGTCTTTTATATGGGAGCGGAAATACCTTCTCTTCAAAGGATAATAACTCAGAAACTAAGAGTCCTATTGGAAAAATTCGAATGTAAATTTTAATGCCATTAAAAAAAAAGAATGCATATAATGCTTTCCTGAACCTACGCCACAAGCCTGAAAATAGCGTTTTCTCCAACTTCAGGCAAGGATATCTCGAAATTAAATTTTATTGAAATTTCGTATCAGGAGATCGGTTATCGTTACGTTTTTCTATTTCACCAAAAACCATCTGCTTTAAAATTTTGATATTTTTCTATTGTTTACATTCGATACTTTTCGAGTTTTTTCTTATTATTAATATTCTCATCTGCAAATTTATCATTTTGAAAGCATGACAATGAGGCGAAAAGATACGATTTTCATCACAACAAATAGCTATGAACAAAAAACATCGACTAAAATAATGAAACAGATTGTCGACCGAGCAGGGATCGGTCTCCAGGTACTTTATACATACTTAATTAGCATCATCCTAAGCCAATATAGCCATTTTAATCTCTTATGTAAAAAAATAAAAATCTAAAATAACGATTATTTTGGATCAAAAAGATTAAAAATAGCGGTATCATTTGCGATTTCTGACGCAAAAACGTATTTTTCAAGCTCAACAATTCCCAATCAAATATATTGTGGTGAAAAATAAAAATATCAACATGAATTCACCACGGAAAAGCTTTACATTTGATAATTTCAACAAAAGACCAAAACAAACTTTAGACATTTGCTTGGACTATGACGAAAACACGACAGAGAAAAGCTATCCCACACGCTGATGGAGATAAAACTAATTAGCATTTTTTTTTTATTTTCGCGAATTTCAGGTAGACCTAGACAAAAAAAACGAAATTGTGGAAAAAAACAAAAACCGAAGCGAATAAAACACAAAATCTCTGGTAGAAAAGTTAATAATTGCTGACAGTCTTGTTTACTTTTTAACAAAAGAATGAAATAAGAAAAACAAACAGAAAACATTGCGACAAATCGACAAATTTGACGATTCCAAGTGGAAAAAATTAAGTTTTTTGTTCTCACCACAGTCGATCCGGTCGCTCGTTATTTTGAAAGAGCAGTCGTAGACGCGCATTTGAACGACGTGCATATGTATCGTACGGACATAACGACGTGTATTGGGATTTTTTTTAGTCTGTAATTTTTTTCAAGTAATTAAAATTTTAAGTGTCGGCTTATTTCGTTGCTTTTTGTAAAGTTTAATAAAATTTAAATTTTCAAGAAGAAGTTATTTATAAAATACGGTTTTTGCAAAAAAACTTCAATCGATAATAAAAAGCTAAAAATACATTCACCTGTTGCGCTTTTTCAAAAAAAAAAAAAATTATTATTTACTACCTCAGTTTGTTTTTTCTATTCCCCTTTCCCCACTTTATTTATGTTAATTTTTGGTGAAATTTTTATTTAGCTAAAAAAAATTCAAGAAAAAAGCACAAAAGAAGAATAAACAACCTACCAAACCAAATACTTAATGAATAAAAAATATTCTTTATTTGAAGTCAACAGTTTTATTGAAATAAAAAGAAACAACACCAACAACAACAACAAGTATAATTATATACTATAAATGGGCTATTCAGTACAGGTAAATTAAATATTCTAATATTAAATTTTTAAATAAATAAATAAGCTCAATCACAAATTATATTTATCTGCGAGGAGTGCGATTGTGTATTTTTCCTATTGTCTTTATTTGTTTTACTTTTATTTAATTTGCTTAGGGTAAATGTTACATATTGCGGCATTTAGCACATAACAAAGATATGTATTGCTTTTGCGGGGAAATAAATTTAGTACTAAGACTGCGAAGTTTAGTACAGGTGGCTCATTGGGTTGCTGAGATATATGAGTTTTATAAAAATTATCCGACAACAAAGTCAGGAGATATTTTCGTAAACTATTTCAGAATACAAAAACTGTATCTGAAACCTATTTCGTCGTCATTTTTATAAAAACCTCAAACAAAATAGTGAAAAGCTGGAAAAAAGTTTCATCTTAAAAGTTAGCTAGTGAGATTGAAAATCAGCGAAATCGGTCAGCTCAGTACACGTAAAGGAAATGAAACTAATATTTGAAAAGTAGGCGTGACATCAATTGAATATTTAGAAATTCTTCATTTTGACTATGAAGTCTTCGGGTGACCTTCAGGTGTTCAAGGCGATGAATTACAATAATTAAAACTTGTCAATATTCCGCAATAGAAGTTTTCCTTCTAGTATATCTAGATATTCATCGATTTGACTATAAGCCCTTCGGAAGTCCCAGGAAACGAACTAATTATAGTTTCTGTATAGTCATTCATAGATGTTTCTCCTCTAGTATACCTAGATATTCTTCGGTTTGACTATGAAGAAAATTTATCAATTAAATCTTGTTTACATTCCGTCATGGATGTTATACCTCTTGTAAGTAAGTATATCTAGATATTCTTCATTTTGAATAGAAAGCCATCGGATGACCTTCGGTAACTTTTGGGTGTCTCAGGAAATTAATCAATTCAAGGTTGTTGATGCATATATTCTCCTTTAACTCCTCGGAGGAGCATAGGCCAATATGAAACATTTCCACTTTGATCTCTTGCAACGACTTTCCCGACTCTTGGTTTTTCTTCTACCGTCCTCTACTGCCTTGCGAATTCCACTCAAGAGCCTGGCGACTAACTTCGCTGTGTGGTTTCCGGAGAGTATGACCAATCCATCTCCATTTGTGCAGCTTGACCTTGTTTGCTATAGCCCTCTGATTGCATTTTTGATGTAGCTCGGCATTTGATATAGTGCGAGGCCACCAAATCTTTAGTATACTACTTAAGCATTTGTTGACGAATTCTTGAAGCTTGTTCGTTAGTTGTTCAGTAACAAGCCATGTTTCGCATCCATATAGCAAAACCAATTTCACATTCGAATCAAAAATGCACGTTTTAGTGAATATAACGGATGAAGACCATATTTTGTCCAGTTGAGCAAACGCGCCTTTTGCTTTTGCTATTCTTGAGTTGATATCCTCTTTTGCTCCACTATCCATGGAGATAATGCTGCCTAAATAGGTGAAGCTATAGACGTTTTCGATGTCATCACTGCCAGCTCCAAACGTAATGTCATTCCTGTTTGCGTTAAGCTTCATGCTTTTAGTCTTGGATACGTTGATTTTTAGGCCAGCCTTTTGTGATTCCAAGACAAGGTCTTCAATTTTGCTTTGCATATCTGAATGTTTGGACGATAAGAGGCAGTTGTCGTCAGCGTAGTCGAGATCTTCCAGATGTTCGGTAAAGTTCCATTGGATACCCCTTTTTGCCTTATTAAGAGCTTTATCTAGGATATTATCAAGAACGGTAAGGAAGAGTGATGGTGATAGTAGACACCCCTGCCGTACGCCTGAATTAGTGGTGAATGTCGGTGACAATAACCCGTTGTGTAACACACTGCATTTAAAGCCTTCATATTGTGCACGTACTAAATTTATGGCCTTAGCGGCAGTACCTTTTCGTTGCAGTGAAACCCAGATTTTTTCTCGGGAGACACTGTCGAAGGCAGTGCTATAGTCTAAGGTTGTTGATATTCCTCCATAAATGTTTTCCCTCTAGTATTTTTAGATATTATTCGTTTTGACTATGAAGCCTACAGGGTGTGCAAGGAAATGCATCAGTTAAAGCTTGTTTATACATATTCCGCCATGGATGTTTTGCCTCTTGTATAACAAGATATTCTTAGTTTTAATTGTAAAGCTTTTGAGTGATCTTCAGGAACATTCGGGCGTCCCAGAAAACTATCAGTTTAGGCTAGCTGACAGGATTCCATGGATGTTTTCTCTCTATTAATCAATTACAGTTGGTTGATAGTCCGCCATAGATGTTTTCCCTCTTGTATATCTAGATATTTTTAGTTTTGACTATGAAGCCTTCGAGAACCTTCGAGTGTTCCAGAAAACTACCAATCAATGGTATTCACGTTCTGCACCTACCTACGAAATTTCTTCAAGATAGCTTCTAAGGTTTGCAAGATGTAATGGGATGTAACGAAAAGTGACGCAAAAAAGTGTTTCACTTCAAAAATTTAAAATGCAATTTTATGAGCATTATCTACGATAACATTACCAAAATACACATAAGTACTAGTCGTACTCGGGCAAGAGGGCGTGGCACCACCCATATAAGCAACATTTTTTTAATTTAGCACTACATTCTTTATTGCGAAATCTGTTATGGCTTTGTATCTCCTATATTTCATTTCCCACGAATTCTGGAACAAAAAGCCATTCTATCAGTATAAGGTATAGGATTGCCAACTTTGTGAACCTGTAAACGGTAACTATTGACGCTGTTGCGAAATCAAATTTATTTCTTTAAATCCGTTTCTTATAAACAGCTATTAACGAAGATGAAAGAATACAAAGAAAGTATAAAAAAAAACCCCCTACTTACTAATGTTAAACAGTCAAAAGTTTGTAAGTAGATAACTAAATCTAATAACAACAAAATTATAGCACAAATCCAATTGCAAATCAAGATAGGAAATAGTTACATATGCGCCGGCGCCCATTTACAGAGGGTATATATTGACATTTCTTAACACTATTCATTTGGAATTGGAAACAAGATTAAAGGAACGAATGTTTTGGTTTAAACAAGACAAGCGGTGTGTTCTAAGTATAAGCTCTTAGTGTTTGATGCACGATATCCAGCACACCTTTCGAAAACTTATTTCAGCAATAAAATGTTCGTGTCAACACAAAAAAAAACCCAAATACTTAGTACACTTTAGAAAAGAGGGAGGTACTTAGATATTAAAGTCTAAAGTCTAACACAATAATCAGAAACTAGATAATATTCGAAACACCACCAATCTGAGAGCGAGTTCTCTAGATAGTTTTTTAGAAAAATTGCAGTTGATTTAGCATCTTGAGTAGGAAATTCCGTTCTGGTGGATCTTAAAGAAGGAAAACTTAAGTTTTTTTTTTTTGACGGTACATATTTTATAATGCTTTTATATTTAGCACATTTTTAGGACTTGATTTTTCAATCAACTAAGCTGCTTGCACTATTGAAAGCAACTCCAAATCCACCACATTCACTAGAACTTAGAATTGAAAAAATTTTACCTGAAGTTATTTAACAAGATTGGAACTATGTTTGTATATCATTTGCATTCTTTTTATGCCGCGTTTAAACACTTTTTATTATATTGCACTGTTTTAACTTAAAACATGTTTTGAAGATGGATCGTCTTACCTAACTCGAGTACGGAGATTTCAGTGTTGCTAACCGTTTTCTGTATTGATACATCCATATTCTAAAATCATTTAAGCACCAATCAGAATTATATGATATCGTGGAATTTAGTGGACTTACCTTACCTAAGTCATTTGTTGTTTCTCCACATCGCAATTAATGTCATATCAGTGTAAAGATAAGAATTTGTTTAACTGATTGTCCATAATAAAGATTTCAGTTTACAACATTCCATAAGGTTTCTTTCTGAATAAAATTAGTTGTACTTAGGTATTTATTTGTTTTTTGTTACACAAGGTATGTAAGTGGCTCATCAAATTGTTTAGATAGCACATACTTATTACAAATATTATTATTAACTGGTAAGACTCTACTAAAATGAAGTAGAAGCGCCGAAAGTTAGGGTAATGCACAGTGCTAAAAGTTCAAAAGACCTAAGTTCATTTCATCATGTTCAGGCACAATGAGACTATAACAACATTTCTTAATTCTTCAATTTGCAGTCCTTTTCAGCTAAATTGATTTAATGAATTTTTAGTAGTCATAGTCTGATTGCTGTTTTTGATCTTCATAGTCCAAATATGGTAGTTGACAAATTTTTTTATTGCAATATGAATTGAAGTTAATTTGAAAAAAACTTTTCTATTTTTAATTTTACCTAATTTTTTTAATAAAAAAAGGCAGATAGGTGTGTCCACCGTTCAATCATTATCAGTGATAAGCCTATGTTTTTTTAAATTTATCTAAAACTCCAGGCGTACAGAAACTAAGATATTTTTTTAATACTAATATGACTCATACATAAGTATGTATGATAAAATAAAATATTGATACATTGAACCTTTTAAATTGTGGAAATTGAAGATTTACATATTTCTCAATTCTAAGTTTAGATGGTTAATTGAACAATCATTACGAAAAAGTGTTTGTTTTTCAAATAAATACAATAGATAAAGGTACTGGTAATGTAAGTAATTCCAAGAAGTAAAACAAGTTATATTTATCATCTATAAATAATTACAAAAAATAGTCAGTACACTGACAAAACAAATTACACTAATTTCTTTAACAATATGTTTTCATTATACCCTACACTCCCTCATTAAAGTTTACTCGTCAGATTGAAAGTAAGCGAAATCGATCAACGAACACGCCTACCGCCCATACAGAAAAAATTTCAAAACGCACTTTTAAGAGTATTCTCCAAGTTAACTGAACTAAAAGACTCATAAATACTAAGAATAGTAAGTATATAAGAGCTTAGAGGTCCTCTTGTATGAATCAACCGAAATTCTGAGCAGAGCTTAAATCCTTAGTATGTGGGTGAAATTTGTTTCGATTATCTAAAGGAACTCATTCAGTAAATTTTCAAAATGCTTTACTGAACTAACTAAGAATTTAAGCTCAGATCAGAATTTCGGTTGATTCAAACAAGAGGACCTCGCACCTCCTATATACCCATAGTTTTCGAATTATGTTCTGCTAAAAACTTCTTGAAAGTGGCATTTCTAAAAGATTAGACATGAAATAAAATCATGTACCAAATTTCAGCGAAATCGGAAGGGGTGTGGCAGATCTTGTTATGCTAGACGTCACGGAGAAAATTTTGAGCTAAAAACAATCCCAAACCAATCAATTTTGGGTGCGATTTTCAGCTTGTCCATAATTTTCTTGATATCAAGTAATAATGTGCTCGTTTATCAAAAAAGTGAATATGCCCATTTGAGCTTAATTCAATTCAATTTTGGATTGTTCATCAAAAATTTATTAAACTCATTTGTGCTTAAACTCAGCCCTTTTGTACTTGTTTATAAAAAAAAATAAATATTCCCATTTGTTCTTAATAATTTTTTATTCATCAAAATATGAATATGACCATTTTTGCCCAATGCAAGAAATGTCATTTCTTTTTCAAAAATCAATGTACCAAAATGTCCGAAGACACCTCAGTACATCATAACACCCCATTATGGGATGTCAGCAGTATTAACTGTATTATAAATACCCAATTCGACTGTCGAGCAGGAATTATTTAAGCAGTAGATGACATAGTCATATTGAGAATCATAAACACACATAATAAACACAAATTAAAATTTATTTTTTGATAAACAATCTCAAAAGAGCTTGAATTAAGCAAAAAATGGGCTAATTTTTTTTTTTTGATAAACAAGAACAAAATGGCTTGCATTGAGTACAATTGGTCTTAATTATCAAAATTTATATTATGCCCAAATTTGAGCTTGAATTGCGAACAAGTTGGGCGTATTTTGGGATGATTTTATGCTATTTTGGGCTTAATTCTGAATATTTAATTTAAGAACGATTTGAGCTAGATTTTAGAACATTTTTTTCTTTCCGTGTATGGAAAGGCTGTATATGTTTTTCACAATTTTAGATCATTTCAAGAAGAAACCTTCTTATACCTTAGAATCTTTTTAATACACTTTTTTATAGAAGAATTTAAGATAAATTGGGCCTAAGTCTTTATGAATAAAGATTTTGGAGAATTTTTCCTCAGACTGCAAAAGAGACTTTAAGAAAATCTGAGAAAGAATTCTCGAGAATATTCGTTCATGATAAGGCCCATTACACAGGCCCACAAAATAAAAAAAGTACCATGCGCGAAAGATCAGACCACCTGAACTTTATGTTTTCGGGGTCGCTGAATCCGAATATGGTGCCAGAATAGCGAAGTTGGTTCGGGTTTTTTCAGAAATCACCAATAATGCTGAAAATTACTGATTTTTGCTGGTTTCTGAAAAAACGCGAACCAACTTCGCTAATCTGGCACCATATTCGGATTCAGCGACCCCGAAAACATAATGTTCAGGTGGTCTGATCTTTCGCGCAGGGCACTTTTTTTTTTTTTTTTGGTCAGTGCACAGAACCAAAAGAAAAAAATTCGCTGCGCGAACGATCAAACCACCTGAACTTTATGTTTTCGGGGTCGCTGTATCCGAATATGCTGCCAGAATAGCAGAGTTAGTTCGCGTTTTTTCAGAAATCAGAAATAATGCTGAAAAAAGTCTTAAATTTTCAGCGTAATTGCTGATTTCTGAAAAAACGCGAACCAACTTCGCTATTCTGACACCATATTCGGATTCAGCGACCCCGAAAACATAAAGTTCAGGTGGTCTGATCTTTCGCGCATGATACTTTTTTTTTTTTGTGGGCCTGTGTTATCTTCGAACTAAAATCAGTACTATTTGCAATTACGATATCTTTTTTCCTACATTCCGAGAAAAAAAATTTTTAGTGTACATAAGTAAATAGATATGTATGTAATCATGTATAATGTGGCTATTATTGCAAATATCTTTTAAATAACAATGGTGAATTTCCATTAAAAAACATACAAATTCACCATCATATTTTAAGGGAATGTCGTAGTTACTCTCACGTCAGCAATTATGATGTTTATAAAGTTACGTGTAGATTTCTTGTTAATTATACGTTATTTTTATATTTTATGGCATGCATAGAAAAAAGCTGTCAATAGCAGAAAGTGACTTACAATTACAATTTAATGTAACCTGGATGTCAACAGTAATGACATAAGTCAGGCGTTAAACCCTACATTTAGAAGGCACTTAAACATACATACATATGTACATATGAACACACACATGAGTTATTCCATACGAAACCGCATTTTGCTTAAGTTTTAAACATTTATCGTCTATGGTAACCCCTATTTTTGTACAATACTTAAGCCCATCATAGCCCAAATTTTGAAAAAATGGTTAGAAGACACATAAAAATAGAATATAATGGGTTAAATTGTTATAGAAAAACTTTTCCCAACTAATTTCATTATGACTTCGAGACAAGAAGTTTTAGACAAAATGTAGTTTTAGAGACTTAAAGCAGGTTAAAATATCAAAAATACATTATGTACCTTGAGAATTTTAGCTAAAACAAAGAATTTATGGTTAACGTTAAGTTAAAGATCTAATTTGTTTATATATCTTGCATCCAGACGAGAATTTGAGATACCGCACGACTAATTTCGAGCAGTTTTGAGTTCGTAATAAAATAAATACCGTATTGAGCATTGATTTTGCATACCGTAAAACTCTAAAACAGTGATGTCCAAAGCCTATGCCCGCGGGCACTTGAGCTATTGTGCTTTAAAGCTTTCCGTATACGTATTCACTCACAGCTTGCAGATCATTCAAATTATAAAAGCTTTCAATAAGCTTTTATACATTGACAAAATGAACTGGTATTGAGTTTGGTTATAACATTTTAACATCTTAACACTTCTATCTGACCCAGTTCAAGTTCAGACATTAAATGATTCTTAAAGTGCCATCTAGAGAAATATTATTTTTTAAAAGTCTACTCTATAATAACTTCCCAAGCCCACAATAATCAAAATAAGAGCACTTTTTTAAATTTTAAGTACTTATTCATTATAACTTATAACTCATAATTTATGAGTAATATCATCGGTTTCCAAATTACTTCTAAGCCGGGCTTACAGAAAATCTTACCTGACACAACAAAATATATGAGGCCAGGAAAAAAATTTTGATGTACCCGATTTCAGTATTTTTTGACTATGTTATACCTATATATACCCTGAATCCAGATACAAAATGTTTTCCAAATATAAGGTACAGTTAACGAGCTAGAGCATTATAAATAAAGAAGCCAAATTTTTAACTGCATTTTTGCATTTCAAAAAAAAATTTCGTTTTTAGGAAAAAGGCGGACCTTAATTTTTGAAAATTAAATTTGGAGGGAATTACCTATTCACTATTAACTATTTTTAGAAAAAAAAAATAAAAAAATTAAAAAGGGAGTAACTTTGTTGAAATAAGCTTTGAAAAATTAAGATCCACCTTTTTCCGAAAAATTAATTTTTGTAGTTTTGTATCTGGATCCAGGGTATATATCGGTATAACATAGTCAAAAATTACTGAAACCGAACACATCAAAATTTTTTTCCTGTCCGCTACCAGTATAATGCCCCATATATCATATTCGGGTTTAAAAGATCCAAGTACACTACAAAAGAATTTTCAAACCATTTGGAGTTTTTGAAAACTAAAATTTTGTTGTAGGTACCGTGTAATAGGCCGAGTCCTTTCGGAATGTTTTATTAAAAACTCTTACAAATTTTAAGACTAGCCACGGTTCTCCAGAACGGGGTTTATTTAAAAGTTTTTGGAACAACTGGTTTTATTTTTTCATACAATATCGTATGGTGTTGGCAACAAAATTCAATAATTTTTAAAATCAAAAATAGGTATCCCGCCCTGAAATACTGTATTTTTTTAAAAAGCATAGTAAACCATAACAAAAATTGTCATTTTCGATGTATTTGTCTGTGCTAAATCCGAATCTCGGAATTGCTCTATCACTTATGGTTTTTGAGATATTCTAATCTTAACGTTCAAGAACTCGATTTTTGTGTTTCAGAGCACAGAGGTGACACGGATCAAGAATATACAAATACATATAATAGCTTAAGGCTTAACGGCATCAAAAATTATGCTCGAAATTGCATACACACTACTTTCAGCACTTATTTTGTTAAAGGAGAATGCGTCAATTGGGTTGACGTACATGTTCCTTTGCTTGAATAATTTATTTACTTTTTATTTATACCCAGCCATACTTCAACTTATTCTAAACAATTTCGACAAACATCTGGTAATTACAATCACAAACATACTTATCATACGATTTCAATACCCTAAATGATTCACCAGAAGTTAACGCAAAGCTCGTGGCGCGACAACTTTTGGCACTTGATACCTTTTTTTCGGAATATATTGAGCACTGTCGAAGTGATAAGAATGAACATTAAAAACAAAAAAAAATATCATAACATTTGCCAGCTCCTTATGCATTATATGAGGGTACAAGCAAAAAATGATATCAACAAACAAAAAATTGATTAACAAAAATATGAAGTAGAAAATGAATCCAGATCGAACTCTGTCAATGTGACGTAACAACAAAAAGGAGGTAGTTACTTTTAATAAATTTGCGTACAGGCGTAAGTTCATTCAAGAGTAATTTTTTAATATTAGATACTTTAGCCGCTTTTGAACTTCTCCAAAAAATGCTATTTATGTGAGGCATCAACCTACCAAATTTCATCGAAATAGCTTGTATAGTTTGCGATAGATAACGTGTTAAGTTTTTTTTATCGATTAATCGTTAAAGAGTGACGTGGCACCTATTAGATAACTTAGCCGCTTTTGAACTTCTCCAAAACTATCAAATTCATGAAGTTCGGTATACTAGCACGTTCGAGTATGTGCTAGGTACGAATCGTATGAAATGCGAGGTACGAAGATCGTATCAAATGCATGAACTTTGCCAAACTCACGTGCCAGTGTGAACCTGAAGGTCACGTGATTTCGTACCATTAATGTACGAAGTTCATTCTCACGTAAGCCCGAACAGTACCCGAGTAAAAAAAAAAAACAATTTTGGACATTTTGGCCGTACACAATGCTTCATATGGGCTAAACATGGGCTGTACATCGGCCGTACAATTTATTGTTCTATTGAAATTTATTTTATATGATTTTGGGCGAAGAGAAAAAAATTCAAGTGTGGCTGACATCGTTAAGCTGTGCGACTCAAAAAATTGATAGCCTGGTTTCGAAACCCAAGGATGGCGGAAAAAAATTTTTTTTTTTTTTCTGCCATACACAATTTGCCTGTTGTTTGTTCTTTTTTAAAATGAAATAACAATTTTTTTTTTTATTTTAACTTTGCATTTCAAAGAATTTTCTTTTTCGGCTTTTTACCTTTCAGGATTCGAACCTGGGAATCCCAAGTGTTCTGCGATACGCACGTTAACGAGTTCAGCCAAAGCCATCTTTAAGTAGTTCATGCACAATCCTACATTCAACTGAAATGGTATACAGTCGACGTCCAACAATACGAATTATATAGTGTCAGGCCTATTCGTGAAATCGAAAAATTCGTATTATCGCAACGAAATTTTGTTTCTTTTTTCTTTTATATAAAGACATATCGTCGGTTTTGAGATAGAACTCATTAACTCGAATATTTAATTTGAAAGAAAACATCAGTTTACTAAAAAATTGAATGAAAAATAGGAAATTTATGAATTTTTGTTCTGAGTAATATGGTAGAGAAACAGAAAACATAATATTTTGATATAAAACGAAAAAATATTTTATGGAAAAAATATGGAAATCGAGCTAAACATACTACACTGTTTAGCTTAAATTCAAAAAAAAAAAAAAATACTTAATGAGCTTTGCCACTAAAAGAAGAAAATTGAAGTAAAATACCCCAATTTTAACAGGTGAAAAAGCATGATATAGCCGATTTGGCCTAAATAAGGCTTTGTTGAATTACCGATGCCTAGCATTATTGAAGTGCGAGGATTTTGCTCTAGTATCATCTTGCTTCTCTTCTTATACGAGCTAAAATTGTATTTTTGTTTTTTTGTTTCTTTGTACTGATTTCTGTGCCAATATTTTTTCTGGAAAACGGCTACAGCGATTTCAATGAAACTTGGAATAGTGTTAGATATTAGCATACAATGAAGAATGAGCTAGGTTTGAACTTTGTAAATGCTCACTAGGGTGTCTCTTATTTGGGAAAAGTCAAAATTTTATGTCGCGCTCCCCCAGAATCGAAAGACTTTGAGAAAAAAATGAGATCCCCTAAGCGACAGGTTTTTTTAAACGAATTAACCTGTGCCACGAAGTCATTCAAATTTAAATGTATCTTATTGTTTTTAGGGTCGCTGAACACGATACAAGTGTCAAAATTCCGGTTTTTAAGTAATTAATCTATTAAGCATATATTTTATTTTTAACTTTAAAAATTTGCCATAAAGTTATTTACAATTTTACTAATTTATGATCATGCCATATTTACGATCATGTCTCGAAGAACAGGCATTGATTTCATTTTGACCCAATAAAATCATATGTTAATTAACTAAAAACCTGTCTGCAGTTTTATTCCACTGAGGCCAATAAAGACTAGAAACAATCGTAAACATATCAGTAGCGGTTTTAATGGTAAATTAATAAAATAAATGTTTCTTCTAGATTCTAGAATCTAGAACTCAAATAGTTTGTTAGCCAAAGAAAAGTATTTTCCAAAACTCTTAAACTTTACTTCGAAACATTTTTGCCAAACTTTTAAGTTAAATTTGAAAGTTTTTCACAGCAGGCTTGGGGGTTTTTTTTCAAGCCGATTGTTTTTCCGTTTAAAGTTTAACTCTTTATATATAAGAGGGAACTGGTTTCATTTTGTTTACTACAAATAAGTGATATTGCAAAAATCTGTTTTAATTAACACCTTTTGAATGAATGTTTTCTTTAATATTGAACGTCTGATACATTTTCAAATGAAAGATTTTGATAATCATATGCATTCATATATCTAGGTATAGCCTTACCCGTTGGGGATGCTGGCCAATGGGAGCAGTCCCATTTCAACAGCAGTAAAGAAGCAAAAATTAATTGGATTCAGAAAAGAATTTGCTATTGTATTCATGTTGATAGTTGATAAGATGTCAGAACTTTCTCCAATTAAACGTACGATAGTGCTCCAGTTTGATACGAAATATGCATATGTAAATTTATTCCCTAGGGGATCTAGGGAGAGGGGCTCGTGCAAGCGTCACGTTTTGTCGTTTGGTGGGGGTTTCCGTCATATGAAGTTATAAGGGTCTGGTCTGGCGTTCCGTTTTGTCACATAGAAGGGTCAATTATAGCGAATTTGGCAGTGGGAGGGGGGTTGGACGATTTGTTACGAAGTGTTACATGGGGGTGGGAGAGGTCATCAACTACGTTACGTAACGTCGATTTTATAATTTTATACGATGATAAATTCAAATTACAAATTACCAAAATTAAAATTTGTTACGTTACTAGGGGGGTGGGGGTTGCATTACCATTGGGGGGAGAGGGGTCAAAATTGGTCGAAAATGGTGTAACGTAATATGTGAATGGCCCCTAATGGACAGCCCAAAACCTCGAAAACATTTCACTGGACCAGCACAAACATCACTGATGATAGCACTTGGCCTAAGATGAAACTTGTATATATTTGAGGTTATTTTGTATGTTATGTAGGCCGGGTCGGTCTCTAAGCAAACAAAATTTGGAAAAATCGCTCCTTATTTGAAAGCTCACATTGAGAGTATCTACGCCGTGCAGTGCTCCCTTCAAAAATTATGTCCGATTTAAGATGACATCATGTAAATCCTATATAAGAACGACTAAAACGACACAGGGTATGGATTTCGAGATGTCATCGTAAAATATTCATTTCTTTTTAAAGAAACATCGTGTAACATTTATCATTTTGAAGAAAAAGTGTACTACATACATGATGAATTAAGTAAAAAAAGATTTATGCAGTCTGCATCTTACCTCAAAAATAGCCCTGTTCGTGTTTTTAACCTCAAATACTACAAAATCTAGTGCTGATGGGCCATTTCTGAACTTGGATTCAGATTCTACGCAGAAAATTTCTTCACAAATAAGCCTCAGCTGCTGTGCCCTATAAGTGGTCTAAGCTCTCTGAGCCCCCATTAATACAACCCCCGAGCTTTGTGTTATTAAATTGCCGCTCTTTTCAAATGTCCATACTAAAAACACTGTGAGGGCCAGTTTAGAGAGTGCAATAGAGAACCGGCAGTGGTAAGAGATATATGTATAAATATCTCATACGGATTCCGGAAAAAAAAATTAAAACAAAAATATATTCAAGCAATCTTTAATTATATTACTAGTGGGTGTAGCAAATCAATATATCAATCAAGATATTTTTTAAAAAACACTGTTAATCCAACCAACCCCATGCATATTTGTTTTGTTTTTTTAGAACTCCGAAACTGGAGAAGTGGACTTCTACCATGATCAAACAAGTACAACAATAGAACCACAAGAATTTGACGAAGAAACCGGTGAACCATTAAATGGGAAATTTAAAGTACATTATGTCAAGCATAATAAATTTAACATACCCAAGAAATATTTACGCGGTACCATGTGTGAGGAAATGGAAATGGAAATGACCGGCGAATATCGAGAAAGCTATCAACCGCTTTCTGTACAAATGGAAAAGAAAACTAAGACAAAGCAATATAATCGGGATGATTACATAAAAATGGACGGTGTGAAAAATGTAAGTATGAAACAAAACAAAAGCGCGTAGTATTAATGTGATACAAGTGTCGGAATTGACACTTTTAAAAGACTTAAACCAAATGTGTCTATTTAAAAAAAATCTGAACATACCTTACTAAGCGCTACAATTTTAAAATTAAAAAAAAAAAATTAATAAATATTAATAACAAACTTATCTTCTAGGAAATTATACTTGGTTACAATAAAGCCAACTATCGTCTATTTCTCATACCGACACTCTTCGTCTTCAATGTCTATGTTTATTTTCTATTGGTTTTTGTCGAGACGGTACTACATTTCTGGGCACACAAGAAAAATGGACTAAATTCAAACAAGGAAGTCTACTATCGCAGTCCAATGCATATTGTGACATCGCAGTTTTGTGCGCTTTGTCGCTCCGAATCAGAAACGGACTTGAAGGTATTCGACATGTTAAATCAGCAAATGCGTAAAGCACGTGAATCACAAACTTTAAAAGACGTTAGTAAAGTTATCAGTTAGAGGCATAGTAAGCAAAAGTTATTGCATTTTACATATTGTATACATTTTGTTTTTTTTGAAATTTAGTAGTAAAGTTAAAAGTATTTTGTCTTCATTGTAAATTTCCAAATATGTAAATGGTGTAATAGTTTTAGTATTTAATGGTCCAATTAAGAATTTCATGAAAAAAACATATATTTTTGTAATAAATTTTCTTTTAAATAACAAGTTTACTCTGATGTTAATTTTTGTTTTATTTTCGTCATTTTCATAAAAAAAAAAAACTTCTTTGTTCACCACAAAATAAATGCACTCAATATATCACTTTGATTTCTTAACAATTGACAAAAATAATTATTTTCTAATTCGGTTTATTTACAAGCAAAAAGTCTAAATATGTTTGTATGTTTATTCCTGATTATTGCAATTTGTCCCAAAGGCAATATGGCTTCAGTAATTTATGCTGCAGCTGCTCTTACTTGTTGCATTGGTTTTAAATTTGGTGAAACCTCAAATTTGGCACCAGTACAAGCGATCAAATCATCAAGCGTGTAACCTTCAGCAATTTCGATTAGTGTTAAGCCAACACCTTTTTCAACAGTGAATACACCCTAAAAAATAAAAATTGTTAAAAATTTTAACTTTTTAAATAAAACACAAATTTAACCTTTTCCGATATAATCATGTCTATAACACCCTTTCCTGTTAAGGGTAATGAACATTGTTCCAATATTTTTGGTGAACCATCACGTGCATTGTGTTCCATTGTGATTATAACTTTAGTACCAGGTGCAGCAACCAAATCCATAGCACCGCCCATGCCTTTCACAAGTTTGCCCTGATATTATAAAAGATTAGTCAAGAGTTTCTCACGAAGAAAAAAAAAATCAATTTTAGCTACCCACAAGTCGTTTGAACTTGGTTATACCTCGATGTCCTGGCACTCCTAGTTTTTTATGCAAAAATATTCACTGAAAAATCGGTAAACGCGCTAAAAAATTAATTTTTGCGTTTTTTTTTAAACTAGCAACAAGCAAAAATAAAAATAAAAAAGTCATTTCCTATGTAAATTTTGATGCTGAATCCGGCCTCAGAATTGCCATATCTCGTATGGTTTTCGAGAAATCCTAACCTAAAAGTTGTTTTCGAGATTTTTGAGGTAACATTATTTTTTTTTTTAATACTTTCAGGTAATATATAATAGAACATGGAAATCCTAAGCCATAAAACCTTATAGAGCAGCTTCTAGCCCTATTCTTTTGCTTCAAAACCCAGTTTTAATTATATCGATATCATTTTTTTTTTTCTTCGAATTATTTTCGATATTTCAGTTTAGTTTCAGGTATTTCAAAAACGAAAAAAATATCGATATAATTTAAACTGAGTTTTGAAGAAAAAGACTGCATTATTAGGTTTAGTTGCTTGTTCTGTTATATAAACTCAAAAATCCCAAAAACCAAACATTTTGGTTAGGATTTCTCGAAAACCATACGGGATATAGCAATTCAGATTAAGCATCGAAATTTACATTGAAAATTCCCTTTTTTAATAAAAATTTCAAAAAAATATTTTTAAAAATACAATATCTCGTTAACGCGATCAGCTAGAAAACCATTTGGTAGCCGAAATTTACTCTTAAAATCGATTAGCTCGTTGACCGATTTAAAAAAAAAAATTATTTTCTATTATATTTGGACCCCAGTGAATAACTTTGCATAAAAAAACCTATAGTAAAAGGACATCGAGATATAACCAAGTTTAAATAACCCGTATACCATTATGATAACAACTTACGGGTATCATCCAATTGGCTAAATCACCTGTCGCCGAAACTTCCATTGCACCCAAAATAGTCAAATCAACATGTCCACCACGTATCATTGCGAAACTTTCATCACTGCCAAAATATGAAGCACCTGGCACTACGGTTACACTTTCCTTGCCAGCATTAATCAAATCGGGATCAACTTTATCCTTAGTGGGGAATGGTCCCAAACCCAAAATACCATTTTCTGATTGCAGCATTATATTAACACCTTCAGGTATATAATTCGAGGAGAGCACTGGTATACCAATACCCAAATTAGCATACATGCCATCACGAAATTCCAATGCAACACGTTTGGCAATACGTTCACGCAATGCCTGCGCGGGACTAACTTTAGTTTCTTTAGCACCACCAGAGCCATCATCACTTATGCGCAAACGCTCGACACGTTTATTGTAGTTTGTGCCTTTGAAGATACGCTGTACATAGATGCCAGGTACATGTATTTGATCAGGATCTAAAGAGCCGACGGGTACAATTTCCTCAACTTCCGCAATAGTTATTTTTGCGGCACGACAAATGGGTGCATTAAAGTTACGTGCAGATTTGTTAAACACTAAAATAAAAGTAAAATATACCATTAAGCATGGACGTGATTATTTTTAGCTAACGCCATTATATACCCAAATTGCCATAGGCATCAGCTTTTTGTGCCTTCACAAAAGCGTAATCACCAAAAATGGACTCTTCCATTACATATTCTTTGCCATTAAATTCTTTCACAGGTTTTGGTTTGCTGGCGATTTCGACTTTGCCATCTTTTGTATATTTTATTGGAGCGCCACCCTGTTGAATTAAAGTTGCATAGCCGGTTGGTGTGTAGAAGGCGGGTACGCCTAAAAAAAATATATAAAATATACATAGGTCAGTTTATATAAAGATTTTAAGAATTAGTTTGGACTAACCTGCACCACCAGAGCGTATCTTCTCAGCTAGCGTGCCTTGTGGTGTTAATTCAACAGCCAATTCTCCAGCCAAGTACTGACGCACCAATTCGGTATTCTCACCGACATACGAACCAATTACTTTGGAAACCTGTTTCTGTCTAATTAAAACTCCCAGACCACAATCATCAACACCTAAAAAAATGGTGAAGTATTTTAATCGTATTTTCGAAACAACGCAATGTTGTTAGAACTCACCGCCATTATTTGATACGGCTGTTATATTTTTAACACCTTTCTTTTTAAGGGCATCGATCATCTTCTCTGGTATGCCACAGATTCCAAAGCCACCGAAAAGGATTTTTGATCCATCTGGTACATCAGCGACTGCATCGGCAGAGTTTTCATAGATTTTGCTCGATTTAGGCTTACCGCTGGTGGAATAGCATGCAATGAGCTAGAAAAAAAAAACAGATTTTTAATTAAAAATCCGCTAACAAACAAACGTTTTCTTTCTACCGAAAAGGATATGTAGAATGATGGGGGTTTCAGAGTTTTAAATTTAGCCTCCAATATTTGTAACTGTGGATTTTATGGGCTTATATCAAAATCTATATAAAATTCTAAATCACTTGCCGGATGAGTCGGATTTAGGGTTGAATGTTGTTTTGGATTGGCATTTTCAGCCCGATGTCCAGATAACCAGAAACAGGTTCAGATAAAAATCTGCCAAAAAAAATTTGCATCAAAAACACTAGAGGTACTTTTTCCAGAAACTTATGGGGCAACCTACGTGAAGGGCTTAAAATTTTATTTTACAAAAAACAAATATTTCTCCAAATGTCCAGAAAAATCCAGATTTTATCTCAAGAAGTCCAGGTGAAACCCAATTTGTATCTGACAACCCAACGCGGATAAGCACAGTACTAAAAAAGAGCTATGTATGTATCTACATAGATTTTGATAGAAACATAGAGAAGAATAATATATGTATAGCGGAAACAGGAAGTTTTCTGGAAGATTTCATCTAATGCCGGTAGATGGTTTTAGTTTGATTACAGTGCATTAAATTTGTTAAGTTAAGTATGTATAATTTAGTGTTAAGATGGGTGACTTATTCTGAACACAATGATTGTTATGTATAACAAAGACATTAAAAAGGTTTGAACTAATTTGTGGTTTTGTTTGCATCACAATCGATCTTATAGTAGGTATGTAACTTAAGACTAGTGCTGGTTTTCAAAATCAACGGCATGAAAATGAGCTCAGAGTTCTACAACTTTTCTCTATTATAGCGGTGTTACCTGGGATCATAGAAAACCACATTGCGATTTCTCAATTAAGTATTAAAAATGAGATGATATGCAAAATAATCTTCAGAAATTGTAAATAAACTAAAGAACTGGTTTAAGAAAAACTAGTTTTCGAGATATCTATAATTAACAAAATAAATGCTTAATCAGTGACGGATCAAAAGGAAGGGAGGGAGGAAAATGTGGTTACTGCCCCAATGCAATGATTTAAAACGATCAAGTTCATCCTAAAAATCTTATGATAGTCCAATTTAGCCTCTTACCCAAAGAAAAATCGTAGATCCGCCACTGAGCTTAAAAAATGCTATGTTATTTTATACTTTAAAAATCTAATGTGAATAAAAGAATGAACAAGTTAAGACAACTGCTTAAATTATATAACAATAAAATAAATGACTATCGTAGACTCTCGTGAAGAGTGATAAACGAACACACACACAACTGATAAGAGAGCAGCGCGCGGATACCCAAATAAAAACAAATACATTTCTGTAGCCAGAACAGGCGCTTTCTTATCAACTGGAGCACTTGTGTTAAGAGGTGCGCCGTTTTCATAGCCCCCCCCCCCAACACCCACACGAGTTTACTATGTATAAATAATTTAGTTTTTATTTCGAATTTCATTCTAAACCAAGCGATTCACCTGCCACCTGTTATTTAGTATAAATTTTCATTTCACCAGCTGATCGAGGTTATGACTTGAATCAATGATATGTATTAATAACATCAAGAATAACAACAGTTGCTATTGATCAACAATAAATTAACTATGTACCGACAAACAGTACGATAACATCGTAGAAATGTCATGAAAACATCGATGTATGTACTCATTTAGGTATCGATATGCGAAAGCAATGACAAAATTTTTTCTCAACTTTTTTGCGAAAAGTTCAACAATGACTCAAATATTTAGAAAACTAAGACTTTTCACGAATTTATTTCTAGCGAAATTTACACTGAAACTGTAATTCAAAAAGATATTTAGATTTTTGAACCGCAATGCCTACTCTCTTTTGGGAAGTACGCAAGACTTCAGCATCCCCCTAGGTACTCCCAAAAGTATCGTTTTTGATTAGAATTTAAATGCCACTAATCGATTTTACCGTTTCTGGTCTTGAAAGTTTTGTCATTTATAACATTTAAACTTATGAAAGGTGCCTAATAAATGCTCAAGTTAAGGATGCAAGTAGGTACACTGTGCAACAAAAAAATACCCAAATAGCTTTATAATAGTTCACAAATGAGTCTGGTTTTTTGAATGTGTTAAAACTGTTAAAACTAACTTACTGAACAAAAACTTTTTTTGATCGTTCTTTGAAGAGTTTTTGATCAAGATTATTACTTTATATTTTATTTTCGAAAATTTAATTTTTTTAAAAAGTTATAAGCAAGCAAATTTGTATGTACATCTTTTTTAATTTTGAGCGAAAATTTATGAAGTTTTTGTGGTAGGACTAAAAATAATTTAAAATTCAGATGAAATAAACTTTTCATAAAATTTTTTTAAATTTCTTATAAATAATGCTCCTTTTATTAAACAAAACTAAATTAAAGCAAACATTACCAAAATAGAAGAAAAAAATGTTTACACAGAATTATTCTCTGAAATCCACACAATGTTTCGAAGAAAAATATATCAGTGCCGATACACATTTAAAAAAATTTTATGAAATGTTTATTTCATCTAAATTTTTTACAAAAATTTTATAAATTTTCGCTAAGTTTTTACGGAAAAATCGCAATTTAAAAAAAGACGTGTTCTTGCTTATAACTCTTCGTAAAATTAAAATTTTCGAAAATAAAACTTAAAAAAACGACCAAAAAAAGACTTACTTTAGCAAGTTAGTTTTTACTGTGCCACATTCAAAAACTTGACTCGTATAAAAGGAATGTTCAAAAGATCTTGAATTTTTTCCTAATTTATTTAACAAAATATTGGCTGCATGTTGAAATTAGAACATGAAAAGTACGATTTATCGTGAAATCCGAGTTTTTTTAAACAAATGTTGCTCTCAAGCGGATAAACTGTTAGCTTTGCAAAGATGACTTGCAAATATGTAATAAATACAGGGCGTCCCAAAAGAAAGTTCATGTTTAGAGTGCCAATTATCTATCGAAAATGTGTTTGTTATTTATTAAAGTACACAATTTGGGAAATTATTTGTTAAAAATGTAAACCCTCACGGTTTAGACTCTGTGATGTCTGCCGTTTTGTTATGAATATTTTCTTTCAAAAACAACACAGAAATTTATCTACTGACGTAAACTTTAGGTTTGATATTTATAACCCCACATTAAAAAGTTCATAGCGCTCAATTGCCCGGTTTACGCAGTCAAGCCCTGGACTGGCATCCTGGGGCTTTAATTATGGTACACTATTTGTGCATAAAATGGTGTGATAATGATCTACGCACATTTAAAGCACTAATTCGTTTCTGAATCAATTTAATTTCAAGTGGTTTTTATTTTATTAATTAAGAAAAACTGGTTTGACATATACATAAATATAAAACTTTGTATATGTACCTATTAATTCTTTTGGCATCCTTTGAATAAGTTTTTCACAATAGCTCGGATAAATTTTTTCCCATTTTCCATGAATACCCCTTTTAGTTCAGTTTTTTAAGAAATAAAAGTTCGCCAGCACAATGCGTTCAGATAATTCCACAAGATTTTAATACCATTTATATCTGGACCCTGCGCCAGTGTTACGAATATATTGGGACAGTTCTATTGATTCCATGATCTCATATTAGAAGAAATATGTTTGAGATCGTTTTCTTGGTAAAAATTCATATTAATACATTGACCAAGTTTATCCTTAAATTGCAGTAAATTTAGTCTTAAAATAATCTTATGATCCTTACTTCCATCAACAGAATGGAGTGTTCTAGGCCCAGCTGCTGAAAAGAGCCACAAACCATTGGTGAACCACCTTCATGTTTTACATTTGGTCTAACATTTTTCTTTAATAAAGAAGAAGCATCAAGAGGTTCGGTTGCTGTTTTCTCAAACTCACTGCCATAAAGATTTCTTGTTTTGGAAAAATGTCCTCTTCCTGAATGAAAGTAAGATTAATACTTTGGATCAGACGGCAGACCATACATATCGAGAAAACCAACTGAAGCACCTTGTTCGAAAATCCTTAAACCATATATAAAACTTGACGGTGGTTCACTAATGGCTTGGGGCTCTTTTTCAGCAGCTGGGCTTGGAATACTCCAGTTTGTTGATAGTAGTAAGGATCATAAGATGTATTTGAACATTTAGAGACTTAATTTATTGCGATATAAGGATAAACTAGGTTAATGTTGTAATAGGTACTTTTAATAAGATAACTGTCCCAATGTATACGTAACACTGGCGCAGGCTCCAGATAAAATTGCTTTTAAAATCTTGTGGAATTATCTGGACGCAAAAGTTCGCCAGCACAATATTTCTCCAAGAACTGAATTAAAAAGGGTATTCATGGAAAATGGGAAAAAATTTATCTGAGCTATTGTGAAAAACTAATTCAAAGGAAGCCAAAAGGACTAAACATGACAAATAAAAACAAAATAATGTACACTAATTACTAAACTCATGTAAAAATTATAAATTTGTTAAGGTGTGCGACTTTGGCTTTGGTACTGAATATGCTTGATTTTTGTAACTTTTTATTTATTTTCAAAAATAACGGAAAATTTTAAGTTTGGTTTTTTGTTAAAATTTAAGGATTAAATAGGCTATTTAAAAATGTACTTCAAATTTCTTAAATTATTTTTGCGTACTTAGTTTTGGGGCATTGAAAAATAGTTTGTTTGGTGTACGACTTTGGCTTGGACCTACTGTATGTAACTCGGAAACTTTTGATTCGAAATATGGGCACGTTTTGTACACAATTATAAATATCGATATATTTGCAAAATGGACACATCTCTTATCAGGCAAGTTAAAAAAGAGAACCATTTACAAAAAAAATGCTCTTATTTTAGATTAAAAGAAGAAGCAACAAAAACAAAAAAGTTTTTTATCTATTCTATATGATTAAAATTACGTAGTATCTACTAATATTCCATTCCAAGCCAATTCTTTGACATTCACAAATTTGACACTGTCACACTGGTACTTACCTTTAGCGAATTATTTTTGTTGTAAATACAATTGTTAATAAACAATTGGCGTGTTTGACTCAAGAACATTTTACTTAAATTTATATTCAATTAAATTATGCGAAAATTATATAAAAATCAAATTAAATAAAATTAACGAACACACGCAAAATCCCACGTTTTTGCTTCACCACTCGCACTAGCAATAGACAGCAAATGTCAAACACATCGCACGAAAACGTCAAATTTAGCACTGAGAGCACTTGAATTAAATTTTTTTACTTATATGTACATACTTACATTGAAGAGCAGTGCAAATAATTTGAGCTTTTATTAAACAAAAGCTCATTTTCAGGCAATAAAAAAGCATATGAAAGTTTTAAGTTTTTGGTTCCAAAATTTTAGAGCAAAAGAAAAATTTATCGATAAACTCAAAGTGGATTTTTGTAGGGAAAGGCAAGTTATTTTAACTTCCGTTTCCGGTTTTATGGCTGAAAATTACCTTGTCTTCAA
This sequence comes from Calliopum simillimum, assembly GCA_951812925.1. Classification (NCBI taxonomy): domain Eukaryota; kingdom Metazoa; phylum Arthropoda; class Insecta; order Diptera; family Lauxaniidae; genus Calliopum; species Calliopum simillimum. The sequence continues at coordinate 96,454,818 of OX638371.1, forward strand.
GAATAGCGAAAAACCACGTTCATTAAACTTTTAGGTTAAGATGTAATAGACCGGTCGGACTACAGTTTCATGAGGAGGCGTGGTACCGCCCTAACCGCCATACCTAAATTGGAGCGTTAGACCAGCGTCAGGCATATTTTACCATCTCAAAACAACAAAAATGTAGATGTTTAGTTGTAGCTTTAACCCGACGATATGAAAGGTATTTAATATATAACTGACGTATGCTTCAAGTATGAGTTATAGTTTTTCGAGCTTCTGACAAAAAAAAATAAAAAGTTTAAAAATTTTTTCGATAATCTATATTTAGTTTAGAGGATATCTTCTTCTATTATCTCCTTTTTATCATAGGAAGGAGTTGGAGTTGCCTCTCTATTTCTTATAATGCCAGATAGGAGACCCGCACATTTAAAAAATGCAGCTAGTTTTTCATCAACACCGGCCTTAAAATTTTTAAGAAACATATATTTTGCAATATAGCCCTTGAAGAAGCGCCTCGTTTTACAGTAATATGGAATGGTGGCTTTTGCTTGGCTCCACATTCCTTTCACTGTATTAGTGTGCAAGTGGTTCTCTTTGTTGACAAATTGAATGGAAAACTTTTCGGCAAGATCTTGATAGCCTTGCGACTCTAAGCAATCGTATGTCTAAGGAATAAAATATTAGATTATAATTTAAATATTGTCATTATGTTTTACCTTCCAGCAACTCGAAATGACAGTGGTGCCAGGGACAATCCATTCTCTTATAATTGCTAATAGGGTGTCCATATTTCTGTTATCCACTGGCACTATGAAACATTTTTTGGAACCTCTTTCAACACCACCGAAGACCCATTGTTCTTCAGCAGAATCTCTTCGATAGCGTTTTCCAATATCAAATTTGAATTCGGCGATTTCGACTGTTTTGTTAACTCCTCCTATAATTAAAAGATGTATACATACATACATAAGTATGTTATTAAGATTTAGTATTTTAATACTTTGAATTTATGAATATTATACCAATTTTTTGATGTTCAACATCTATAGACGCAATAACGATCTCTTGGTGAAGAGAGGCCCAATCAACAGCAGCTTGCTCCCCTATATTGACCTGTTAAAAAATGAATTTATATGAAAATGACTAAACAAGAGATCACTTACCAACTCGCATATAAAGTTTAATCTAGAATTTTGCAACCACAAGTATGAGAAAAGCACAATTTGAAACAGCGATAAGTCCGACTCTTCGAAAAAATTGTTCTTTCTTATTGAAAGTCGCACTCTGCAAAACTCAATATTGTTGTGTTGATTTTTGTACTGGTGGTGGCATTTCCACACAAAATTATCTGGAGCGTCATCACACTCCTTAAGCTCCAATGCATTTCCATGAACACAATGTAGCGAATCTTTTTGAGGAATCACGTTCAATTGCTGCAACTGTTGCACTATTTCATAAGTAATTTTTCCATTGCTTTGGCAACCAAACAATTTGAAGATACCAAGTATATTCATTATAATAAATATATTTATTATAATTTATGATTTAAGCACTCGCTGAAACAATAACAAAAATATTTGAAATACCGCTCATTTTTAACATCAAAATTAAAAGAACCGCAATAATGACATCGGGCCTATCCATAAGCCACATGATCCGAAAATTGCAAAAAGCTAAAGAAAACACGAATAATACATAAAGTATGACGCTTGCGCGAACGCATTCACCCCTCAGAACGTAATGAGGTTTATGGACATCCTCTAAAAGCCAGTACACACTATGAATCAAGTTCTTCAGTCAAAAATTCATCAGTTTTGAATAATTATTCGCAGCAGTCATACTATCATTCATGTTTGAAGCTTAAACACCCATTTACGTTGTGACGTCATACTATAAGTCAAAAGAAAATAAGACCGCTGACTACCGAAAAAGAGCTGCCACACACGCAAGTAAGAGCAAAACTGACGAAGTTGATCAATAGTGCTTACTAGCTTTAAGTCATTCCCATATCGTTTCTTAAACTTCGGGTTAATGCATTTAATTGAAAAGATTTTTTTGAAAAAGAAAAGCTGTTCGAATTTTCGGAAAATTATATCTCGAGCACAATACCTCTGATGCATAACTTTTGTACACAAATTTAAAATACCTTCCATATGACACCAAACAACATATACCGGTTTTGGCAAAAGAAACATCCGCTACTTTTCATGGCTAGTAGCTACATATTTTGGTAATACTTTTTCTCATAGAATATAAAAAAAAAATTTATCTGTAAACTGAAGTAGAACATTTTTGATTTTGCAATATATGCCTAGTAGAACTTACAGTTCAGTCTTTAAAGAAGATATTCCGATTCGTTTAGTTTATGTGAAAACTTTCTGATGCGATAACAGAATTTCAAACGGCTTTCTCTGGATTTCTCTTATCGAATACCTTATCTTTACTTGTACTTGTGCGTACTGTCGGAACAGTCCCAGATTTTAACTTCACTCTATTATGTTTGCAACAAGCTGCAAGTATTCGTCAACAAATTCTTAAGGCGTATACTAAAGGTTTGGTGGCCTCGCACTATATCAAATGCCGAGCTACATCAAAAATGCAAACAGAAGTCTATAGCAAACGAGATCAAGCTGCGCAAATGGGGATTAATTGGTCACACTCTCCGGGAACCACACAGCGAAGTTTGTCGCCAGGCCCTTGAGTGGAATCCACAAGGCAGTAGAGGACGTGGTAGACCCAAAACCAACTGGAAAAGGTCGTTGGAAAAGGAAATCCAAGAATTGGAAAAATCGTGGCAAGAGATCAAAGTCATCGTAAGGGATCGTGACAAATGGAGAGATTTCATATTGGCCCTATGCTCCTCCTAGGAGTTAAAGGAGAATACATACATACATTATGTTTGCAGAAACCTGTAAAGTATAACAATAGATTGGTAATGTAGTCAATAATTTAAATATATTCTGATTCGAATAGCCCAATCCTAACCCATCTCATATTTTAGGTTTCTTTCAATGTCGCTATGGTATGTTCTTGGCAAATTCGTTTTGCTTGTGCATTTAATTGGTTGATGCTGGGGCGGCCACAAAATTGCATAATTTTTTTTGCATATGTCTTATTTCTAGGGAACCTGAAAAATCTGCATGTTTGTTTTTACAGTTATTTATTGCACCATTTTGTGGTTGACTGATGACTGACGAAAAATAGCGGCCACACACGCAAACGAGAAAAATTCATGAGAAATTTGAGCAAAACTGACGATCTTCATCGATTATCTGTACCGTCTTTTAGGAGTTCACCAGGCTTTCGAGGGACTAACTGCCATACCTAAATTGGAGCGTCAGGATTTGCGTTATTTTACGTTACACAAAAGCGTTAAGCGCCATACCGAAATAAAGAGCGTTGCGTTGAAGTCATTTGTTTGTCAAAATCATATTGTTGTTTCTTTTTTTACTTTTCTGGAGCTAACTTCACTCCATAACGCTTTATCAAAATTGGAAATTCGAATAGCTCAGCGTTGAACGTTGGCAATTTCGGTATGTGCCATACAAATTGTATGTACATGAGAAATTTTTGACAGTAAAATAACGCTGACGCTCCAATTTAGGTATGGCAGTAACATGTTAAGAACACATATATAAGATTACAAATAAATAAAATGTTTTGTGGAATACCCTCATTGCAAATTTAGCGATATTTCGACATATAAGTGGTTTGACACTTAGACCCAGTTTACACCTGCAATTAAGCAGTTGCTAAGTAGGATTTTCTGTTCTGGTCAATTTTCCATTGCTATGTATCCATGGTTGAATTACCCTGGTTGCAGCGATAACAAATGCTGCTTCTTCTTATAATTTTTAAACTACGAAAATGTCAAAATTCTTTGTTTTGATTCTAGTCTTTTGACAGATAGCGAGGCAAGATGCAGAGTTCCATTTTTTATTTTGACAACTTGCCATAACCATTGTTATTGAATCATGCTATGTATCGAACTGTATATAGATGGATTGCATTCATGATTCAATAACAATAGTTATAGCAAGTTGTCAAAATAAACAAAAATGGAACCCTGATCTTGCCTTACTATCTGTCAAAAGACTAGAAAATTTTGACATTTTCGTAGTTTAAGAACAAGCAGCATTTGTTATCGCTGCAACCAGGGTATTTCAACCATAGATTGCATTATTCTCTAGTGCTGACAATTGAATAGACTTCTGAACGCATTGCTTGCTGACATTTCTCAATCAGCTGATGTTTGTTTTCAGTTTTATTTTCTTGTCGTTCGTAATCTTTGTCTTAGTTTCTTTTATTTATTTAAATTTAATACAAAACTGGTTAATTTGTTTTATTGTGTGCGATGTGCTTAAGGAGAATCCAGAAAATTTAGAAAAAACGCTTAGATAAATGCAGTAAATTTTTCCGCCGAATAATAAAAACAATGATGAGACAATAAACAAAAAAAAAAAAAAAAAAAAACGCGAATATGACGATATAAAATGAAAAATACATTTTGTTTTATTTTACTCTGATAATGTCGTTTGTGGGAAATAATTACATATTGTTATTGTGAAATCTATAGAAAACTAAACATTGCTGTAAGTGCTTGAAATTGTTTTATAAAGATTTTCCTATTACTTAGTCTGAATCGACGACAAGATTTAATGAAGAATTGTTTTTTCTATTGAAAATATATTTTTCTAAAACGCATTAACTACAATTTTTGCGAATTTTTTTCTCTTATACGTATATACGAATATCAATTGTTGTTGTTATTCTTTTACGTTTAAAATTAATAAATCTGTTTCACATGAAAGTGTTTTGCCTTGATAACATTAGTAAATATGTTTATTTGTATGTACATACTTACATGATTATTGTAAAAGCTGGTGCAAGCGTTATTCTTTGTTTTTTTTTTCCCTTAGGACAGATCAAGTGTACTCGGTGACCGCTTGCGTTATGACCTTCTTCGCTTGAATGAAATTCAGTCGTCTATAGTATTCAGGGGCGTATAATGGCCAAATATATTATTAAAACAGGCAACATTCTTAAAAAAACATATGTCTCAGTTATAAATTCCTGGGTATTTCGACAGTATTGAGATAGTCTAGAATTAGCTTAATATAAAGGTGCATGTCCTTTACAAGACCAGCCCTTAAACTCCCAATATTACTAGTATTAGTTTCACTATTTTTCAACGTTTTATTCTTCGAAAATTACTCCCCCTATGTACTATCTTTTCGTCCGCCTGAATATTAATTTATTGACCCATCTAAGTACAATTGCCCCGTTTTCAATTTAAAAAGTTAAATACATTATTAGATTTTTCTTAAATAACATAAATTAAATTATGCGTCTTGCAGCAAAATAATGAAGAGCATTAGTATAGCAACGGCTTAAAACATAAAATTTTGTCATGTTAACATTATCTGTAAAAATTTAATTTAGAAAAAACATTATTGCCCTTATCATGATTGGGATCCCTTCTAAATCTTGAAACTCAAAATCTTGCAAAAGCCAAATCTTGAAAAAAAGCTAAATCTTGAAAATCAAAATCTAGAAAAAAAAAAATCTTGAAACAAAAAATCTTGAAAAAACAAAACCTTGAAAAAAATAATCTTGAAAAACAAAATCTTGAAAAAAATATATTGGATATATTCTATGGGTTGGGGTCTTTTGACAGAATTTTAAAATCTAGAAAACCAAAATCTTGAAGTCAAAATCTTGAAAATCAAAATCTTGAAAAACAAAATCTTGAAAAATCAAAATCTTAAAAAGTAAAATCTTGAAAAAAAAAATCTTGAAAAATACATCAAAATTGCCGCAGTAATTTAAAACAAAAGTAGGGATAAGTGGGCGGCCTACGGCCGCTGCTCAGGATTTAAACCCGTCAGACATCCGACACCGGCTTCGCGGCGGCCTTCGGCCGCGGATCAGTGTAGAATATATCCAATATATTTTTTTCAAGATTTTGTTTTTCAAGATTATTTTTTTCAAGATTTTGTTTTTTCAAGATTTTCTGTTTCAAGATTTTTTTTTTCTAGATTTTGATTTTCAAGATTAAGCTTTTATTTAAGATTTTGCTTTTTCAAGATTTTGAGTTTCAAGATTTAGTAGGGATCCCATATTCTATGCTGATCCGCGGCCGAAGGCCGCCGCGAAGCCGGTGTCGGATGTCTGACGGGCTTAAATCCTGAGCAGCGGCCGTAGGCCGCCCACTTACCCCTACTATTATGTTAAATCACTGCTGCAATTTTGATGGTTTTTTCAAGATTTTTTTTTTCAAGATTTTGATTTTCAAGATTTTGATTTTTCAAGATTTTGTTTTTCAAGATTATGATTTTCAAGATTTTGACTTCAAGATTTTGGTTTTCTAGATTTTAAAATTCTGTCAAAAGACCCCAACCCCATGTAATTCGATTTCGATTCGAACTAAACTGAATCGAGATTCTGGATAACAAAATATATAATAGCAGAATCTCGATTCGATATAGTGCGAATGGAAATCGAATTACATGATAGATATTCTATTCTTCCTTGTACAAAGTATTTTTGTATTGTCATGGTTTCTGTTTTTAAAGTCTCCAATAAATTGAATTTGAATTAAAATAACATAAAATTTGGCCCTAAAATAACTCGAAAATCGGTTAAGAAATAACTTAGCTACCGTACGCAAAGTCACTAAAAATGATTTGTTGACGGTAAATTAAGATTTTGAAAGTGTATCACAATTTTTAAAGTCAGGGTATTCCTTAAAGCGTGTAAACGCCTCTTAAACTGTCAAAGTTCGTATTGATTTTGACAATTATTACAAGTTTACCAGTTTTTCGAGGCATTTACACTTTTTAAGGACAACCTTCAGTTATATTAAGCCATCAGACCGACAATCTCAATTTGTTTCTGTAGCATATATTAAAGGTAACGACATGAGCAAAGTTTCAAAATAATATTGACTAGAATCGCTCAGTGCACATTAGGTCATTTGACTTATTGTGCAGTGGTCAAAATTCGACCACTTATGTATTAAATAATTTTTGTACTTTTTAGACCTTTTTAGTACTTTTTTTTTGCTATTTTCTACAAAATAGAAAAGCTCATTTATCATCCCTGGTATAATTCAGGCGAAATACATATAACCACAACAAAAAACAAGAAGTCAGTGCTATGCTTTTTGTCTTTCTCTTTGTGCTTTATCCTTTTTTCAGCACTGTGCGTCCTTGTATTTTGTTGTTGTTAATATTGAAAAATTTTTATTTAATTTTACCTATCCTTTCCACAGAAAGGTCTACCGTGAGCCAAAAAATTAAATCTCTCTGAAACTATTTAACGTTACATAAATTGAGATTTGGTACATATGTAAAAACCATTAAGATAAATAATGTGCACTTGAAAAATGAGGGTATCACGCTCCCACAAAAATCACTTCATCATATCTCTGAAAATATTTAACGCACATGAATGTATACAGAGCGCCGGGACAAATAATGCTCTCTCGAAAAATGGGCGATGCCACGCCCCTAAAAAAATTAATTATTTATCAGATTTGGTTCACATGTAAAATGGATAGTAACAAATGAAATCCTTTGGAAAAATTGGTGATGATAGGTCAACTTAACAAGATAAGGTGAAGCAACGTTCATCGGGTAACCCTGATTTTTTGAAAGATTAAAGTTAAAATTTGTATGGTTTAAAAAAATGTCCCGTGCGATCCTGACTAAAATTAATTTAAAAAAAAAAGTATAATCATTTTTGGGTAAAATTAAAACAATTTTTTAAGAGACATCAATGCACAACATTCTGAAATTAGTCAGATTGAAATATTGCCTCAGGTTTCCCGGAAATCGCCGTTTGAATTGTTAAGCGTGTTTTTGTACCGTGCGACCGCCTTGGTTTTTTGCAATTATTTTGAAAACGAAAAATTGCCCAAATCAAACTCAGCACCAATCATAAGTCTAATGAAGAGCAATAAGCTAAACTATTGTCAAAATAATTTGACTTTTTCTAACTTTAAATGTGTGCGACGCCATGGAAATGCCCATGTAGATAAATATTTTAGTTTTGAATGATTTCAAAATGTTCCACAAAAAAAACCTTTATTTGCATCCCACTAATTTTGAACACACAAAAATTTAACGTCTAACGTTTTCTAAATGTTACATAGGTTACTGTCATAATAGTAGTTTTTTGCAACGATTCAGGAGGTCAAAATGCCTGTTCCGTGCCTGTTATCAGCGAAAAAAATTAAATTCAAGTTCAAGAACTGGAAAGTGTCATAAAATATCACTTTTAAACTAACTCTTTGCATATTCAGAAGCTGGTAACATTGCAAAATATACATTTTTACTCAATTTTGATTTAATTTGCCTGTCCTTGGTTCAGAAAAATTTAAACTTAACATTGGAACGCATTACTGATTCGTATTCGTCATCAAGTTTTTATATTAGTCTTCAACACAAAACATTTCGTAAATGGTATGGTTTTACCGTGGTACAGAATCCGTCTTTGATTTTGAGAAAAAAAACTTTTTTCTAGCCAACTTTCAAACATACATAAAACACCTTGAGCGGAATAAACTTGAAATTTTATTTTAAAGCTTTTACGCTCATTTAAGTGCAGAAATTCTTTGCCGTGTCACGACTTCACCGTGGATATATCGTGATATTTTAAAATTTAGTATGGAATATTTTACATGGACCATGAAAATATAATTCCAGACGATTTATCATTATCATTACGTTTATTATGAAACTTTAATCAAAATTACGACTTCTCCAAAATCGCACATATGGTGTTACCCATATTTCGGAAAAAAAAACTAACAACTGTAAACTTTGAAGTGACATAAAATGAAAAAAAAAAAACATACCTATATTCGGTAAAATACGTACATATCTCGTGTTGCTCTTAGGGGGAGTGAGAGTTCAAGCAATCTTCACGCTGTGTGTATTTTTTTTTACTCCACGGACATTAAAAATTGGAAAAGAAAGTTGAGTCAAAGTTTAATGCAATGAAGATAATTTAAAAAAAAAAAAAATTCTGAAAATTGATACAAAACAAATACTACCACCTCTAAATTAGCGTACAACAAATACTGCCGGCATTTTACTTCGATTCGTGATAACATCATCTGCTGAACTTCATATATTCTACTGCACTTCGCTCAGAGGTTTGCCTTTTCTTCCTCTTTTTAGTTTTCATATTTTACCCGTTCCATTATCTCTTGACTTGCATTATCATGCGTTTGTTTATACTTACATCTATATAAGTGCAATAAACGAGTATTTACATATATACAAGTGTGTACATATGTTTCTTCTTAAATTTCTCTTATTTATATTTAATAATAATATTCTTGCAATTATAGTGCAGCAGCAAACAACTGTTGACTGATGCGGTTAATCACATCGTACAACTTGGTTTAGTTGTGATTTAACTTTCATTGCCTTCATCGCCGTGGTCATTGCTTTAACTTCTTGCCTACCACAATTTAAAAAAAAAAAAAACAAAAACAAAACAAAAAAGTCGATCGATTGGAAGACACCACAATAAGTCAACAAATGCAGTATTTCAATTATTTTCTGCATTACACTAGTCATGGAGCTGCAAAATCAACATGAAATCTTGCTAATAGACACACTACGAAACATTTGGGAAAACTATGCCAATGCTGCAGAAGAACAAGACGTTAAAGTTAGTTAATTCACTATATGTATTTTCAATAGTGTAATTTACCTATTTATTTAATTTATATTTTAATTTATTAATAGCAACATTGGCTGCAGTTATTTCTATTTCATTTTCAATATGTCAGTGATGAAATCTTACAAAAACCGCACTTCAAAAGGTAAAGTACCAACTTGAACTTGATATCTACACATTTTATAATTGTATGCTTAAAAAATACGCATTATGTCGTAAACAATTGTATTTGTTGATGACGCAGTTTCAAAATTTAAAAATTCATTGAAGCATTACTTTATAAATTCATTCGAAATTACCGCTCATTGAATATTATATATCTGTATCAAGGGGACTTTTTTTAGCAAATAAAACCATAAGCACAAGTTCACATTAAAAATATGCACCCACTGCAAAGTCGATAACGATAAAAAAAACCACAAGAAGCTTGTAAAATTAAAAAAATAACAAAAAGAATAAAATGCGCAGCACCCTCTCTCAAAAATCGTACATATTTATTTGCAAGGAGCTTACGTTCAACGGCAAGTGACATTAATCTTTTATCGATTTAGAATTTTTCTAATGACATCGTTTTTTACAAAACAGTACTTTCTAAACTTAATACCTTTTGAGTAGTACTTCCGCAATCTTTCCGAATCCTTCAGTAATTTTTGCTAACATTGATAAGGGGTCAAAAATAACTTGAAGCTGCAAACTTATGTAAAGCTGGTCTTCCTGAAGTATATGGAGCCATAAACCCTGCCGCCTGGGACAGTTACGATATGTGTTTAATTAAGATCCATTGAATAGAATTGAATCCGTCATTTTTAAAAGGGGATATGTGACGAAATTCAATCTTATGGCAAATTTAAGAAAAACCCTCATAAATTTGGAAAACCTTATTTTAGTGCGATTTTAGTGGTGGGAGTTAACTAACAATAATAATAAGCAGTAATCTTCGTACTTGGAAAATAGATAAACCAACCAGTGCCGTCGCCACAGTGGCAAAAAAGCAAAAGAATAATTCTCTCCCGAGCGACACATATCCCCTTTACAAAATGACCGATTCAATTGAATTCTTTATTGAATCTTAAAAAAACGAAGGCACAAGCTTAAATACAATTTTCATACAAAGAATAATGGCGGTTGTAAAGTATGGCCTGCTCTTACCAACAAATATTCATACAGCATACCCATTGATTAGAAACCGAAATGATCAAGAGAGGGAAGAATAAGGGGAAGATACTGTGTTAAATCCGGTACGACATATAAAAAATTAAAAATATACCATCAGATAATAATGCAACACACAACCCACTGAAATTTATTCTTTCGAATGCACCGAGGCGTAGTGAACGACAAATAAAAGAGAGCGAATAAACTTTGATCATTCTGAAACCCAAAGCGGAGTGCTCGCCTGACGAAAAATTGTACGTTGGTGATGTTTTAATAGCTCGTAATAAGTTATCGGAAATTGAAGTTTTAAATGCACAGTTTTAACCTCATTCGTGATGTTAGACTGTGGAAAATTATAGTGGTACCCTGAAATCAACGACAATGAGTGTAATGGTGTCATGACGTTTTCACAGGGGTCAAGTGTCGATTGAATTTAAGAAGAATTTGGAATGGCACATTACATTGCACCCAGCCTAGCAACTTCAGAAGGAATTTGGATAAGGGAATATTACCAGACGTGAATGTTCTTTCAGAAAAAGATGCTTTTTCAATATACGTAGATAATGCAGGATGTATTGCAATGGCTAAGAACATGGAGTATAAATGCTCACAGCATATAGACCTAAAACATAATTTTTTAAGAGATCACAACATGAATAGAATTCCCAAGATTCAAGACGTACCAACAAAGAAACAATTAGCTGATTAATGACAAAGTCATTGGATACTTCCAGTTTCTTTTCAATGTGAAATTCTTGCTTATATGTATATATATAATACTTATTTATTAGTAGGAGATACGAATAAGGAGCAATCTGCACCTATCTGATTAGTGCATGAAAAGAGTTTTATATCAAAGTAAATATAAATTAAAAAATTTATTGCGTTTTTTAAAAACATTGCACTCATTTTTTAAGTCAATGAATCAAATTGGCGATAGGAAATAACGCCAAAAACCAAAAACGAAGCAGCGCCTAAATTATTTTCAAATAAATTGGGGCCATAATCTTTTTGGAACTAACGCTCAAAAATTTGGGCTTTACTTGGTTTTTGGGCTTTATTTCATTGAGCCAATTCATTGAACGCCAATTAAATTTTATAGAATAGGCCTGGGGGTCACTCTGTATTTCAATTAGTAAATGAAGCTGTTCGAATTCGAATAATTGTTACTCTATAATTGATTTTCGTATATCATTTTTTGCTTTCTGGTTTTGTATTTTGATATTTGACGGTATTGGTGCTTTTCAAAAATATTAACGAAAGCCAATACGAACAAACTAGGAAGTATGAATTGGATTTTGTATTTGAATAGAACCGAATCGAACTACAGAGTGGCCCCCCTTGGTTTGTGTGAAACTTTTTCTATAAAAAAAAGCTTTCTCAGACTCGTATACTTTGAGGTATGTTAATAATTCCTCGTGTCCATAGTACACAGAAGGTTGCCAAAAAATGCTCGTAACTCTTATAAATTATGAAATATGGCTACATCTTCTTTTAGTCCAAATACAACTCTTCATAATTGCGATCTTATAACATTAACTTGTAAAAAAAATCAAATTTAAATAGAAAACTATTTAACTAAAGCTAAATTCGTAGTTTAATAATTGTTTGTGTTTTTATGTTTGCGTATTACGAGCTGCCAATATTTTCTTACTTTTTTACTTTTTACCACAAATTAAAAAGCATAGTTTTTAACAATAAGCTTTTTACTTGATTTAATGTGTAATGTTAAATATCTGAGGAAGCTAATTGATGTAGTAGTTAAATTCTATTATATAATTATTAAACTAATTTAATTTCACATATGTAGGTAAATAAACTATTTATTGTTTTCAGCTTCTTCAATCCAATACCAGAGGAAATTTGTTCCTTTCTACTCGAAAAGGTATATGAGATCATAAGTAAGTCTGAATATTACAATCCAACACAATTAGGAATAGAAATATCATTACATGAAAGTGATAACGATGCATTGAGTAAGTCAATAAGCAGCAAAGATGTTGCTAAACTTCTCAAAAAGAATCACAATTTCGCGCAGGTAACTATAATTATTAAAGTATTAAAAATTAATAAAACTTTAAAATTAAAATACTTTCAGTTAATACTAAGTGCACCAACCGATTGCAATAAAATTGTTGCATTGCGTACTTTCTTAACTAACCAATTTGGTCATCGTTTATTGGAGTTTCTGCTCAAAATAAATATCAATGTAAGTTTTAAAGTTCAAATATATACTTATGTATGTGCCATTGCTAAATATGAAAATATTTTTTCTTAATTTTGTAGCTCATTGCTTCACAGAAAAGTATTTGTAATCTTTGCATCAATCTTTTTCCGAATTGTCCATGGTCCAATGATAATAACTTTGATTTAAAAAAATCAAATAAAATTTTTAAATACATTGGCAGATTGCAACTCTTTCAAAAGCCGAATGTTGCACTTACGACATATTTGCATGCAGCAAATTTATATAATACAAAATCCGAAATATTTCAAGAGGAACGACCAGACGCAGAGACGGATATGCTCTCAAATGATGATATTGAGCACTATAAAAATTGTATAAAATCTAGCGATGAAATTGCTTACTTGCTAATTAAATTACTGACCAAATGTGTTACCAACGAATGCGATACACTGCTCACAGATCAATCAATGAGCATAATTACAATGAATTTTGCGCTAGATTCTTTGTGTGTTGCAAGTGATACTTTCGGCAGCGCTGCGAATGCTGAGATAATAAAATTGAAATTGCTTCAACTGATTGAGCATTGTTTAAATAATTTATTCGCGAATGAACGAAATATTAATGCTTTGCAATTGCAATACATAATCGCCAGACTTGTAGCTGCATTGGAGGCAAATAAACAACAAATGCTACAGCCGGAATCAAAAACTGCAAGAGCACACATTTTATTTGGTTTAAATTTAATTATTTTTGGTGTACTGAATAATATTGTTGCCATGTATGGATACAGTGAAAATAATGCTGTTGGTAATGGTAGAACAAATCTGTACACAACAAAATTCATCGATGAAACAGTCATAGATTTATCTGTAAAAATTTTCAATGAACTATTGCAGCAACATAAGCAACTTGATTTCGAGCTACAAATTTTATGTGCTATGATTTTTAAGACGCTACTTAAAATCATCGACACTATATGCAAATATGATCAGCTTGTCATACAGTGCACTACAACAAATTTTGATGGCAGCATACAACAGCATGCAAAACCTCCACGCCGTAAAAAGTTGTATCTACATCAAATGCATTGCCGACCACAGTTGGAAATGGAAACGAAAATATTGAGTTGTTTTTTTCAAGGATTATTACTTGATTTATTACCGAATGTTCCTAGCGAATTGCAAGATAATGGTGCACGATTTTTACTGCGTGCTGGAACATGTTGTTGCCACTACACTTTAAAGACAATTGCCACATGCTTTCATTTAGTGCCTATAGCTGTGCCAAGTGTACAAAAAAGTATATATAAATTTATATCTAGAAAACTTTTAAATACGCTCTATGTACGCGCTCCCATACCCCAAGCAAATGCCAACAACACAAAACAAAATACTCCGAATTGCTCAAAATGCGACGCAAAACTAAAATCTTTGGAATTTCATTCCGATATGCTTGCGCTATATCGTCAATTATATGAAAGACTTTATAAATTAAACGAAACAACTGCATTGATCTTGTTTCTGAAACATTTGAAACATATTTCATTACTTTTAACCAATGGTATTGCAGCTGGTGTCTTAGCTGAAATTGTTTTACCAATATTTCGTCATTATAAGGCGACATTGATATCAGAAAATGTGTCACCAGCAATGAATGAAAATGAATGTAAGCGTTATCGTTTACCAGCGAGAGGAAGATGCAATTCATTGCAAACGGCCAAAGAATTGGAAAAATCGAAGAAAACAGCGCGCAGCTTTTCTGACCATAGCAATAAAATTAGCACTGGTTTACATATCACTATACCAAGTCCTTCGATGGACAGCACTGATATAATCGCTTTAAAAATTATTCACGAATGTCTTAATACTTTTGTTATCTACCTAAGTGATATAAGGCTTATAAAAGCATTCTATAATGAAGAAAACATTAAACATTTGGAAGATTTGCTTACATATCCGGAAGTGATACGCGGAATTTGTGATCTCATTAAGATTGGCATTGATAATATAACATTCCTGGGTGATAACAGCCAAGAACAAACTGCTTTAAGTCGCCGTCTAATCACATTGCAACTTAATAGCAGCGATCGTGCATCACAACTTTTTTCTGCGTTGTTGTGTCGTTTTGCAAATTGTTCCAAAATCAATAAACATGATTTTTGGCTCGATGATGCAACTGGTGGAACGAGAAAAGTTCAAAACTCTGTCAATTTAAAGCCATTAGAAATTTTACATATTACAGCATTACAATGGTCACTCAATTTCGAACTTTTGAAAACAAGTCAATTTTTCTATAATGAATTCGCAAAAATTTATTCAATACCTTTTGAGAACGATGATGAAGTCACTGATAACAATGACGATGAAGCGGCTGCTACAAAAGTACCTAATACATATGCAGCCGCAAATTTAGAGCGAAAAAACTTATCGAAATCAACATATTTAAAGCATGGTGATAAAACAATACATGACATTTTAAAATTAAATTACAACGCTTTGTGTAGTTTTCTTATGCTACCTTCTCGAAAAAAAGCAATTCCTGCGAAATCAACAAGCTCTCAAATTAATTTAGCACATATTTTTACATTGAATTCTTCACCACTTAACTCTCCAACAACTGCAGCAGTAAAAGCAGAAAAAAACAAACAAATCGATTGTTTATCAAGTTCATTGGAAACTTTAATTTCCAGCATAGATTATGCAGCAGCATCAATGCAAAATTCTATCAGTTCAACATCTACTTCTACCGTGTTCGGTTGTGATAATAACGCTGTGGACGAATTAGCATTTGATAGCTCTTATTATGACAGTGTTACGCAATTCTATGCGGAAGCAATTAATGAAACATTTTTACAAAAATTAGAGCAACAGCAAAACAAATCTTTAGTGTGTCATCCAAGTGATGCGATTTTAACAGAAAGTATTGTACTTTTTGATATACGCAATCAAAGGCAAGCATTTATTCAACAAGTGCCACCCCAAAATCAAAATGTTTTAAATTCCTCAACAGAGGAAGCATTGGCGACGGTTCTGCCGAATTCAGAAACGCTCGTTTCATCACCAAACAACGATGGTGGTATTCTTTCAAAGTTATTTAATATGTTCGGTTCTTTCTTTGGTGCAAGCCGTTCAAATTCATTGTATGATTTAAATGAAGGAAAATCCAATGAGAAATCACCGTGTGTTGATGAAGTTCTACTTACAGCTGAGTTACAAGAATTTTGTGAATTAAATGGTGATTGTAAGAAGTTACTACTAAAATTGTTTGAAGCAACGATGGCTATATGCATAAAAGGATTTCAAAATGAAGACGGTGAGTTAACACATTAAACAAATCACCCTTATCTGATTCGATTTTGATTGAAACTAAATTGACTCGAGATTTTGCTGTCATATATTACACAGGGCAGCACTGATTTTGCGGCAAAGGATTTCGCAGTCGATTTCAAGTAATCACGACTTACTGAATACGAAAATGATATCAGATTCACCGAATTGACTCTAGTTCTCCAGATATCCTTGTTTAAAAGCGCAAAAATAGCTGTTTTGAGGTATATTTGAAGTAGTATAACACTTACAGTAGACAGTGTAATAAGTTTTTGCTAATGACATTTCATAGTCGTAACCTTCCTCATTCAACCCTAGCTTTTAAATTTTCCGATTAGAACCTTACCCTCCGAGCAATAAACCATTGAAGTAATGGTATTTCAACTCTATACAAAGAACAACTTTTTTTTTTGTGTGGCCTCAGTTTTTTAAGTTAATTCAGATTCACTGAGTTTATTAAATACTTAGGGTTTGTTTGTCTAGATTGACTCAAATTCTCCAGAAATCCTTGCTCGAAAGAGCAAAAATAGCGGATTTGCTTGAATGGGATTGAAATGGGCGATAACTCGAAAAGTAAGGATCTAATTGGAAAAGTTAAAATATAGGATTTATTGAGGAAGGTTATGACTTTTTGATGACGTTAACAAAAAGTAACTACATTGTTTGCTTCTTCAAATATGCCTTAAAACAGCAATTTTTTTTCACTTTTAAGCAGGGATATCTGGAAAAATGGAGTCAATGCTAACAAACAAATTTTACCCAAGGTATCGCATGACCTTGGTGAATTTACTCACAAAACTAAGGCCGCACAAATAAAAAAATTTTTTGTCGCCTTGTGTTATAATTCCCAGAATCTAAATCAAGAATTTTTCCACTCAAAATCGAATTAGAAGATAAGGCTGATCGAATAAGATGATCCGATTTTAATTGGGCAAATTTTCGATTTCGATTCTGGAAATCAAAATATACATATGATAATAAAATTTCGATTCGATTAAGTTCCAATCGAAATCGAATTAAAAGATAAGGGTGAATATATTTATAAAGAGAAGAAAAAGTATTCAATTACTTAAGACTTCATTAAATTATTTGAAATACGATTCGTGATTTCCTCGAATATGATTTTTATCCATTTCTGTATCTGGCACGCCTCCTATGCATTACAAAAAGAAGACAAATTAAATATGCCATAAGTGTAGGATTACGAAAACGAAAATCATTAATTGGCCCACCCTCTTTTGATTTCTTTTTGTGCAGAATTGAATTAATCTAAAACTGTGCGTCACAAAAAAAGTGTTCCCTTCCTTGCGATGATGACTATTTAACGCTAAAATTAATATTCTTACGCAGGAGTTCTCAACTGGTGGGGCGTGAAGACAATTCAAGGGAGCGCGACACATTTTAAAAAGCCTTTGAAAATAAAGATATATATTAGGGGTCTGCACAAGATGTCTTGTTTGCGTTTTAAGACATTTCGTTTCAAGATACGTTATATTTTGTACCTGCTTTTTATTTATCAAATGCTCTAGTTCAGTGTCGTGTGTAAATTTCTTGACAGAACTAGAATTTGATAGAAAATAAACAAATACTGTGCTAGTTTGTCTTGTTTGATTTGTTTCAGTTATTTTAGTTGCAGACTGTAGTAGTAGTGTACACTACTAAATGCTAATGGTGTGATAAGAGTAGTTTATCGCTCTCTTCTTGTGCCTCTTTTTTGTTTACGCTCTCTTTCTGTCGCAAAAATGTATGAAAGCTTCTACAATTCTGCAAGTGTTACCATATCATACATTTTATTGTGGTTTCTCTTCTAGCACGTTTTACAGTGGCCTGAAGTATTTGTTTTTATAAAATAGAGTTCACTGATGTATTTTTTAGAACCAAGTTTATTTTTCACACTGATTTAACAAGACAATGTAAATAGTGTCAAAATTAAATCAGTGTACACGATGATTTGAATCTTGAATTTTTTGGATCAAATGCATCAGTTCAGTGTAAAATATGGGTGTAAAAAAAAAGTACACTTTATTTCAAGATGTCTTGTGCAGACCCCTAATACATAAAGTAGAACCCTTTTCGCTTAATCAAGGTAGAATCTAATTTTCTTATTTTATCCCGATCTTATATAAATAATGATGAAGTTTTAAATTGTTCTTAAAACGTTAAATACAACAACGCTCTGAAATCCAATTCTCTTCGATATCGGAATTAAATCAAACTTAACGTGTTCCGCATTTTGATAAATGAAATCGGATTTGTATTCCAATAAACCAAATTGGCTATCGGTTCCAATCTGTTTTACTGGAAAGTAATTTCAATTTGATGTTAATTATACAGTGCAACAAACTGAGAGAAAAAAATTTAATTGAAATCTCGATTTTTTTTTTTTTACGGTAGCTGATTTCCAATTTAACATCCGTTTTTTTCTATTACCTTTTACCATTTTAAATTGGTTCTTTACTTTCCGAGATATCAAGGTATTCCGATGTATCTCAATTCCATACAAATTTAATTTAGTCATTAACATAGGGTTGCGATATATTTATTTCAACAGAAGATATCGTTGAGTCTATCCATCTATCTATCCTATCTATTTTTATAATTTTTAAGAGAGCTAAATTATAGCTTAGAACTCCATTACTACTGAAGATTGGAAAAATGTTTTGTTCTATTTTATAGATCGTCATTCTGTTTATTCAATAAAAGACAAAAATGTTTGCAAACTTTAATAGAAACGGAGTTCTGAGCTGTTTTTTAACCTCACCAAAAAATTATAAAAAAGATGGGATAGTTTACAATAACGATACCTCGGAAAGTTATGATTCAATTAGAAAAGTTAACAAATACACTGCACTACTGCCTAGATGAGCGCCGCATGCCTGAGAAAAGCGTGTTCTGCACTTTTGAGCAAGGTTAACTCGGATCCCAGGCCTGATAGAGAAAAATGTTTGCCCGATTCGGATTCAGCAACCGCATATTACCAAAAAAAAGTCATCGAGAGCTAATTCAAAATTCCGTGCTATTGGATTCTAGAACACTTAAAATTTCAGTACATGGTTAACTGGATTTTATAAAAATGCGATTTTTATAATATTACTTAATTCTTAATCATTTTTGAATAAGAAGTAAATTTTTATGTAAAAAATGTAAATTTTTATGTGAAAAATGTCGGTGAGCTTGTGCCGAACTTGAAAGCGGGGCGTAATCAAAAACGGTTGAAAAACCCTGTTCTATCGTCTGGCATTTCTACCAATGTTTTTTCGAGATATTGTTATTTTTTTCTGTATTTTTATGCGTGTATTTTACAACCAACCTTGCATGCATCATTGTTCATTTCAATACAGTTTTGTACGCTAATAACAAAGGCTTATTAGCAGCACACTATACAACTGAAGCCATAGAAATTCTTTCTAACATGATGCAGAACACCATTGCCTATAGTAGCTAACGACAGAGCCGCCGAATAAGTAAAGCATAGCATAGAAACAACTGTGTTTGTTGAAAACTAACAAGAAAATCAGTGTAACACAAAAATTATTAATGCTACGAGTACGTACTAACTTAAGAAGATTAGGTTTCATCGCTGTGGCTGTGAATTCGAAGCGGTTGCACACGTTACTTGGAGTTTGACTCGTCATCATCAGCAACACTTCAGTAATAACTTTGTAGTTGCTCACGGAAGTAATGTAAAAAATAGTTAATGTGTTGCAAACGTTCTAACAATTTTGAAGAGCAGCGCTTTATTTAAATCATAATATTTACTTTACTTTTCAATGATAATTTGATGATTTAATGGGTACGAATAAAATTAAACTGAAGTTTGTTTGTCTACTAAATCTTATCGCTCGCGCGCGATCTGTGTTTAAATTTTTACTGTGCTATCAACAAATCTAAAGTTATCGCGCAATGCACAGTTAGTAGAATGTGAAAGTAAAGTTTTCAACAAAAAAAGTAATTGTCTGAAATTCATAATCGTTTTAATGTTACTTAAAGAACTTAAAATCATCAGTTCAAGACATAAATTTTTTCGAAATTTTAATTCAGTGCAAGAAACTATGAAAAAACTATAAAAATTCGGCGAAACTTTTGTGTGAATTTCAACATCCTTAGTGCCTGACTTAACAGACCCTTGTGAACAACAAAAGCAAAATCAGAAGATCAAAAAAATATCACCATATATATAGAAATGAGCCTACTGGAAAGTTTCTTACCGAGCAACTGAAACATTTCAGTCGAAAACAGAGGCAAACTTTCCCCTAAGCAAATAATGGACTGGTCATAAAAAACGAATTTCACGATTTTCGGACCCCCTACTTCCCCATGTCATACTCTGTCACATTTTCATTGACCCCTCCCTTATTTGTGACATCATACTCTGACATTTTATACCTTAAAATTAATTGAACGATTTTTTTTTTTTTTATTTTTAGGTTTACTTCTATTTTCAACACGTCAACTATTTTGTCTCAATCTTATTTGTTTTTTGTGAACAAAATATCTTTCAAAATTTCGAAATTTTTTCGACATCACACTTTCCAAGACCCCCAGAACCCCCTCTGTCACACTTTGTTACAAATTTGTGAACCCCCCCACTCCCCTAAAAGTGTGACATAATTTATGAACAGCCCCTAATAGGCCTTGTCTTGAATTTTCGATTTTTTTTAGACTCCCTTGGTGGTAATCGGAAAAAAAATTTTTCCAAGGTAAAAAAATACACAGAAAAGTAAGGTTATCGGCAATTATTTGGGAGAGAATATTTTGACATTTTTGTAAGAATTTGTTCTCCAGGGAATTTTAAGCGCGAATTAAAATTTATGACAAATTAAAAACTATTGTAGCACAAATTTATAGCTTATTATGACACCATTATATGTGATATCTGAGCGTCACTTTGGAATAACATATTCCTCCCTAAAAAAGCTTCATTAAAAACTATATATGAGATGTCACTAAAGTAAACTTGACTCAAATTCAACAATGAGAATAGAATTGTTACTTTTCACTTCACTTTTTTAACGTTACTGTTACCCACAAAGTATGAAGGTTTCGTAATTTTATTTGGTTTTGGTTGTGTTTTTAACAATATTAAGATGATCTTTTTTTTAACCTAAGCTGTCAAAATCAATGAATAATACCAGGGCTGCATAGTAGTTTTATGGCGAAAATTGGAAGGAAAAAAAGGATTTTGATTTTCAAAATATTCATTATTGCAAATACTCCCTCTCGAAAAAGGAATATATTCTCGAGATAGAATTTCCAGACAAATTCATGATAAGGCCTAATGTATTGACCATAAATGAGTGTAAACGAGTTGCATCACCTAAGATCATTAACCTCATCAAAACCCAATATAAAGGCTTTATAACGGAACATTTTCGAAAACTTTTAGTATGTATCGGGTCTCGCTAAGGTTGTTTGCTGTCACAAGTCTTGTCTTTGATAGTTTTATGCACTGCACAAAAGAGGTGGACAACTTATTTGAACAGACATTCATGCAAGAATCAACAAAGCGAAAAACACTCCCTCAGCTTCCCGTATTCTCCATTTCTGTCAACGACAACAAAATGTTGTGAGAGAAATGCAAAATCAATTTTATATGGCACAAGGGTTACTTATATTCGGAACAAAGAACTCGAGTTTACTTTCTACTAAACGAAATTGTCTTGTTGCAAATGTTTTTTTTTTTTTTTGTATTCTTTGAAAATGTATATTACTGCAACAGAAATTCAAAACTCTTAAATTTTTTTTTTTTTTTTTTGTTTACAGTGGAAAAAATGCAAAAACACCTGCGTAAACTTAAAGCGCTCATAATCAGCAACGCTTCAGAAAATTGGCAGCAACACTCAGAAGAGCACGCGCGTACGCAGAATACTATAACACAAGCGCTACAAACGCTGCTTAAAATTGCAGAACTCTCGAGCTCTGTAAACGAACATGTTGGTATTTTAGGAACTGCTGATGAGGTGTTTGTCAGTACTCCCACTACATCTACAGCTGCAACAGCAACAGCAACTGCAACTGCTACAACTTCTGCAACAGCAGTAGCAGCAACACATGAGCTACGTTCACGTGCGCGCTCGTCACGACGCAATACAGGTGGTGTTGATGTTTTTTGTCCAACACTATTAACACCCACACTGTTATCATCACCAACGACACAACGCTGCCGACCACAATCCGGCGACAGTACTGCCTCAACAACAGATTTTGATTATTTTTCAACGCGTGGTGCATCCATTTGTCCAGATAGTGAGGTAGAATTTAGTGAACATGAACATGATGAATTCTATTTGACTGCAGATGAAGGATATGAAGCAGATGCTGAAATACCGGAAGTAACCGATACTGATGCTGAGCTGGAAGCTGTTGACTTGTGGAATTCATTTCAACCACCCAGTTCACGTTATCGCAGTCATGTATTACACTCTGGTCTATGCCAGCTAGTTGTTGATATTCTTATAGAGTTATCACAATTGTGCACATTAAATCCTGTGGGTTGGTGTGATCATTTGGCACAACTTGCAAATCGTTTATTTGTAATACGTGAATATCTTGGTGGGCCGCTTTTTTTGCTACGTGGCTTTGCACCTGTACTCGAATGTAATGACGTACGTTTAAGAGGTATGTCAGCTTTTATTAAATAAGTTTTTTTGAACTGTTTATTAACACTCTCTCTCTCTCTATGTGATTTTTCAGAACTGCAACAATCTTTATTAGAACTGATTATGGATTTAAATACACCTAATGTCCTTGCAACTTTTTTTAGCATTTTGTCTTCTAAAAATCCACCAGTTGATTTACTTATGAAATACATGAGCCACATATGCGCCAATGCAATCAAGACAATTCAGCCAAGTACGGAACTGGAATTTCCAATTGCTATTGGTAAGTGATAGCGTAGATTTAAAAGTCGATGTCGTCAATCAACTGAAATGATACCACTGGTGTCGCTTTTTTTTCCAATGCGGCCGCTATAATAATGGTAAAAATTGCAGATTTTTTAAACGCCCCAATCTTCATAAATCTTCCATTTTTCATATAGCATAATACAATATTACTGAAATAAAAAAACAGTGCCTTATCATGAATAAACATTCGCTCGAATTTCTTCTCGGACTGTCTAGCATGTAATAGGAAAAAAAAAATTTCGAGAAGAGCAAAATGCGAATTAATGAAACAATTTCAGATACATGTCGCATATCAAAGAAAATAAATTGGGCTTCCTAATTTGGTTACTAAAATTATCGGTTAATAATATATTTTTAAAAAAAAAATAACGGTTTTTTGGAAAAAATAAATTGGGTGAATTTTTGAAAAATTGCCATATCTCGAAAACTATCACTCAACTTGAAAAGTTTTGTACATCAGTTATATAGCTCCTTAAAATACGTTTCATATGACCCCAATATTATTTCAATATATCCAGGGGTTCCCAACTTATACCGGTTCTTATAAAAGATATATCCCGATGGCTAATTCTCCGAAAGTTGGTCCGACCGAAACATTTTGTTGTTGTAATTAATTCCCGGAGCCCTATTTGGTCAAAAACAGTTTTTAATCTAGAATTGTTCTTTTTTTTATTTTCACTTATGCAGATGGCAAATGCGTTTCTACCAGTATTCCGTATATTAGTGCCCACATTGATCAAGTACGAAACTATCATTTGCATTCACAAGCAACTACGCCATTTACCAGGGCTCCCATCATCATACCAATAACACATACCAAACTGTGGACAAATGATGGCTTTACATTATCGCTGTGGGTGCAACTAAAAAGTGCGCCACTGCATAAAAGCAATAGCCAATTAATGGATGATGACACGCGTAGTTCTGCAGATGAATATTTGGTAAATTTTTATAAAGAAAAAACATTAATTTGTTAATTTTTCTTATTTTTATTTATTTTTTTTTTTTCGTATTCTAGAAATCCCACCTCATCTCAATTGGCAGTAACCAAGTTATGTTAAGCATTTATATCAATAGCAACATGAATTTAGTCTTTGAAACATGTAAACCAAATGCAGAACTTAAATTGCCACCACAACATTGCGATGATGCAGCAACATATGAAATAAATACACCAACTAATGCAACAACAGCTGTTATAAATCCAACAAGTCCTACCGACAGCAACAAATCAAAAGCTAATTGTAGTCCCACAAATGCATATGTTGCAAATAATTCACCATTTCGTAATGTGCTTAAAGAAACAAAACTTGTGCTGCTAAGAGGTTTCAATCATATGCATTTCTTTAATGGACACACTGGTATTGACGGTGGCGATGGATTTTATGAAGGTTCTAGCATAGATTTAAAGTACCATCGTATGTCGAGAAACAAGTGGACACATCTTACATTTGCCGTTGATACATTGCCAGATTGCTTAAACTTAACGGTTTTTATAGACGGCTTGGAACAGCACACTATTAGTTTGCCCTTTCGCAATTTACGTAATCTTACACGAACTTATGCCTTTCAGTTGATTACACTTGGAGATGGATTTTCTGCTAAGCCCATAACAAATCAAACCTCGAACTATACAACTGAATCACGTTCCACAATTGATGGTTATCCTCTGCGTACAGCTATTTCCAATTTAATGCTATTCAATCGTAAAATAACAATAAGAGAATCAATTTTAAATTTGACTGCAATGGGACCAGATTTTAACGACCTAACTCAATGTCAGGTCGGCAATTGGAAACCAAATTATGGTTACTTAAACATAAGTAAAATGTATAATGCTAATTTTGGCAATTTCGGCGAAGCTTTAAAACTTCTTAAGGATTCGCATATTTTAACATATGCAGCGCATCAACCAGATGTTGTATTGGGAAATGAAACGAATATTGATGTAGAATTAGGATCTTATGGACATCATTATGGCTTAATCTTGTATGGGCTTTTACAACAAAATCATTTACAGTCTCTACAAACCTCAACAATACTCTGCGGTGGGCTATCAGCAATGCTTTATCTATTTGCTCGTATTGTTGAAACAAGTAACAATTCATTGACACAATCTATGGCTTTAGATCTTTTGCTTGGTGTAGCGCTTTCAGAGACGCAGCTCTACACAGAATTTCAACGCAATGATTATGTCAGCCTTATCGGATTCGTAATTAAAACAGAACGTTGCACAAAAGACATACAGCTACTCAGGAGCATAGTGAATAATGCGTGCTCGCAGCCTTTAATCGTTAAGCGTACCAGTGACAACCAGTTGCATGTTAATGAAAACACTATAGCCAGTCTTATTTATCCGCGTCTTTTTATTTCAATACTGCATCGCTATTCGATTTGGCATCGTTCAGGCGCCGAGCATTCTCATGTACTCGATATGCATCTTCGTTGTATTTTGGCGCTAACGCGTGAAAAGCATCCGCACAAGGAATTCAACATGGAGCAACTGAATAAGGCTGGTATCCTTAAAGAAATACTTAATCTTTGCAAAGTTTATGTTATTGAATCACCACATCCAGTGTATATTTCAAAAGATGCCGCCGAATCATTTGTCAGCATTTTATCTGTATTTGCTGGTTCACCACCATCTCCCTCACTAATGGATGAAATCATGAAGTTATTGCTGTTACTGCACAAGCCTAGTGAATGTTATATTACACATGATCGTTCCAAATTTTATTTTTTGCTTAAATCGCAACCACCACCCGCAAAAGAAAAATTAACTTTGACAACAACAAATTTAAGCCGTGTAGCTGCACCTTTTCGTCGTAGTTTTGGACGTGGTAGCGAACGTCGTCCTGGCGTAGCAGTGGCAGTAGCGACGAGTACAAATGATGCTGACGCAAGTCGCACTGCACGAATCAACAAACTAAGAAAGTTGCACGCCGCACGCAGTTCACCCTACAAGAGAGTTCTACAAGAATTTGAGGAAAATTTGGAAAATATTGCCGATTGCTCAAGACTTAATAAAAATGCATTTCGAATGATAAGTCCTGTAGAAGCAGCAAATTGGCGTTCAAAATTTAAACGGCAAGCAAACATGGAAAAGACGCTTTTGTCATCTGGTAGCCCTAAAAAAGCTTCATCACCTAAGAGTGTACAAAGGAGCATTCGGAAACGCAATAATTTGCATATTACAAATGCAACGCGTCTGCTATTTCCAAGCGCAGATAGTGACGAAGCGCAACGTCGACGTAGTAGTACACGTAATTCAGATAGTAGCTTTCAATCACTGGCAGCTGCCTCATTAAAAGCATTTGGCATTGATGTGAATACAGCAGAAGAAATGTCATCATCGTCCACACAAAAACGTTTAAAATCCTTGGTTAAAATAGATTTTTATGGTTCGGCCGGTATAATAGCATTGCAAGAGGGACTTTTTAAATTACTTAAAAATTTTCTATGTCTGCTGCCAGATAGTTATGTGGAAGAAGTAAGTTAATACAATTTATTCTACATTTGAATATTTATACCTTTAATGTATATAGTCAAAAATTAATACCAATTTGTCTGTACCCTGAAAGCAGCTTAATTAATTTTTAAAACTTTTCCATAGGTATTACGACACTACGTCAAAGTTGAGTTTCTGCTGGTTTTATCAAATCACAATAGTTGTGCTGTACGCACCGCTATAATAAAGCTACTTGCGGCGCTAACTAAGCGAATTACAACTAATGAATTGCAAAATTTAATAAAAAATTACTATCCACAACATTTGGGCAATCAGTTGTCTATTCATCCCACAGATGTTTATATGTTTGAAGCTTGTCTTGAGTGGGTAAACGGTCATTATGGAAAATTGAACGATTTTAACAATTATGATTGTGTGCATATACAGAATCGTTTTGGT
Organism: Calliopum simillimum; assembly: GCA_951812925.1. NCBI lineage: Eukaryota > Metazoa > Arthropoda > Insecta > Diptera > Lauxaniidae > Calliopum > Calliopum simillimum. The sequence continues at coordinate 96,481,974 of OX638371.1, forward strand.
TTGAATGCGCTCCTTGCGATTTTAACTAAGGCACCCATAAATCAAAATGATTTTACGGCAAAAGCTTTTGAAATTTTAAATGAAATCTACGTTAAGGTAAGTACCATAAAAAGTTTTACGTAAAGTTAACCACTATCCTATTATTTAATGCTTAGGACACTGAAGAAAATCCAACTCTTATTGAATGCGGACTATTACAATGTTGCATGAAAGTATTATATAACATTTATACGAAAACGAATGTGATGAATTCAAAAACAGAACAAGCAATTGTTGAATTACTAACGACAATTGGTAAAAAATGCCTTAAATCCGTTGGACACATGAACGTAAGAGTCGTTTTGTGTTATTTTTTTGAGTTAACTATTAATCTTGTTATGTTTATTATTTTCAGATAATTTGGGATATTCTAAATATGTTGTCATTCTATCAGGAAAGAGAACCAGCAAACGTAGTTAAAGGATTTCGTTCAATACAAGGTCAACTGCAGCTTAACTGGATCAATATGTACTTTAAAAAACCATTGATGCCACACAATTTCAACGGTAAGAAAAAAAAAGTAATAGTTATGATCTTATTGCCATCACGCTACGATACCAGCCACGGTGACTAAGTCACGTTCTTAACCGAAACTCTAAAAACTCTTTAACCAAAAAAAAAAGAATAATATGCAAATCCATATATGTACATATATGCAAATCCAAAAAAAAAGCATGATACTCCATCTTAGAACAAATGTAAGCAAGTTTTGGCTCGCCTTCGACAACACAATATTTCAATATTTTTCCATTTTCGCGGAATTACAACACTCACGAAAAATTGTTTTTTTTTTCTACACAACCAACATAAAACAACAACGATATTATTTTTGTTTTTTTTTTTTTATATAAAAAATCCAGAACAGTATGTAAGCTTGCAATATGTGAATAAAAAAATTATGAATTTGTCTGGAAATTCCCTCTCGAGAATATATTCTTTTCTCGAGTGGGGCATTTGCAATTGTAAAAATTTTGAGAATGGAAGAGAAAATGGAAAGGAGAATAAATTCTTACACAAAATGTCAAAATACTACTTACTTACTTTCCAGTGAATTTCCCCTTCCAGAAGATTTTTTTGCGATCATGTTCTAGGGAGTTTGATAAAAAAAATTCTCTCAAAAAATTTCAAAATTACTTTTCGTTTCCCTGAAACACATCCATGAGTCATTATCATCTTCTACGTTGGAATTAATTAGAAAATTCCTTCCTTCATCACTGCGCAAACTGCCAATTGTTGTACATACAATAGTATTGATATATATCGTTACTTTTTCATTTTCTTATCTAGTGACCGTACAGCCAGATTCCACACTCTCTCTATCAGAGACAAAGACACGTCTTGATTTACTTATCGATCGTTGCTCACAATTTTTTACCGTCTTCGATGCCAACTATACGCCAAGTGAAAACGAAATTGAATTATTTGAACTTTTGGTAACATACGGCATATCGACAAATCAACGCTGCAACAATTTTATTGCATGGGGTCTACAGCCCTCACGTCCGCATGCATTACGTTCTTTCATTATAAACGTACTCTGGACATCATGTCAGGATGAATTTTTACCTTCCATTATTTGTGATGGTAAAATGATAAAATCATTACTATGGCTGTGCCTTTTGGAAGATCTGCCAGAGCCAATAGCGAATTTATCGCCGTTATGTCAATATTTGGGCATAAATGAATCTGATTCTACTTGGAATTTGGAAAACGAATTAAGTCGCATCGAGTTGAATCGTTGTAATATTTCTGCAAAACAGAAATCTTTATTGGAAAAGACTGTCTACAAATTTGAATCTTTAGCTGTGAGCATTATTGAATCATCGATGTTGCTTACAAGACGCGTTGCCGAATTACAGGTTTGTTGGGTAAAATGCAAATTAATTTTTATTTTTGCTTTATATACGTTTATATATGTAAAAATTTTTCTTTGCACTTGCAGAATTCAGAACGGAAATTGATAATGTGTCATATGAAGGACTATGATGAAACACATACGTACGCTAAGTGGTTGGAAATTATTAGACGAATGACACATGAAGGTGCACCTTGGTACTCTAAGGATTATGCAGAAAAGTGTGTATTAAAATGAAATCTTTGAATTGCCTTAAAAAAATATAAATATTACTCACTTCCAGCTCATGGGAACTTGATGACACAGAAGGACCATCACGCGTACACACGCGCCTTCGTCGTTGTCATTTAGATATTGACAAACGTTTTATAATGGAAGACTATCGCTCAACAAACAGCAATAAGCAGAATGTGAATAAGTCTAACAACAGCTCACCTGCTGCTACTGCAACACCTTTTACTACCTCCAGTGATGATTATTACACTCGTCCTTTGGACTATTTAATTTCCAGCTACGACCAACAGCTCAACATTTCGCTCAACTCACAAATACTCTATAATTTTCCAGCCAAATATTTACCAGTCGATGGTGAAATTGACGGTGAAATTATTGTTACAGATCATAAACTTTACTTTTTAGCTACCTATCATTGTAAATACTTTAATGTTAGCTGTGATATATCGAATATAACTGAAATTTGGCTTAAACGTTATCAACATCAGGAAAAAGCTTTTGAAATATTTTTGGATACAAATCAATCGCTGTTTTTCTCGCTACAAAATCAAGATGATTGGAAAATAATGAAAGAAGTTTTCTGTGATAAAATCGTAACGCCTGCGGATCAAAACAAAATATTAGCAATTACTCAACAATGGCGCGAAGGTGTTTTCACAAATTGGGAATATTTAATGACATTGAATCAAATCGCGGGTCGTACTTATAATGATTTAATGCAGTATCCTGTTTTTCCATGGATATTATCAAATTATACAGTTGATGTGCTGGATTTGTCAAATAGAAATAATTTCCGAAAGTTGGAAAAACCAATTGCTGTGCAGCTTGAAGAAAATGAGCAACATTACATAAACAATTATACGGTAGGGATATATCTACTCGTTCATAGTATGATTGATTTGATGAATTTATTTTGATTTTAGTATATCAACAATACAATGACAAATATGGGATCAATGATACTAAAACCTTATCACTACAGTTCTCATTATTCAAACTCTGGTACAGTGCTGCATTTTCTTGTACGCGTACCACCATTTACTAGTTATTTTCTACGCTATCAAGGTATGTTTTATTTAGTTATGTAGCGGTTGTTATATTATTCATTTACTAATATAACACACTTGCTTAATTTAAAATCAACAATATTTGTATATTTGTTGTTTGGAGGTTTTTACTAACCAATTCTTCTTAGTTACAAATTTTAAATCAAAAATGGCGCCCAACGTGGGTCGCCAATATTTAAATTAAAATTTCTTTATTTTTTTTTTATTTTATAATTTTTCAAGAAAAAAACTAAAACTCTGTTTAAATTTTCAAGATCGAATGAAACATTAATATTTCATTTTCTACACAATATGCCGCCCTAATTATAATACGACGTAAGTCAAAATTATCTACTTTGCAAGAGGTGAAGAAAAACAAAATTACTTAGAAAAGAAAACTTAAAGTTTTAACGAAAGCTTCATTTTATTTTGAATAATCCATATATTTTATGAAAGCATATTTAATTCTGAAGAGTTTAAGGCTAATAAGAAAAAAATCGATGGACATGAAAATGGCAAAAAATCGTCAAAACTTGATATTTTCCCTTTTTTCATACAAGTGTTGATGAGTTTAAATTAATCAAATGTGGTATAGGAATAGAAGTATAAAATAGTATAACCGCAACAGTTGGTAATATTTTCCATAAAAGAAAATATATTTGTTCGTTTCAGACAATAATTTCGATTTAGCTGATCGCACTTTTCATGCACTGGGTACAACTTGGTGCCTTGCAAGTCGCGATAGTCCAACCGATGTGAAAGAACTTATACCTGAATTCTTTTGTCTACCAGAAATGTTTGAAAATTTTGAACGTTTTAACTTTGGTTGTCGGCAAAATGGTGAACGCGTTGAAGATGTTACGCTCCCGACTTGGTGCGCACGTGATCCACGTCTGTTTGTTTTAATACATCGTCAAGCGCTTGAATCTGAAACAGTACGAAACAATTTACACCAATGGATTGATTTGATTTTTGGTTACAAGCAAACAGGTGAAAATGCTGTAGACGCAATAAACGTATTTCATCCGGCGGTAATTTTACACGTTTCTTTTTATTGTTAAATATTTGTATTGAATATTTATTTTTCATAGACATACTCTGTGTTCATGGAATCCGAAATATCCGATCCGATCGAGAGGAAGGCCGTTGAAACGATGATCAAAACATATGGTCAAATGCCACGTCAGCTATTCAAAAATGCACATCCTGCCTCAAAAATACTTAATTATAATCCCAGTGAAAAGGAAATTATGACAAGTGTACGTGGCTTACGCTGGGGAGTATACGTTGGCTCTCCCCAACTGCCAAAACCAAGATTGGGCAACATTTATAAGCTAGCAGGAGCAGAAAATATATTTAGCTTAAGTAGTACAAATGTTGTCTATGGATTACCAGCAAAATCATGTATAATGCAAGGTGCTGAAGCGGATACGTTTAATGTTGTATTTTGGGGACATGAAGATCATATAGTACGCATACAACCATTAAATAAAACAACTGGTAAACCCAAGAATCTTTTGAACAATTATCACTTTGATGATATTACAACTTGTGGCGCTGATCCGAACTCAAATCAGTTATGGTGTGGACATCGTTCTGGTCGTATTAGTGTGTATAAATGTTCCAGTATGGATGCATCACAACGCAATGGAAAAAGCCGTCAAAGTTATGTGCATAGCTTAAGATTGTCTTATAATTCAGCATTCCGTAAAATCACCACAAAAAGTAGCTCAAAAATGGATGCTGATGTAGATGGCGGTGATGTGCCATCATCTTCACATTCAAATTCATCGCTTGCACAAAGAGAAGGTATTCAAAAAGATGGCGCCGATCTTGATTGGAGTGGTCCAACAGTACTAGTACGGCATACTGACGAAATAACGTGTATCTGTTTGTCTGTTGAATTCAAAATTGCAGTTTCAGCTGGCCGCGATGGAATTGCAGTTATTTGGGATCTTAATAAGTAAATCTTAAAAATTAATGAAAAACAAATGTTATTAAATTCTATTCCACCTTAGCTGGAGTTATGTACGCACCATCGAACGCCCGGCAGAAATACATCATTCGCCAATAACACGAATCGCTATTAGTCCTACACTGGGTGATATCGTAACTGTTCATACAATACCTTTGCACAGTAGCAATATCCACAAAACTCAAACAAGCAATGGCAGCGGCAGCAGTAACGAAGAAATTGATGCTGTAAAATCTGTTACCGCCATAGCAGCGGCAGATGAATGTTTCGAAGTGACTGAAGAAAACTTAGATGACTTTGTCAATGTTTCCATTAATCCAAATGGCAAGTCAATAATACGCTTGCATTCGGTGAACGCACGATATATACAGCATATTCTTAACGATGAACGCGTTTTGGCTGTGTGCTATTCGTACATAAAGGAGGGTGTAGGTGTGAATGTTATAGCGACAGCTTTGGATGGAGGCCTTGTGCGTTTGTGGTCAAGTTGGAACCTAAGCTTTGTCACGGATATCATAACGGGAATTTCAAATATTAAAAGGTGAGTTCATAAGTATAATTTTATTAAAAAAAATACAAAAAAGACTGCATGAGCTTGACTTTTGGACAGCGATTGATTGTTGCTTTTATTTATTTGACCATTTATCGAGAATCCGATGAAAAACTCAATATTTTGAAAAGCAAAAACTATACAAAAATTCCTTCCTTAAATATCTATATGTCCCACCCATTGCATTTCACTGAAAAAAAAAATTGGAAATTGTCAATGCGTGAGTCAATGTGTAACTTACTATGGGCCTTATGATGAATTTGTCTAGAGATCGAGAGTGAGCATTTGCAATCGTGAATATTTAAAAATGTAAATTCCATTTAGTGCCTTAGCACGGAAGACTGAAAGTCAATCGTTAATAAACGTTCATTTTAGATCAACAGTTTGTAACAAAAATTTTAATTCCTGTCTTAACTTTTAAGATGTGAGCAATTGAAAATCAGTTATTCTATTCATTTCATCTTCCATAATAAGGCTACAAATTTCATTAAAAACAACCAAAAGAAAAAAAAAAGACTAGAAAACTGGTGATGATCTACGAGTTCGGCAACATAAATCTTCAAACCTTCGCACTTTGTGCGCAGCTGACGGAGTAGCATTAGTCAAAAGAAAAAAAAAAAGTGGCGCAGTCAAAAGTAACAAAACTATCCTCATTGATTTGAGTCAAGTTTACTTTAGTGACACATATTCCTTTTAAGAAACCTACTTTATTTTATGAAGTTTTTAGTTCTAAGAAAGAATATGTAATCAAAATGTCCCTCAGATCAAGTTTCGGGGACATAACCATCGGAAGATCGGAATATGCAACTTAAAAAAACCGGTATAAGTTGGAAACCCTTAGATGGATAGCAAAAAGATTGGTGTCATATGAAAGGTATTTTAATAGCTATAAAATTGCCGTAGAAATGTTTTTAACTTGTCTTACAGAAAAATTTTTTTGCGATTGCATGCTAGTAAGCGTGAGGATTCTAGAGAATGTTTATTCATGCTAAGGCCCAATGTAAAATACATTTTTTTTTTTTTTTTTTCGAGTATTATTTCATTGATCTGTATATTAACAAAGTTTTACATTTATCTGCTTTTTTTCTTTTAGCCTAACATACTCAACACATCAGCATCTCGTAGTATTAACGGAAGACTCGAAAATTCAAGTTTGGGAAACTGATAATCTCACTGGAAGTACACCAAAATTTCCACAAATTGCTTTTAAATAATGAAAGAGAAAAATCAATAGTTGTAGTCAATTTAAAATTGCAAGAACTTTCATTCATTGGTGGTATTAGAAATCATAATCAAAATATTAATAATCATATAACAAAAAGCTTTATAAACGTGAATCGATTTGTGGAGTTAACTGTTAAGCAATTCAAATTAGGTAGATTTTAGAATGTAGCTTAAGAGTAAAATTTGTAAACTCAAAATAGTTGGATGTCTCGTATTTTTTTAGATAAACTAATAAATTGTTTTGATATTTGCAATTAAAATTTAGATATTGTAATTTATAAATTTATATATTATTATCTATATTTACAAATGAACAAATTTTAAATATTCTAAAGTTGCTGAATAAAAAAATAATTCTTTCTTTATAGAAAAAATGCACTATACACAATCTTTCAATTCGTTTAAACATCTACTTATGTAAACAAACATACATAAGCTATAGCTTTTCAATAAACACTAAAAATTTTTGGAAAAATTACAATACTTTTAAAAGAATTATTTAAATTTATGATTGTAACAACGCAGGCACTACTTTACTTAATAATAACTTAACTAATAAACCATTTAAGCTTTCCATGGTGGCTTTCCTACATTTGTACGTTTTGAAGTTTTACCCGATTTGCCAGCAACAGATTTTGATTTCGCTGATAACATTAATATTTCGTCCAGTTTATCAAAATCACTAGGCGATTTACTGAGTAACTGAAATACATATAAAAAAAAACATTCAAACCAAATCATTCTTTAATTTTTATACAATAATTTTTACCAGCTCAATATAGGCCTGCAATTTATCCATTTCTGGCGGCGTCGTTTCTTCTATATTCAAATTATTTGTATTTTTGCTAGATTTTGGTGTACGATTGCCATCACAATCTTTACCTTGATGTTCGTTGCACTCCGGTGATCCAGCATCCATAGAGGTGCAAACTGTTTTTGATGATTGATTGGGTGATGTTAAGATTTCCAACGCCTTTTGCCATTGTGTTTCCATGACATCATGTAATTTTTCGGCAATATCAGCTCTAATTTAAAAACGATAACACGAATTGATTTAGGTATGCACATAAGAAAAATATTAATTTTGTATTGCAGCCTTACCTTTTAGATTTAAATGCATTTAGTTTTAGTTCCAAGCCATCAATCTTTTTTGATGCATTTGCCAACTGTATGCGGTATAGTTCAACTTCTTCATTATGTTTTTCTTGCAATAAATTTAATTCCAACTCATTTTTTTCAATCATTAACTCTAATTGTTTAACAGCGCGTTCGGCTATAAGACGTTCACGTTCGTGTGCTTCTGATCGCAGATTTTCTTCCATTTTATCTAATTGCTCTTGAAACTCTTTTAGTTTTTGAGCGACTACGTATTCCAACTGTTGTTGGTAATGAGTTTTCAGGGTTTTTTGCTGAGTTTCAAGTTTCTTCTTTAAAGCAGACTGTAATTGTAGGAAAACTTTTAATTAAAAACATATGTATATGCTTATACGAGTAAATGCGTAATTTCAATAAAAAAAAAACTCTTGTTGGGCGTTGCAAAATAGCAAATTTTTTTTTTTCTAGAGACAGAATTTTAAATTTTGCGATATACACCTGTATAACGCTAAAAATCCCTGTTGCGCATGACAACGAAATTCTGTTAAACTCGCAACTGAGGGGCCACTAAAGCAAGTGTGTCAGCGTGTCAAAATCACTGAGCCAAGCGCAGTCAGCGTAGAATTTGGCTCGTCTACAACAAACACAACATTTCAATAATTTTCAAAATTTCTCGGAACTACAACACCCATGAAAAATTATTATTTTTGTTTATTTTGTTGCGAATTAGTGAATTATCAGTCGTTGTTTTTGTTTTATGTTGGTTGCTTAAAGATAAAAACATCAATTTTTCATAGGTATTGTTATTCCGAGAAATTTTGATAATTTTTGATATATTGTGTTTGTTGTAGACAAGCCACAAAACAACAAAAACAAATTTTCAATGGATGTTGTAGTTCCGAAAAATTTGGAAAAATGTGAAATTTATTTCAGACATCTGGTCAAAAACGCTACACGATTTTTGAGCATTTTTTTAATGAAAATATACATATTACATATATTTATTATTTACTTCAGTTTCTGTGAGGTTTCCAATAGCGTCTTGCAATGATTTTCTATGTGTTTCCAAAGAATCTGCGCGATTTTTTTGTTTTTGATGATATTCCTGCAGCAATTCTTTTTGATGTTTTAATGTGGAATTATCCTTTTCAAGATTTTCGCAGCGAATTTTGAGCTACATGTTAGATTGCGTTAATGTTAAATGTAATTGGACAATAATATTATTTAGATAATCACTTACTTTTTCAGTACAATGCTCTGCTTTTGCTAGCTTGTCTCTCAACTTATTAAGTTCATTAAGCGCAAATTCTTCAGAGGTTTTGGCACTATGCATCTTTAGTTCGAACTCTTCAATTTGTTTTTTAGTTTCGACAGAATTTCTAAAAAATCATAAGACATTTTATAGCAGACATGTCAATGCAAAAGAAACTCATTAATAAACATAATAATAATAATCACCGTAACCAATTATAGTGCTTATTTTTTACAGAATATCATGAACAGTTTAATGCCGGACCATAAATAGAAAACCTTCCTCACTTGGTAGTCTCGTTATACGTACTTAATTCTTAATACTTACCTTCTACAATTGTCCAATTCAATTTCCAGTTTGTCATTTTTTTCCTGGAATTTTGAAGCCAAATTAACCGCTTGCGCAAGTTCACACTGCATGGCGTCAAGTTTTTTATTATGTTCCAGTTGCTCGGATTCTAATTTTGATACAGAATCACGTAATTGGTACAATTCTTGGCTTAAACTAAAAAAATTTTAAGTTATAGGTTTTTCCGAATTTCGTTTAAAGGAGATTAGATGAAATTAATTTATTGTATAACGTAATTATATAAACTTTAAAAAAAATAAGGAACTAATGATAACATATTTGATGCATTTCATCTGCCATATTGGAATCAATGCCAAAACGGCTAGCTAAGTTATGTGAAAAATAAAGTCTCGCGACAAAGTATCAACCGAATAAAATTTTTGTATAATATTTACAACAGTTGTTGTTTGCTGTTGTTTTCAAGAGTATACTTAAGTCCATCAATATTAATTATAAATCAAAATTAAGTTTCTATCTAATATTATTTTTCTACTTTAAGGTTGATTACTTGTGAATCCAACTTCTTTATTAAGGCACTGTGCATAACACTTAATTCTACATAATTTGTGTGCAGTTGAGAAAACTTAATGTGTAGAATTAGAAACCAACTGTCTTACCTCTTCTTTTCCGCCTGGACATTTGTTAAAGCTGCATCTTTAGTACGATCCACTTCAATTGCCACTGAGAGACGCTGCTGATATTCGAGCAAACGACTTTGCAAAGTACGCACTGTTCTTTCCAAATGTTGCCGCCGCAACTGCTCTTCTTTAAGGTTTAAATTAGGTGTAGCAGCTGCCAAATTTCCTTGACCGTTTTTACCCCAAATGTCGCTTAGACTAATCAAATTATCATTATCAATTGGGTTAGATTGCATCATGTGCTTTTTTTCATCATTACTAAATTTTCGTTCCAAACTTAGGCGATTTAATGCAGTCGGCAATGAAGAAGCATGTTTTGCTGGCGGCTGAGGCGGTTCCATTTCTTGACAATATCTATAATCATCGCTATGATGGTTTCCATCATTATTGGAAGCAGGATTCCAATGTGCACCATAATTGCGTTCATCAAGAAAGTTATCGATTTCATGCAAAACTCCTTTATCTTCAACTCTAGCTCCATTTCCCCCACCATATACTTTTTCTTTATATATCTGCTGACTTTTTGGTGTCGAATGTGTTATACCCATACGATTAAGCTGCGGCTTATAATTGTGGCCAAAATGATTACGCACTGTACAATTAGAAATTGTAGATATATCTGAAGGTGCAGCAAACCGATCCTGCTCGAATGTTGCTAATCGTGCATTGATATCATTCAATTCAGCTTTTTGACGTGTTGGTAAAAATTTGTATGCCGCAGTAGGTGGTGGCATCGAAAGTACATCTGACGCAGCTGCCGCTGCCGCAGATTCACTTATTGAGTCCATGGAATGGTTTAATGATTCCCAATCCTCGTAATTAAAGTCGCGTAATGCGTTTGCAATAGTCTCATTAAGAAAATCCTGAGATTGGGTAAAACAGAAGTTGGTTGCTTCCTGTTCCCGCTGCTGTTCCCGCTGTTTTCGATGTTCTTTTTGTTTCCTGAGTTTTTCCTCAGCGGACGAAATGAAGAAATCTGGTGGAATAAGAAGCAAAATATCTGTATCATCCGAATCACTCATTACACTATTCGCAAGCACAAAAACATTTCATTTTATCGTTGTAAACAATTTTTTTATTTTATCGTTGTAAACAAATTTTTACAACCAAACAGTTTCATAGTGCTGCCATATCTTAGACCAACCAGAAGGCGTGCAATCTGAATTTAAAATTTGCAGTTAGGTTCTGTTTACACTTTCGCTTTTCTGTCGGAATTATGTTTAACGATCATGACCGTAATTTTTCTTAAATTTTTCTTGTTTGCATGTCGTCGCCTTAAGTTGGAATTAGCCAAGAAGTAGCGTTTCGTAATGTAACGTCACGGTTGCTTGTTAACGTAGCATCGATTAATGAAAACAGTAGGCAACGTTCGAAATGTCACCTTACAACTTAAAAACTACTTGAAAAATTCTAGTTTTTGTAAACAAGTATCCATTGTCATTCTTATTTTAATAAATTTGTTAAAAAAATTCCATTTATATATAACATCCAAATTAAATTTATTTTATCTAACAAATGATCTCAACGTTGCGTACCGCTACTTTACGATTTCACTAATCGCTTATACACTTCTGCCATTTGATAGATTTTGACAGACGTCAAGTTACGAAATGCTACTTCGTGGCTAATTCCACCATTAGTTCTCTTTTGTGCTCTCGACGCTTTTTTATATTGTGACTTATGACTTGTGTTATTGTATCTTGGGCTTTATCTGATAAAATATCTTATATCTCAAAAAGTATTTTATTCCCATTTTTTAAACTTAGCACCAAGTTAGCTAATTTATCAACAACATCTTTGGGGGCCGTTCACATATTACGTAACGCAGTTTTCGACTAATTTTGACCCCCCTCCTCCCTGATTTTAATGCAATGTAACAAAGCGTTCTGCCCCCTCCCCCCTTGTAACGTAACAAATCTTGATTTTGGTAATTAACATTAAATTTATTGTTGATGAAACCTCCTCTCCCATATAACACTGCGTAAGAAATCGTCAGAATCCTCCCCCTACCTGACGTGTTACGTTATATGTGAATGGCCTCTTAGCTTCAATTTCGATGGTACTTCTATTGCACCAATTTTGTTTTATTAAGGTTCCATCTTGGGTACAGCCAACTGCCCAGCGGTATCATGCGGCGGCCAAAACTAACTTAACTTCAAAAATGATTAAAAATAGTCAAAACAAGACACTTCTTTGAAAGCTAGATAAGTATAAATTTTAATTTTTTTTCAGCAATTGGAAATTGGTTTTTTTGTTTGCTTATGTGAAGAGCTTGTGGTAGTTATTGTTGATTGCTTGTTGGCAAAAAAGTGAAAAACATATTGATGCCATATGACCTGGAGTAAAGAATCACCTTTTATCGTTATAAAGTCATATATTTCGAAACTTTTTTGTATGCAGTTTTATTTATTTTGGAAAATTTAATGAGTGCTTCAAAGTAAAAATCAATAAAATCCGATTTAAAATAAACGAGTTGTGACTATTTGAAAAATCAAAGTGCCATACAGCAACGCTGGACACTAAGTAGAAATAATTTCTGGGTGCCATATGGCACCTCAGGGCATTACCTAATACGAAAGTTATTGTTTCTTTATGTGCCGTAAGGCACATCTGGGCACTAGCCAACAAGACACTGTGTATTTAAGTTGGTGCTATCTCGTTCCATAAAACAATTTAAATAGTTTAAAATCTAAAGAGGCATTCGAATTCTTTATGGCATTTTCTAACAAGAGTTGCAATCAAACATACTACTATTTTTCTCCTTAATTAGGTTGTAATCTGGATTTTTTTTTTTTTTTTTTTTTGTGATTTGTTATTGCTAAACAATATTTAATTTAATTGTTTGAAGTACATACAATAATCAGTAGAATTTCTTGTTATGTATATCCAGCGGTGCCATCTGGCACTCAGTCATTAAGCCCTTCCTGACTTAGTAAAAAAAAATTTATAAGCACAGTTTAAGTTTAGGAGACTAACTCCAGCAAATTTCAACATCCTATCTACTGTGGTTCTCGTTGGGCTTTAATGGGCTAAGAGCGACTACGCATGCAAAGAAGAGATATTTGAGCATACTCTTATGGTAGCATAGCGTCCTTCTTGTGCTCAAATAATAATGTATGTGTAAATCAGCACTGATTTGGGCATTGATTACTATTTTTTCGTAAGCTGGCACCATTGTTTAATTCTGTCAAACCGTCTGAAGCACTGCGATTGTTTTTTATTTCGCAACTTTTATTTAAATATCTACACTTTTGGATATTCTTGAAACATGTAAGTTGTTTCTTTTAATAAGGAACAAAGTTTTATATTGTCATATTTCAGTGGTAATGTTAGACGTTATGAAGTAAGGGAGATGAAGCCTCGACCGGTGTTTACGGCATAAAGGCCTAATTTACAAATTGTATACTAAACTTGTTACACAAGGCAACAAAAATAAAATTTGTTGAAGCTTTAGGGGCTTAATGTTACATGTCCGACTGTTGTTGTTTTTTTATATTTTTTTGCCCAGATAGGGCTTTGAAAATTAGTCACATCAACAACAACCTCTGAGCGCATCTACTTTCGGAGATATAGCCATCGGAAGATCGGGATATATCTTTTATAAAAATCGGTATAAGTTGGAAACCCCTGGATGGATTTCAAAAATATTGGTGTCATATGAAAGGTATTTTATCAGGCTATATAATTGTCTGTTTTAGCATTGTTGTTGTTTAAAGTTCCAAATTTGAAGAAAATTGATATGGTCCATTTTTGTTTTTTTCTATAAAAATTTATTAATAATGCAATTTCTGATACATAATGCATATCAAATGAAAGGAAATAAATTAGGCTTTCTAATTTAGTTATTAAAATTATAGGTTGATAACACATTTTTTGGGAAAAATAAAGGTTTTTTGCAAAAAAAAATCGGGTGAATTTTTGAAAAATTGTCATATCTCGAAAACCATCACTCAAATTGAAAAACTTAGTACAGCAATTATATAGCCCGGTAAAATACCTTTCATATGACACCAATATTTTTAAAATCCATCCAGGAGCTCCCAACTTATACCGATTTTTATAAAAGATATATCCCGACCTTCCGATGGCTATATCTCCGAAAGTAGATCCGCTCAGAGGTTGTTGTTGTTGTTATTGTAATTAATTCCCAGAGCCCTATTTGGGCAAAAAAAATTAAAAAAAACAACAACAGTCGGACATGTAAAATTGTTCCGCTTTAGGATATCGAGCATATAAAAGAATTCATTTTGACACAAATCGGATATTAAAAGCAAATAAATTACGTATCTTTCTTATTTCAACAAGACTATGAATTTATAATGCAAATGTTGGATATTACAAACGTTTAAAAAAGTCAATTACAATTTTACTTAGATCGTTAAATCTTAAAAACTCGACCTCAAAACTTTTGTATGCAAATTAAATAGCCAATTTTTAAATGGGACTGGCTATTTGGGGGGACGATCGTACGCGAAAGCTCAAGTAGCGTACGCGAAAAAAGGTTTCGGAAAACTTGCGTACGCGAAATACTGTGAAGTTCTTTCCCCCGTGGAGCTTGTTTACGCATGATTAAGCGCACGCTAAAAAATCTTCCGTACGCTGCGCGCAATTTGGCTAGCAAACTATGTGTTGGATATGATATAGGCTTATCCGCGGCCGAAGGCCGCCGCGAAGCCGGTGTTCGATTTTTATGAAATTTAAATCCTGAGTTGCGGCCACAGGCCGCCCACTTACCCCTATATTTCGAATTTCGCGCACGCTTAATTAATCATGCGAAGCCGCTCGCGTACGCAAGTTTTCCGCGTACGCTACTTGAGCTTTCGCGTACGCTTGTCCCCCCGAATAGACAGACTCTTTTTAAATACCTTTTATTTGTCGTCAATATTTTGTAAACCCAACCAGGAATTCTCAACCGTTGCATTTTTTATAAGAGAAATACCTCCTATATGAAGATCTGTCCCTATGCTCTAGTTCCAAATGTATAGTACATAGAATATATTTTACTTTAACATATTAATCGAAGAATGTTAAAATCTTAGCTGTTTCTAAACTCAGAAATTAGATCTTGTGGAGAGACCTTCATTACATTTTTGTTTTTTACCCTCGAAAAGCACTTATTTCTCAACAAAAATAAGAAAAAAAAGGTGATTATTACTGTTAAGAATCGTGGTCACAAGTCAAATTAAGCTGCTTTACTGACAGGTAAAAAATTACACACACAATAGTTATTGCTTACCTTTAATATATGAAAAGGTAAAATCTGTGGCAGCGCAAGAAATACAGTACTCTTCCTACCCATATTTTTTTTTATCCTTTCCATGACGGAGACATCTCTTCTTGCACAATTACTGCTTTCATTTACATAGAAACTATTGGTCAATTTAATTCAATTGTAGTTTACAATTATTTTCACACGATCCGGTCTGTTCCGTAACCCATACAATTTAATTGACTTCGTTTCGGTATCTTTCTGACGACGTTTTATTTTCAAAGTGAAACTGAAACGTTTTCAATTCAAAATATTTTACCTTTCAAATTGTAGAATTTATGGCTTTAGAAAGCTTTCAGCTAAAAAAAAATCCATAATTTTCTTAATGTACATACATTCAACGTTAACCAGAGATTCTTTATAATAAAAATAATGCTTGTTCATTACGCTAAACTTTATTAATTTTTTTAAACATTCCTGATTTGATGTAGTTCAAATATCAATTTGAAGTTGGCCAAATGAATTTTTCTGTCTTATGTATATCAATGCATTATTTCACAACTCTGCTCTTATCGTTGTTCGCAAGTCTACGAAAAAAAAAAATTCAATAAAAGTACTTAGTAACCTTTCACTTATAAAAGCTCCCAGCCTTATTAATCATTATCTCGGACCCCTGTTTCCAAATTAGTTTGAAATCGGCTTATGTGTGTTTTTTCATCTTTTGATAATTTTAATCTACTTATTTTATAAAATCAAAATTCTTATCACAGACACACCTTGCTTTTATAATCAGGTTTTAGCTTATGCATATGATCTAGCTGTAACCTCACTGTTACCATCCACTATATAAAAGTTGATAATAAATAAATAATAAATGTATAACTTTATTGTTTAAATAATTGCACAATGGTGATAGAATTGCACAAAAAAATAAAAAAAAAAAATTACTTTTGTAAATGCAAAACCCTGTCTCTTAGTTATATTATAAATGCAAACTGGTTTTTCTGGCACTATCAATTGAATCATTTAGTTCAACCAAAAACATTTAATCGTGTTTTGTATTCTTCATGAAATCATAGACAACTGAGAAATCCTTGTTGCCCAAACCGTGACTCTTTAGAGTGCGATAAATTTGATGTGCCATTGCACCTAATGGAATGGGAGTATTCGATGCTGTGGCTACACCAGAAGCCAAACCCAAATCCTTTGTAATCAAATCTGTAGAAAATCCTCCGCTATATCCTCTATTAGCTGGTGCAGTTGGTGTTATACCGGGCACTGGATTATAAACTTCTGAAGCCCAACAACGACCAGTCGATGAGTTGATAATCTCGGCAAAAGTACGTGGATTTAAGCCTAAACGTATAGCCAAATTCATAGCTTCGGACACACCGATCATAGAAATGCCCAACATCATGTTATTGCATATTTTAGCAGCTTGTCCCATGCCATAGTCACCACAGTGTGTTATACGTTTACCCATGCACTCGAGAACGCCCTTAACAGCAGTATACTCAGCTTCAGTGCCACCTACCATAAACGTCAAAGTTGCCTGCTCTGCCCCAGGTACACCACCCGATACAGGTGCGTCAATAAAACTGGCGCCTTTAGAGCTGATCATCTTTTGCAGTTGCTTTACAAGATTTGGATCGATAGTGGAGGAATCAATAAAGATGGTATCTTTATTGACACCATTTCTGGTCATCTGATGGTACGATTCTGATACGATATCATTGTTTGGCAACATGGTGATGACAAAATCTGAATTCTGTGCCAATTCAGCGGTATCCGTGTAGACGGTAGCACCTTTGCCTTCCAAATTATCACATGCTGGTTTCGAGATATCGTAAACATGCAACTTGTGTCCGTTATTCATCAAATTGGTAGCCATATGACCTCCCATATTGCCTAAGCCAACGAAACCAATATTCTTGGAGGTCGATTGGGAAGACATACAACGAACCAAAGCTTGTTGTATGAACTTTCCATTTTGCGCTGTACAAATGATGCGTAGAGCCATTATATTGAAATAAATTTTTTCTTAATAAAAATTTAAATTATGTAATACAAATAGAATTGACACTGCTGCACGCGACCACACCACAAACGAAACGATCTTGCAAAGTGGATACGTATGTTCTACGATTTTACTTTCCCACAGCAGCTGTCAATTGATTTGCAAAAATTCTTGCTGTAGTATAAGTACATGAGCATAATAAGTAACATTAACCTCTTCAGATCCACACAGGTAGTAAATTTAAAAATAATGGAATAATTTAATGGAAACGCTTTGACTTCTGTTAGCAAGTGTGAGTGAATCATTTTTTTGAAGAGGAAAAAGTGAAAACTTCAAAAATATTAAACTCACAAGATTCTCGTCTTTGGTGACCCTTAATGAAATTTTTCGCAGAATTTTTTTGTAAAACACTTTTAACTCTGATTTTTTAAAACGAACCATAAAAACAGAATTTCATGGTGACCTTGGAACAACAAATTTGATCCAAAATGAAGATTTAGAGTTTTACAGTAGGGTGAAATTTTGAAAAAAACGTTTGAGGGTATTTTAGCTAAAAACAATATATCGTTGATTTAAGATCAATTTTTACTTTTTTCTATATACCATGATTCAAGATTAATCGTGAGAACGGTTTTCACAGTGAATTAAATTAAAGAAACGTTTAAGTGATAACATCGATTATTTATGATGATTTGTGCTTCTAGAAGCGATTGAAATTCACGATATAATTTTAAAAAATAATAAAAAAACATTTAGAGTATTCCTTCAAATATGTAAATGCCACGAAAACCTCGTAACCTCGTAATAGTTGTCAAAATCAATACAAATTCTGGCACTTTAACGAATTTACGACGTTTTCGAGGCATTCGCACGTTTGAAGGAATACCCTAATTAATTTATAAAAAAAAAAAAAAAAAATTTAGAAATGACAGTGCGATTCGAACCCAAGGCTCTTCATGTTTAAAGTCAGCTTGACGCTTTGCTGTGTGTAGCGGTTTTCTCTGGCAAAGTTTAAATATGAGCAAACCCTTGAACCTAAAATATATATATACTTAAATAATAAAGTAAAAAAATAAAAGAGCACTTTTTGTATCAACTAATGTTGGTTCACTTTAATTTTTCAAAATGTCATTTCCAACTCGTTTGCTGTCTTTATTTCAAATAATGTTACGTTGCAAACATTAAAAGAATTTCTAATTTAAATCGCTTCACATTTACAAATTTCGCTGTAAAAATCATTAACTTACACACAAATTTCGTATTTTGCTGATATTAGTTTATCTATGGTATAAATGTACCCAAGCGATGTAAGAAGGTTAAAAAGTAGAAGATCGAAAGTCTCTACACTTAAAAAGACACTTAAATAACGCGCTATCACTTAAACAACAATATGCGCACATACAAAGGAGGGGAATTCAGTTTTACTATCTTTATTGTTCGCCAAATATGAGGAGTTGCCATACAAAAAATATTAGTAATAATTTTCAATGTACTCGTATGTGTAGGTATGTATTCCAATATCTGCCTCACTTGTCTGTCAACTTTAGCCAACAAAAAGATTAAGCATTTTTTGTGTGTAAATTGGCACTATGGGTATTTAGATTTGGATTACTTATGAAAATAATTAATTGTTGTTGACTACTAGAAAACATTCTCGACAAACTTGAATCCGTTAAAACTCGTAAAATAGAAGAGATAAAGGGGTCAAAGTTCAGAAGTTTCATAGCGCTATATCTCGCAAACTAGGAGAGCTAGAAGAGTGAAAGTTGGCATGTTATTAGCCTATAATCTTACGAAAAATTTGGTATTTGGAAATATTTGGTACAGATATGAGCGGAGAAAAAATTACAAATTTAAACTGTTAAAAGTTGACAAGTTTTAGATCGCAAACTAAAAGAGCTGGAGGGGTGGCATATGATTAGCATACAATTTAATTTAGCGTTATAACCCCTAACAAGGAAGAACTATGCAGGTCAAAGTTCACAAGTTTAATTTATTTTTGGGTGTTATTTCGTTTTTGTTTTTTTTGCCGTTATTTCCTAACGCCTCTAAACTCTACGACTTCAAATTGACTTTAAGTGGCACAGCCCAATTGAAAACAAAAAGGTCATATTATCGTTCCTTAGTGTTAACCCTATCTCCATACCGAATTTGATCAAAATCGATGTAGCGGTTCAGCTGTGAGAGCGTATTTTCCATTTAAGGGCGTGCACTCTTTCACATAAAACTACTTAAATCGGTTCATTAAATCGACTGAAAAAGGGAATCAAAGTTTTCTGCTTAAGTATTAATATTATATAGATAAGTTTGATTGCATCATTCTTTTTATAATTTCCTTTGACGAAGGACATTTCGTCGGGTTAAAACTACAACTAGATATGTGTAGTTAAATATCAAAACTGCCTAAGTCCCTCTCTGATATGTGGGCAAAATAAAATAAATTAAAAACAATTCAATGAAATTTATTCTATTTTGCTTAAAAATCTGAGAGGGACTTGGGCAGTTTTGATATTTAACGACACATATCTACATTTTTCATGTTTTGAGAAAAAATCATTTTAAGTTTTTTTGAAATTCATTTTTTGTATAGGATTTTGAAGTTTTCTGCTTTTTATTTTTGATATAAAATGGATGTGGACTAAATTTCAAAAAACCAACTAGACTGGGGCGTTAAGCCGTTCTTTCTTCACATTTCTGTATACTTAACTCAAAACATCAAAAAATGAAGATGTCTAGTTGTAGTTCTACCGACGATTTAACATGGTTAATTGCACAGGTTTACAAAAAAAAATGTCATGGCGTTTTGACCAGACTATGTGTTTCCTTGGGACTTTGACGTCCTGAAACCGAATCCCGGGTCCGTTTTTTTCCAGAACGTCTGAGAAAAAAGATCTCAAGGTCATATGGAGGTCAAAATGGGGTTCATATGTCATTTAGTGATAAATTCGCTAAAATTCTGAAACTAATTTTTAGTCATTGAGCTCTTAGGTCTTAAAAAGAATATGTGATCAAAAGGGGTATCTCGGACCTAATTTCGAAGATATAGCCATCGGAAGATCAGAATATACTATGTATATCTTCTATGAAAACCGCTATAAGTTGGGAACCTCTGGACGGATTTGGAAAATATTGGTGTCATATGGAAGGTATTTTGTTGTTGTTGTTATTGTTGTTTTTGTTCTTGTTGCTGTTGGTAATGTTGATTTATTTGTTGTTGTAATTGAAAAATTTCACAAAATTTCAAAAAAGCTCATATCTCGAAAACTATGAATCTAATGAAAATATGCTCGAAACATTTTTATAGGCTGTCAAAATACCTTTTATATGATACCAATATTTTACAAATCCATCCAGGGGTTCCCAACTTATAGCGGTTTTCATTGAAGATATATTCTGATCTTCCGATGGCTATATATCCGAAACTAGGTCCGAGATACCCTTTTTGATCACATATTCTTTTAAAGGACTAAGAAAGGTCTAAGCGTTATATTCTAACGAATATTTCACACATACAAAATCAGGTGTCGAATCAACCCATCCGTGAACGTACAATTCGTGACGTAAGATCATGTGTTTCACATGTATTTCGCATTACTAAATACATAATTTTACGTCACGAATTGTACGTTCACGGATGCGGCGATTCAGCCCCTGGTTAAAATGAATGTTTGTTGTTTTCGAAACGAAAATTAAAAGGATTGTCAATTTTGCTATTCAATTTGGAAAATATTCTTAACAATTTAAAAAAAAAAAAAAAAATTTCATTTTCAGAAAATGGATAGCACAAAAACATATTTCAACAAACTCCCTATCAAAAATGACCTTAATGATGAAAAAGATAATCATATACTCATACAAACGCAGTGGCTTGATAAGAATATCATAATTTTCATTCATGAGTTAACAACAAGCAAAAGTTTTAAAGGTGAACTTACTACAGACGAACTACAGGAATCAGCAAAAGAACTAGAAATTCCATATGAAGAATTTTATAGTGATTGTCGAAAAGCATTAACGGCAAACCACGGTCTGGAATCATTTATATATGAATTCGATAGAGATGACAAGAAATTATTGCTTAATAAAAAGGCAACGTTTACCATACAATATTTAGATATACAACTTCAGGAAAATAACAAAAGTATAAGTAAAATGTTGGATGCAGCTATTGACATTATAAATGCACAAACTGTACACAGTGTGGAAACGGTTGAAATAAATGAAAAGTTACAACAAAGTTATAATGACACTGTCGATGCCTTCGAAAGGTGCATAGAAGAAAAGAATAATTTAGAAAGTAAACTTTTGAAAAAATTTACACTTTTACTTAATAGCAAAAAGAATAAAATCGCCGAACTGCAAGAAATTTTAGTAGAAAAGGGATACAACCTGGAGAATAATGATACAAATCAAGAACATAATAAAGAAGAAGATTATACTATGGTTGAATTAGGAACTGAACCTAGTACAAGTGCCGTAGCTAAAAAGAGAACGCAACAAAGAAAAAATAAATTAATGACCATTGAAAGTGATGAGGATGATGATGATTATCTTGCAGCCACACAAGAGATGACACCACCGAGAGGAAGTGTAAACGATGACAGCAATTAAATTTCTCAGCTGGACAGTTTCAAACAATTACAGAAAAATAAATTATTGTGGACATATGAAGTGCACGTAAATATAATATATTATTTTTTTGTATATAATTATTACATACATTATACAATAAGTTTATAATGGTTTGCCAAATGTTACTAGATGAACATAATTAAATATAAGGTTATTATTTTGCCTTTTATAAATAAAATACGTATTACAAAATCATCACTTAATACGAAATTATAATTGTTAACTTTATAAACATTAGTTTTGGTTGATTGCATGCCAACTTTGGAATTTTCAAATTATTACAAATATGTGATAATATTTTTATTTTTTAATTGAATTACTTATATACAAATTGAAGCAACCAAATCTGTTAAGATACATGATTTTTACCAATATCAATATTTTCTTTTAAAAAAAGCTTAAATTTAACAAAAAAAAAAATAATTTTAACAATAATTGGCATAAAAAATAACAAATTTAAATGGGATAGCAAATAAAGCATATTTTAAATAAAGTTAAATCAAAGTTAGCTAGCATTATATTTCCACTTTGTATTATGAGCCGATAAGAATAATTTGTAAACTTAATTTAATTAAAAGGATTTCATATTTGTTTTAATCAGTGATAAACTTGGATATTTTTAAACTTTATCGACCACACGCATAGTACGTGTAGAATTTTTTTTAGGTTTTATAAGGTTTTTTTTTTTTTAATTGATACGTTAGACAAAACAGAGATTTGGATTTATGTATATAATTTTATTATTTCGCAAGTAATGTAAGATAAAACCTTGCATAAACTTTCCCCTTCTATTATTTTCATAGCTATGGAAATTAAATTTTCTTCTGTTTAGTTTAGTATTTTTTGCATGCGGTGTATATAAGTAGACATAAAGTAATTTTATAATTAAAATACTTTTACAAAAGCTCAAAGTTTAAGTAAATCCTCTTCGTCTGGCTTTGGTTTTGTCGGTTTCCTTTGACTGTCACCTGTTGTTGTCACACTTGGAAGGTTTTCAGCAGCGGCTGCTCTTTCTTCAAGGAATTTATCAAATTCAGTGCTGGTTAAGGTCTCTTCAATGCCTTCAGCTTCTTTCTGTAAATCATTAGATAGAAAGCAAAGTATGTACAAGGCAATAATATTACTATTTTGTTAAATTTACTCAAATAACTCAATTTAAAATACTGTTTCAAATAAATATGCAAGCAACTAAATCATAAAGTCAAGAAAAGAATAAGTAAATTGTGATAAAAAAAAAAAAATTACCTCTAATTGATTTCTATTTTTTTACATTGTTTTAATTACTTGGCAATTACGTGTAATTAAGCCATAAAATGACAACAATTCTTGAATTTTAAAATGTTCATACATAAAAAAATTACTTACAGAATTCGATAACCACGCTTCCATTTCATCGAAATCACTATCTTTTGATGGCTGCTTTGGTTGTTAAATTTTGGAAATCAAGCAAGTTTTAAAGTAAAATAATTTAACAAAGTGGGACGGATTAACGAAGCCAAAATAAATATAAAAAAAAAAACAAACAAGATATTCAATTAAATTCAAAAAGAAAAAAAAAATTAAATAATACAATCAATATGCATTCATTGAAGAAAAAAAATGTAGAAGGAAATAAATCGAAAAAATTTTCATTAATAAATTGTTTTTAAAAAATGCATACTCACTTTACTTACCACCGGCGGTTCACCGGTGCGCTTAAATGGTGAAGCTATGCTACCAGCAGTGGCATCAACAGAAGGAATGTCTTTGAGCAAATCAGTTTTACTGAAAAATAAATTTTATTATACATAATTATTAAAAGGAAAAAAACTTTCAGAGTTTAAAATATGAATCTATTTTGTATGATAGTTCAAAAACGACAAACAACAATGTTCTCTTGATGCTTGAGGCAAAAAGCAGAAGATATAAAACATAACGGGTCGTGCAAAAATTAAGTTTGCATGTATTCTCCTTTAACTCCTAGGAGGAGCATAGGGCCAATTGGCAAAAATTAAGTAAAGAGTCATAATTTTCTCACCCTTCCTTTCAAAAAGAGTAAAAAATTATATGAAAAAATCTTACATCTTATAGTTCGGAAATGTTCGGGTTAATTATTTGCTACCAAACAAGCAAACCAAACCACTTCTAAGATAATCTTCGGATATGTAGGTAGCGTTTGGTGCAATAACCCAAAACATAGAAATTTGACATATTTTTTTTTTTTTTTAGACCATGTCGCATATGATTACAAAACATGGTGTATCGAAAAGAGGACAGAAATTAAAAAAAAAGACTTATGTCAGAACTAAAGAGCTTCATCGTGGAAACTATCAATCGGATAAGAAAGAAGTGAATCGGGAAAATGTTAAAGATAATTAAAGGCAATAGCTGGTCACCGTGCACGATAATAGAGTTTTTTGGATGTGCTATGCTCCGGAAGAAAACATGGACACAAGCAGAAAAGGCATTGTGTAAAACTAGAATTTCACACCGTTATATATTTATGTATAAAATGCTTACTTGTTGCCATCTGATCTTGACTGAGCCAACATATCAAATTCATCTGCATCTTTGACAGTGGGTTGTGTTTGCGGTGATTTGATACCTATAATTTATGAAAACAAAATTGAGAAATTGTTTTTGGCTTTTTTTTTAAATAATGTTCAAACGCACCAATTTGTTGAAATGAATTCTGCATTTTATCAGTTCTTTCAAGCAAATCGATAAGTCTTGTATCCACTGGTGGTGGTGATGTTGTAGTAGCACTTGCAGCGTCTACTGAGCCAGGTACTCCAATTGCAGCACCTAATATAGCCGAAGGTGATGTTGCACTACTACTACCGCGATTTTTTTCATAGCGCTGATGTCGTAAAAATAAGTTATTTAACTCATCATTAAGACGCAATAATTCAGCGGTTAATTCATCATCATTGATACGCCCAATAAGATCAACTATACGGCTCTGCATGTCTCTGCAAGATAGCAATATTATTAGATTTTCGAAAATTAAATCAATTTGGTTAGCCAAACTTTATAGGCCAGGCGATACGAACTTTTTAGAAAAAGTTTAAAAATATTTTCAAAGTGGCTGACCCCTTAGATAAAAGTGAAACTTACTTGCATGTTGTAGTCAACTCCGTTAGCAAAGTATAGTCCTCTGCATCCTCTTGACCTGGTTTTAATTCGTTAAGCATTTCGCTTAGTATGGACATACTGAAGCCGACCACTTCCAATTCAGATTGTAGTTTCGTTGCTTGTTCTGCTGTCAAAGTGACGGGACCATTGTTCTACGTTACATAAAATTATATTTTTATTAAATCTGTTATGAACTTTAGAAAGCAAAAAAAAAACCTACATATGCTGCAGCCGGAATAACATGTTGAGGTGAAGCTACTGGTGGATGGGCAACAACTTGTGGCTGCACTTCAGGCACACTCTGTGTACGGCAAATATATTTATATTTATATTTTATAACATTTTTTATTTATTTTGTTGGCTTACCCGCTGTGGTGTAAAAATTGGAGCCATAGTTTCCAGATCGGTTTGAGGAAACTCAATGCCTTTATTTTTAAGCTCCATGTACATTTGTGTAACACCATTAAGATCAGGCTGATTTTTAAATGCATCGGCCCAAATTTGTATTAAACTCAATACTTTTTCTTGCATTATAGCTGGTGGCTCATTTTTGGGTCCAATCAATTTAACTAACTCTTGAATGAACTCTTTATTGGCAACTAACACGTGAAAGGCTTTACCACAATTCTTAACGCAAGTTTCTAAAACCGTCAAAGTGTACATAATGACTTGATTATTTTTGCCAGCATTTTGTGTAAGACGCTTTCGTATAGCTTTCATAGCATCGCGTGCTGTATCGGAAGACTCATTTATCATGTCACATATTTCCATGTTAAGTGCCCAATCTTCTGAAGATAATGTACCATCAGTAGCTTTCTCTGGAAGATGAAAAATTAAATGCATTTAAGTAATACGATAGAAGCATAAAAGAAAGTTGATTCCTTTTACAACAAGTACAATTTAAAAGATAATGGTTTAATGGTGGTGAAACTTGTAAAGTTTTAGATCTACTTTTGATTTTCAAATTGCTATAACTCATGAACGGTTACTTTTCTGTGGAGAATCACCTACTCTACAAATAATTTTTAATAAATGTATTGGGTGTACAACTTTGCTTCCGCCGTTTTCCGATAGGTGGCTGTACCGGCTGAGGCTGGTTGAAATACATAGATGATAATGCCTTTAAAGTGAGTGTGGACAGTGCCTAACGAATTGTCATCGCTGTTTCAGTGACAGTTGTTCTTGTTTTTGTATTATTCACGCTCGAAAATGTCCGTTTATGTGCCCAATTCTCGTCATTTGCGGGAAGTTTTACTTTTCTGTTACAATTCGAAAAAAAATGCAGCTGAAGCGCATCGAATGCTCTCAGAAACTTACGGTGATGCTGCTCTGAGTGAAAGAACGTGTCGGGAGTGGTTTCAACGTTTTAAAAATGGTGATTTCGATGTCGAAGAAAAACATGGTGGTGGAAGACAAAAAATGGTGATTTGGTGGGATCAGCTCGGTGTGATTTACTACGAGCTCTTAAAACCGGGTGAAACCATCACTGGAGATCGCTACCGAACGCAACTGATGCGCCTTAGTCGCGCGCTAAAAGAAAAGCGGCCACAATATCAAGAGCGACATGACAAAGTCATCCTCCAACACGACAATGCTCGGCCTCACGTCGCAAAAGTGGTCAAAAAGTAGCTGGAAACGCTGAAATGGGAAGTCTTGCCCCACCCGCCGTATTCCCCAGATGTCGCCCCTTCTGACTTCCACCTATTCCGTTCGATGGCACACGGCCTGGCAGATCAACATTTTCAATCCTTCGAAGAATTGGAAAAATGGATTGCTTCATGGATAGCGTCAAAAGAGGACTCCTTTTTTCGAGCCGGGATCCGAAAATTGCCGGAAAGATGGGAGAAAGTTGTCGCTAGCGACGGACAATACTTTGAGTAATACATCTGTAAGCACTTTTTCGCAATAAACCTTTTAATTTTGGAAAAAAACGGCGGATGCAAAGTTGTACACCCAATAAAAAAAAATCTACCGTTTAAAAATTGTTCCATTCCGAGTCTTTCACTACATTTACATCGAAATTTTTTTATATATTATATTGGGGGTTATCGTGAATCACTATTCCCGGGGAATTTTTCTCAAATTGCAAAAGAGAATGCAGTCTGAGAAAAATTCCCCCGGGAATATTGATTCACGATAACCCCCATTATATTTTTTAATATATTAATTGGTTTGAAAAAAACCGAAAAAAAATATTGTTTCGTGGTTTGAGTTGTTTCTCAATTAAGGAAATATCATACTTCAGTGACACTATCAAAATTTTAAAATAAATCAATATGTATGCCATGACGACCATAATTAAAAATAAAATTTATTGTAAAACAGGGTACATAATTCTTAGAAGTCTTAGCTATCGAAAGAAAATAAAAATACTATTAATACAGTAAAGTTGTCAAAAAATGTATGAAGACATAGAAATAATTGCGCACTGCAATTTTTTTTGCTTAATGTTTTTAGGACCACTATAGAAGCTTAACGTCAAAAAGGTGACTTCCCGACCCTTGCGCATTAGCCGCCATCTTGAAATATGTTTGATTCCATTTCTCTTTTCCTCTTGGTCGGACAGAAAAAATTTTAACAAAAATTACGGGCAATAAAATTCTACGTTTTTTTTTATCTCGGGCATGATATCCATAAGTTGATATTTTGAACGGTAGAGGCCACCAAAGTTACAAAAAAACATTTTTTCCATTTGCACCCACTGGGTGTTAATTTTTCAAAAAGTTGTGATAACATAATTTGTAGCTCTTGCAAAAACAAGCAAAATAATTTTTAAATGAAGTCATTATCTCAATTGGTTCTCGAGTTATAGTACAGTAACAATGTCCTAAAATGTACGTAAAAATGTAAAAAGACCTAGAAAAAATTGCGCACTGCATTTTTTTTTTTTTTTTGCCTAATGTTTTTAGGACCACTATAGAGGCCTAAAACCAAAAAGGTGACCTCCCCCCCTGCGCTTCAGCTGCCATCTTGAAATATTTTTCATTCGATTATTCTCGTTTTCTATTGGTCGCACAGAAAAAAATTTTGAACAAAAATTACGGGCAATAAGTTGATATTCCGAGCGGTAGAGGCTGCCAAAGTTACAAAAAATAGGTTTTTTTCCATTTTTTCAAAATGTTGGGACTGTAAAATTTTTAGCGCTTGTAAAAACAAGCAAAATAATTTTTAAATAAAATGATTATCTCAATCGGTTCTCGAGTTATTACAAGTTAAAAATAAAATGCGTGTAAAACATTTATTGTTTGTTTTTATTTGAACATTGATCACATAATACTTAATTACTCGAGAACCAATTGAGATAATCACTTCATTTAAACACTATTTTGCTTGTTTTTGCAAGCGCTACAAATTATGTTATCACAACTTTTTGAAAAATCAACACCCAGTAGGTGTAAATGGAAAAAACTGATTTTTTGTAACTTTGGCCGCCTCTACCGCTCAAAATATCAACTTATGGGTATCGCGTCCGAGTTTAAAAAAACGTAGAATTTTATTGCCCGTAATTTTTGTTCAAAATTGTTTCTGCCCGACCAACAGGAAACGAGATAAATTGAAATACGCAAGGGTGCGGAGGTCACCTTTTTGACGTTAAGCTTTTTTAGTGGTTCTAAAAACATTAAGCAAAAAAAATTGCATTCTAGGTCATCGTACAATTTGACTGTACTATATTTTAATATTTTTTATTGATTTTTTTGATTGTTTTTTTTAAGTATAAATTTAAATATCATATAATAAAAAACCGTTTGGATTCTAAGCATACGAGTAGCTATTTTCAGTGTATGTAAATGAACTTTTGGACTACATTGCATATAAAATAATAAATTGTATATATACGTATTTTATTATATGTATATTCCTATGTACACAATCTTTCAATATTTTTTTATAAGTTGATTTTCGTTATCAATCTATATCAATAACGTAAATATTTATCGATGCAACAAAAGGTCATAAAATAATGGGTGCTATTAATGATTCTGTTTCACGACTATTCTATATTTTTTTTGTGTGGAAAATTTTAATCTCTTTGGTTTTTATTGGAAAATTGTCCTATCTGCTAAGAATTAACATATTATGATTTCCATATTGTTTAAATTTTTGGAAATAATATGAATACCAGGGGTCATCACATGATGTCTTGTTGGAGTTTTAAGACATTTCATTTCAAAATACGATATATCTCATACCTACAGTTAATTTATTAATACTCCAGTTTAGTGCCGCATGAAAATGTCTTGGCAGTACTTGGATATGAAAGAGAAAAAAAAAAAACAAATACTGCGCAGACCTGTCTTGTTTGATTTCCTTCAGTTCAGTCAAGTGCATATACTTTAGTTGTAGTATAAACTACAAAATGCTACTTTGGTAACAAAAGTAGTTTTTCGCTTTCTTCTTGTGCCTATCTTAGGTTTACGTCTCCCGCGAAAGTGTATAAAAGCTCTTACACACAATCCTGGGTTACCAATGCGTTGAAACTTTCAAGTGCTACCATATCATACATTATACAGCAGTTTTTTTTAGTCGCACATTTTACACTGAAGTATTTGTTTATATAAAATGCAGTACACTGAAGTATTTGTTGGAATCAGTTTTTTTTCTTGGCACTGATAGAACAAGACAGTGTACTTAAGTCTTAAAGTTAAATCAGTGTGCAGTGAAGATTTGAATCTTGAATTGATGGTAAGTTGATTTCAATGTGAAAAAAGAAAGATATAAATTATTTTAAAGCTCTTACAGAATTGAAACAAATCTCATTATGGAAAACATAATGGAGAGACAGAAAAACTAAGTCAAAATAGTGCGAAGGCGATCAACTTCTTCAAAGTTAAAGGTAAAGAGTCATGATTTTATTTCCTTCAGAAAAAATTGTTGATTCCGAAGATTTCTTATGGATTCAGGAAGGCAATTATAAAGTCTGGGAGATGTGCACAAATAATAATGAAAAAATAATGTGAGGCGTGACTTGGTAATGAGGCAAGATTGCGATTATTGTTTCTCAATGTGTGATTCCGAGTAGATTCTATTTACAAGAAATCCGCTTTTGATAAAAAACACTTTTAATACTTTAAAAAATACAAATGTTTCAAAGGAAGTATTTTTAAAGTTCTAAACAATGGAAAGATGTCTTGTGCAGGCCCCTAATGTATACTTTAATTTCGTAAATTTTTGGACCGGCATTACGTAGCGACTTTACCTTTTTCTTTTCTGGAAACATTTTTAAAGAAATTTTAAAAACGTAATGAAGTCGTTAAATCAAAGTTTCTATAACTTCCCTACAACATTAAATCTGATTAAATAATAAAAACACCTTATTCTTCAAACGGTCACCATATAAAGCAGGAAATCCCTCATTGGATTATACTTTTTGGTGCTATTTTAAATGTTTTCTAAATAAAAAGTCAGTAAATGCTTATCTACATTTACATACACGTCAATATCAAGATGAATTTTTATTTTGCATGCGATATTTTTTAGTTTAGTAAAATAATCAGCCCAATTGTTCAAAAACTGTGACAACAATAGTGACTTGGTTTTAGTATTGGCAAAGTAATCTAATCTGGTTCCTTTATATTATATTTCAAAAGTATTTAGTACCTACATACGTATCTAAAGTAAAACAACAAAAACATCGTCAAGTCATTCGTAAGCCGCAACAATACGAGAACAAATCAAGCAATTTTATAGCGATGACTAATCAATGACGAAAGTAGTAAACAAAAACTTTAATGTCTTTATTTTATGGCGCTGATGCAACCGGTTTAGAGAAATACTACATATATTTATGTAATATATGTATGTATGTACTTAATGGGAGTGCAAAGTTGTACATATTACAAATCTTAAAATATGGATATTTAAAAACTGCGATTCGGAAGAATTTAAAGAAATTCCGCCAAACACGGTCATTGACTTCAATTGCAGTAATCTAATCAAAATTTTCAGATTTTGTTCCCTGACAATCATTTTTAAGATTTCTTGTCTACATTGGAGGTTCCATTTCAATGCATGATCGAAGGCTTGGAACATAGTTTAATGGTAATCCGGCATTGAAAACGTTTTTGTGCCAAAAAATTATCAAAATTAAATTGGATTTGCCTAAAAAGTAATTGTAATTCGATTTCGATTCGAACTATATCAATCAGCCATATCATCTAACTCGATTTTGATTACTTAAATTTTCGATTTCGATTGGATATTAAAATATATGATGCCAAATCTATAGTGATAAGCAGTCCAAACCAAGACCAAGATCAAGACCACAGCAGTCTTGGTCTTGATCTTGGACATTGAGTCTTGGTCTTGGTTTTGATATTGAGTCTTGGTCTTGGGCATTAAGTCTTGGTCTCGATCTCGATCTTGGTCTTGGTCTTGGTCTCGGCCTGAAAAGATTGTTGAGTATTCAGAATTTCCAAACCTTATTTTTACAAAGCAGTTAGGTTTTTAAGATGCCAAGTTTCAAATTTAGAGATAATTTAATACTTGAAAGAGGCGTCACGCACCTATTAACTATAAACTACAAATACTGAAGAACGGTCTTGGTCTTGCTGATCATCGTGACCAAGACCATAGCCGCCTTGGTCTTGAAATTATACAAGCGTATTGGTCTTGAAAAATTACCAAGGACAAGAGCAAGACTAATTTTGCTCAGCACTAAAAATCTCGATTAGATTTGGTTCTATAGTTTATACAGATCTATATCTACGAGCACTGAATCATTTTCTGAACATTGGCTTCATATTTGTAAATTACGCAGCTGAAAATTTTTACATTTAATGTTATTTTTAGAAAGTGTTAAAAAGGTATTAATAAGTTATTCTAAAATGTTTGGCGTAACAACAAGCACTGATGAACCATTACAAATATTTTAAATTTAATCAATTAGTTATGCGATATTTCTGTGTTTCTTCACTCCCTCCAAACGTAGTAGAGTTAAACCACCTTTTCTGCTTTATTAATACTACACACAGTATGGAACAGACTTTGTTGAGATTTTTTAACAATTCATTTTTTTTTTCGCGCAAACAGCTTTATTAATGAAAATGATTTTCACTTTAAGTTCAATGCTTTATTGCGTCGATCATTCAATGCATCGAAAAATGTGTGACTGTTCCTATTATCCGCTGCCACAGTAAAGACTTTTTCTTTTTGTTGGAACACTGTATTTGTCTTTTTAATGATTTACATTATAACACTGCTTAACTATAGATCGGTAGAATTCTAAGTTATTTTTTCCGTGATTTAGGCACAATGATTCATAAAATGCAATTGTTTTATTTACTTATTTTGTAATGTTTTTGCGTTTTTGATATAAATAACTACATAAGTATGGGATTTTGAAGTTTTCTGCTTTTAATTCCTTCTACGAAATTGGATGGGGACTATATTTCAAAAATCCAACTACACTAAGGCATAGAACCGTTTTTTCTTTATGTTTCTGTATACTTGACTCAAAACATCCATAAATGTAGATGTCTAGTTGTAGTTTTAACCCGACGAATTAATATTGATTTGCATTAACGAAAAAGTACTTTGTACTTAATAGCAAAAAAAGTACTAAAAGTGTCCAAAAAGTACCAAAATTATTTAATAAATTTGTGGTTGAATTTTGACTACTAAAATCTTCAGCGTTCATATTTAGTTAACAATAGCTTGTTTTATACATTGACTTTTGAACCCATAACATTTTGTATCTATAAAGTTTAATCGCCTTTACGTTCATTAATAATTTCATTATGTTAAACATTTTTTTCGGGGTTTCGTTTGTATTTTTTTCTTTCGAGACATACTGCACAAGAATATTTTTTTGCTGGCCCAAAAAAGGAATAAAACACAGAAATGGTTGTGTTTAAGGGCTTTAATACTGGCCATTGTTTGGATATAACATATTTAGAGCCTTCTTGCTATAGTATTTTCATGAAAGTGTACGCATGATGTTGGGAAGCGGATAGAAGACATGTGTCTAGACTTGTGCGTAGAGTTGTTCGAAAATTTTAAGAATTAAAGTAGATAGACGAATGATTTCGAAATTTTTTATATTAACATGAGAGACATTTTCTTCATCCTTTGAAATTAAGATTACTTAAGTTTTACTCTAAGCTTAAGGATATAGTATAGGTTTAGATGTAGGAGCAAGCTTAAAGGCTTGTTTACTATTTTGTTGTTGACTCTACGATAGTAAGCGACTATATGATTCATACATAATGGTTTCACACAAAAGCTGGCTTGTTATCAGCGCAGTGATCTTTTGAGTTCGTTTAAAATGCGGTTGGAAACTATTTTAGTTAGTACTTTAGAGGATAAACTCAAGATCATGATTCATTTACATATTTTTACAAAGAAATTTTAATCGGGAAGGATACGATCCGTCAGGGAGCCTCTTTTCTTTCTAAATAAAAAATTGCTGCGCCATTAATATGGGATTAACGCTTAATGCTACGGTTGGGGTACTCTATTTAGCTTAAATCGTTGGATGACCAGGGTGCATTTCGAGAGAACACAGGCTAGATGTTTTTGGTGGTATTAAGAGACTTGATTTTACATATCAACCGCCCATACAATTTCTATATTTGAGGTAAATTCCTCCAATACCTATACTGAACTATAGCCGAAATGAGTATCCAAAGAGATGGGAGATTACGATCGAAATTGTAAAGCAGAAATCTGTTAGACTATGTATGTTTTACTTATTTTAATTTTGCTTAAGGTGCCAAAAATGTTACCCAAAATAAATTTTAAGAAAGAAAAAATAAAAAAACAGGTATTGATTTATAACATGAAGGAAAAGTATCTTCGATATTTAACACGTAGATGTTAGATTTAACAAAGTTAAAGTTTTTTTATATTTTCCAATCTCTACCCCTCAAACCCAGGTTTCAACACATTCAACGTAGTCTCGAATGAGAACCATAACGTCTGCGGCGCAACAAAAAGCAATTGGAAAATTTTCATTTTCTCTGTAAGTGGTGGACTGGTTGTTTGATGTGAGAGAAGTAGAAATAATTAAAAATTAATAAAAAATTAGGTTGTTTTCTTTTTGTTCTTTACCCACTACTACTTTGGATGCATGTAGTTCAATTGTATTTAATTAAATTACCTATTTTCTGTCCGACAGCGGTGGAAAAGGGATTTCCACCCAAACCACCCACATTGAAGAATGATGCCATTTTCCAATCTGTTACAAGAGTTTAGTTTTTTTTCTCAAAATATCAATAATTTTTCCAACTTTATTTCACTTTTACGAATTCACATTTATTATTGCACAATCTATGACATTTGCATAAAAAAACACTAAAAAAACAAGTACGATTTTCAGTTTGCAATTTCCAGCGACGAACAGCGACTTAACTCTTTCGCAGCGAATTCAACACAAAAAAAAAGATAAAAACGTCAAATTGTCAAATGACTTTTGTTTTTGTTGTGGAAAATTGTATTCGCCGTGTTTTGTTATTTCTGTTTAAGTGCTAACAACCTTTAAAAATAAAAGTTTTTTTTTCACAGTAGAAGTACGAATGACCAAGTTTACTGGTCCAGAATTTTATTACAACACGACAACACGATCGATTTGAAAAGACCCCGCAAACCACCTTACGACGCATTCGTAACTATTTCGTAACGTTTCGTCGTAATAATTATTTTTTTTTTAATTTTTCTTTCGACATTTCGTTACGATTTCTTAACTATTTCGTAAAAAATTTTTCATATCAATTTTTCTATCGACTTGTCGGAACAAAGTCGGAACTCTTCCGACATTTCGATACGAATTCGTAACTCTTTCGTTAAGATTTATCTAAACAATATTTAAACACTTTCTTTCTTTTTTCCATTTTGTTTGAAAAAATTTTTACGTCAATATTCAATCATGTGCTTATATATTACATAAATTGAACTGAAATAAAAAAAAAAATAGGAAGAACAAAAAAAAAAAATTCGTAACGAATTCGTAAAGACACGGCGTTATGAATTCGTAAAGAAACGGCGTAACGAATTCGTACCGACCGACACGTCGTAACGATTTCGTATAGACACGGCGTTACGAATTCGTAAAGAAAAATCGTTACAAAGTCGAGTCAACCCTCTCATACAAAATTCGTAAAGATTTCGTATCGAATTCGGTATCGAAATCGGAAAAGTTTGCCGACTCATCGTAACAATTTCGTTACGAAATCAGAACGTTTGGTTTGCTGGGAAGCTAGTTCAAGTACATACAAATGACGTATCATATGAAAGAAATGTAATAAAATAATGGGTTAATATGTTCTAGAAAAAATAGCGGAATTTTCGAAGAAACTAGTTCCAGTTTTTCGAGAAACTGTTATATCTCGAAAGACGTCTTTCAGATTGAAAATTTTGGTGCAACAGATTTGAAGCTTTGTTAAATGCCTCTCATACACTCAACAAACAATTTTATAACTTTTACAAAGAAAAGTTAATTTCCAAATGTTTTAATAACCGTTTTGTAACTGCCTGTTTCTACCGCAGAGGGGCTGTCCATAAGCTCCGTGACGTTCCTAGGGGGGGGGGAGGTTCAAGGAAACGTCGCACTTGGTGAATTTTATTTTTTTTTTATGTATAAAGCTACCGCCAAACAGGGGGGTTCATTTTAGTGAATTTTAGCGTCACGGTGTTTATGGACAGCCCCAGATTGATGAGGCAGTTTTTGGGTTAAGTTCTAAATCTGGGCGTTAATTACATGATTTACGTATCGAGTTAACTTAAACACATGGCAACTGAATCATAACTGTCACAATAGGTCAGTTGTTAAGTATACCGACTCATAACTCGGTAGTTATGAGTTCGATTCTCTGTAACATACAAGCTTTGTCTGATGATGCCTTAGAGTACTCTGGATCAACTTAAGTGTTCGATGAAACTTTTTTCTGCTCTAGTTTGCTCTATTCTATTCTGAGTTCGATGAGTCTGCTCTTAACTGCTCTAGATTTTTACGTCATGCTTTCAACTGACCATTTGACCATCTCACCATATGCTTTAAATAGTTTCAGAAACATGATGAATTTTCTTTTTAAGGGAATGGCACAGCACATTTTTCCAGATAACATTGTGTGTCCGGATGTTCTTTATACCTGCACCTTATCACATCGATGTACGTTGAATAGTTTCAGAGATATGATGAATTAATTTTTTGTGGGGCGTCGCACCGCCCACTTTTCTAACCCAGCCTTTTCCTATGTGTACTAATAAAGCTTCGATTTTTAGAGGCTCATAATG
Organism: Calliopum simillimum; assembly: GCA_951812925.1. Classification (NCBI taxonomy): domain Eukaryota; kingdom Metazoa; phylum Arthropoda; class Insecta; order Diptera; family Lauxaniidae; genus Calliopum; species Calliopum simillimum. The sequence goes on from OX638371.1 coordinate 96,518,431, forward strand.
GGTTAAGACCTTGCTGTCACTTAACTGAAGTTTTAGTCGTCGCAGTTGGTACTCCTATCTCTTTGTCAAGTTTTGTAGAAGGACGGAAGACGAAGAATTTTTTCCCAAAAAATTTCGACTTTGTTGCTGAGTAAAAAATAATTTAATTTCCGAAAACAATGGCAGCCAATGCTAACAAAGTTCCATTCCTACGCGCGATTGCCGTAAGTAAATTAAGTTGAGACTTTATGACTTTGTAGAGAACGTTTAATAATACCCTGTAGTGTCCGAACCAATGTGGTTACGTAAATGTCAAATTCCTATTAACAACAAAGTGAAAAAATTATTTAAATCACAGATATTATTTTATTGATTTTGAATATAGACACGCGGTTACTCCGCCAGCGCTAGTCCACGCCCCGTGGGTCAACCAGCGAATGTACAGAGCACGGTCTTGTCCAACAAAGTTGTTGTTGCAACCGCGGACAGTGCGTTGCCCATTGCTAGAGTATCAGTGGTTTTCCGGTAAGTGTTAACTAGGATTATTCAAAATACAAAACTCAAAAGATACTTTCTCCTAAATGTCTGCATAGTGCTGGCTCCCGAAATGAAACCTACGAAACTCAGGGTGCTGCCCATATGCTACGCATTGCCACCGGTCTAACTACCAAGAACTCCACCGGTTTTGCCATCACTCGTAATATTCAGCAGATTGGTGGTAGTTTGTCAACAAACATTGATCGTGAAGTTGTTGCCTACACTGTGGAGACCACCGCCAATCAAATTGAAACTGGATTGCGTTACCTTCAGGATGTCATTAGTCCAGCTTTTAAGCCTTGGGAACTCCAGGATAGTATTGCTCGTGTAAAAAATACCGTAGCCGATGTGCCACCACAGGTCAGTGAGCATTATTTGTAGTTGAGGTGAAAAAGTAATGATTTAAGTTACTCTGAGCAAATCGGTTAAAATTTTTCATAACCATTTCCGGGTGAATTTCTTTAGAGCTATAGGCACTTGGTCGACTCTGTTCTAAAAATAAAATTCTTGTAGGTGCGCGCTGTTGAATTGTTGCACAAGGCTGCCTTCCGCACTGGACTCGGCAACTCCATTTATATCCCCAAATTCCAGATTGGCAAATTATCGTCTGAAACATTACTGCATTATGTTGCCTCCAACTGCACTGCAAGTCGCTGTGCTGTTGTAGGTGTTGGTATTGATCAAAATACCCTTTCCGGATTCGCTCAAAGTCTTGAACTTGCTACTGGAAATGGTAAAGCTGATTCTGCCAGTTGGTATGGTGGTGATGCACGGAAGGATAAAGCCGGCCATATTGCGCATGTTGCTGTTGCTGGCTCAGGTGGCTCTCTGATCAATCAAAAGGAAGCTTTAGCTTTTGCCGTTTTGCAACAAGCTGTTGGCTCTAGTGCTGCCACCAAGCGTGGAAACAACAACGGAAGCATTGGTAAGGCTGTGGCATCTGCTGCTGGTGATGCTGCCGTAAAGTTTGCTACACTTAATGCCAGTTACGCTGATACCGGTATCTTTGGTTTTGTTGTATCTGCCGATGCACAAAACATTTGTAAGGTAAAAGAAAGCATGTTAATGAATTAAAAATGGAAATTTTTATATTAAATGTATGTTTTAATTGGGTTTCGTTTAGATTGTTGATGCTGCTTCTCGTGCTTTGAAATCTGGCAGCGTTTCCGCTGAGGATGTCAACCGTGGCAAAGCTTTGCTTAAAGCTGCAGTTTTAAATGCTTATGCCACAGATAGCTCTTTGATTGCCGAAATTGGTGCGCAAGCTGCTATTACTAAGCAAGTACAAGATGCTAACTCTATTGTTTCTGCCATTGATGGCATTTCACAGCAAGACGTACAAGAGGTAAATAAATTGAATTTTTAGTTTTTTAAAAAACTTGTTAAATTTTGTTGATTACTCTATAGGCTGCTCGTAAAGCTGGTTCATCAAAGTTAGCTGTTGGTGCTGTCGGTAACTTAGCTAATGTGCCCTACGCTTCAGATTTGGCTTAAGAGTTTTATTAATTTAATGTTATGGATTATTATTTAAATAAAATATTAACGAAGCTAAGATGTGAAAAACAATTCGTAAGATTTTAAAAAAAATATAGAAAAATTGTGAAAATTAAAAATGATACGCTGTATTGCAAGAAATTGAAACCAAATAAAAAATGGAAAATATATAAGTACATACTGTATTTTGTGTTGAACTGTTTGTAGCTATGCTTTTAACACTCCGATTATTTCAAACTTTTGGCAAAACATCCAAAAAATTCTTTAAATAGACGTTCAAAAAAATATCCGTGCCTTGTAATTTTTCTCCAGCACTTCAGATTTTTTTTTTTTAATCGATTTTTAAATCCACTGTACAAGAAAAATCCAAAAATAACTTGTGTTAAATCGATATATTTAACTATGGGGGTTATCGTGAATCAATATTCCCGTGGAATTTTACTCAGACTGCCGTGCATTCTCCATTGCAGTATGAGAAAAATTCCCCGGGAATATTGATTCACGATAACCCCCATATTCTTAAAAAAACGAAAAAGTCGAAAAGTTCAATTTTATTGAATATTTCCTAAACTGTTACCTTTTCATAAGTACAAATCAATATTATTTGTAAAACCTGTAATTCTCCACAAAAAAGATTCTAATACCTTTTATTGTGACTAACCATTTTCATCAAAAAGCTTCCGGAATGAAAAGTAATTGAAACCACACGGATTACGGAGCAGGCTTGGCTGATTAATTTTTACACAATTCGCTTATGCATTTTGATCAGCATTCAAAATTTCGCCAGCATGCTGTGCAAAAGGTATTTAAAAGAATGCCGGAAATGTTGGCCTAAAACACGATTGCCGACTGCTGTGTAATAGTTCTTTATTGTTTTAGCTGACTTTACTTTTGAACCCTGAAAAAAACTATTAAAAAACTTTATTTCAAGATCTGCTTATAATGCACTTTAATAGAATGGATAATGAAGATCAATGATCGTTTTTTTTTTTTTTTTTTTTTTGTTTCATGAAATAACGCCCAAAGTAACGAAAACACTAACAAATATTTATCGAAATAAATCCAAAATTTTGGGCGTTATTTCAAAAATATCTCCCAAATTTATATGAAAATAAAATTACTATGAAAATAATTTGGGGTAATTTCGTATTTGGGCGATGATGGTTCATATTTGTTGGACGTTGTTTCGTTTTTTTTATTTTTTGGGCGTTATTTCGTTTTATGGCGTTATTTAGATTTTTTTTGGCGTTATTTCATTGGGCTTTAATCCTCAAGCCGAATTAATATTCTCGAGAATATTTATTCATGATAAGGCCCAATACTGCAACGACCAGTCCATTTTTTACTTTTTTTATGAAAATTAAGGCACAACGTTTTTTGAGTTTAGTATTTTAATTTATATAATTGTAATTATATCATAAATATATGTATGTATATAAACATCTTTGGAGATAAAATAATAAAAAATAACTACAATATCAATGATAATAGAAGATTGACAAGCTTAGCTTAGACATATTGGATTATGTTGGATATTAAGTTTATTTAATTTGTTATCAAAAACACACAAGTTACGTATTAAAATTAAGATAAAATTTTATATTTTATCAGCATTATGCGTCATTAGGTAATTCGGCCCTTATGCCGACAGCGGTGTGCTAAAAATTTTGTTCGCTTAAGAGAAAGTTCTGTCCCAGGGTACCGCTACAGAAAATGCAAGTTTGCATGAATATCAAATACTAAGGTACTGTGATAATGCTTACAAAGAGTTAACAGTATGAATCTTGTTAGTGACCTATTACAAGTTATTATGAACAAACACTTATTTACTTTTAATACAGCAGATCTCCACTTACATATTTAGATAAAGTTTATCCACCGTGATGCACATACAAAAACTTAATGTTAATGCGTAACAAATGCGACATCTTATATATACACATTTTTATATGTAGTGAACATTCTTAATAAAGGAATTAAAAGCACGATAAATACAAACAGATCGTAAACTACTTTCCGAGGCAATTAAATAATTTTAAGAAAAATTACACTTGAATGTGCTGTTTTTATTTGCTACTTATCTGAAATAAAAAGAAAATAGCATAATTTTAGATGTTACGAAAGGAATGTGTTCAAAGAACTTTTTCCAAATTTCAGCTTTACTTCCTTTATTAAGATTCTTAGCAATGATGATACTATTTACTTTCTAAACTCATCAATAGATAACAATTATAATTGATAAGTATTATACATAAAAAGATTTCAAAAAATAAATTTAACATTAATAATTTCAATTCCATATTAAATAAAGGCAACAACAATGATGGACACAAAGAGCACAATAATAACAATCCAGTAAGCTGTAAAAGAGTTTGCGTTAAATTGTTTATATTTTTAGCTTTCTAAAAACTGATGACAACAATTAAATAAGAATAATAACTTTTCATCATTGGTATAGTCAACTCTACAAAAAAGAGGCTTAAAAGTTAATTTTTTTGTGGGATTTAATCAGATGCGTATTTTGTGATATTTTAAAAAACATTTCCAAAAATGTACAACAACTCGAAAACCCGAATTTTATTGTTTTATTACATAATCAATCATTTTCGAATCACACTTTACTACAATTATGTATAGGTATATAGAAGATAGATTGAATGTAAGATGATTTATTCAGTAACAAACAAAGCTGATTTTAGATTTGTTCGGCTGAGGAGACATATAGGGGGTTATCGTGAATAAAAATATTCCCGGGGAATTTTCTCAAACTGTCGTCCATTCTCTATTGCAGTTTAAGAAAATTTCCCAGGAATCTTGATTCACGGTAACTCCCATAAAAATGTAAACTTTTAACTTTGTATTGCACCCCTGAAGTGCATATTAATTTTTTTTTGATTGTTGCTAGACTCAATAAATTCGCTTATTATCGTTTGTCAATAGATTGTAAATAAAATAATGATTCTTATTTATTGTCATCAATCAATAACTTACCCCAGGTGCTGTCCCTTCGATTGACTGTTCCAATATTTTCCGTTTCCAGATGTACACGTGTATCGACACGCTCCATTGTGTTGGCTAAATTATCCAAGATTTCTAAAATTATAATAATTTTCAAAAAGACAGTTATAAGCACCCAAATTTGTCGGATATTTTTATCATGGAAAATTACATTTATTTAACTAAAAACAAACTCTGAAATCTAGGCCACGAGAAGAGCACATTCAACCTCAAAAAACTTTCAAAAAATATTGCAAGTTTTTGTAGGAAAAACAATTCATTAAAGTAGTTAGCAGATTTATACTCAAGCCTATTTATACATTGACTTACCATTCTGATCCTCTACTTCCAGCCCCAATTGTGATGCTAAATCCCGTTGTCTGGATATTGTTTGTGAGAGCGCATCGAGACCGCGGTTTTGATCTTCCATCATTTCGATTTGGCGTCGTTTAAGCGTTTCAACATCGCTGGTGTCGATAATGGGCGCATCATCACTATCAGCTGATGTCTGCCATGAGGAATGTGGACCTTCTGATTGTTGAAGAAGAGCAGCGCGATCCGATCGTGTTGCAGTTGTGAATTTTCGCTGAATTTGCAACAATTGTGACTGCAGTGTATCAACTTGTCGCCGACGTCGTTCGATTTCTTCAAAAGTGCTAAAGTAAAATTTAAAATTACATATGTATATCTTTTTGATATTTTACACTTTCCTATTTATGCACTTACATTGATTGAGTTTTTGATGCATGATCCAATTTGTTTTTCAGCTGTAAAAGCTCAGTTTCAAATTGTTTTAGACCAACTTGTATATTGGCAGTGAGACGATTGTATTCTGTGGACAATTTTTGCCGCTGCTCTCTTTGGGTAATCTGTGTAAGGACCGAATGATTGAGTCTCTCGCAAGCTTCGTATTCTGTTAACCTGGAAAGAGTGTGGAAATTCTATTGGTTTCTATATATACATGTCTATGACATTTTCACAACTTACCAGGAATCCACATCCACTAGCGACATTTTTGCGTTATCAAATTCGGTGATTAATAAAATTAAAATATTGAAAAAAAAAGCAATTTATTTATTTGCAAAAAATTTTTGACGTTTCTTTTGCACCAATTTAGTGTGAAGTTTTGACATTTCTCAATTTAGTAAAGATGCCATATTATTCTGAAGGGCTTTAGTGCTTTTGAAATTTAAGGGGGGCTTCTCATGTAACACGTCAAAAAGTAGTTGTTTTTCGGGATTTTTTTTCACTCGGAAAATAAAAACACACAAATAATTTTTTGCATATATTTAAGAACATGTTTGAACTATAAAAAAAGCGTTTTTTCAAAAACTAAAATGACAAAATGACAGCAGGGTTCCCCTGAGTGCATGAATGTCTGCAACTCCAAAAAATTCGATTCTACAATATTGAAATCACGTCTTGAAAAAAAAAGTGCTATTTTTTCGTCATTTTTTGTCGCTAAATGGGGCTAAAAAGTGTATAAAATAACTTTTTTTCCACAATTTCAGACATTCATGCACTCGTTCAAATTATAATCTGCAAAACAGTTTTTAGAAATCAAAAATTGGTTAAGTAGTTTTTTCGCAATCGTGTACCGCGATTTTAAAACCTTAGTTTTGAGAAAAAACGATTTAAATCGCACACAAAGCGCGCCCGAGCGCGCTGGTTCAATCAATCATATTTTCCATAATATTTAGAGTTGAGTCATGAAACTTTGGGAATATACTCCCAAGACGTTATTCTATCAACCTATGAAAAAAAATCGATTTTTTGAAAATTTTACATGAGAAGCCCCCCTTAATAAAGTATGTACTACTCACAAAAAAAAGCCATAATCATCAAACGCATTTTTACAGAAAAAATTTGTCTTCAATTTTGTAGCACAGGAAATTTCCTACAAAAGTACGTAAAAAATGTTTTCGTACGACCTATAGTTTAGGAGATCACCTAATTAAAAAGTTGTGCACAGTTGTTACATGTAAATGCTACGTATAAGTTCATATTAAAATATCTTACTTTTAAAATTGCGTTAACTTTTCAATAAGGAGTCGCGAAAACAAAATTAAGATACCGTTTAAAAGATTCTTTATTGTTAAAAACTTAAAAACTCAATTTTGATAACAAAAATCACAACATTTAAAAAAGACACACATTGAACAACAAAAAAGTTTAAAAATATTGCACTATACAAATATTGCTTTCTGTTGTCCACTATTTTGTTTCTTTTTAGTTGCTTTGATCAGCTGTCTCAATTTTGTTTTTAGGTCAAAATTCAATTTTCTACATACCGTACTAAACTTTTTTTTCGAGCTACTCATAGCCTAAGAGATATTTTTGAAAAACCGTTAAGATTTAAAAAATTCTGGTCTTACTACGATAAAAAGTAAGAGGAGCCATTTTGTAGAGAATCATAAGATCTTCAAAAAGTAAGCGATATGTGTACACATAGAAGTAACCGTACAGAAGGTATTTAATAAAAACCGGTTTTTTGGCATTTTAAGGTTTTTTTTGGAATATTTTCTAAACGGTTAGTTCTATGTGTACACAATTTGCTTACTTTTTGTAGATCTTGTGATTCTTTACAAATTGGTGCTCTTAATTTTAATCATATGACTCTTTGTTTCTTAAAAACCAGTATTTTCGTAGCATTAAAGGTTTTTCAAGAATGTCTTTAAGGCCATAAGTCATTCAAAAATTACAAGACATTCATAAGCAGTACCTACATACCGAATTTCATAAAAATATCTTGTAACATTTGCGAGAAATAGGATTCAATTTATTTTGCTTCTATGGGAGGTTTCACGCTCAAAGGCGATCAGATCAGAGATGCCCTATAGCAATTAGGCTCCTCACAGTTAATTTCAGAATGTTTGCTTTATTAGTTTTCTTTTTATAGCGTTTTATATTTTTGTGGGCGGTGCCACGCCCTTCAACGAGTGTTCCCAATATAACGGTTTATCACATATTAATCCTTGTTTATAGAGGTAAAATCTATTAAATTTTCATTAAAATGGTTGGAGTCGTTTTCGAGTAATATTGAATCAAAATTTTCAAGGGCTTAACAGTCGGCGTGTCACATCTTCGATCCCACCCACTTTTTGTCTGGCACAAGGTATTATCAAGCCGTACCCGCTCACCAAATGTCATCCAAATATTTTGTTTAGTTTGCGAGTTATGACTAAATCAAATTTAAAATTTAGGGCAGTGCCACGCCCCCTGGTAAGCATTTACAAAGTTCAAATCTAGCTCATTATTCATTGTATGCTAATATCTAACACTATTCCAAGTTTCATTAAAATAGCTGTAGCCGTTTTCGAGAAAAAAATATTGTGTACAATAAAACAAACAAAAAAACAAACATACAATTTTAGCTCGTATAAGTAGACAAGATGATTCCGGTGAAAAAAATTCACTTGGAAATATTTCGCAGAAAAATTCTAATTTTCCTGGCCTAGTAGTTTTGGAGATATTTTCCACTGAAGGAGGAAATTTAAAAAATTAATAATCTTTCTCTTCTACATATTTTTCTTCAATATACATATATTAAATAGTAGCGTGCGGATGTTTAATGTCGTGTAACTTCAAAACCACTCGTAACCATTTTCACACTATCAGTCCTGTTCCGAAATCCGTGTGGTTTCAATTTCTTTTCATTTAGGAAATTTTTTGATGGAAATGGTGAGACAAGCGATAAAAATTACTATAATCTTTATTGTGGAGAGCTACGGGTTTTACAAATAATTTTGATTTGCATTTACAAAAAGTAATGGCTTATGAAAAAACACAAAAAGTCGAAAAATTCGATTATATCAACTATTTCATAAACTTTTACTTTTTCGTAAATACAAATCAATGTCATTAATAGAACCGGGCGATAGTACATTTTGAAGGCAAACGGAGGGACCGCTTCCCACCGCTTTCCTACAAATAGTGCTATCGCCCGACAATTTAGTCACTCGTGAGTCCAGACGCTTAAAGTTTGTTGGCAAGCGGAAGGAAACGGAAAGAAAAACAAAATAAGAAGAAGAAGATAGCAATTACATTCCATAAAACAATAATTATAATGTTAACTCAGCTATAAAACATGCCTCTTTACTTGCTTCATAGATTGTCAAATCCTATGTTGTTGTTGTGACTTTGCTGGCTTCATAGATTGTGAAATATATGGCTGTTGTTATCTCTAACGTTTTGACAACTTGCTATTAACTTATATTATTGAATCATGAGTACATTCAAATGTCCTTAGCAAAATGTCTTTTTAAATCTGTGGCAACTCTCCTTTCACGAGCTGTCAGTGGGCGAATACGCTTCAAAAGCATAATCGAAAAAAGTCTCCAAGCTCACACAGTGTACAAACTCTCCAAGTTGAATGAAAATCGTGAAAAATTCTTACTTGGTAAAAGAATTTCCCACAGCAAGAAGTTTGAAGTCATTCGTTCTGTTAAATTTTCTGAAGAATTTTTCCTAAAAAGAATTTTCAAATTCTCATTGTTGCAAAAATAATAAAGTAAATCAAGCAAATAAATTAACGAAAAGCTCAGCAGGAAAAACGGAAAAAGTGAAATTAAAAAAAAAAAAAACGCACAAAACGCTTAAGAAATTTTCCCGTCGTCGAAGTTAAAAGGTTTTCACATTTCCAATTCTTGTGGGTGAAAAATCGACCCAGGAAGAAAAACTACTTTAAAAATTCAAAACAAAAGATCAAAAAGCGTAATTTTTTCTCTCAATTTAAAATTTTGTGAAATATATTCTCCACAAGACGAAAGCTAAAAAAAATCAAAGCAACACAAATTTTTAATTCAAAGAATTTTAAAAAGAAAAATATTTCAAAAATTGTAGAAGAAAAATTCTACAATTTTATTTGTTTTTGTGTGATTTTTCGCCTATTGCAAGAAAAAGAGCAGCTCTGCAGCGAGCAGCATCAAAGAAGTGTACGAGGATTCTGTCAGAGATTTCGCTTGGCTGTAATTTTTTTCCCGTTTAACGGTAAGTGTTGTAGAATTACAAATTTCTATTTTGTTGTAGTCAACAATTCAATATTTTCTATTTCTTTTATTTAAAATTATTCAATGTAATTTTTCCGCGACGTAATAGAAGAAGCAAAAACAAAAATAGCAATAGTACCAGCACCATTCAGCGGCGGCAGCGGCAGAGACAGACAGAAACAGCAACGGAAATTGCAAATTAAAAATTAATGCTTGCACGACGTTGAATTTTAATCGAAATTAAAAAAAAAAACTTAAAACTTGACTAAAAATTTAAAAGTGCAAAAAATGCAATTAAATGGCGACATTATTAAATCCTATTTTTCAATTCCTCTACCAAATTGGGAAATTGAAGCTGCGAAAGAAGAATTGGAAAAAAAAATCGAATCCAGAATTGGGTCACTGTGTCAGCTTGGCCAACGCTTGCTTGGTGCTGGTGCTCGTCGCTCAATTGTTTGTAAAACTACTTTTGTTGTTTTTCTTCTTTTTAACCCCAGCTCTTCCTCCACCTTCTATGTAGTACTTAACGTAGCTCGCAATGTGTTCGATCTGCTTCCCGCTGGGTCCGGTATAGGGTTGCCAGACAAGCTTAAATTGTCCATATTTGCTTTCTTCACATATTTTTTTTTTGCTATTTTAAATGGAAAATTAAAGTATGACTCCATACAATTGCATTTGAAGGCTACTATTTTTCTGAATATCTTACAATGCCAATTACGATGGACTATTTGGACTGTCAGCCGGTTTTTTAAGTAGGTTTTGTTTCAAATAATTTCTTATTTCTCCAACAAAGTCATTTTTCATTCAGGTACTATTCGCTTTGTAGTCGAAATTCGACTATAAATAACAAAAAAAAAAAGCAAAGTATGTAAATACAGTGAAATCTTGTTATGTGGTACCTGTATAAATGGGAAACCCCTACTAGTGAGACTCACTTGAAGTTCCCGGCACTTTTGCATCAAAATACCTTTTTACTGGAAAAATCAATAGTTTCGAAGTTACTAGGAGTTAAAGCGATTTGATCGAAAACCAGCTGGATTTTTTTTTAACTCTACTTTTTTTTGACCTCTACTTTACGAAAATGAACGGGGAGCAAACAAAATCACAACTTCACACATGAAAATCCTAATATAGACGAAATATTACACGATAATCAGGTTCAATCTATCAATATAGTACGAGATCCGGCAGTAAAAAAATGTAACGATCGAGTTTTTAGTTAAAATCTAGTTTTTGCATATATTTATGAATGGGGGAACATATTTTTGGCGGGTTGCCTATCAAAATGTGGCCGCAAATATTATCAAATTGCGATAACTTATAAACCGTGAGTCGCACGAGAAAAAGTGCCCAGATCTTTTTAATGGAGAGTTATATGCTTTACAAGTAATTTTAATTATGCATATGTAAAAAAAAATTTACCATTTAGGAGTTATTTATTAAAAACTGATTTTTTTTACGTTTATTGTTTAATTCTTAAACGGTTAATTTTTTTTTAACAAATAATGAAAATTACATGTAGAGCATATGACTTCACAAAAAAGATTTTGACACTTTTCCCCGTGAGACTCACGGTTCATAAGTTATCGCAATTTGATAATACTTGCGGCCACATTTTGAGAGGCAACCCAGCAAAAATATATTCCCCCATACCTAAATATATGTAAAAATTAGGTTTTAACTAAAAACTCGATCGATACATTTTTTTACTGCCGGATCTTAGACTATTAAGTAAATAATGTTTTTAGAGGATAGTGCTGCTTTTGCGAATCGAGTTCCAAGGTTGACAAATGTTTAAAATCTCGTCACATCCTTTAAAAAACTAAATTAAAAAAAAAATAAAAAATAAAACAAATGCTTTTTCGAAAAATTCGAACTTTCACACTGTGCCAAAACGGTTCGATTTCGACGATTGTGATTTTTTTTCCTGTGTCATTTAAATAAAATAATTTGGCATGGTACATCTTTAATAGAAGTTCAAAAACTATGCCACAACAAATTTGATGTTTTGACCTATTTTTCAAGTTTCAAATAAGCGTACTTGCTCTATGACATGGCAACCCTAATGTAGCATCATGTGCTACGTTCGTTTTCTACTCTCCACCGCCCCCTCGCCCATGTTCAGCTAGACAACTAACCAACAACTCCAACAAGATTCCAATTTCAAATTCAATTTGTTTCTACTTTTCTCATGTGCGAGTGGTGGTTCGGCAAAAAGCACGAGTTTGGTTTGTATTTCAGACTTGATTTTGTGAGATTCTGATTTGCAGCTACCGTGGAACTCGTTTTTCTTATTCATATTTCTCTTGATCTTGAAGACAGGTGAGCGGCGGCGCATGTGACTTGTGTTGTTTGTTTTGTTTTTTTGCTTTGCATTTTTGCTAGTGCTCTGACCGACCGACGACGACGACCAGCTTAGCTGGTGGTACTTCAAATAGTAATGGACTTGTTTTTGTCGTTGTATTCTACACTTGTCGTCTATCTGTAGATGATTGTTGTCGTCGGCGTCGTTGCTGCTGTCCAAGATTAATTCAATTGAATTGCGTTTTTTGGCTTCTGATTGCATTTCGTTTTTGTTGTTTTGTTGTAGTTGCAGTGACTGTCCAGACCGTTTTGTGCTATCCAGTTTGTAACATAAAATGCATTATTTTTTTTTGTATTTTAGGATACTATGTATCAAAAGATTTGTTGGTAACTTTGTATTAGTGATTGAGTTGGGCGTGGCAGCTTGCTTAAGGTGATGGCGATGTTGCACCAAAGCAAAAATAAATCGATTGAATTTGAAGCTTTTTATTTCTTAGTTACACTTGCCCAAAAATTGAAGGCTTAGGAGTTGCGAAGTTGCCCGTTTTAAAGTTTGTTTTTAAGGTATCACAAAGGAACAACTCCTGGTCTAGCCCCTAGTAATTGATGTAATTTTAAATCAACTTTATCCAAATAATATTCAATTTAAACAATTAAACAGAGTATCCAAAATAATAATATTACACAAATTTTTAATAAAATATCTACTTAACATAGTACCAAGAAATAATGCTATTTCTGTGTTTCCACTTCTTGAAGTTGGTGTAAATTTCCTCCAAAAATCTCTTAAAAAATTTTAAAGTTTAAATGAGTATATCTTAAAAACTAAATGGTCCTACCTTCTAAAACTTGTAGTAAGTTTTATTTGGTCTATTTACTGAAAATTTACATACTTAGATATTAGTTTTTTTTTTTTAAATAAAAAGGAAATCCAGATCAAAAAAAATCCCTGATTTTATTTCCCAAATTTAAGAATTTTTCACACTGTGAATTAAAACTCAAAAGTTTTATGGGGTTTCAACGGCTTAATTTTTTAACTGTTTAATATAAGATTTTCTCAAGATTCTGCGCAATTATCAGCTACGCCGTTTACACTGCATTTTAGAGTACAATGAGTTTTTCTTCAGAGACTTTTCTGTATTCTTGCAACGCTTCAGTTTCTTAAAGCCAATAAATAAAGCCAAAAAAAAAAAATAAAATTAAATGACGTAATGACGCCACAAAATAAAAACGAAATAACTCTCAAAAACAAAAGCGAAATAACGCCCAAATTATTTTCATATAAATTTGGGCACCAGCTCTAAGCTGAAGGGATAAACTTAGTACCTAATTTATTAATTTATTGATCAAATGTTTTACAGTACATTATATGTGATTTATGAAATAAAATGAAATGAAAATGAAATGAAATAACGCCTAAAACTCATTTATATGAAAATAGTTTGGGCGTTATATAGTTTTTATTTTAAAGGCATTATTTGGTTTTTTTTAACGAAATAAAGCCCAAAAAACAAAATAAAGCCAAAATTTTGGGCGATATATCCAAAATGTTACACAGGCTTACAAAAAAAAAAAAAAAAAAAAAATTGCATGGCGTTTTGACCAGACTATGTGTTTTTTTGTGTCCGTTTTTTTCCAGAACGCCTGAGAAAAAATATTTCAAGGTCATATGGAGGTCATGTGTCGTTTAGTGATAAATTCGCTAAAACTATATTTTTATCATTGAGTTTTTAGTCTTTAAAAAGAATATGTAATCAAAAAGGGTATCTCGGACCTAGTTTCGGAGATATAGCCATCGGAAGATACGGATATATCTTCTATGAAAACCGTTATAAGTTGGGAACCCCTGGATGGATTTGTAAAATATTGGTGTCATATCAAAGGTATTTTAACAGTCTATAAAAATGTTTTGGGCATATTTTTAATTGGATTCATAGTTTTCGAGATATGAGCTTTTTTGAAATTTTGTGAAATTTTTCCATTTTAACAACAAATAAATCAATAACACCAACAACAACAACAAAAACAATAACAGAAATAACAGCAACAAAATACCTTTCCTATGACACCAATATTTTCCAAATTCATTCAGGGGTTCCCAACTTATAGCGGTTTTATAGAAGATATATATTCTGATCTTCCGAAGGCTATATCTTCGAACTAGGTCCGAGATACCTTTTTTGATCACATATTGTTTTAAAGGGCTAAGAATTCAATTATAAAAAATTAGTTTCAGAATTTAAGCGAATTTATCACTTAACGACACATGAACCCCATTTAGACCTCCATATGACCTTGAATTCTTTTTTATCTGACGTTCTGGAAAAAAATGGACCCGGGATTCGGATTCAGGACGTCAAAATCCCTAGGAAACACATGGTCTGGTCACAACGCCACGACATTTTTTTTTTTGTAAACCTGTGTTATAGACTAAGAGCCAGCGCTTGGCTGACCCTCCTTGTAGTATCAAAGCTGAATTTTTTTGTGAGTGTTCTTCCAATAGAAGGTATGAACTTTTGTTCTAATGAAATCGTGAGAGGTGGTGCCTTCGTGAGATATCGGGTGCAAAAGGTCGAGAAAAACCGTTTTTTCCAAATATCTCGCTAACGGTTATATCTACAAAAAAATTTAGTTTTACAATTTTGTAGCTCAGTAAATTTCGTATCGAAAAATAGTGCAAATTGTTTTCAAACGACCTATAGTTTAGGAGAAATGGTATCATGGATATCTCGCAAAGGCACCACCTCTCACGGTTTGACTAAAACAAAAGTTAGTACCCACTATTAGGAAAATACTCACAAAAAAATTCAGCCATGATACTATGACGTAGGCATAGTTACATTAATTTCAAAATCAACATTAAAAAAAAAACTGTTTTTCTCGACCTTTCGCACCTGAATTCTCACACAGACACCACTTCTTACGGTTTGACTAAGACAAAAGTTAGTATAGTCTTTATTAAAAGAATACCCATAAAAAAATTCAGCCATGATACTATGACGTATGCGTAATTACAGTAATTTGAAAATCAACATTCATATTATGATACTATGCAGAAAATACCGTAAGATAGGATATCTCCTAAACAGTGGGTCACACGAAAACAATTTTAGCCACTTTTCGATATGAAATTTGCTGAGCTACAAAATTGAATTTTTTCGTAGATATAACCGTGAGCGAAATATTTGCAAAAAACTGTTTTTCTCGACCTTTTGCACCCGATATCTTACGAAGGCACCACCTCTCAGAATTTTACTGGAACAAAAGTTCATACCTACTATTGAAAGAACACCCACAAAAAAAATCAGCTTTGATACTATAAGGAGGGTCAGCCAAGCGCTGGCTCTCCGTCTATTATCGCCTAAATTTATGTGAAAATAATTTCGGCGTTATTGCGTTTTTGTTTTGGAAGTTATTTCATATTTTTGGGCGTTATTTCGTTTTTGTTTTTGGGCATTATTTCTTATCGTCCTTGACGCCATAGCAAAGCCATTTGAAATACAGCAATAAAATTCGAAATCTGGGATAGTATTGATAGTATCTAGCATTTTGTTAAAACTGGGCGCGATCAGATATAGGACACGCCCATCTCCATATGGCACGAAATTTGTAATCGCCATATCTTAAGGAATATTTCAAGTACAACAATAATATTTGATATCTGTTGGGGAAAATTTTCAAGGCTTGGTCCATTTTGGTGAAATTTTCGGTTTTTTTTTTTTTTGGTTGGTTTGATATTTTCATGTAATAAGTTTATTAGAACTTTGAAAAGTATTTCATATTCGTAAAATGTGATCCTAAAAC
Source organism: Calliopum simillimum (assembly GCA_951812925.1). Taxonomy (NCBI): domain Eukaryota; kingdom Metazoa; phylum Arthropoda; class Insecta; order Diptera; family Lauxaniidae; genus Calliopum; species Calliopum simillimum. Next base: position 96,534,534 of record OX638371.1, read on the forward strand.
CCAACTTTTGTAGAAAAAGATGCTGATTTGGTATATTGCGCCCTTTTGGATGTACCATTTGTTATAAAAATCAATTTTATATTCTTAATCAGCGAACCCAAAACATCCAATATATTGAATTTTTGTTGATTAATGTAGTTGTACACTAAGCAGCCTGCTATTGTGGATCTGGCATTTTGTTTTTCAATAAAAATGGATTTTAGATTCGCTATAAGCAAAAAATAAAAGCTTCATTAGTAATTTTCGATCTATTTGTCATTGATGATTCCGAATCCGGCCTCAGAATAACTCTATCCGGTTTTCCAACAACATTTCTTATTGCTATTTTTGAGATTATTTCTGGCCATTAAACTTGATATAATAGTGTGATCAGTCTTCTTTAAAACCCAATTTAAATTATGTCAATATCTTCATTTTCCTCCGAAATATCGTAAACTGAAATAACAAAAAAAGAAGAACGTATTTTTTGCACTTCTTTTTGAATTTATTAGGTTTAGCCCAGGAAAATTAGAATGTTTCTGCAAAAAAAATTCCAAGTGAATTTTTTTCACCGGAATTATATTTATGCATGGTTAATACCTAATGTGTAAAAAGTCCATTGTGCGCATAAAAAGTTATTCAGGCTCAAAAGTCGCTAAAATCAGTTTTTTGCAAATACTTATGTCGCTAACGCAAACATTTACAGAAAAATGTTTCTCCACAATTTTGTAACACAGGAAATTTCCTATGTAAAGGTGTAAAAAATGTTTTCGTGCAGCTTATAGTTTAGGAGATAACCCAATTTAAAAAGTTGTGCAAAGTTTTTATATGTAAATGCTACGGATAAGTTCATATTAAAATATCTTACTTTTAAAATTGCGAATACTCTTTAACGAGGAGTCGTACAGAAAAAATTAAACCGTTCAAAAGATAATTGGATTCTGTATACACCGTATTAAATTTTTTTTGGAGTCACTCATGGTTTTTTTTGCCATTTAAAGGTTTTTTTTTTTGAATATCTTCTAAACGGTTACTTCAATGTGTACACATATGGCTTATTTTTTGTAGATCTTGTGATTCCCTACAAAATTGATGCCGATGCTTTTTATCGTATGACTTACCGTTTGAGAGATATCCTTGGACCATGAGTCGCTCCAAAAAAAAAAAAAATTTAATATGGTGTACACAGAATCCAATTATCTTTTGAATGGTTTTTAATTATTTTTTGTACGACCCTTCGTTAAAGAGTATTCGCAATTTTAAAAGTAAGATATTTTAATATGAACTTATACGTAGCATTTACATATAAAAACTGTGCACAGCTTTTTAAATTGGGTTACCTCCTAAACTATAAGCTACACGAAAACATTTTTTACATCTTTATATAGGAAATTTCCTGTGTTTCAAAATTGTGGCGAAAAAATTTTTCTCTAAAAGTTTGCGTTAGCGAGATATTTGCAAAAAACTGATTTTAGCGACCTTTGAGCCTGAATAACTTTTTATGCGCACAATGGACTTCAATGGATTTTTTTCTCTTTATTCATCATGCTTTAATAAAGACAATTCCGGTGAAAAAAATTCACTTTGAATTATTTCGCACAGCAGCTCTTTTTTCGTCTAGTTTTCCTGGGCTAGTTAAGATATCTTGAAAAAAAAAAGTTGGCCTTCAAAGAAAAAACAAAAACAGTACATACTTTCAAACAGAAAGTACCTTATAAGTATAACCTTAAATTGTACTTTAAACATTGACTCGATTTTAATAAAACCAACATAAGCCGTTTTATGCTGTAACCAAATGAATGCCACATAATCATTTTTTTGTTACCACTTGGGACCATGATTATCTTAATTTTGCGTTATTTTCCACGCTGGGGAGTAATAATTTTAAAAACTCAGATTTGCCAAGAGCTTTCTGGGTTCTTTTGCAGTACATATTTAAATGGTATTATTTAAATGGTATTAGCAATGAATACCCTTTTTTTTTTGGTTTTAGATATCAGGGTACTTTTGTTGATTGAGCGAAATTAATAATATTACGTACTCTTTTTTATAACAACATGAAAATTTGTCTGCAATAAATACTTAATTTTTTTCTTAAATTTGTCCTGGCACAACGTTCTAAATTATATTTATTTTTATTTTCGAGCACGAAAAAAATACACGTATGCATGACATTTATAAAATATTACCATAATATAATTTACATATACAAAACACACATTTAGCATACATTCATACGATATAAGCGGTGGCAAAGGAATTCTTCCCTGACCAAAATCGATAGTTTTGTGCAAATTTGGCACAAAAACCTATTGCTGGTGAGAGTGAAAGGAGAGAGGAATTACAGAGCACAAGTAAACAAATAATTTAAATTTAAAATCAACATTTTCAACTCAAAAGTGGGCGAAAGGATAAAGGTTAAAAAAGGAATAAACTGAATGTGATGCACAACTTTTTGCATTTTCTCACTCATATTTTTGAATATGTGTATGTGTATGCATTTAACGCATACTTTTACATACATATGAACGTGTTATCCTGAAAATTTTAATAAATTAAAAAATTCACAAGGAGACGGCATCGTTAAATAAACACCGTGTACATGTGCTATACACATACATGAACAAAATTTTCACTTTGCTGAGTGTATGCATCAGAGCTGTAAGTAAAATTACCGAAATTTGTTAATTATTAACAAATATTTTCTAGAATGTCCAATCAAAAATATTTCTGTGGGGGAAACATACTCTTTTCTCAGCGTAGAATAAATAATATTCTTCTTGGTTATCAAAGGATTTAACCACTCATTTCTTAATTTTTTCAAGATCAAAAAGCTCTTTTTCTGAAAGCTTCTGAATATTTTTGAATATAATTTCAGAAGAATTCTAAAAATAAGAATAATTAAAATCACAAATTTTCTCAATTTATGTTTTTGGACTTAACCTCATTGGCTCTGAGCGACTCATTTCAAAGATTATAAAATCTTATACTTTTTGGAAAAGCAACGTATTTTATAAAAATTTGTTTACTTAAATATCTCGAAATTTAGAGTTAAAATAAGTATGAATTTGTTTTTGGCCCTATGCTCCTCCTTGGAGGTGTGGAATCCTAGTTATTCTGGCTTTAAGAACAGATGTTGTACTGTGTAATCGCTTACCACACTCAATTACATTCGCTTACAGCTCTGATGTGCGTGTGTGCATGTGTAAATTTCCATTAAAATATGCAAGATAAACATAATAAATTTGATAGCAAACCAACTATTTTGAGTAAAAATAGCCTCATGTTAAATCAAATTACGCTCTCTAAACTGAAACTTTTGCTCAAGTTACTCCATCCAACATTTCGATGCTCGATTACTCGGCATTATGTATACTCATACACTGCTCCACTCGAGTCGCGACTCAAATCTTTCGTCGGTATGTAATTCTCCCTTGAATTTGAATTTGAAACTGAATCTTGATAAGTTAGACATGGCTGTTGCCTTAATGGCCAACCTAGTAATAGTCAACGATGTTGTTGTTGTCGTCAGTCAAGTTAAAAGTTGCGTGAAGTCAAGTGTGGCGGCGCGTTGCGCAGAGCGCGTCAATCTGTAATGCGGGGGTATGAAAAAAATCACAAAAAACGGCGAGCAGCGAATGATTTTGGAAAAGTGGGTGCACGCGATTGACACTGACAGTGGCTGAGGTTTAAGAGCGTTAATAAATAATTCAAGAGAGCGCCCATCGCTGTCGCTATTCGTAAACAGCATTTGATTTTTTTCGCAAAAGAGTTTAAAACTCAGGCAAACTACGGATTTGATTTTATCGCGTATAATCAACGAAATAGTTATAATGACAAACGAAGTATAAACATTTTTAAAACATTAAAAGGAATTCGTACTTTTAGAAAAAAGGAAAATAAGTGTTTTCTTTGGTCGTCAGGTCCAATGATGGGCACCAACGCGCACGCAAAAATTCGTTTTCATGTAGTAGAACTGTATAGTTGTTGTGCGTTCACATTAGAATAAGTATACACTAGACTGGTTCAAAAGTTAACGTTGCTCAGAACTTCATTTTTCGTGCAAAAAAAGTTTCAATATGGTATAAGTAAGCAACATTTAAATTTTGATCCATTTCAGAGAACATTTGATGGATTCGAATCATTTTGAAAATTGGAATATGCTCCTAGAAATGGAAAAACTGTTTTCTTTAAAATTTAAATTGATTGAACAAAATCTCCGAAACTTCAGATCTTACGGACAAATAAACTGCAGATTCGGATTAAGCGGCTGAAAGCCCATATAAATCGTTGAATAATTTAAATTTTATGCCAAACAATTTTTTCCATATCAATGAGCATTTTTCAGTTATCAAAATGGTTTTGGGTCCGTCATATGTTCTCTGAAATGGACCAACACTTACATGGTGTTTACATACAACATTATGCTTAGGGAAACTCCGAGCAGCTTAAATTTTTCCATACAAATTTGAATCAGTCCTCAGATTTTTATAAAAATTCACAGAGATGTTCTAAGTGCTTAGCATGGAGCCCTCTCATTATTAGTTTTGCGAAAATTTTTTTTTTAAAGAAATCTTTTGAAAGGTAGATAACTAAACATTCGTTTTTCAAAAGACAAATAAAAAAAAAAAAAAAATTTTGTTGGAAAATTAATTTTTAAGATTTTTCAAAACATGGCTGTCATATCGTCAATACCTACTTATTCTTATGATTCATATGGGAAATATCGGATTTTTTGGTATAGCTTGTATTTTCTGAGCAATGGGAGTTATATCCTAGTACTTTGCATTTTTTTTTTTTTTGGCCACCTAGTGGGTGTAAATGAAAGCACAAAACAAAGTTAAAAAAATTGTCACGTGACTCTTTAGAAAAAAAATTCCTGTGGCTCTCACAACCGTTTTACGCAAAACAAGTCTTCTAGAAAATGTATGTATTTTATTCACCTTTCTGTAAAAAAAAAAAAATAAAAAAATAAAAATATTATTTTTCAAAAAATGGCCGCCATTTTGTAAATTTTCAAAATTTTCCAAATTTAAAAATGGAAATTAAATTAACGTTTAAAATGCTTCAAGAATCCGAAAACAAAAATTAAAAACATTTATTTTTGACAAAATGGCGGAACATAGAAAAAAAAAAAAAAATTCCATCGATTTTTTGCAAAAACACCACTTGGACACTCTGAAGTTCCATGTCCATAACTTGCAAAAAAATTTTTACAAAACTAATAATGAGAGCTCTCTAGGCTAAGCACTTAGAACATCTCTGAAAATTTTTATAAAAATCTGAGAACCCAACTGCAAATTTCGAGAAAAGTAGATGATCACAGCCAGAAGAACTTGCGCCCACCCATAGCTAATATTAACTTTTTATCCAATCTTAAATCCATTTCCCATTTTTTATCAATGTTGCCCCAGATTAAACGTATGTATTCGTTTGACTTAATTGATGGGTCCTGGGTTGTTAACACATTTCTAGTGCGCTTTTTAGTTTAGTCATGTTAGTCATTTTTACGCTTGACCTCTGGCTTGCGAGATATTAGGATTTGAAAATTTTACACAAAAAGACACAGAAACCACGTACTTTTTTGTCTTTTTCAACCATTTATTCAATAAAATTATTTCCTTTTGATAGCCTTGACTTGAGATTTATTTATATGTAATTATACTGATTTCGCAGACTGTAAATCCCTCAATTTGTATGTGTACTTACTCGACTTTTGTGTGGGTGGATGGGTGTTTGGGGTACAGTAAATAATTTAAGTGGCGACAGCTAGCTATACACAGCTTTGGGGGCTGATGGTGAGATTGGGTTGGTTAAGTTGCTGCTGCTGTTTTAAGGAAATTACGAGAGTAAATTGATGATGCACGATGCAAAGGCAAACAAAAGAAACGGCAGAGTAGAACAAACAAAGTACTTTTTGAGAGTATGAGAGACTTTGAGAGAATGTGTGAGAAACAGTAAAATTAAAAGAACAGGAAAGAGTTAGTAGTCGTTATTTCGGATAAATACCACCCTCTTTCTCCCCACACTGCAACAGTAACTCCCCCTATCAAGTGGGTGATGAGTTACTACTGTTTTCCAGATACATAAACTCTGTTTAACCTATTTATTTGAATTTTCTTTGAATACTCGTGGTCGTTATGTGTGTGTCGCCTCTTTATTTCTCTCTCTCTCTCTCTCTGTTGAAGGTTCTCATAAATACAATAAATCGGCGTCGGCAGGGTTGCCAAAAAAAAAAACATCTCATTCTGTTACATATATACATACATATTTTTTTTTCGAATTATTTGTTAAGTATACGCATCGGTGATTTCAATTTAATTACTTCGATTTTTTTTTGTGGCTTACTTGGGATTTTTTTTTGTCATTACGTTTATTTTTTTGAATGTCGTTTTTGTTAAATTTTGTTTTTCAAATTAATTGGATTCTTAACGTTAAATACATAAGCATTCTTATTTCAAACTGACTTTAGTTCTGCCATAATATTTTATTTGTTTCTTATATATTTTTTTTATTAAATTGTTAGGTATATTTTCTCTGCAGTTGTGTTTTTTTTTTCAGCTCGTTTTTAAATAATTATTCCCGGGAAAATTGTTCTCTTACGAAACGGTTTGTATTGCTTTAAAATATTGAAGTCATATATATAAAAATTCGCAATAGTTACATTAGGGGAACAGTTTTCCAAAAATTTTCCCCGGTTATACAATATGTTTTAATTGAACATATCAAATGTAAAATCTTATCAGGGGAGTGAAAACTTCAGTCGCATCAAGGACCATTATTTAAAGTTTATTCAATACAAAAGGCGTGCCAAATTCGTTTATTAAAAAAAGTATAAATTTTAGGTCCAGGGACACATGCCAGGAGAATAACATTTTCATTATAAAAAAAAATATTTGGTCGGCCGGGTCGGTCACCATTAAAAAAAAAGGTTGGAAAAACTAAACATGTTTTCTGGTCATAACTTTTTTTTCATTACAAAATGGATGCTTTAGGGTGCTTTAGTAATAAAGACTATGTTCTTACAAAAATTTTGGCGTTTAAAAATTATAAAATTTTTTGGGGATACAGATAATATTCGCATTCCAAAATCGATTTTTTACGTTTTTTAATTACGCGGTCAAAAAAACGATTTTTTTCTCAATCAAGGCGTCTAACGAACAAAAAGTATAAGGCAAAAAATGCTTAGAATTGTCCAAAGAATACGTGTGAGTTTTAAAAAAAATTTGTGAAATTGAGTAAACAGCTGCTTAGTTTTTTGGAATTTCTTTTTTATTTTTTTGATCGTTTTGAAAAATTATAAAATACCTATCTCAAAAAATTCTGAAAAATTCACACGTATTTTTTGGACAATTCTAAGCATTTTTTGCCTTATACACTTTTTTCGTTAGATGCCTTGATTTTGAGAGTAAAAAATCGTTTTTTTTGACCGCGTAATTAAAAAACGTAAAAAAATCGATTTTTGGAACCGAATGTACCAAAAAAAAAAAAAAGGAAAAAAAATTTTTAAACGCCAAAATTTTTGTAGAAACTACTGAATAAAAAAAAAAGTTATGACCCAAAAAATTTTTTTTAACCAAAATAGGCCTTCAGTAGAATCAAAAGTGCTCCGTTGGTTTTTCTCAGAATAAGAAAAAGGTGTTGCAGATATCGTTTTTAAGAGTCCCTCTAACTTTTGAGTCGGTTTCGGGATGAATCTACAGGGTGGCTGATTCGAACTGTTACCAACTTCAGATAGACTTATCTGACAGATGGAACATGACAGCTGTCTAAAAATTGGCACGATGTTAGTTCATTCTATTGTCAACAAGTAACCAAAAGCATTTGCGCGTCAATTTATTGAAAATAAAAAATTTTCGAAATGGAATTCAAACGTAATAGTGTGATTGCTCTTTATTTGGCTGGAAAATCGCAACCAGCAATTGTTCGTGAGCTGAAACATTTAAAAGTGAATAAAATGTTTGTGTATCGGACCATAACACGTTACAATGGTACCGGCAGCGTTGCCAAACGACATGGTGGTGGTCGGAAAATAACTGCAACATCACCAGAAATGGTTCGAAAGGTGAAGGCCAGAATTGAGCGAAATCCGAGACGCAGTGGCAGACAAATGGCTGCCGAGCGAACGAATGCAACACATATTGTCAAACAAGCTCGGACTAAAGGCCCTCAAGTTCCAAAAGGCGCATGATCTCACTCCTGCTCAAAAAAAAGTTAGGCTCGATAGAGCCAAGGAGTTGTTGCGCTTGCACGCCGCCGGAAATCTGTCACAAATTGTCTTCTCTGATGAGAAAAATTACTGTATCCAGCAATATGTAAACAAACAAAATGATCGGGTTTACTTGACAGAGAGGTCCTACGAAAATTTGAATGTTCGTTTGGCCACCAGGACGCAGGCACCACCGCATGTGATGGTTTGGGCTGCAGTGACTGCTGATGGGCGCTCACCACTCGTTTTTTTGGCCGCTGGCGTCAAAGTAAACGCCCAGGTGTATCGTGAATCAGTGTTGGAGGGTGCTTTACTACCGTGGGCACGCAAACATTTCGGTCGCAAGCCATGGACATTCCAACAAGACTCGGCACCGTCACACAAAGCTCGTGTGAATCAAGAATGGTTAGAAAAAAACGTTCCTAGCTTCATTTCTGCTCAACAATGGCTCTCAAATTCGCCTGATGCGAATCCGCTGGATTTCTCAATCTGGGGTATGTTGGACAGGAAGGTCTTGACTAAAAAATACCAGAGCGTTGATGCGCTAAAAGTGGCCCTTCAACGAGGATGGCGCAAACTTCCACAAAATCAAATTCGTGCAGCATGCGACTGGTTCTTCGACCGTGTACGGGCCATAGTTAAGGCCAAAGGTAGCCATATCAAAAATCTCAAGTAGATTCTTAAAATTTGAACATTTCCCAACAATTATAGCGTTTGATCAATAAAATCTGTGCATGGAAACGAAAAATATAGTCTTTTGAATTGGTAACACTTCGAATCAGCCACCCTGTAAATTTTGACACGGTCTACTGTTTAAGTTTTTCATACAATTTAGAAATCATATGTCATTCATCATCATTATTATTGATTACGTTTATTTACATAGGGTCTCTTGAATGATAAAACCAAGACGACAGACATTAAGGCCTCTGATATTCGTTTCAAAAAAAAAGTAAAATAGAGTTTAGAAAACTGAACTTTTGCACAGACCTTTATTTTAACATGTCCAGATAATCGAGGTCAAAGGTCACAAAAAACAGTTTTTTGTATCTATTACGCCTTCTTTTGTTGAAAAATGTTCTACAAAAAATTTAAGAAGTTTATTTTTCATACGACTAATAGTTTAGAAGATATCATTATTCACACATAGTCTAGCTCGCATTTCCATAGCAGAGTATGATCATATATTAAAAAGCGTATGCCTTTTGTATTTTCATGCCCAAGGCATTCGAGAGTACTACATAATATGCATTTATACATTTTTATAAAAATACAAAAAATAAATAACAAATTCAATAATAAATTTACCAAAGAGCCAATCAAAAAATTTTCTTCGACACCTAGACCCGATTTACCACCATAACGATCTAAAAATAAGGGAAAATTTTGTTCGACATTTGGGAGGGTTTACCATTTTTCATCAATGAGATTCGACAAAAAGCCATTTAACGGCCACCCTAATGTACAATAATGTGATGTCAAGTTTGTTTTGTCCTTATTTATTGTCTTACGTGACACTTTCGGCACCTTGTCTGTCACAGGGCTAAGTTTTTTACCATGCAGAATTTCCAACTTTTTTTTTAGTTATGATCTCATTAAATTTTCTCTATTCACTTTTACTTATTTTACTCATAAATCAATCATTCTGTATTTGTTAACAAAAAAAAGAATGAAATAATATCATTTTGAGCCAAAATTTATGAAAAGAACTTTTGACCAAAAATACAATACATTTTTGTTTTTAAATTCGAAAAATTAATAAAGCAAAGCAAAAACCAAAACAAAAAAAAAAAAAAAAGTGAAGCAGTAAAAAGACAAAAGCGCTTAAGTTGTCACAGCTCATTGCACAACAACTATGGAACGAAATCAACATCAATAACAAAACAGCAACAACAAAACAGCAACAACAATAAATACAACAATAATGACAAAAAAAAAAAAACAAAAAAAATTGGTATTTTTAGTTCTACTTCTGTACAATAAACAACACACTCATTCCCATAAATACTTCAACATTGTACCTATCAACCTACTCATACCAACGGATTCTACATCTAATAATTTCAATCAAAAATATCGTGGCAACTCTGTTGTGTGCATACTCCGCCGCCACTGTCGCCCAATATATTTAAGTAATAATTATTCTTAATAGCAATGTTTACTATGTTTGCTCATTTCTCGTATTCTCACTTTACGTATTTTATGGTCATGCAGCTGTGCCGTTTTTGTTTTCTAATTTCAGAACTCTCTGCATTTCCCAATTTTTGTGTTTTTTTTTTTCTTTTGACATTTGTCGCTTGAGGTGCAAACAAAGTTGCCAATTCATATTTTTTGTTTTCTGACGATTTAATTTCGGTTAGTTTTCAAAACAATTCCTTGTTAATTGGTAAGTTCATAATCATTAAATGACATAACTGTAGCTCAGAGGTGCCTTATAGCAAGTAGAATCCCTGCAGTTAATTTTATAAAGATTGCTCTGTTAGTATTCTTTTTATAGCGTGTTATATTTTTGTGGGCGGTACCACGCCTTTCTACGAGTTCTCCCAATACGACGCTATATCACATATTAATCCTTGTTTCCAGAAGTAACATCTAAATTTTCAATAAAATTGTTGAAGTGGTTTTCGAGTAATGTTGAATCAAAATTTTCAATTGATGCCGCCCATTTTTTGTTCATAATAAGGCATTGATAGTAGCTGTGTACCATATTTCATCTTAATAACTTTTGAGTTTTGCTAGTTATGACAATATTAAATTTACTTTTTATTTTAAATTTCCTTCTATAGCCAAAAACAAAGTTTTCCATACAAATATTTTGTATGGTGGTCGTAGTCCCACTCATGCATGTGAAGTTGGCGCCGATAAACTGAAAATATTTTTAAAGTTCAATGGGAATAATTCTGGTATTCTTACTAAATTCGAAATTGTTGTGCAAAATTTGACAAAAAATCAAATTCCAGCTCAAACTAGACAAACTCAGACAAGAGGGCGTGGCACCTCCCATAAAAACAAAGCTTCAAAACGTTATACTGAAAATATTTTTTGAGATAAGCCAACCAAATTTCATTCAGACGCTAAGGACTATAAATGAAAACTCTGAGCAAAAATTGTGTGGACTCGGACAAGAGGGCGTTTAGCCAGGCCAAAGGTTACACCCTTACTAAGTAGTTTTGCTTAACATTTTTCCTATTTTAAAAGTTGTTTCTTAACATTGTTTCCAAACATTGCTCCTACACATTATTTCCAAACAATGTTTCTAAACATTTCTAAAAAATTTTTCTTCACATTGTTTCTAAACATTGATCTAAAATTTGGTTTATAAACATTTTTTTTAAACATTGTTTCTAATTGCACAGTGCAACAAATTCAGAAAATAATATAGCTTCTAAAATTGTTTCAAAACCTTGTTTTTTTGGGTCATTCCATTCCAAAAAGGAAAACGATAAAAATTTTAAATTAAAACTGAAAATTATCCTATAGTAAAATCTCCATGCTTTTCTTACCTTAAGAAAAACTTTTGAAAATCATAATTACATTTTTAAGCTCATGGAAGTCGTGACTTCGTTTCATTTTCTAATTTAAATCCAAAAAGAAATAAAACGGTAGGTCATTAAACATTTTTAAAACATTTATTGAACTGATACATGTTTCATGTCCCGTGAGTCACGCTAAAACAAACAAAAGTTGTATTATTATATAAGAGCGCTTTCTATAAGTAAGGATTAACCACAGGTACGCTATATTACCTTACTTAAAATCATCTTAACCTAATATTGTCAAATGTGCCCCGTGAGTCACAAAAAAAAAACTTTATGAGACATAGTTTTTGACATCAAAATTTTTTATATGTGTGTGCTCTTAATATTTTAAACCATTAAAAACAATAACAGCAAGATTCTATAAAACAATTTGCACTGATTTTATACTCATCCCATACAAGTCACTGATTTCATACTCGTCCCATAAGTCACAAGTGGCAGTCCTAGGAGTAACAAAAAACGAGTTAATCAATACGATACCATGTCTTATTGCCAATGGTTATAATGAATAACTACTGAAGCCGTTTTTTGATCAAAAAAAAAAAATTGGTCCAAATTTGTTTTATGACCATAGACTTATGCGTCTTCGCTTTCTGACCAAAGATCGTTTTAAGCACTTATTGCCTCAGACAACACATACAACATAATATTCACTAATTTATTACTTGTCTCGCAAGTCACAATAGGCAGTCTCGTGAGTCACAAATTCAAACTGTTATATTTTCTTCATCATTATAGCTTGCTTAGATTAAAAACTCTTTAGTTGTAGTCAAAAAAATTTCATAAAAGTTTTGCTCAAATTCTTAGAGAGCAATCCGGTTTATGTCCCGTAAGTCACACTTATTAAGGCAACAATTTAACAAAAAAACATTAACTTTCTAAAGTTAGTTTAGTTTCGAGACTGTTTTCACAGTTTTAAGGCTTAAAGAAATAACTTAGTTTTAACCAAAGTTTTGTCATATGTCCTGTGAGTCACAATCGAATGACCCTTTTACAATTTTTTTTAATGATTTTTATTGAATATTCCAAAAAAAAAAAAAAAAAAAAATTATGTTTTCCACTGCCATCACATGATTATCATATAGTTCATTAGAAACTATAAATAAGTCATCAAAATTAATGACGGTTCTGTTTAAGTGTTTCACTTAAATGAAAAGAAAAATAAATAAATAAATGCCCAAAACCTCATTACATTGGTGGCAACCATAAAACAACGTGTCATTTGGACTTTTTTTAAAATATTTTTTGAAACACACACTATGCCTTTTAGCAGCAGCGGCAGCACCAACAACAACAACAACAGTAACAAACTTTGTTGGTGGAGAGTGGAGCGTCGGCTGCGATGGGGAGGAGGGCGAACGTTAGAACCAAAAATGTTGTTCAGTGCGCTTGGCAGGTTGAGTCGATGTTCTACTGTTGATTGCAACACAACGCATTGTAAATCGAAGCGCAGTTAGTGAAACTCACAGATTCTCTAGTTGACGGACGTGTGTGTGCTCTTACGTTACGTTTCGTTATATGTATGTACTCGTGTATACACATATTGCGTTACGTTTTGGTTTTGTGACAAAAATAGCGATAGAAAAAAAATGAAAAAGATTTAACAATCAAAAATAGAAACGATTGGGGAAGAAAATCCCAAAAAAAAAAAAAAAAAACAGTGAAATCAAAAATAAATTATTACTCTTCATTTCAATTCCAAATTTGTCTACTACTATTTTTGTGCAACTCCCTTTTCACTACATTTTTCTGCTGTTATCGTTGCGTTATCGTTAAAATGTTTGTTTTTCCTCCTCTTTTTCATGACACAGAAAAATTGTAACAGGATTTTGTGTATACAGCAGCAGAGCAGCAAAGGCGCAACCGGAGGCACCAAGAGCAGTAGTAGTAGCAGCAACAACAAACACAACAACAACATTAAGAAATCGCAGTTGGAGCCAACATTCAGTTTCCTCTGTCGCAGCCTTGTCAGCATCCGTAGCAGAGTTTTTCATATCTTTTATATTGTTGTTATTGTTGTTGCTGCTCTTATTGTTGTTGTTGTTCTTGTTGTCGCTGCTGTCTCATGTGTTCATTTTGACAAAAAAAAAAAAAAAGAAAAAAAAAATCGACAAAATAGCCAAGTTAACCAAGTTACAAAAACGACAACGACGGCGACGACAAGTATCGACCGACCGACGACCATAAAGTCTAACGAGAGAGTATCTTTGTATCTCTGTAGCTGTATCTATGTGTCTGTGTATCTAGAGGATTTTTAACAGCAGCAGCAGCACCTTCTTCTTTCGCTATTCTCGTGCTCGTTCCTAGTTGTTTTTGTAGCTCAACGGAAAAGCGTGTGTTATTTAATTCGTAGTAACAAAATTTGTGTTGGCTCAAACGTTAATGTTATTGTTATCATTAAAAAATTAATTTTCAACTAATTTGCAATCAAGTGATAAAATAAAAATCGCGTTTATAGAAAAAGTATCGAAAGAATCGAAAAAAAAGAATTTTACAAAAAGGTGCTAATCAAGTAGTTAAAGATAAATAGCTTAAAAAGCAATAAATGAAAAAATAAGTGAATATTGAAGAAAAAAAAAAAAAAAAAAAAATTAGTGAGAATTTTTGAAAAAGTTGTTAAAAAAATTAAATAAATTTTCAACACAAACAACGGCTTCTAAATTGAAATTGAAATCTGCTGTAAATCCCGGAAAAATCATTTGAAAAGGATTACTACTGAAAAGAAAAAATGTAGGTATCTACACAAAAAAGTAAATATTACACAATATCAAGAATTTAATGCAATTTCTGAGATACTTTTATTTGAGTATTTTTACATTTTATTTAAATTAAATAAGAAATAATTATTTATAATATAGCTGGCAAAAATTTCGAAAGTTTAACAATAATATATTTCGTTTCAATTAAAACATCAAACGAACAAAGATACAAATGAATGGATTTTTTTGAATGTGTAATAAGCAAATTTTTCCAACTACTGCTAGACCACGATTTCATCATAAATTACTCAAAAGAATTTTTCATGAAAAACATTTTTACAAAGATTTGTTATACATTTGTATGACTTATTTCAAAATATTCTGTTAAAAAAGGCAAAGGGAAATTAAAACTTTTGTATGTTGCTAATTTTTTTTTTCGATTCCTGGAGACTTTTTTGTTCGATTTTTTTCAATAATATCAGGCCCTCGTCGAATTTTTCAGAGTTTTCGGATACTTTTCGATACTCTTTTTCGATATTTTTTTATAGTTTCAGAATCTAACTGATTTTTCAGTGGACTATTAAAATTTGACTACTCGGCAGGAATGCGTTAGTTTAAATCCAATTTTTAAAACCCTCTAACTCGTAAACCAAACTTTATACTGTACAAATACTTTGTATCTGGAAGACAAATGTACGAGGGGTCTAACAAAAGTTCGCTTAGTTGAATTGAAAAAACTTTTAAATTTAATTTTTTAAATTTTAAAATTTATTCTTCATGTATTTGTATTTTTCCAACGTAATCGCCATTTATTTTGATAAATTTTTAAAGTCGATAAATCCATCTTGAAAAACAGTCTTCAAAATCGGCTTTTTGCAGTTTTGCAATTTCATCATTAACCGCATTTATTATCTCCTCATTGCTGTTGAAGACTCTCCCTCTCAAATTTTTTTTTATTTTTGGAAACAACCAGAAGTCACAAGGCGCTAGATCTGGGGAATAAAGAGCTGGACGAATTTCTCCGACGCCAGAAAGAAAAATAAAATCGGTCGTTTTTTCAGCAGTGTGCGCTGGCGCATTATCGTGATGTAGAAAGTAGCAGCGTAGCTCCTTTTTTTGGCGTTTTCCCAATAAACTTTGGAAAACTTTTGGTAAGCAGGTTTCAGTATACCACTTAGCAGTAATCGTCTGACCTTTTTTCAAATAAATAGCAGCTACAACTTTCTCTCTGTTGAAGTAAACTGACATCATTACTTTTGTTGCTCACTTTTTTTTGCTTTACTTTAACAGGTCGACTTGCACTTTCTGGGCTCCATACAATGGATTGTTGTTTGGTTTCAGGGTTGTACTTCTAAAACCATGCTTCATCACCTGTTACGATTTTCTTGAAGGTGTTAGACCCTCCGTTTTTGAATTTTTCAAGAAAATACTTAGCAAAACGCACACATGCCTCTTTTTGAGCATCACTAAAAATTCTAGGAACCCATCGTGCAGATTTCTCCGCGTATCCAAGATCATTATTTAATATTTGCGATACAGCCATGGCATTCAAGCCCAGTTCCTCAGCAATGATTTCCTGGGTCAATCTTGGATCTTCGTCAATTTTAGACTTAACCAGCGCTACACATTCATAATCAGTCGAAGATTTTGGGCGGCCTTCTCGAGGTTCGTCCTCCACAGAAAAATTACGTGCCTGGAATCTTCGGAACCACTTTGAAATAGTCACGAGGGATGGCGCATTAACTTCAAATGCTATTTGGCATTCATTAAATATTTCCATAGGTTTGAGCTTACGTCGAAATCCAAAAAGAATAGCAAACCGAATCTCTTGCTGCGTTGGCATTGGAAATCTGCTGACATTGTTTCACGAATTTTACGTTTTCTTCTCTCCGTTTTGACCGATCTTTCTGAAAATTGAAATGATATATCGTAAGACTATAACAAATGATACGCAATTTTTTGATTTACTAAAAATTTATAACATGACACCAACTAAGCGAACTTTTGTTAGGCCCTACGTATCATATCATACTACTTTATAAAATACAACGTCTGTCTGTGTCTCCATAACTCGAGAACCATTCGTCCGATTTGCCTGATTTTTTCTTTCCTTTATAGATATTTTGATAATTTGAAATACCCTCGGCAACGCCCGGAATATTAAACTAGTAAGGTTGTTACCTTCGGCCTGGCCAAACATTAAATACCATACACTGTATTTTCAAAATTTTGCTGTACAGGAGGTGCCACGACCTCTTTTTCGAATTCACATAGCTTTTGCTCAGATCTTGCCCTTGCTAATCTTAGTGTCTTAGTGAAATTTGGTTGGCTTACATCAAAAAACGTTTTCAGTATAGCAATTTGAAGCTTTTGCTTATATGGGAGTTACTACGCCCTCTTGTTCGAGGCCGCCTAGTTTTTGCTCAGGGCTTGCCTTTACTGTTTTTACTGCCTGAGAGAAATTTACTTTGATTATCTCAAAAAATATTTTCAGTATTGCACTTTGAAGTTTTTGCTTATATGGGAGGTGCCACGGCCTCTTGTCCGATTTCGGCTAGTTTTTGCTCAGAGCTTGTGCTTACCGTCCTTAGTATTTGTGTGTACGTGGGCTGCTATATATATTTCTGGCCTAAGCAACACTAATGCCAATAGCTAAAATCTGGCAACACCATAATAAAGTTTGACATTTTTCAGCATAAACGTACTCACAACGTTTTGATGTACAAGTGCTATTTGTTTTGTTTACAGTGAGTTAAGAAAATTAATTTTTCAATTATCAATGATTTAAGCGATTGATAAATTATGGGGTTTCCAACGCGAACAAACGTTTTTTACAACAAAGCGTTCATGCAAAATTGAATGTATTGGAGTGGAACTAATGCCCAAGGATGTCTCTATCTCACGGTATGTCACATGACGATCTTGCATTATCAGTTCACGCACGGCATCAATGTTCTCTGGCACAACGGCCGTTTTTGGAAGACCTTTACGTAAATCGTCTTTGAGCGAGCGTCGGCCACGATTGAATTCATTAAATCAGTTTTTCACAGTGCTATGGGATGGTGCTTTATCGCCAAAAATTATCGCAGGAAAATGTTCACGAGTTAATTCCATTTTTTTTGCCAATTTGATTTTTTCAAGTGACTGTAAACAACACAAATGATGGTCGTACGTCAAAACGTTGTGAGTACGTTTATGCTAAAAAATGTCAAACTTTATTGTGGTGTTGTCAGATTTTTGCTATTGACGTTAGTGTTGCCTAGGCCAGAAATATAAAAAGCAGCCTACGTATTAGCGTTGCATTGTGGTGAACAATACTCCTAAAGTTGCTTTTTGAATATATTTTTTGTATGGGTGGTAGGCGTGTCCGTTGACCGATTTCGCTCATTTTCAATAAGTCAAGCTAACTTTGACTACGGAGGCAGTATACCAAATTTCATCGAATTATCTTGCTTAGTTTAGACAGCCAGCCAGACTGACAGACGGAAATGGCTATATCGACTCAAGAGGTGATGCTGATCAAGAATATATATACTTTTCCATACCTACCACTCCTCCTTCTCTGCGTTACAAACGGAAGGACAAAGTCAATACACCTTAGGGGTAGGGCATAACTATGGTTATTTTCGCATTTCCATAAAAACTAAACTTCTATGATGAAGTTTAAATATCTGGTACTCCAAGCCAACTATTAACTATATAGAAAGGGAGTAACGGCCATATTTTGTATTGTTGGTACGAATTTTATTGCTAAAATCAAATAAACTAAATCTAAAAATCTACAAATAAAATATTACCTCCCACTTTCATACCGCAGCAAAAAAAAAAAAAATGAATTTATATTTTCTTTTCGATGCTTTTTTTCACTTTGTGTATTTTCATAGCATTGTCTGACGCAGAGACGACGATTATACGGTGTGACAGGGCTGTCTAGTTGATGCTGTGTCGCATTGCCACTTTGTTAGAATGTTTCTTGGCTCTTCTGTTTGGCTAGCTGCTTATATGTACAATTGATTGTTATTTTTATGTGTAGTATCCATTCGATTTTTAGGTGTAGGCAATTCCATGTGTGAGGTAAAGTTTGCTCCTAAAAATGTGTCATCATTCATTGTTTTGATCAAATTAAATTAGAGCATTTGTTTTGTTTTATGGAAAAGGGAAATAATGCTAGAATTTTGTATAGAAATTTTTGTGGCTTTATATACAAAAATTTTTTTGGCGTTATTTCCTGTGACATTATTTCAAAAATTCTGGCGTCGTTCTTGTTTAATTTTAGGCTTTATTTCCAAAAATTTATGCCCGAAATTTTCTGGCCTTATTTTCATAAGGTTTTCTGGCGTAATTTCCTTTTGTAAGCCTCTTAACTTCTGGAAATAAAGCTAGAAAAGTATGATAATTTTATATTGAACTAATTAAACAGTCATTTTTGCAATTTTTCAACAACAGACGAAAACAAGTGTTAACATGGAAATTGATTACATATGTTTCGGCTACTTCCACATACATATTTATATATTTTCATATATAAACATGTATATAGCCTCATCAGATCAGTTTTAGTTAAATCTTGCCAGAAACCGTACTCGAACCCGTGACTCCGGTTTTCTAATGAAAGAGAACGCGGTGCTTAAGCGATTGTGCTATAGGTCACGAGTAAACTCTATGAGCAGGATCGCCATTATGCATAAATCATAAGGCTCACTAGCGCCGTCTGTTGTGAAAAATTGCCAAATTGTTAGTTGGTAACACACTCTGGTTTTGAGACATGCTACGCTAGCTACAATTAAGTTTATGGTTTTATTTCCAAACCAAGATGGAAATAACGCCAGAATTTTGTTTGTAGATTTTTGTGGCTTTATTTCAAAAAAATTTTCGGCGTTATTTCCGGGAGTTATTTTTTTTATTTTTTTTTTGTAGATGTTTCTCCAGCAGGAAATGTCACGTAGTTCACTCGATATAGTTTTAACATTCAAGTTGCATCGCTTTAAAAATTCTTATATTTCCTAGTTTTTTTTGGATTCGAACTTTTAGTTTTTAAGTCAAATTACTAGGATCCGAACGCAGGTCAGCTTTTGGCCTAAGTCGAAGCTGATAATTCTGGTTTTCCGTTTAAACTTTTAAAATTTTAAGAACACTGAATAAAAAATAATGTGTCAACACAAACTCTGTTATTGTTTTAGATCTTAAAAACACAGTCTAATAACGGTGTATCTCTCTATTTCTATTGCCGATGTTGTGGGTTTCGGCTCCTGTTTTTGACGTATGTATCTGATGTTTTTTTCTTTCTATCACCTCAAGATGCTAAGATATCTTTGCTGCAAAGTGAAATAAATTTTGTTTTCAGTCACATTTGAAGTTTTGACACCTAAAGAGTGATCGAATAGCCAAAATGTTGTTCATTAAAATTGACTTGTTAACCATTCCAATTATATCCTTACCATCTGAGTTATCCCCATTGAAGTAAACATAATATTCATGTGGCTAAAATTCATCAAACCATTTCCTGGAATTTCGCTTGAACGCAGCAATTTTCGGTACTTTGAAACAAAATCTTGGGGTGTTAAAAAAACAAAGTTGGAATTCGTAAAAAGGTCCCAATTCCCATAATATGCTATAAAAACCCAAAATGGAAATTTTTTTTGTGAATTTGAAAGGCTGTCGATTGTGACATGCCAAAATAAAAAAAAATTTTAATTCTTCGTTTTTATGATGGCATTTTGAATGAAACACCTTAATCTTTCTGATTGAATTTAAAGGTCCGTTGGCGGAAAATTGCTATTTTGCTTTACAAAGGTTTTGAAATTGTCGACGGTCCATTTTGATGCAACAAAAAATTTAATGCACTCTCATTTGAGGCTTCAAAAAATTATAATGCAAAGAATTTTTTTTTTTTTACAAATTATTTTTATAATATATTTTACTTGTTGTTGTTTTTATCGTTGTTGCTCGAAGCACATTAGACAGATTTTCAACGTGCTACCACTTAAATCATCATCAGCATCATCATTATCATCAACAGCAAAAGCAGCAGTAGCAATGCCAACAGCCACAACCAGAGCAACAGCACTTTATTTATAGTTCATACATTTTACATACATAACGATACTCGTTGAGAACATTTTTTGACGTCTTGTTAAATATTAAAATATAAATGTTTAAATATCTACTTTTATAATGATTCCTTCCTTCAACTTTAACTTGTGTGTCGCAATTAAATTTTTTCACTTTAGAAAACCAAAGCTGTTTGTCTTCTGCCCCCTTTACCTTGACCTGAAATGTGCCTGGTTTGTGAATTTAGTTTTAGTACACGAATTACTAAAATCAATTAAAAAGTAAGTTTTAATTTTTCTAATTATAGTGCAGTAGCTAAAGTTACTTAGGTCACTTACATACAGTGAGTCATAGATGTATTTTGTATACGAAAAATATTCAAAAATTCGAATAAATACTCAATTTTTTGCCGTTTCATTCTTTGAAAAGTAATATTTTTTTTATGAACTTTGAGTCAATGGAACGTTAACTATGGTACCCCTTCATAAAAAAATTAAAATAATGCGTTCTAATCACTTAAAAAGCAAAGAAAAAATTTATTCATCTTTTTTATAAGGTCACAAAAGTATTTTGCTTTTAGTAAAATTTTACTTTGAGATTATTTATCAAGTAAAAGAGGCTTTTTTAATAATTACCATGATAGCCGTTATTTGAGGAGACATCATCTAAACATCTTTGCGAGGATTCTATCCCTTTACGACATTTTCGGTCGGTGTTTTTTTCCATTTTTCTTGCCGTACTTGTTTGAGCACATTTTTTTGATAAAATATGGTATTTTTTGACCTTTCCTCTGGATAAGACCAAAAAATTTCTATTGGATTCGAAAAAGGATATCGCGGTGGTGTTTTAATCTCTTTGGTGTTGTACAGAAGTGTCCCAGGATGTGTATTTAGAGTCATTGTCTTTTGAAAATAAAAAGTCATCTGGTGGTAAGCTCATTTTTTAAGTACTGGGTGCAAATTTTTTTTGTAAAATGGGACTGATATTCATGCCTATCCATATTGCCAGCATTAAGCTTAAGTTTCCCTATTCCATGAGCCAAGAACAGCCCACGACGCACCATCATGTAAAATTGTTGCTTTTAATTTATAAAAGTTTAGGGTTTTTTTGCCTTATGCCTGACCATACGGCGTCTATCGATCCGATGGAAAGCAATTATTATATTATTGGATCCAATAGAAAGCAAAAATATGGATAGACATGAACATCAGTCCAATTCCACAAAAAATGTTCGCCCAGTACTTAAAAAATGGGCTTACCACAAGATGACTTTTTATTTTCAAAAGACAATGACCTTAAATACACATCCTGGGACACTTCTGTACAACACCAAAGAGATTAAAACACCACCGCGATATTCTTCTTTGAATCCAATAGAATTTTTTTGGTCTTATCTAGAGGAAAGGTCAAAAAATACCATATTTTATAAAAAAAATGTGCTCAAACAAGTACTGCAAGAAAAATTGGAAAAAAACAAAGACCGAAAATGTCGTAAAGGGATAGAATCCTCGCAAAGATGTTTACATGATGTCTCCTCAAATAACGGCTACCATGGTTATTATTAACAAAGCCACTTTTACTTGATAAATAATCTCAAAGTAAAATTTTACTAAAAGCAAAATACTTTTGTGACCTTATAAAAAAGATGAATAAATTATTTCTTTGCTTTGTAAGTGATTAGAACGCATTATTTTAATTTTTTTATGAAGTGGTTCATAGTTAACGTTCCATTGACTCGAAGTTTATAAAAAAAATATTACTTTTTAAAGAATGAAACGGCAAAAAATTGAGTATTAATTTGAATTTTTGAATATTTTTTTTGTATGCAAAATACTTCTGTGACACTGTATAAAAACTGCTACGACTAGAATTCCTTGTCTAAATTTCTTTAATGACGAAGTTTATTAAGAAAGCAAAACTATAATGTCCATTTGTCCAAGTTCACACTCTTCATCATAATCTTCGTCCAGACCTTGTTGGTGTTCGTTTAATGTGCCCACATTGAATTTGGCATATATTTGTATTATTTTTAATTTTGTTTTTTTTTATGTTTAGTTCAACTCTCCATAAATGACTTATGCATTATTACTTTTTATTTAAAATGGATTGCTTAGTTGCAATTAGATTTTGAAAATTCGAAGCAGTGTTTACTTTATTTTGACACTCACTGTATGTTTCGCTATAAAACGTTTAATTATATGTAGGTACACAGTGCAATAAATTAAGAGAAACAATTTTTGAATGAGTCCTCAATAACTGGCAAGAGTTTTTCTCAGTCAGGTCCGGTATCCGAATTATCCTTGCTTTAAAGTACAGAAAACGTTCTTCTCCGGCACATAGCTCAAATCCAAGAACTAGTGTTATTAGGGTTATAAGATGGTCTGGATTGTCCAGATTTTCAGTCCAAAGCCCAGATAATCAGAAATATCTCCAGATAAAGAAAATACGCAAATAAAAATATTTTGATACGTACGAAAATCTTCTAGGATATCTTATATGGGCAAATCCGAAAAAAGGTCAACCAAGAGAAAAATTATAAAGTTGTCGTGAAAGCGCATTTTGCCACTAGGTGAGTGCTATTGCCCACTAAATAACCAAAAGGTATTTAATATGTTTTCTAAGGGTTCAATCCCCATTCCGAGTTTCCTAAAAATTGGTCCACCGGTTTAGCCGCGGAAATGAATTTCGCCATTAGGGGCGTCGCACCGGCTACATAACATAACGTCTTTAATAAGGTCGCATTCCAAATTTCATAAAAATCGATGCAATGGTTGAGCTGCAACAGCGTTTTTTTATCGTGAGATACGGTGCCAAGAAAATATTTCACTTTTGTGTGCACTGTACTTCTTTACAACCTTTTCCACAAATAAATCAAGCTAATATAATGTGTTTTAGTAAGTTGGAAAGGGGCTGCATCAATTTTCGATAGCCTATGTATATATATAAAATAAAAATTGTAACGGTCGCAACGTAACGTGCGCAACACACAAAAGTTAAATTTTTGCACGAACGAAGGACTCTTTGATTCCCTGAAATGCAGTTTCGATATGCTCAAATATTCTTCTTTCTTTGGAAGATTTTGCTTTTTCGTTTATACTGAAAAGTTCGCAAAAAATTTTGAAAATATACATTGATCTCTACAACGACTTCTGATTTTTGTAACGTGCGAACAGCACTTTATGCAAGATTATATTGTAACTGATACAAGCTAGGAAATATTTTTAAATGCCTTCTGAAAGTACTCTCAAAGGGTAACATACCACTGCAGGTAAATTAAGAATTTGACATTCAGAGCGCCTTCAGGATTTAAAAATATGCGTACAAATGTAACGTTCGCAACGCAGGATTAGCCCATATATAAAAAATAAAGTTCACGTGTTTACTCGACCGATTTCGATTCAATTTTCAGAGTATGTTAGCTTAGATCAGGAGAAGGTTATTGGCTAGGTTATTGGCTCTTTGGCATCAACTAGAAAAATTGGCGATACCACCACACCCTGGAAAATATTCATAATAGCTATGAAACCATTTGACGCAGATGAATAAGGTATGGTGCATATGTAAAAGGCACCGGGACAAAGGTATGGCAGCGCACAGTATCGCGAGCCTATAAGGTGCGTTTCATATATATAACGCCACCGCAAATTTGCTCATAATTTTTAAACGAAAAATTTTTTTCAATAACAATGTTCGGCGCATTTGTTTGTAATGATACGAGAAGAATGTGTACGAAGCAAGACGGCGCCTCTGATAACGGTACATTTGTTTTGCTGCAAAACCTGAATTTTGCTCGTTTCACATTTATAACGCCACTTTTGATTTTTATGATTTTTTATTTATTTATGTATTTTTTATATGTATAGAAGTTCTAAATAGTGTTGCCATGTTTCGAAGCAACTTCAGAAATACGATTTGGCATGCTCTTCATTAAGTTGTCAATAATTTTTTTGTTCAAGTGCTTCCCATTCTTGAATAATTGTGGTTTTGAGCTCTTCGACCGTTTCAAATTGCCGATTTTCTTTATAAACGCGGCGAACTAAAATGCCCCACAAGTTCTCAATTGGATTGAGATCAGGGGAGCGAGCAGGCCATTGCATCAGAGCTATATTTTTATTGTTGAACCAAGTTTCGCTCTCCCGACTCACGTGAATGGCAGCATTGTCCTGCTGGAAAGTCCACTGGGTGCCATTATTTTGCCGCAAGAAGGGCAACAAACTGCATGCCAACACATTTATGTAGTCACAACTTTTCATTTTGGACGACACGAATTGGACTTCCAAGCAACCGGCAGCTGAGAAAGCACCCCACAGCATAACCCCACATATAACAGTGTTATGCTGTGGGGTGCTTTCTCAGCTGCCGGTTGCTTGGAAGTCCAATTCGTGTCGTCCAAAATGAAAAGTTGTGACTACATAAATGTGTTGGCATGCAGTTTGTTGCCCTTGCGGCAAAATAATGGCACCCAGTGGACTTTCCAGCAGGACAATGCTGCCATTCACGTGAGTCGGGAGAGCAAAACCTGGTTCAACAATAAAAATATAGCTCTGATGCAATTGCCTGCTTGCTCCCCTGATCTCAATCCAATTGAGAACTTGTGGAGCATTTTAGTTCGCCGCGTTTATAAAGAAAATCGGCAATTTGAAACGGTCGAAGAGCTCAAAACCACAATTATTCAAGAATGGGAAGCACTTGATAAAAAAATTATTGACAACTTAATAAAGAGCATGCCAAATCGTATTTTTGAAGTTGCTTCGAAACATGGCAACACTATTTAGAACTTATATACTTATAAAAAATACATAAATAAATAAAAAATCATAAAAATCAAAAGTGGCGTTATAAATGTGAAACGAGCAAAATTCAGGTTTTGCAGCAAAACAAATGTACCGTTATCAGAGGCACCGTCTAGCTTCGTACACATTCTTCTCGTATCATTACAAACAAATGCGCCGAACATTGTTATTGAAAAAAATCTTTCGTTTTAAAATTATAAGCAAATTTGCGGTGGCGTTATATATATGAAACGCACCTTATATAGAGCGGCCAAAACTAGTAAACGTTATCCGATTTTTATAAAATTCTGTATAGTGATGCTTTTTGTTAAAATTATGAAAATTTTAGAAAATGGGCGTGGTCCGCTCCTTTTTTGCTCTTCTCCCAGTATAAAAGCGTTAGTACTGGGTGATTTTTTTAAAGGTTTTTTATGCAATTGAAAAGACTAACCATTAACCTTTTAAATGCTTTTTGACCTTTTACAATCGGATCAGAAGCAAAAAAGTTATAGCAGTTATAAATTAAAATTAAAGTGAAATATTTAAATTTGGAAATTCACTAATTTTCAATGGTTTACAAAATTCATGTTTGGGAAAATACCAAGAATGCGATCAATGTGGTTTGATAGAATGGGATTTTCTAAAGACAAAAAAATGTTTTTTTTTTTACAGTTGCAAATTTTACCTGGAGACCATTTTGTTTTTCAGAGATGGTTTCACTGAAATCCTTACGAAATCCAAACAAAAAGTCTGAATTGAAAAACCTTTCTATACATTATAATTTAATCATTCACCCTCTTCTATTCATTACAACAAAACGAAAATATCCACGGCGTAAGGTTTAAAAAGTAATGTTAAAAGTCTGACTGATCTACAAAACGTGTGCATTTTGCTTATTGCAAAAATTTGTTAAAAAAAAGAGTAATATGAGCGACCGACCAGTTGCAAACGTGAAATAATTGTTTTACATTTTGATTGATTAATGTAATTCGTTTATGAAATTGAAACAAACTTTATTCATAACTTTTTCCAGGCAAAAAAAAACTACTTACCATAAATTTCCAACAAACGTGTGTGCATAATCAAATTTTGGCATCAGATGGAAATATGAAAACAATAAATAAGGAATTTCCTATTTCTTATTAAGAAGAGAACGGGCTTTTATAAATGACTCCCACATAAATAAATGAAATTCAAAGTTAAGGACTAGAAATCTTGAATATCTGCGATTTAGACGATTACTTGATTTGATTGAATATATCAAATAGCATATACTTATTCATATTACATATATATAAATCGTTAGGGTATACCCACCGAATATGAAAGGTAGCACTTTAAAACGAGTTAAAAAAAAGCACAACAAAATTTGCTCTAAAGCGCTTCGTTTTTATAGAGTAATTTAGGGTAATCTGGACTATGCGGGTATTTCTCATATTAAAGACTGTACAACCATTCTGGTTATTTGTGCAGATTAAAATGCTAAAAACATATTCCTTACGCTCTTGGGTTTTTCTATTATGCTAATTATTCGTGTGCAATTTTTTAGCATATGCTGTGAGGTCAAGTTGACTTATTTGTAGTGCTCTGTGAATAACTACAATAAATAACTTTTTCTAAAATTCAACTAACTCTAATGCAATTATGGAACTATTATTCAACGAAGAAATGCATAAGCAAAGTCTGATTTTATATTTCTTTTATATGATCACTGATTATTTCTAAAAAGTGATATATTCGGGTAATGTGGAGTACCCCCATATTATATACCGTATATCAACTTTGATTACTATTGCACTTTAAAAGGCTTATTGCATATGTGGGACACCCGAGTTTGAGTAATGTGGAGTACCATTTTACTTATGATTCAGTAACCCTTATTACTTATTCACTTGTTAGTATGAATTTGTTTTATCTTACTAAAAAATATTCTTTATTAAGCCTATATAGCTATTTTATAGCAAATATAATTTTAAAAAATACTACTAGACTTTTAGTGAACAAAAATTGCGAATAACTGTACTACTTAAGGAAATGGACAGGGTGATCCACATTACCCGACACTTTTCTTTTTCAGCTATTTTTAGGTACTTTCAATTTAACTGGCCTCACGCTTGAAAATGTTAATATTTTAGTATATAAATTATCAAATAATTAAAACAATAGAATAACTAATACAAATTAATTGACCAAGCTAGAATTACTACCATTACTTTGGTAGAAATTGGCAAAAAAATAAAAAGGTAACCACATTACCCTAAGTTACTCTACCATATTAACCTTTGTTTAACATTGGCAAGTCATTAGAAGTAAGGGTTTTGTTCTCGCTACGAAATAAGCAATAAGTATACGCTTTGTTCTCTAATTAAAATCCATGTTTTTTTTTTATGTTTTATAACACAACACCGTTCTACACGATTTTGCACAACTGAAAAAAACCAATATATTCTGAAAATATGGCTAAAAATATGTTATACTTGTCTTCCCGATTTTCTGGATCAGATCGAATTTTTTTTATCGGGCTTTGAAGTTATTTATACATGTTTTACATTTTACGATCCTTACATCTGATGTATATCATGTGTCCTGAAATCTTATGCAGGATTTTTTTTTAGAAACTTTAACCGTGTACATCCCCCACAATGTTTGTACCCATGACCCCTAAAACAAGGAAATAATGTATCAGTACCACAGAAATATTCGCTATAAAATTTCAATGATAATTGCCGAACACTAAAAGGTCGAAACTTCATCGCGAAAGCGAGACTTTTAATTTTTTTTTGTCGGTTGTACCCAACTTATTGGGAATATACACCGTAATGATAAAAAATTTTGATAAACTTAAAAGTGGAGACATGTCCTTAATTGTGTCTTTAAACAAAAGACAAAAATCAACAATTAAGTTATTTACTATACATTAATGCTCCAATGAAACCCATAAAATTCTTTTGCAAATGAAAACCTTAATATATTGGCTGCCTTCAATCATTTTGTAAAACTAAACAAGTAAAAGATTAAATTCTTAGAACAAATTGCTTAATTGTAATTTTCTTAAAAAAAAAAGAAAAAACAAATTAATTAAAATTTCACTTTATTTTGTGTCAACACAAGTTTTTGGCAATAAAATCATTTAATTTTCTTTTTAATTTTTACTTTCCCTCATTATTTTTAATTTTTCTTTTTCTGCACACAGTTGTGCTCGAGAACTACTTTTAGTGTGTTAGTATTCGTTAGTATGTATGTGTGTGCAGTTATGTGTATGTGTGTGTGTTAGTGTTTATTTAAGTGTGCGACAAAAGTTTTCAAAACCAAAAAGTCACAAAAACAACACTAAAATCAACACACAGACGCACAAATACAAGCAATAAAAACGAAAAAAAAAAGAATAAAAAAATTTAGCAATAAATTTTTATTTCTTTTATGTTGTTGCATGTATTGGTGTTTAATGTTTTTACAGAGTTTGAAAAAATTCTTCCTTTGTGTCGCCCTCTTTCTAGAAAAGAAAATGGCATCTTTTGGTAGGGTACTTTTTTTTTGTTTTAAATGGCTGCTGTCATTTAGTCAACCCATCCTTTTTGTTTGTTCTCTATTTGTTGGCTGCTTTTCAGAATTTCTGTCTGTCTGTTAGTTGGTCTTTTTGTCAGTTTCTATAGTACATACATACATATATACTATGTATGTAAATATGGGATTTTTTTCGATTTTTTTTTTGGCACAAGAATGCGTGCGACGTATTTTTAAAACCAACCAGAAGAAATACGTCGCACATTCGCCTGAAAAGACAAAGGAAATCTCTGCAACGAACTGAGATAAATATTACGTATACGCACCAGTAAGTTTTTTTTTCCGCCTTTTCTGCTTCTCATTCTTGAGCACCATCTCTCTTTTTCTTTGTTGTGTTGTCAAATTATTTTTGCCTTTTTGTTTCCTTTCTGATGCCTTTATCGTTTTTTTTCTTGTGTTTTTCTTTTTCCAATTTTTTATTATTTTATTATTTCATGCTGTCGTCCGTAAGTTGCTTGAAATGGCGTATCCTTTTTTTCCTTTTACTTCCTTCCTCTTTTCGCTCTTTTTTGTAGAAATTCTTTGAGGATTATAGATTTTTTAGACTTTACTTCGTATGTGTAGAAGCGAACTTTTGTTTTTTAATAATTATACACACAGTACATATGTATGTATGTTCAAATATATGCATGAAAACATTTTTTTTATAGTACATAAAGGTGTTTGAAAAAAAAAAAAAATTCATACTAACATACATGATTTCCGGCGCACATTTTGCCATATTTACCATAAATATCTATCAGTTGCATAATTTCAGCATTGCAAATCTAGTAAAACACAGGTTTTGTGCATGTGACCGCATGCACACTTTTGTGTTACCTTTACATTAAAGTACTAGCTGTTTTATCCGGCGTTGCTCGGGTAATGATAAAAAGCAAGAAAACACTAAAAAAAAGCTAAAAACGATAACTATCTTTTAAAATAGTGTGCCTTAAACAGATGCTGTCATATATTTATTTCCATAAAATTATCGCATCTAACATATCGGTAAAAGTCCAAATGTATCGAAAAATATTAAAATACACAGATTTCTCCGGTAAAAGTCCAAAACTATCGAAAAATATCGTAAAATTCCAAAAGTATCGAAAAATATTGAAGTACATTGAAAAAACCGGTAAAAGTCGAAAAATATCGGTAAAAGTCCGAGAGTATTGAAAAATATCGAAATACATCGAAGAAATCGGTAAAAGTCTAAATGTATCGAAAAACATTTTAAAAACATTTGTGTGAGAAAAGTCCAAAACTATCGAAGAAATCGGTAAAAGTCTAAGTGTATCGAAAAACATGCAAAATATCGGTAAAGGTCCAAAATTATCCAAATACATCGAAGAAATCGAAAAAAGTCCAAATGTATCGAAAAACATCTTAAATATTGGCAAAAGCCTAAAAGTATCAAAAAACATCTAAAATGTAGATTAAAGCCCAAAAATATCGAATATCGATGAAAGTCCAAAAGTATTGGAAACATCGAAGAAATTGGGAAAAGTCCAAAAATGTCTAAAAACATCCTATGTATCGGTAAAAGTCCAAAAGTACTTATTGGACAACATTCAAGGGATGGGTAAAGGTCCAAATATACCGAGAAATATCCAATATATCGAAAAAAGTCCAAAAGTTTCGAAAAGTATTGAAATACATCAAAGAAATCAAAGTCCAAGTGTATCGAAAAAAAACCAAAATGTAAATGGATGTAATTTTCCTGCCCAATGAAATAATGCGCAAAAAAAAAGGAAATTACGCCCAAATTATTTTCACACAAATAAATTCTGGGCGTTATCTCCAAAATAATTAGGGCGTTATTTCGTTTTTGTTTTTGGGCGTTATTTTCTAACGCCGTATTTTTTTCAGCTTTTTTCTATGACTGTACGTAAGTAAATGTAGAATCGATCCCTCGCAGTCGTTTTCCTAACGATTTTCTTCAATCTTAAATCCCCAGGAGCCACCTCTGTAGAGGGCTTAAAAATCATTTGAATTAATCGCTTTTTTTTTTTGTTGTTTTGAACAGATAATGATTTACATTAACTAGCTACCAACAAATCACGTGTCAAGTGGTTTTGTGGTGTGAGCTTACTGTTCTGTGTTTTTGAGTAAAAACAACAACATTACAAAAACAAGGCGAAATGCATAGGTAAAAAAATCGCTTTGCTTTTTCGTACAAAACCTATGTAAACCAAACTCAAAATTCGTAAATCATATCGATCTTTAAATATGGTCGAATGCGGCTCAAATTGGGAGAGATATTTGTTATCATGATTGGAATAAAGGCAGCCTTGTGGAGAATATAAATTCAAAACTTCTTAAAAATGGAACACTTAGAGTGATAGCATTGAAATTCCTTTGCGGCGGATTAATAAGATTCCGTCTATGTACTCAATTATGAGAAAAAGAATTGTTTTTTGCACACCCTAATATGCATACACGTATATAGTATAAATGTATGTATTTATGTGTTTTTATTTTATGTTGGTGGTAATTGTACTTTTTTTGTGGTATTATTTTGCGTTGGGAACTATATGTGGGTTGTGCCATGAAAAAACAAAAGGTTTGTTGGTAGTATCCTTGCTTTCTTTTCCTTACATATTTTAATTTATTTTTTTTTACTTTCTTTGCATTACTTTTTCTTTACGTTTTTGTGTGTGCTCCATTTTCAAGTCTGTGCTTTTGCTTTTCCTTTTTCTTTTCTTTTATATACCTACTTTTTTTCGTTTTTCGTTAGCTCCGTCCAACAACCCACTCTCACTTCCGTTTCGTTGCGTTGTTCCTGCTCTATCTCAATCTTTCTTTTACCGATTGACCTTTGACTCATGTAGTATTTTCTGCACGCTTTCGAGTCACGTACTGGCAAAGAGTTTAATGTGTCTTAACTGGTTTTTCTTGTGGGCTAATTGTATTTGTGTGACTGGCATGGATTCATGTCGTTGGTTGCTACTGTGCTGCTAATATCTACACATAATACAGTTGTTTTTGTTGTTATTGCAGGAATTTCCTGTCTCAAATCCCGTCTTTAGGGAATTGATATTCATTCGTTTATTTATTTTTATTTGTTGTTTATATAACTTTTCCTTGCATTGCCTTGGTTTTCTTCTTATTTTTTTTTTTTTGACAAGGACGATTGCTTTGTATCTACTCTACTTTTAAACAGCAAGGAAATTGAATTTATTTGGTTATGTAGGTCATTGAGAAGTTTCGCTTGGCCATATAAATACATACTTACATATGTGCATAAAGCTATAAATTTAAGGATAACTTTTAGCATAAAGTTTGTAAATTAAAAAAATTTGGTTTTTGTTTTAATTTTGTTGACGAGATTAATTTCCTTGGGAACCTCAAAAAATATTTAGTCATAGTGTCGATTTTAAATCGTGGATTTTGGACATCACAAAGAAAGTTTTGACACAATTTCGTAAAATTGAATTTTTTGCATCAATCTTTGAACAAAAGTTCAAACTAAAATAATTTACACCTGTTGAGACTTGTTTATATAATAACTTCAGTGCAATTGACAAATTTCTTTCGGACCTCCTAAAGCCTGTATGTTTGTCCCTTCTAATCTATTTTCTTGTCACACAGTGCGCTGGATTAATGTTTGTTATATGCACAAAAAACCATAATCTTTTAGCATGAACCAAACAATTCTTAATGAGTATGTGTACAAGGTAGGCCAACTTCGCACACTGTGCTTGAACAGTCGATAGGTGTGATGAAAGTGTCGACAAAATCTGTGAATGGGGTTTCGTTTGTACTAGTTTAGTGGCCTAAAAAATGCAAACCCCGAAATCGTAGCTGCGTTGAAGTAGCATTAATTCCATCCTATTAGATTTACTGTTTAGTGTGGAATATGGCTAACAGATTAATCGGACCACATTTCTTTGAACGTTATGATGGACAGTCACTAACCGCCCATAGGGGCGGTAAAACAAATCATAAAAGAATTTTTAGGTTTAGTCGTAGTGAATAATTCTATGGTAATGGATTCGACAAGTTGGAGCTACAGCATACACAGCAAGAGCGGCAATTAACCTTCTTCGCAAATTTTACGGTGACAGAATTATTTCGAGAAATTCCGGGGTCGAATCGACGCATCCCTGAGCGTACTATTCGTGACGTAAAATCATGTTTCACATATATTTCGCATTACTAAATACATGACTTCGAATTGTACGTTCACGGATGCGGCGATTCAGCCCCAGATTTCACTTCGCTTTCTCGTTCCGCAGGTTTAACATCGCCTGATTTATTTTTGTCAGGCTATTTCAAGGTACGATCTTACCTGAATAGTAAAAAACCATAAACCAAAATATTCGTGTACAAATAACAAATTGGAGAATGAAACGTTGAATGAAATGCATTAAAAAGAGCCTTATGCGTCAAAGAGAAAAAAGAGATCATTTGAATTATATTATTTTTAGCACTTGGATCGAAAAAATTCTAAGAAACTAATTATACTATCGGTTAAAAAATCAATTAAAATTTTGAAATTAACAAACTTTACACTAGTCAGTCGAAGTTGGGCCACCTTTTATATTATATGAGGAGTTATTTTTCAAAAGGGCTTTTTTCACGAAAAGTTTACCTGATGGCTTGAAATTAATTACATTTAGTTAAAAAAATCAGATTTATCCACTAATCGATTATTATGCACATAATGTGTATGACATTACTTTTGCCTCGTTTTGGTTATAAGCCCTTTTGAAAAAAACACTCCTCATATCGTCGGGTTAAAACTACAACAAGACATCTACATTTTTCATGATTTGAGAAAAGAGCGTTTAAAGATTTTTGAAATTCATTTTTTGTATGGGATTTTGCAGTTTTTTGCTTTTTATTCTTTATATAAAATTGGATGGGTACTACATTTCAAAAAACCGACTAGACTGGAGCATAGAACAATTTTTTCTGCATGTTTCTGTATACTTAACTCAAAACATCAATATATGTAGATGCCTAGTTGTAGTTTTAACCCGACGATATAATAAATACATTTGATTTTTCAATTAAACTATTCAATGATCTTCAGACAACTGGCCTTCAAATCATAATTTAAAATAGACAAATTAAACATTTATCTGTTGTAACATTGGTTTGACTAAACAAAATTCATGCAGTGACTTCTAAATCTTTACCCCCTACTTTCAAAATATTTTCAAAACTATTTTTGGATGCAAGCATAACATATGTGACACTTAGCATAATCGGTATAACGATGACACATGTGTGTGCACAGTTTCACGGAGAGCACAGATTTACTTACCTTCATTAGGGATAAAGTGAGGCTCGAACGAAATGTAATACTACGGTACACAACAAAAAAAAAAAAAAGAAAAAAAAATTTGCCTACTATAATTGATAAATTGATGAACATTCTTTAGAATTAACCAAGTTTTGTATTTAAATTCATGTAGATCAAAGTTGTGCATGCGGTCACATGCACAAAATGCAAGTTGTACTATATTTGAAGAAGGTGATGAAAAATTTCTGACTCCTTATTTTGAACCTAGAAAAAAATAGTTTTTAATAGAGCTCGAGCTCAACCATAATCATTGAATTTTGCTAAAATAAAGTAATTTAAAAATCATCTTTATTTGACTATCTGATAGATTCTGCGAGAGAACGAATCAACTTTTAGGTCGATCATTACTGTTCGCACTGAAATGGTACTTTACTCGGTTCGGAAAGACACGTATTTTGTTTTTTTATCCGAAACCGGTTTTCTTGACGTGTGGGACATATGAGAAAAATGTAAAAAAATTCAAAATGAAATATCGAGAAACCCAATTTTTTTTTTTTAAATTTTATTAGCTAGCGATGGCTTTAGGAAATACCGCCCAAAAAATAAAATTACGTAATAACGTCCAAAACAAAATCGAAACAACGCCCTAAAAATATGAAATAACGCCCAAAAACAAAAACGGAATAACACACAACTATAACTATTTTCATATAAATTTGGGCGATAATCATTTTGGTAATAACGCCCAAAATTTGGCAGAAAAACCGTAATTTTTAAAAGAAATTCAAAGAAGAATAAAAAACTAGTAAAGGTGTCACCTTTGGCCTGGTCAAAAATTGAATACCCTACACTGCAGGTAGTATTTGAAAATTATACTTGTACGAGGGGTGCCACGCCTTCCAAATTTGTTTGGTTCATACTCAGGTCTGAAAATATTTCAGTTTAAATTTTTTTTTACTTTTTTCAGAAAATCCAAAATTATTCCCCCCTTGCTAAGTATATACATGATAATGAAATAAATCTTACAGTTTTTGAAACCTGCATATTCTGAATGATTTAAAAATTGGCAAAATTGGCCCACAGGAACCGAAGTTATGAGCATTCCGTCATTTCAGTCAAATGTCCTACAGGTCTAGAAAACTTTTCACTCAAAGTAGAAAAATACGTGTTTAGTCAAATCGAGTAAAATACTTTGCTAAAAAGTTTCAGCGCGATCGGTGATGGTCGACCTATAAGTTGATTCGTTCTCTCGCAGAAACTGTCATATATACCTACCATGTCCTCCAGCTAAATGGGCTGAGTGTTTATAGAAACAAGTTCAACTCAAAATTACAACCTTGTTATGGAAATTCACAAATATCACTACTATTTCTTGCCATGTATTTCAAGATAACTATATATAGTATATCGATGATACATTGTTGTCGCACTGCTGGTGTTGTTGCTCACACGATGGTAGTAGCGCGGCATAAGTGATTGCTTCTTGCTGTCGTCGTCGTCTGTTTCATCCTACGTGTGCACAACGCAAGAGTAACGTGTATCATCATCGTTCATGGAAAATTTGCTTAAAAATAGCAACGCATCGAATAGAAATGGAAATTGAATTTCGAAAAGTTTTGTAACTAACAGCAACTACAACAAAAGCAACAAAATACATAAATAAAAATAAGCATTTTCTCGTATCTGAACATTGATGAACTTTGTAGCAATTGTTTTTTTTAGTTTGAATTAAGCTGGGCTATACGTCACGAAAAAAAAAAAAAAATATGGGACGGATGCATTGGACCATGAAATAGCGCGCCCAACCCCGAGTTGTTTTTTTTTTTTTTTTTTAAGTTGATACTTAACGTAGTTATTTTATTGTTATTCTGCTTAGTTTCTACATAAATCGTTGTTAATGGAGTTATATTTAATCGTTAACCCAATAGTGTTCTCTTATCCCATTAAATGAGATTTATTTATTTTAATATTTTGAAAGTTTTATGTTCCAACTACATATTTACTACACATTACTCTTTACTTTTCCTGCCGGCTATGGGTTAATTTAAAGGGGAACAATTCTTTTTTGTAGTACCTAAATTTAGATTTTAAATCTATCTTTTTAGAATTGAATTCGTATGTGGTCGTTTAACCAAAACAATAATTAAAATCAAATCAAATTAGCTACCATGTTTATTAGGAGCACATGCGAATGATTGAGATCATATGGGTACACGCTCGTATATCTCTTATCTTTTACAAATATCAATAATTGCTGGTTTGAGTTGTTCTTTCCTTATTTATTTTATTTGTCGTTTTATTAACTTGCTGTTTTGATGACATTTAATTTTAATATTACTAAGACGGTGCTTTGTGTATTTTATTTCTTATTGTTCACTCGTTTTTCCGTGGCTCTGCGACTCGACTATGTTGCTTCGTTCAAGTCAAAAAAAAAAAAAAAAAGAATAAGACGACGCGAGATATCGAGGCTTAAAGAATTCGAGAATATTGAAGATGTCTTATAAAACGTCCCAAAATAATTCGAAAAAATTTAAGAAATTCAATTGTCCAATTTTTGTAGGGATCAAAAATAGCTTTAAATTAAATTACAACAAAAATTGTTGGCTTGAACCTAGTTTCGATGATGTAACCATCGGAATATCCGGGTATATCTTTTATAAACACCATAATAAGTTGGAAGCTCCTCAATAGGTACATCAACATTCTACAAAACAAAAAGTTACGAAAGTTACAAATCTGAGTTACGGCTTTCGAGAAATCAGGGTTTTTTGAAAATTAAGAAACATTTTATTTTATTTTATTTTTCGACATATTTCGTTTAATGTAAAAACATAGTCAAATCGCGGATTCGCAAAAATTGTACTATTTTATTATATTTTTCTGCACAGCAAATAGTCAAACCAAATTGGAATGAATACAAATCCACACCAAATTTGGTATAAAATTTATGCTACAACTTGGTATACAAACCGTTTATACTTGTTCGTATAAAATTTATACAAATAAAGTATTAATACAACTTACACTATTTTGGTTTAAATTTAATAGTATCACCATCCAAAAATCTTTTATACTATTTTTGTATAAATTTTATATAGAAGTTCATATTCATCAACCAATTTTACATAATTTTCGAACGAATATTTTCGTTGTCCAGGCCAACTAAATTATTTTATTCAAGTAAAAATGTTAAAAAAAATTATAGATTTATAGGGTTGTTCCCAACAATTTGCATTTGACACAACTTAAATTACAATTTTCGATTTCAATTATTTTTCTATTTTATGACGTTTATACGTTGTAAAGTTAACGCTAAAATCCTGAACAATTGTTTTTTAAAATATCTTACCAAAATTGCCGGAAGAAAAGTTTTTTTTTTTGACTTTTTGCCCAAAATTTTGAATTTAAAATATAGATTGTATACGTTAGACTTAAAAATTTGCGGCTAAACAAGAAGAATTTAGACACTTAAAGAGCTTCCTATATCACTGTCACTATCTATAAAAATTTTAAGGGATTTTTTTTTTAATTTTTCCCAGTAAATATGCAAAATAACCCTGCAGGCAAACGGACTAGTTTAAGTGTAGTTCAATAACTAGTCCGCAACCAACCAGTACTAGACCGACTTCAATCCCTTTTGCATACAAGCAACTGTTCTTTTTTGTGTGATGATGTTGTCCTCTTCTGCATTACGTTTACATCAGTCCGTGGCTAGTTGTGGTGTGAAGTAGTCTTTTAACAACTAGTCTTCAACCAGTGGTTTCGTGTGTAGTCAACCTATAGTAATATTTATTTTTTTTTTTTATCAAACTCCACTGCATCCCTTTATCATTAGTTTCGGGCTAGTACTAACCATGAACTTGTATTGTTTGTAGACTGTGCCATATTTTTACTGCAGGGAAACTTGATTGTTTTTGGTGGAATCTTATATTATTTATTGAGCGAGGTTGAGGCAAAATAATTAAAAATAAATTTTTTAAGAATTTTATTTTTTAAGTGTGTTACTTAATGACATTTTATATTTGCAAAGATCGATTTACATATAAATCTATCAATACATTTTCTAACGCATAATTATGACAAATCAAGGAACGGATTTAAAACACGG
Organism: Calliopum simillimum; assembly: GCA_951812925.1. Classification (NCBI taxonomy): domain Eukaryota; kingdom Metazoa; phylum Arthropoda; class Insecta; order Diptera; family Lauxaniidae; genus Calliopum; species Calliopum simillimum. Next base: position 96,572,685 of record OX638371.1, read on the forward strand.
CTATAGTGACATATGTTTCGTCTTTCGCCACAAAGACTCATCAGACTATTTTTGTTGTAATCATAATTATATTTATTTCACTAAATTAATTATAATTGAAAAATTGCAAGTTTGAAAACTTTTTTGTTTTTGGCCTGGGCGGGAGTTGAACCAAGGACCTCCAGGTTGGTAGCAGAAGTCGTTACCACTGCACCAGCCTTTGCCAGTTTTGTTTGTGTGTTAATACGTATTGATATATCATAATTGTTTGTGTTATTTATTGATATTTGGTATAGTTGTTCCTTTGGAACAAATTTAATACCGATTGCAGGTGTCACTATAGCCGTGATTTAATCCGTTCCTTGATTTGTCATAATTATGTGTTAGAAAATGCATTGATAGAATACATCTAGTAAATCGATCTTTGCAAATATATGACTAAAAGTTCCATTAAAAATAAATTTCAGAAATGTCCAATAGGTATATAAAAATCATACCAATATTAATATAGGTTCTTTAAAGTTTGTGTATACATAGGTATATGAATATGTTTGTATTCTACTTAAAATTTAATTTCGTATTTAGTTTTTATTTTGATTTATTTAAATAGCAATTAAAAATAACCTTAATTTTTTTTCTCTTCTCTTCTTGCATGTTGTAGAGAGCTTTCCAGTGCTAAAAATATCATCATCAACATCACTTTGTCGCCATCTTTGTAAAAGTCAACGACAACAGTAATAGCAGCAACAGCAACAGCCACAGCAGCAACTAAAGAGCGCAGTAAATAATAATAATAAAAAAAAAACATTTAAAAAAAACTACTAGAAAAAAGCAACAATTTTTGTTAACACGCTTGCCTGAACAAACCAATACAGTCGCACAATTCGAGCACATACACGCACACACAAACGCACGCTTGTACTTAACGTGAACGCAACGCAACAAGAGAGAGAGGAGTAAAGGAGTGGAGCAGCGATCGAATTCAGTGTTGTTTCGTTTAGAGAGAGAAGTTTTTTTTATTCTAACAAAGAAGCAATAAAAAACCGTCAAAATTCTACCCTTTGCAAATTTTAAAATTCAACCACAGCCAATGCACAAAATGGCAGCACCCACTGGAGCAGCGCCGACAGCGGCCTTAGAGGCCCCACTGTCTGCGCCCAAATATGGAACACTTATACCAAATAGAATCTTTGTTGGCGGTATAAGGTGAGAGATTTTTTTGTGTTTTTTTTTTTATTGAAATTCGTTTTTGATGTTAATAATTCGAAATTTTTCTTATTTTTTCTTTCAAATAGTGGTGACACAACAGAATCTGATTTGTGTCGCGTTTTTTCGGCCTATGGAAATGTCAAATCAACGAAGATCATTGTTGATCGTGCTGGCGTAAGCAAGGGCTATGGTTTTGTTACCTTCGAAACGGAACAAGAGGCTCAAAGGCTGCAAACCGATGTAAGTGAAGTAAAGCAATGCACAGCTTTTTTGATTTTTTTTTTTTAACATTAAAAAATTATTAAATGTGAAACCCAAAAATATTGCTTCAGTAAGCGAGTCAAATACTTGGTAAAAATAAAACGATAAAAGCTAGAAATAGTTTAACAGTAACAATATAAAATCCACGTAATACAAATCTTTTGAATAGAAATTAAAATTATAATTCATACTTTTCTAAAAGCGTTATTTTTTATGACAACGCCACAAAACATACACACATGCATATGCATATATAATATATTTAAAAATTTTGTATTTGTGTATATCAATTGTTTTTAGCAAAAATTTTAAACTGGCGATTTGTTCAAGATATATTTTGGTCTCAAATTTTTTTTTGCTTATAAGTATTGTGACATATTCTTGCTTAAAATTACCAAAAGTTTTTGTTTCGAGTCATATTCAAATGACTCTCGACAAGAACAAAACGAAGAACTACTGTAGCAGGCTTTTCATTATAATTAAAAAAAAATTATAATTTTAAATTATATGTCTTCCGTTCATTGCACAATTCGATTTACTCCATCATACAGAAAAGTGATAAATTCGATAAATTAATGTACAAACTTTACAGTTTCTTATTGTAATGTCAACAAGTTTACCTACAAAACTGATAAAATTACCTATTAAATATAAAAAATAAAAATTGTTTAACTGGCGTCCAACGTGGAGCCATAGTAAATAAAATCATACGACTACATACTCTTCGGTAACCGATTCAAAATTTTTGCTAAAAATGAACAATACGGGGGGTACTATTTATATTTCGGAAACTGGAACACTAATGTCAATAGCTAAAATCTGACAACACAATAATAAAGTTTGACATTTTTTCAACAAGAATGTGTCGATGAACTCAGTTCCTTGTATGGCGATAAAACACCATCAAAAACCACAGTATATGACTGGTATAGCGAATTCGATCGTGGTAGTAGTTCGGTCGCCGACGAATTCCGTGAAGGTCGTCCAAAATCGGTTGTTGTGTCACAAAACATCGATGCAGTGCATGAAGATCGTCATGTGACATATTGTAAGATAGAGGCATCCTTGCTCATTAGTTCCACTTCAATACATTCATTGGATACCCCATAATTTATCAATCGCTCGAAAAAAGGCTCGCCAAATTGATTTTCTTAATTCACTGTAAACAAAACAAATAGCACTTGTACATAAAAACGTTGTGAGTACGTTTATGCTAAAAAATGTCAAACTCTATTATGGTGCTGTCAGATTTTAGCTATTGGCATTAGTGTTGCCAGTTCCCGAAATATAAATACTTAGTACCCTTCGTATATATTGATTTTTTGTTAAAACATTAACACAAATTGAAATAAAAATTTAAAAAAAAAAATAACGTTTTTAGTCAATCACTAAAATTTTTTTAAAAGGCAGATATATAAAAAAACATTTTGTTATTTTGTTTATTTTTTCTTGGCTGCAATAATTGCAGCCCATATTGCCATATCATGCATATCCTTAATTAATGCCAGATATTTTTTTTTTTTTTACTATTATGTATTTTCATCTTATTTAGGCGATTACTTGAAAAGTAAATCAATGAATGAATGAATGTTTTTTTGAAAAGAAGCGAAGAAATATTTATGTTTCGAAAATTTACAAAACATTTTCGAAAACAACGTCGGTTATGCGTGAGAAAAACTGAGGTCGTGTCGTATCGAAAAATTTAGCAAAACAGACCGACGACAATGACGATTCGATTCATTCGTGCGTGTATAGAAAGAACATTTTCTTTGGATAACGATTATGTTTACTCCTAGAATTTTTACTACTATATGTCTACTGCTATTCCAACTACTTCTACCACACTATAAACTGTGCTCTACTACTCCTCTATGAGAACAAGTCAACATTCAGGGAAGATTTTTTTTAAAACACGATTTTGTTTGTTAAGTTTCGATTTTTTCTTCATTACTTACTACTGAAACAGTTAATTGAATTAAATAATCAGCAAGCAAAAATTATTTTTTTATTTTAATTTAACAAAAAAATTTCATTACGTTTCTTAATTTTTTTCTTTTCAATATTAATTAAAGTTTTCGCAATTAAAACTTTGTTAGTAAAAGTAACGAAAATTAAAATCAAAGTTTTTTCGAAAATTTTTCGTAGCAAAATTTTGATGCTTTTCGTTATATTTCAAAAGTTCAAGTTGTTCGTTTGTTAAATTCGTTAGTTTTCTAAAACAAAAATGTTAATTCAACGTTTTTTGCACTTTTTGTTTGTTCGTTGTTGGTTAATTGGTTCATTGGTTAGTTAAATCGTTGGTCAATTCGTACGTTCGTTTGTTCGATCTTACAACGGCAACAGAACACAAGAAATTTATTTGTTGTTTCTTTTAAAATTATTAAATTAAAATTAATTTCGTAAAATAAATATGTTTATTTCGTTTTAGTTTTGTTTAATTTTTCGAAAAAATAATTTTACCCAGTGTGCCAGACGGTTCATATCTTCGCTTTTTTACCCGTTACGGATCCGTTACTGATCCGTTTGCGGGAGAAATTCCAAAAAAAAAAACGATTCGCTTTTTTTTTGGGAATCTCTCCCGCCAACGGATCAGTGGCGGATCCGTAACGGATAAAAAAGCGAAGATTTGAACCGTCTGGCACACTGGGTATATATTGTTTCAATTTTTTGTTTTTTTTTTTACAATTGAAAATTAAATGCAAAAACAAATTTGATCAGTGTTGTAAAGTTATTCCCCTGAAATTTATTTTTTCTTCGACTCTGTTTCTATTTTGAAAGGATTTTATCTCTTTATTTTCAACCAAAAACGTAAATTTTGATATTCCAATGTAAATTTTAAGATAGCTTGGTGTTTAACTTTAAAAATTAGTTTGTTCTAGCTCGCATTTCTATAGCAGAGTTTCATTCGGGCTATGACCATGTACTAAAAAATGTTTGTTTTCAAAAAATCAGAACACAAAGCTTCTGTCTCTTGTATTTTCATGCTCAGGACATTCGAGAGAACTTTTATGCTTAACGGCAGACAGAAATGACTTAACTTAGTGATTTTTTTTTGACAATTTTACAAAACTACACTTATTTTTTGCAGCAATATCGGAGTGGCAGACATGGGTTTTATTGCTCCTTATGATGTTATCTTCACAAAAAACATAGTCTGGCTGACGATGAAATCACAGTATTTTTTTATGTCATAAAAATTGAGAAAAAGATTTTGAACTCAAAAACAACCCGAAAAAAGTATGCCACTACCTTATATCATCTTCTGCCGAAGGATATTATGGCATAATAATTTTTTCTGCCATCAGTTCCCTAACTATACGTTGAAATAAGAACTAAAATTTGACTAAAGATAGCCAAAAGGGCTTCCGGAATTAACGCCAGAAAGTTTTTTGGAAATAACGCCAAAAAAATCTTCCGGGAGCCAGCCAAAAGATGCAATAAAAAAAGAATTCGGTTAGATTTCTTTCTAAATAAAATAAAATATACCATAAAATAAAAGAGAGCAAATTGTTTCAGAAAAATCTCGAAAAACTCAGCATGGTATCGAAAATATGTTTTTGAAATGGAAATTAAATTTAAAACTGGGATAACAAATATGTCGATGGGTTGAAGCACAAATATTGTATGTCCGAAATTCTTTTTTTTTGCTAGTAGCTTTGTAAAATTTTTGGGTTCATAATCTTCAAATTCACAGTTTTGAACCTTGAAAAAATCAGCTTTACATTAAAGAGGGACACAGCACAGAACCGTAAAAAAAAAACCATTTCGAAAAAAGTGGACATACAATATTCGTGCTTTAATCCATCGATATACAATTTAGCTTTACAACTCTGTATATTATTTAAACTTTTAAAAATTTGTGAAACAATTTTATTTTTCGATGTTAATGTAAATACATATGTAAGTGTAACATCAGCAGCAGCTACATACGCAACAACAATAAAAATATCAGTTGTACAGCACCAATGAAAAAAGGCCTAAAATTGCCTTTATTTGTTTAACCCGCTGCAGCGCTACCCCTTTAGCCCAGTCAAGTAGTAGCCAGCTTAAATGCAACCTTTATCTTGCATTTTCTTTTTGAAAAATGTATTTTTTTCTTTCTTTATAATTATTGTTACACCTACACACAAAGAAATTTTTTTACTTTTGTTAAATATATTAATTGTTACTTCGTTTGACATGTACTACGCTTTGAAATCCATAGTAAAATTTCGCGCTTTTGTTTTGTGTTTTTTTTTTTTTTATTTACTACTGTTTGTTTTACTGCTTTTTAAAATTGTAACATTTTATTTCACGTGCGAGTACTTTCTTTCCCACATTATGGTGAAATTATAATATCGTTGTTCTTGTCATTAGATGTAAAAATTGTTGCCTTGCAACAACTTCCTACGTGGCGTCGCCGCCTCCGTGTTTTTTTTTTTTCGAATTCAAGGTGTTACACTCCCTTTTTGTGGGCATAACTAACCCCAACCGTCCGTCAAGTGAGTATTCGTTGAGTTGCGTTTTCGTCGATGTGATAACTAAATTGTCATTGTTGCTCCTCTTTTTTTTTTTTGTTTTTTTTCTTTCTAACATTAACTTATATAGCATTAATAAATTAGCCTGTTTTAATTGCAAATTAAGTGAAAAAATGCGCATAACTACAATTTCCAATATGCGTTGTTACATTTTTGTGTTTCTACCTTTTTAAGTATTGCTACATATTCGAGAAATAGGTAGGTAATTAAAAGCTAAACGATGGGCATTTTATTCTGTCGCACTTGTTTTTGATTAGTGCAAGTAAAGTAGACAAAAATATAACAAATGAAAATAATTTAAGCAACTTTCGAAGAAAAATTAATCTTTTCATACCATTAAGAAACATTACAAAAATTATCCAATCTCAGAATTGCTCTATCGTGTATAGTTTTCGAGATATTCTAACCTAAAAGCCAAGAAAATGGTTTTTTGCCATTTTATGAAGCTATATAACTATATGACATTATTTATTCGTTAAATCTAATAACGGTACTAATCTTTTTCTTCAAAACCTAATTTCAAATATGTCAATATCTTCATGTTTTTTGGAGGCATCGTATACCGAAATATTGAAAAAAAGAGTTCGACATAATTTAAGTTAGGTTTTAAAACACAGATTAGGCTTCCAAGTACTTTAATAAATTTTACAGGTGAACGATATAACATCTAGTTACATAGGTTTAAAAAATATTGTTTTAGGCTATATGCTATAAAGGATAGGATAGTTTATAGCTGACGCCACGATATGTTTGCCATAAATGTTAGATGCTCAGTTAATTGCCTAGCGCAAAGATGTGTAACTCTGGAAATTCACCCGACTTCCTAACTGTCATAACCATAAACTGGAGCGTTATTTGAGCGTCAGCGTTATTTAACCATCTTTGTTCGTTTCATGTTCATACAATTTATATGGACCATACCGAAACAGGCGGTTAAATAACGGAGACGTTCGATTAACGCTCCAGTTTAGGCATGGCCTTCATAATAGTTGCAATGCATTACATACATTATTTTTCTAAAAAAAATGTTTATAATTTTAGCGGCTAGTTAGTAAGAGACTTACAATTATGATATTCAATCGGTCGGTTTCCATACAAAAAAAAAAAAAAAAAAAAATTATGAAAATTCCCCACCAATTTCACAGTTACATCTACAAAACAAAAAAAATTTTCTTAAGACCACTCTAAAAACAGTCAAAATGGTATTTTTTCCATAACTTCGGTCGTTGTTCAAAAACTGTATATCGTTGTAAAGAGCTTGATTAGGCCTAAATTCTTTCCACATGGCTCTTGGACTTCCGGGGTCATATGCGGCTAGTGAGACTTAGTTTCTCTGGTTTGTATGAAATTAAAGTCTTCGAGAATATATTTATACCGCAAGGCATGAGGAAAAAAATTAGACCTAATAAAGCTCTTGTGTCCGACCGAAGGTCACTTTTTGGCCGATACCGAAGCCGATTAATCGGTTTTTTTATAACCTTCCGAAGGTTCATTTATTTTATATTTTTATACCCTACTCTCAAGGTATATTTAATTTGTAGCATTATAGGCATTGCCAGGCCAAATATAACACACTTAGCGCCAATTTTGCATTGTTCAGATAAGCCTTAACTGGAATGGATCTTGAGAAGTGGTGCCTTTGTGAAATATCAGGTGCAAAAGGTTTTTGCAAAATGTTTTCCCTAATTTGATCCACGATTTTTTAGCTCAGAAAACTTGCATAAGTTGTTTTCGTACAAATTATGTTCTATTTAAAGGTATTTTCTTGACCTTTAGCACCCGATTTCTCAGGAACGCACAACTTCTCAAGGTTTGACTAGAACAAAAGATCATACCTACTATCGGAAGACAAAAAACTGATTTACTCGACCTTTTGTATCCGATATCTCACGAAGGCACCACCTCTCTTATATAAAGCGGCCATTTATCATCCGACTTTGTTCTGCAAGGGCTTGAAATTTCTGTAATGAAATATGTTACTGACAAAAAATAATTAATAATGGACTCTTTAATTTTTCGGCCGGAAAAATTCTTTGTATGTTATTGAGAGATACCCTTATTTAAATGGCTTATAAGTTATAACTCGGAAAGTAGGAATAGAATTTTAAACGTAGAGCGTTAAGGGTGATCTTACCTATCCAAATGCAATAACAAAATTAAATTTTGCTATTTACTGTTTTTGTTACATAGCTTTAACTACATCTCAAAACAATGATTTTTGCACTTTTGAGCAAGAATGACTCAGGATTCTGACATAATAGAAAAAAACAAAGTTCAGATTCGTAATTAGAAAGTCCCAATCCACTATAAACGGACATCATTTTGCTTAAAAGTTTTTTTTTTAATCAACAAGTTGCTTTATGCTTGAAGTTATAAACATTAGGCTTCGGACAAACATTCGGCTTATTTTTGGCCGAAAGTGTTTTTTGGCCGAAGGTGGCCGAAGCCGATTAATCGGTTGGACTCTTTTAAGCTCTTTACAATAATATACCTGCCGATGTTATGGAAAAGATGCCGTTTTGACCGTTTTTAGAGTAGTCCGAAAAAAAAAAATTGTTTTTTTTTTCCTTGACACTCTTAAGGTAAATTTTCAAATAGGGAGCGGTTTTTCCAATATTCATCGACCCGGCCTAATATACAGTAATAAAACGAGCCCATGAAATTATGCGACATTTTTTTTTTTTTTTCAAAATCAATGACATTTTGGGAAGCCACCCAAAGTAATTTCAAATATCATAAACTGGTGATTTTAATCAATTGTTATTCTTGTTGTGACTGTTAGAAAGCTGTTGAAACTCTTTCGTATGGAAACGTATTCAAACGAAACTTATCAAAGGACCAAATAAATAAAAAAACACAACTTCCATGGAGACAAAGTTTTAATTACAAAATTTTTGTTTCTTAAATACAATTTTATTTATTTTATTTACCACTTAATAAAAAATACACATGAATTTTGTTTTTTCTTTTTACATTTTCCTTTTTCGTTTAAGATTTATACTACATATTTTTTATTATTTTAGTTTGGCTTTTGTAGTCGTCTAGTAATTTTATTTGTATGAATTATTGTTTATTTTTACCCACAAAAATTTTTTTTCTTTCTAACACAACTTATTTCCTTATACATATCTTTTTCTCTGTCTCTCTCTATCTTTATAACCATAATTTGTAAATTTCAATACAATTTCCATTGAGTTTTCGTTGTTGTAAAGCACACTAATCAAAGTTTTTGCGTTTCAAGTTTAAAGAAAAAACATAAATAGCAAGCCTTTTCTTCAAAAACAACATCTTATTTTTATTATATAGTATAATAGCTAAAAAAAAACAAAAAAGCACAAAAAATATATATTTTTCTCTGTCAACGTCTCCACTAAATTTTTTAACTCTTTGCACTCGAGAATTTTGTTTTTAGTTGAATAAAAAATGTTCTTTTAATGCTGGTGGAAGCTTTTAACAATAAACTTTTCAAATTGAAAAAAATTTCAATAAATGCGCCGTTTATTATGAAAGTGGGACAAGCCCAAAAGTAATATCATACACATTATGTGTCATAATGATCCTTTATTTGATCGATAGCATTTTTTCAACTTAATGCCATCAATTCCACATCATCAAGTAAACTATTTTGTGAAAATACATACAAATTATATTCATTTCCAACAAAATGTCAGTTCATATTATGACATTACTTTTGCCTCGTTGTAGACTAGCTCCACTTTCAAAATTAACTACTCAATTTTCGCTTTATTAAAGAAAAGTGAGACCAATTTTCGCTTTATTAAAGAAAAGTGAGACAGAGTACAATGCAAGCAAATGTATAAAATGTTTCACAAACTGCTAGTACGATGTTAAAAAGATCAATAGTATTTTGGAAAACATCATAAATGTCAGTTGCAATGAATTGCAACAGTATTTTCGTAAAAAAATTTCGCATAATTTTTGGGGCTTATTCAATTGTTGTTTTGATGGATATTTCATTAAAGCAATAATAAAAATTAGCAGTGGTGGTTTTTGTTTTAGGTAACTATTTTTCATAGATGCTTGAAAAACCAACATGTCCGGCTCCCTAAACGTCAACTGAAACAGTATTAAATTGGAGGAACGATGTTCGGGAGCTTTGCTAAACTAGCATGAATTTTACCCTTCTTTTTCGTTGCATCTCGAGTGCAAAAGATTTTAATCATTTAAACGCTTTGTGCGTTTACTTTTCCATATTTTTTTTTATTCTAAGATGTTGTTTTCGTACTTCACAATATATTATATAATATAATGCGATTTAATGCAAATTTTATCCGCTAGGAAGATTTAGTTGAAAGCGCCTTTATATTTTATTTAATCTTACTTTCAATTTCTATATCGAAATATCTGTTGTAATTAGGCTAATATCATCGAACTCGTTTGTGATGGATTAACATTTTAATGCTGAACGTTTTTAACTAAGATAATTTATTTCTATTCCGAATATTTATTTTTTTCAAAACTTCGACGAATTCAGACTAAACCATTTTGATAACATGGTTGGCTAAAAAATTTAAAAATTTCCTCAGGCCATTTAGAAAATTTTTGAAAAATATATGTTTAAAATTTGTGAATATACAGCCTTGATTAAAAGTATAAGGCACCCCCAAAAATGCATAATTCATGTTTTTCTAATTGAGAAATGAATGAATGCTTATCATAAATACATAAAGCAATAAGCGGCATCTTTTTAAGGTCATACACAAAAGGCTCGGTTTTTTCGGCTTTTTATTGGTCAATGTTTTTTTTTTTTTTTCGGTACTCCAACCAGTAAAAAACCTTTTATTTCGGTCAAAAATTTGACAACTAATCGATTTTACAATGCCGAAAATAAGCGATGAAAGTTAGAAGATCTGTAGTAAAATGTGGGGTGCTTTACTTTTTTGGCGAATTTGCTATTGATTTTCTAACACTCATCGCTTAATTTTGGCATTGTAAAATCAATTAGTTGTCAGTTTTTTAACTAAAAGAGAAATAAAAGCTTTTTTACTCGTTGGAGTACCGAAAAAAAATTAAAAAACATTGACCAATAAAAAGGCGAAAAAACAGAGCCTTTTGTTTTTGGTCACCATTTGTTTTATGTTCTTAAAAAAATGCCGCTTATTGTTTTATGTAATGGTTAATGAACCCGGCATCGTATTCATGATAAGCATTTATTCATTTCTCAATTATAAAAACATGCATTATGCATTTTTTGGGGTGCCTTATACTTTTGGCCAAAGCTGTACAAGCCAATCGAATTTAGTAGGTAATCGTGGTTTTGATTTTGTTGTGCTTTGGTAAAGTTGTACGAGTTTTTTTTTTCTGAGAAATCTCGAAATTTTAAGTTTTCCTAATTTTATGACAATGATTTGCAAATAAATTTACCGATGCAAATAATAAATTCGAAAAACGGGTTCTTCCAAATATTATCTCAAAATCGGAGCTGATGAAAAAAAAATGCTGTCATTTTCAAAATTTTCGAGTCAAAGTGATCCAATAAACCAACTTAGATTTCGGTAACATAATCATTAGGGGCACAAAACATCTTGAAATATAGTTTACTTTTCTTTACACGCACATTTTACACTGAACTGAAAATTAAAAAATAATTCAAGATTTAAATCTTCGCTTTGACATTGGATTACACTGTCTTGTTTTATCATTGTCAAAAAAGAATAACCAACTTGATTCTAACAAACACTTCAGTGTACTGTATTTTGCACAAACAAATACTTTAGGTCGGTGTAAAACGTGCGAGTAGAGAAGCTACAGTGAAATTTGTGATAGAGTAACAATTGCAAGTTCCAATGCGTTGGTAACCCAGGATTGTAGTAGTTTTAATGCATTTTCGAAAGAAAGCAAAAAATTCTTTTTGTCATTAAATTAGAATTTTGTAGTGTACACTGCAACTACTGACCCCTCAAAAGTAACTTACCACCGCTTTTAAAAACAAAGGATTTTTCAGTCTGAAATATTTAAAAACTATAATTATAAGAAAATTTTTCGCAAACCTTAGTTGTGAAGGTACAGCATTTTAAAATGTTTTTTATTTTTTATTTTATGTTGTTAATTTTTATTTATTTTAACTTTGTTTCGTTAAGTTTTATGGTTGTTTAACGGAAAAGGGTGTCTAATAGCGTTTTAGTTTTCTTTTTCACTATTTTAGTCATTATTATTATTTTTTTTAAAGTTATGTTCGAAAGTTTTTAAAAAGTTGATCAAAAATCTTTAGTGTTTTTTTTTTTTTAATTCATTAATACTGGTTACATAAAATAAACACATTACTCTGTTTTCGTTGTTTGTTATTAAGTTTTTTTTAATGATGTACTAGAGTTTTTAAATCAACAAAAATATACATATATTTATTTTGAAAATTTAATATTTTAATTTTTTTAAATATTGTTTTTTTTTTATACAACGCTTTTTATAATTAAAAATTTTTAAAAAAAATGTACTTGAAAGTTTCTCTATTTTTATTTTGATGAAAAAGTTACACAAGTTTGTTTGTTAAAAAAGCCTATCTAGCATTTTTTTTTTTATAAAAACGTTCTGTAATGAAGTGCATTTGACAATGTGTTTTTTTTTTTTCTAAATAGCCACGCAGATATTGAAATTTGATTTTTTTGTTTTATTTCTTTTCTCAATTTTTTTTATATCTTTTTTCTCATTGCTTTTCTCTTTTGGCTTGCATTTTCAATTTGGTCCGTGCAGGGTGAATGTGTTGTGCTGAGGGATCGAAAACTTAATATTGCGCCAGCTATTAAAAAACAAGTAAGTATAGTTTTAATGCTGTTTTTTTATCCAAAAGTTGCTTTATTAAATTGCAAAATCATTATAATTTTTACAGTCTATTGTTGCAACGAATGGTGCTGTCTATTATACAACAACACCACCAGCTCCCATTAGCAATATGCCGATTGATCAATTTGCCGCAGCCGTTTATCCACCAGGTACTTGAATATCATTGAAATTTAATTGCAAATGAAATTTGCATTTCTTTTAACAAAAAGTTAACGATTTTACAGCAGCTGGTGTGCCAACAATTTACCCACCTTCGATGCAATATCAACCATTCTATCAATACTACAGTGTGCCAATGGTATGGTAATTTGCCTACGGTTGATTATCCGAGAAATGTACCAAAACTTGCCTTTATTTTTGGCCTCATTAATTTTTTTTTTATTAATTGAAGATATAGCATATAATGGCCTTATTTTTTGGAACCTTTTGCGAGAAATGTATATAAACTTTCAGAGTTGCCATCTGGTTTTTTTTATAAGTTTTGCTTAAACCATATATTTAAAAAAAAAAATTTAGTTTTAGTCTTAAAACGCTTAAATAAACTTTTTAAAAATCCAACATATCCAATGGTACCCAAATGTACGACATGACACTCAATGTGTTAAGCTATTCGTATGGAAGCTCTTGTTAAATATTTGTATTAAATAGTTAAAACATCAAATTTTAAATTTAAATATGGGTTTGATGCCCAAGAAATTGAATGGTACATTTATCGGAGAAGCACCCATATGTATTTGGTAAACTGTTTGTTAATTTTTTCTCTCTTAACTTTCAGAATGTACCCACCATTTGGCCCCAAAATTATCAAGGTAATTAAAACTGTGCAATCTACTAGTAGACAACATTGTGCAAAAAACTGCACAATATAAAATAAGAGAAAAACTCATGCGTAAACAAAAAACAGCAGCAACTGCTAAAATAATTTTAATTAATTCGCATGCGTTTATTTAATTTTAATTGCAATTGATTTAATTTGGTTGTTAATTAATTAAATGCTTATATTTTAATTTCAATATAAAGCATTAATTTTTTTTTTCTTGTAAAATTAAAATTAAAGTTGCGCGCGCATATGCTTAGTTCTTAATTAAATCGCTTCATACAATAGTTGTGTAGTTTTTAATTTAATTATTAAAAAACAAAAACAAGAAAGGTTTATGTCTTAAGTCTTTTGTTAATGTAACTTATTTATTTAATTTTTGTATTTGTATTTTGTTTTTTTTTCTCGAAAGTTATTTCATAACAAAAAAAAAAAAAAAACCACAGCAGTAGCAATAACATAAAAAATATGTAAACATTTACTTTATAGGAATTTATCCGTGTTAATTTTGAGGATACGCTACTACTACTACTACAACTACGACGTATACCAACAACAACAGCTAAAGCTACCATTACTACAACAACAGCAACAGTAGAGGGGCGTGTTCAACGCATATGTAAAACAAAAAAAAAACATATTTAATACAAAAACACACTCATACATGAAAATACATACATATAACTTCAAAACAACAATATAAAAAAACAAAAAAATATTTAAAAACAAGAAAAACGAGTGAGAGCTGCATAGGATAAATGTAAAAGTTATTATTTGTTAAAAGAAGAGTTAGAAAATAAGAGAGAGAGAAACAGAAATTCTGTGAAAAAAAAAAAAAAAAAAAATGCAAAGCTCAAAAGATATAATGTGTGTTAAAATTATTTATTGAAAAACTTCATGCAGCTGACACCAAAGAACATTTTTAAAATCTTTTTTGAAAAAAATTTAAAATAAAAAATTTTTAATTTTAAAAACTACATACGTTTACAAAAACTCATTCACACACGCACAAACACACATGCATTAATACACACTCGGAACATAAAAATAAACTGCATAAGCACACAAAACCTATAAACTGAAGAGACAGAGATGAATGAGAAGAAATCATGTTAAAAAGCCTAACGAAATCCCACTCAAAATAAAATAGTGTGCGAAAAAATTTATATATAAATATATAATATATATATATTATTCTGAAATACATAGCAAAGAAAAATATCTAATATTAATAGAAAATTTGTTTATTTTATTTTTGTAGTTTCATCTTTTTTTTTTCACGTACAAAAAATATTGTGAAAACATTGAGTCATTAAAATGCTCTGGAGTTTTTAACAATGCACTGAAGACTTCCGTTTAAATGAAAGAAAGTGTACGAAAAATCAGTCAAAAGTCTTGAAGTTTAAATGTTATGAACCTAAACTTTTTGGGTATCATCAAATCATATTGGTCGCGTTCAGAAAATGCAAAGATTATATAACAGTTATGTGTCGGCACCTTCTGAAAAGTAAGCTATTTATGTCAAGTTTAAGTAGAAAAAACAGCGGTTCAGAATATGAACTTTTTTTGTAATTACCCTAAACGGCATAATTATTTTGACACATCAAGAAAAGCAGCATGACATATAAGTTCCATATATGGTTTAGTTTGTAATTAACATACATTTTTAAATATTCACTCTTTGACAAAAAAAAAAAAAAAAAAAAATTGAGCCAAATGTAAAAATTTTTGGCGGCATAAGTATTTTGACATCAACTCAAAAACTGTATGATTCGAACGATTCAAATTTATTTCGATTACTTTGAGTGTGCTGAGCTAAAAAAAGGTAAAAAATGTTCGTAATACACTAGGATTTCGATACAGTTATAAAACTTGAAGTTTTTCGAATGGTTAGTTCAGAAAAACTTACTGGAAGTGATGCAATATTATCAAAATTTTAATTTTTGACGGCAACAACTCAAATATTTTTTAATCGATCTCAACAAATAATACATCGTTAAAAACATAATTTAATTTTCTTTTAAACATAATATTTCTCGGTTAAAATCGGAGTTACCGTTGTCTCTACAGATTAGTTGAAGTGAAGTCATACCTAAAAAGTGAAATAAAGTTGAGTCGTTCGAGTCACAATTTTTGAATTGGAACACTATTATGCTTAAGTTAATGTCAAAATACTTATGTCAACGCATATTTTTACACAAAATTTATGATATTTACAAATAAAGCTATCTATGTAACTAATATATCATGCTGCTTTCCTAGATTTGTAAATGTATATCGTATAAAAGTCTTAAATATGTTGAATTTTTTTCGTCAAAATAATTATGCCGACTAGTGTATTTGGAAGCGTTTGGAAGGTATGAATGTGCATAACGCTTGTACATAATTTTTGCACTATCGCCTTCTGTAAGCAAGCCAAGGGAAATGTTTCTATGGTTTTTAAGGAGTATTGCCTAAAATTGTATATATCGAGAGTACGTTCATTGTATATCGGCATTTCCACTGAATGGTCCACCGTGAGCCAAAAATTTAAATCATCATAGCTCTGAAGCTATTTAGCGTACATGTATTAGATTTGGTACTTATGTAAAAACCACCAAGACAAATGATGTGTAGTAGGGAAAACGCAGGTATCACGCCCCCACTTCAATCAGTTCATCATATCTCTGAAAATATTTAACGCACATGAATGAGATTTGATACATGTATACAGAGCGCAGGGACAAATAATGTTCACTGGAAATATGGACGAGGCCACGCCCCAAAAAAATAAATTAATAATTTATCTGAGTTGGTACACCTGTCAAATGGATAGGGACAGATAAAATCCTTTGGAAAAATTGGTGATGCCATATCAATTTAACAAGTATGTGAAGCAACGTTCACCGGCAAACCCTGATTTTTTGAAAGATTTTCTATTTAAAATTTGTATGATGGAAAAAAATGTTCCTGATTAAATTAAATTAAAAAAGAAGTGTAAATAATTTTTGGGTAAAATTAAAACAATTTTTGAGAGACATCAATGCACAACATTCAAAAATTAGTCACATTGAAATATTGTCTGAGGTTTCCCTGAAATTGGTGTTTGAATTATTCGCCGCGAAAAGCACTTCTGTTCTAGTTCGGTGCGAACGCCTTGGTTTTTTGCGATTATTTTGAAAAGGAAAAATTAAACTTAGCACCAATTATAGGGCTAATTATGAGCTATACGTAAAGCCTATTTTCGAAATAAAATACGTTTAACTTTGGCATTTTTTAACTTCAAATGTGTACGACGGTCCCGTGCGACACCATGGAAATGCCAATATATAACGGACATTTTTTTTTTGCGATTTCATTCAAACGGAAAGTGACAATTGTTAAAAGTTCAGCTACAAATACAATGTGTTCGACGTGTTTTTTATTTCTGTAAAAAGACTTAGGCAACAAACTTAAGTAAGATGTTTTTTTTTTTTCGGAACCGAACTCAACAATAAATAAAGTATCATTATTTTTCTTTTAAAAGAAAAAAGTCTATGTTACAAATCTCAATGTAAAAATATATGAGACGTGAATACAAAAATAAAATAGAAAAGTAAAATTCAAAAAAAAATAAAAAACAAAACAATACAAACTAAGCAACATATTATTTATTGATAACCTGTTATATACATACATCTCTATATTTAGTATATATATTTATATAGTATACATACATAATGACAAAGAAAGTATATTATTATAAACTATTATGTTATGTAGGCAAATTATTTAAATAAGCATACACATACAAACAAACAAAAATAATAAATATATATTTAGAATTTAAATATATAGTATATATAAAAAGATGCAAAATTTAGGAAAGGAAAAAAAAAAATACTTAAAGACATAAAAAATTAAATTATGCTATATAAAATAAATAACTACAATAAATGCAGAAATAAAACAAAAAAGATCTTATATAAATAAGCAGTATAGTTTTTAAAAAATACAACAACTATTTATTTAGTTTAACGAAATCTTTAAAACTGCATGGTCGGTCATATACATACATAATATATAAATATAAAATAAATTCATATTAATATACATAGATAAAAAATATATGTAATGTATTATTTAAAAATTTTTACAACAAAAACAAATCGAAACAAAACAAACATATTAAATATGTATACACATATGTATATTATGTCTTATTAATGAAATCTATATACTTAATTAAAAACTATTGAAAATTAAAAACGTAGTTGTAAAACGAAATGTTAACATTTCCTTAACAACAGCAACTGCTACTAGTTACAGCAACACAAGCAATAACTAACGAATAATGAGAACATGAACAAAAAAATTAAAAGATATGCATAGAAATAACCTTGAACAGAATATAAATATTTTGTAATGTAATACATGGTATGTGTAGTACATTATATGAACGAAAAACAAATCTTTCATACAACATGAAATCAACGCAAAAATAGTTAGCAGTCACCACCACATAGACAGAAGAAAAAAACTCCATTACAGAATGATAAATACAAATTTTTTGTTTTTATTTCAAAATTTCTTTATTTTTTCCAAGCGACTAGTAATGATGTGTATAACATTTTTTCTACAAGTTCTTAATTCCATTTCATTAAAGTGTTGGTAAGATAGGGTGTTTCTAAAATGGCGCCCAACGTGGGGCGGCAATTAATGAATATGTAAAATTTTATTGAAATAAAATTTAACTTTATTGTCTTGTCTTGTTGATTTTTACAAACTCAACTTCGTTCATAACTTATCAAATACCACCACTTTTCCATTGAATTTTACAACGGCAACAATGTTGTTATTTGTTAATTTTACTGCAAAGTATTTTATAATATCTGCAGTCGGCATACACGATTAGCAGTTGCGTTAACTCTCCCTAGTCTTAATTTCTTCGTCCCCACGTTGGGCGCAAATTAATGAAAGTGAAATAAAATGTAATTTTAATAAATCCTTGCAGTTATATTCTGGTAGTTAGGCTAGTTACTTTCTTATAGAAGTAATGTAACTTATAATTTAAATTTTCATGAGCCCCACGTTGGGCGCCAATTGATGAATTTGTAAAATTTACTTAAAATAAAATGTAAATACAAACGAAACTTTACATTTTACACTATTTATGTACATTGGAGGCATCTAGAGAGATGAGAATATAAAATTTAAAGGATTCGTTTGCTTATTATTCATAACAATTGTGTAAATTTTCAATTTAAAGATTTCTCCAAATACACATCATTGCTTGTTTAAGGAAAAATTTAGATTTTTGTTTCAATATTTTATACTGAAAACAATGAAAGAAACGAATATGCAGTTTGGCAAATTCTTTACGATACTCTCTTTTTTTTTGAAAAGATATTTAATTGATTAAAAACAAAAAAACGAATAGAAATTGAAAGCAATAATAAATGCATAATAAATTATAGGTAAATTAAAAAAAATAAAACAACAAAATGTAATATTATTAAGAAAAAAAAAAAAAATATTTTTCCTCGATGAAAAACTATAAGTGGGCATATTCAAAAATATATATACATACATAATTAAAATTATAAAATAAACAAATCACAAAAATATAACACTCAAAAACAAACCTAATAACTATCTAATAAGTAAAGCTAAAAAAAAAAAAAAAAAAATTCGTGATATTTTTAAAAATATGAAAAAAAAAAACAATTATTTAGGTTATAAACAAATTGAATGATTAAAAAAATAAACCATAAATAAATAAAGCCACTAAATCATTTACACACACACACACGAGAATAACATTTATTATTAAAAAAATAAACTTTAGTTGGTTTTTTATATATCAGTAACTGAATTCGAATTAATTCATTTTTAAATATTATATTGATTTAATAATAACGAGAAGACGTCTCTTTACACAAAGTCAAACTTACAGTAAAAATAACAACACAAATGGAAAAAAAATGCTATATTATTTTCTAAGTTTAGTTTATACAACAATTTATATTAAGCCATAAAACATATTGTTTTAAGTTAAAATACAATAAAGAAAATAAAAAAATCAAATTATGACACTTACACTTTTAACCAAAATCCTCTATTGTAGAGCGATCAATCCTTAAATCTTAGTTAAATATCTATTTTTTTTTTTTAATTTTTGAAGCAAAATCTTTGGGGCTGCTTTATTGTAGTTATTGGAAGTGAAGTTTAAAAAAATTAATAACGATTCAACATATGCTATCAAAATGTTAATACGCTAAGAGCATTTGTTAATATTTCGCTGAGTTGAACAAATGCAGCCCCAATTTTATTTATTTTTTCTTTATGTGAAAAAGTATTTGCATATTTACTTGAATACAAATAAATAAAAACCTAAAATTAGCAGCTCAACATCTTTATTTAAATAGAAAAAAGCCCAGTAATAACTTAGAAGTGTACTACTCAAAAAATAAAATTTGTTAAACTGCATTGTTGCAATAAACAGCAGCATGTCATGGGTATTTATTATGCCCTTGTTAGCTTACATACGGAAAAAAAGACAGATTTAAATGCACAACGGCGTATACCGTAGTGGCTCTTACTACTCCTAGTTTTTCCGATTAGCTACAACAACAATAATAACTGCACTAAGCTAAAAATACAACAATTTCAAGCAATGACTTCAAAAACGACGAAATGAAAAACTTAAAATAAAATTTAAAAAAATGAGTAACAATTTTCCTAGCAAAAATAACCACCAAATTAAAAAGAAAAAACAAAAATAAAACTCTTTTATTATAATTTATATAGTAGAAATTTCTCAATTGTACAAGGTAGTCATACTAAAATTTAAAAATTGATACAAAAAACGAAATCAAATATGTAAAACTATTAGTAAATAATAACAACCCACAAAACAATTCTTGAATAACATAATTTTTATCTCACAACATACATATGTTAATAATTGTATTGTTGAGTATTGAGAAAAAAAAAAAAACCAATGAAAAAGTAAAAACCTAAATTGTTAAGTTTTGCTGCGCTAATTTTATGAAAGACAATAATTTTATTAAAAAGAAAAAAAAAAAAGCGAAAAAACAAAAATAAAAATTCTTTTGAATAATGTTTATTCATATCTTAATTCAAACAGTTAAAAAAAATGACAAGGAAAAATTCTGCGAAAAAAGCAATACTGATTAAATACATACATATGTTTTTCTATTTTTTATTTGTTTTTGTTTTTGGTAAGCGTAGTTTTTTAAACCACCAAGTAAGATACACTTTATATATAAGTCTTGCTTGCTTTGCCAACAACAAACTGGCATAAATGCTAAACTCATACATACGTAATAAAATGCTCAAGAGAAAGCACTGGATTTTGTTAAATAAAACTACCAGGCCTGTGCCTTAATTCGCGTGGTTTCAATTACTTTTCACTTTTCATTTAGGAGGTTTTTTGATGTTAATGGTGAGTCACACAAAAGAAAGTATAAGAATCTTTTTTGTGGAGAATAAAAGGTGCTACAAATAATATTTATTTGTATTAACGAAAAAGTAACTGTTTCGGAAATATTCATTAAAGTCGAATTTCTTTTTGCAGTTTCTTAATAATATTTCCTAAATGGTTACATTTTCGTTCATGCCAATCAATGTTATTTGTAGAACCTGTAATTCCACACAAAAAAGTTTATAATACTTTTTGTCGTGTGACTCACCATTTTCATGAAAAAGCCTCTTAAATGAAAAGTAATTGAAACCACACGGTTTACGGAACAGGCTTGTACATATAGTTTTCTTTTTGGCAGCTAAAAATTCATAACTTTTTTTACTATTTTTCAATTTAATTAATTTTGCTTTGTTTCTACTTGACTTCTTAAAAAAAACATGTTTTTCTTTAAATTTAAAATGAACACCCATTTCAGCTATGCCTAAAAATATGCAACAGTTTAGCATTAATTTTGCATGCCATGCTAATTAATGTAGAAAGAAAGTGTTTTTTTTTTTAAAACATAACCATTTATTTTTCTTATACATAATTTATTTATTATTTAAAACATTTTAAAATTATATCGAAAAATTAAAATATTGCTTATTTTTTGCCAGACATTTAAAACCAATTAAGAACATTGCAAGCCAAACAAAGAACATTAAAAAGGTTTGAAAAAAAGAAAAAAATTCAACTGCCGTAAAACGTTTTAGAAGAAAACAATAAAAATTAATTTAAAAAAACACCGAAGCAATAAAACAGCGCGTGCAATACAAAGGAATGCAATTTGTGGTTAAAAAAAAACACCCTCAAATTATTTAAAGAAATTTCGAAAATTTTTAAAAAAGGCAAAATTTTATTGGCAAGCAAGTAAAAAAGAAACATCACTTAATAAAGATTGTATGTAGTATTTGTAATAACTAGAAGGTAGAGCAACATTAAGACAGCAATAGCAATAAAAACCCACAGCAGCAACAAGGACAAATTAACACATAATGTTAGATGAAAAAATTAAACAAAAAAACAGCAGCATCACTAAGAAGATGAAGACTTATTATTTTTTTTTTTTTTTGGTTAATTTATTGTTATTTTCTAATGCAAATTAAATTAAAAAATTAAGATATTTTGCGTTAATTTAAATTAATTAAATTAAATCTTCAATTAAATTTATTAAATAACGAAAATTGTAAAATTATTTTTAAATTATTTCGTTTGATTTTTGATTGATTTTGATTTCTCTCTCTAATGTAACACGTACTATAACTCATGTATTGTCATTTAAACATTAATTTCTGTTACTTTGCTTTTGTAAATTTTTGTTTTGTAAATTAGAAGATAAAAAACAAAAACAAACAAACACAACAACAAAAGACACAACGCAAAGGCAACAAATATAAATTATGAAATTTTCCTTTTGTTTTTTGTTTTTGCAATTATGCGAAATTTTTGACTTAGTCAATTAATTGTGTTGTTAAAACAAAGACAAAAACAAAAACAAAATAAATAATAAAACTAAAAAACTTATAAACAAAAAAAATCAAAAAACAAAACCAACCAGAACAAATCATGTACTATTGTAATTTAGTAAATTATTGATTAAACAATTTATCTACTGAATTAATTTTTATTTTATTTTTATCAAATGTATTGGAAAATGTCATCATGCATACATTGAAAAAATAAATAAATAAATAAATATATATAAAACATAAACAAAAAGAACAATTGTTCATTAAACACAATATATTAAAATAAATAAATAAAATTAGCATATTTGATTAAAATACAACAATAAAAAAAAAACAAAAAAAAAAAAAAAAAAAATAAATAAAATAAAATTAAAAAAAAAAAAATGATTTTTGGTTTTTTTATTTCATTATGTTTAGTTATGTTTGTTTTATTTTCTACAGCTTTAAGGGTTTTAAAAAGAGAATCACGCAGACTTTTGAAGTAATTGAGCCAAGCCAATGTCAGTGAAAATGTTTTCATTTCAATTTGGTTATTTCACATTTTTCTTTGAATAAATTTTCTGTTACTTTTTTTTCAATATATAAAAGTATGCAAATTTTTTCCATTCTCGATTAGTTTTAACTGAGTACCGGGGTTTTGGATGCGCTATTAACTAATCATGGTTTTTTCTATCACGTCAGTATTCCGAATTATCCTTGCTTGAAATTGAAGAAATAGTCATTAACTTCCTATACAACTTCACGTTTTTACTTTTCTAATTGGATTCTTTCTTTCGAGTTATCATTCATTGAAGTAAAGATATCGCAAATCTACATATAAATCTGTATATAAATATAATAAAGTCATTTGTATGATAACTGGAAAAGTAATGACCCAATTGGTGAAGTTGGAAGATAAAGTTCAATAAGTAACATTATGGCTATCCAAAAAAGAAATTTGCTGCCCCGAGGTGCCCCAAGGAAAGTTATTAGAACTTTCGTAAAGTATTTCATATTCGTAATAAATGATACCAGAAACTAAATTTTTGAAGAAAAAGATGTTGTTTGGCATTTTGTGATACAAGAAATAATTTCATATTCTTAATCAGAGACTTGAAAACTTCCAATATATTGACTTTTTGTTGCTTCATTTAGTTTTGCACAAAGGGGCTGGTCATTGTGGTTCCTCCATTTTGTATTGCGAAAAAAAGTTTCAGATTCATTATAAGCAACATCAGAAACTCCTATATACCGTTTTTGGTGGGAATAGATGCAGTTTAGCGGTATTTAGATCACCATTTTGTATCCACCAGTTTGTTTTTTAAATGGATTTCAGATTTGCAATCATCATTATCAAGATCTCCTAATTACCGACTCTCGTAAGAGTATATCTAGTTTAGCAATATCTTGTACACCTTTGTGGATCCGCCATTTTGGTTTTTGAAAAATAGATTTCGGTTTCGTAAACAGCATCATCAAAAACCCTTTATTTCCGACTTTCAGAATTTTGGCCAGCTTTTTCGATTTTCGGACTACGCCATTAACTGTAAGTAAAAACGTCTCGAAACAGCGATTTCTACATTTAGGAGCGGGATATTTTTTAATCCTGATGTGATAGAAAAATTCCAAGTTCAGATTCACCTCCATAATCAGCTATAAAATTCTGTAATGGAAAACCAATATTGTGTGTAATTTTTTCAAGTCACATTCTGGAATGAATAAAGCAAGTAGAATAATTTAAATATTCTCGTGCATTATCGTCATAAAAGTGAGTCATCATTTATCAGAAATCTAGCCTTATCGTCAGTTTCACGCGAAAAATCTTTAGTCACTCAGGAAATATGTTGTGGGCTTCTTCCTAAACGTCCGTTGCTTTGTGTTGAAACAGCATTTTCGTAAAAAAAAATGTCGCATAATTTTAGTGCATTTTACTGCATCATTCTTGCATTTCATAACGCCTAACTACAATTCGTTGACAATGAATGCATAGCAATCAGCGCATCAGTAACAAAGTTGATGCTTTTTGAAAACATTGCTCATAAGAAGTAAATAGTAACAAATAGTCCTAAAATTATGCAATATTTTTTGCACGAAAATGCTGTTGCAATACAAAGCAACTAACGTTTAGGAAGTCGGCCTATTTTTGAAGCTATTATTCACTCTACAGAAGGGTTCTAGGACCTATGAAAGTAATACCTACGTCTCTTTTGGCTAGTCATTTCGCCCTTGCATTGCCTTTACTAGCTGTGAAGATCAGCCATGCTCTGAAATCTGAATCTGATTGGAATCGGAATTGAATTGGAGTTTAGCTGCTCCAAAATCCAATAATTAACATCCAAATTGATCGAATTTGGTTTATTGGAATGCAATTCCCACATCAGTTTATTTATCGAAATGAAGAACACCCTAAGTTTGATTTAATTCCGATTCGAAGATAATTGGATTTCAGAACGTGGCTGAATGACATTAAAGATATTAGAATCGCTTGACTGTCGGTGCCCCTATATAGCCATTGCCAATATGGAAACTTGGTCCTGCGATTCAGCCTTCCATTTTGGATGCGTCATTTAATTACTGCGCGAGCCCTGTTTTAAGATTATATAATTGCTTATCGTTACTAGTTACCAATCTAAACAGAGACCACAAAATACATCTTGTTTTCTTTCTTAACCTACAGCAGCTGTGAAGTAGGCTATTGTTTGTATTGATGTCTCTAGGCTTACTCCTAAATATTGCATCCGCCGGAAAAGCTTAAGTACCGTTGTCCCAAGTTTTAAAACTCCTAGATCAAGCTTTCTTCTTCCCGTATATGATATCAATGTAGTTTTACTAAAGCTAATAGACGAGGAGCCGGCAATAATAAAAGTGCCGTCATCGCGAATTCTGAAATTTTTAATAAAAATTGGTAGTTTACACTAAGACGAATAAGAAAAGCTTGGTCGGCGTGGTTTGCCGGCTCCCGGACTATTATTTTGATATTTCTCTCAACATGATTTTGAGAACATCCGTCTAATTTTTTTAAACAATTGGATTTTCAATACGCCAAATTCCGTATCTTCGATCTTTGGAGAATGAAATGCAAGAATCGGAAAAGTCGTTGCATGTCATTGGATTTTGATAAATGGAGTCTTTTAATTTTGGCCCTAGGTTTTCCAGGAGAATACGTACATAAATACATAAATGCCGTATCTAGAGATAATTTTATTTTCAAAAGGGACATGATACCCTTATTGTCATTCTTGGTATTGAATTTTACAATATATCAGCATCTCGATCTCGAAAAATAACCAAAACCACACTCAAGACCAAGACTGATTTTGCTCAATACTTATTGTTTTATAAACATTTGAGAGACAATATTATTTCAAAAGCACGCGCTATCAATACTTATTGAAAATAATAGTTAATGGAAACGTCTTATGACTGACAGCTGGCTCAAATGCGTATAAAAAATTAGCCCAACCCACATATGGTTGTTTACTTTTTTGCGAATTTGAATTTTTATTACGGTGGAATCTTCCATCTAGGGCAACGGAAAATTTTCTTAAGCCAGTGTTTCGTAATGTGGTTTAAGTGGACTCTTATTGGTTCACAGCGTTTTGCAAGGCCAACGAAAAAGATTGTGAATTCACTAGCTTACAAAATATTTTTGGGACTTAAAGAAGGTAATTCTTTGTTTGGAAGTTTGAAAATTTTACAAATTCATAAAAAACTTTCTCTGCTTGAAAATGATCCACAAAAAACAAAAAAACTTTTAAGGTAGTCCGCGGCCACTTCCTAACATGGACATGCTACTGATTTTACATAGTATCTACTTTCGTGTTCCTTTCAACTTTCAAAATCCTTAGGTGAACAAAAGCTTTCAATCTAAGGGAGATTTCACTACAGTTTATTTTTATTATTTCAAAACAGTATGTTAAATACATAGAATTGTGTTACAGAAGCAAGTAAACACAGATACCTTGTAAGGTCTATCACTGAATCCATCGTAGATTGGATTTTCACAAGAATTATGCAGTGCTACTATTGAAATTGAATCATTACGAACGTGATTTAAAAATTTCGAAGAGTTTGAAGTACTTCTTAAATGAAATTGGTACGATATTTCTCCGATGGCCTAATGTAGTCATAAAAATAAAGTTTTAAGCTTCGAATGTATTCAGTGATGACTCTTAACGAATTTTGAATTCACCTACGTTACAATGCGCATTCCATAAAAGCACTTTGTACTTCTGAAGAAAATCCAATCAACGAAGGGTTCAGTGATAGGCCCTGAATATCTTCAAATGTGTATATATTCGTTCAATGCTACATATATTTTTAAAAACTTATCTTTTATATTTTAATTATATATTTAACGAGGTTCAATCGGTGCTCAAAAACTAAAATCAATTGAAGAAAAAAAAAAAAAATATAAATTAAAAAAAAAAAATATACGGTTGTGTCAAATTAGATGTAAAACAAATAAGGTAATACAAATATGTAAGATCTAAAAAATACATCGCATAAAAATACGAGTATTAATAATGAAAAAAAAAAAAAAAAACACAATTATTAAAACCTATACTATTCCACTCTAACTTTAAAAATCTTTTCCGCTCTTCTCCATACGATATAAGAAAATATGAACATTTTAAAATAAATAGAAGTAATATTTTTGTTTTACAATAAATGTCTCAATGGTGTCATTTATTAACAACAACAAAATAAAAACACAATTATATAAATATATATAACATATTAGTATTAGAAGGTAAAACTAAACAAATAATAATAAAAAAAATAATAAAACGATTTTTTGAAACTCTCTACATGTGAACACATTTAAGATATGATATTATATACATACATTTTGAATATATATTGTTATGCATAAATGAAATGTAATTATACACAAAATAAAGTAAAAAAAAAAAAAATATATATATATATATATTCTATATAAGTAAATAAAATCGAAAATAATAGAACTATCAAAAATAAATAGTATTTTCTGCGGTATGTGGTGGTTAAAAAAAAAACAATGTAAAAATTATAAAAGTTAAAAAAAAATCAAACCCCATTTCTATGGACTTATAAACGTATCGTTCGCTACATAAAATCTAAAAATAATTTATAGTTTATTTTTTTATATATAAATTCAAATACATTTTAGTTCTTGCTTTCTATAGCAGATTATAGGGGCTTGCTTTTTTCCATAACATCTGGATTCTAAAATATTCTGGCTTCAAGGTAGAAAAAAATCGCTGGAACTAACCTGCCTCAATGATTACTAATTTCATAACAGTTTTACGTTTTCGTACTTTTATTGTTTCCAGCATTATTTTCTGGAAACCTTACATAGTCAAAATCCATTTGACTGAAAATCAAAAGTTCAGCCGCTTTCGAGATATTATTGAACGAATGACTACTAAAAAAAAACTAAATTTAGTTATAAAAATTTAGAAAACATTGATATATACTGCCTTTTCGTCGACTTTAAACAAGCATTCGACAGTTTAGACTGAAGAAGCATGAAATATTTGCTACGAAACTAGTTCTTTTGACAGTAACACACACTACAGATTAGGTTTTGGTACAGAAAGAACACACAAAATCATTCTTCATCGCGTCACATATCAAAAAATGGAGATGCATTATCCACTCTTCTATTAAAATGGCACAATCTGCAGTATAAAGTTTCGGCTATGCGCTTGCTCTGGCGACAGTTTATTTATGACAAAAAGCAAAACCTATTTAGAGAATGGATATAGAAAACTAGCACAGAGAATACGAATACATGGTGCGATATACAACGGGCTTCCAGGGTTTTAGAATATACATTTGAAAGCGTACAAGAATTTAATTACCTGGGTCTTACCATATCGGCCAGCAAAGATAATTGGATCGAATACAAGCTGCAAAAAGGGCATACTACGCCAACATAAGGACTGCCGTCGATAAAATTGTCCGATACATTTTATCTAATAACTTGTTTCGCAGTAGACTTTGCTATGCATGTACCAAAACTATTGTTTTCAAATTTTTTCCCTATTCCGTCATATATACTTAAAAATGGCAAACAAGCTAGAAATTCGAAAGTCAGTAATAAAAATTTTTCAAGACCACCCGCTACCAATAGAATTGCTCGGAATAGCAAAGTGAATGTGAAATTCATATAAAGAACTCTGAAAAAATTTAAGGAAGACTTTGATGTCTTTCGAAAGCTAGGTTCCGGAAGAAAAAAAGTCGTCAGTGACCAAAACAAAAAGAAGAAAATCGCCACAATTTTAAAGAAGAACCCCAACATTTCACGCAGAAAACTGACACAGATGGTGGAGTTTTCCGAGTTTTTAGTTCGCAAGACTAAAAAGGAGGCTGATTTGAAGATGTTCAAGGTACAAACAGTTCCTGACAGAAATGCTGTGAAGAACACGGAGGCAAAACAGCGCGACATAAAATTAAAAATAAATTTTTTTCAAAAATTCGAATGAACGACGAAACATGTTTTAGTCGATTTTTCGCAGCTTCCAGGCCAAGAGTTTTGCACTGCAGACTTGCGGGGAAATGTGGGCGAAAAGTTTAAGTCAAAAAAGCAGTCAAAACTTTCTCATAAGTTCTTGGTTTGGCAAACAATCTGCAGTTGTGGCAAAAGGAGCAATTTCGTAGCCACAGGAATAATAAACTCCGAACTATGTATAAAGGAATGCTTGGAGAAAAGACTTAAGCCTTTCCTGCAAGAGCATGAGGTTTCCACTATCTTTTGGCAAGACCTAGCATCTTGTCATTATAGTAAAATGGAATTGGAGTCGTGCTCAAAAAATACTGTGGTTTTGGTGCCTCTTGAAGCAAATCCGCCAAACTGTCCAGAACTCAGGCCAATTGAAAGATACTGGGCTTTGGTCAAAAGGGAAATAAAGGCAAAAAAAACGTAGCCAATGATGCTAAAGATTTTTGAGGAAAGTGTTCAGCCGCTAGAAATGTATCAAATAATACAATAAAATCCTTAATGGAATGGCGTGCCAGAACAGTTACCAAATTTTGTAAAAAAAAATAGTATTGAAATTTTAAGTACGTTATAAAAAAGGTAATAAAATGGTGGTTTCAAATTGAGTTTTATGTTTAAAATTGCACTACTAGTTCCAGAGATTTTTTAAATTTTGTAACCGACAATTTTATCGATCGCAGTCCTTACATTTGTTCCGATCAAAAATTCTATCAAATCACCAAAAGCTGATAATGTATAAGACATTGATGCAATCTACACGTATATACGGTTGTGAGCTTTGCGCACTGAAATCGAGCGATATTAACCCAATCCTGTGCTTTGAAAGAAATAGGAAAATCTTTGGCCCCCTCAGACTACCCAACGGTAAAAACCGCAACCGATAGAACGAGAAACTATGTAGAATGACTCATTAAAAATAGAAATGTTATAAGATACAAAAAAGCGCAAAGGCTCAGTTAGCTGGACAATACATATAATTAGAATGCCCAGAAATAGAATTACCCGCCAAGCTTTTGTCCTACAACCTAATGGAGAGTGAAGATGTGGATGACAGGGATGATTTTGTACAAGAAGATTTTAAAAAGATGAGAGTGCGAAATTGGAGAGTCCTAGCCTTAGAGCCGTCGAACGAAGATTGTCGTGGAAGCAATTGTCCACTAAAGTCTGTGTAGCTAAGAAAAGAAGATACAAATTGAAATGATTTTTTGTGTTTATTGTGTTAATCTAAATTAGTCATTACATAAAAAAGATCGAAGTATACTTATCCTGGAAGAACATTATTTTCGTTTAACTTTACACAACGAACGATACGTTTGCATTGCATAAAAATGGTGGTAAATTTTTTACGCATTGTATTTATTTTGTTCAAAAATATATTAATTATTAATTAATATTAACTATTTAATTTCATAATAATTATTTAACAAGACTGAATCTAAAAAATACAGTATCATTTGAGTTAAAAGCGCCATTTCTTCTATAAAACAAAAAGCAAACATATACCCATTTATGATTTACATAATTTATTTATTTTTTTTTTTTTTTAATTTTTATAATCTTTATATGTATAATAAAACCCAAATAAGAAAGAAAACAAACATAAAATAATAGTTCATTAATATACATACATATATATTGAAGTAATAAATATATATATTATTATAGAAAAATAAATAAAACACAAAAACCTGAGATATATTTACAAACGTATTGAATATTTAAACAAAATATACAGTGTTATTTTTATTATTACAAAAGTAAAAAGAATAAATTAAAAGATCTTAACACTTAAAACGAAAACTAATTTTCAAAGCAAATAAATGATGGAAAAAAAAAAGAAAATATTTATATTAATTAGATTAAAACAAAAAGATCCACAAATGTGATGAAAATATCTTTTTTGAACTTAGTTGTTGTCATACATATATATTAAAATATTTTAGGTATATAATACAAAAGGAAAGCATCTAAATATTTATGTAGCTGTAAAATATATATACTTATATAAAAGTGAAAGTAAAAGTAAAAAAAATAAATAAATAAATAAATATACTTATCAATAAAACTGAAAGATGTTATTATAGTACATACTCGTACATAAATATATATATATATATATATATATAAAATGCCCAATGTATAAGAAACAGTAAAATAGATATTAATAAACTATGCGTAATAAATAAGATTATACATACATAGTGCATACATATAGAAATTACATGAAAACAATAATTGTGCAACGAACAATTTAATAAATTTTTAATTTTAATTATTTTTAATTTTTTTTCTGCTTTTTTCTTATTAAATATTGCAATAAAGCAAGTACATGCATTTAGCTTCTGCTCGTCCTTTGAGCGTTCAATGGTTTTTTCTAAATATTATCCAAGCAGAAATTATATTTTTCATTCTGTGTGTGGAGGATTGATTTGTCATCAAACGGTTGCGAAAAAGTGCTATTCATATACTTTTAATTTTTTAATGATTTCAGCGACCACTGACTCTTTTCGAGTTCGAAAGCAGCTGTTGTTTTTATCTTTTGAGCAGTCAATATTGAATGAATCACTGAAAAAAAAAGTTATATCAATGAATGATATCTCTAAAATTTATTTAAATTTGTACTTGCATTCCTGTTTTAAAGATTCCGTTTATTTTTTCATATCATAAAACAATATTAATTATGTTTAGTCAATTAAATAAATTTACAAAAAAAAAAAGTAAAAAATATCTACATATACATACATACATATATCTCTGCATATGTACAATAAACCTAAAAATATAAATACAGGAGCACAATATAATGATATTAGATTGCAGAATTTGTTTTATATACATACATACTACATATATAAATGACAAGAAATAAAAATAGACAAGAAATAGGATGTGCTGCTCAAAAAAAAAAAAAAAAAAATAAAAAATTCTAAACAATCTCAAATAACATAATTTCTGCTTATGTATTGTCCTATAACTCCTGGGCGGGGTATAGGGCCATACGGTTACTTTTTAAAAGTAAAACATAATTGTTGTTTTTTTTTTTTTAATTTGACAAAAACTCATCAAAAACAAATAACTAATGACTGTCCTCAAAATGTGTACTTTTTCTGGTTTTGCCAGACGTGTTGAGAAAATACATTTAATCAATTTCGAAAATCATGCATTCATGAAAAGGTATCCTATAATTCATGCAACATTTGAATTTGGCGCCATTTGTGCGTCAAGTGTTGTCAACCAAAAAAAAAAAAAATCAGTTTGAAAGCTAACAGCTTAGGGTTAGTAAATGCATAAAAAGAGAAGGTTTAACGCTGCATCAACGAAATTCAGCTATATTTATGCAAAATGGTCATGGAAATTTTGACAAAAAAGTACAATTATGCCAACTAACCCTAAGCTATTTACTTTGTTTCATAAAAAAGAATACAATTAAAAAATATAAACAGTAGAAAAAAGTGGATTTATTTTCTATTTTATTCAAATCTTGCCTGAATTATAGGACATCCCTTGTTTTTGTAAAAGGTGAAAGAAAGATATCAAATAAAAGACACAAGTAATGTACGCGGTTGTCTTGAAGAGTCGATAGGTGCGATGGAAATGTCGAAAAAAAATCGGTTTTCGGGGCTGATCATCTTCGCAAAATATCCCGAAAAAACATTCTATATAAAAAAAACGGAAAAAAAAAATGGTATTGTAATTATCGTGTTTTGCAATGCTGAATTCAAATCTGGCCTTAAAATTGCTCTATCAATGCAGGACCACGGACTATTCTAAAACTAGTTTGTAAGCTACATCTTGTGGTCGACCGACTGGTTCAAATTGTGGTTCCATCACATATGAAGTTCTATTTACGTTTTGTATTGTTTATCATTGGACTTAATCAACTGTCTCCTTATGCATAACATAGAGGTCCATTGTCTCCTTATGCATTACATTCGCACCAGAAAAATGACAATTTTTTTTTTTTTTTTGTTCTTTATTTATAAATTTCAAAGAATTTAATTCAATACACATATTTTACACAAAAACGTCAAAAGGCTTCATATTTGTACGAATGTGCTAAAGAGTTTGTCATATATTTGTGAGCATTGTGTTCCGGGTTTGAATCTCAGAGCGGATGAAATTTGTTTTATAATTTTATACCTCGGCTATATTGAAAGCATGTTTTATTTTCCGCTACCAAGGCTCTTCAGACAAAAAATTTAAATTGAAAATCACCGAGTATAGGATTTGAACCTGGGTCTCTCCACGCAGCGCAAGTTATTAGACCCATACACTATCGTTTCCTATTCTTCACAATCGATGAACTGCCAATCAGTACGTAGTCAGTAATGTTATAATTTCACCGACACAATCGTTACACAATTGGATCACTTTTGATACTTATGACGGATTATTCATTGCATTGGAACCATTTTTGCTAAAATTGATAATTTAAGTAAATTTATTCAAGTTTTCAGTGTAGTCCATTTTGGTCTACTTACAAAATAAGCAGTGATCTTTTATGGTTTTTGAGATATTTTTGAAGCTATTTAACTAAAAAACAAAACGTTCATTCGTAAAATTCGATAAAGAAGTTGAGAGCTCTAATTTTTTTCTTTAAAACTTAATTCAAATATGTCGACATCTTCGTTCTTCTTGGCCATATTCTAACCTAAAAAGTTAAAAAAATTGGTAAAACATTTTTTTTTTTCATTATTTCAGCATACTATATTTCGGAGGAAAATAAAGGTATCGACATAATTTAAATTAGATTTGAAAGAAAATGATTAGAACTTTAACTTCTTTATCGGATTTTACAGATAAACGTTCTGTTTTCTAGGCACATAGCTTCAAAAAGTAACAAAAACGATCTTTTTCGCATATTTAGGTTATGATTTCTCAAAAACCATATGATATAGAGCAATTCGGATTTGGATTCAATATCGTGAATCATATGGAATATGCATTTTCACGTTATTTCGCGAAACTGCTTAGTTACGATTTCGGAGTTTGCTTTTTTTGGCCATAAAACTATTACAAATGAAATCCTGAATGCCGATTTTTTCCACATTTTCATCACAGCTATCGACTCTTCAAGACAACCGTGTGTACTTTTTTAATAAAACTTTATGAAATTGTGACTTTCTCTTGAAAGTTATCTGATTGTTATCTAAAAAACGATATCTTCTCAATTACAATAAATGTTGGGCTTCCTGTTGCATTTTAAGCTAAAATTATGATGTCACTAATCTTTTAAAAATTCAGATAAAACCATTTGGTATTTTATGTTCTCTCTCGGCCAAAGCAAAATTCAAAATAAACTTTTCTTGAGTTTCTGACATCAGTTTTTAAATAATGTCTCTTCTTTTTTTTGCACAGCTGCTTTCTTCTTCATGCCTTAGCCATTACTGTCAATACGAAATCTTCTGATGAATATAATATATAATATTTCAGCCTTCAAAGTAATTTAACTTAAAAAATTTCGGCGCATTCTAACACTCTTTGAAAATTTGTTATAAACGCAAACAGTTTTGAGCAATAATTATCTGATCGGAATAACGTTATTCAGGTTTCTGACAAAAATGGGGTTTCATATAAGGTTGTACTTACAATGGAAAAACAATATTTCCAAAACAATATGATGCTGAACTTCTACTTAAATAATGATGTAGTATGTTATGTGCTGGTCCCTTATAACGCTGTTAAACATTAGAACGGACCTTCTTAAATGGTTGGATTGTGAATTTTTCTACTAATGTCAATGAAGATTTTCCAGAACTAAATTTTTGTAGCACATACATACTACATACATATTTAAAAAATTTTTAAAACCAACCCTTTGCTGGTCAATTACTATGTACTATATATTCTTGTTAAATTTTGAGCAGCCTCATAATTCGACTTATTTTATTCGATATAAAATATTAGAGTATTAAAACAAAACATAAGGAAAATAAAATAAATTTTAAATTGACTTATTGAAACTAATAAATAGCCACCGATTTGTTACTAATTGTTATAGGAGGAAAATCAAAATAATTTTGTTTTTGGTTTGAATAAGTTCTGGAGTTGGTTATCCGAACTTACTGTTTTTTTTTTAAAATACGAAAAGTATGCATTAATACATATATATTTATAGATAAAAATAAATGAAAATTCTTTCATTCTAAGGAACACAACTAGAAGATCACACATAGAAACATGTAGGTATGTAGTAATAACATATGTACGTACTTATGAAAAAGCAGGTTTTCGTTTTACAAAAAATTTATGGTAAAAAAAAACCTTAAAAAATATTTATATTTTCATCTAAATTAGTTTGAAAATATGTTTTTATATTTTTATTTTTATTTTAATAAAACAAAAAATGATTAATAATGGTGCGATATTGTTTAGATTAAATATAATATTGGAAAAATTGGTACTTAAATGGTGAAAAATAAAATAAATTTAAACAAAATGGTTTCAACGGCAAATTGTTGAGTATTTTTTAGTAAAATGAAGTTTTTATATGTGAAAATAATATGGATCATACGAAAAATTTGTTATTAATGATATACAAGAGCACTTAGTAAAATCCAATACGAGTATTATAATTAAAAAAAAAAAAAAAAAAATAAATATGTGGATACGAAGAATAAAAAACAAATTAATTAGAAAAAAACATTTATATTTACTCGTTTAAAAAACAAAATTATATAAAAACTTACCAAAAGTAACAGCAGTATGTATGTACATTTAGAAAAAAGGACAAATTAGCAGTAGCAAAGAAATAAGCGACTTTCGTAAAAAAGTATTTAAAGTAAAATCGAGTACGAAATTTCAGTTAATTTACTTTTTAAGTTTCAAATTTAGATTTTATATTACTTAATATTATTTTTTTTTTTTCGTATTTAAATAATTGTATAGTATATTTCGTCGGTTTGAAACTATAACTAGACATCTACATTTTTGTTGTTTTGAGTTAAGTATACAGAAATGTAATTACCATCCGATTTTATGCAAAAAAGTAAAAGCTTTGAATGATAGAAATTGATTTTCAGAAAACTTAAAAAATGTTTTTCTCAAAACATCAGAAATTAAGACGTCCAGTTGTAGTTTTAACCCGGCGATATATATAAACTTTAATTTTGTGTTTTGATCGTGAGTTGGTTGTGATTGGATATTATTGGAATTTCAAAAACCGTGCAGACAAAACTTTGATTATGGAACTTTTCACATAATTTTCGTTATCGGCAGGAAATCCATATTCTATGAATTTGACAACACTACTTTGTCTAATGGTCAAAAATTCCAAACCTAAAGGAATCTTATAGCAATTTTTCTGTGGTAAATAAGCCGATTGAAATAAATTCCAAATGAAGTAATTTCACTCTGCACCTTAGGAAATTTTTTTAAGTTATTATATGGGAGAGGGTTAGGTTGCGAACCCGGTTTTGTTTTTGAACTCTAACTTTTCACAGAATAAAAATATCGAATCGTTCAATACCGTTAGAAAGGTGAACATAAAAAGCACAGTTTTTTTTTTTTTTTTTTTTGTGGACAGATTAGCGTTTTGATTAAAATTTAACTCTCTATGGCAAATTTTCTAAAGATGTAATTTTTGGCTTTTCCATAAAAGTGGCTGGGCTGTGAACCATCATAATAAATTGAGACTTTATTGATTCAGAAGGCTCCACTTAAGCTAAAAAAATCGTAATGAATGGGAGTGTTCAATCATCATTTTCTTCATCTTCATTAAAGTCAGTATCACAATGTTTGCAAGTGAAATACGAACGCATTCCCATTTTCGCGCACTTCAAGTGAACAGGCCGGCCACATGTCTTGTATTCGATGGAGTTTCGGGGGTCAAACAATGATGCAAAAATAAATGTTCTCATCAAATGGTTTTGATGGGTTTTTTTTTTTTTTTTTTGGCCTTAGTACGCTTGGGTCGTGCTGGTTGTGCCTTCTTCGGAGCTGCTTTTGCGGGTGGTTTTGATTTTGCTGCTGCTTTTTTCTGCTTCAGTTTTGTCTGGAGAGGTCAGCTCGCAGCTTTCCATTGCCTTTCGGCCACGTTTTGATAGTTTCTTTGTGGTGGCTGCTTGTAATTGCACAATTTTATTCAGAAGCGATGATACACCGGAGCTTCCTGACTCGGTTGATACAGAGTGAGATGTGGATGGCTCACCAACTAGAAAGGTTCACAGCCCAGCTATGACGCTATTTTGGAAACGTCAAAAACCACCACATTTCCAATCATATTTCGACATAATCAAATATTGGATCGTAGAATAGAATCAAAACACTAAAGAAATATGCATAAACTCACTTTTTCAAAAAAATCAAACAAAAAAAAAAAGAAATAAATGCTTGCAAAAAGTAGATTTTAAAGCTGGCACAAACACGTCTGTACACTTCGGTGTAACCACAAAAACTGAGTTATGTCAAAAGATGATCTTGACAGCTGAAAGATTGGCAACATGATAATTAGGGAAAGAAAAATAAGTATTGGTTCACAACCCAGCCCGGTCTACAACCCAGTCCTCTCCCCTACATTTAAAGATCATTTAAAAGTTTTTGTAGTAATATGTACAAGCTTAAAAATGTTATTCTTTTGAACTTTTGGATCTGTTGGGTCTTTGATATATGTAGATGCTATGACTTTTCAACTCCTTCAGTAGTTAAAAGCATTTAATCATCATCCATAAAACAATTTTTTGGAAATAAAGCCAAAAACTTTCTGGCATTAATTTTTGGAAATGGCATAAGTTCTGGGAAATAAAGCCAAAAGTTTACCAGGAAATAAATTTACCAGGAAATAAATTTTGGGCTTTACTCCGAAACAAAATTGGCTATAATGCCAGAATTTTGTATGGAAATTTTTTTGGCATTATTTCCGGGGGCCATGAGTTTTGGCATTCTAAACTCTATTAAGTTGTATCATATCGACAAAAACTTAAGTTGAGTCAACCATCTCAAAGAAGGTCTATATTTAGTATATATTTAATTTCAATTCATTTCGATGCTACTAATTTTATTTATTTTTATTTAAACTGATAACTTAAAATTTGTCACCTTAATTCCGTTTTGTGCCTAAAATGTGTACGAATATATAAATCGGTAGCAAAATACAAACACGAAATTTGCGTTAACTGCTTTGTTTTTTTTTTTTTTGCTAACAATTTTTTTTATCTAATAATTTATAAAAAAAAATCTTAGTTCTACGTCTATCTATAAAGGCATAACTTGATGAACATTGTATGTAAGCTTAATCTTATTGAAACTGAAACACGTGTATATAATTTTCAAATAACTACTGTCTAGTAAAAGACCTACAAACTTAGTTCGAATCACGTTCAGGCATGTTCTGTGAATTTTCCATTTTTTACCTTGCTCTCGATGTTATCGATTTCGAAGGTTTTCTCAAATAAATAACGATTATTATCGCACTCGAAATCGATAACGATTCGAATACAATCCATTTGGCTCAAGTCGAGTGTGTCATTTATGGAAGTCACCTCAAAGTCTTCACTTTTCCTATGATAATCTGAATGAAGTCTTATGATGCTAAATTCAAATTAGGTCGCAAAATCTTACTAGCATACACATATTTTGAGATTTTTTTTTATACAGAATATGAGTTCAAAACGGTTTCCTTAGATTACTCGCTGAGATAATGTTTTCTTATATATAGTTGAGTACGGCATCTTGAATTTTAATTTAATTCTTACATAAATTTGCAAGACATTTTCGGACTATTTTCAGGTGTCATTTCACTTTAACATGGTAGACGTAGAACTGGAATTATTTTTCTTTTGTTATGTGCAATACAAAATAATTAAAAAAAAAATAAATCCATAGAATTTTTGGAAAAAATCAAAATAAAAACTGCAATAACAATGGCAACGAAAGATTATAGCAATAAAATACAGAATATTTGAAAACTTTTGTTGTACTGTAATTTAAATTGCAAAGCTTTTTACATAACAAAGTAAAGTGAAAATTTTATGCGTTAATAACTTTGCAAAATGCTACTTAAAAACATATATATTGAGTTGAAACTCAAATATAAGTAAATGATATTTTGCAATGCTTTTTAGCAACTGATATTGACGAAAATTTCAAAATGTACACATAATAAATAACTAAAGAGAATAAAATTTGAAAAATAGTAAAAATCATTTATATATATGGAGCAAAACTATATATATAAAAATTGAGATTGATAATAAAAACAAAAAAAAAATTGTGAAAAATTTAAATAAATAAAATCTGTAGTACTCTCCAGTATTCTAGCTTTCGATATAACATACGTATCATACGCAGAAATTGCATAACCTATCATACGTCTGCTATATATGAAGCATAAGGATAACCATGAGCTGCTTCAACAGAATTTTCTTGTAACTTAAAGGTTGACAAACAAATTTGCAATAAACGACGGAAATTTTCAAATGAATTTAGTAAATCATAATACTCGTAAATAATAATTGAATTAATAAATTTGCAAAAAACTAATAAATAATAAATTAGATAATATTAAACAAAAATAAATCCAAAAAATGATTGTGAACTACAAAATCTTACATATGTATATTATTCTATATTCAAGAATTGTAACTGATTTCGAAACCTTAACTATTTTATGATCAAAATTTATTGTTATTTGCGCTATTTGCAAAATTATATAAAAACGAAAATATTATTATTATTATATTATTATTATTATTATTATTATAATCACAATGATTATTATTGTCAAGAAATCAATAGAAATTTAGCGAAATAAATTGATGATAAACTTTAGCAAGATACATACTATATAATTTAGCAATAAATGTAGTAAGCTCTACTCTTTGAATATCTAATTGGAGAAAAAAAAAACCATAAACACCATTACAAAATTTAACTAAACCACTATTTATTAGTACCACTACTACTACTACTATTCCTCATTCTTCAAAGTGACTTTTATGCCTAGTATTAAATTTAATTACATTATGTATTCTAGAAAAACAAAGAACGAATAAAACTCCACAAGTTTTGTAGGGGCAAAGAAATGTGTAGCTGGTAATAATAGCTTAAAGCTCACTTATTTTATATAAAAATTAATGTGTAGAATGCTAAATACTTTAATTTTTAATAAGTATGTTGATTTTTCTTATGAATCAATTTAATTCTTGCTTTATTTATGCATTCAATTGAAAATATCTTTACCAAAGGACACACAGTATCAGTCATGATTTTCTGTAAGAAAACTACCGTCCGTCAACTAAATTTGTTCTATCACAAGACAATGCTGGACAAAACATAATTTTTTTTTATCAAATTCGTTTTTATGCATTAAAATAATCTTCTTCAAGGAGCGCTTTTCTAAATTGCGATAACTGTTTATGCGAACACGTATAATCCCCAAAAGTAGGAATATATTCCTCGCAGTTGGCAACGCAATTCCACTGCTTTATCAAACAATGCCTCACTGCTCATAGCTGTTAAATTCTTTTGTTCTTCTCTTTCGTTTTATCATTCGTTAATTAACCACCTATAAAACAGCATTAGCTGCAGCATAACAAAAAAAAAAAAAAAATTTAATTCTGATGCATCACTTAAAAGTTTAATTTTAATACTCAATAAAGAGTTGCATCATAAAATTTGTACAAGAAAACAGTTTTTGTTTTCTTTCATGCGGGTGCTACCCAGTGTGGTTTTTTCATGTGTCTAAGCAGTGCCAAAGCTTTTGGGACGCCAGCGATCCTCAGTGGAGGAATTTGTTCGACGTGCAGGCGCTTCTCTGTTGAGAAACAACATCAATATTTCTGTACAACATTCACAGAAATAATTTTTGTTGTTTTTTTTTCACGCTCGTCAAAATTTCGCGTTTTTGTTGCTTTTTTTGCGTACACACAAAATCGAACTCAAACCAACATAAAACAACAACAACGACTACGTCGCATCAAAAACAAAAACAACAATATGGGTATTAATGCGTTGATGCGCAGTTGCGAAAATGCAAGTCTTTTACGCACTAACGCCTGAACGTTCAATGCGAATATTTTCATCTTGAGAAATTGCAGAAGTAGTGCAAAATTTTCGGCAATGTGTTTGATGTTTTACAAATGTCAAACTTTCGCAAACCGCACTTCCGCAACGACGCAAGAGTATTGCGTATCAACGCGTGAATACCCCTACTTTTTGTGTGTGTCCCAGTCCTTAGAAATTTTGAAAATTGTTGAAATATTATTGTTGTTGTAAACGAGGCATGAAAAAACAACAAAAAATTATTTTTGTGATTGTTTAATTCGAATTTGAAGTTGTTGTAAAAGCGAAAATTTTGCGCTGACTGCGCTGCATGCGCTTGGCTCAGTGATTTGTAAACGCTGACACCCTTGCCCTAGAACATTGTTTTGAAAACTTCAAAAAGCCAGTAGTCGCAGGGGCCAGGTGTGGATTCGAAATGGAGTTCATTCATTTAAAGTAACTTTCGCATGCTTAAATTTTCATATACAATTGTAAGCACACCACCTTCTGATATCTTTGAACTATCTTATACAATCTCAACAGCCGATTTTGAGCGAGCAGAGCGTTAAGCATTACACAGCGCGACAAAAGAAACATTTTTTTCTGCGACTTTAGTTTTTTAAGTTAATCCTGATTAACCAAAGTTATAATGTACCTAGAGTATGATTTTCTTATTTTTTTGAATTGACTCT
Organism: Calliopum simillimum; assembly: GCA_951812925.1. Taxonomy (NCBI): domain Eukaryota; kingdom Metazoa; phylum Arthropoda; class Insecta; order Diptera; family Lauxaniidae; genus Calliopum; species Calliopum simillimum. Next base: position 96,614,319 of record OX638371.1, read on the forward strand.
ATGTACTCTATGTAGTTCTCAAGATATCTGTGCTTAAGAAATTGCAAAAATTGTTGATTTGAGGCATATTCGAAGTTATATCATACTTACAATAAAGATAGTAATTAATTTTTGCTCATGGCATCGGGTAGCCATAATCTTCCTCACTTTACTTTACCTCCTAACTTTTTCAAATGGTTTCTTAATTTCCGAGTTATACTCCATTCAAGTGAAGCTATCTAAACTTCATTCAACGAACTAAGTTGTGTTTGCATAGTAGATGATAATGCGGAAAGTAATTATCCAATTGGATAAGTTGAAAGGTTAAGTTTAATAAGCAAGACTATGGCTATCTTATGTTATTAGCAGAATTGAACCTTGCTATTAACTGATAGTATAATATAATTTTAAGAATATACCAAAATAGTGCTCTTGCACTTTGAGGCAAGTATATCTTGAGAAATGGAGCGTAGAAATGGTATTATTGTCGTATTTTGGATACCATGATTACTTGAAATCAATTTCAAAACCCCATGCCGCAAAATTCTTGTTGCCCTTTGTTATCGGTGTTTGTAAGAAATCATTTAAATTCAGCATACCAGTCAAAAATGGTCGATTTTCCTGGTACAGGGTTCGTATAACACTTATCAAACCAAGCTTTTGTATCAAGAGTTTTTTTTTTCCATCAAGAAAATAATTCTTTCCATTGTTTTTAAAATTTAAAAATAAGTTGTTCTTCGAGTACTTAATCCTCTGTTGCTTTTGAAGCAAATGCCAGATCGTCATCGAATTTTTACAGCTTCCTTTTGAAGGTGAGGATTTGTGGCGCCATCTGTGTGCCAGAACAGAAACTTATCAGCCAATGCAATAAGACCTGGTACCCACAGACTTGAACTGCAGTGGCCGAAGACCACGTCCGCTTTTCATCACTTTTTCAATGTCTGTGGTATCAGCTTTCAAAATGCTACAATTGTCTGGCAGTTGGAAAGAGTAGTCGTCCAACTCTTTCAATATGTTTTTTTTTTTTTAAGTTATTGTGATCAAAGAGAAGAAATACAATATGAGAAAAATCCACATTTTTCTTACTTGATCCACTGCGTACACGGAAAACAGAAAAAAAATCAACAAATGTTCAACGGAAAAAAAAGTTTTGAAAAATTTTCGGTCTATGGTACTGCGAGAATTTTAAGCTTAACTCGAAAATAAACTTTTGAATGCACAAATAAAACAATTTGGATTGATATACAAACGAATTACATCTAATTTTTTGTTTCAAAACTCTAAGTATGTTATATTTTATCAACTTTACAAAATACGTAAACCTAAAAGAAACTTCCATAATCCATACAAATTTCAATACACAATAATTTATACTCAATAAGGAACTGTGGAAGTGAAACAGTAAAAGAAAATTAATAAAAAATAATCATAAAAAGAAACGAAAACTTATCCACGTATGAAAGATAGTTCAAAAAATAACGTTTTATTGAAGAGAGCAAAACCGAAAACCAAATTATAAGAATATAAAAAATTTCAAAATGATTATTGAGAAAATATAAAAACTTGACTAAAAAATGATCTCTATTGTGTTCTACTCAACAAAAAAAAAAAAAAAAGAAGAAACATACAGAATAATAATTATGAAAGATAAAAGTAAGAATACAAAATTAAATCAAAAATTTAAAAAAAGTCATAAAAAAACAGTATTTAATCAACAAAAAAAAAAAAAAAAAAACAGAAATGAAGAGATATTTTATTGAACAAAATAAAAATGTATTTTTTCTCTTTTGAGACTAAAATTTAATAAAATAATATTATAACTGAAAATACGAGTATATATATACAAATATATATTAAAAGCATAGGAACATAAATAAAAAAAAGTAAATGAATAAACGAAATTATAATGTAAGCTATAGATACACTGACTACATACATACATACATCCATTCAAAAATATTCTATACTAAATATTAATAAAAAAATATAAATTAAAAAAAAAAAACACAAAATATCTACGAAAGAAAAAAATGTAAAGATATATAGAGAAAAAAATAATGGCAAAAAATAAAACACTATATAGAAGAGATATTAGAATAAAAGAATAAAGTATGTAGTATGCGCAAAACTAATATACGCAAAAGTATCTAGTACAATGCAAAGTATGAAAGTTAAAAAAAAAAACACACACATAAGAAAATAATTCAACAAAAATTAACAAAAACAAAACACATTAATAATATCGTATAACTTAATGTTAAACATCAAAAATTTAAAGAAAACAATGAATAAAAAAATTAAAAAGGCTGTAATTTTAAGTGAAAAAAAAAAAAAAAAAATAAATGCATTCATACATACTAAATGAATATTGATATAAATAAACCCACACATACACACATAAAAATACTGAGAAAAAAAAAACAACAAAAACACAATATATACATAATTATATTATATACTTATACAAAGTCAAAGTAATAATAACTGTAATCGTAAATAAATATATGAATAACAATTATGTATGTAATAAAAACTTAAAAATACAATATGAGAACAAACATAAAGAAAATAAATACGCAAAAAAAAAATTAAAAAAAAAATTTTTTATTATTTACATACAATATATATATTGCTATATACAGGAGGGAAATTCTCTATTCGCATCCGTTTTCTCGAGTAAAAATAAACAATGTACAAAAGCCGTACGCGGTGTTTTTGCGAGACAATTTGGCCGTAAGTAAAGAGTGTGTCGAAAAAAACTTATACACGCTTAAAGTTAAATAAAACTTAAACCGTTCAATTTAAAAATTCTTAAAAATATGTGAATTTATTAATATATTACAGAAATTCATTAAATATTAAAATATTGGAATACTTATCGGAATTTATAAATCTATCCACCTTTTCCGGTAATCCTCTCATTAACGATTTTATAGTTGTTTCCGTTACCTTTTTGAAGCAGCCGGTTCATTCACGCTTGAAGTCAGACATGTCCTGCGATAACTTTCCTGTGTTCTCCAATTCCCTTTTCACGAGCGCCCAATATCTCTCCACAGACCGGAGTTCTGGGCAGTTGGCTGGGTTTGCCTCCCGTGGTATTGGGTCTATAACTTAATTCGTGCGGTTTGCTAAGAGATGGTGTTACTTGATTATTATTCCATTGTTCTAATATTCCGAACATGCGTTGGAAAACTACTGTCATTGTGAGTCCTTTTCAGTATATGGGACATTCTTTTACAAATCGAACGGATTTCGGGAAAATTTTTTTTTCGAATTTTTAAATCGGGTAAATTTTTTTATATAGTATTTTCTCATCAATTTAGTCGACACGTGTATCGGCATTTTGGCAAAAAAATTTTTTTTTTGCAATTAGAACCATTCAAAGTTTTGGAAAAATCGGATAAAATACAAAAACACCTTGTATTCAAAATGCATTATCTCCGGTTCTACTGAACGGATTAATATAATTTTTTTGACATATTTTTCCTTTTTACAAGAGCTTTTTATATAGCTATTTACATCCTTTCTATTTTGTTAATTAACTTGTGGTAATAACAATTTAATTGTTTAAACAATATTTTCATGTTCGCGCCCAACACGAAGAAAATTTTAAAAAATACTACCTTGTGCGCTGTCCTTTTATCTAAAAAACGCATATCTTAGAAAACTGGACACTTTAATAGATCCAAAGTTATTAAATATCTCACGGTGTTCAAACGACAGATTTAAATAAAATTTCAAATTACCAATTTCACTGTTCAACGGCAAAAAATTATCTGAGTTCAGACCATGAAATTATTATTCCTTGCTATTGACATAAAAGAACTGCATTTACAAAATTTTTCCATCACGTCTCAATTTTCAGATAAATTGACAAATCAAAAATCACGACTTACATCCGCGCGAAATTAAATTAAAAAATTTTTATCCGTCAGATTTTTTAAAAAAAAATGTCAAACGATTCAGAAAATAGCAACAATTTCAAATCTGAAAAAAAATTTTGAAATCGGCCCGGCAGATTTTTTTGTATGCCCGTTTAATTGAGAAAATGTTCTGAAAAAACCATATACCAACCATCTCTAATTACATAAATCTTGCCTAAATCAATACAAAATTAAAAAAACCTCTTCACAAGTTTGTGCGTCATTATTTTAACTTTATTTTGATATCAAAAACTTAAGGATTGGACCATGAAAAACCAACTTATTTCCTTTTGAACAAAAAATGTACATACAGGAAGTCATACAAAAGCTATTGAATTTTTGTATCATAACTACTTGGAAATGAAAGTACTTGTATGACTTCCTGTATGTACATTTTTTGTTCAAAAGGAAATAAGTTGGTTTTTCATGGTCCAATCCTTAAGTTTTTGATATCAAAATAAAGTTAAAATAATGACGCACAAACTTGTGAAGAGGTTTTTTTAATTTTGTATTGATTTAGGCAAGATTTATGTAATTAGAGATGGTTGGTTTATGGTTTTTTCAGAACATTTTCTCAATTAAACGGGCATACAAAAAAATCTGCCGGGCCGATTTCAAAATTTTTTTCAGATTTGAAATTGTTGCTATTTTCTGAATCGTTTGACATTTTTTTTTAAAAAATCTGACGGATAAAAATTTTTTAATTTAATTTCGCGCGGATGTAAGTCGTGATTTTTGATTTGTCAATTTATCTGAAAATTGAGACGTGATGGAAAAATTTTGTAAATGCAGTTCTTTTATGTCAATAGCAAGGAATAATAATTTCATGGTCTGAACTCAGATAATTTTTTGCCGTTGAACAGTGAAATTGGTAATTTGAAATTTTATTTAAATCTGTCGTTTGAACACCGTGAGATATTTAATAACTTTGGATCTATTAAAGTGTCCAGTTTTCTAAGATATGCGTTTTTTAGATAAAAGGACAGCGCACAAGGTAGTATTTTTTAAAATTTTCTTCGTGTTGGGCGCGAACATGAAAATATTGTTTAAACAATTAAATTGTTATTACCACAAGTTAATTAACAAAATAGAAAGGATGTAAATAGCTATATAAAAAGCTCTTGTAAAAAGGAAAAATATGTCAAAAAAATTATATTAATCCGTTCAGTAGAACCGGAGATAATGCATTTTGAATACAAGGTGTTTTTGTATTTTATCCAATTTTTCCAAAACTTTGAATGGTTCTAATTGCAAAAAAAAAAATTATTTGCCAAAATGCCGATACACGTGTCGACTAATTTACTAAACTAAAGCAGTAAAAAAATTTTCAGACGATTCTAAAATGTGAAGTTTAATTTGATGTTCGATTTGTAAAAGAATGTCCCATATGTCATTCATTTGAAGCGTAAACAACAATATATTTTTTTTCTTTTTCACTCAAATATGACGAACTTTGTGCCTGAAAAAGTGTTTTTGCGGGGAGTTCTTCTTCATTACTTTAATCAGAAGAAAACTGCTACCGAAAGTCATTTTTGCATCGGATCGTGACTGGGGATGAAAATGGATTCATTACGACAACCCGAAACGCAAACATTCATATGTGAAACTCGGACAACAAGGACCTTCCCAGCCAAAGGCAAATATTCATGGTGCCAAGGTAATGCTCTGTAATGCTCACAACTGACCTATATCGAACACAATTGATCCATTTAAATAGAGCCATAACCGAGAAACGACCGGAATATGCGACCAGGCACGAAGTCATAATTTTTCAACATGACAACGCTCGGCCACATGTTGAAAGACCGGTTAAAACTATTTGGAAAATATTGGATGGGAAGTTTTGGCTCACCCGCCTTATAGTCCGGACCTTGCTCCGTCCGACTATCATTTATTTCGGTCTATGCAAAACGCTCTCACCGGGATACGCTTCACTTAGGAACAGGGTATCAGAATTTGGCTTGATTCATTTCTGGCCTCAAAACCGGAGCAGCTATTTTTGCGCGGAATCCATATGTTACCAGAAAAATAGGAAAAAAGTAGTGGCTAACGATGTTCAATACTTTGAATAATACTATTGTACATGTTTTTCTTAAATAAACGTTCAAATTTTGAAAAAAAAAACCGCACGAATTAAGTTATAGACCCAATACAAAATTTACTTTTCTATTTGCATACCACTCAAGAGCCTTTTTTCCGTAGTGGCATGATGCTAAATCGGGCCAAAAATAAGTAGGCACTATGTGCTGTTTTAGGCAAAATCCGTTTTTGAAGACACTCCTTAATATACTCGTACATTTCTGTATTTATCGTTCCTGATGTCACAATTGGCTTGGCTTTTTTTGCCACAACTGCAAATGCAAATTGCCACACAAGAAACTTCTTAGAGAATTTTGTTGTCAATCAGCCACATAAAAATCGTGACCCGGAAGTTGTGAAAAGTCTCCCAGAACACAACACGTACATTTTTGTATAAAATTAGACCTCCATTTTTTAGCTCGTTTTTTTGCTTCTAAATTTTTTACCGTATTGCGATCGGACGTCAAATGGCGGAGCTATACAAAAAATCATTTGGGAGCTTATTTAGAGGTCAAAAAAAAAAAAAAATCAAATAGCGTATTATATTGAGGTCGAAAAAAAATTTGTTTTTTCCTTAAAAATCAAAACCAATAAGCTTTCAAAATGAGGGGCTTTCAGCGAACTTTTTGTTTTTTGTATGGGGATCAATACTATCTAATGTACAGCTGACTTTTACTATTGAATAGGACTGTTGTATCCTTATAGCCGGCGAGCCAGCGCTTAAAAATGACTTTGCGTTTCTAAAAGCTGCTTTTGTTACAGTTGGCTATGGTAGTTGTGTACACACATAAACTGTCGGTCAGTCAAGCGAACTGTAGAACAGGCGGCTGATAAATGGTCTCAAACATGTCGTGATTTCGATGGTGATCAAATTGATTTAAAAAGGTTGAAAATTGTTATACAGATTGTATAATGCATATAAAAGACAATTATGTCTGTTAGTAAGTTAAACGTTTGAACAAGGTTGGTCCGCAGCCCCGTGGAAGGCAAAATGCATTTTTTACTCAAGAGGGACACATCTTACGAAAAAAATGTACATGGTATAAAATACTTAGAATCGTCCAAGGAACACGTGTAAATTTTTTGTTTTTTTATTTTAAAAAATTTTTAACGTAATTTTTTAAAAATTCTTTAGAAAAAAAAAATTAAAAAAATAAAATCCAAAAAAATTCACACGTATTCCTTGGACGATTCTAAGCATTTTATGCCATGCGCAGTTTTTTGTATGATGCGTTCCACTTGAGTAAAAAAAACATTTTACCTTGCACGAGGCTGCTGACCAGCCTTGTTCTAACATTTAACTGACTGACCGACATAATTGTTAACTGTATAAAATTTGTATAACAATTTTCAGCCTTTGGAAGTTAATTTGATCACCATCGAAATAAATTTTCGAAGGAAATGCTTGTAGTGCTAGTTGCCGGTTATATTTAATCCATTCAATTTGGATTAAATATAACCTTTTCCACCCGGATTTTTAAAGGAAAAGTTTTTGCTACATTACTTCATCGTTTAGTTCCTATTTTTTTTGTTTGTTTTTTATTGAAGGAAAAAATAAATAAAATATATTTTTAAAAATACTTATTTAATAACATGCATACTCGTGCATACATAAGTATGTACATTAGGGTGGAGCGCTGCTCCATGGAGATTTTTTATTTTTACATATTCTAAATGGGCCAGTGCGGCAAAGGTGCTCCGTCAATCACCTTTTAGAGGAGTATAAATATTTTTTCAAAATTTTGAGTTTTAGTACTGCCGCAAGTCAATCAAACCTTAAACACATCCTGGGAATATAGGGAAAAACTCAAAGTTGTATCACTGAAGTTTTTTTGATGAGGTTTTGTTCGTTCACTTCTCCTGAGTTGGAAAATATGAAAACTAAAATACAGACTCTTCCTTTTTGCAAATAAACTGGGCTTAAGCCCCTATTTTCGAGGCATGTTTAAATTTCCTATATTATAGTTACCTCGAAGTCTTGGAAATTAAATTGTTTTGATCAGGCCTGTTTGTTAATTTGTCCAGAGTTGGAAAATAAGAAAATTTAATCAGAGCAATTCCTTATTGCGAATAAAAGGAGCTTAAGCGCCTTTTTTCTTAGTGTTTTTAAATTATTAATATTAAATCGACCTCCAAATGTTGGCACTGAAAATTTTTGATGAGCTTTTGTTTGTTAGCTTCTTGTGAATGGGATAAGATGAAGAAGTGAATCAAAATAACTCCTGCTTGCGAATAAACCGGCTTGAGCCCCTCTTGTGCCTTCAAATGTTTGAATAATTCATACTATTTATAACTCGCTATAACTAAGCTTACAGTCGTTTATTTTCGAGTAGGTATATTTAGAAGTGTTCATGGAACATACATATAAGTATTTTCATTAAACATTGTAGAAAAGCATTGTTTTATAGATTGATAAATCAGCGCAAATATTATGTTCTGTCAGAATAATTTTTATGTTTTTCATATTAAATTTATAAATATGATTGCTATTGTACACAATGTGGAGGACCGCGCCTCTATGGAGATTTTTTATTTTATTTTTATTCTAAACTAGCCTTCTTTGCCCGCTTCGCTAGGCATGCTTGTTTTGTTTTTTTCCCAATAGTTTAGAAGGTATTCAGGGATAAATTTTTGATTTACGTCACTGCCACGTCACCAATAAAAATTTAGGTATTTTGAGAAAGTTAATTTCATTTCAAACCATCTTAAAAATTGGCAATGGCATAGCTGGAGTGTCGCAGGAAACCTTCAATTAAGGCTTGTTGATAGTTTGCCTTAGAGGTTTTTCCTGTAGTACATCTAGATATTCTTCGTTTTGACTATGAAGGCTTCGGGTGACCTTCGGGAAGCATCGGGTATTCCAAAAAACTATCAGTTAAAGTTTGTTGATAACTCACCGTAGATTTTTTCCCTCTCGTGTACCAAGATATTCTTAGTTTTGATTATGAAGCCTTCGGGCGACCTTCGGGAACCATCGGGTGTTCCAAAAAACTATCAATTGAAGTTTATTGATGGTTCACCATAGATTTTTTCCCTCTCGTATACCTAGATATTCTTCGTTTTGACTATGAAGCCTTCGGGTGACCTTCGAACACCTTCGGGTGTCACAAAAAACTATCACTTAAAGCTTGTTGACAGTTCGCCATAGATTTTTTCCCTCTCGTATATCTAGATATTCTTCGTTTTGACTATGAAGCCGTCGGGTGACCTTCGGCAAACTTCGGGTATTCCAAAAAACTATCAATTAAAACTTGCTGAAAGCTTGCCATAGATATTTTCCCTCTAGTGTACCTAGATATTCTTCGTTTTGACTATTAAGCCTTCGGGTGGTCTTCGGATGTATAGCATATAAACATTCCCATACCTAATATATACTCATTTCCAAATTTTCAGCTCAATTGGACGAATGGTTTCTGAGTGATAATGCTTCACACAGACACACACACAGTCATTTTTATATATGTAGATAGATAGATGGGCCAGTGCGTTAAAGGTCATACTCAAATCTTAGCTCATAATTTTTGAGTGCCTATGCTGCGCAACACTCATACTTATTAGACCTATCATATGTTATACGGCAAAAACTAAAAATGGGAAATACCTTGCTCCCAGGGGCTTAAAAGTTTTCTATGAGTGTAAATATCAAGCATAAAAATGTTGGTCCTTATCTGAAATTATTTGACTGTGCCCTCAGGCCGTTGAAAGTCGGAAAAACTCTATTTATAAGAAAATATGTGGCGTTTATGGAAAAAATTAGTTAATATGTTAATATTATAATAAAAATCACAATTTGGACAACATTAAAATATCAAAAAGTACCATATAATATTTTCATTAAGTATATTATGGAGCATCTTTTCACATGTGGCCCATTTCGAAAATCCAAAAAAAAAAAAAAAAATTTCGCTCCACCCTAATGTACATACAGTTCTAAATTTATTTAATGTGTCTCGCCGAAGTCTAGCATTAATCTTCAGAATACGTCATTTTAAAAACCATTACGATATTGCGACGTACATACATTTTTGTTTACCCAAAATAAGTGTCAAGACCTTTATAAACATACAAATTTATTTAATTAATAAAATTTGTTTGGTCTTAAAACAAAAATTAAAACTGAGTGAATAGCGAGAGATTAAAATCCACTTCATACTTTCGAACAATAAAAATCGGTAAAATTAATCATTGTCCATTTAATACCTCTGCAATTAAAATTTTACACTACTTATCTAATGTTTATGTTTTTATTCGGTATAGCAACGGTCCGAAAAATATTTGTTTAATTTAATGTGGGTTGTTTGTTGAAAAACAAAAACACTCATCGTACCGTATCGTTCAGTGGCGCCTTTAAAGCAAAATTTTAAAGGAAAAGTTTTATGGAAAAAACCTATAACTGAAGATGGGAAAAATATTGATCGAAGTGCTATATAGTATATACCAATGAATAATTTTGTCTTATCAGTTGTATGCAATTGTTGTTATAAAAAGACACCCAACAAGCTCATGTTAAAAAAACGTAGACCCAGGCACGATCTAATAGAAAGGGCACTTAAATTTTTAATGATATCAATTATTACAAAAAGTGTGGCCATGATAAGAAATTTGTTGTTTTTACTTACTTTTACAATTGGATAGATTAAAAATTAACTTTTCCATTTCAAATATTAAGTAAATATAAAGGTTATCCAAATAAATGCTTTGGATTCTATTTCAGATTTATTTTTATAGGGAATTTCAATAACACTGGCCCGAAAATTTTATTTTTTTTTTTTCATTTCACGGTTTTTATAGCCGTGGCCTCTTTTAACGAATCTTGACTTGAATCTTTTTCTGTCTGAGTTCTGGCTTATCTTTGTCTCAATTTTCAAGTATAATTTTTTTTTTGTGAGTCCTCACGGTGCAGTCAAGTCGAGCATAGAACTTCATCCTTAAAATCCATACTAACACTATGAATATGAAAGTAACTTTGTCTGTCTGTTACCTTTTCACGCCTAAACCGCTGAACCGATGAATATGAAATTTAGTATAGAGATAGTCTAAGACCCTAGAAAAGACATTGTTTCTACCCCTGAAATAATCCCTTAAGGGGGTAAAATGGTGGGATGGAAGTTTGTATGGGGAATATTACTTAGACAATGTATGCCTGAAGCATTATTACTCAGAAACTATACGGTCATAAGAGCTAAAAATTTGGCAGTGAGTATATCTCAGTTATGGAAAGATTTTTATCAATTGATTAGATTGTTGATTTTTTTGCACGGAAACAGCCGATTTAACTTGCTGATTATATTGAGCAACCGAAATAGCTTGCTGATTTTGATTAACAGCATTATTTTTAGCACTTTTATCGACATTGAGCGAGTTAATTGTAGATTTACTACACTGTTGTTGAGGCACAGTCAAATGAGATTGTTGTTGCTGAGAAGCATCATTGATTTTTGCCGATTTTTCCACTACAGTTTGAGTTTGCGGCGGCGTACGAACCAAGCTTCGGCACACAAATATACCTTTACATTTATCACAATAGTAAGGGGTATTCGTTTTTACAAGAGATTCATAATCAGTCAATAAAATCTTAATGCAATCCAAATGAAAAAAATCTTGGCATTTAGCACACTGCACATTAGGCTGACCACGGTTGACCTTTTGGGCACAAGGGCAATGCATCTTCAATTTATTTAAAAAGCAAAATATCACTCTCGCACGAATAACTTATGCAAAAAAGCTAGACCAAAATACAGAACCGCACAGCATGAAGTCAGTTAAGTAAGGTCATCCGAAGGCTTCATAGTCAACACGTTAAATATCTAGATATGGTAGAGGGAAAACATTTATGGCGGACTATCGCCATGCTTTAATTGATTCATTTCCTGGGACATTCAAAGTTTTCGGAGGGTCATCTGAAGGCTTGATAGTGAAAACGAAGAATATCTAGGTGTACTAGAGAGAAAACATCTGTGGCGGACTATCATCAACAACCTTTAATTTAATATTTCCTGGGAAACCTGAAGGTTTGTATGAATATTGCTTTTCATTTTAAGCTACCGTCACATAGGCCAAGGGCTTAAGATATCAATTTTATGCGTAGAAGTATAGGAAGATCCAATTGAAAAAACTAAAATTATGGTTAAAAGAAGAAGATCTGGGCTATACAATGCCGCTGACAAAATTAAACTAAACTACTTCCAGGATGTAAGTTTTCCGCTTAAAGTTTAAAGTCTTAGGAAAAAATGATATAGAATCAGCGACTCTAAATTAGTCATATAAAAGCTTTTGAGACCAAATTCAGATTTTTGTGTTGCCCAGTATATTTGACAAAAGTTTTTTTAGACACGATTTTCTTATTTTCGCTGAAGAGGGTCTGAAGTAATTAAAAGTGTGCTTAAGTAATTCTTGAACGTCTTTTAAGCAACTTTTTAGTAGCCTGAACCTCCGCCTGAAATATATCATAATACACGGCTTTGGCTAGAATCCTTGCAATTCGGTTCGAAATACATTTTCATAACATCGTTGAAGATCAGAATTTGTTTGCAGCCGATGATTCCATATGTAAAATTTTATAAAAATTTCTGGAAAGTTTAAGAATTTTTCTCGAAAGTAAAACTTTACTTTTTTGTACTATGTATACGAAAAATTCTCCAATAATATTCAAATTCACAATAAAAACAATTCTATTTTCCAATTTACATTTTTTTTAATTTAATAATTTTTAAAATTTTTTCACTAAGTAATTTTTACATTATAATATTTACATATATATATATACTTTTTACAACAATTTTAAATTCAATACAACAATATATACAATTATACACATTATCACCAACTAGAATTTCACATGATTACAGTGTGATCAAAGTGTATTCCTTGCGCGACATATGAACATGTCATCTCATTAATAAAAAATTATTAATCTTTGATTGTTTCTTATATACATCTGTACATATGTGGGACATATGTACAAATAGGAAAATCGTCTATCACTTTTAATACAGAGTGTTAAAAATACAAAAATCGAAGAGTGTATTTACTTACAAACTAATTGTAATATTTTTTCTTTCTTTTTTTAGTTAAAATCCCACAAGGATCTATTGCTTACTACTTGTATATTCGCTAATATCACAATTTTGGCATGTTGTCTTCATTTTATTCATTCGTTGTCCTATAACTACGATTATAACTTTGCATTCTCATGCTATTCGGCACTTTTTGTGATCGATCAAATTCGCAGGTTTTATTGTACTTTAGCATTTTTCCATTGGGTCCTGGAGATGTACGCCAATAGACTGTTTGCATTGCATTTCTGCCGGCAATATAACGTGTGGTGGCACCAACCAGTGACCTGATATTATTCGATGTCATTTTGTTGATATTGATGATGTGTTTATATCACAGTTGAGTTGAAATAATATATTTATGAATATATATTACTGCTGAAATGTCCTTTATCCTTTTTTTTGTGACTTCGTTGCTAATTGTCAATGTAACACTTTACATATGAACTACTTGCCGTTCTACAGTTCGTACAAATCTAAATTTTATTTTGCAAAACAAATCGATTTATACAGAAATTTACTTTTATTATCAGCAATAAAAGTCTATGGGTGTTAGCACGCTAGGCGATAGAGTTCAACTTGAGCATGTTGTTATAGCGTCTATCATTTGTTTTGAAAAAATTAAAAAAAAACAGTTTTATACTTCTTATCAGATTGCGCCGTTCTGAAGTGCTTCTGCCCTAAGTAATAGTGTATGTTTAATGTTATTATTTTATTTACAGTATGCAATTGAGTATTTACTGTGTTGCACACGCAATTCAATACTGTAGTTGCATATATGCATACGTATGTTATATATACAGATAATGAAGTTCCGGAAACTAATTATTTCCAAGACTTACTTTAAAATATTATTTAGGCTGAACTAAAGCGTACGTGAGTGACTTCATGCAAAACATGAGCAACTGACGTGATTCATATAATTAGTTAGACTAGACAGACAGGCGTTACTCATGCTGCGATACGGGATTGGCCAAAAAAACTATTCTGGTTTAAGTTTTTAAAACCCATTTAATACGTAGGGCACTACTTATATTTCGGGAATAGCAAATAATAACAAACATTTATAATTGAAAATGTTTCAAAATATTCCACTTTTGTATTCGTTCAAACCATTTGTCATAGCAGTTTTTCCATTCCTCTTGAGACACCTCCAAAACATGGTTTTCGAACGCTTCACCTGCTTCTTCGGCGCTACCTTTGATGTTCGGGAACAAGAAAAAGTCATTGGGAGTCAAATCAGGACTGTACGGAGGATGAGTCATCAATTCGATGTTTCGACTGCTCAAAAACTCACCTTTTTCACGAGATGTGTGAGAGCTCGCATTGTCATGATGGAGAATGATTCGTCTTCAGGGGTTGGTTTTACGAATTTCTCCGAAGACTTCCGGCAAACAAATGGTCATGTACCACTCAGAATTGACCGTCCTACGTTGCTCAAGCGGAACAGTGGCCACATGACCCATTCGGCCGAAGAAACAGGGGACCACTTCATTTGCTGTGCTTCTTCCAAGATCAACTTTTGTTGGATTTAGCTCGTCTTGGAATACCCACTCGGTCGTTTGCTGTTTTGTTTCCGGCTCATACACATATATCCATGATTCGTCACCTGTCACGAGAACAAAAGTTTTTTACAACTAAGTGTTCATGCAAAATCGAATGTATTGAAGTGGAACTTATGTGCAAGGATGCCTCTATCCTACAATATGTCACATGACGATCATACATTATCAGCTCATGCACTGTATCGATGTTTTGTGGCACAACAACCGATTTTGGACAACCTTCACGGAATTCGTCGGTGACCAAACTCCGACCACAATTGAATTCACTATACCAACCATATACTGTCGTTTTTGATGGTGCTTTATCGCCATACAAAGAACTGAATTCATCGAAATATTCTAGTTAGGATAGTCCACGTCGAAAGTTGTGAAAAATAATCCAACGAAAACATTTTCTTGAAATTTCCATTTTTTGGCCAAATTGATTTTCTTAACTCACCAAAACAAATAGCAATTGTACATCAAAACGTTGGGAGTACGTTTATGCTAAAAAATATCAAACTTTATTATGGTGTCGCCAGATTTTAGCAATTGACATTAGTGTTGCCAGTTCCCGAAATATAAGTAGTGTCCCTCGTATGGCTTTTTGACAATAATTCAAAATAATGTCATAATTCAAAAATTAAGATAAATAACTTTTGACAAGACATACTTATGAACCCTTACGTACTTTTCGACGCCAAATCCGAAACTGAAACTGCACAAATATCTGCAGAATTTTGAGCTATTCTTCTTTAAAGTTACGTATAGCGCCGTTTTCAGGCTTATGTAATTCCAGGAAAATATGTAATTCCATTTTCATTAGGTATCGAAAAGCTATAATCTTTCTTATCGAACCATACCGTCAAACTTTGCCAATTGCACCCTAACTCTGCGAGATATTAACCTTTGCAGTAAATACACCTCGACTCCCATACAAAAGACTACATTACATACTTATATTTGTAGTGAAAACCGATTGATGGCAAAATTTTATGCCTTTACTTCAAAGACAGATAACTCGGAAAGTAAGCGCCCAATCGGAAAAGTTTAAAGGTAATGTTTCATAATGGAGATTATGGCTATACAATTCCTTTCAAAAATTCCATTTGCTAGAATCACGCCATAAGCCTGAAAATGAAGTTTCCTGAAACTTCAAGACCTGAGAGAAGTCGGGTACACCCCAAACAGTTTTCAAAATTTTACTACGCCCTTTTCCTATCGATTGAACTCTTCCTAAAAATAGTCAAGGACACACCCAACAGTTAAAAAAAAAAAAAAAAATCGCCTTTTTCTATCAACTGAACTTCCTAAAATGTTACGGGAACTCCCTTGAAAGTTTCCAAAATTATTCATTGCCCCTTAACTATCATTTGAAGCAATATAATTTTATGGAAAAACGGGACCAAAACTCTTAAGAAGGGTCGGGGACACCCTTGACAGATTTAAAAATGTTTTTTCAACCTCTCGCTATCGAGTGGTGCAATAAATTTAAAAACAAAAAATTGACTAAGTACCTACTCTTAAGAAGGGTCCGGGACATCTTAGCCAGTCTCAAAAATTTTTCGTCGATCTTTTCCTATCGAATGGAGCAATACAATTTTGTTCTTTAAATGAGACCAAAACTTCTAAAAAGTGTCGGGTACACCCTTGAAAAAAATTTTCCTAAACCTCTTTCTATCGACTAGTGCAATAGCATTTTTTAAAATTGGGACCAAAACTCTTAAGGACGGTTGGAAAAATCAGAAAAATGGACCAAAACCTATATATATCTTACATAGTGTTGCTACAAACAACTTAAACAGAATTGCAATTATTTCTGCTTCCGAAATTTATATTTTTGTTGAATATTGGACTCACAAGCTATGAGCACCGCTCCGCACCGGGTAGAGATGGACATTTTAAGAAAATATGTAGTTTTTTGTTGATGACACGTGAGGTTTAAATCCTCGCACTTTCTCGCAAAAAATTTTCGCCGTACTATGAAAACTGTACCATATTTCATAATAATACCTACACTAGGTGCAAAGGTAAAATATTGTAAATGTTTTTTGTGTGGGGGGTGTAGCGTCCCCTCTTTTAATTTTTCCCATGTTGCTTAAAAGATATCACTTACATCCATGTACTAAATTTTATAATGATAAAAGTACATAAGTAGTGTATCCACTTAGTATTTTTGTGTAGGGGTGCAAATAAAATACACGTTCTCAATATAAAGTTTTGTAGTTATAACTCATACGGGTGCAAAGATATAGCAATTGATATGTTTTTTTTTTTTGTATGGGGTTGCAACGCCCCCTTATTCAAATTCCTTCAATTTTCGCAAGGCGTTTGCTGAACGCAGTTTACTGCTTTATACAAAGTTTTGTTATGATAACTGCTACAGGTGTAGAAATATAGCAATTGATTTATTTTTTTGTACGTTGCGTGTAATACCCCCTTGTTAAATTTCCCCCAATTTCTGAGAGGCATTTGGTGAACGTAGCATACCCTTGTGTACAATGTTTTGCTAATTTTTTTTCGTATGGGGGCTACCCCACACACCCCCTGCCAAAATCACTTCACTCTTTTTCGTGAGGTCAATGGACATATTTTAATAGTTCTGCATAGTATGCATTTTTAATTTTTCACGTCTAGATTGTATGAAACAGTGCACTGTGCGACGTAGCCGTGCCAAAACCAAATAAAAACCTATTGTAGAGGTGCAAAACAAGCTATAAACATTATTGTTGGCTAAATGGGTCTTATCAAACTAAAAACTATAATATTTTGAATCAGAAATACCAAATAACTCAAAACTAGAGAAAACTGACTTAGTACTTTTCCCTTGTATAGGGTCGATATATCCTCAAATTTATAGCTAAATTTGCAACGGCATATTTATTACACATCAAGCTCCAAAATCAGCTAAAAACCAGTTGCGTTTGCAAAACCAGATATAACCAAATTTAAATTTGAAATAACGTATTTTCTACACAAAGGATTTTGTTTAAATTTAGCTCACCAAATCTGTGGAATTTTGTGCATTTTTACCAAAAAATGGTTGCTCTAAGTATCTTATAAGAACTTTTTGCGTTTTTCTAGGTTTCGTTCGAACTGGATATATCGGGTTTTGCATTTAGGTTACTCATGTATTATACGTGTATAGTACTTAGATATACCTACGTATACAGTAGGCTATAAAACTTTCCACAAAAATGTTGTGTTCTACACAGTTATATGTTTTCACACTGTTTATTTCAAAGTGTAGAATGAGAGGTAAATACTTTTGTATGTTATATAAATATTTTCCACATGTTTTGATTATCTTATTTTAAATAAAAATTTTTTGATTTCATAATTTATTTTGTTGGTAAACATTCGTGTGTAATATGACGTAAGTGGAATGGGTATTAAATATGTATTGGCAATATTTTTACTGATAATGTTGATAATTAGAAAATGGGATGTTTTATGTGCTGACGTCAACAGAAAAATAAATTCGGTCAAAGTTTAATTTTTAATAAATACAACATTGGGTTGCTTTTTTAATAACGTTTTTATTAATTTTAGAATTATTTATCGCTTTTTGTTTATCAATATTTACTCCATGATATAATCCAAGTTATAACCCAAGAAAGCCTATATTTTTTTCTCATTGGAAATTTTTAGATTTTCAATATTTTTCATTAACATATATAATTCAAATTTAATCAAATTATCTTATTTCGATTTCCCATTACTTACAGGCTGGCATGATCATATCGAAAAACACATGAGTCATGTAATTTTTTTTATTTTATAGCTGTTAATAAGATGTTGTATTAATTAATTTAAAATAATCATTTAATTTCAGAGGAATAAGGTCATGATCAAGGGTACCCTTGCCTTTTGAAAATTCTCTTTAACGAAGTGTCTTATCAGTTTGAGTGCATACTATTGGGTTGAATATTTTACTGCGATTCATGCAATTTTGTTTTATGTGTTTGTGCATTTCAAAACTGCGAAGTTATGGAGCCAATGCATTACTTCATTTTTATTTTAAGTTTATGATTTATTTTCGACTTGCATTACTTAGATACCTACACTTTTTTGATAAAACTTAAATCTATTTACAATGTTACAACGCATTTGCTGCAATTTTGTTATTTCTATGATCGATATTGTTGGTTGTCTATTGAATGCTTTTAGACTTGTTGGTACCATCTTCTCTATGGTGATAACTGTACTTTCTATATTCAATTTTATATATATGATTTCTGTACTTTGTGCCTTTCAATAATGTACTTTTTATATTGTTTGCGATGATAAGAGGTGTTTACTTGCATATCAACATGAGTTCCTTTCATGTTCGACCTGCAATTAAAACTAAAAAAACATTTGCCAGATTGAAACTTTCTTCAAAAATTGATTAAATTTAATTAGACTAACAAAGTAATTAAATGTGTTGTGTCTACGTTAAAAATAGATGTATTCAGTTTAAGTGCATAATATGACACACCTTTTGTTGTTTTATACTCACATACTTAAAACTTCTTTTGTTTGTCAATTAGCAACAAAAAAGTCAAAAAATTAAGAAATCCATAAAATTTTTATTATACGGAAAATTTAGAAAATCCAAAAAATTACACAGGCCTGCAAATTCGACACTTTTTCCCTCTCTTGATTTTTGAAGCCCATTATGATGGTTTGCGACCTCCTAATCACGAATCTGAACTTGTTTTATTGCCAGAACGTCAGGATTTTGATATATTCTAATTTTCATAACCTCAAAAATAATTAAAAATCGTGTGTTTTCCCTCTTATTTTAAAATTTCTTGAAATTCTGACGTGATAGAGAAATTCGGATTTGGGCTCAGCATTAAAAAATACATTGGAAATCACTCGCGCAATTTTAAGAGGGAGCATTTGAAAACTTATTAATTCAATCGTTTGTACTTATGTACTCTTCAATATCACGCCTAAAATACTCAACATATTTAAACCATTCTTGCACCATCTATTTTTTAGTGCTCCCCGTACGATCTAGATAGTTGCTATGCTTAATATTCACCCTGATATCAAGTTTCATAATGCAGATAAAGTAAGTAGAAATGCGTTTTATGTTTTTTTTTTTTTGTTTTTGGTATATTTCCTTTGCATACCGAGCTCACCGTACTTTCATTCAATTACCCCCACTATCAAGGCAAATCTGTCGGAATATCAGTCAGATATATGGTGTTAATACTGGTATAGGCGTAAGGGCGACTCAAATAAAATTTTCAATTATTTGGAGTTTTTTTTTTTTTTGTATGAGGGGTACAACACACCCTTATCCAATCGATCCCATATTTCTTATAAATGTGTCGCAGCACCAAAAAAAAAACTCTGGTGCAAATATGGTTTTGATACGTACAGTATTATAGGCGTGGTGGTCTTGTATATACAAAAAAGGCACTTAAGTAAAACTTAAATTACTGACAATTGTGACGTGCTGAAATTTTTTCATTATTTTTCTCGTAATCAGCACACTTAAATCTATAGAAATCGCTTTTTAAAATTCAGAAAGAAAAACCAATGCGGGACTGTGTTATAGAAATATGTAGAGTAAGGGAGGGAAATATGGACTACGTGGGTAATATGGACCACACGGTTATTTTCCACTGCATGCATAGGATTTACCGTAATTTATGTTCATACTTTACGCTAATACCTAAAGCTTCCCAATGGGGAATGGAGCGCATCAATAGCGCTTCTGAAGCGCTCTAAAGCAGGAGTGAAGCGCTCTAAAGCAGCAGTGAAGCGCATCTCTCTTGTATTCAAAAGCGCTGAAATTAACATTGGCATGTCATTGGAAGGAAGCGCTTCGTTCTCGCTACCAGATATGCTCTTTGGTTGCGCATCTCTCTCGCATCCAGAAATGCTTTTTGGTTGTTTTTTAGATGACAATAAAAATATTTAACATAAGAAAAACAAACAAAAAAATAAAGCTGCCTATTGCCTACCTATAGCACAGCAATTATGCACATACAAATCAACTCTTTAGATGCGAGAAGGACGCGCATCTATATTGCATCTTGGGTATGCGCATCGAAATTTTCTGTTGGGTTATAATAGAGCGATTTTAGCGTTCGGTGAAATCACATGTTGCTGTGAAGTTGTTTTATCTAAAAAAATGTTTAGTGATTCATTTTTCTAGTGAGTAAATTTGGTTATTTTAATTTAAAGACATCGTGTTTTTAAATAAATCATTAATATATCGTCGGGTTAAAACTACAACTGAGGAGTAGTTGAACAAAAGGTAACGGTAGCACTCAAAAGCGGCCAAAAAAATAGCGGCCAAAAAATAGCGGCCAACAAAAAGGGGCCAAAAAATAGCGGCCAAATAAAAAAGAAGCCAAATTTAAAAAGGGGCAAAAAAAAGGGGCCAAAAAATAGCGGCCAAAAAAAAAGCGGCCAAAGGAAAAAAGAGGCCAAAAATGGTTAAAGTGTTAAATTATCATTATTTTGTTAAAAATCTAAGACATTAGGTAAAATAGTAAAGTAAAGTGACAAATTGTGTAACTAACTTTTTCCATGTATTATTTACACAATTTGTCAATTTACTTTACTATTTTACCTAATGTCTTTGATTTTTAACAAAATAATGATAATTTAACACTTTAACCATTTTTGGCCTCTTTTTTCCTTTGGCCGCTTTTTTTTGGCCGCTAATTTTTGGCCCCTTTTTTTTGGCCGCTATTTTTTGGCCCCTTTTTGTATTTGGCCCCTTTTTTTCTTTGGCCGCTTTTTTTTGGCCGCTATTTTTTGGCCCCTTTTTTTTGGCCGCTATTTTTTGGCCGCTTTTGAGTGGAACCAAAGGTAACATTTCCAGTTTTTGTCTTTTTGAAGAATCGTGTGTAAATCTATGAACTACACATTCCAGTTAAATTTGGCGGTTAAAAGGATAACAGTTCCCAAGAAAACCGCGTTTTTCGTCGATTTCCGAACAAAAAGTAACATTTCCACTCCACTTACAATTTTTTTGTAGTTCTGACGAAAAATTACATTTACCTATTTAATACTAATCACTAATCATAGTCTTCGTCGAACATTTTCAGTTGCTTTTATTGCTCCCACAAGGCATCATTTCAGTTTAATGATTATCAAAAAGTAAAATTTCCAACATTTCTTGACAAAAGGTACCATTTCCAAATTTCAAACTCAGTTATCTCCATTAATATGAAAGTTTTTAAATATGTAAAAACGCGATTGTAAAGCAGTTTTTTTAGTGTATATTTATGCATAAACATATTTTTTAAAAAAAATATGCTACCTTTTTTAATCACATTTTATTGATTTCTGAAAAAAAAGGAAACGTGGAAATGTTACTTTTTGTTCGATTACTCCTCAACTAGACATCTACATTTTTTGAAATTTGTTTTTTGTATGGGATTTTGAAGTTTTCTGCTTTTTATTCTTTATTAAAATTGGATAAGGAATACATTTAAAAAAATCGACTAGACTGGAGCATAAAGCCGTTTTTTCTTCATGTTTCTGTATACTTAACTCAAAACATCAATATATGTAGATGTCTAGTTGTAGTTTTAACCCGACGATATAAAGTCAGTGAATACCAGATATTTATGAGCCCAAATTAGTTCATTAACCACAAGAGTTTTTGATAAAAAACCATTTATTTCACCAACACGTGCTGTGGGTAATATGGACCACTAAAGAAAAAAGTCTCAAAAACAAATGTATTTATCATCTTCTTTAGATGGGGAATCTAGCTGTAGTTTTCATGACGAGTCTGATGCTTATTATTTGTAATTCGTAAACTGCAAAGGAAAAGAAGATGAAAAATGCATATAATGTACATAATACCCTTTACTGAGAAGATCACCGTGGCGAATTTTGGGTTGAATGTGTAATCTGACGTTCTTGCAGTCATGAAAAATGTGCCAGATGTGGAAGTGACATTTTTATATGCAACTTCTGTACCAAATAAACATGTGGGGCAATATGGACTATATAGTCCATATAACACTACACTTGTTTTTGATCTTCATTTTGAGTATTTTGAATTTTTTAATTTTTTTTTCTTTATCCTGATGAAATATTTATCTAAAAGTGAATCGGAATAAAGGTGAATAGTTAGTTTCCTTCAATGAACGATATAAAATTAATTGTTTTGTTTTATGTTCTTTGAGTTTTATTTAAAAAAGAAAGATTGGTGGTCCATATTTCCCTCCCTTACAAAAAAATGCCGTTATAAAAGTTTTTAATAAATTGAATAAACTTTGAGAAAAAAGCTATACCTCGTCATGTGAGGTTTTTTCAGTTTTATTTTTGAAATTTTCTTTATGGTTTTATACATTACATTGAACATGTTGTTCAAACAATCATTCTGTTTGATATAAACATGATCCCACCAAACATTTGAAAGATTTTTTAATTCTTTCAAGAGTCGTACGCGATAAAACTTCAAAGCGTTTAATAAAGTAATCTCTTGAAATTATCACCATAATTAAACATGAAATGATTTTTATTCTTTGTATGATGATTTTGCGACTCTATTTTTGGACTATTATGCAAGCCCCTAAAACTATGCAATATTTATTTCACGAAAATGATTATATCGCTCATTTACTTCAAGAACGGCACAACTCAAAAAACGCGAATTTTGAGTTAATGATGCAGAATTATTCGTTATATCATTCTTCATATTTCATATTAATATCTTTTACAGTTACCGTTTGAGAACGAAATAACTTTTTCAATTGAAAATTTTAAACGTACACTGAGCAGAAAAAATAATAAAAATAAAGAAAAACATCTTCAATGCTATGGTATTGGGTAATACCCAAAAACTGTATTTGCTACCATCTGCTTAAGAAATCATTTAACTTTTCCAGTGTGATTCACAATAATGATTGTAAGATTTTTTGAATTGATGTCGACGCGAAAGACTTTTCCATTTGACCTTATGCACATGCTAAATTAACATCCTTATGTAATGCACTTAGTGCGTATTTTAGCGCTATATGAAGAGCAAAAAATTCTTTTCCCAGCAACGCCTACAATAATTAAGAAAAAACACTAATTTACAGCTAAGGTCTTAAGCAAATACAGAGCGTGCAGTAATATCATGATATGGCTTTGTACTAAAGCTTAGAGAAAGTACGCGTAATCCAATTAAAGTGAAACTGCCCACATGGCAAATTTATTGTTAGTTTAAATGCAATTGTTTTTAATTGAATAATTAAAATAATAAAAATGCATTAAGTAATTACACTTAGTTTGAGCTAACATCTTTAGTGACATTAAAAGAATAAAGTTACTTAAGGAAAGAGCATTGATGCGTACGTATTTGCATAATACGTATGTATGATGAATTAAAACGAACTTATTGCTACATACATATATGTATAATGTTAATTAAATCTGAAGTCGACGGATTTTTCGTATATTTGTATGCACATCAAAACAGCCTTTTCAAACGCCTAAATTAGTTTTCTTAAACTTGAATAGATTACGCTCATTAGCAGCACGAATAATGTAACTCTTAGTTCATTCGCAGCTGAAGTACAAACTTTTCGTATGCTATCGGTTGAAAGATGATTTCTTGATAGTAAATTTCGAATGCTGCCTATATCCTGTAAAAAGAAAAAAATTTTGTTACAAAAACAATTTTTATTTATAAGTAAGTACATCTGATTATACGACTATACCTTTGAACTTAAACCATCTGGTGTACGACTTAAGACAATGCTATATGTTGAGCTCTTTATATCACAAAATGTTAATACCAGATGATCAGCTACAGCCTTCACCACTTCCACGTTGCCACTAAATTGATTGTATTGATTGAGCGTTACCAATGATCCACGTTGTTCACCAACATTATGCCAAATACCGGGATTAGATTCCGTATAATTGAATATATACTCCAAATTGTCATCTTTTTCACTCCATACTAAGCGTAAATATTTAGTTGGATATTGCCGTTGATAATGATGTTGTTGTTGTTGTTGTTGCTGCTGTTGATATTGTTGTTGCTGATAAGTTGGCGTTGTTGGGCGACGATACATCTCATAGTTGTCGTCATGTACGCTTGATTGCATCTGAGGGATGAATGCGTAGTATAAATCGTAAATTGTACATTAATTTAATTAAATAATTGAAGAGAGACCATAAGTAAACAACAAGTACGGGTACATATTACATAAGAGAAAACCAAATAAAACAAAAATAAAATTATAAAAAAAAGTTCACAATGAATCTTGTAAAACATTTCATGATAATAGATAGACCTTGTTAACCTTATTTGGTAGAGAAACAATTAAAACGAAATTAAAGAATAAAATTAAGAGGTCACAGTGAATTAATAAATAAAGAGTAGTAGGTTATGTCAATAAAGGAATATTTTTCAACTGATTTTTTTTTTTAATTTCCCAAGTGCCCGTTCTAATGGTCTTTTAAAAATATGCAACAATTTGTTTTTTAATCGAATAGTTATACAGAGAAACGAATTGATTCCAAATAATCAGTAAGTATTTGTAACATTTTTCAAAGCATATTTTCTACACTAATATGAGGTCGCTGAACATAAAAATCAATATTATGTTTTTCCTTGGGGGCGCACATCCGCGCGAAAACATATGCAACAATTTTTCACCATCAATTTTTTCAATAAATCGGAATTTAAAAAAAAAATGGCCGAATTGATTTAAAAAATTCCTTCAGATTTGAAACAATCGCAGTTTTCTTCATAATTTGGCTTTTTTTTTTATTTTGACGGTGAAAAAATTTGCATATATTTTCGCGCGGATGTGCGCCTTTTCTGAGGTATTCGAGCTTTTCGATTTTTGAAGTTACTGCGCCATGTACAAAAAAATATATGAAAAATATAAGTACTATCAATTTTATTTTTCTTCATTTTTTAAGGGAAACTAATGGAGCTTCTAACATATACAGCAATGATCTTGATCCAAACAAAGTCGAATGCGTTATAGCAGGAAAAAGGTTGATGTTATACTAATTTTTCATATCAACATCAAATAAAACACTTTTTTTTGCCATAAATTTATTTAAGTTAATTTGTTTTGCAATTTTATTCGATGATACATATAATTGCAAAAACTTTAAGCCTTCATTGAGAAAAATTTAATGAAACTCCAGAAAGATATTAAGGCTTTACTGAAATAAGGATACTTAGATTTTTTTCGAAAATTCAAATTTTTGATATAATGGTTACATGATCCGCAACGTTCTTTACAAAGGAAAGTGGAAAGTTGTCCAGAACAATTTCAAAATGTTTAATGCCCGATCTGGAAGCTCAACTGTTACATTTTGACTATTGTCTAGTGTTCTTCAATATCAGCTAATAAGATAAGTATATGCAGAATAGAGTGATTCGATTTTGTTTAAATTTTTGCCGGTACCAAAAAAATACCTTTTTAAGACCATTAAATGTGCCCGAAAAACCTTTTGAGAAGAAACAAAAATGATTGCTGATTACACATCAAAGCCGATAATACTTATCACACCGCCCGGGAAGAAGGAGTTAACTTCGAAGACATAAAATGGTCAAATTTTAAGGGGGGCTTCTCATGTAAAATTTTCAAAAAATCGATTTTTTTTTTTTCATAGGTTGATAGAATAACGTCTTGGGAGTATATTCCCAAGACGTTATGACTCAACTCTCAATATTATGGAAAATATGATTGATTGAACCAGCGCGCTCGGGCGCGCTTTGTGTGCGAAACTCAAACTTTAAATCGTTTTTTCTCAAAACTATGGTTTTAAAATCGCGGTACACGATTGCGAAAAAACTACTTAACCGATTTTTGATTTCTAAAAAGTGTTTTGCAGATTATAAATTGAACGAGTGCATGAATGTCTGAAATTGTAGAAAAAAAGTTATTTTAAACACTTTTTAGCCCCATTTAGCGACAAAAAATGACGAAAAAATAGCACTTTTTTTCAAGACGTGATTTCAATATTGTAGAATCGAATTTTTTGTAGTTGCAGACATTCATGCACTCAGGGGAACCCTGCTGAATAATAAAAAAATTTTGTTTTATGTTTCAGATAAAAACTTTGGGCGACGTGTTACATGAGAAGCCCCCCTTAAAGGAGAATAATACAAAACCATTTCATTGCTCATTTTGATGATGAAAAATAGTACTAATTGATGGATTTATTAAAATATACCAAAAAAATTTCGTTGAGTTAATATAGTAGCAATTAAAAAAAAAATTAAAACACTGATTTTTTTTCCTAACTTCGAAACTGGCTCCATATCTTAGGTTAGGTTTGGTTAGGGCGGGAGAATGCAATTGCCAACATAATTAATGCCACAATTGGGCTCATGATGCACCCGATATATGTAAGTTCGTTGTCAACCTATATGAACCATTTAATGGATTTGGGAATCTTTTAAGCGATATCTTCAAGAGAGTTGAAGAAGTGACTTTCGAACATTTTGTAACGTTGGGTAACCAGCGCTAACCTTGAGGTGTGCCTACCTATAAAAAAAAGTAACTTATATTGATACCAATTAAGTTTCTGAGGGTTCGCTTTTTTGATGAGATAATTTTTCGCGTTTTTAAGTCGATAATTTTGACCATCTTAAATTAGCTCAAAAAAACATTTTGAATTAATTTTTGCTCTAACAAATGCAAGGTGTTTTATAATATGGGACCTGTTTTGTGAAAACATAGCTAAAGTATGAAAAAATTGATTTTGATATTTTCACGATTTTAATTCAATTATGAGGTGAAAACATTTTTTGATTTTAAAAATGCCCTTTGAAAGGAGTCCCAAATGAAAAACTAGAATGAAAATAAAAAAAATAATAACTTTTAAAGGGTTTTTCTCGAAAACTTTTTTCGCAATAGGTATGTTTTCACAAAACAAGTCACATACGTAAAATACTGTTGAACTTACTTGTTCCGTTGCATCAAACAAATTGATAATAACACAGCTATCGTAATGATATATCCCTGGTATATCGAGAGCATGTTTGATTATTTCATTGCCGTACCACTCTCCTAATATCTGTAAATGAGTAAGATAGGATTCGTTTTTAATAAACAAAATGGGGGTTATCGTGAATCAAGATTCCCGGGGAGTTTTCTTAAACTGCAATAGAGAATGCACGGCAGTTTGAGAAAATTCCCCGGGAATCTTGATTCACGATAACCCCCAATATGTAAGCGTTAATGCGCAAAATAATAAATTTTACTCAACTCGATGATGACTTCATTAATACTATATTTTTCAAATCATTTTTGTGATATTTAAGCGATTTCACCAGATTTTAGCACAATTAGACAACTAGTGCTCGAAAAAACTAAGTGTGAAATTTCAAAAATAAAATAAAATAGCATAATTAAATGTTACTCATACGCCACATTGTGCGTAATCAGACAAAACCAAATGTTGATTAATATGAAAAAAATGATTTGAGAATGATTAATGTCATCATAAAAATAATTAAAAAAGAAGCTTTTAGTATGAATGATCAAAAGAGTTTAAATTTTTGCAGTTGAGAAAAAATTACTTGCAAATTAAGAATTTGATTAGGGAAATTAGTTAAACGTATCTAATTTTGTTGAACATGCACCGATTTCAATCTTCGTAAATGAATTTAGAACTAATAAGGGTATTGCCTTTGGCCTGCCCAAACATTAAATACCCTACACTGCAGTATTTTTAAAATTTTACTGTGCCACAACCTCTTTTCCGAATTCGCATAGCTTTTGCTCAGATCTTGCACTTACTGTTCTTAGTGTCTCAGTGAAATTTGATTGGATTATGTCAAAAAATATTATCAGTATAGCACTTTGAAGTCTTTGCTTATATGGGAGGTGCCACGATCTCTCGTCCGATTTCGTAATTTCTTTGCTCAGAGCTTGGATTTAATATTCTTAACGGCTGAGTGTAATTTAGTTAGATTACTTCAAATAACGCTTTTAGTATAGCATTTTGAGACTTTTGCTTATATGGAAGGTACCACGCCCCCTTGTCCGAGTTCAACCAGTTTTTGCTCAGAGCTTGTATTTACTATCCATAGTAATTATGTGTATTTGCTTGCGTTATCGCAAATGATTCTATTAATATTGCGTTTTGAACATATTCTTTGTATGGGCGGTAGGACACTGTCCGTTGATCGATTTCGCTCATTTTTGATCCCTCAAGTTTAATTTTACGCCAAAGTCTTTGTACCAATATCTGGCTTAGTTTTCCCGTGAAAAATATTTTCACCATCAGTTGCACAATGTTAATTTTCACAGAAAAATCACAAAAAAAGCTGCAAGTTCCAAGCTAAAAATTTTTTCATTTTTACACTGAAAAAAATTAAAAGTTATCGAAACACCCT
This sequence comes from Calliopum simillimum, assembly GCA_951812925.1. Taxonomy (NCBI): domain Eukaryota; kingdom Metazoa; phylum Arthropoda; class Insecta; order Diptera; family Lauxaniidae; genus Calliopum; species Calliopum simillimum. The sequence continues at coordinate 96,643,225 of OX638371.1, forward strand.
AAAATTTTCGAGCTGCAAAATTGTTCTTTCCACAGCAAAATCACAACAAAAAAGCTGCAAATTCAAAGCCTACTCCCGACCCGATCCGATAAAGTTGCTCCGCTAACTTGACACACATAAATATACCAAAAAACAAAAATTTTTGCACATCCTTGCAGCTTAGGATCCTGAACTAGATAGCGAAAAAAACTAAGCTCGGATACATAAATTGAACTTTTCATTCACCCATAAATGGCTTAAAAATCTTAGAATGGAAAATCATTTTTTGACTGTGTAATGTTTATGCTTCTGGTTAGTTTTTTTCAGCACATACGGTTATATTTCACTTTTCATTGTTTTTATTAAATTATCTTTTAAGCTATCAGCTACAAATTATTCGTTATTTTTAAAAGATATGGCACACACCTGTTTAATATTCACTGAATGTTGTGGCCTTAGATCAAAACACAATTCGGAGTTATGGTTATTTTTAGATTTCGGTACATCGCTATAACCGTAATTTCCATCAATGGTTTCAGTTTTGATATGAAGTATGGAAAATGCCGAAATTACAAAGAAAACATTCCAAAGTAAATACATCGCGTCAAGCACAAAAAAACAACAATATATTTATTATCCACGCGATTATGTTTAGCGAATTTAAACGTTTTGATTAGCGGCGCAACCGAACAATTTGAAATTTCGCAACGAAATAAAAGAACTCTACACAAACAAAAAATTATTCTAGACACGAGATGTGATAATGTAGATCAACCTAACATGCGTTCGTTGGCGGGCGATGATTCTGATGCAATTGAAAATAGGGGGAAAACTTGAGCTTTAGCTCATTACAGCCACCGACTGACTGATACGAATATTTCAATTGTTATTGCTCGTTTACGATCATTACTGAAGTCAAAGTTGGCGGTGGTGGAGAGTAGTGTGGGGTCAAAACGTTATTCTGCTCTTCCGAAATTGAGTGAAATCATCTGAGCACGTACTCTATGAAGCTGAGGATGTCTTAAAATAGAAACAACAAAAGGAAACAAATCCGATTGCTTTCATTTCGTGAATTTCGCGACACCGAATGGTCACCAAGTTATTTGCCAATTAAAGCAGAAGTAGTGTGGAATAACTAATAATGGTTTTGTGTTATTGCATTTTACACCATAAGCAAAGGCGTACGCAAGGGGGGGCAGGGGGGGGGCAGTTGCCCCACCCCCTAGCTCTAACTTTAGAGTTACAAACATATCATATTCATTCATTTTTACAGTAGTTTTTACAACTTTTCATATTAAAGCCAAATAAAACACGATTTTTTGGACAATAGTTTATACAAATACACTTTTTTTATCTTTACTAGAGTAGAACGGGGTAATGTCGTGCAGGGGGTAATGTCTTGCACTGGCTGTTTTAGCCCAAAGAATTGAATGATTTACCTTCTGTTTGTAAGGTAGGGACCTGCTGACCTACTGAGCTTATGCATATAATACTAGCAATTTTCACCAGTTCGTCTCTACAGAGTAACCTTTTTTTCAAAACGCACGCTTTCGGGACGATAAAAGTGTTTTTTCATTGGGTCAGAAAAATAATTTTCCTTGCGGGAAAATATACCAGGTAAGTGTTTTCTAAAACGAAATATCCTGCCAAAGAAAATTAGCATTTGGTTTTGGAAAAAATATTGGGCTTCACCGAGTTATCGAAGTTGACCTTTAAAACGACCATTGGGGTAATGTCGTGCACATTCACTTACACAAACACAATTTCTCGCTACACAAATGTTGTTACACATGGATGTAACCAATGAAGTTATCTTTCGATCGGATGTTTACTCGTTGCATTCGCTTGAGATGTACGGCTTTACGAGCATGTCAAAGTTGAGTGCACGACATTGCCCCGTTCTACTCTACACAACATATTATGTATTTCACACTTGTACAATAATGAATAAAAACATGATAATGCTAAATCTCCTCTAATAGAACCACTACCTATCATTTCTCACACATTTTGGTACCTTTACTATACTCGGAAAACAATGCACGACATTACCCCACAAATTTTGAGGGGGGTAATGTCGTGCGTTAAAAAATTCAAAATTTTTTGTGCAGGTAATATAGATAATATCCGGTTACAAAAGTCGATTTTTTTATGTTTTTCAATTACGTGGTCGGAAAAGCATTCGTTTACTCAAAAGGAAGGCTCTTACGAATAAAATGCATAAGGCTTAAAATGCTTAAAATCGTTCAAAGTATCAAAGTATTTTATAAATTTTTTCAGACCTTTTTAAACTTTTCAAAAATTGGTTAAAGAAAAAGAAAAAAAAAAAAATTTCCAAAAACTTTAAACAAATTCACACGTGTACTTTGTACGATTCCAAGCATTTGGGCTTAAAATATTTAAAATTAAATACATACACTCATGAAAAAAAAAATATAAAAAATATTGCCAAATTGTAAAAAATTGCTATGAAAATTAATTTTTCGCTCAGTTTTAACTTTTAACTTTAACTCAGCCAATTTGAATAGGATTTTAGTAATTGATACATTTAAAAGAAGCGCAAGAAAATTTTTTTTAAAATAGTGTATACAAAAATTCGATCAAAATTGGGTTTCTCGAAATATTTTTTTATAAAATTAGAGCGATAACCTCAAAAATCTAAAGTGTGGATTATATCTGGAACGGCTCGTCGGAAAAAAAAAATTAATGCGTTTTTTGGAGTCAGCGACCTCAAATTAGTTTAAAAATGTGATATGTATTTAAAAGATACACGTAACATACCTAAGCAAATTTTTATTTAGAAGGATATCTAAGTACCCCTTCATAAGTTATTATGACCTTTTATTTTTTATTTTAGTGCACAAAAATATACAGCTCTTACATTGAAATTTCTCAAAAAAAAAAAAAAAAGGTTCGCAAAATTTGAGTTTGGCCCCCCCCTAGATGAAATCCTGCGTACGCCCTTGACCATAAGTTACGGTGTCACCGACCCAACGGTTAAACTGATAATTGAATGATGATTCATACTTTTAGAACGCACACATCAGTCCCATCGCATAGTTTCATTTCGTGTGGAGTTATTTCACAAATATTTCTTTTAACCTTATCATATTGCAAACTCTAATGAAAGAAGATGCTAAGAAAAGTGTTCAGCATAATGTAATAATGGTTTGGATACTTTTGGGGAATTTAAGGCCCTGCCTGTACTAAACAGTTGTGCAATGGTAAAAGCGACAAACTGGCTTAACTACCTGCTATATAATACAGCTAAGTAGCTAAGACTTTCAAAATGTTTTTAGAAATAAAAATCCTGTTTTTAAATCTATGTTGGGTTTTTAATTGATTTTCAATTGTCATACAAGATGGCTTAATACTAAAAACTTATGAACATAATGAGAATTATAATGTAACACGTTATCCCTAAATGATCATTAACTAAAGCTAGTATGAATAACAACAACAACAACAATAGATGTATGCTCCACTTGTAATACACGTGTGCATTGCATGGTACATACAAGCGTACACCCACTGCACAAAGCAGTGTACGCATGTACATAATATTCAACATACAAACGTTCGCATAAAACAACGTTAAGTTTTAGTACATAGTAATTTGTTAAAACAGTGGCGTGATATAAAATAGTTATACACGCACAACAATATGCTGGGCTCACCAAGTCCCAGGCTAAATCTGGTCATAAGTGCATTGAATCCATACTATACATGGTGTATTGCATACGGTTACAAAGCTTCTGGGGAGTAATAGAGGAAGCCTAGACTAACAAAACATTGCACTTGGATGGTGTAAAATGTACCCAAGAAAATTTATAGGGTTTAAACTAATTTTCTGACTTGTTTTATAAAAAAATTATTTGTATCACATTAAAGTATGTGGATTATTGGGCTTAAAAGGATTTCGTAAAGTTCTGAGCCTTTAAAGTTGAAATTTAAATTTTTTTTTTTCTTCTCCTTTTTGACTTTGGCGGCAAGTTTAGTATGAAAAAGGTCTTATTGATATACCTTTTCATAATTTTTTTTTTTTAAATCTTCGTTAAATTTCCTTGAATTCGGTAATGCATTCTTCATACCAATTTTTTGATTTGAGTTCAGAAAAAATATTTTTATGCAACAACTCACGCGCTACTCGCATGCAATGCGTTGAAAGTATTTTTTCTGACCTCAAATTAAAAAAATGGTGTAATAAATATGTTACCGAATTAAAAAAAAATTAACAGGAATATCAAAAAACATTACGAAAGGGTATATTGATTGGACTTTTTTCATACTAAAATGGCCGACGAAGTCAAAAAATAGGAAAAAAAATTTAAAATACTAACTTTTAAGGTCAAGAACTTTGTGAAATTCTTTTAATTCCTGTAAACCAAATACACTTTTAGAAAGCTCATAAAATTAGCTTAAAGCTTTCTATAAATTTTTTTGTTTTTTTAAATTTCTAGGGTGACCCAATAAAACTATTTTCATAAAATAAGTCAGAAAATCAATTTTTTGTTAGTCTATAACCTCCCAGAAGCTTCATAACCTTATGTAATACACCCTTTATAACCTAGCCTAAAGCAATGCTGTTGACCAAACGTTTGGTCAGTAGTCAATGCCTGATAGTTTTTAGGATATAAGTACTTCCGATTAGAATCATTATAGTTCTCAATTTATCTAAGAAATTCTAGTTCAAAACTGTTTATGTGGGAGATATAATTGTCATATGCGCAAAGTATAAAGAAAAGCACACTCCAGCACCCATCCCAATAGGTAAAAGAAGTAATAGCTTCACTAAAATATCTTTCTTGCGAAGTATCAGTCCTAACTAAAAACAACAAAACAGTAGAGTATAAGGCCTAACAAATTATTTTAAGCATGAAATTTAGAAATTCTAAAATGTTTGATGTCCGTTCAGATAAAAACGAACTCACGGCGTTCACGAAATTAAAAGGTTAAGGAATGAAGACAATTTGGAGTTATCTAAATTGTTTTAAAATGCAAAAATGAAGAAAAGAACAAAGGATGCAGTGAACATTCTATTCCTAGTTTACATAGGAAGTCAGATTCAAAAATCGTTGATCCTGTTTCAAGTGTAAAACTCAAAAAAAAGAGTGGAAGGAAGAGTCAAAAGATTTCAAAATTCACTATTTGATTCGTTTCATTATGACAAACCATAGTCGAAACAAAAAAAACTGAAGGTATACAAAAATAAATTAGTCTAAAAGTCACATGACTTTCTTGATTGTGGGTCTCCGTGCGATCTGGTCTTAGGCGGATACTCGTTGCTTGATTCAAATAGGGTTCTTTCCACTAGACAAAATACATTCTGATTTTACCGCCACTGTTCTTGGATGTAATCAATTAAGATATGCGTTAACTCGTATATGTACTTACTACTCAGTTTAAATGAAAATGTGGGAGTACTTTCCATGCATATGAACTGTGAGTGAAATCAATGTGAACAAAAAAAAAAACTCAATTTACTTAATCGTCTGAGTAATTGAGTATAGATTTTTAGTGTCATTAAAATAATAAAAAAGAAAAAATTTAAAATATCATCTTTAAAGGTCCAGAACTTTGCGAAATCTTTTTAAATCCTATAAACTAAATGCACTCTTAAAAAGCTCATATACGTAAGTATAAGTTTCTTGCAAAAAGGTTTTCTTTAAAACATTAGGGTGATCAAGTCAGAAAATCAGTTTTTCCCTAAAACTACTCAGAGGTACATTTTAGAACCACACAGCTGCAATTTTTTGTTTGTCTAGGCATCCTCTATCACCTGCCAGAAGATTTGTAATCTTATTGTTAACACCCTATATGTAAATATATTCATAGATATGGAGATGTTGCGAGAATAGAAAGAAAGATTGTTGTTAGAATAAAAAGTTTTTTATTTATTTAAAAATTCAAAAAAAAAAAAAATTATCAGTCATGTTTTGAAATCCGATTCACTTCGGAATCGGAATGAAAGCAATCTTCAAGAGCGAGAGAAATTCGAGATGATGTTTTCAGGGAAACTACGTATGGTTTTATTATGAATTTTTGTATTCATTTCTGCTTTATTCTTCTGAATATTCTTCTTCAGATTGAGGCGGATAGCGGCTTATTTGTGAATTGGCATCATTACCATGTTGTTGCTGTTGATAATTCCAACCTTGATCAAACGTACTAGTGGGCTGACTATTCCAATTATTTCCACGTGAGCCGTCATTGCTATAAGAATTACCGACGCGATTGCCATGATCTATAGTGTTATGTAGAATAATAAATTAAAATCGTTTTATTGAAAATTGATGAAAACCAAAACCAAATTACTATATTCATTATCTATCAATTTCTTTGCAGTAGAAGAGGAAGTGGGAAAGGAAGAGGACAAAAAGGCAACTGTATTAATTCCATTTCGCCCGGTTCAGTCTGCTTTATCGATAAAATCACATACTTCCATGACTGTACTCTATGGAGTTCCAGGCCCACAATCTAGTGCCATTATCGCAATTTAAGTATTTGGTGCAATGAGGGTGAAACCCGATCTCGCCAACAGTGCTATTTGTACCTATGTCAACTATATATGGAAGTTTTTAATCGCATGCATTTTAGTATCTTTCAGAGTTGGCAAAAGCTTGCTAGCTAGCATTTTTGGTTTTTGATATTCAAATGAGCATTTGAGAAAGCGAGCCTAGAACTTAAGGAAACTATTGAGCTCAGTTTAGATAATTTTTAGTGAGCTCTTTTACTCGAAGAGTCGATGAGAAAATGAAAAGTAGATTTTGAAAGCTAACATGGGTCCCAGTTTGAGACTCTCAGATCTCTCTAGAGGCATTATTGTATCAATGGATAGAAAAATATGACAAATAATTTTCAAGCATTGCAAAAAAGTGCGCTCAGACCTTATGTTCGCTGGTTTTTCTTTGCAAATTATAAGCTTTGTTTTTGATAGTGATGTTAAACCCATTGTCATGTGGATGGATATTACTGGGCTCATTAGAAACAAAAAATTAAGCCAACTTTGGCGATCCAAATAAATTGCGCATTTAATGCGAAAAAGATTTAAAGGGCTAGAAAACGATTTCCAAATACTTCAAAGCCGCTTTGGTTGTACCGCAATGAAGTTTCTCCTTATAGTCACCCTACCCTGTTATTGCAATCGATAGCCGTGCCTGCTCCACAATCTTATGTGAATGTTATACCACTGACGCAATTGAGGAATTTCGTGCAATCGTATGGATGCGGGTGAATACAGACAGGGAGTGAGTGTAAGTGGATTAGGAACGGTGGTTAAGGATTTAGGATGGTAATATTTAATACAGGTTTTTCACTTACCATAAGCAGCTGGACCATATTGTCCAACACCAGCTTGAGAACCGCCGCCACGATTGCTGCAATCCACTTGGTGTTTATAATCACAAGTCTTCACATGCACATTATAAGCAGTACCCTGTCCACAACTTTGTATGTATGTAATGCCATTGGCACAATTTAGAAATTTCGTACAATCCGTTGGGTGTGGATGCATACCCGTTGCACCGTGTGGGCACGAAACTGGAATTTGTTCTCCCCAATTACTGTAGGTAGCTTGACGTTTTTGTAGATTGCGATCATAAATAGGTTGTTCATGTTGATGAGAAATATCGTTGAATACGCGAGATATCATCTCGTCAATTGTATCGTTATTATTTGTTTTTGTCGGTTGGACTGGATTCTGGGTGTAATGAATTGGAAATAGAACAAATATATTAATTATTTAAATTGGCGTTAAAAAAAAATGCAATAAAATTTCAGAATTCAGCTATAGCACGAGAGTCTTTTTATACGTCCCAGACTTTTTGAATTTTCCGCACAGTTACTTTGAATCTAACACTGCTCCCGTCAATCTGGACAGACAGATGGACAGATGGTGACGCTGATCAAGAATATACTTATAAATGCTCGTCCAAACCTCCCACGCATCCTTCTGTGCGTTACAAACGGAAGGGCAAATATATTACGATAAAAAATCACAGTATAAATAAATTACACAGTGCAATAAATTGAGGGGAAACTTATCTGAATAACTGAATGATCTCAATAACTTTTTTGACAAATTCTGGGATTCCGAATCTGGCAACTGTTTTCTCGTATTACGCCTGAGACCGAGTTATTCTTGATTTAAAATGGAGGAAACGCAATTTTTAGACAAATGGCGTACATTCAGGAAGTAGTGTAGTTCACCTTTTTCAGCGGCTTGATCTTCTTCTATAAATCATGACTTTAACTTTTTCAATTGGATCATCACTTTCTAAGATATCATTCTATGAAGTAAAGGTAACTCAACTCCATACAAATTTAATATAATCCTTTACAGGGATTTGCGATACTTTTACTTCAATGTATATCTCAGAAAGTAATGATCCAATTGAAAAAGTTAAAGGTATAGTTTAAGGAGGAAGATCAGGGCTATTCAATGGATGTATGCCATATATCAGAAAATAGCGTTTTCTGCACTTTATATCAAGGATAACTCGGATCTAAGGCGTGATACGAAAAAATGGTTGTCAGATTCGGAATTAACATCTCTGAATTAGTTTAAACAAGTTATCGAGATCAAATTCACATTTTTGTGTTGCACAGTGATAAATATTAGCACAGCACTCTGAAGATGCAATTGTATCTCAAAGCATAAAAAATAAAAATAATTAGGTAAATACTTACAGAATGCACGGCACCAACGACAAATGTGAACAAGAAAATATATGTTTTGAAAAACATTTTCGGCACTCGCTCTCTATATAATGTTGTCGATTGTGAGAAGAACTGCACAGATGCACTTTTACACAGATACACGCGCTCTTGCTGTCGCTTTTAATAAAAGTGTCAATGGCTCGAAATTATTTTCTGTTTGCGTTTGAAGTTTTCGAAAAAAAACCGCACGTATTTTTTTTCTCGTATATTACTTTAAGTGTTGATTAAAGCGCTGCTTACAACTTAAAATTTAAGACATGAATTGAAAGTTTTGCTAACAAACTTGGCTATTTAAGTAGAAATTAAGAATAAAGCCGAATTCAGTCAGCTTCAATCGGCTGTTAGTTTTGATTGATTTTCAGTCACTCAGTCATTTCGAGATACAGATAAGGGGGTAAATCCAAGAAAAAGCTATTTCTAAGAACACGTGGGCACACATACATCTTTAACGAACGAACTCAAACAAATACAACTGATATATCTACAAACATGCATTCAAAATCATTATAATGTATAAACATTATAAGTCCAAGATAACTTTTTTTTTATTGGAAATTTAAAGATTTTCAATATTTTTCAGGAATATAAAATTCAAATTTCATCAAATTATCTGATTTCGTTTTCCCGTAATTTTTATTTTCACGGAAAATCCGAGACAAACTTACAGCTGGACATGATCATATCGACAAACACATGAGTCGAGTAATTTTTTATTTTTATTGTTGTTGTTAATAAGATGCTGTAGGGGAACTGATGCTATTGTGGTATAGTTTTTCAATGTGGTATGGTCGCATATCTCCGAATTGGGAAAGAACCTGCGAACGTCACTGCTTTTATCCTGTCAGAAAACATGAAAAACCAGGGATGTGTTGCTGTCATGCACCAAACAAAATTTTTCCGGTGTCAGTTGAACGAAACTTAAGTCGCGTGTGGTTGATTTTTTTTCCGGATTTTTTGCAAAAAAAATTTTGTTAAGACAATGTTGCTTTTCGGTGAAGTTTTATTTATATTCAATAAAAGTAAGTGCTAAGTATTGCGAAATGAGTGTTTAACTGTGTAAATTCACAAAGTTTCCCATTTTATTTTTAGAATTTTGTAATTTCTAAAAATTGGCCAGTGTGGTATAGTTGGGATTCGCTAATGTGGTATATGAATATTTCTTGTTATTCTTAACATTATTTGATTGCTGTTTATTTTTTTATAAAAACTATGAGTTTGAGAATCAATGTAAATGTAATTATGAACTTATTTCATGCCTTTCAAACTTTATATTTGGTTGTATGGTTACATAAGTATACCACATTACCCTACTTATATAAACCACATTACCAGTCCACTTTACAAGTACTGATCAGTATATATACCACATTGTGCCACCATATATACCACATTACCTCCAAACTTTTTGAAAACAGCTTTTTTGACTTTATTCAGATTTTGCTCAATAACTTTTTTTAATGAAAATGCACACATTTTATTGAAATATATTCTGTAGCCAATACTTCATGATTAGCATAAAAAAATTGGCTGAAATTAATCTAACGGTTCTCTTTCAAATTCCACCTAAACATTGGCTATACCACAATAGCATCAATTCCCCTATTAATTAATTGAAAATAATCATTTAAATTCAGAAGATTAAGGTCATGATTAATGGTATTCCTTGCCTTTTAAAATTCCCTACAACAAAATCTCTTATCGGTTTGAGTGCATACTATTGGACTGAATATTTTACTGCAATTAATGAAATTTTTTTATGTGTTTGTGCATTTCAAAACTGCGGTGGAATGTCAAACGTCTTCAAAACACTCATGAAGCATTGTTAAATCCAACTTAGCAATGAAACGTGGTAAAAACCCTCACGTATGTGACAGAAGCTAATTTTCAAACCAATAGACTTTCATTCAACCTCACAATAACGATACCACACAACAGTTTTCCATATTCAAATCACAACTTTGTAAAATACGTGTAGGAATATAAGAACTAAGCTGAGTACCTTGTCATAAAAATTTTCCAGACAATGGAATTGCAGATGAGTTAGCTAGAAAAGGCTCATTGATGCTTACAGAGCTTATTGACCACAGCGTTTAACCACCAATGTCATATTATTCCAAGAAAATTACAGATGAAACGGTGCTGGAGATGATGAACAGATGGGGAAGATCGATTCATTACAAAACGACTATAGCTATTAATAGCACTTTTAAAATTAAGTTCAGTAAATTTCTCCTTAAGTGCAATAAAAGAGAAATAAAATCATTCATAGCCGTAGTTATAGGACATAATAGTTTACGCAGCCACTTAAAACAAATTTATACTCATTTTGAAAAAAAGCTTCGAACACGTCTAACTTTGTATTGGAGGTAGGCTCTTCCGTTAGCGGATTTTGTTCTAATTCGCAGGTTTCTATTATTTCAATGTAAAAAAAAATTCTGTACCGAATTTCAAAGAGCCCACTGTGCGTGGTCCTTCCGTGTGATAGATAGAAACATATCCTCTACCCTACTGGCCCACTTGGACTAGCGAAAACCAGGTTTAATATATTTGGCTCCTTCTTTTTTCAAGATTTTTGAAGTCACATTCAAAAGAATCAATATCGTTGATCTTATTTCAAGTGTAAAACTGGAAAAAAAGAGTGAAATAAAAAAAATCAACAGATTTCAAAATTCACGTTTTGATTCGTAACATTATGACAAACCATAGTCAAAAAAAAGGCTAAAGGTGTACAAAAATAAAATAGTCTAAAAGTCAGATGAGTTTCTTGATTTTTGTTCTCCATGGATTTGGTCTTAGGTGAATATTCGTTGCTTGATTCAAATGGGGTTGTTTCCACTAGACAAAATACATTCTGATTTTACCGCCACTGTTCTTGGATGTAATCAATTAAGATATGCGTTAACTCGTATATTTACTACCCAGTTTAAATGAAAATGCGGGAGTAACTTTCATGCATATGAACTGTGAGTGAAATCAATGAGAACAGAAAAACTCAATTAACTTAATCGTCTGAGTAATTGAGTGAAGATTTATTGTAATTATCATTAAAAAAATAAAAAAGAAAAAAATTAAAATATCAACTTAAGGATCCAGAGTGAAATCTTTTTCAACCCTATAAGCTAAATGCACTCTTAAAAAGCTTATATAATTAGCTATAAGTTTCTTGAAAAAAAGTTTTCTTTAAAACATAAGTAGTACAAGCAAAATAGCACAAAAAAATGAGCATCTGGCGATTTTTGGAAAGGTGCTTGAATCGTCTTGGTTATTGTTAAGCGTGTTAAGCTGAAGCTAAAACTCGATTTGCGGGACACAGGAGGATGTGCGATCGTCGCCATCTTGAAAAGAAGGGTGTAATGTTCTTACTTCATTTACATGGAAGCCATTAATTTTTTCGGAAAAACACATTGACATTTTTGTGTTGACAAAAAATAGATCTTCATTTTTTACAATGAACTTTTTACTCTAGCTTTATTATTTTCCAAGTTATTAACGATAAACTGAAAAATTTAAAAGGTTGTTTTTGTTCAACCTTGAATTGCCATCAAAGTGTTTATTTTACGGAAAATATGCTTTTATGCATTTTTGTAGAGCAGTTTCAGACAAATAAATTGACATATATTTTGGTAAGGGTAGAGCGTTCATATTCATTTTTGAGTGGAGTCTTTTTTTGCTTAACCGACCAAGGCTCGACTTGACATCTCCGATTTGAATGAAAATTGGTGGAATGTTAGTGTTTGAAACACATATGACTGTGGTAAAATGATTTTCCGAAATTCCAAAAATTTCCAAGATGGCGGCCACACGAAGTTCGATACAACCTTTAGATACTCGCACATTTGAAAATTCATAGCTCCTCGGTTTTTTATTCGATTTTGATGAAATTTTCAGGGTTTCTGTAGAAAAGTATGTGCTTTTGAAAAAAACTAATACAAAAAAAAAATTAATTTTTGGTGGATAAAAACCTTTTATCTTTTTCACAGCCGTTTTGAGGGCTTGGGGGACCCTTTTTATTTTTTTAAAAATATTTTTATTCAAAAGTAAATTTTATGACAATTATTCTCCGGTCTTTAAATTTGTGGTATGTTTTACGGTTATCTAGTTATGAGTTTTTGAAGTTGTATAATGTTGTGTTTATCATGAGTCGTTGAAGCGCTACTATATAGGGTTGCCACCTTTTAAATTTTTCAGTTTTTCGTTAATAACTTGAAAAATAATAAAGCTAGAGTAAAAAGTTCATTGTAAAAAATGAAGATCTATTTTTTGTCAACACAAAAGAGTCAATGTGTTTTTCCGAAAAAATGAACGGTATCCATGTAAATGAAGAAAGAACATTACACCCTTCTTTTCAAGATGGCGGCGATCGCACAGCTTCAGCTTAACACGCTTAACAATAACCAAGACGATTCAAGCACCTTTCCAAAAATCGCCAGACGTTTCCTATTTTGCCTGTACTAAAGGGTGACTAAAGAAAATTTTGTTTGTAAAGCAAGTCAAAAAATCAGTTTTCCTTATAACTCCTCAGAGGTACATTTTAGAACCACACAGCTGCAATTTTTTGTTTGTCTACATAGGCATCCTCTATCACCTGCCAGAAGTTTGTAACCTTATCGTTAACACCCCTATATGTAAATATATTCATAGATATGGAGATGTTGCGAGAATAGAAAGAAGATTGTTGTTAGAATAAAAAGTTTTTTATTTATTTAAAAATTAAAAAAAAGAAAAAATATCAGTCATGTTCTGAAATCCGATTCACTTCGGAATCGGAATGAAGGCAATCTTCAAGAGCAAGAGAAATTCAAGTTGATGTTTTCAGGGCAAACTATGTATGACTTTATTATGAATTTTTATATTAATTTCTGCTTTATTCTTCTGAATATTCTTCTTCAGATTGAGGCGGATACTGCTTTGTTTGTGAATTGGCATCATAACCATGTTGTTGCTGTTGATAATTCCATTGCCATTGCCATTGCCATGATCTATAGTGTTATGAAGAATAATAAATTAAAATCGTTTTATTGCAAATTGACGAAAACCAAAACCAAATTACTATATTCATTATCTACTAATTTATTTGCAGTAGAAGAGGAAGTGGAAAAGGAAGCGGATAAAAAGGCAGTAGTATTATCTCATTGCGTCCGGTACAGTCTACTTTATCGATAAATTCACATACTTTTGATGTACTCACAATCTAGTATGTGAGTTCTACCATTATCTACCATTATGGTTTTTGATATTCAAAGAAGCATTTGAGAATGCGAACCGAGAACTAAAGGAGCCTATTGAGTTCTGTTGAGATAATTTTTAGTGAGCACTTTTACTCGAAGAGTCGATGAGAAAATGAAAAGTAGATTTTGAAAGCTAACATGGGTCCCAGTTTGAGACTCTCAGATCTCTCTAGAGGCATTATTGTATCAATGGATAGAAAAATATGGAAAATAATTTTCAGGCATTGCAAAAAAGTGCCCTCAGAACTTACGTTCGTTACGAAAACTTTGTTTTTGATAGTGAAAACATGAAAATTTAGCCAACTTTGACGATCCAAATAAATTGCGCATTTAATGCGAAAAAGATTTAAAGGGCTTGAAAACTATTTCCAAATAATTCAAGGCCGAGTTCAATAAATCAACCTTCATTCTCAAAAGCACCTTTCATTACAACAAACGCAATGCTAATGAGTTATTTACGAATTCGACTCAATTGTTTACGAATTCAATTCGTTTATTGTCTTCGAAAACTCCTTGTGACCATTTTTGATTTCAATTATAACGTCGCACACTATATGGGCCTGATATGTACTGTTTTGTTGAGATTATCTCCTATTTATAATTACCATTTGCACCCCTGGCTCAAGTCAAATGCAAGTCAACTTAAAGGGTTAAGCCCTAGAAGATGGACTCCATATAATTTATCGGAACTGTAATAAACACATGAATAACCTACACATACGCGATTGATAGTTGGATTGTCAGTAGGCCGTTTGAATCAAGCAGTATAATGGGCATAACCGATATATTATAGAAGATACTGATGAAAAAGTTTAACTCACAGAACCTTTGGTTCTTCAAATAATTGCTTGTACCGCAATGAAGTTTCTTCTTATAATCACATACCCATTTAATGCTATCGAAAGCCGTGCCTTCTTCACAATCTTATATTTGTGTAATGCCATTGGTGCAATTAAGGAATTTCGTGCAATCGTATGGATACGAGTAAGGACCGGCTGCATATACGACTCACAGTGGGGTATTTGATACCAAAACACGATATTAATTCGTCCAGACTATTGCTAGCCCAGGAAAATAAGACGAAAAAAGAGCTTCTGTGCGAAAAAATTCCCAGTGCAAATTTTTCACCGGAATTGTCTTTATTTATGCATGATACACAAACTGTGAAAAGTCCATTGCAAAGTCGAGTGCGCATAAAAAGTTATTAAGGCTCAAAGGTCACTAAAATCAGTTTTTTGCAAATATCTCGCTAATGCTAACTTTTACAGAAAAATGTTGGTCTACAATTTTGTAGCACAGGAAATTTCCTACAAAAATACGTTAAAAGTATTTGCGTACGATTTCTAGTTTAGAAGATCACCCAATTTAAAAAGTTGTTAACAGTTATGATATGAAATACTACCTATGAGTTCATATTAAAATATCTTACTTTTTAAATTGCAATAACTCTTCAATGAAAAGTTGTACAAACAAAATTAAAATGCCGTTTGAAAGATAATTTAATTTTCTATATACCGTACAAATTTTTTTTTTCAAACGGCTCATGACCTTAAAAATATTCTTGAATAACCGTTAAGGCTTCGAAATTACTGGTTTTTTAAGGATATCTGCGGATTGGTAAGTACTACGATAAAAAGTAATGGGACCAAATTTGTAGAGAATTACAAGATCTACAAAAAATAAGCGATATGTGTACACATAGAAGTAACCGTATATTTGCAAAAAACTGATTTTAGTGACCTTTGAGCCTTAATAACTTTTTATGCGCACACGACCTTGCAATGGACTTTTCACAGTTTGTGTATCATGCATAAATAAAGACAACTCCGGTGAAAAATTTCCACTGGGAGTTTTTTCGCAGAAAGTGTCTTATTTTCCTGGGCTATGCTGGATATAATCAGGCATATTCTGAAATTCGATTCACTTCGGAATCGGAATGAAAGCAATTTTTAAGAGCTCCCCGCATTTCGATAATTAACACCAAATCGATTTATGTTTCGTTAAATCGAATAGAAACCATTAGAAAATTTTATTTGTTGAATTTAATTTTAGATTATTTGTTGAATTTAATTTTAGATTTTAGATTTACGAACAAAGAAAAAATTAAAATATAACAAAACACTTTTTCACAAAACAAAAACCACTTTTGTATTCCAAAAATACCTGAACTAAAAGGGTTCATCAAAATTTAAGAAGACAAACAAAACAAAAGGAAAACAAATCATTGAATTGTTGGTGGCTGCACTTGCTTCTTATGCTTATAGTGACTGGAGTTCTCTAACAAAAAGTTTAATAATTTTGAAAGAGCACAATATGGCACAACTAAATTTTAAACACTTATTAAAGACAGTCTGTAGTTCAAGAAAATCATAATTAGATGAAAATCGTGCACACCCTAAAATACTTTAACTCCGCTTGAATAATAAAAACCTTAATTTTTTAACACATATTTAATATATGTGACCTGGTCTATGAAAAGGGGGCTTACGTGTAAACAAAAATTTTTCCAATTTTTTGCCGATTCGCATAAATTACCCTTAAAAGTTGTTTTCCAGCTATTTTCACGAAATTTTTTTTTCGCACGTAAGCCTTCTTTTCATAGACCAGGTCACATATATAAAAAAAAAATTTTTAAACATAAGCTCAAGAAAACTTTTACGCAGAAAGAACCAAAATTAAAACTTTTTCCACAAAAAAACTTTTTTTTAATAAAAATGTACTTTAGAAAAGCCAAAAAATTTCACTTTTTCACTGCGCGCGAACGAAAGCAAAAAAAGTTAATCTTAAACCGCGTATAACTTTTCAACTAGTAATGTTAGGTCAATAATTTTTGTTGTTTGTGACGCAGAATTTAATTATCTTTAAAACGGTATCAAAAAAAGCCGGTACTTCGAACATTTTTTTTTTTTTTCAATTAAATGCGTTAAAGCGCATACAATACCCTTTTGTGCTACTGTTAACTGTGAGTGGATGAGGAGGGGTGTTTAAGGATATAGGTTGGAATTTTAATTTATGTTTTCCACTAAAAGTTAAGGCTTTTCAGATCATATTAGCCTTTTTCTAGATCAAATTAAACTTCGCAAAAAATACACTTAAAATTATATATCTGTGCTAAACGTGCTGAAACTTGGTACATCGATGAATATTGTGTTTATCACTTACCTTCCAAAATGTGAATGGTCTTAGCCAAGCCATATGGAAATATGTTAAATTGATTGATAAAGGTGTATATTGATTTGGAAAAAGTTTGATTTGATTAAAACTGAGATCAATATGATAAAGAACATGTTTACCTTGAAGTGGAAAACTTGTAGTACTTATAAATACTTATATAAATTTGCACCATTTTCTATATAGCTAATGTTCACAATTCAAGCTCTACTTTTTACCATAAGCAGCTGGATGATATTGTTCAACACCAGCTCGAGAACCGCCGCCACGACTGCTGCAATCCACTTGGTGTTTATAATCACAAGTCATCACATGCACATTATAAGCACACACAGAAAAAAAAATTGTAATTCCAACAACTTCATGTTTTAATTCAAGAATTTTTGTTGGTTGAAATCTTCCCGACAACTTTTGCTCTTGTTTTAAATACGAAATTGTTATTTATTAAATAAAACGAAAAATTGTTGAATCAAGTAAATAGTTGTTGAAAGCTTAAGAGCGAAAATTGTTGTTTCAAAAGCAAAACTGTTGACATTGCTTAAGAACGAATTAGTTGAACGAAGGATAAATGATAGGTGAAATGTTTCACGGCTTTATAAGTATTTATTTAGAATATATCTTACAGCAATAGGAAAGAAATAAAAGTAAGGTATGAGATGAGGCCGAAAGTAGTACAAGGTGGTTGTTTCCATTCGAGTGAGCTGCTGCTTCAACGGTAGAAAAGGAAACATTTTCTGTACGTTATCATGACTGTCAATGAAAACAGTACGAGAATCGAGGCAGCTTGATGTTTTTGGATATTGTGATATTGTGGTGCAGTTCAATATGATGGGTAATATCGTTGAATGCGCGACATATCATCTCGTCAATTGTTTCGTTATTATTTGTTTTTGTCGGTTGGACTGGATGCTGGATGTAATGAATCGGAAATAGAAAAAATAAATTAAATGATTAAATTGGCGATACGATAAAATATCAGAATTCAGCTATATACGTGGGTTCTTTTCATACGTCTCAAACTTTTTGCATTTCCTGCATAGTAACTTTGAATACAACACTGCTCCCGCCAATTATTATCTATTAATAGACCACTGTGAAATTTTGAGCCCCCTGGGTCAATTCAATTACCTTTGACAGCCATTGAAAGCAGACACCCTTAAAATATGCATATGTTTCAGTAATGACCTCTTCATGCGACCCAAATCTCGTACCGCCCATGCATTTCTTCAGAATTGGAAACAGCAAATAGTCGCAGGGGGCTAAATGTAAAATGAAGACTGGTAAGGGTGTTAATTTTTGTCCTGGCCCAAAAAGTAAATACGCTACACTGCAGCATTTCGAAAATGTTTCTCGTATGGTGTGCCTTGTCTTGTCTAAATACACTTAGTTTTTGTTCAGAGTTTGTGCTAACTATTCCAAGTACCTGTTTGAAATTTGGTTGCATTCCCTAAAATAATGCTTGCCCAACAGCATTTTTTATGCATGGGGGTTGCCACGCCCTGTTGTTCGAGTTCGGCTAGTTTTTGTTCAGAGCTTCCACTAACTATTCCTAACATCTGTGCTAAATATTATTACATTACCTCAAATAACTCTTGTTCTGCAGCAGTTATGACCAAATTCAATGCACCAAATTCCATCGAATTATCTTGGTTAGTTTTGACGTGAAAAATATTTTCGCACACAAACACCCAGCCACACGGGCAGACGGATGGACATGGCTATAGCGATTCAAAAGGTGCAACTGCAACAAATTGAAAGGAACTAATCTGAATTTTATCTCGATAACTTGACTTTGACTAATTCAAGGACGCTAATTCCGAATCTAGCAACCGTTTTTTCGTATCACGAATTAGATCCGAATGTGCAGATTAAAGTGCAGAAAATGCTATTTTCAGACATATGGCGTACATTCAGGAAGTATTGTAGTTCACTTTTGTCAGCAGCATTAAATAGCCCCGATCTTCTTCTTTAAACCATACCTTTAACTTTTTCAATTGAATCATTACTTTTTGAGTATCATCCATTGGAGTACATGTATCTCAATTGCATAAAAATTTAATAACATCGCTTACAGGGATTTGCGATATCTTTACTTCAATGTATATCCCAGAAAGTTATAAATGATCCAATTGAAAAAGTTAAAGGTATAGTTTAAGAATGAAGGTCAGGGCTATTCAATGTCACTGACAAAAGTGAACTACACTACTTCATGCATGTACACCATATGTCTGAAAGTAACGTTTTCTGCACTTTAAATCAAGAACGTTTTGGAGCTTAGACGTGATAAGAAAAAAATGTTGCCAGACTCGGAATCAACGTTCCTGAATAAGTTAAAAAAAATTATCGAGATCAAATTCAGATTTTTGTGTTGCAAATGAGGATACAATTGTATCTCAAAGAATAAAAAAACGAGAATGTAAATGTGAATTTTTTATAATTTTTTTTTAAAAACTTACACAATGCACGGCACCAACGACAAATGTGAATAATAAAATATATGTTTTGAAAAACATTTTCGCCACTCGCTCTCTGTGTAATGTTGTTGATTGTGACAAGAACTTTACTTAACGTGTTGATTAATGCGCTCCTCCAAGTGAGTGACTACTAACTTTCAACGTGAATTGAAAGTTTTGCTAACAAACTTGGCTATTTAAGTTGAAATTAAGTACAAAGCCGAGTTCAGTTCTTGATCAAAAGCTTCAATCGGCTGTTAGTTTTGATTGATTTTCAGTCACTCAGTCATTTCGAGATACAGATAAGGGGGTAAATCCAAGAAAAAGCTATTTCTAAGAACATGTGGGCACACATACAACTTCAACGAACGAACTCAAACAAATACAACTGATATATCTACAAACATTCATTCAAAATCATTATAATGTATAAACATTATAAATCCAAGATAACTTTTTTTTTATTGGAAACTTAAATATTTTCAATACTTTTCAGGAATATAAAATTCAAATTTCATCAAATTATCTGATTTCATTATCCCGTAATCTTTATTTTCACGGAAAATCCCAGACAAACTTACAGTTTTATTTTTATTGTTGTTGTTAATAAGATGCTGTATTAATTAATTGAAAATAATCATTTAAATTCAGAGGAATTAGGTCATGATTAATGGTTAATGATTAATGATTATTTAGAAATTATTTTGTAAATTTTTATATACCTACTTGAAGAAATGTGAATAAATATACATACATACATACATATTCCTTGCCTTTTAAATTTCCTACAACAAAATCTCTTATCAGTTTGAGTGCATACTATTGGGCTGAATAATTTACTGCAATTCCTGCAAATTTTTTTTATGTGTTTGTGCATTTCAAAACTGCGGTGGAATGTCAAATGTCTTCAAAACACACACGAAGCGTTGTTAAATCCAAACCAGCATATTGACCACAGCGTTTAACCAGCAATGTTATATTATTTCAAGAAAATTTCTGATGAAACGGTACTGGAGATGATGAATAGATGGGAAAGATCGACTCATTACAAAACGACTAAAACTATTTAAAGCACTATCGAAATAAAGTTCAGTAAATTCAATTAATATAATATGTGGGGAAGTATGGTTAATCGAAATCCAAAGTTACGGCTGCCTTTTTTGAGAAAAAAATTTTTATGAATTTTTTCCTATTGTAGTTTTTGAGAGGACATTCTGCATTCTGCAACGTTTCACAATAGAGTTATCAATTTTAAACTTACAGATTGTAGGGAGTATATTATCCCCTTTTAAGCCCCCTTGGAAATTGCGCACTCTTAACCCATTAAGTCCGAGAGTGAACCAAACGACGTAAAGCTTTGATTTGCTGTGGGTAGTCTTCAAATGACTTAATGTGTATAAAAAGAGGAAAAAAAAATTTATTTATCACCCCACTTGACCTTGGGAGGCGGTAGCTTATACGCTACGCTCGGCCATATCAGTATTGTTTTTTGAAAATAATTAGGAGACACAATTATTTTATAATGATAGCAACAAAATTTTATTTCAGGCAAAAAAAAAGTAAAAGGTACATTTGTTTGTAAGAATAATCAAGAATTAGTTTTTGTCCGCAAACATAAAATGGTATTTTTGATAACAGGCTACACATAAGCCCACATTGTATTTCACACATTCAGTTTGATATTGAGTAGTGCAGTCTGATCCCTTACTCTTACGTCGTTTTTTATTGGTAGTAACCCCAATAAAATATCCAATGTAATCAAATCTGGCTTCATCTTCCAATTTACCAGTTGGTTGCCGATGGCTACTTGGAGGTCGAGGAGTGTTGAAAAACCGACAGAATTTATTTGATATACTTCGGCGAAATTGAAGTTGCGTATAGTTATGAACCGCTTTTCGAGATAACAGCCAAGCATTCTGTATGGAAACATCCACTAACCAAGTGAAAATGGAGAACCACACCTTTTTTTTTCTTTGCTTGAAGCGATTTTGGAACGGCTACTGGTTGGCTTCCTCTATTTCGAAGCAAATATTGTGGTGTTTATTGTAGAGGCTCTTGTGCAGAAAACCTTGGGCTTGACGACTGTAAAGGCATTTCAAGATTGTTGACCTGCTGATTTTCCAATTCTGTGTCCAAGATGTGCGATGTAGATGGTGACGGTGCTGTTGAATTGATTAGGTCAACGTCTAGCACAGCGTATGAGTTATGTGAAATTTCAGCCACTTTCGATGGGCTCAAAGTGGAGGCTCAATGTATGCTGCTTCGATCACGTCCTCGTCTTCATAGCAATTCTCGAGATACTCTTGAATCTCCAATGCTGACGTATAGTACCTAAAATTGTGAAATGCCAGTATAATTTCACTACCGAGGAACACACACCAATCAAATCGAAATGTCTTGAACTAAAAAAAAGGTGTCATATACGCCGCATGTATGAATTACCAAACTCTAAGACTTTTCTAATTATAATATCTCCTAAACCATAAGTCGTACGAAAACAGCTCTGAGGACTTTTTTTTAGGAAATTACTATGGCTACAAAATTGTTCTGCATTAATTGTCTAAAAAAGTAACCGTTTGCAAGATATTTGCAAAAAACTGATTTCTGTGACTTTTGACCTTGAATAACTTACGACCCAGACACAAGATTTTATGGGATTTTTTAGACAACTATACGCGTTTTCAGATTTTATTTCTCATTACGAGGTAAAACCCTAATTTGACTGGCCTATTTTATCAAAAATTAGTCGAACCAATTTAAATTTTTTTTTTCTTATTTAGTACTTACGAGTAAATTGATACCTTTATTCTTCCGAGTTCACTGCAGTTTGATTTAAATTTTTTCTTGCGTAGGGGGCGTGAATTGACGAGCGCAGCGTATACGCTAATATAAAAAACAACACATGCAGTACTGCGTATGGCCGACTGCAGCGTATACGCTACCTCACACTTTTGGATCCCTAAATCCACACTATATCCACAAAACTCAAATTTGTAACTATTACTTTTAATTTGTGAAATAATTACAAACTGAAAGCAATTGGATTTTGGAACATTTTAAAAGGGATACATAGATAAAATATTCACTTACGATCTGCGTGCTGCCATTTTTGTATTTTTTTACTTTTTTAAAAATCACTCACTTAAAAAACACTGTTTATGACCAAAATGCAAATCGCGACTGAAGTAAAAACATATTCTCATGGACTGCTAGATATCTCTGTTCAATTTGAAATGGATGTCACCGTTGTTTTTTTGTGGGAGGAAAATTTTAACGGTAATTTATTTTGATATGTCTGCGGAAGCGTATACGCTGCAGTCGGAATGAATGGGTTAACTTGGACATGCTATAGCGAAGCATTGTACCAAATCTTATAGTTTGCTTTAAGTGGTTTCATGAATATGACGAATTTTGTTTTTATAAGGCGTGGCACCGCCCATTTCTCCATTGAAAAATATGTCTCCCAATGCCGCTCACTTTTTCAGTGAACAATATTTGGCCCAGTAATTTTTACATATTAACTATATCTCATCTATCTGCCTCAAAGACTTTCAGAGATATAATTAGTTATATTTTTAGGAGGTGTAGCATCGTCCACTTTTTCAGCCTTTAACATAGCCTTTTTTAATATTAACATAATGTGAAAACTTATTTAAGATCGGTCAGTAAGTTTCCGAGCCAATAAGGAACAATTACACAACAACACAAAATCTCATTTTCATAAAGTTTATTTTGGTTTTTGCTCATAACTTGAAAACTATAAAAGATAGCTCTTAATTTGTAACAAATTGTAAGATATTGATACACACTTTGAAAAAAAGTTTTGACCACGCCCTAACTTCGTATGTGGATTTTGTTCATATTCACAGGTTTTTCTTATTTTAATGTAAAAAACATCTGTACCAAATTTCAAGAGCCCAGCTTTATTATCACTATATATGACCGCCGATCCATACAAACCCGTCCACTGTGGGCCTCAGCTTTAGAAGGACGATCCGAAGATGACCTAAGCGTTGATTACGTTACAGGCAAATTATTAGACGGAGCAGAGCGAAGAAGAGAATCATGCACAGGATTGAGAGACGCGAAAGTATTGAAATCAGTTCAGAGATTTGAAAAAGGAAAGAAAGTCATATGTTTCTGGTGTAAAAAATAGGGTGACTTCAAAAAAGACTGCTCAGCGGGCAAGAAGTCATTGGCGAAAACTGCTGAAACCGTGGAGGAGCTATGTTTTAAAGGTGGAGTAACTGAAATTGTGGTGGACAAATGGATTATCGATTCAGGTGTGTCTTGTCCTTTGACTAACAATCGACCCTTGTTTGATTCCATGTACACAAGGGCTACAAGCTCAGTTCTAATCGCAGACGAGAGCTATTTGCAGGTCGAAGAAACGGGAAATGTAAAATTGCAATGCAGGAATGAAAGCAAGAAAATTAGTCCACGACTACAAAAGGTATTATACGTGCCTGTATTCAATAAAACTGTATTTTCCGTAAAACGAGCAACTGAACAAGGGTCGTATTATATTTTTCGATTATAAAAATTGCTATATTTTAAAGGGCAGCAAGAATTATATGGTTGGAAAAATGACGTCCAGTTTATATGAAATCGAGCTGATGGAGGGTAAGAGTAGTGACTACGAAAAATAAGAATTGTATATGTCGTTGGCATCGGGAAAATGGAGTCAAGAGTTAAAGTAAACGGCCCTAAAATAGTAAAATGTTGCAAAGATTGTAAATCAGTTCGGATTCCAATTTCGAAGGAAAGCCACGCAAAAACGGTAACCATATCGTTGGTAAAGGAACATTCAAGTGGAGATTTAGGTAGCATCTAAGGGGAAGAACTGTTTGAAGCAGTAAATCACTTCGTATCGGACACTTCCGATGAACAAAAGCGAACAAATGTCGAGAAATCTATCGAAGAAAGTAGTAGAACATGAACAAAAACATAATGAATCAACCTTAAGAGGTTCAAATCGCAAAAGGAAGGTAACATCAAGATAAATGTATTGATTTGGCTTATATAGCTGAGTCCAGATTTTGCAAAAAAATGCTTTATCTTGAGATGGGGAGTATATGAAGAGTAGAAATCTATTGGATTAAAGTGTATTTTTAAAATCAAGAAAACAGATGATGATAAATACCAGTATAAAACACGTCTTGTTGCAAAGGGTTGCGAAAAAGGGTTGTGAAAAAGGCATATTTAAGAGGTAGTTTCGATGAGAAAAATTTATGACAAAATAGCTGTTGAGGAGGTGTGCTAGATATAGCACTTTCTATTCAAGCTCTTGCTTTATTAATTTTTAGTATTCATGAAGTTTGTATTTTGTCATATAAAATATAAGTGATACTTAGTTTTCAAAAGTTTTTTCTTTTATTTACAATTAAAAATATGTACATTTTATGTAATCATATGCATATTTATTAACATGCCATACAATTTAAGCTACCATTTTTTTTTTTGTCTTAATTACTTAAGCCTTAAGTTAGTATTCGATAATTTTCTTTAAAGTTGTTCATCTAATTGCCACCTTGTTGCAATGAGAAATTGATTTTCTCATATATCCAATCAATGTACTTTTCAATGCGCACATAAACGCCAGGTTTATTTGCAAAACCACATTGCTGACCCCATGATATGATGCCATATAAGGTCTCGCCATCTAGAGGATAGAGTGTCAGTATTACTACAGAAATCCAAACGCAACATATGATAGATATATACCTTCATCCGGGCAAACTAGTGGACCACCAGAATCACCATCGCAAGCATCAACGCTTTCATCCATTGAACCAGCACAGAACATGCCCTCAGTCATTGAGGTACCATAAACATGCGCTTGCCTACAAGTTTCATCCGATAAAATTGGCAGTTGGGCAGCACGCAAAACATTTGATGGAGCTTTGGTGAGAGAGAGAACATTTGAAGTAAACCGTTTTAATTTCAATATTCACACTTACTTGATACACCTGATTTAATTGAACCCCAACCAGATATTGTGCACATACGATTCACTTGCAATGATGTACCCTTTTCGGGAAGACATACTGGTTGTATGTAGTCATTGAATCTAACTGGATGCTTAAGCACAATTAACGCAATATCATTGTTCATGTGTGTTCTATCACGGAATTGCTCATGTATATACCAATTTTCAATATATGAGTCCGTTTCGGAAGCCTCAGCAATATTTGCATAATGATCACCCATACGTATGAAATATGCACCTTTCGGATAACCAACCAGACAATGCGCAGCTGTCAAAAGATGTTTCTTTGAAATGAGCACAGCACCACACCAATGACTTGAGATACCGCCACGTCCCTTGGTGCGTATGGTAGCTTGCCAAGGGTGCTGACCACGTTTTGCCGCAGTACCATTGACTACACGCTCCTCCGGATGTTTGTATTCATCGACCAGATCATTTTTAAAGTGGCCACAACGTCTTTGATTGTTGTCGGGCAAATGCTTACTTGAACGTTGCCATTGGCCAGAGTAAATGCCAATATCTTCGAGCGTTGTTGCACGCTCCTCTTCACTTTGTGGTGTATTTACATTGGCAGCGCCGCTACTTCTGACACTGCCATTTGCTGATGTTTTTCTTGGTGGTGGACCAACAGTACATTTAATTCCAACATCTTCTGTATGGTTACAATTATGTTCGCCCCATGTCCAGTGGCTGCATTTATCCAGCGACGTTTCATTACCTAAGCAGGCAACTTGATCTAACCAAATTGGTCCATTGCCAGGACCGTAGATATTTTTTTCAATTTTCTAATTTGTTTGGTAAGAGTAATATTTGGAAAATTATGCAAAAATGTGATTTAATGTGCAAAAACATACCGGAGTGCCATAAAATCCTAAGGAATAACATAGAACTTTAGCTTCATTTGCACCAAAATCATCATCACAAACAGTACCCCATTCGTCACGATACTTCACCTCGAGACGTCCTTCGTTTGAGCTACGACCACCTTCTAAACGGTAAGCTATGGGAGACTGAAATATTTATGTTAAAAAGTATAAGCGAATGTTCAGCGTAATAATAAAGTATAAATCTTACATTGCACACTTTATCACTTTCATCAGATTGATCCGAACAATCAGGTGTATTATCGCAAACAAATGCCGGTGGTATACATTCCTTTGATGTGCTACAAAGCCAATAGTTATTGGGACACTTCAGTAATGGCACTTTGCAGACAACGCCCACAATTTCGTCAATACCGCAATTGTTAACACCCCATCCTTTATGGTTGCAATCCTTTAGCGAAAGTTCATTGCCTGCACAATCAACCTCATCCATGACATATGAAATGTTTGTTTCCTTCGGCGCCCAAAATGAATTACCGCGTACTTCACTGGCACCAAGTTCAAAGCCGAGTTCTTTGCATACAACATCTGCATCACGCAAACCAAATTTATCATCACAGACATAGCCCCATTTGCCAAGTACTGAAAGAAATAAAATTAATATAAGAGAGTTGTTGCAACTACACAGTCCCACAATGGTTTTCCATTCCCGAATTTTTAAACCGATTATGAAGGTGAAAGTCCACCTCTTTACGAATCTAAACTTGGTATTTTTCTTTCACGTCAGAATTCCAAGATATTCCGCCCCAAAGTATAGAAAGCGCTATTTCAGGGCATTTTTGAAACTATATTACACTTACAGTAAATTGATAGTGATGAGCAAACCAAGAGCAAGACCACTGCGGGCATGGTCCTGGACATTGAGTCTTGGGCATTAAGTCTTGGTCTCGGTCTTGGTCTTTAAAAAATTTCTAAAAATTGTTGAATATTCAAAATTTTCCTACCCTATTTTTCCAAAGCAGTTGGGTTTTAAAGATGCCAAATTTTGAATTGAGAGATGATTTAGACCAAAACCTAGACTAATATTGCTCATCACTAGCAATTGATATCTGCCAACGCGATCGGAAAGCCATAATCTTACCAATTAAATTTTACCGTCCAGCTTTCTCAATTGGATCATTACATTTTCAGTTGTCCATTGAAAAAAAGGTTATTCAACTCTATACAATGGACTCAATTAAATTTGTATGGAATTGCTTTCCTTGTACTTTATTTAAGATCATCTGAACAGTGCCGTTGGCTAAAATTTATTTATGATCAATATATTCTACAGCAAAACTGATAGGCCTAGATTGAACGTAGTTAGAAATATAATGGATCCACGGATAAGTGTTCTATAGAAAATCTCCAATTATCTAGCACATTAACCGAGAAGCAATGTGTACATAGATCTATAGAGTGCTTTCCTTACATTTGCTTTATAAGTTGAATGGACTTTTGAATACATATCTTAGTTCCTATTGTATTTTTTCACTCACTTTTCACTTCAATACGTCCGAGATTAGATGCATCACCACCTACCAAACGCACTTCGTAGCCCAAATGATCGCACTGTGATTCATCCTTGCGATTACCACAATTATTGGCGCCATCGCAAATCTAAAATACAAAAAGAAAACCAAAATATAATTTAAATACCACTAACGAAATCATACAACTAACCTCACTCTCCTTAACACATTTGCCATTACCACAATCAAATGCACATGGATTCTTATTAACAGAGTCACCAAAACGTATATCAAAGCCAAGATTTCTGGGTGTTGTTGATTCCGCCCAGGGATTTGGTATAATTTCAGCATCATCCGAACCATCGACACTTGTTGTTGGCGTCGTTTCAAAAGGATTAGGTATATTGGGATGTCTCATATGATATTCTCTACTGTGTTCATGATGACCATGATGATGATTATGCAAATTTCTATGGGGATTTGCTGAACTTGAGCGTTCGCCGCCGGTGTAGGGATTAGGTAAATTGGGATGGTTTTGATGAAATTCACGATTATGCCAATTAGAATGTTCTTGTTGGGGTGCTTGAGATGAACTTCCCTGTCCTCTGATTTGCCAATTAGTATTTTGTCCAGTTTCATGTAAATTTGTATGAAATGTGTTGGTGGTACCACCGCTATATGTTGGCACCTCAGATAAACTATGTTGTTCACCTGCAAATATAAGTTCAACGTCCTTTTCATTTCCGTCCATTTCAATTGCATTTGGTCGCCTAGTAGTGGTGCTGGTAGTAGTAGTGGTAGTAGTAGGTGTAATAGTTCTTGTGGTTGTGGTAGTGATTGGGTTAGTATGTGATTTTGATGCCAAGTTCATAATGTGTGATTCCGCTTTAGCGGCTACGTCTTCGTCCACTGTGCCGCTACGATTAAAGTATGGACGTAGGAGCATGCGCAAAGCCTGACTGATTGGCAGCTGTTGCATTGCTATGTCATTTGTGTTAGTATCTGTTGGTGTGATGGCAGGTCTATAGTACTGTCGGTTATAGTTTACTGGCGTACCACTGTCGGTATTATCCACGCTAGTTGGATTGCGATTGAGTGCATGTTCAGAGCTTGTAGTAGTGTATGATTGAGGTGGTGGTGACTTAATGCCAGTGTTGGGCCAGGAAGCGTTACGTGAATGCGCAACACCAGAATAAGGAGAGCTGTAGCTTGGTTCATTTGGATACCTTTGTACTGGGACGTTTTTTATTGGAGGATAGATTTGATGCACATGTGCTCTATGTTCAGGTTCATCATAATCGGTAGCGGATGACTGAATTGGGGTTGTTGGCTGTGTGGGAGGTCTTAAGTAAGGATTTGGTGTTGCCGTAGGTTCTGTTGGTGTTTGCAGTGGTGGTTGCAAGCCACCGTATAAGTTTGTCTCATCGTTTGTATATGTCGGTCTTTGTTGGTCTGTATTAAAGTTTCGAGAAGATTCGTCAGGTGTGCGGTAAGTTGTTCGCGGACCACCATATGAGTTGGGCGAATTAACAGCAATTGGCGTACCAGGCAAATTGTCTATATTTATATTCGTAACATTTGGCATTGGATATTGTTCTGGCACATATTCACGATGTGGTGGCATTAAACGGGTAACAGGTACATTAACAGTTTCCGACATTGTATTGTCCGTAGGCTGTCTATATGAAGGTGTTCTATGATCAGTGTATAATGGTGTCATTGGTTGAGTGTAATTGTTATATGGAGGCATTAGATTAGGATTAGGATAATGCTGTGCATAATTGGTATTTGGAGTGGTTGCTGTTTGAATATTAGGTTGCCAGCTATTCGAACTATCAGGTGGTTGGTTAAATCCACGTCCATGCTGTGGTGGTCTGTTACCGAGATATGTCGGATATGAAGGTTGTTGGGGTACTTTTGGTCTAGTTGGACTTTGATCGCCACCGGCTATATTAGTAAAAGTTTCTTCTGAATCTTCTTGTGAACCAACTGGTTGTGCATAATAGATGTTTGTCGGTGTAGTGGTGGTGGTGGTAGTGGTAGTACTTGGTGAAAATGGTGCTAGTGGTGTTGAATATTTACGAACGATTTGGGGATAGTTACGATTTGGTTGTAGTGAGCCCTCTTCATAGATGACAGTATGACTGGGCGATTGTTGATTAATGGAGGAAGCAGTGCCAGACCAGCCACGGTCTTCCGACCTCGAGCCAGTAGCATCCCAGTTTGTATTCAATTGATGTTGTCCCTCCGTATCACTACCAGCATAGTAATGTGTTTGTGGATTATAACCGGCGGCACTGGGACTAGGACGTTGCCTATGCATATTGGACCAACGATCACTGCCTTGTTGATTGTTCGTCGTTGCAGTTGTTGTTGCTGTTGATCCATATTCAGATTGAGGTCGATAGTGTGTGTTGGCATCATAACCATGTTGTTGTTCTTGATAATTCCAAGCTTGATTATTCGTACCAGTTGGCTGACGATTCCAATTATTTGCACGTGTGCCAGTGTTGCTATAAAACTTACCGTCACGATTGCCTTGATCTATATAGTAATGGAGAATAGTAAATTAAAATCAAATTATTTCAAATTTACCAAAATTATATTTCCCAGCCAACTTACTATAGTCATAATCTACTTGTGTATTTGCAGTAGAAGAGGAAGCGGAAGAGGAAGAGGACGAAAAGGTAGCAGTATTAATTCCATTACGCCCAGTACAGTCTACTTTATCGATAAAATCACAAACTTCCATGGCTGTACTCCATGCAGTTCCAGGACCACAATCTTGTATGTGTGTTCTGCCATTATCGCAGTTTAAATATTTTGTGCAATCGAATGGATGAGGATGAACCCCGTTTTCTCCAGCAGGACATTGTACAGTTGCGGCGCTGTTTGTACCTGTGAACACTATTTATGGAAGTTCTTAATCGTATGCTTGGTTGTATTGTTCAGAGTTGGAAAAATTTTGCCAGAATTTTTGGTTTGAGAAAGCAATCCAAGACCTAAAGGAGCCTATTGGGCTCATTTGAGCTAGTTTTTCGTGAAGGATTTTTGTTTCTCCAGTCAGTGGCAACATTGTCGATAGATTTCGAAAGTTAACAGAGATCCCAGACTCCATTGAAAATAATTTTTTAAGCTATGGATA
Organism: Calliopum simillimum; assembly: GCA_951812925.1. Classification (NCBI taxonomy): domain Eukaryota; kingdom Metazoa; phylum Arthropoda; class Insecta; order Diptera; family Lauxaniidae; genus Calliopum; species Calliopum simillimum. The sequence goes on from OX638371.1 coordinate 96,674,243, forward strand.
GGAGAACATGGAAAATAATTTTTAAACATTCCAAAGAGTGTCCTAAGACTTAAAGCCAAGTTCGGTAGATTTTTAAGAACGCTTTGTTTTTTGATGGTGTAGTTGAACCCTTTGTCGTGTAGAGGGATATTGCTGACCTTTGGCGATTCAAATAAATTGTGCATTTATAGCGAAACAGAAATAATGGGCTCGAAGGCGTTTTCGAAAACGCTTTAAAGTCGTCTTCAGTAAATAAACGTTCGTTCTCAATAGCTCCGTTTAGAACAGGTTGTCCCAAAAGAAGATTACATTTGTTCTGCTTTCTGCCTTAACGTAACGAATCCGAGGGGCGCGGGAGATTATTTCAATCGGTAGCCCGCTACAGATCGTTCCACGGGGGACGACCGCGTGTTGTGTATGCGAGAGTCTTACAAAAATGGTGAATCGGCAACAGCAGTGCGTAGAATATTCTGTTATATTCGAAATTGAGTGAAGACGTTTGACGAGGCCGGTACAACATTGAAAAACCAAAAATGGGGCTGCCGAGGTCACTTAGAAAGTCAAAAAACTTAGAGAATGTTAACTAGTCTGTTTGTGACGATACAAACGTTTCAGTTAGTAAGCGCGCTAGTTCTATAAATGTGCCTAGATCACCATAACACCATATTGTGCACAAAGACCTAAAACTGCACTCCTATAAAATTCAGTTCGTACAAGAATTAAAGCACCAGGAGACCAGTCAAAAGCTTGACTTCGTTAACGTTTACTAACATCTTGTTTTCGGAGGAAGCTCATTTTCTTCTTAATGGGCATGTTAATAAACAGAACTACCCTACTGAAGAGCGACGAATTCAAACGCAAGCATCAGAAACCTCTACATTTGCCCAAAGTAACCATATGGGCTGCGATGCCGACGCGAGGAACTATCGGCCCTTACTTTATTGATATGTGGCGACGTTAGACAACTTCTTGGTACCTAAACTGCAAAATTTCATGGTCTTAACCAAAGACTATGGTCCCAACAGGATGGAGCAATGTCACTCACGTCCACCACTTCTCTACCGTGAGTTCGTGAAATTTTCCCAGGCAAAATGGACCTTCAAGAGAGGTGAGATAAATTGGCCTCCACCCAGTCTTGATTTAACTCCTATGGGGTTATCTCGAATTTAAAGCTTATACCAATAGACCAATTTCTCTAGCGGATTTGAAAGAAGATATCCATTACGAAATGGCAGTCATCACGGAGCCTACCTGCCGTTATAAGTAATGTTAGTGTTCGAATAAATGAGTGCCGTGGCCACGAGGGCTTACATTTAGAGGATACTCTTTTTAAGAAGAAAATAACAAAACTATGAACTTTAATAAATCATAAACACATTTTTGATAAATGTCTAACTTATTTGTTAATTAGTCCAATGAATATATACTTTCTTTTGGGACACCCTGCACAACAAATGCAATGTTTGCGCGTTGCTTACAAATTCGATTCGATTTATTTTCTTCGAAAATTAATTGCAAACATTTTCGATTTTAATTATTAAGTCAGACACTGTGTCGGCCGGAAGTTTTCGCTTTTGTTTGACAAGATTATCCCTTATTTATAGTTACCATTTGCACCCCTGCCATAAACTTGTCGATTCGTACAATCCACTTTGTGCTCAAAATCACACAATTTCGTAATAGTGTTCCAGGCGGTACCGGAACCACAATCTAATATGTGAGTTTCACCATTTGCGCAATTTAAGAATTTCTTGCAATCATAAGGATGTGGTAGCAGTCCTCCAGCACCAGTGGGACACGTCAAACGCAAATCAACTGAATTCGCACTTGAAGAATCAAACTCTAGAAGATGGACTCCATGTAATATATTGAAATTGTAATAGTTTTATGAATAACCTCAACTTACGCGTTTGATACTTTGATTGCCAGGAGGCCGTATTATTTTCAGTATGGGTCACATAAGTAATCTGATCGGTACTTTCAACCTGTCCACGAATAAAGCAAAGTTTGCGCGAAATACTAAATACCATACCATCCATACACGAATATACAACGGCGCGTTCATTCTCACATATTAAATAATGAGTTGGATCAAAGGGATGCAAATAATAGCCAGTAGCGCCAGCAGGACATGCAATGGCATCGGTACTAAGTGCAGTTTGTGCTGAAATTATGATGATGCGCTATTTAACAAACGTCATTCTTAAAAATTTGTAACACTTACAAAAGCCACTTGCTGTCTCGGACATTAACTCATGTCCATATTCATGCACAAAAGAGACACGATCCATTTGTCCAACCTGTTCCTTAAGTTCACAGAACTTTTTTGAAATACTATAAACGCTACCAGCTATACAGTTTTGTATAATTTGTTTACCATCTATGCAATTAATGTACTTCGTACAATCGAATGGATGTGGAAAACGTCCGGTTATGCCAACAGGGCAAGATACCGAAGTAAACCCAGTGGAAATCCCACCGCTGCCGTAAGAGTTATTTTCAGCCGCTTCACTTCCACTGCCATATTGATTTAATGAAGCTTGACGACCGGTACAGTTCACTTTATGTATAAAATCACAGGATTGTCTCTCATTGTTCCACGCTGTACCAGTACCGCAAGTGGTTATATGGGTGACACCATTCGCACAATTCAGGAACTTGGTGCAATCATTGGGATGAAATGTTACGCCGTTAGAGCCTGGTGGACAAAGGCCACCACTATACGTTGCTGTGTATACAAGTTACGATATGAAAACAGATTTTGTAGAAAATGCACTTTTTATGAACCAAAACCATTCATTGATAGAAGACTTTGGTATATTGGGCTTGGGGACGATTTCCGGGATAGGCAGAAAAAAGCTGAACTCCAATCTTCATAATACAAATTAACCGAATTGAGGCATTTTTTGGAGAATAAGCCACACACAACAAGGTCCAAACAAAGGAAAACAAAGCAATGGACACCAGCTCATTGGAGTGTCGCGGAAGAATAGAAGATAATAACTTTGAAAATGAGGATCGTTCTTTTGTAATTTAGCGCTGGGCTGAAATTCACGTTTCAACTTCACTGGTCACAACAACAATAATTTCGCCACTTCGATAGATATTGACTTTATAAGCGCAAATGAGGCTATCTATCAGAGCAATAGTGGCTTAACATTCACTTTGTTAAAAAAGCAATAGCAAATAACTCGTGCTAACCGCAGGTTATGTGGTTTTGATTTTTTAACGAAGTGAATGTTAGGCCACTTTTACTCTGATAGCCTCAAATAATCTTTTTGATAATAGTAACAGCCAGAGAAGCATGACGAGAGCTGAAAAGTTCCTCTCTCTCAGTTGAAAGAGTCGTACAACAAAAGTGTCAGATCTTTGTAGAATGTTAGTGAAGAGCTGAATTTTTATATAAAAGCCTACCATTGCACTTTCTGTATAGTAAGTTGAATTTGAAGAACATGTGTGATTGGAGCGTTATTATAAGGGGTAATGTGGGGTATCTGTCCCTCCGCATTTCGCAATTAGTTTGCAAAAATATTGAGGTTTATTTTGTAATTTTGATAAGGCCACATGAACGACAAAGCTTACTTATCAGCTTCCAATATACCAAAATAAGCCTTCGCATGGCTGATAACATAAAAAAATTTTAAGTCCGGCTTACTTGAACTTTGAGCATAATCATATCCTGGTACACTACTCGCATATGGGCCACGATCGGATTCGGTTACATTTTTCTCTGAATCACAAGTTTTCCGCGAATTGCTAAACACCATATTCGGAAAACAGCTGTGTATGCGAGTTCTACCGTTTCCGCAATTCAAAAATTTCCGAATATCATACGGATGCGGATAGTTGCCGTTAGCGCCACGTGGACAAACAATATTGTCTGTAGACGACGACGACGACGATGATGACGATGATGATGACGACATTGTAGTTGAAAAATATGAATCTATTTAGTAAAAAATATAACTTAATGCTGCAATCCATCCATCTAAAGATCATATCTAACTTACTTGTGGTAAAATCATACAAGTAGTTGACTTCTTCGCCATTGCTGCCACCATATTCGGTAGCACTTCGACGTGCATATGAGCTACGATCGGTAGCAACTACATTTTGCGGTAGATTACATGATTTTTTCGAAATGCTGAACACCATACCTTGTGCACAATTTTCGATTATTGTCTGACCGTTAGTACAACTCAAGTACTTTTCACAATCATTTGGATGTTGTAGTAGACCATTGAAATTCCCTGGGCAGCGGATAGTTTCTCCATTGTGATCTTTGATTATTCAAAAATTTATAGATTTTTTCTCTGAATCTTTTGAGGTTAAAGCAAATAAAGAGCACGCAAAAATTTCTTTTCAAAAATAAATACTTTCAAGAATATACTGAATAACGAAAAATCTGAGATTTCAGAAGGTGGTGCGTACTCTTTGCCTTGATTGGTCGCGTTCAGAAGGTACGATATTTTGTGCCGATTACTTATAAATAGATTCCAATAATAACTTTGGAAGACGAAGCTGAGACAAGGGCTGTTAACAACATAATATGTTATATAGGGGTGTCCCATGACTCACACAAGATTTGAAGAGTGTCCCATAACTCACTCTAGATTTGAATTTGCTACCATTTGTGCGGTAAAGTGTTGCTAGCCAAAAGAGGAAAACATATTTACAGCGAACAGCTTAAGGTTAGAAAAAAAAGGAGGAAAAAACAATGTGTTTGCATTGTTCATATTCATAAAAAAAGTGTTTTCTATCTAATTCAAATCTTGCGTTAATTATGGGACACCCTTTACAAAAATTATATATAATACTACATGTCGTTTACATATGCGTACCTTCTAAACGCGACTGCTTTGTGAACTTTACAAAGTAAGGTAAAACTCACGTTGATTCACGTTATTTACAGCACTCGTTTCGGTGAATTCATTTGATACTTTCGTATTGTACTCGACACGATCGAAAGCATCAACTTGATCTCTTATCACACAGTACTTTTTGGATATACTAAACACCGAACCCGCTCCACAGTATTCTAACTGCGTAGCACCATTTATACATCTTATAAAAGCGGTACAATCGAAAGGATGCAAATAAAGTCCATTTGAAGCAGCTGGACATGTAAGATAACCCACTGCAGTAAAACTGGTGGTGCTTTGTGCTGTGATGAAAATAATTCGATAATGTCAAGTTGATAAATGATCATCACAAAAAACTTTCAAAACTCACTATTTTCATTAGACGTTTGCATAGCAAAATTTGCTTCATTACTAGTGCCAAATGCGACGCGCTCATTTTCCGCAACATTCTCCCTTAGATCACAGTGCTTGCGCGCGAAATTAAAAACGCTGCCTACTTCACATGATTTAAGAATGATACTGCCATCTTGGCAACGCAAATATTTTGCGCAATCAAAAGGATATATATAAAAACCATTCGGTGCAGGACAGGTCAGAACAACTCCACCGGGACTATGCGCTATACGAGTAATACATAGATGATTAATGTTTTGATTTTGCCCACTACCTACATCTCTATTACAAATTCCAACAACTTACTTCGCGTATACGAGCCATGAATATTATTCGTATGTGTATTTGATATGCTTCTCCATTCAATTTCATGCTGCACTCTATCCCAAATTTCTACTTCTCTCTCGGAGAGACAAATCTTGCGTTGTAGACTGAATACCGTGTCAGGTGGACAGGATAAAATTGACATTTGTCCATTATTACAGCTTACATATTTGGAGCAATCGTAAGGATATAGATGATAACCATTCATTGAAATGGGGCACATTTCTATAGTTTGCCCTATGTTGAATAAACGAGAATAACCAAAATGAAAGATCATCTGAGAGTTTTATAAGAACTCACATATGGTACGTCAACTATCACAAATATCAGTAATTTTGATGCAGTTGGGGTTAAGACAACTAATAACTCTAATGCACTAAAATTTCACCAATCAGAAACTGAATAATTTGGAGATTAACGAATAGTTACTCTACAAATATTATTCGGTAACCAAAAACCTGCATCTTCTATTACCGCAAAGTTTTTTTATATTGTGTACAACCCTTTTACTTTAATTTATTTTTTATGTTGAATACAATTTCCTTCGATTGTGCTTGTACAACCACATCGGATGACATTATGGCGCTTTTGACTCAATCCCAAATTGCTTATATATATGAGTAGATAGCTTAGTTACGGTTGCAAAAATAAATCTGTTCAGAAAATGTATTCTAACGTCTGCAAAATTAGCTAGTGATTAGCAAAATGAGTAACATTTCGAGACCAAGACTGCTATATTGTTGGTCACAATGATCATCAAGAATAGAACTGCTTTATAGATTTTTCATTTCTCAATTCGAAATTTCGCATCCTAAAAACCCAACTGCTTTGGAAAAATAAGGCTTAGAGATTGTGAATTCTCAACAATATATAGAAATTTTTTCAAGACTTAATACCCAAAACCAAAACCTTCTGTCCAAGATCAAGAACAAAACAGCTATGGTCTTGGTTTGCTCATCACTAAAATTAGCTGAATTTGTGATAATTTCACTGACTGATTTTGAATCGCCTCGAACTTTGCCAATATAAGCCTGAAGTCCAAAGCTTAAAACTTCTAAGCTCATTGTGCTTAGAGCAATGATGTCCAAAGCCTGGGCCCACAGGCACCTGAACTTTTGTGCTTGAAACCTCTCCGTATACGTATTCACTAACAGATAAGTCCAACTGTGCTAGTAGTTCTGCAGATCTGTATCACTTGCTTGCAGCTCATGCAAAATATAAAAGCTTTTAATGAGCTTTTATACATTGATAAAATGCGCAAGTATTGAGTTTGGTTATCACTGGCTTAGAGCAATTATTCATACAAAGATCCTAAAAATCATGTGCATACAAATTACTGACGCCTGCGTTAGTTTTATACCAAATGGTGACTTATGGAAATTTTGTTCTCTTACAATACTCAAAGGTTACATCGGTGATAATGTACATCACATGATCAAAAGTTTGTACTTTTGACTTTGAGTTACAAAAGCGTTGCGATATACTGAAGATCGTTTCGGGAGCACAAATTTGTATGGCCGTTTTGCCATATCTGCAGTCAAGATATTTTGTAAAGTCAAAAGGATATGCAAAGAGGCCATTTACGCCAGCAGGACAAAAAATATTTCTGTTGCGACTTTCTCGATTAGTAGTAGAAGCTGAATTTGGAAATTTTACAATAGAATTTTTTTTTTTATTTGTAAGTATACAGGTTTTCCAAATCAAAATAAACCTTTCTAAATCATGGAATAGAATAGATAGAATAGATAGAATAGATAGAATAGATAGAATAGATAGAATAGATAGAATAGATGGAATAGATAGAATAGATAGAATAGATAGAATAGATAGAATAGATAGAATAGATAGAATAGATAGAATAGATAGAATAGATAGAATAGATAGAATAGATAGAATAGATAGAATAGATAGAATAGATAGAATAGATAGAATAGATAGAATAGATAGAATAGATAGAATAGATAGAATAGATAGAATAGATAGAATAGATAGAATAGATAGAATAGATAGAATAGATAGAATAGATAGAATAGATAGAATAGATAGAATAGATAGAATAGATAGAATAGATAGAATAGATAGAATAGATAGAATAGATAGAATAGATAGAATAGATAGAATAGATAGAATAGATAGAATAGATAGAATAGATAGAATAGATAGAATAGATAGAATAGATAGAATAGATAGAATAGATAGAATAGATAGAATAGATAGAATAGATAGAATAGATAGAATAGATAGAATAGATAGAATAGATAGAATAGATAGAATAGATAGAATAGATAGAATAGATAGAATAGATAGAATAGATAGAATAGATAGAATAGATAGAATAGATAGAATAGATAGAATAGATAGAATAGATAGAATAGATAGAATAGATAGAATAGATAGAATAGATAGATTAGATAGAATAGATGGAAAAGAAGAGAATAAAACGATACTTATGATTTGAAAAAAAGATCCAAATGATGGGGAAAAGGTTCAACTTGAAGTGGAAAGTCTGTATCGATAAGCATAGCCAATGTAAATCAAGCAAATGGGGTTAACTAATTGTATGAATAAAGCAGTTTAATGAGCATAGCCGATATATCCTAGAAGATACTGATAAAAAGTCAAACTCACAGAACCCTTGGTTCGTCACATCATAAGAATTAACACTATTGTAGCCAACACCACCACCGGCACTACCATATTCATTGCTTGTTCCGCAATGAACTTTCTCTTTATAATCACATACCCTGTTAATGCTATCGAAAGCCGTGCCTGGTCCACAATCTTGTATGTGTGTAATGCCACTGGCGCAATTGAGAAATTTCGTGCAATCGTATGGATGCGGGTAAGGACCGGCTGCATCATGGGGACAAACGACTGCGTTATTATCTGAATTTGTTCGACTGTTAGCTGTGTGTGGATGAAGAAAAGTGTTTAAGGATAAAGGATGGAATTATTTACTTAATTCTACTTAAAAGTTTCCCCATGTTCTATATAACTAATGTTTACAATTCAAGCTCTGCACACTTACCATAAGCAGCTGGTCTATCACCATAACCATGTTGTCCAACACCAGCTTGAGAGCCGCCACCGCTCTGCCCGCGCCCTCGACTGCTACAATCCACTTTGTGTATAAAATCACAAACCATCATATTCACATCATAAGCAGTACCCGGTCCACAGCTTTGCACGTGTACATTACCATTGGCGCAATTTAGAAATTTAGTACAATCCGTTGGATGTGGATGCAAGCCCGTTACACCGTGCGGACACAAAACTGGAATTTGTTCAACTTTTTCATCAAGCAAACGGCCAGAGTGATAATTGGTACTTTTTGTAGTACGAAGCGGAGCGGATTGTGCTGATGCCGTCGCCGCCTGCTGTAAATGATCCATTGCACCACAAACTACCTTATCGGGTCGGTCACATTCTAAATTATTTGGATTAAAAACTGTGCCCGGCGCACAAGTTTGTATGTGACCACGTCCCTTCCAGCAATTTAAAAATCTTCGGCAATCATAGGCATATGGTAATTGTCCTGTATAATCTGCTGGGCACCCAGTATAATAATCGGTGATAACATTTTCAGCATCATCCCAATTACTGGAAGCAGCATGACGTTCTTGGAAATTGCGATCATAAATAGGTAGTTGATGTTGATAGGAATGATCGTCGGCGTCGTCGTTGTCAGTATGTTGCTGCTGCTGTTGATGAGCATATTGTTGTTTGTTGTTATTGCTGTTGCTGAATCGAGATAACCCCTCGTCAATTGCATCGCTATTAATTGTTTTTGTCGGTTGATATTTACTTCTAGTGCTAGATGTGTGTTCTTGGTATTGATTGGCCGTGAAGCTGTTACGCTGTTGTTGTTGTTGTTGCTGTTGTTCAAAGGCTTTTGCGATCTGTGGATCGCGTTGATAAGATTTTGTCTTGATGCCAGTATAGGCTGGATCGTGGATCTAATGAAGCGGAAGTACGAAAATAAATTGGCGTTCAATAAAGCAACGATAGAATTTCATTCAACTAAATAAGAGTCAAATGGGTTGTAAAATATTATGGTGAAATTTAATTGCTTAAATGAAGACATTTCATTCTATAGAAAATAGTTCAATTAAGAAATTCTCAGAATATTTTTGAAGTCAAAGTTTTTTTCGAAAAACAAACAGTTAAGAACGTTTTGCAAATAATATGGGTGTTCGTTTACTAGTCTTTTGCTTGCAGCTTATGCAAATTATGAAAGCTTTCAATGAGTTTTTATACATTGACAAAATGCGATTGTCTTGAATTTGGTCATGGCCAATTTAATCTGGTCATATCTCACAAAATATAGAAGGTGTGTTGATGAAATTTGATAAGCAACGTGGCACCACCCACAAAAATATTATACGCTACAAAAAGAGAACAAAGTACTAAAGAAATCTTTCTGAAATTAACTGGTGGGAGTCTACTGAGGTGCAAATAGGCAAAATATTGCCAGTGGGCGTGGGTTTTCCCATACAAGTAAAACACGTTAAATGTTATTTCTCGAAAATGGTACAAGGCATTTAAATTAAATTTGATATGTAGGTACTACTTATCAATACCTTGTTCTAAACGAAATGTGGGTGGCATTGCAGAAATAGTAGATGTTAAGTTTAGTAGATGTTAACCCTGAAAACCAGGTTTTATAATATAATATGTCGTTATGTTGCAAAAACTCGTAGGAAGGCGTGGTACCGCCCATTAAATATTAAAATGTTTTAAACAGAAAACTAGCCTAGCGATCTTTCTGAAATTGATTATATGGAATCTACTCCCCTGCGGGTAAAGGGTCTTAATATGCCCGAGTTAAGCATGCCTGTCGTAAGAGGCGACTAAAAGCGGGTGACCAGCCAGGGTGTGGACCCTGGGACTGTCAAGGCGAGTCGATGCCGCCTTAAAATAAGCATCTTGTCGAAATCCTGAAGCGTCTGACCCAGAGTGAACGGCTCCCAGGTCAGCGTCTGTTTCAGATTGAGCGGCTGTACTTGAATGTGAATTTGGCCACTATATTTGCAGCGCTTGCCGGATCCAGCCGTAACTTATAACTTACTGCGTGGGGCGTTGCAGAGAAAATTATGCTAATGAAGCATGGATCGAAAAAGGTTGAAAAATATCTCTCCAAGTGGTACCCACCAGAATGTGGGTAATCCACCTGCCTCGGCAGCATGCACATCTGATTTGGAGGTGCAAGAAACATGCATAATTAGGAATGATTCTCCTATAATCGGAACCAATATGGTAGACCAAAAACCAAATGGAAAAGGTCGCTGAAAAAGGAAATACAAGAATTGAGAAAGTAGTGGCAAGAGATCAAAGTCATCGCAAGAGATCGCAACAAATGGAAAAGTTTCAAATTGGCCCTATGCTCCTCCTAGGAGAATACATACATACACTCGCTATTAGGCACTCTCCAGTTAAAAGTGGGTGAAATATCAGCATTAGCCACATCCCCTATGTCTCATAAGCAGTATAAAATATTTTAATAAAATTTGATAAGCAAGTTTTGATCATCGCTCAAATATATACAGAACCAATTTTGATTCGATTCGATTCGGATATACAAAAACTGTAAAAATTTTATCATTTTGCTAATATCCCTAGAACGAGTAAGTAAGTCGACTTAGGGCGTTTTTGCGCCCATCGCTTTTTTGAAAAGTTTGGGTCCTCAAATATATGTGTACTTAATTTTAACTTCCAATTCATATCACAAAATGTGGTGGAGCAATATGTTTATACTGTTTGAAGAGTTGCGTGCAAGAAAGGCGTAGTGCGACTTGGAGCTTTATTGTATAAATCAGTTCGCGGTAGGAAAAACAGTTTTTACTCAAAACCAAGGTGCCTATCGAAAAATATGTACGGGCAAAAAATGCTTAGAATTGTCTATAAAATACGTATGAATTTTTTCAGGATTTCTTGGAACATTTTATAATTTTTCAAAAATTGGTTAAAAAAAAAAATCTAAAAAAATGCACACGCATTCTTTGAACAATTCTAGGCATTTTGTTAGTGTTAATTGAATAAAATTGCTTTCCAAGGTTTAAATAATGGTTTGCTCTTTGTACAGCATTTAGAAACTTTAAATTGAATTATCTCGAAATGCCATTCTTCGACTTAGGGCGTTATTGCACGCAACGTTTTGAATGGTAATTGATACCTATATACAACTTTTTTTCAATACTTTTCGGGTTTCTACGCTATTCAAAACATTTTTCAATGATTTTTGGAGTTCGAAATATTTTCCCATTTTTGAATATTGTTAGGCGAAAAGATACGAATTGTTCCACATAAAAAAAGTGTAAGTATAAAATATCGACTCGAAACATTCAGTGTAGGGATCGGTCTGCAGGTACTGTTATTTCTGGCAAGATTCAAATGGCGGGTTTTAAGCCAGAACTAGCTTTGATTTGATGGTTGTTGTAATATATTTTATAGAGTTCATTTTCGGCAAAGTAAAACGTAAAACCTTATGATCGTTTATTTAAATTTCAATATATATTTGGTATTAACACATTATACATCAAAAAAGATGCATCTCCTAATATATCGCATCTGTCCGTACAAGAGAAGTTCATTAGGGCAAATTCTCTTGTTTATAACATGAAAACTGTAACACATTTCATTCAGCATCTTGTCGTTTTTCACTAAAACAAAAAATGTCAATTCAAAGATACAAATTTTTATCACTTTATAGTTATCGCGCACTAATTTGCGTGCTTTCAATTTAATTCAATAAAATGCGTATCTCAGTACGTACGAGTAACACTTGTACACTTTTGCAAAATGAAAAAAAAGATGGATAGAAAAACACGGTGTGAATGAATTATTTATTTGCACAGCACTTTGAAGATACAATTGTATCTCAAAGAATGAAAAAAAAAAACAAAGAATAAGGTGATGTGTATTTTTTGTAAACTTTTTTCAATACTAACAGAATGCACGGCACCAATGACAAATGTCGTCAACAAGAAAATATATGTTTTGAAAAACATTTTCGCCACTCGCCGCTCTCTATATATTGTTGTTGTTGTTCTTGATTTTATACTGCATTTGTTGTTTGTGACAAGAACCGCGCACGGATGCACTTTTACGCGGATAGACGCGCTCTCACCGCCGTCGCTTGTAATAAAAGTGTCAACGACGCGAAATTATTTTCTGTTTTCGTTTGAAATTTTTCGAAAAAAAAAACCGCGCGTATTTTTTTATTTTCGTAATTTACTCTACGTGTTGATTAATGCGCTCCTCCCATAGAACATTCGAAACTTTGAACATTCAAAATTATCGCAATTAAAAACCGAACAACTTTTGATACTTTCGCGCAGACCAATTTTATTTACTGTGTGTTGTTTACGCGTCGAACAACGTTCGCGTTTTAAATTGAGATACTCTGAATTAATTTTAATTAAGTCGAAGAAGATGTTTCTAAGAATACGTGGGCACGCATACAACTCCAACGAATGAACTCGAACAAATACAACCGATATATCTACCATACACTCAAAATCTATCGCTAGAGGGTGCAAAACATAGGGCTGCAGCTTAAGATGTGATTCTCTAACTTTCTAACAAATCATTTGTTTTGAAATTTTTGATACAGGCATTTTCATGGTGTCGAACGTGGCCGTTGAGTGCATTTAAGGTAAAAACTAGTAAGGGTGTTACTTTTCGGATGCCCAAACTTTAAATACCCTACACTGCAGTATTTTGAAAATTTTGCTTGTACGGGAGGTGCCACGACCTATTTTTTGCGAATTCACATAGCTTCAGATCTTTCACTTACTGTTTTCAGTCTCTGAGTGAAATTTGCTTGGATTACCTCTAAAAACGTTTTCAGTATAGCATTTTGAAGCTTTTGCTTATATGGTGGGTGCCACGCACTCTTTTCCGAGTTTGCTTGGTTTTTGCTCAGGGCTTGTCTTAACTGTTTTTACTGCCAGAGTGAAATTTATATGAATTATCTCTAAAAACAACGGAGGCAGTGTACCAAACTTTATCGAATTATCTTGGTTAGTTTTCCCGTGAAATATTGTCGCATGGGACTTTTTTTTCAACAATACAAATTTTAAATTGAAATAACCAGGATTTCCCGATGTACCTTGCTTCACCTTATCTCAAAGAAAATATTAAAACTAAATGAATACGTAGGCTTTCGTCTGTTTTTACGACGATTGCTTGTTTGGTTGAGGAGCAATAATTTTTTCCGAAATGCAAAGGCGTAAAGAGAAAATCCGAGCCCGATGGTGGTTACATACGGAGACCCTCGTCTCCTAGATTTTTTTCTTATTGTACAGCTTCAAAAATAAAATTTTTGAATTCATTGTTTGACTGATAATACAACTCAATTCATAGCAATTGGGAATCACTGGTTCAGCATAAATGACTAAGATGAGGCGGCGGGAGCGCACAAGCGCGCGTTACAATTTTAAATAGCAATGTATGTATGTATCTGTATCTGTGTTATCTTCATAGGCAATCTTTAGACCTTTTCGGTTGAATTCTTATCAATATTCTTATAAGAATTTTTCGACTTAATTTAACTTCCAACTTTTTGGAAAGTTGGAAATGTTTTTATATTAATCATAATGTAAATAATTTGTATTTTCTTAATCATATCGTATTTATTTGGCTTTTTGTTCTATATTTTGTCAACTTGATATTTGTAGAGTTGACACACACCTGCTGTCTGTGTAAGCGACAGATGCTACCTTTTTAGAGATTGATTTATAAGTTAGTGCAAGAAGTACATGCTTAAAAAATGTTATGTTTATATAACAGTTACAAAAATAAGTGAAAACCCACATCACTTATTATTTATTACGAAAAATTTGTAAAAAAAATAAATTTATATACGAAAGTTTCAATTAATATAGATCTACTCGCGGTTCTCCGGATCGGGGTTTAATTGATAATTGGAGGAAACTCTGATTTTCGTTTTTATACAATACCTTATGTTAACTAAAAAATTCAATAATTTTTTAAATCGCAAGTACGTAGGCTGCTTAATATATATCTGGCCTAGGCAACACTAATGTCAGTAGCTAAAATCTGGCAACACCATAACAAAGTTTGACATTTTTTAGCACAAACGTACTCAGAACGTTTTGACGTACGACCATCATTTGTGTTGTTTACAGTGACTTGAAAAAATCAAAATGGAATTAACTCATGATCATTTTCGTGCCATCATTTTTCACCACTTTCGACGTAGATTATCACGACAAGAGTGCATCGATGAACTTAAATCTTTGTATGGCGATGAAGCACCATCCTATAGCACTGTGAAAAACTGGTTTAATGAATTCAATCGTGGCCGACGCTCGCTCAAAGACGAATTCCGTGAAGGTCGTCCAAAAACGGCCGTTGTGCCAGAGAACATTGATGCCGTGCGTGAACTCATAATGCCAGATCGTCATGTGACATACCGTGAGATAAAGGCATCCTTGGGCATTATATATTCGATTTTGCATGAACTTTCGTTGGAAACCCCTATAAATTATCAATCGCTTAAATTATCAATGGAAAAATTAATTTTCTTAACTCACTGTAAACAAAACAAATAGCACTTGTACATCAAAACGTTGTGAGTAGGTCGAAAAACGGTATTTTTGAAAAAACATAACAAGCCAAAACAAAAATAGTAATCTTCGATATATATGTCGGTGCTGAATCTGAACCCAATTGAACTGAATTGCTCTATCATTTAAGGTTTTTGAGATATTCTAACCTAAAATTTCAAAAACACGATTTTTGAGGCTTTATAGAGGACGTAGTAAATTGTTTTACCCTTTTATACTTGGTACTTCGTCTTCAAAATAAACTATCAATTGGTCTTGCATGATTTTTCTTTAAGAAGTTAAACAAAATAAGAAGATAGCACACAAAATCGTTTAAGAAGAACAGTGTTAACACTGTGTTACGAGGAATATTTTTATTGAAAACCTTTAACTCTCAGGTATCTCTACAGTGGATGTCATTGCATTGCGAAACTTTAGAAACTGAAAAGGCAGATCTATTAGCAAAAAATTTTAACATTTGCTATAAAATTTCACTACTAGTTGCTGAACACTAACAAGTCAAAATTCCATCCCAAAAGCCAAAATATTGTTAAAATCAATAAGGACTTCTCACAATCAATATTTTCCAAATTTCAGCCCACCGTAAAACTCTAAAACAACATTTTACATAAAACTCGTTGTCCCAAGATCGTAATGAAATCACATAAGGATCATTTTCCTAGAACACATTAACATATTATATCTTGTTTTTATTGTCTTTTTAACACCTTTTTCTAAAAACTGGGCTACAATGGGTAAAAGTATTCTACAAAAAATTTCACTAGGAGTTACCAAAGACGAAAAATGCTTAAATCTTAAAGAAAACACGTCAGAGATGTAATAAATATGCATAGTGAAAAGAGATCATTGATTTAAACGGTTTTTTGGCTTTCGGGATGAAATTTTGACGTTTTAATTTAATGTTCAGCAACTAGTACTGAAATTTTAAAGCAAATATTTCTGTAGTACACACTGGCTCAATATTTCCCTGTATCTGTAAGGGGGATGTAAGGGGTTAAAGATTTATATAAAAATATTCCTCAACACATGATACACTTCAGATGTAAGGATCATATAGTTAAATATATCTATTGTATTTAACAGAAGAATGTGTTATTTTTGATTTTTTCTCTGACAGTGGATTTAATTTAAAAATCTATTTAAAAAAATCGTGCTGGAGACGTGCTGGGAAAAATGACGAGGCACGGGTATTTTTTTACGTCTACTTTTAGAATTTTTTCATGTGTTTTACAAAAAGTTTGAAATTGTCGGACAATGTTATTTATTCACGCTTCAAATTCCATATTAAAAAAATGGGGGAATAAAATCTTACAACAAATGTCAAAATATTCCCTCCCAATTATTACTGATAACCTTACTTTCCAGTGAGTTTTTCCGTTCCAGAAAAAATTTTTTTGTAATTGCATGCGAGGGTGTCTGAGAGAAAATTCTAGAAAATGTGAATTAATGATAAGGCCCTATATGTACTACCATTTCCAAGTGCGCTTTGATTCACATTCTCTTATTAAAGTTTTACCTTTATTAAAAGTCGAAATAGAGGAAAAAAAATTTATTAAGTTGGTTTGTTAACTTACTCAATAGCTTCCTATACCACAAATATTCAGTACATTAAGGCATGTATTCTCATTCATCCTGGAGAAAAGAAAAAACAATTAATTTATTTTCAAAGTTTAAAATTTTAATTCTTCATACACATTTGGTATTTGGATTTTTTAATACAACATTTAGATGTTGCATCAGATTTATCTGCTTTAAATATTTGGTAATAAATAATTGGCATGAATACGTATTTAAAATGTTAGATATTTGCCAATGTAAAGCTAAATTGAACCCTATCATGCTAATTAACAACTTTTTTCACTTATATACACATCGTCACCTTTTGCAACGCCTTTGAAAAAATTCAAAATAATTTTACTGTTTTTTGCATTTCAGTTGATAATAAACTCTTAGCTTTCCATAAATATTTTTTAAACTTAAGTTTATATCATTTTAAATCTTTTGACTTGGCATCCTTGTGCTTAATATTTTCTGAATCAATTGCATTAGTTTTATCAGTGTCAGTACCAACTTTAGCTTCAATTTGCCCTGTACGTATTTGAATTGTCGTCCACAGATGCTTGTATGGATTTGCAAATTCAGTTTGCGTTTTTGGAATACCGACAGCACGACGAACTTCTGGTGATAGTAAAAATAAATTTTGCGCTAAGCCATAAGTACTGGAAGCTACCCAATATACACACAGAGCCTTTAAAAAAATATTGAATTATTGAAAAACAGATATGCTTTCGTTTTTTTTTTTATAAATTATATTACCGATGGCACTGAACACGCTACTGGTACCATAACCACGCTAAGTACTCTGAAGGTATTAGTTGCTATACTTTGCAAACGTGTAGAAGGACGTGTGCGCAACATGGATTGTAACTGTAAGAATTTGATATTTGTAAGTCATAAAAATGTTAGGATGAAACGCATAATATTTTACCTCAATAATGCCTAAATTTATAACCCCCAATGCCACTGGCAGTATGTAGGAGCTATCAACTTCAGTTAAATTAGGAATCCAGCCAAAGCCACCGATTGTTAATTCAGTATATATGAGTTTAGCCTGCAGCGACCCAGGATTGGGTAACATGTGTACAATATTACGTATTGCCACCGACTGGAAAATCCATAATGGAATTTGACCCCAAAGCACTATAAGCGTTTTGGCAGGATGACAATTATCACGTACAATTAAGTTGGTCCATTGTTTTTTGAGCTGTGGGAGAGAGGTGAATTTTATATAGTTTTCCAGGATTTAATAGAAATGTAAGAATGGTTGGTTAAAATTTACTTACTGAACGATTGTATATAAGACGTGTTTGCTTTTCTGTCCACTTATACTGTCTCATAGCTATGGCAGCTTCTTTCTTAAGTTCCGCTACTATTGCTGGCATTTCCAAAGTGATTTGCTCAATACGAGCAGTGATTTTGTGTTGATAGATCGTCAGTGGTAGGGTTATAAGTGAGCGAAACAAAAATGTTGATAAAACAATTGTGCCCCACCAAGGAAAGCCCGTGAAATCATGTATTTCGATGAGCCCTTGTTGCATATAAGAAACGGGTGTGCTGTTAGACAACGTTTGCCAGAAGCCAACAAGCGCTGATGTAGTTGTTTCAGCCGCAGTAACTTCAGTAGAGGCATAACGCCGCTGTGATTTCACCGCTGGTAACAATAAGTGCTTCCGACATGGTTGGTTTCGTTTTGAATCATTTAAAGGTTGTGCTGCTGCAAAGTAAAGGCAGGAATAACTACGATTTTTCACTGTAATCGGCAAAGAGGTTGTTGGCGTGTTCAATTGAATTATTTTCACCAAATAGCGAAGATTCTGCATTTTAGTTTCTTCGTCTTCATCAAGACTTCATCAAGACTTCATCAAGTAATCCAATTTTAATACAAAACGCTAGATTTGTTTTGTTAATTATATAAAGTTATCGCAAAAACATTTTAATGAAAAAGTCAACATTTCAATAACAAAAAACAGCTGATTTTGACAACCGGTAATTTTATTTCGAAATTCGAAAACAGCTGCAGGGTTGCCTTTTAGTTCGAATTTTAATTATCTTAGCCCTTTAATTCCGAAGTTGATAAAATTGGAACTTAGCGGAACATATACTAATTTTTTTTTTTACATCACGATGGAAACAACAATAACGATCGTCTTCGTTTCACCTTATCTTGCCTACAAATTCAACGAATGTTTTTGAAAATTTTCCCACCATAAAAGCCCCTTCAGACTGTAGGCGAAATCGTATGCGTAATACGTGTTGCGTATTTTTGTTTTTATGTAATCTGTTAAATTTCCAATCATTTTATTTGTATGTATGTATGTATGTATTCTCCTTTAACTCCTAGGAGGAGCATAGGGCCAATATGAAATCTCTCCATTTGTCACGATCCCTTGCGATGACTTTGATCTCTTGCCACGATTTTCCCGATTCTTGGATTTCCTTTTCCAACGACCTTTTCCAGTTGGTTTTGGGTCCACCACGTCCTCTACTGCCTTGTGGATTCCACTCAAGGGCCTGGCGACAAACTTCGCTGTGTGGTTTCCGGAGAGTGTGACCAATCCATCCCCATTTGCGCAGCTTGATCTCGTTTGCTATAGCCTTCTGTTTGCATTTTTGATGTAGCTCGGCATTTGATATAGTGCGAGGCCACCAAACCTTTAGTATACGCCTTAAGCATTTGTTGACGAATACTTGCAGCTTGTTCGTTAGTTGTTCAGTAAAAAGCCATGTTTCGCACCCATATAACAAAACCAATTTCACATTCGAACCAAAAATGCGCACTCTTGTTTTGGTGGATATAACGGATGAAGATCGAAAGGATTTTTAAATTTTGAGAAACCATATTGGTTCCAGTTATAGGAGAATCATTCCTAACTATGCATGTTTCTTGCACCTCCAAATCCGATCATTTTATTTAATTATGTTTAAATATTTTTATACCCTACATTATTTAGGGTATATTCACTTTGTCCTTCTGTTTGTAACGCTGAAAAGGAGGCTTGACAGGTATGGAAAAGTATATATGTTATGTTGTCCAAGGTATTGTTCTCGGTGAGATTTACAAGCTGGCAAAATCAGATCTGCTCTAGAACTCGTAGTTCCTTAGAAAAACAACTTGAAAAACCGGATTTTCTGAGTTTTTCATATTAATTAAAAATTTAAATTTGCTCTCTTGAAAAATTATGAAAACATGCGATAGCAGCTTTTACTATCTTTGCTCATGTATTTTGAAATGGTCATAACTTTTTAAAGAAAAGCCACACATGACCAAATCATAGGTTATTTTGAAAACGAATAGTATTAAATGATGCATTTAGTTGAAAAAGACAAAACAATTTCGTACGTTCTTTACATAACATCAAAAATCGAGTTTTTTTAAACTTTTAGGTAAGGATATCTCAAAAATCAGAAGTAATAGAGCGATTCTAAGATCGAATTCGGAATCAGCTGCAACAAATTTTTTTTTTTTTTTTTTTTTTTTTTTTTTTACTACACACAGTGCTGCGATAATACCTGGTCACTTGCATACAATTTTTTTGTTTCAATTTAAATTTTGTTTTATGCCATTTATGCCATCCAATCCCCTGAAAACTTTTGAAAACTAGTTTGATTTGTAAGTGTTACAGCTTGTTAAAATCAAACTTTTTTTCGAAAAAAAAAAAATTAATTAAGAAAATCTGCTAATCGCAGAACTTTTTAACAATAATTGCTGCTCCTAAGCCACAAAAGTAATTATTATAAAATAAAATGCATACAAAAGCATACATACCCATTTATTTTGAATATTTTTTTATGCAAAAATAAAATAAAAATAAAATCACCCGCGTTGGGTTCGAACCCATGCTGTTCTTAAAGCTTGAGCACGATGAAATTAGTGTACGAATTAACTCAAATAACTTTTAAACTAGTTGGCATTAAAACAAGACATATATGTACGTTCTTCTTAACAAAAATCTTAATCATGTTAACTTTTATTACAAAATATATTGGGTGCTATTATTGATTCCGTCGGGAAGCATTTTCCGCGCGGAAACAAATTTTGCTATTCTTGATTCCGAAAAGTAGATACATCTGTCATCACTGTTCCGCAAAACAGATAAATTTGGCATTCTTGTTTCCGCAAATAATTTGACAAATTTAACAACCCTGACATCGAAGTGACGTTCATTTTTGTGTATTCTTGATTCCGACGGAAAGATATATTTCAGTATTTTCCTTCCGCGAAATTTTTATGTCGGAAAGACTATAAAAAGTTAAAAATGTATGCTTTTTTGATAATTTTGCTCTTTTTATTGATAAGGAAATTAAGCTAAATATTAAATATCAATTTTAAACACTACTACTACACAATAGTCGGTTTAATTAAAAATTACAAAATTTATTTTTAAAATAAAACTCAAAATTCATAAAACACATTTAATTTTATTTTATTATAAAAAGAAAACAATCCATCTTTATTTTGATTAAATATAAAACTCATATAGAAGAAGTCACTTTCACATCCAACCCTCGCTGCGGTGATCAAACGATGCAATGTAATCAATGGAAAAAAAAAAAATTTCACAAACACTTTTTTACAAAAAACAACTTTATAGAAACACGCGACTTCACCGAACTCTAAAATGTATAGAGAATTAATCCTTAAATCGCACTGTAAAAGCTATTTTTTCCACATGAAATTTACAAAAAATTATCTTCTTCTTCTTCTTATTATATGCTGAACATTACGAACAGCATAGGTATCAATAAAGGACTATCACAGACTCTAGGTCCTTTTTATAGTCCTTCGCGTGTACCACCAGTACGTATCCGAAAGGCCGATACCAAATCCTGAACGGAAGACTGATGTTTTCCTTTTTTCCCGCGTGATTTTTAATTGGAAAAGTTTATTTCTTTTAAAATTACCCACGAACGGTAAAATTGACCATTTTCTTTTAATGCAAAAAAAAATTTAACTGAAATTTTGCGTAAAATATAATCGACCGATATAACTGTTCATTTACTAAAACATATATATGTATTAAACAAAATGACGACGTTTATAAGGTTAGAAACCGAAAAACGCGTGGCGTTTCGAAGTATAACGCTCAAGGACACATAACAGAATGTTCTTTTATCATGTTTGCAAATTTGCAAAACAATTAATCACGTCCTTAAAGTCTTTTTTATCTCATTCGGTATTACTCGCGCCAATAAAAGGTCTTTTCCATCTTAAACGCTTCACAGAATCACTACCAACTCAATTGGTATCACACTAAATTTTTTAACATATAAAAACGCGTCAATTAAAACTAGAACTAAACTAAAAGACTGATAATATTAATCCACATAACATTAAAAATTTCCTAAACAAAATAACATAGTTCTTCTTTTTATATAATTTGAAAGTCTGTTTTAATTTTCCCTAATACTATTTTACGATAACTTATTAAAAACCCGTGCTTCGGCTTACGCGGTCAGCCGAAGAATCTTCCTACAAAAAATTATCAAAGATTCATAACTTTTCTTTGTTGACATTTTTATTTATTTTTTATCCTTTGTCATCTGTCAAAATGTTTGAGATGTTCTTATTTCAGGGTTCCCATTATTCTCGTTCGATATTCCTTTACCGTCGGAATCAAGAATAGTAATTCTCATATGGAACGATATTTCTTTCCGCGAAAATTTCCTTATCGAACGGAATCAATAATAGCACCCATTATATATTATTGGTTTTTTATGAATAAATTGATTTTTTCTGAAACACCTCCCATTAAACTTTTAATCGTATCTTCAGAGATTTGTTTACTTGACACTAACCATTTTCTTGAAAGCAACCTGTTTTGTGTTCTTCATAATCCTTTTTACCAGAGCCCAATATCTTTCGATGGGTCTGAGCTCCGGGCAGTTAGGAGGATTTGCATAGCTAGGTACAAATTCTACATTGTTCTTTTCATACCATTCAACTGCAGATTTGCTGTAATGGCATGAAACCAAATCTGGCCAAAAAAATATTAAGACCTCATGCTGTCTAATAAATGGTAAAAAACGTTTTTGCAAGCACTCCTGGATGTATATTTTGGTGTTAACCGTCCCAGTTGAAACAAATGAACTGCTTCGCCTACCGCAGCTGCAGATTGCCTGCCATATCAAAAACTTCTTTGGAAACTTCGACTTTTTTTGCGTCTTAAACTCTTCTTGAACATTTCCTCTATGATCTGTAACATAAAAATCGTATTTTGGCTCGTTTTTTTGCTTCAACGTTCATTTTGGAATTTCTGTCCGGAACTTTCTAGACTTCCAATGACTTAAGCTTCCTCCTTTTTAACTTTTCTGACAAAGGCCTCAGATCTTGAACTTTCTCTGCTACTTTTCTTGCCGATGAATTGGGATGTTTCTTAAGAAGAGTTATCATCTTCTTGGCAGCATTAGGATTATCAAAACCTTTCTTTTTTCCACTTCGTTGCTTTTTACTAACGTTCTGACGTTCCTAAAAGGTTTAAATGACACGCGAAACGGTACTCCGCGAAATCTTAGCTTTTCAAGCAATTGCTTTGCAGGTCCAATTTGGATTTTAGTTGGATTTAGATATTTTACAAATTTTTTCATACACTTCTATTTCGCAGCTCATGGTGAAGATTTGTTCATATTTATCAAAGACAATTTGATTAGAATTTTTTTGAATTTGAACCCCGTAAAATCTTCGTTTACATGTAATAGGTCGAGTAATCTAAAAAATGGTTTGCATCGATTACTTTCTGGGTAACATAAGGCATTATTTTAACACATGCATGTCATTGGGCGTAATCGATTACCCTAATAAAACACTCACTTACATGTAATCGATCAAGTAATCGAAAAAATTATTTGTATCGATTACTTTTTGAGTTACAAAGGCATTATTTTAGCATACGAATTTCATTGGGCAGAATCGATTACCCCAACAAAACATTCGCTTACATGTATACGATCGAGTAATCTAAAAAATTTTTTGTATCGATTACTTTCTGGGTTACTTTTGCGTTATATGAGTACTAAATCAATGTAGTAGGACGTTATAGATATATTCTGGGTTCTGTTTTGGGCCAAAAGTTCATCATGACTGTTTAATTAGTTCAATATAAAATTATCATACTTCAATTTAGAAAAAGCGCGTTGGTACTTTCATTAGTACTATACAAGCAATAAAAAAACAGTCAATAAACTAACTTCATAATTTATCTAGGGGAACCTGCTTATCTATCATTAAAATTCTCGTAATTTCGAGAGCCTGCATTGTATGTGGAAAACAAATCCACCCTTGTAGGTTTTAATTGTAGCTAGCGTAGCATGTCTCAAAAACCAGAGTGTGTTACCAACTAACAATTTGGCAATTTTTCACAACAGACGGCGCTAGTGAGCCTTATGATTTATGCATAATGGCGATCCTGCTCAGAGAGTTTACTCGTGACCTATAGCATAATCGCTTAAGCACCGCGTTCTCTTTCATTAGAAAACCGGAGTCACGGGTTCGAGTACGGTTTCTGGCAAGATTTAACTAAAACTGATCTGATGAGGCTATATACATGTTTATATATGAAAATACATAAATATGTATGTGGAAGTAGCCGAAACATATGTAATCAATTTCCATGTTAACACTTGCTTTCGTCTGTTGTTGAAAAATTGCAAAAATGACTGTTTAATTAGTTCAATATAAAATTATCATTCATCAGAGGAAACATTATCGGAAAAATTATCTTTTTACTATTTATTTCTTTCGAAATATTAACAAATGCCAACTTCAAAATGACTTAAAAATCAAAAAATCTTAAGTAAAAAACTTTCGAAATTTATGTTCTCACATTACCCATTGCATTACAGGTAATTGAAAAAGTATTTCACTATTTATTGCATTACATGTAATATTTAAAATGTTCTAACATTCAAGTAATGCGTTAGGTAATCAATTATCGTATAAGGGGCTACAAATTTATTGAAAAGTTTTATTGGGAACAATTAAAAAGTAATAATGTGTGCACTAGTTTCATCGTGCGCAAGCCTCACCAAAAATCCTAAGTTAGTGCTTCTAAATTACTATGGGGAACTTTCAAAGTGTTTGGTTCAGAAGCGCTTGAAATTTTCCCTCTTGAGTTCAATATAGACTTTATGTACAGCCTAAAAGTATGCACAAATATTTTTTCCAGTTGTTTAATTTATTTTGAATATCTTTTTCATGTTGCATTTAAAAAAATCATTTTTGAAAACAACATGACAAAATGGCAGTTTTTTTTTAATATGGTTATTTCATTCTAAATTTTAATTTGGGGTTTCTCGAAAATGGTTTTCTGTTAAATGAATAATGATTACTGAAAACTTCCAGACTGCTTTTTGGTTTTACTATTCAAAAATGGCGCGAAATTCTAAGTAAAATCACTTGTTGAAAGATCGTTTCTGTTTAAAATATTTAGCCATATCTTGAAGTAATGTGTATGTAAAAGATTTACTATATAAACTGCGTGAAAGATACTAACTATTGTAATAGTTTCGAAGAACGAGTGGCTCGAACTCGAAAACAACAATAAGCAACAACTTGTATATTATGCGCTCTCAGTTTAAATTCAAACGTTGCGAGCGATACAACTGAAAGCAAGGTTACTTATACCTAGTTGTACATAGTGGAATATTGATATCTCATAAAGAATTTTTTTTTTTTTTTTTTTTTGTGATTTTTAAGTGAGTGCAGCGCAACTAAAATTAAGATAAATTTAGATAGAAGTGAAACAGAATAACAAAACCACTACGCATTTGCGAGCACATATCAAACAACATTGTCGTATGCGTTCATTGCCTTAAAAACGGTCCATCGACGACGGATGGGACAAACAGACTTAACAGGCCGACCGACCAACCGACGGATAGATATAATAAACAAGAAATTGAACTTGGCGCGCAAGCGCACTACACTTTCGTATTCGTACAAACAGACAACTGACTGTGTGCCTTGGTGCTACTGCAACGCTAAAAAGTTGTTCTCGACGACGACGAGTATCTTGTATCTCTCAAGCAATTGTTACTATCGGACGGTCTGACTGGGTGTCGTCCGTCGTCTGTTGTGCATGTGGCAAACTCTTTTCTTTCTGTATCGTACGTGGGTACAACAAAAATGAAAAATGAAAATTTTGTGTTCTGTGTGTAACCGTCGTTCTGTGTGCTCTGTTTTAAATAAAGTAAATACAAAAAAATAAAGGCAAAAACAAAAACAAAAATATGTAAAATGAAAAAACAAGAATAATAAAACAAAAAACAAAAACAAATTGGAAAAAAGAAAAAGTTTCACAATTAAAATGCATAGCATATGAAATTAGTTCAACACAAAAGTTGCCTCATGAGAGAGAGATACGAGTAAAGCCAGAACAAACACAAAATACTTGATTTTCCATAGAAAATGTGGAGCATTTCAGATATTTCGCAATTATTTCCAAATGTATTTTAATTTATGATTTAAATGAAAAATATCTTGCAGATGATCAACAAAATATAAATTGTATATAAATCGATTCTAAACGGAAAAATAATAAAAAACAAAACGAAAATAATAAAATAAAAGTGAAATCCATAGTGAATGCTAACTCATGGTTTCGAACCACAACTAAATCTATCGCTATAACAACCAGATTGTCTAACACTCAAAGGTTCAGGTACCTAAGAGAATATACATCATACTACATATATATCTGCCCACATACACACACTTATATTTACTTATGGTGTATTTGGATATAAACGAGTATCTTAAGTATATATGTACATAAAAAACGACCCGACCTAGCCAAATAAATCGTAGACCTCATTTAATGCTGGTTTATTTTCATTTTTGGTTTTTTTTTATCGAATTTCGGTTTTGTTGATTCAATTAATGGTGGCAAGTAGCGGATACCAGCAGAACGAGAATATTTTGTAGTTTTTGCATATGAGGTAAGTTTCAAGCACATATGTACATAGTTATTTATACATATAAAAAATCATATGTTCGATATTAACACATTAAATCCAAAAAGTTTTTCAAACAAAGCAGTAGTTCTATGGACTGTTTTTGTTAAGTATCCTAAAACATAAATGAATCAATGTTTACATTACATTTATATGAAACATGTGTAGTTTTGACATATAAACAAGCGCTGTTTTGACAATCATCGATTCAAATATACATTAGAGCGCCCATATGTGCAAAATTCTGATTTCCGTCCATTTCCTGAAATAAGAGATCAAAAGAATAAGATCCCAAAAAAAAATTTGGAATCGGTAGTGGAAAAAACACAGCCGGTTTTCGATCAAAGGTCGAAAAATTGACTAAAAAAAGGCAAGACACTTTGACTGCCCGTTTCTTCAAAACTATTAATTTTTTCGTAATGTTTCTAAGACAATTTTTGTAGAGCATGACTAGGTCAACATTATCTTGTTAAAAAGTTTTGGTCCAAAAAATAAATTTGTTGCTGTTTCGGTACAAAAGTTTCAATTTTTTTAAAAAATGTTCGTGAATTTTTTTCTATGGAATTCTTATATTGTAGGGAATAAAATGTTGATTAATTTAAAAGAAAAATTATTAAAAAATATTGGTTTTTAAGAAATGGAGCCCGTTTTAAAGTTAAGAAAAAAGGTTTATTTTTCATTTTTTCTTCTTAATTTTTAATTTGGTAAGAAACCATTTTGGTAGTCATATTTTCTAAACTTATTTGGGATCGCTGAATACGAAAGTAGCATTTGTTTTCGTTATAGTGCGTTTTTGGGCTGTTCCAGCAGAGATAATCGAAAGTTTCAAATTTCGTGCACGCAGCCCAGGAAAGAATTTTTAATCAAGTTGTCGTGAACTGCACAAAGGTGTGAAATTGCACGTGAGCATTGCCTTTTTTTAGTCAATTTTTCGGCCTTTGATCGAAAACCTGCTGGGTTTTTTCCACTACCGATTCCAAATTTTTTTTTTTTGAGATCTTATTTTTTTGACCTCTAATTTCAGGAAATGGACGGGGAGCAAACAAATTCAAAACTTTGCACATTTCATATATCTTGTGGGCGCTCTAATTTACATATACATTAAGATATATTTATGAAATGTGAAAAATAGTGATTTTTGTGCTCCACGTCCATTATCGTAGGATTTCAAAAAAAAGTTACGAATCGAAAGTGGAAAAAACACAGCCAGAGCTTGAAAAATTCACAAAAAAAAGGCAAATCGCTTTAACTACTCGTAACTTCGAAAACACTGATTTTTTCAAAGTTTTGGTCCAAAAAAGAAATTTGTCGCTGTTTTGGTACAAAAATAGCAATTTTCAAAGAAAATTTCCATCACTTTTTTTCTGGAAATTGTTTCTTTTTTTTAGCTGAAATATTTGTCCTGGGAATCCTATAATGTACGGAATTAAATGTAAATTAATTTAGGAGAAAAAACTATTTAAAAATTTTAAGTTTTAAGTAATGGAGCCGGTATCAAAACAGAAAAAAAATTCAAAAACATTTGTTAATTATTACCAAAATTTGGTCATAATTAACAAATGATTTATTTGATTTAGGCGAATCGAATATTTGATAACGTATTATTTGATCAACGGCATATTTGAGTAATATTATTAACTCAACCGTATCTTTGTTAATAATTACCTAATATACGTTTGAATTCAACGACCGTTTATTGTTATTAATTTTTTTTAATGAAATGGGAACTGTAATGGCAAGATTTGCCAGGATCACGTCGATATAATTAAAATAAAATAGGGGAAAGTGGGGAGTTTTGAAGCAAGCTTTGTTTGGGCGCCAAAACTACCACTAAAATAATTTTTTTTTTCACATTTTCTCGAATCGAATCTCTAGAGCATCTTAAAATCACGCAAAATTTAATTTTTTGGTGAAAATCCTTTATTGCGATCAGGAAAAATGACAAATAATTACGTCTACTTATTATGTATTAGAATTGAGAAAAATTAAAATGATCTTAAAAAAATGTGAAAAATGGCAAGTTGCTCAATTATTCCGATTCGCAATGAACGCAAGTATAACCGTCAGCCAATACGAGAGCACACTTCAAATGGACTGCCTGGACGCATCCATTTCAATGAGTTGCGTTGTTTTTGATCAATAATTTCGGCATGGGACCTTTACAGATGGTGCGAAAGTCTTCTTCTTCAGAGTCAGATTCCATTTGCGGTGGTGCCGAAAATTTGCGACGAATACGCTTTGCTGCCGGTGGTTTGACTGTTTTCTCCATCTTCTTTTGATCCTTCTTTGCCTCTTTGGCTTGCTTCTCTTCAGCTTTCTGGCGTAACTTGGCCGCATTTTCTGGCGAAGTGAATATGGTGGTTTTTATTGGCTTGCGACCTCGATTGGATTCTTTGGCCGGAGTGACTCGCTTGATGGGTAATACGCATGTAAAATACGATTTCAGGTTGACATCTGTCATAATTGTCGTGCTTTACATCTCCTCACTTGATGTACTTCATTTCTCCCCATTCGCTACTATTTTGAAATTGCCACGGTGTCAGTAGCATAATTGTTTTTGCATAAATCTTTTTGAACGTTGAAAGCCTAATCCTTGCTGATTATTTTGTATATACTCACTTTTTCGATTCGCTTGAAATTTTTTATGAAAACGACACAAACACGAATGCTAAAAAAACTTTTCGAGGAAAATGTTGAAAACGCTGTCTGGAGAGATACGAAAAAAGTGTGCTATCGGGACGAGTGCTCTAACAAAACTGACATATAAGGTGAAAAAATTTTGACAGTAGGTCAGATCTACCAAAACCACTACAAAGCGACATATATGGCCGTACTTCACAAATCCCCTTCGAAACTCCCCACTTTCCCCTACTTAATTTAA
Source organism: Calliopum simillimum (assembly GCA_951812925.1). Taxonomy (NCBI): domain Eukaryota; kingdom Metazoa; phylum Arthropoda; class Insecta; order Diptera; family Lauxaniidae; genus Calliopum; species Calliopum simillimum. Next base: position 96,703,780 of record OX638371.1, read on the forward strand.
ATAAATAAAAAAAAAATTATTGCCTGTATGGGGATTGAACTCATTCTATCAGGGTGGCAGTCCAAAATTTGTATTTTGTTCTTAGTGACACGCTACCATATATTTACCAGCTACATTTGTAGCCTTGGTTCATTACAATCGTCAGAGGGAATCCATGTATAGCGAATTGAAACCATGTATTGAATTCTTTAAACCTCTGGAAGCAATGACCGAATGTAAATTACTGAATCTTACAGCTTAACAATCAGAACGATATCTTATGAAAAGATATTTTATACATGGGGCGATTCACGTTAACCGGCCCACCTCCGTCGTCAGAATTTGTGCGGATGGAAAATAAAGTTTTGGATACCAAAATTTTCGTTTTTTTAAAAGCTTTTGAAAGCCGAGTGGCGTTTTTAAAAATTTTAATATGGCGACGTTCTAGCAAGCCCCAAAATGAGGCGTAAAATAATTTTTTTCAATATTTTGGCGTAAATTTCATCACTCGGGGGTTTTAGGGGTCGCTGATCACGAATCTGAAGTCAGAATTTGGGACTTTTTAAATTCAGATGGCAAATGCAATATGGCGTCTCAGATCATAACTTTGCCCAAATCGAAAAAATAACGCTAGAGTTCTCAAACTCGGCAGGGATGATTCTTAAATAATTCTAAGCATATGTGTAAGTTTGGACGAATTTGAACAACTCTAGCTTTATTTTTTCGACTTGTGCAAAATTATGATGTGAGGCGCCATATTGCATTCGCCAAAACATTGAACCATTTAAATTTTTACGGAAACAATTTTTTCTATTTTTTTGAGCATTTTTTAAGTTTGGGGTCCATCAAATCGTCAAATGATGTCTGAAATGGACCAAAGTTGGCACTGTGCATACTTACCCCATAACGAAACTTGAACTTTTGAAAAAAAAAAGTTTCGAAAAATACAAAAATGTATGTTCGTCAAAACAAAAGTCTATAACTATACCAAATGCTGAAAAAGTGCAGAATTCATGAAATTAATCGAAATTATTTCAATTTTGTTACCCTATACGACGTTACCCCATGTTTTGTTTTGTCTTGTACGACGACGACGAGTATGGCAAATTAATGCTATAAATAGTAACCATAATGAACACACAAAGTGCAAATACGAAAAAAGTTGGTCATCCATGGCAGAGGCAACATTTGAAGCCACCACAGCCGCAATAGTGAAAACTTAAAAATGTAAAACACAAAAAAAAAACTAAAAACCTCATAGATACCATTTACAAGTTATTGTTATGCCTAGTGATGGGGTTCATTCACATTGTTAATGCGGGTTTCGAAGTTGATTTTTATAATTTGTGTATTTGTTTTCTTCCTTTCAACACTTGAGCAGATGGAAAAAAAAAAAAATTTTTTGTTTATTAATAAATTTTGTTCATAACGCGATTGTTTTAAATCAACGGTCAGATAATTTACTATAAATGCATTATGGTACTACCAGCGATTATACATATGTATCCGTATGTTTATCTCCTTATCTACATCTAGTCACTACAACAGTCACTTTATATACCAGCTCGTACCATTAACTGCAATGTATCGTATAGGGAAAATCATGTTATTTTTAAAGTCAATGTTGTCAAGACTGGTTTTATCCGACAGTTATTAACCATATAAGTATGTATATATCCATGTACATATGACATACTTATATATCTAGATTTTGTACGTTACTATTAGCGATACATCTCTCTATAAACAGCTAACAATACAAGGCGGGAATGTAAGGTACTCGTACATTATACATATGTAGGTACTTAAGTATTTATTGTGCGAATAAGTTATTAACAAAAAGAGCATCGTAAAACAGTTGTTAATGATTGTTTTTATTTATTTATTTTTCTTAATTTTGCTTAATTATTCATATACATCATGTGGTAAATACTTAATATGTACGTTTGTCAAAATTTTTTGCAATTCAAGGGAAATTTCTTTTACAAAACAATTCGCTATATAACTGATGATACTTTCGAATTTTTTTTTTGTTATCAAGTTGCATTTTAAAATTCGAAAAGAGTTTTTATCCGTTTCATTATTTAAATTTTCTTCATTTGCTTAAACCCATTCAAGTGTTAATGATCCTATTGTAATACGGTTTTGTTATATGATTAAGCGATTGCAAGTGCTACCGATATGGTAAACGATTGTTATGAATTTTGCTTATAAGTTGATGCTATGCAAATGAATAAAAATCGTGTTATCACTCGACTTTTTAGATTTTTTTTTTTAAATTTGTTATGTATGGAAATGAGCATTTTTGACCTAGCTTCATACCCACGAAACGAAACTAAAGCCATAAAACGTTTTTAAAACAAAAAGATAGTATGGGTGTTACATTCGGCTTAGCCAAAAAAGTCAAATACCCTATACTACAGCATTTTGAAAATTTTGCTATTATATGTAGTATGTGCGATGCCTTCTTATCCGAATTCACTTAGTTTTTGGTCAGAGCTTGCGCTAACTATGCCAAGAATCTGTGCAAAATTTGGTTGCATACTAGATAGTATCCACCCACATACAAAAAAAAAGTTCGAATGACCGCCCCCAGTTTGAAAGCTAATATTGAAAGAATTTTAAGGAAAAAAACATGCAGTTTTGGTTTTATATATATATCTCCGCCATTTGACGTCCGATCAACAAGTAAGGGGTATAGAAGCAAAAGCGACAATCTCCACTTTTTTCAATTTTGTGAAAACTAACAGAAACGTGTATCTCTGAAGATACACGAATTTAGTATACTGTATGTCTTGCAATTCTATAGAATAGAGTTAGATGAGGATGTAAACCAAGTTTGAACCAAATCCTCAAAGAGGTTTATGGAAAAATTAGATAAGAAATTTGGAGATTGTCGTGTTTGTTTCAATCAAGTGGACATTGCTGGGTTTGTAATAATCAAACTGCCACACCCCTTTCGATTTCGCTGAAATTAGGTACATGACTTCATTAGTTGCTAAAACCAATAAAAATGTTGAAAAAAATAATATTATTTTTTGGCGGAGCTCTAAGAAGTTTTGCTTCAGAAGTTTAGTAATCAAAACAAAAGCTACAATCTCCAATGGAGATTGCTGCCTTTGTTTTGATTGACAGATGTCAACCTTAGATATATATTGGATAGAGACGTATTTGGTATTGCAAATTCACTGATCACAAGCTTACATCAAATGCAACTACATAGATGGCATTCTCAGATGCATTCACGAAAAAAAATGGAGATTGTCGCCTTTGCTTCTATACCCCTCAAGTATAGTATATCGTTGTAAATGTCTCAACACGGGCTACATTTCATTCATAGAAGTCATTTATCTCAAATGTTTTTTTCGACTAGTTGTACTCATTATCTCAGTTTCTACCACCCTAAGGTGCCAAGGGCACATCATAAAATCAAATTCCGTACAGAATGATAATATTCTTCTCTACAAAGTTTCCTCAAACTGTTGAAATTGAAGAAGTTATAGCACATAGTGCAAAATATGAAAAACGGGGTGTTTCAAGAACAAAAATCGCCCCCTAAAACTATGCACGATTCTTTTTTTATTTATTTACATGCTGTTTGAAATTTCAAATGTAAAATATTGCATAGTCTTAGGGAGCGATTGTCGTTTTTGAAACATCCTGTTTTTCATATTTTGTACTGAGGTTTCAGATTCGCTATAACCCAGTAGAAGAAAGAGTAGTCGAATATTCATTGTATTAGGCCTTCTTCGAAAGCCAGTAGGCCTGCAGCCTTCCTTTCTTTCTACACATGTTGTCATTGGGCACCAAGGCCTGGCACTCTTGATTCTAAAAGAAGGCAGCAAAGCAGGCCTTCTACAATCGCTTCTAATATAAAAGGACGGAAACAGGCATGCTGACTTCCCTTCTTTCTTTTTTACACATGACACGCTTGCCGCAACGCAGGCATATTTCGATATTTGTTAAAATCGATATGTCCTATATTGGATGTCATTGATAGCTACTCTATCATAGAAATCCAAAATTATGTACCAAGCAAGATATACTTAAATAGTACTTTTATTAAATATATTGAGTGTTATAATATCTGAAAAAAATCTACAAAAAAATAAAGCAATGTAGCCTTCTATCATAGCTTATAATATGAAAGGACAGAAGCAGGCATGCTGTCTTCCCTTCTTTCTTTATTTTTTTTTTACTAAAAATGTATTTGGGCAGCAAGACATGACAAGCTTACTTCCACAAAGATGGGAGCAATGAAGGCCTTCTATGATCGCTTCCAATATGAAAGGACAATAGTATGTTTAGAAAATCTATAGTAAAGAAAGAGTCAGGCGTTCTACTAGACCTGTCCTTAGAAGGCATCCGAGAATGTTTAAAAGATCTTAAAAAAGGCAAGAAAGAAGGCATGATTATAAGCAGGCATTAAACATTCTCCGACTGGGAACTTCTTTAATTTCAACAATTTGAGTAAACTTTGTGTAAATAAATTTAATGATATTTTATGGACTTTAATTCTATGCAGTGTCCTTGGCACCTTAGGGTGGTAGAAACTGAGATATAAAGCTGTATGCATTAAATTTGGCACAAATTATAGTTATGGCTATAGTCTGATTAGGACTAAAAATGGGCGTGATCTGTTAAAGTTAAAAAATTACCCCCATACATTCTGGGCACACAGTGTTCATAACACGAAAATGAGGTTTCCCGCCTTTTATTTATTTTTATTTACCTATACCTAAATCTTATCCACACTAAGTTTTTTTAAGTAGTAAAAAGTTTAAACTATTGAAAAAAGAAATACTTATTGGCATAATAATTTTTTCAATCCCATCTAAAGTGCTAATTCTGAGCTTACATGAGGAAATTTTTCAAACAAATTCTTTGAGTTTTAAAGCCAAAATAGGGAAAAGAAAAGAAACTTTGTTGTTGTTTCTCATACAAAATCAAAAAATTTCTTTCAAAAATTTCCTCGTGTAAACTAGGAACAATAAATTTTCTCTACGGTATTCGGGTAATGTGGGATATACCACATCAGAAAGACAAAAGTTACTTTTTCTGTAATGGTTCGAAGACTATTCCATAAAAATGAACGATCAAAAATAAATTATCGAATAACTGCATGGACCACTTTCAGCGAACTTCCAGGAATGGCACAAGTCACCCTCAATGAAGACAATATCAAGTTTTATTAATAAAGTATAGATGAACCAACACCTTAAAATAAATCTAATTTTGAGTTAGTAGGGACTATCTAATTTATAAAATAGGTGTTTCCAACATTGAAATCATAACATTGTCAACGCGATGTTTCGCAATAAATTTGAACAAATTGATTTAACGAAAATATGAATTTTTTTGTTTAAATCTTTTTTTAATGGAAAAGAATATCTACAATATGAAACTAAAGACTGTCTTAAAGTCTGTCTAATGGTTAAACCCGTCTGAATCCGAACAAAATTTTTTCAGAATTCGAGTGTAAACATCGTCACTTCTTAAATAACTTAAATGTATATAAGTATAGTCAATTTAAGTCAAACATAAATAATATATAATTAAATAATGTAATCATATATCATCATACTTATACTTTGTTTATAGTAAACAAAAATAAATAAAAAAAATAAATTATGGTAACTGGAACAGTTATGTCTTTAATTAGTGCATTAAATTTTGTTCATTTCTTGCAACAATTTTTTCGCATTGAATTTTTTATGTTTTTTATTTGAAGGTCGTATTCTATAATGCTTACCTAGCGCATTAACTTTTTAAGAATTCTAAAGTTTTCAGTGCGTGTACAAATTGTATAAAATATATATTTCTTACGATTATTAAGGTGTTTCAATTTAAGTTTTGGTTTTAGTTTTTTTTTTAATAAACATCACAAAATTTATCGAATTTACTTTTTTCAATTTTGCAGATGTATTTGGTAGTGCTGTATCCGAGTCCATTCTCACAATTGCTCTATCACGTATGGTTTTTCAGATATTCTAACCAAAAAGTTCAAAAATACGATTTTTGAGGTTATAAAGAGGGCGAATGAAATTGTTTTGCTCTTTTCTACTAAATATATCGCTTAGTACTAATCTTGCTCTTCAAAATAAGCTATGATTTTTTCTTCAAAAGTTATGATCATTTGAAAATGGCGCCATTGAATAAAGAATCCACACACGATTCATATATCATTTCAAAATGGTGTTCATGGACCGCATTATTGCACTTTTAGGTTAAGATATCTCAAAAATCATACGTAATAGTGCAAATGTGAGATCGGATTCGGATTCAGTATTGCGAAAAACACTGAAAATTACTACTTTTATTTAAGGTTTTTGTGTTTTTTTATTAAATTTCGTTTTATGACTTTTTTAGGTCGATTTTAAAAATTATTTGATTTTGCTGATAACACCATAATGTATTGCATAAAAAAAGAAAATCTGGGGTTTAACAAATTATCAATTATTCCCCGTTCCGGAGAACCGTGCTCGGGCCGAGCTGAATTATTTATGCCATGATATGCACATATTTGACCAAAAGTACTTAATTGGAAAGTTCCTGTTTCTCGATTGTAAGATTGTGGATACTTGGGAGCTTACCAGCCCAATTCTGAATAGAAAATCCACGAGAACTTTCCCACTTTTCCCATTCCTCCTATTCCAAATAAACTTCGAAAGAGAGAAAAAACTCCCGGTGGAAAAAGTAGGCATCAAATAACGTTAAACAGGGCTTGTTTAGCCTGTAATATTTTACAAATCTATGGAAATAAGGGCCAAATTAATACATAAAAGCAGTTGGAAAATTCTGTTTTCTACTTATAAAGATTTCATTTTCCCAGTGCGTTTAGACTAGGAGGATCTTTTTTCTCGAGAAAAAATCCACAGGGAAAAAAATCCAAGTGAATATTTAGAATTGGGCTGCACACCTTTTGCTGCGGCATTCAAAACCTTTTTTGTGCACTTAATCAGAAGTAGGATCCGTGGAAAATATAGCATTAAAGCTGTCCAGCCTTACAATGGCAATACAATTCGAAAGCATGAAAGAATCATGGATATTATAAAACAGAAAACATGATACATTTGTTCTAGAGCATAAGCAACTAACGACTAGAAGGCATGATTGTAGCATTCAAAATCATTTCCTGAGCATGCATTCTTCCCTATGACATGTCTGTACAAAAAAGAAACGAACGACCAAGAACCCCAAAGAGGCATGATTCATTATTCTACCATGTTTATTTTTGCAACTGGGTAATTAACATGTTATATGAAAGGTGTGGCAGTTTTCATAAAGAACTCTCCATATATAAGCGGCTATATTTAGACGAATCCACAACTTTATAATTTTATTAATTGATCTGTTTAAATCAAAGCTTTAAAAGTTTAAAACCGTTTACATTTTTAAAACACCCTAAAAATAAATGAATTCCAAAAGTAAATATTTTGAACAGTATAATTCCAATTATAATTAAATTTACGCCTCAGTGTGAGTGAAAAAGAATTTTTTATTTAAACACATGTCGTGTTGGGTGCAGTTGATGGCTGGGTAATGACTTATCAGTTATCATTCACATAAAAAAAAAAAAGTAATTTGTATACACAAATTTTTACATGATTTTATTGAAATTTAATGCCAACTTGTGTAAAATTTTAGTATTTACTTAGTACACTCAAAGCTGAGACTATTACCGTTGTATCCCTGAATCTAAGGATCAATGAACTAAGAAGATCGGATTAAAAAGCTATAGAATTCTATAGCATAATAAACAAGGTGCCAAAAGAAAATTATTTTTTTAATTTATATATGGACAAAGATTTCTCAAGTAAGCACCCTATGAATTTAAACGTGCAAAAAGGCTCTCAAAAAAATAAAATTTTTTGTAGCAACCAGTTCGATTTTAGGAAAAAAAATTTTCTGAAATACTTAGATATACTTGAGGAGTTATTTTTCAAAAGGGCGTAAAACTATGTTAAACAAATTTTCAGTAATGAGAAAAAACTTTTATGGGCGGTTTACAATAACTTATTTTTTTTTTTAATGTCTCCAGTATTATAGTGAGTTGACCAAAGATTCTGATCCCCTTAACATTTTTGTTGTAACATATTTGTAGTAATTGCAAAAAGTAAAAAACATTTGGAAATAAGCCCTTTGTTCTGAAACGTTTGGAAATAAGCCCTTTTGTTTCAAAATCACTCTTTTTTCACCATTTTGAAGTTTATTCTGATGTCTATAGGTATGGTATGTAAGCACCTATATAGTCTGGGGCATATAAAAAATATTATAAGTTTTTTGGCCACTTTTCAAAACACGTCTTTTTGCATCAAACTCTAAAAATTTCTATGAAATTATATGGAAATAAGCCCTTTTGATCTGAAATGCGACATTTGATCACGATTTTATCTTAGAAAAATGCATTTTTTGTGATGAATTTTGAACTAGAGGATGCATTTTAGCATGGTAATGGCGATGGCATCCTTAGGTTTGTTCGAGGTTGGAGTGGTTTTACGCCCTTTTGAAAAATCACTCCTCACTTATTACCAAGAAATAAATTGTTTTTTTTTTTTTTTTTGACCAAAACTTTTATTTATTATTTATTATTATTGAAATCCAAACAATTCCTCAGCCTCTGAGAAAATTATAAAAAATATGTGGGCACTCTCTATATGTCTAAACACTATATCCCAGATAAAAATATGGGGTAATTGATACTGGTTCAAAAGTTATTAACAATATAGTGATGCGTGAGTTTTTTCAGATCTTTTGGATTTTTTTTTTTATTTTAAAATAAGATTTAACAAATTGAGTTTTCACGTCTGTCATCAAAATGCTAGGTGTACTTAAAACCAAGGCATCTACGAAAAAATCTCATATAACGTAAAATGCTTAGAATCTTTCAAAGAATTTGTGTGAATTTTTTCAGAATTTTTGTTATTTTTTTTTTGACCAAGTTTTGAAAAAATATAAAATAGCTCAAAAAATTCTGAAAAAATTCACATATATTTTTTGGACAATTCCAAGCATTTTTTGCCTAATACACTTTTTTCGTAAGTTTCCTTGCTTTTGAGTAAAAAATCATTTTTTCGACCACGTTATTGAAAAAAAAATAGATTTTTGGAACCGAATATGATTTATACCCTTTTTATTTTTTTACAAATATTTTTATTTAAAATTAAATTTCATCATAATTATTTTAATTTACAATTTTTAAGTTATGAGGTTTCGCAGAATATTTTTGTTCAACATTTTAACGCATTATAAAGAAGTTTTTTGGAAAAAGTGGTGAAAAATACCCTTAAAAACCGAATATAATGGGTTAAGGTGTGCTTGGAAATGGTTCCTTGCTTGATTTCACGTTAATTTAGACAAACATCTTAGCCCATTATATCGCGTTTTATGGGTTTTTTGACCCCTTTTTCCAAAAAATTTGTTATAAGTAATGGGTTCAAATATTCTAAATACAAAAATATTTAAAGAAAAATTTCACTAGGGGCCACCGAAAAAAAAAATAACGCCAGGACGGTGGCAACCCTATATGTTAGCGCACGTGTGCCAACGACTCATGATAAACACAACATTAAACAACTTCAAAACCTCATAACTTAAAAACTGTAAAAGATACCACTATTTTGAGGGTCGCAAAATAATTATAATAAAATTTAATTTAAAATAAAAATATTTAAAAAAAATAAAAAGGGTGCTCCGAGCCCCAAATTGGATTTAAAAAAGAAAAAAAGCTTTTTTCTACCTAAAAAATTTTTTTTTAGTGAAATTCTATTTCAAAAGCTCATGCTGTTTTTCACTAACCCTGAAAATTTCATCAAAATCAGATAAAAAGCGGAAGAACTATAAATTTTCAAATATATGAGTATTCAAAAGTAGCAACGGACTTCCATGGCCGCCATCTTGGACATTTTCGAAATTTCGGAAAATCATTTTACCACAGTTGCATGTAAGTCAAATACCAACTTTTCACCAATTTTCATAATAATCAGAGATGTCAACTCAAATCTTGATCAATTACGCAAAGATGGACCCTACTAGTTGCTACAAAAAATCATTTTTGTAAAGCCTTTCTCACGTTTAAAATCACAGCTGTCTCAGTTGAGACATTTTTAATCATATGCCTTCTAACAAAAGATAAAATTCAAGTAACCCTGATCTAGAAAATTACCATGACATGTTTCTTAGTAAATATTATTAGCTTTTAAAACTGTTGAGAATTTTGAGCTAGCGGAAAGCTTCTTGGAGCAATAATCGCTTAACTGAAGTAGTCTAAGGTGTAAAAGCTTCACACACTAATTTTACGCCAGTGACGTCGATTCTTTTGAGAAATTCAAGTGAAAAACGAGTTTTAAAGTTAATCCTATTTTTGACTGGGCTGAAAAAAATTATTTTAACAAATAACGATAGCGATTTGCTAAATGTAGGTAAACACGTAATACGTCTATTTGCATTTACGAGTTTTAAATTGGAAAAGTCAATTTAAAGGCATTTGCTAAACATTCAACCTTACGATAGATAAAAAAAAGAAGAAATATTGCACATCAAACTCAGCCAATTCACGTCAGCAGCAAATTATTTATAAACCTTAGGTTTTTATTGCTTCCGCACTAAAATTACTATCATAAGATACATTTGCAAAATACAAGAAGTGCTAAAAACTCAGGGACTCTCTACGCAGCAGCAGCTGTTCTCAATCACAGCTTTGGCAAACAACAACAAAAAATATGCTAATTAGTTTCAGGTGTTTAAAAATCGTTTTATTTTTAATTTTGGCCAGATAAGTTGTCAGTTTGACACATATTTACAATAGTTGTTGTTGTATCTTCTCTATTTTCACATTTTAATTACTTAAGTATATACAAAGGTTAACGAAATTAACATAAAGTTGTAAGTAGATTCACATGACGAATGAAGAGTTAGAGCAACAACAACAACAGCAACAAAAACAAAATCAAAAACAGATGATACCATCCGAAATGAGAGAATACATACGAGTACCTTCATGAAACCTGTTAATGTGTAAATTATGAACAGTTATATGTACGTTTTAAGTACCTGAATTAGTGTCTTCGCTGTTTTCAACAATTTTTATGACACCTGCTATAATTTTTGTATTTTCTTTTTTTTTTTTTTCTTACTTTTGTCATGCTGGGAGTTTCCGCAATAGGAACATATTTTCCGGGAATTCTTAAGGACGGAAATACCAAAAGAGAATATGTACTTAGTCATATTAAATAAGCTGAAGAATGAAAATACACAAAATCACACAACTAACTCTAACTACTATATTATTTAGAGCATGAAAAGTTCAATATCACGAATAATATGAACTTTAAGAAAGTTGCCTTAACCCTTATAGTCCGCTGGTACCACAGGAACGAACCAACTAAAATCCAAATTTCATTAAACAAATTTCTTTTCAACCTCCCAACTTCATTTTACAGCTATATACGTCGCGACCTTAGAACAACAGGGTTCTATCTACACTCACATCACTTTCGAGAAATCTATGTTTGAATATTTCGTGTCGTATAACTTTTATGAATTGATTTTAATCACAATGTTATTTATATTACAAGCATTTGATTGTCGCGAGGATTTCATTGATACTAAAATAATTAAAATACGTTGCCTAGTTAATAAGGAATTCAAGTTTAAAAAAATCGATAGAACTTTGTTGCTAAACGATAAGGTACTTGAAATTGAGAAACAAGGTTCTAACTGCCAGATAGAACTTTGTGTCTCTGTAAGATTTTTTTTTTATTCAGATAGAACTTTGTGTTTCTGTAAGAGAGCAGGCAAATTAGATAAAATCTTGTAATTTTGCTAAACAAGCCCCAATTTTGAGCCGATATGGCTTATTTTGTTAGTAATTGGACTTAGAAAAAACCAACACCTAAGATTTATGCAGTTTTTGAAAAATGGTCGAAAAACGGTTTTCGAAAAAATTACATACTTTCATGTATCATTTAAATCGAGAATAACTTGTTAAATAAAAATCACACGAAGCCAGTTTGTATTTCATTTTGAAGAAAAAGAATGGTACTTACTGTTTCATTCAATAGAAAAGAGAAAAACAATTTTGTGCGTCTTCTAAACAACCTCAAAAATCGTGTTTTTGATCATTTTTTTTAACATTTATGATATGATATCTCCGAAACCATATAAGATATAGCAATTCTGATGCCAGATTCAGATTCAGCGTTGGCAACTATATCGAAAATGACTATCCTTGGTTCGATTTCTTCAATTTTCCAAAACCGTTTTTCGACCTTTTCTCAAAAACTGCGTGTTGGTTTTTTCTAAGTCCAATTACTAACGAAATGAGCCATGTCGGCTCAAAATCGGGGCTTGTTTAACAAAATTACATGATTTTTTCTTATTTGCCTGCTCTCTTACAGAAACACAAAGTTCTATCTAGCAGTTAGATCTTTGTGAAATTAATTTTAATTTGAATATGTGTAGATAGAACCTTGTGCATCTCAATTTCATTAATTATCTCAGAAACCATACGAGATAGAAATATTTGAGTGGCGTTAATCGAAAGAGCGTGGTCTATTTAGTACGAGGCAATATATAACTCAATTTCACAAAAAATGTCAGTTAGAACCCTGTTGTTCTAAGGTCGCGACGTGTATTCAGTAGAGAGATCCAATCATGAGAAAAACACTTTTTTAAAATTGCGTACTTTGAAAAAAATATTTTTGTATTAAATTTGGTAATATCTTGGATGGAAAAAATATTTCCGTTACTGTTAAAGCGACTAGGAGCTATTTTGAGTTTAGAAAAAAAAATGGTTTTTACTTTAGTAGATTTTTATGAATTTATTTGGTTCTTTGCGGAACCGTCAGGCACCCGGAGTTCGAAAATTTATATTGCAAATATCACTTATACGTCACACATCCGCGCGAAAATATATGAAAAAAATGTTACCCAATAAATACCCTACACTACAGTATTTTGAAGGTCCCACGACCTCTTGTCCGTATTCACATAGGTTTTGCCCAGATCTTGCAGTTACTTTTCTCAGTGCCTGAGTGAAATATGGTTGGATTACCTCAGAAAACGTTTTCACTATAGCATTTTGAAACTTTTGCTTATATGGGAGGTGCCACGCCCACTTGCCCAATTTCGCCTAGTTTTTGCTCAGAACTTTCGCTTACCGTCCTTAGTATTATGTCGTGGAAAATACTCCTAAAGTTGTATTTTGAATATATTTTTTGTATGGGCGATAGGCATGTCCGTTGACCGATTTAATTTATTGTTTGTTGTTGTATACCCTACACCCAGAGCATATCCATTTTGCCCTTCCGTTTGTAACGCAGCATATATATTCTTGATCAGCGTCACCTCCTGAGTCGATATAGCCATAACCGTATGTCTGTCTGGCAGGCTGCCGTGGAAATATTTTTCACGGGAATACTAAGATAATTTGATGACATTCGGTACAAATGAGCGAATCAGTCAACAAAAACGCCTATCCTAAACACAATACTAAGAGCATTATTTGCATTAACGCAAGCAAAATATACATAGATAATAGGGATAATAGGTACAAGCTCTGAGCAAAAACTAGGTGCATTCAGACTAGGAGGTGTGACACCTCCCACATGAGCAAAAGTTGCAAAATGTTGTAGTGAAAGCGTCTTTTGAGATAACCCAACCAAATTTCACTCAGACGCACACTGCTTTAAAATCCTTAAAAGCTGGCCAAAAGTCAAAAAAAAAGTTTTTTTAAATTAACTTTTTATGAACCGTATTGTCTGACAGATATTCATGGACCTCAAAAAATTTGTAAGAAAGATCTAGGTATTCCTACAATGCTCTTGGGATCTCTTCAAAAGTACGTTTCTAAGACACAAAATTCTGTGAGTTAAAAGTAAAAATTAAGTGTTCACTGTAAAAATTATGTGGTTACTGTAGAACTGAACCGAATTTAATGTTTGAATATGGAATCTCTTCGTAAAAGGAAATGCTATCGAACCTTTATATTCAAAACTTGCAATAATTTATACTTTTACGGTAATTATGATTAACTTAAAATCAAATTATTTCACAAAATCAGTATGCAATGGTTATGAAAAAAGCCCAGAACTAATTTATACCACGTCATACCACCGGGTTTTTTTGGATTTAAGAAGATTAAAACCTTTTCTAACACATATAAAAAATTTGAGGTGCCTTTTTTTGCCCCTTTTCTTTGACGCGATTTTTTCTGAAGCACCCATAGGAAAATTTAACTCATATTGCTTACCAAGTGTCAATATGTGTTGCTCGCCTGAAATGGAAAATTTTTTATGTTATTGCACAGCTTATACTCCGTGATAACGGAATCTAAAACTCATTTTTATGTAGATTAATTTACCGTCGCACATAACTCTATCAAAGTTAAAGATTTGAAATAAATTTTTAAATTAGATATAAAAATTGCGCAAGTGTTATTTTTTGCCTGTTTGAATCCGCCATTTTGTTTTTTAAAAATCTAACATCAGATTCGTAATTAATAACCCCAAAAACCCCCCGAGTAAATTTTTTTGTTGGATTTGCTTGAGTACTTACGCAATTCGTCCGCCATTTTGAATCCGCCATTTTCTTTTTCAAAAATCTAACATCAAATTCATAATCAGCGACCTCAAAAACCCCCAGGTAAAAAATTTCGTCTCAAAACTTTAATGATTTTGACTTTTGGCCAGCTTTTAGGGATTTTGAACCAGTGTGAGACGCTCTAAGAAAAAACCTCTACGAATTTGCATATATTTATGATGATTGAGTTGAGCTTCTCTGGCTGTCCGATTTTGCAGGAATTTCACTGGACCCCGTCACTATTCCTGGGGTCCACTGCATAGCTGCGAAAGCCTTGTAGGGTTTCTAGAAACTCAGGAAAAAAGGCTACTCTTTAGCAGTAATGCGGCTAGATTTCCAGACTTTTAGAAAGAACACCACATTATTTATTTTTATTTTTTGAAAATGTCCTTCAGCAATTTATCTACAGGATTTTTTATTTATCCGTCTATTTGCCGTTTCTTCCGTTCGCTTTATATGTAGCATTTCACTGTTGAAACATCTACGACGTGATAACACCACAACGTTCTAAACTCTTCTCAACATTTCCTTTCATGAACTGTTGCTGTGGTAGATTATCCAATTACTTGTGTTACACTCTATGTGGTGAATATTATTGTACCTGGGTGCATCAAGGTGCAATAAGTATTTTCTTTCATTGTTAACCTTGATATTTGAATTTACACAAACAATTTTGCATCTACGTCACAATATTAAGCCAATTCTAAAACAAAATCAATTTTCTTGCAGGATTTTAAGGAGCAACCGTTATGAAATCTGAAGAATGCAACACAGAAGAAAAAGAAGCCGACAATAAAAAATTAAATAAAAAGAGCAACATTGAAAATACTCGGGCAAAACGTCATAGCAATATCTATTCCAGCCTTCCCAGTCGTGGGACTTCCTTGAGCAAAACTTCGCAAGCATCATGTGGCACTGATGACTCAGCAGCAGCAATAGCCACCAATTCCGCACTAACTTCTAACTACTGTACAGCCAATCGTAAAGGCAGCACAAAGAACCGAAGAAAAAAAACTCCCACACATCACATTCATAAGACTGAGCCAATTGTGCAAACAAACCAAACACCACCATACATGAACTTTATCAATGACGAATCATTTGACGAACACCAACATCACCAGCATTACAATGATCACTCATATGGAATGTCCAATAATCTCTCGACGGAATCGCTAAGAAAAGCATGTGCCCACTATGATGATGATAACGACGACGACGACTTGAGCGATGATGACTTAATCGAAATACATCATACACCGCATTGCTTCCAAAAGGCAAACTCTTTGCGACGTTCGCTTAAGCAAAAAACTGCACAAACTATCGATCGTCATAGAAAACGGCGTAAACTGGATGAACATCCCCTATGCACACTTCCACGTAGTAGTAGCACAAATTTCGGACAATTGGAGGAGAGTATGTCAACACCGCCACCAACAACAACAGCAGTCATTAACTCACAAGACGATGTTACTGATGTACTCA
Organism: Calliopum simillimum; assembly: GCA_951812925.1. NCBI lineage: Eukaryota > Metazoa > Arthropoda > Insecta > Diptera > Lauxaniidae > Calliopum > Calliopum simillimum. Next base: position 96,719,824 of record OX638371.1, read on the forward strand.
ATGAATTGGATGCAATATTAAATGATCATACCGCCTCTTCCATATTAGATATTTCAGTACACAATGCATCGTCCAGTAGTAGTACGGATGAAGGTGAAACACGTATCGAAGATTGTCTTATGGATTTAGACAATTATTTAAATGGCATCGATGATGAGGGTAGTTGTGATTATGATTATGATCATCAGTTGCAAATCGTTAATAATGATGGCAACAATGGTGGAAGTTCACAAGCATCGGATCGACGTAATCGTACTCTACCCAAGAATATGCGTGCGTTTCCAACATCTTCTCAACAGCCTAATCAGAATATCGATGAAAATTACTATTTAGAACGTGGCCATAAATTACGAAAAACTATAAGTTCTGATTTAAAGACTGGCAGGCTTGGGAAAAATGGTAAGTTTTAATTAAAAAAAATTCTAACTTTATTGTAGTATATTCCGATTTTATCCTTATGAAAAAGAATAAAGACCAATATGTGAAATGGGAAACCCACCAAGGATTCAGAAGGCTAATGTTCGTCTTGGAACTTATCGAACCATACCGCTAGAGGAACCGGTTTACCTTCCTTTTTGAGACCGTCAAGAGAAATATCCTTCTTCATTTTCTTTAATTAGACAAGCAACCGGAGGTTGATTTCTCTACCTTTATATACCATTTGTTCGGATAGACTGTACTCGTATTATTAGTCCAGCGCTGGGGAATTTATTTACAGAACACTGGTATATAAGAACTCATGTAGAGAAAATGTATCCTCCTATAATTACTTTGATTGGGACTTCAGGAAAGGTGCTTTGGATGTACACAGCCGAAGTACATCCAATCCTCACTTACGGCGCCCTAGTTTGGTGACCAGCTACTAGCAAGGGCTACAATCTACATAAAGTGCAAAGGACTACTTGTCGGTGTAACTGGGGCACTCAGATAATGTCCTACCACAGCTCTAGCAGTCAGACCCAGGGAAGCTGGCTGTTGGACTCCAAAACAGTATGGTCATTGCTCCATCCTTGACAATCTGCAAACCGCACTTCCCATCCCAACAGATTACATCTGTCTCATACTAAGTTTTGATAGCAATCTTCGTGTATGGCTTCCCTTGAGAGCTCAGTGGGAAGATGGCACTGACAATTTAAACTTTGAAACCACCATATATGTACACCGATTGCCCAAGATGGAGTGTGGTTTTGGGGCGGGAGATTTTTCAGAAGACTTGAAATTATCTCTATCTTTTCACTTGCCCGATTCAGTCAGCATTTTTCAGGCAAAAGTTTTTGCCATCCTCAAAGCCTGCAATTCACTAGGGAATATTAAGATCAGCTCCGGAAAGGTGGAAATTCTCTCTGACAGTCAGGCCGTAACTAACAATCACCAACTTCCTTTGTGAAAGTGCTGTCTTGACAAACAGAAAAATAGATTTATTGGGAAATACATAATTCCTCGGCAATGTCTCTAAGTGCTCGATGAATAGTCCAAAGAACATGATTCTATACTTAAACTCGACATAATAGATCGACTTAGGTGATCAATAGTTTATTCCTTGGTCTTGCAAGGATTGCAATTCTAAAACGGCATATTAGGCACAATAGGACATCCGTTTATCCACAACTGCAAGCAACAATATTTGAATATGAAATATATATGAAAGGGGCGAAAGTAATATGAATTGACAGACATTTTATTAGAAATTGATAAACTTGGGCTCCTTTTTTACGGAAAGTTTACTTAATGAACTGATTGCATTAAGTTTAAAATCGGCCAAATAACCGATTATTATGGCCACATACAAAGCTGGTCACAACTTTTGCCCCTAAATGAACTTATTCCACTTTCATTCGAAGACGGATTTCTCTGTAAGAACACGCACCATTTATTTAATTCTGATGAATCTCAATAAAAAAACAAATTGATAATTTAATAAAATTCTTGCGAATTTACCTAAATAGGAAATTGCATATCGTTACGGATAAAATTAATGAAAAATGGTTTTTACGCTTTCATAACTTACGCTCTATTGTTCAATTAACAGCAGCATCTTCAAAGCTTAGATGTGAATATTAAAATATGCTACTAATTTAAAAGGTCAATTATTCATTGACTGCCTGTAGTTAGTCACTACGTATTTGTTTGAGTGTATTTTTTGTCTTTACATATTTAAATTTCACCCTACTTTCAGCTAACTCTTCTTTACCGGGTCCAATTGCAGCAACAACGACCGAATCAGTATCTGAAGTACCAAAAGAATGGCGACGAAATTCAATGTGCAAAACATCACCACTCAATTTACCGATTGATTTTACGAGTAACAATCAAAATTCCCAAGAGAACTTGAATGCAAGTGAAAATAGTGGTGAGGTAATACAACTGCAATCCACTGCAACGAGTACAACTCAAATATCGTCGGAATCTGCAGCAACTTCCTGTTGTGATGCATTCGAAAGCAATGGTGATGGCGCCAAGCAACCTCTCACTGTTTCAATGTCCTCCCTACCGAATGCCAATGAAATGCTTACAACTGCGCACATTTTGCAGAACATCCTTGTGCAATCTAACGAATCAAATGCAGAGAATCAACAGAGGCCACGTCAATTTGGTCGTCGTGCTCAATCAGGAGGACACGCAGGACTAGCAGCTGCTTGTCAGAGTTGTCTGCTACAAAATGATCAACGTCCTATGAGCGCACCAGCTTCAAATCGTCAAGTTGCCAGCACGGATTTCATTGGTTCTGAGTCAAGTTCAATAGGTTCTTCTCGCAATCCTAGTCCCATTTCAATAATATCGACGAGTTCAGATGACTCTAGTTCAACAACGACACTTAATGCCACCACACATGATGATGAGCAAGAACGGATTACAATTACAACGGCGGCTGAAATTTCCGGTCACGGAAGCGGTGCTGATGCCTGCAATAGTAATAATGATGGTAACATGCAAGACGGTAGTAATACACCATTAGATCCTGATAATGTGCAGTTGATTGTAAAACCTGGTATGAATACAGAGTGGCCGCATTGTTTCAGTCGTATCCTGGCGTTAATTTCTTGTACGCTGGGACTTTTTAATATCTGCCGTTTTGCTATATTGACCATACAATACGGTGGCAACTTCTTGTTGCAATTTTTGCTGCTATCGGTATTATTTGGTATACCGTTATTTTGGCTACAAATGTGCTTAGGTGCCAAGATTAAAGCCGGTCCCGTTACAATGTGGAAAATTAGTCCGATATGCAAAGGTATTGGCATATCGCTGGTATTGCTACAATGCATATTGACTATCTATTCGAGCATTGGCGTTGCATGGGTGCTCGTTTATTTACGTGACTCTTTCTTGAGCAAAGCTCAAACGTTATATCGCTGGCAAGAGCCGTATTTCAGCTATCGCTATAGATCTAATAATACCGGAAATTTAACCGAAGCTATAGCAGACTACTTTAATGGCGTTGTGCTGCAGCGTTTGCATATGATAAGCAGATCTAATACGGGGAGTGCAAGATTTCAAGTCAGCGATCGGGTAAATATGATGATGGTATTGCTTCAGTATCATATAAAACACTGATTACTCTTTATTATCAGCAGCTGGCTTTTAATGTGGCCCTCATATGGACGTTTGTGTTTCTTGTGCTGTGCAAAGGACTAAAATCGTACGGTAAAGCTGTATTGGGTTTGATAGTTATACCGCTCGTAACGTTTTTTGTTATAACTGTTAAGTTTATTACGGTTATTGATTTTACGACCTTGCAGGTAAGTTAAATATACATACATACATATGTATGTGATATAGGGATGTTACCGGAGCTTCGGTTCTGAAAGGTCAGAATTTTCGATTGATTTTGACCTCCGGCTCCAACTTGGGTTCCGAAAGTCTACAATCGAAAGTTATAACGGAGGTTGGTTAAAAATGTTTACCGTTGAATTGTTGAAAATAGAAGAAAAAAGAAGAAAGCACTGAAAATAAGAATAAAATTGTATTTCGGGGAGTCCTTCAAATGAATTTTTGAAAAGGTAAGAAAAGAGAAAAGCCATGAAAGTTCGCATAATATATATCGGAAAATCGGATTTCCGATAATATACGGGATAGCACACATTTCAAAAGTATTAGATATGTTACGGGGCACCTTTCCGAATATTCTTCAGTAAAATTCAGAAAAATCGTATGCGGCACACGGTAGGGAAAGGGTTAAAAAGTCTAAATCGCTCATTATGACCACATGGTTCTAAAACTCTGAAAAAATTCAAGCCACCTGCTCACCTGCTATATTGGGAGTTTCATTTTACACGTCAAGGAATATATTCCACAACATTTGGTTATAGAATATGAAGAAAAAAGATTTCTCAAATCCTGGGTCAAATAAGGAAAGATTATTTTCGGATATGCCCATATCGTTTGAAATGTCATTTTGTGTCTTATCTCGTCCAATGATCTTTTTCGCAAGAATTAGAACTGTCGAATTTTCTACCTTCCTGAGGGATTACTCCAATGAATGATGGTAAACTTTCTTTGTCGACCTTTTGTGGGTCAATAAATTTTTAGAATTGTGGATCACAACTTCTGCAATACCGGGTAAGTGACGCAAGTTTCTCGCTGACCCTGATGAAAAGTTCTTTCGTTGGGATGTTGGATGGAAGCTGACCATATTATAATATCTTTGTAGTCCAAGCATACCGATAAGCCTTCCGTTTTCGAAATTTGTACTAAAATTATCATAAACCAAAATCCTCTGCTTTGTTATTTTTAAGACAATTAAATGGCCTTTATTGACTTTTTTAATGGAGACAGTCATTAGGCCAGGCTTTCAGTATGGTGAGTTGATCTCAAGAATGAGTACCGATGTTGTTTCCGGTGGATAATCTGATGATCAGTAATAGTAAATATGTTAACGCTTTTGCTATCTATTGGGCAATTTCGTCTAAATTTGTTGGATATTTCATAAACCGTGAGAACAAATCTGATTTTGTTTTGGATTAAATTCTGAGTGTTGGAATCTTTTTACTTCATCGAAGAAGCTTCCTGAAATCGAATGTCCCCGAGATTAAATATGGCGCACTTTTTGATGATCGAAGCTCCTTAATTAAGGCAAAATAAAATAAAGTTACAAATATTCACACTAATTTTGATTGATTTTCAACTGAACCTACCTACTTTTTACAGAACATTTTTTCTGCCGCTGACTTTGAGGACTTTCTTGTTAACTCCAAAACATGGGCGGCAGCTGCACAAGAAACATTTCTGACCTGGGGCTTATTTGGTCCATCGGTAATAGCCATAACGAGCCGTTTGCACGCAAATGCTTGCAGCAAAGATGTCTTACGCAGGGATGCAATAATAGTTGTTGTCATAACGCTATTTGGACTTTCGCTTGCAGCGTTATTGGGTTTAGCTTGTGTGCAAATATTAAATGAAAACTACTATATTTACATACCTGGATCTTATGGTAAGTTGATAAATGAAATTTGCCGCAGTTTCAGTTTTTATTTTAATTTTTTTTTTTTTTTTACAGAACATATGGAAACCTATACGTCCGTGTATTCGCTGAAAGCACCCATAAATACCGCTCTAATTTCTTTTCCCACCAAATGGGTACCACATTATTCAAGTCTCTTAGGTGAAACATATAGACGTCCAGTGGTGATGCCGAATCAAGAAAGCGGCTATCAGTCTTTGCGTTTTATAAGTGAACTATTTCCTGCTGCTCTAGCGTTGTGTACTCAAAGCGTATCTTGGATATGGGCAGCTGTTGCATATTCCATGTTTTTACTTTTTGGCTTGGCACAAATGTGCGCCATGTGGAAGCCTATATCGAGCGCACTGGGTAATTCTACCAGCTCTGTGCTGCTTAGCTGCGTTACCGGATTGCTGTTGAGTATACCATTTGCCACTGAGATGGGCATTACAATAGTACACTATTTTGATTTAGTACTCGGTGGTGCTTGGTTCTTACCAATAATAATGATGATGCAAATTTTTGGTGTTTTTCTTATACGTGGCAGACCCTATAATGGTGATGATCTTGTCAATGATCTACGTATGTCGGGTTCAATGTCAGCTTTTCTGGCCTTGTCATGGAATGTCCTATTGCCAATTGGTTTAATTGCGCTCGCTATTGTGGAATATAAAATTTCACATTCGAATCAATTTTATAATTGGCGTAGTAAGTCATATTTCAGTTTGTGGGCAAGAAAATTAGCAGGATTCATACAAATTGGATTTATGCTTATCATACCAATAGCTGCAATAATACAAATATATCGTTATCTAACAAAAGGACCACCAGATATATTGGATGTAAATAAATGAATTCTACTATACGAATATCAGAAAGTAACATATAATTTTACTTTTCAGCGTATTCAGTTGCTTTATCGTCCGTCAGAAGATGTCTTAGAAGGCAGAACACGTACATCTGATTTAAGCAACTTAAATGTCAATAACAGAAATGCACAAGATACCGAAGATCAGTTACGGAATACTGACTTAAATACACGTCAGAGGCCAGACGATGCTCCGCCTAAATATACACCACCGCCATCGTATACAACAGCAACTGGTGCACGTTTAGCGAAAATCCTACGCCAAAGTATTCGACGCAGTGTGAGACGGTAATAAGCTCAATCAATAAGCAAATGTGTACAATATGGCGGTAGGAAATAACGCCCAAATTATTTTCGGCGTTAGGAAATAACGCCCAAAAACAAAAACGAAATAACGCCCAAATTATTTTCATACAAATTTGGGCGATAATCATTTTGGAAATAACGCCCAAAATTTATTTATATGAAATTGTTTGGGAGTTATTTCGTTTTTTGTTTTTGGGCGTTATTTCGTTTTTATTTTAGGCGATATTGCGTCACTTTATTTTTTGGGCGCTGTTTCGTATTTTTTTGGGAGTTATTTCGTTGTAAAAAAATAATGCCCAAATTTTTTTGGGCGTTGTTTCCAAAATGAAATTCACCCAAATTTATTCCATATTTTTTGGGCCTTATTTCGTTTTTTTTTTTTTCCCAAAAAACGAAACAAAGCCCAAATTTTTCGGGCGTTATTTCCAAAATGAATATCGTTATTTCGTTGTTATTTTAGGCGCTTTTTCGGCATTTTATTTTTTTGGTGTTATTTCTTTTTCTCTGGGCATTATTTCATTTTGGAAATAAAAAACGAAATAACGCCAAAAATATCGAAATAAAGGCCAAAATTTTGGGCGTTGTTTCCTAAATGACTATAGATATTGGTTTTTATTTTTAGGCGTTATTTCCAAACGCCGATAAAATATTTGAACAATTCTAAAACCAATTTTGGTCTTTTTTTATGCCTCGAAAAAAAAATTTACTTAACTTAAAAACGTTCACATACCATCATGTTTTGCTTCTTTTAGAATACTAAATAACTCCAGCCGCACACGACCAGTCCTCTCATTAGACGCTGCAAATGAACGCAACCTACCACCAGACTATGCTGCTTTGCACATGAATGAAAACATTGAAATTGGCCAGTGCAGCAGTAATACGACAACACAGCAGCGTGCACTCTCCCTTGGACGAAATATCAATATGCAGAAGCTTAACTTTTTTGATTCCACTACACTACAGCAACGCCCACATTCAGCCGAACGCAACATAACTAGGGTACCACCACCAACAGGTAGACCCTACACTGCACAAGATGTGGCAACAATTTTAAGATCATCAACAAGACGTCAACGACGAGATCCACCACCAACAACAACAACAAGCAGCGCACAACTTTCATACACAACGACCACCACAAATAGTAGTGGTGCATCATATCTAACAACCAACAATAGAGGAGGAGCTCCAGAAGTTGTCGATGATAATGATGATTATAACAATTGCTCATCATATTCGGCTGAGAATTTAATACTGAATGCTGAGCCACCAGGTGAAAGTGTAGCGATTGCAACAGCGCACATTGAAGAAATGCGGCCAGTAGAAAATATACATCACCACGAAATGCCAGATGAACGCAACAATGGAACGATGCATCTGTGATTTACTACAAAAAAAAAAAAAAATATACATATATGTATATCTTTTTGTATTTTAGTGAGCATGTAGTTTCCTAGCTGAAGATGTGAGAGAAAAATAGTCTGTATTTATTTAACTACGTAAGCCGATATGCTCACACTTCATAGATATATGTAGGTATATATATAGATTTTGATTTCATTGTTTTTAAAAAAAAATATTTATTGAATAATTTTCTTCATTAGTAACTACTATATAAAAATCTTGTAATATAAAAATTTAACATATTGTTCATTTCCTTATTATAATTATTAATATTTAGACATAGTATGTGTATGTATTTATTTATAAATAAATATCCTTTGGATCTATCATGCAAATATTTCTAAATCAGTACTTATTTATTTGGAATAAATTTTGAGAAACAGAATACGAATAACAGATCTTTAAATTATGGTTTTATGTTGTTATTATTATTTTTTTTTTTTTTTTTAATTTTGTAATTTTATTTTTACTTCATTTTTTTGTTTTTAATTTGTGTTTTGAATTTAGTTTTTTTTCATATTAAAACGATAACAAATAGTATTTATATTTAGAGCACAATCGAAATATTGGACTATGACAAATTAAAACAAATAATTATTGAAAATCATGTTTTTTTGTTAAAACTAAAAAAACAATTATTGCTTGATATCTCAGTTTGAAAGGGATATATACATTTTTTGAAAAAAAAAACTTGTAACAAATGACAGAGCGATTCAAAACAAAATATGGCCCAACTAGAAAAGGGTTATCTCAATTTTTACTCGAGGTGTCACGAGCGTAAATTTTTGTATACATCATTTGAATGATAAGTAAACACAATCTGGAAAAAAAAAATTTGATGTGCTACGAAGTTCGATTTAAAACGGGTTCAGGCATGCCGTGAATGTATGCAAATGGAATCATTTTGATTTTTTTTTTTTTTAAATAATGGGGGTTATCGTGAATCAAGATTTCCGGGGAATTTTCTTAAAAGTGCAATAGAGAATGCACGGCAGTCCGAGAAAATTCCCCGGGAATCTTGATTCACGATAACCCCCAATATCTATTTGTTAATTTGATCAATTTGAAAGTGTTATAACACAAACGTATTTTGTGTTAATAATTTTATAAAGTTTAATAACTTAATACACTAGAAGTCTTTAACATGCATATTATAATATATCCTCAATTCTAAGCTCAAAACAGCAAAAAATTAAGTTTCGAAATAAACGGCCCATATGAACTATTGTCCATAGCCATCATAGCTTTTTTTTATTTTTGACCAACAATTTATGTTCGTTTCCTCTAAAAATTTTATATTGATATATTTTTTAATTTAAAGAACAATTCTTTTTGAAAATTGACAAAAATCTAACAATAAATTCCGATTTCGTTCGAGTTCAGATCGATCATTTCAGCTTGTTCTACATCTTGAGCTAAAAAATTCATTTTGTTCAGGAAAACTGATTTTGATGCTATGTTCATACACTGGCAAGCATAACTGAGTGCATGTTCGAATCTGGTAACATATCCATAAAATCCTTAATACTAAAGCAAATGGTTTGAATTTTTCAGAGTTTATTCTCTATTTATTGAGCTATTAGGTGATATTAATTTGAGTGTGGAAATTTATCATGCAAAATTTTTTTTTTTTTTGATAAAAAACCTCACGAAACTCGATTTTTTCGAATATTTGACTTTGGAAGAAAATACACTTGTTGTTAAATATTTTTGGTTTAGTCAGAAGGGCGTTGATTTTTTTACAAGTTTAAGATTGATTGGAATATTTTTAGCAAATATATCAATAATTCATTTTGTTATATTTGTCCATTTAGCACAAACCTCGGCCAAATCTACCATAAGGTTTTTTAATGTATTGCCGACATTTTTTTGGTAGCGACCCAATTTTTTTCGAATATTTGACTTTGGAAGAAAATACACTTGTTGTTAAATATTTTTGGTTTAGTCAGAAGGGCGTTGATTTTTTACAAGTTTAAGATTGATTGGAATATTTTTAGCAAATATATCAATAATTCATTTTGTTATATTTGTCCATTTAGCACAAATCTCGGCCAAATCTACCATAAGGTTTTTTAATGTATTGCAGACATTTTTTTGGTAGCAACCCAAATTTTTTGGTTCGGTTGGTACCTATTGATTGCGTAGAGCATTTTTTTATATCAAAAAATATTGTAAAAGTGTCCATTTGCTTATGATTATATTGGTTTGTTTAAGATTTTTTGTGTGATGGAAGTGTTTAATATGGTTCTAGGGCGTTTCCATGTCAACGATTTTGAAGAAACTTAGTTTCAGAATGTTGGGTCAGCCTTCCTTTTTTTTGAATGTAATCCATTTGCATCATAAAAGTACCATGCCATAAAATGAGCTGACAAACAATATTTACCAATTTCATGACTACCACTATTCTGAGACTATTTTTTTAAAACTACATTTATTTGTGAATTATTTAATCTTACAAATGCAAAAGCAAAAATTTGCAGTTATATCAATTAGCTTTTTGTCAAACAAAAATCATTTATACACTTGAAAAAAACACTAAGTTAGTGGAAGTCATGAAATTGGAATATATTGTTTGTCAGCTCATTTTATGGCATGGTACTTTTATGATACAAATGGATTACATTCAAAAAAGGAAGGCTGACCCAACATTCTGAAACTAAATTTCTTCAAAATCGTTGACATGGAAACGCCCCAGAACCATATTAAACACTTCCATCACACAAAAAATCTTAAACAAACTAATATAATCATAAGCAAATGATCAGCTTTACAATATTTTTGATATTAAAATGCTCTACGCAATCAATAGGTACCAACCGAACCAAAAAATTTGGGTTGCTGCCAAAAAAATGTCGGCAATACATTAAAAAGCCTTATGGTAGTTTTGGCCGAGGTTTGTGCTAAATGGACAATATAACAAAATGAATTCTTGATGTATTTGCTAAAAATATTCCAATCAATCTTAAACTTGTAAAAAAATCAACGCCCTTCTGACTAAACCAAAAATATTTAACAACAAGTGTATTTTCTTCCAAAGTCAAATATTCGAAAAAATCGAGTTTCGTGAGGTTTTTTATCAAAAAAAAAAATTTTGCATGATAAATTTCCACACTCAAATTAGTATCATCTAATAGCTCAATAAATAGAGAATACACTCTGAAAAATTCAAAACATTTGATTTAGTATTAACGGCTTTATTGGCATGTTAATAGACCAGTTTCAAACATGCACTCAGTTATGCTCGCCAGTGTATATGATTTTATAGTAAAGGCAGAAATCCCGATCTAAAAGGCATATTTGTTTAAAAGCACTTTATGGCAAAATATACTTTTAAAGCATTGAATTAAACTTACGAAAGGAAGAAAGCACTGCATGCACCGAGCTGCCAGCTGCTACTTATACCTTACGTAACAAATAGAAGAAAAAAGGAACTTATACATTCCTGTTTAATATTTTTAAAGCATGCTTGGCTGCACTTTTCTTTGCATGCGTTTTATTAGCTCCGAAGCCATTGGTTTCGTGCCTTTCATTTAAACTCGTAAAAGAACATTTAACCATTACGACTTCGTTATCCATTATAGGATCGCTGAATTTCGGATCAGCACCTTTGTATTCGTACAACTGACGCACGGGATCAATGGGAATATCATAAAGGAATTCGTTTATTTCCTGCTCCAATAAATGAAAAATAACATTCCATGTTACTTTTAAATCACGGCTATCAAGATATACAGCGGCTATCAAAGCCTCTACAATATCACCCAATGCTTTAGGCACATCAATATTGACAGCCATATTGTATGGTAGGTCTGATTTACAATCGCTTTCTTCCATTAAAACACGCACTTGACCAGTAACACGATGATCTTGTGTTTCCTGAAATTCAGCAAAATTTTTAATTGACTCCGCAAGCAAAGAATTCTCCGATAACAAGAATAAATGAAACCTATGTCTCACACAAACGCAACCCAATGTTATATTGTTCACTAAAGCCGATCTTAAGTCGGTCAGCTTGCCGGGATTCATGGTTTCACATCGCTCAAATATATAGCATGAAACAAGAAAATCAAGTATGGCATCGCCAATAAACTCCAACTCCTGATAGCAACCAGTTATTCTGTTGGTCGGATAAGATGGATGTGTAAGCGCTTGTAATAAATAAGCACGATCACGAAATTCATAACCCAAATTTGCTTCCAATTTTTGATGATTCACAAGAAATCCGTCGATTTCCCTAGTCGTTATATTCGTTCGCAACAGTGCAGAGCCCAAATCGAGATCCAATAAATTTGTTAAAGGTTTATCATTGATATCATTGCAAATTCCAAAAAATTGCAACATGCGAAAACTTTGATGTATGCCATAATTTTTAACGCAAACCCCCAAAACCGCTTCGAGTGTATCAGCCACACATTTATCGTTTATCATTTCCTTATAAACAAAAGAATGCACATCAGTCTCCATAGTCAAGCTGACGCCTTTGCTTTGGAATTGATGTTGACTACAACTATTTATAAAACGATCAAGCGATTCATCTGAACAAATTCCTTTTTCAATCTCTTCATCGTTTAACTCAAGCGTGTATAAATCGTTCGGCGAAATATGATGCACAATAGGTTTTTCTAATTTTATAAGATTCAAAATATTATTCGGAATGCTTACTAGCGGTGGCAGCCATTCAGCGTTCGGCTTGAATTCAGAAGCGCAAATGCGGCTTGGAAAATCTGTATTCAGCATGCAATATAATAAATTGCGATTCGAAACAAACTTGGATTTGACTTCGGTTAAATAACCTTCATGCCACTTAGGAAATTTGTGCATTAGATAGAGTGACATGGAAAGCTTCAAAAACGAATCGCCCAGCACTTCAAAACGTTCCATGTCAAAGACGTCATTTGTACCAGCCGTAGTTATTGCAGCAACAAATTCATATTGTTCCGCACCGCTGTCAGTCACTTGCCCCGATAACATTTCAACAGTGCGCTCTAAAATTTTTATACGCTGTCGCTCCTCTAAAGGCACATCTAAGATGCTATTCTGAAGGACCGTTCTAACTTCAGAATTTTTCTTCACCTTTGGTTTTGCCATATCAAATTGTGAACTGTTGTATAACTGTTCTTCCACGTCATCTATCTTTAAACTGTCTAGGTCATGGACTAAGCCAGTTATAAATTTGTAATAGTAATCTATTTCACAAGGGAATATTTTATTTTCGTTACGCTCCAGATTGCCTGGCTCCATGTAATCTTTCCAGCAAGACGAGTAGGAATCTAATGAATATACTTCAAATTTGTCATGTGCGGGAACTGTTGGCAGCGCTGGTAATAATTTTTGTGTTTCCTGTTATTAAGAAAAAAAACAAATTATATATATTTCAAGCCTACGCGTTTTGAGATTTGCTTAAAAAATTTTATTTTATTCAGAAATATACAGATAACAATGGAACCCCCAATAAAAGTTAAATGTTGATTTAAAGAAAATAAGATCCACAAGTAAATTTTTTTTAAAAAGTGGAAATAATCTTTATAAATTTATCTAATTGTTATAAGCAAAATAAATTTTTTAATTAAATTTAAACTTTAAATCTAACTATATCCAATTTTCCTCCAGAGGAATCGTTTCTGAATCTAAAGGACCCTTTTGTGATTCTTTATTCATACTTTCAGTTGCTTGATGGAATCAAATGTGATTGCTTTGTGAATCTTTAAAATACAATTATGATTCTCATCACTTTTTTCTTGGTTTAAGAATTAGGCTCTTCTTTTTTGGTAGCATAAAACCATTGTTACAGTGATATTTTCATAGCCTTTTGTTTTCAACAAAGGATCGGTACTTTCATTTCAAAAATAATGCTAAAAAAAAGTAGAGCACACCTCTCCCCACGTGTTTTAAATAAAAAGTGTTTGCACCCAAAATGTTATTTCAGGGAAATGTGTAGAATGACTCAAGGGTCTTTCGTTTTGTCCGTGACCGAGTACAGACCAGTGCTGTCGTTGACACTTCAATTGAAGTGTTTTGCTCCTTTTTTTATCAAAAACACTTCGCCACTTCCCCTTTCATAAAATCACTTCACTTTTTCTTGAATACAAAATATGTCTATTATTTTTATGAGAGTTCAGAAACATACTTTTTTGTATGCCCGAAGCCTGCCCTGACTGAAAAGTAATTTGTTTTTTCAATATATCAAGCAAAATTTCGAATACACAGGAAACTTTTTGTAGAGAATTAAATTTGCCATCGAAATAGTTAATAGACCAAAAAAAGAAAGCAAAAATTTCGAATTCTTATGTTTTTTACTCTTTTGTCTATAACTGTTTTAGGGTCAGAGATAGGTAAAGATGTAGCAGAATATCATAAAAGTTGATAAAATTTCCTTTAAAACGCTTCATTATGAAATTTTTAGGTGAAAAATTAGCCGAAATTTGACTACTCGAACATTTAAATTTTTTTTAAGAGGTCGGAAAAATTTTTTTTATTCACAAAAAAGGCGTCTTACGAGAAAAGTGTATAATGCCTAAAATACTTAGAATCATTCAAAGAATACGTTTAATTTTTGGGTAAATTTTATGATTTTTTGAAAAATTGGTCAAAAAAAAAATCAAAAAAGTTCCAAAAAATTCTGAAAGAAATTCACACGTATTTCTTGGAATATTCTAAGCGTTTTTTGCTTTATACATTTTATTCGTAAGATGCCTTGTTTTGAGTAAGAACCGTTTTTCGGTAAATTTTTCACCTAAGAAATTTTGTACTTATTTTTTTCAAATTTTTTTAAAATATATTTTCACATTTTGTTACGTGTAGCATAAAAATGAATGAATTGAATAAATAAAATTGTGATTTTTGTGTTCACTTCGCTAATACTTCACTTTTTCAGAATTTTATTTCGCAACACTTCACTTTTTACAAAATTTCGCTTCGCTCAAACTTTTCAAAACGACAGCACTGGTACAGACGTACTCGTGTGTAATCGTTCGCGCGTGTCTTAAAGTTAGACCCGTTACACGTGTTTTTTTTTTTTTTTAAAGGCGCGTGTATCGTACATAACCTAATTATAGGTTAAAAGAATAAATCAATTTCAGTCAGACTGAAAATTTCGATATAATATATAATAATTTTATAAGTCTGTAAAGACGCTACGCTGAGAGCTGTGATAAAAACCTAGTGTTTACGGCAGCTCTCTTATTAGGGACCTATGTTACTCGTAATGAGTAGCATATTCGAAGAAGAAGAAGAAGAATGACTCAAGGATCAAACATATATAGCTCTTTTTTCAAAGTGAACGGCACTTTTTCAAACCAGGGCCGAAAAGCCCATTTTTTTGCACGGGGCTCTGTACTAAAACCAAGAAAAAAATTTTACCATAACGGATACACAAAAAGAGTATGCAGACAATTTTCTGCTTGTCTATAGATTAAAAAACCGTTAATTAAAAGACCCTATCAAATATCGTTTACGAGATATTGCGTTTTTACTTATTTTTTGTGTTTCTATTAAAAAATGTAATTTTTGCACACAAAAAAAAAAAGATCAATATATAGAAACAAAAATAGTCAATTCTAATGTATTTTTTAATGCATAATCCGAATTTGGTCTTGAAATATCTCTATCACTTCTGAATTTTGTTATATTCTAACCTGAAATTTTGGCATTTACGGTTTTTTCACCAATTTTGAGGTTATGTAACAGGACCAGGTAATTGTTCATCATAAAACTCGATAGGGTCTTTAAAAGTACTATTCTTTTTCTTCAAAACTCAAATTGATTTATATCGATGTCTTTGTTTTTCTCCGAAATATCGTAACCTAAAAAATGTTCAAAAATGCACGAAAGACGCCATTGGTTGATTTATATAAAAAGTTATAAAAAATGATTATGGTAAATTACAAGTGACAATAATTAGTTTTTACTGAAACATTCTGCATTCTTAAACATCATAATCATTTTTAACAACTTTTTATATTTATCAACCAATGTTGCCAATGGCGGATTTCGTGCATTTTTTGAACTTTTTTTACGTTACGATATTTCGGAGAAAAATAAAGATATCGATATAAATCAATGTGAGTTTTGAAGAAAAAGAATAGTACTTTTAAAGACCCTACCGAGTTTTATGATGAACAATTACCTGGTTCTGTTATATAACCTAAAAATTGGTGAAAAAATCGTACATGCCAAAATTTCAGGTTAGAATATCTCAAAATTCAGAAGTGATAGAGAAATTTCAAGACCAAATTCGGATTCACCATTAAAGAATACATTAGAATTGACTATTTTTGTTTCTATATATTTATCATTATTTTTTTTTTTGTATTAAAAAATTAAATTTTTTAATAGAAACACTAAAAGTTAAGTAAAAATGCAATATCTCGTAAACGATATTTGATAGGGTTTTTTCAGTTTACGGTTTTTTAATCTATAGACAAGCAGAAATTTTCTGCATACTCTTTTTTTGTATCCGTTTTAGTGAATTTTTTTTTTTTTTGGTTTTAGTATAGAGCCCCGTGCTAAAAAATGCGTTTTTCGGCCCTGGTTTGAAAAAGTGCCGTTCACTTTGAAGATTCTTGAGTCATTCTGCACATTTCCCTGAAAAAACATTTTGGGTGCAAGCACTTTTTATTAAAAACACGTGGGGTGAGGTGTGATATATCTGGCAGTTTGGACAAACTAACCTTAATCGCATTGTGAAAAAAAGGAAAAGCACATAATCTGTGTCCACGCGAGCACAAGTTATTTAAGTAGCCACCAAAAAGCATGGATCAGAGACCTTGTTGGTTTGAGATTACTGTTCAATGTGTTTTATTCAAAACACCTAAAAAATTGCAAAAACAAATTGTTATTATAAGGCTGGTTTTCGTTATGTTTCAATGAACACCGCAATCATTTCATCAGACGAATTTGCCGATATCCAGAAGAACTTACAAGCGTGTGCCCTTCTTATACTCAGTCATACTCAATATTTTCAATTAATGTTACTAAGTATGAATAAGAAAAAAAAAATAATGGCCCCTATTGCGAATAACAAGGCGATTGAAAACGTGCGCAATTAACATTAGTTAAAAAGAGACAACTGTATTACTATTACTTTTTCGTTTCTATTCGCAATAGGGGCTGATATGTTACTTTTCCTTAAATTTAATGTTAATGCTAAATTCTGTAAGTATATGTCAAAAGACATAAGTTTGAATTGAAATAACACAATCAGAATATAATTACCTCATGAGAGTCCATAACGTTGCCATCACCATCTATGACACGTTTCAATGAAGTGTCTATAATTAAGGGCTTTGGTTGATATGGTGTTTGAGTACATCTTATACCAAGATACGTATTAACACGCACTCTTAAAGTTTCCGCATGAAGCATAAAATTTAGGCGATGTAGTATGCTTGGCAAAAAAAGAGCTTTTACCCAAAGATCACCTGGATACATAAAATTATGACACATTTCTGGTATAAGTATAACGCGAAGCTTTTGTCTTGATGTTAACTTTTTTTCTGTTTTTCCCTTAGCATTTATAAAGAAGTTGCGTCGCGTTGTTAAGCTTTTCACCTCAATTAAAAATTGTTCCTTTTGAACAACCTCTTCGCTATACTTTTTATATACGAAATCAGCGTAACTATCAAACTTCTTGTCTTGGAATGTACTATACGGAGTTTCATTTTCCAGCACTTTTGTTACAACAAACCGTTCGCTTTCATTAAACGAATACCATGTATTCACAATTTTTCCTAACCAATCTTCTGGTTTATATTGCCTTTGTGCACGCTCAGCTTTGCTGTATTTTCTAATTGGAGATAAACGCTGGAAGTCGTTTACTAACTCCCAATCAATATTACCATTTTTAAATGGTGCCAGCAAAAACGAATTCTGTTCATTTCGTTGATCTACTACAAAAAATGACTTCCAGCATTGTAATAGATCACGAAATAGCATAATATGATGCGATTTTAATTTATTTAGTTGATCTGATGAAGATAGTCGTAATTCTTTTGGTTTTGAAGCAATTTGCACTCGTACCATTCCTTGGGTCATAAACAGAGGCATTTCAGCCAGCGGTGGCAAACGATTACGTAGCACTAGCGCATAGTTTCTCGATGATTTAAGTAGTGTTATTAAGTGTTCGTTATGTTCATCTAATTCAAATTCAGGCATAAATTCAATTTCGTAAGCATAACAAACTTCACCGACGACGGGCATTGCCCTATACAAATGTTCCGGACACATGCGATCATATAGGCGGAAATGTTTTTTACTGCCAGCCAAATGTTCAGTATCTGAAATTAAAGCGCGATATGGTTTACAAAATTCGAATTAATCGTAGCGTGGTAAATTTTAATACTCACTATCCGCAGTGTATTTTTTCCAGTGTCGGAAAAACATATCCGACACCTTTGCAACGCATTCCCGCTTAGTGACGGGTAGCAGTCTTTCGTTGAGTTCATTATTTTCATAAAGCTTTATGCAAGCCTTAAAAGCAGCCGAAATTTTGCCCAATTTTGTATTTGGCATTGGGTCGCTCTGAAAAAAATTTAAATATGGTATAGGTATAAGACATTATTTTTAGATTTGCTTTACTTACAACAATGCTCTCCTTTATTGTTGATTGCATAGGCAGTTTTAATTCAACAAGGGTTTTGCCTCCAACAGCTGGTGATAGTATGTTATACCATGGAGTAGAAAGTCCAAATGAATCTGACGGCAAAGATGCACAATAACGAGCTACAAGCGCTAAAGCCGATTCGGCGTTTAAAGATGCACCACTGGGTGCAAAGAAAGTCGGAATTTTTTGTACAAACTGCTCTGCAATTTCATCTTCGTTTGGTTCTGCACTATCTAATATGCGACCAATTAAAAATTTTTTGATAATTTCGTGAACTGCCTTATATTTTGCGACTTGATTTGTCGCTGCCATTGCACTAGATTTTGATGCAAAAATCGTGTACAGCGAATCAGTACTACGTGCGCGCCCTTTGGTTTGTATATAGGAGCTAAATGTCTTAAGGGGATCAACCACAAAAACATAATTGCATGCTTGTATATCGATACCTTCTTCAAGAACATTACTGCATACGATCAGATTAACTTCCTTGTTTCGGAACTGTTTTACTGCCTGCAAATCCAAAATAAAATGTATAAAGCTATAGAATATAAATAAAAGTGTAAAATTAAACTTACATCTGTGTTCCATTTACATTCTAAGAGACTTTGAATACATGGCGACACAAAGTTTCGTCCCACCATAAATTGTGGACGTATTACAGTTGCTAACTCTGGTGTCGATTCAATAAATTTCTTTATTACGTAATACACACATTTGGCGGTATAACGCCGTTCCACGAAAATTAGACAACTTATATCTGTAGGTTGCTTTCCTTGGAAATTTTTAACCATATAGTTCAGCAGTGCATGCATTTTTGGTGTAGAATAATTCTCTATTACTTTCACCGTGTCATGATTATTATCTTCATCGTCCATCATATCCTTAAACTTTTGCACGAGAATGTGACGTATTCTTTCGCACATAGTTATAGTTGTACGATATAGATTTCGCAGAGCTAATGTTTCTGCCTGTCGCTTTTTGATTTCTAGTTCAATGACTACAGACATTATTGCAATTGAGGCAGTATAAAGGCCAAAATTGTCCATTTGATATATGAAATCATTTAGAAGATTTGTAATATAACTTTTTTTTCCTGGTTCTTTCACTCGGCACAATCCTTTAGAAAGTTTTGGAGCAATATTTCCTAAGCTCCAAGCTGTAACTACCGCCTTGCATTCCTCAATGTGTCTTTTGATGACATCTTCTAAATCGAAGTGATACGCTAAATCAGAGTAAATGCACATTTCCTCTTTAGGTTTAGTCGAATAGCTGATTTAGAGTTTGGGAAAAAATGTAAGATATTTGTAATTATTTATTTATTTATTTTTAACTCGGATCGAAATGCGACCGACTTTAGGTGATTATGGGCGATTCTACAAAAAAAAAAAAAACACAATTTTTACTAAAAAAAAGCCAAAAAATATATCTTACGAATTCGCAAATAATAAACGTAATAAAAATAATAAATCGTCTGGAATTTTCATTTTCCATAGCAAATTTTAGAATATCCACAATAAAGCGTTTTTGCACTTAAATGAGCGAAACGCCTCAATTAAAATTTTTACCTTTTTCCGTTCAAGGTGTTGTCTAAATAATTAGTTTAGCGCAAAAAAGGAGAAAAAGGATTTTATACCACGGTAAAGCCGATAACATTTAGGACGCACATTCAGGAATAGTTTTAATTATTGTGATCTATTGGTAGGTAAGTCATATCAGATCCCAATTGATAAAAACTTGAGGACAAAACGATTTTCCAGTTTAAGTGTATATTGTGCAACGTTACAAGCTACTCATCCAGCAAAGAGTTTAATAGTACTTTCAAGTTTTGCAGCTCGACAGTGGTTAAACTTGGTCAGAATTCAATTTTTATTGCTGAGGGCAGACACGGTACTGGTATTTTGACCTCTTCAGGGCTCTTGTATCGTTGCACAATACTTCAATGACAACAGTAACCTATGACAGTAACAGTAACCTATAAGATTTAGAAAATGTACCATTTGAGAGTTAAATTTGACATATTTTGTTCAAACAACTGCGACGCAAATTACAGCTTTTTGCAGGAATCACCCATATGTACGCATATAAAAAAATCCGATGTCCAAATCTGAATTTATTCTGGTATCCATATATAGATCATTAAAAGAATAAAAGTTAAGTAATGTAATACTTACATCATTACATTGTTAAACTGTTCTATGCTAGAAACAGTCACAATATTTCCTTGAAAAGCTGCTTCCAACGCCTTCAAATCCTTTTCAATATTAGATAGCTTGTTGCCCTTCAACAAGACACCAGTAAGGCCAATTGCACGTGGCAACCGGTCGCCTTTGTTTTTATTTTTAGCATCTTGGATAAATGATAAAAACTGATGCATGGCATGATCTCCAGTCGCATGATGGCATTCATCAAAAATTACGACGCTTAAATCAGATAACTTTATAAAGTTCTCTTTAACTATATTCACAAATATTTGTGCTGTGCCAACGAGAACCTGAAAATGGATTGATGTAAGTGAATCGTACTACTGTATCGTACAACTATTACATAAAATACAATGTCTGCCTATGCCTCCATCACTCGAGAGCTCTTTGCCCGATTTGGATTTTTTTTTTTTTTTTTTTTTTTCGTTCATAGATAGATATATCTAGGAAACCAGTTGTCTGATTTGCATTGTTTTTTTTTTTTTTTTTTTCAAAGACATTTCATCCGGTGAGATTCTTCTCTTTCGGTATTCTTTCGTATTCATCATGGGTATTTTATCGGATATCCCTAAAATGCAGATTTTTTTTAAATTCCGTCAGTCTCTCCCGGGATATCATTTAATGTATTATCTTGCCTGTTATTTTCTGCGTTTGTACACTTTGATGCATGAATATATATGGGCATTTCCATGGTGTCGAACGTGACCGTCGAACACATTTAAAGTAAAAACAGGTCAAAATAAAACGAATTTTTTTTTTTTTGTTACAATAAGCTTAAGCTCTTAATTAGCCCTTTAATTGGTGCTAAGGTTGATTTTGGGGAATATTTCGTTTTCAAGTTATTTAATTGCAAATAACCAAGAAGTTCGCACGGGACAAAAATAGAAGTGGTTTTCGCAGCCAACTTCAGGGAAATCAGGGACAATATTTCAATGTGACTAATTTTAGAATGTTGTGAATTGATGTCTCTTATAAATGTTTTTGATTTTACCAAAAATGACGTGTTTTTTTTTTTTTTTTGTTAATTTAAATTTAATCAGTCGCACGGGGCGTGTCGCATGGGACATTTTTTTCCACTATACAAATTTTAAATTTTAAATCTAAAATCTTACATACAACCAAGATTTCCCCATGTTCGTTGCTTCACCTTATCTTGTGTAGACGACGTGGCATCACCAATTTTTCATAAGGATGTTATTTGTCCCGATCCCGATTTACATATGTACCAAATCTTATTAGTGATGAATTTTTTTAGGGGCGTGACGTCGCCAATTTTCCTAGTGAACATTATTTGTCGCAGCGCTCTATACACATTTCTAAAATCTCATTCATATGCGTTAAATATTTCAGAGGTATGATGAAGTGATTTTTGTGGGGGCTTGGTACCGCCATTTTTCCCAGTACACACTATTTGTCTTGGTCCTTTTTGCATCTGTACCAAATCTCACTCATGTGCATAGTTTCAGAGATGAAGGGTATAGAAACAAAGGCGACAATCTCCACTTTTTTGATTTTTGTATAAACTAACAAAAACGCGTATCGCTGACGATATATGATTTATTATGCTGTGTTTTGCGATTCAGTAGAATAGAATTGGATGAGGGATGCATACCAAGTTTGAAAAAAATCCTCAGAGGAGACAAATCAGAGATTTGAAGATTGTCGTGTTTGTTTCAATCAAGTTGACATTGTTGGGTTTGTAATAATCGAACTGCCACACCCCCTCAGATTTCGCTGAAATTTGGTTAAAAGTTGCCAAAACTGATAAAAATGGCAAACAAAAATTTTTGGGGTTTTTTGTGGTTTTTGGAGGGGTGGAAAAATCAGTAAATTGTGAAAAACAGTCATTCACATTATTGTCCATAACTTTGACATTTCTTAACCGATTTTCATGTTCAGACCATTTTTGTAAAGGTATTGAATCAGCACTATTTTCATATATATCATATTTTCATAAATTTCATACTATTTTAGTACTAAAACTACAAAAAACGCTCCACTACCTGCTGTTTTGACCTTCCAGAATATATTTTGTGGAAAGAAAAGAAAATAACCTTTCATATGAACTAATAATAAAAATGGTATGTTACACGGTACAGGAGTTATAAGTTTATGAACATTTCAAAGCATGAAATTGATAGTAATCAAAACAAAAGCTACCATTTCCAATGTTTTGTTTTGATTGGCAGTTTTTGACCATAGATAATTATTAGATAGAAGTATTTGGTATTGCAAATTTTACTGATCACAAACTTTTATTAAATGCAACTTGATGGCATTTTCAGATGCATTCATGAAAAAAATGGAGATTGTTTCTATACCCCTCATATGACGATTTTTTGGCTCACGGTTTACTTTACTGTGGAAATACCCTTATTATATATCATTGCTTAGTAGTGCAAAAATTGCTGAATTGAGGCATATTTGAATTAGTGAAAACATTAACAGTAAACAGCGTTATTGATATTTTTGAATGACATCAAAAAGCCTTCCTTATTAAACCACACCTTCCAATTAGATTCTTACTTTTCGAGTAATCGTCCATTGAAGTAATAATAACTCCACAAAAAGGACATATTTATTTTATTTTTTTACGGCCTTAGTTTTTTGAGTAAATCCAGCTTCAATATATGAATACGAACCTGTTTTTCAAAAAGTTCTTCGTCCCACTTCTTCCGTTCCCAATCATCGACCATACGCTCCCCTATATATAAGCCTACGGTTAAATTAAGGTACTTTTTCAACTCCATAGCTTGTTGTCTTGCTAACTCTACCGTATTCGTCATGAATATGGCTCGTTTGCCACCTCTCTCTATAGGTCTGCAAAAAAAATGGTAAGGAAAATTAACAATAATATTTTAATTGGTATTCTTGCATATAAATTAGTTAAGATGACGACTTGAACTAGCTTCAAATGTTGGGAAATTACTTAAGGAGGTAACATTGTTAACTGTGATCAGGCACAAAGAAGATTGAAATTACCATTACATTTACTCTTGTTCTTGAAATTTTGAAGTGCCATAAGTAAAGTATGATTATAAACTTGTTTTTTAAGTTAACATTTCAAGATAGTGAGTGCATTGCAGCGAAGCACTAAAAATACTGAGTATCGTTTATTTTCGTGTTGCTTATCTCTATTTTATTTTTCGAAGTAAAATGACCATTACAAAACTCTTCCATCGTGCACTGTAACGATAATCGGCCGCATTTCCTGCTATATTAATAAATCTACTTCAATGCTTAAATGCAATTCTGAGTCAATGAATAAATTTAAGAAACATGAGTATCATTCAATACACTGTGATATTAGAGTACAAAAAAAAAAGTATTATCAATTCTGTTCCGAAATCCGTGTGGTTTCAATTACTTTCCGTTTAGTAGGTTTTTGGTGAAAACAGTCAGTGAAACAACAAACAGAACTGGAATCTTTTTTTGTGGAAAGTTGCAGGTTTTACAAATAATATTGATTTGCATTGACACAAAACTTACCGTTTAGAAAATATTCTTAAAAAATCGCAAATAGTCTCACTATTTTCATCAAAAAGCATCCGAAATGAACAGTAAATGAAATCACACGGATTTCGGAACAGGCCTGTATATGTAAGAATACCTAGTATTCTGAACAACTTTTCTTAGTTCCACTTATGAATTGGTTGACGTTTTGTTAGAAATGAATTAAATTGGGCTCTGTTTTCATGAGAAGTTTACTTGATGGTGTGAAATTGATGGCATTAAGTTTAAAAAAATGCTATCATGCAAATAACCGATTATAACGGCACGAAATGTGTACGACATTACTTTTGTCTTTTTATAGACTTATTCCACTTTGAAAAAAAAAAAAACCAATTCATTTGCCAAAAATCTTGCTATAATACTAAGCTTTATGCATATTTTCAGATTTTCCTCATGAACACATTCAATTCCTTGACCATTCTAAGATTTTCAAGACAGACACCGTATGAGAAAACACAGCATAAATATAGATTTAAAAGTGGAATTTTCTTTTAAGCGCAAGAGTTTTACGGACGTCCACTGTGTAGTGTAGAATAAAGTTATAATTGGCTGAAGGCATATCAGTTTTTATGTGTATAACTTAAAGAAAATAGTCTACATTTTGTAAAGATTGAAAATATTAGATTGCAAATAAATAAATAAATAGAATTAAATTACTTACTCCTGCATTTCATGCGAGAATCTCTTCAAAGCTAAAATTGCGACAAATGTTTTGCCACTCCCAGTAGGTAGGTAAATAATAGCATTCTTCTTGCTAACATACTCCAAGATTTCCAATTGGTAACGACGAGGTTGCAACACCTGCACCTAAGAATGAAATTCACAAAATACACAAGGAACAGTTGAGTTGTGAAATTCGTAATTAGGAAAAAACTTACTTCAGAAGACATTTTTAAATTTTAATTTGTTCTGCTGTTTCGATAACTTTCCCAAAGAAGTTTTTTGAAATTTTAATATTTTTTTATTTTAGTGCCTAATCGCCAGCAAAAAAGCTATGTATTCCTTTCAGCAAACCAACTTTAGAATAATGTGTTTTCACGCCTTGGGCGTCCGTTTTGTAATTCTAGCTCCTACGTGGCCTTACTTCACAGGTCCAACACAACACACAGAGTCCACTACCAACACAACTAAACAAAAAGATCGCAGGAACTGAAAATCAGCAGAAATCACCAGAAGAACCAAGGGCAGCACAATCGACAGTTTACAAACTCTGTTTTATTGCATTATTCCGTTGAAATTCGGGGAAATACACAATTCAGATCTTATTTGTTTACAAATATCACAGAAAAGGTTTAGATATGAATGTAAAAAAAAAGTTTAAGGGCTGCTGATGATATTTTTTCATGGAAAAATTTTTTTTTTTTTTTTAAATAAAAAACTATTGTGAATTTTCAAAATTTTATATCTGTTGCAAGGTGTCAAATGAGTGTATTCCACAGAACATGTAAGTCCCTGGAAATGTTCAAAATGCTCTTGGGGTTACTTTGATTGCCGTGGTCTCTCGATTTGATGAAGTTTTTTTATAGATTGACTCAAAATAAGCTGAAAATATTATACAAAATTTTGCAATAATTCGCTTCGTTTTTGAGATATCCAGGATCAAAACTATGAACATATTGCCGAAATTTTAAGAAATGTTAGATGCCACGATGTTTTCAAATGCATTTATATTGCATATAATAGCTCTGTCAAGAAAATTATGCGTTTTTTCTTTTGTCTATTTTGGAAAATATGCGAAAGAAGAAAAAATTCATATGAATTAAAATTTTCGCTAGACGACATATTTCTATAAAAATTAAGTGTACTGAAAACTGCAAAGACTTGTCTGTGTCGTGTGGACTTAACAAAAAAAGTATGCGCAAACTCTCTAATTTGCACGAGCTAGTTAAGACTGTACGTGTGGACGGCCCTTTATTCGTCTGCTCAATACAAAGTAAAGTGTTTCATTTTTATTTTCAATATTTGATTGACAAGTACATGAATACTACAGATACTTCAAAAAAGACACTAATTAAGTCTAAAAAATTAAATAACATTTTTCGATGCCTTGTTTCCTTTTAGAGATATCGAATAAAAGAATACTGAAAAAATTTCAAAGCGACAAGAACACAAAAACAACATGCAATACAAAGGGATTAATATTGAAAAATTGTATGTATGTATTCTCCTTTAACTCCTAGGAGAAGCATAGGGCCAATATGAAATCTCTCCATTTGTCATGATCCCTTGCGATGACTTTGATGTCTAGCAACGATTTTCCCGATTCTTGGATTTCCTTTTTCAACAACCTTTTCCAGTTGGTTTTAGGTCCACCACGTCCTCTACTGCCGTGTGGATTCCACTCAAGGGCCTGGCGACAAACTTCACTGTGTGGTTTCCGGAGAGTGTGACCAATCCATCCCCATTTGCGCAGCTTGATCTCGTTTGCTATAGCCTTCTGTTTGCATTTTTGATGATATTGAAAAATTAATTATACATATATATGTACAGCGAAACCTGGATAACTACGATCTATAAGGGACCAACAATTTTGTCTCAATTAGAGAGGTTCCCATTTACACAGTTTAGAAGAAACTCAAATATGTTTCTAAATGACCATACGCAGCCCATCTAAGTCAATGATTCCATGAAATTTTATTGATAAAATCTATTTCACAGCTATATAGGGTAAGGATGTTTAATAATTCCAGCAATGGAGGATTTTTGTTGCAAAAGTGATAGGACCTTGAAGTGAGTTTCGCTAGTAGAGGTTTACTACTTATCCAGGTACTAATTAATCAGGTTTCGTTGTTTTTTTATCGAGCATGATTTTGTCATACGACTTAATTTTCGTACAAAATCGTATACAATGAAACCTTAGCCTAAAAGACGGTACAGACTATCAATCAAGTTCGTCAGTTTTGGCCACTATACTTCGTCAGTCAACCACTATATGGTTTGTGGTTGAGTGACAGTCAGCGGCCATATTTGACTGACGAACATGATCGCTAGTGTGTACCCACCTCCCAACACGAATTTTGACAGCTTTACGAGATATTCGAGGAACTCATAGTTGAATTATTGAACCATGCTAGGAACTTACACGTTTTGTGGAATGAGGGTATGATTTTTGTTGGAAAATTTACTTGTGGTGGCAGCCCTGATTCTTCCGCTATGTTCAAATTGTCATTTTGACGTAGGGTGTGATAAGAGATATGTAGTTTATTTGAATGCATTTCTGAATGTTATAGCTTTCCCTGTCATTCAAATGCAATAATCAGTGTGTGGTGCATTTTCCCTTTTCATTATCTTCCTTCTTCGTTTTCTCAACGAATAATACAAGTTCGACAAAAACAAACGAAAAATGGTACATAACAAAACAAACTCAAACCAATTCCTTAATTGCTTTAATCAACTACCAACTTTTTGTTAAAGACCAGTGTGGGGCAAACTGTGGAAATTCAATTTGTTGACATTTTCATTTTAAAAAATACCTTATTACTTTTTACTCATTTTTTGGCAACACTAAACACTTCGGCAAAAACTGAAGAAGCATGATTCAATAACCATGGTTATGGCAAGTTGTCAAAATAAACAAAAAAGGAACCCTGATCTTGCCTTGCTATCTGTCAAAAGACTAGAAAATTTTGACATTTTCGTAGTTTAAGAAGAAGCAGCATTTCTTATCGCTGCAACCAGGGTAATTCAACCATGCCGAAGAAGCGAGAACCTTGTGAGAAAATTGGTCATTCGTCAAATAAAATTATTCCCAGTAAAATTAGAATTTATTGATAACATTTTTTTGCAATTAAACAATTAAACAGCTTTTAAAAGTATTAATTCGTTATCAAGTTAAATTTTTTAATGCGTTGGCAAAAACTTTTTTTAAATATGCGAAATTGTTGATTGAAAAAGTTTTTTTTCCAGTAACTTTTTTTGCTGTAAGGTTTTTAATAGTAATAGTTTTCATTAAAATTGAAATAAGATGATTTTGTCAAAGAAAAAGTGCTTTTGTCAAACTTTTTTTTGCCATTTAGTCTATATCTTATCTCGACTTAAGGTGTTTTGTGAAGAAAAAACCATTTTCTTATGTCGACTTGAGTTGTTTTGTGAAAAGCATTTATAAAAGTTTTTCGTTGTTGCAAATGCTTGAATTTTTGAATCTATTTGAGATAAGATGTTTTTTCAAATGCAATTCGAAATAAAACATCGATATAGCAGGTTGACTTTTGATTTTTTTTTTTTTTATTTAAAAGTCTAATTTATTCATGTAAAAAGTTATAAATAATTAAAAATAATTTAACCAATATAAATAATTATTAAATGACTAGTTCAACCAAAAGGTCTAAGGAACTAAAAGAAACCGACAACTTAAAAGCTAGAAGTGATTATTAAAATCATTACAAATTTATACAGTTTTACAGATTAAGTAGTAAAATACAAAAGTTATAAAATAGCTAGCAGCGTAGTTCTACTTAAGAGGAATTCTTTTAACTTTTTTTTTAATAACTCCATATTCGACAGGTTCTTGATCGAACTGTTCAACTCATAATACCACCTAAGTCCATTGTGCGATATACTCTGCGACGACATAGCATTTCGATTCGATTTGCAAAGTCATAGAAATATGACAGTTACATCAAAATGATTAAAGTCCTGGAAAATTGTCTTATTTCGAGTTAGGTTGTTTTGTCAAAAGTCCACAGTTTTGTATTTTATTGAAAAATTAAATTATATTTCTGCTATACCATATTTTCACTTGCCTGATTAACTAGCCTAAAATCAGAAAATCTTGATTATCACAGAACCACGTTCACACCTTTTACCTGGAAGAGTCATCTATCATTTCCTTTAACACTTTTTTAGCGTTTACCAAATC
The DNA here is from genome assembly GCA_951812925.1 of Calliopum simillimum. NCBI lineage: Eukaryota > Metazoa > Arthropoda > Insecta > Diptera > Lauxaniidae > Calliopum > Calliopum simillimum. Next base: position 96,749,017 of record OX638371.1, read on the forward strand.
GCGACACTATTTTCACTTTTTTCAAATATATTTTTATATCCGTGACTGGAAGGAAAAACTGCTTAAGTCGATATTCGATAAAAAAGCAAAGCAACATAAATTCTATACATAAAACACAAAATTTAAACTGCTTTGCTTTCTAATCAAAAATCGGCTTAAGCAGTTTTTCCTTCCTGCCACAGATATATTTCGTTATTTAAATTTTTGTTAAAACACTTAAGGCGAACACATTTTTGATTTTAGTTTTAATTTGCTTTTTATTAAAAATATTTTATTTGTTTACATTTTGCATTTGTCAAAAAAAAAAAGGAAATTTCGTAATTTCCCTGGGATTTTTTGAATTTGGAGATGCCACCTGCCGATTTTTTGGTTTAAATGATCTAATTATTTAAAAACTAGCTAATCTTCTCCATACAAATCGAAAAGCTTTGTATATGGAAAACTATCTTGGTTAATGCTTAATCAGCATTCATCTGGTTAACCACCCTTGTGCAGCGTCTCGATTGAAATGGATTAAATTTTAATAATCCATTCTGATCCAGAATTGTGTACCAGAGTTCTCGGATAGATTTGGATTGAAAATCGGATCAATCCAGGAAATATGGATTGTTGCGAAAGATTGAAATGGTTTCAAATAGACGCAGTCTATGAATCTCTTTTTGATCCAGATTTTGACCCAGAATTGTGTACCAGATTTCTCGGATTGATTTGGATTAAAAATTGGATCAATCCATTTAAATCCAGGAAATATAGATTGTTACGAAAGATGGGAATGGTTTCAAATAGACGCCGTCTATCAATTTTTCTGGATTCAGATATTGATCCAGAATTGTGTACCAGATGTATGCGATAAATACGATGTAAAAAATTGCATGATCCAATCGCACCCCGCGAGGAATTAAAGTAAAACTACAATCCATTTGAGTCCTTTTCAATCCAAATAGCACTTGGAAAAAAACGCGATCGACTTCAATCCAGTTAAATCCATTTTAAGCCCAACAAGATACTCCATGATTTCCTGCAATAGCTGTACTCTGCTGATTTGTGATCATCAAGAAGATAATATTTGGGCATGAACAATATCGTGGGTTCCTGGGATTGTGGTATTCCTCACGGAAATTAAAGTTCAACTCCAATCCATTTGTGTCCTTTTCAATCCAAGTATGCACTTAGAAAAAAAAAAACGCTATCAATGTCAATCCAGTCTAATCCATTTTAATCCAACTGCATTTACTTAAGTTTACTGCAATAGAGAATGCACGGCAGTATGAGAAAATTCCCCGGGAATATTTATTCACGATAACCCCCTATATGTTAACCTTTTTTGCTGCTACGTTTTATAAACCTCAAGTAGAGTAATTTAGGCTAATGTGGTTACCTTTTTCTTTTTTACCAATTTCTACCAAAGTAATGGTAGGAGGTAAGCTTGGTCAATTTATTTGTATTAGTTATTCTATCGTTTTTACTATTTGATAATTTGTATACTAAAATAGTAACATTTTCAAGCGTGAGGCCAGTTAAATTGAAAGTACCTAAAAATAGCTGAAAAAGAAAAGTGTCGGGTAATGTGGCTCACCCTGCCCATTTCCTAAAGAAGTACCGTTATTCGCAAATTTTGTTGACTAAAAGTCGAGTAGTAATTTTTAAGATTATATTTGCCATGAAATAGCTTTATATTCTTATTAAATAATATTTTCTGGTAAGATAAACCAAATTCATACTAACATGTGAATAAGTAAGAAGGGTTATCGAATCATACGTAAAATAGAACTCCACATTACTCAAACTCGGGTATCCTACACATGCATTTAGCTTTTTAAGGTGTAATAGTAGTCAAAGTTGATATACGGTATATAATATGGGGTAGTCCACATTACCCGAATACATCATGTTTTTGAAATAATCATTGATTATATAAAAGAAATGTAAAACCAGACTTGCTAATGCATTTTTTTGTTGATTAATAGATCCACAATTGCATTAGAGTTATTTGAATTTTAGAAAACTGAGTTCTGAGGAAATAACTTAGTTATTCACCAAGTACTACAAATAAGTCAACTTGACCTCACAGCATATGCTAAGAATTTCACACGAATAATTTGCATTATAGAATAGCCAAAGAGCGTAAACAATATGTTTTTCGCTTTTTATTGTGCACAAATAACCAGAATTGTTGTGCAGTCTTTAATATGAGAAATAAAAGGGTGCACCACATTACCCGCATAGTCCACATTACCCTAAATTACTCTAAATGCCATTTTTAAAGTGAAAATATTGCTCGAATAATAAGTTGATTTTTTATTTTTCAAGTCCATTTCAATCCATACAATCCATTAGATTCAAATACATTAAAATGAATATCCAGAGGTTTCGTGGTCTGGATTGTATGGATCCAAATAGATTCAAATGGACACTTTCTTTATCTATATTAATCCATTAGAATCTAGACGCGGCACAAGGGCAGGCAAGTGAGATTTGGGTATTAGTTATGAGTTTTTTATTTTAGTAATATTTACATATTATTTATTTACAATATTAATTATGCATTAAAATTATAATTACTCGATAAAAAAAGGGAAAACTCTGGAGCTTATAAGTGTATTTTTTTTTTTTTTCAATTTGATCGATAAAACAACTTTAAAAAAGCAAAACTAATTGAAAAAACGTAGCATAAACTCATTAGTTTTGCGGACTTTTCAAAAAGTTTTGCATTCCACTTTATACCCAAAGTAAAAGTGGAATTGAGAACAGGGCGGATGATATCATATTATATGAATAAAAAATATAAATAGAAATAAAATACAACAAGGGTGAAAAACTGAAAGACAATTTTGACAGCAGTTGATGAAATTGACAGGTCGTCACCATGATTCAATAACAATGGTTATGGCAAGTTATCAAAATAAACAAAAATGGAACCCTGATCTTGCCTAGTTATCTGTCAAAAGACTAGAATCAAAACAAAGAATTTTGACATTTCCGTAGTTTAAGAAGAAGCAGCATTTGCTATCGCTGCAACCAGGTTAATTCACTGGGTTGCGAACTTCAGCAACACAGCGCGAAGTAAATGAACTGATTAATAATCAAAAAAAGGCTCTTAAGAGAGTAATAATACAATTAACAAGGTAACGTCAGTAACGGACACGTTTCTTGTCCTTCTTTTTTGGTAGCAAGTACTGTCAAAATTAACTATCAAAACAACAAATTTACAGTTTTCTGATTTTGACATTTGTCTCTAGGCGATTTGATAGGTTGATTTCCTTCTCCGCTTTGCTCTTATTGACAGAACTTGCTACCAATTTTGTCTCCGCTTTGTTCTTTTTGACAATTTGGCGCTACCTCTATAATTGTACCATGAAATGACCATATTTCCTGCAGGAAATATGAAGTTCTTTTTTGACAGATGGTATATAGAAATTAGTATATAACAAATTATTTAGAAACAGATAAACGAACGGATAAATGGAAAAATAACAAAGTGAAGAAAAATTAAAATTACAAAATTTGTGAAAAAACTGCAAGCCAAAAATGAAAATTATTATTAAATCGTAAGAAACAAAGACAAAGATTTTAAAAAAAGTAAGAAAATACGATAAAATAAAAAGCTGTAAGTACAGAAAAATAAAATTCTTAATAAAGAATTTGATTAAAACCTGTGAAGTTTGAAAATTTTTTGTGCACCCAGATAGAAAATTCAAAATTTTTTGTATTGAAATATTTGTTTTAAACAACAATTAATTTTAGTTTTGTTTGCGTTACATTTTCTTTTTCGCAGAATTAAAATTAAGAGAAGGAAATTGAAAACAAAAAATTCGTTTTGCAATTTTTCTTTTGCTGTTTTTGGATTGTGTGCCCCTGTGCCCTGCTGCTGCTGGAGAAAATTTAGCGGAACACAAAAAATAATAAAAATCCAAAACCTTCATCGAAAACAATAACAAAGGCAGTAGTAACACAACTAAAAAGCTAAAAAGCAGCTGCTTAGCTGTTGCCAGAAAGATATTAGATCATAAGTGGGCGGAGGAGGAGACAGCGGACGAAGTCTACAAAAACACAACAGCAACAACAATGAATTGCACCCCGCAATGGGGACTGATTCCTGCTCTGGCTTTGGGTCATATTTATGAACATTTGGAGGCAAGGGATCGCTTAATGGCATCCCAAGCATGTAGACATTGGAGAAGTGTACTCTTCCAAAAGCGGTGAGTTTAGTTTACATAAATTTTATCTATGTAAAGCATTTGTGAATTTGTGAGGGACCAGTGTAATGCATAAATTATACACTTTGCTTTTACGTTTTAAGAAATTATGCACAAATTGAAACAAAGAAAATATCGAAAGTGATGACTGGTCGTTTTGTTACAGAGATATTTTCAGAGCTGTAAAATATGCAATGCTTCGAAATTTTTATAAATACTTGTGCAGGGCTGCTATGAGCATTTACAATTTTTTTTTTTAAAAAAAACATGTTTACGAATAATTTCGTAAATTTTCTTTTTATCCCCTAAAAGTGCACAGTAAAACAAAAAAAAAACAAAAAGTGTCGCTCGGACCTAGTTGTAGAGATATAGCCATCTAAATATATGTATCGGGTCTACAACTTAAGAAGTTCGTGTTTTTTTTTTTTTTTTTTTTGCTGAAAATATGCAACACTTTAATTTATTAGGTTTTTGTACTTTACTTAAAATAAAAAATAAATAAATATTTCGGTAACAAATAGTGTTAACCCTATCTGTAGCACTAATGCAATCTTGGAAGCTTTAACCAAAGCAGACGTCAACCTTCCGATTCGAGAATGGATTGAAACACTTTTAAGTAGTCGTATATTTAAAGTGGAATGGGGGCAGAGTGTCTGCCTAAAGTATGCAACTAGAGGTACTCCACAAGGGGGTGTTTTGCCACCTCTTTTGTGGATAATTGCTATCAACCCCATCTTGCATACACTTAATAAAAAGGGTGTCATAGTCGTAGCCTACGCTAATGACATTGTTATTCTAGACAAAGGTAAATTTCTAGACACAATGACTGAACTTCTAGAAAGTGCTCTCGCAATAATAAGCAAATGGGCTTTAAGAAATGGGCTTAACGTTAACCCTTCAAAAACAGAACTGGTCTTGTTCACAAGGAAACACAAAGTTCCTGTTTTTAGGAATATTTGTCTTGATAATATCAAAATACCTCTACCTAATGAAGCAAATTTCTTGGGAACAGTCTTAGAAAATCGTATAAAAAAGGCATACGGTGCTTTCTTTGCTTGCAAAAAATTCGACGGAATCACTTGGGGCTTTGATCCTAAAATCACCATCTGGATCTACACTGCAATAGTTAGGCCCATCTTATTGTATGCAATACATGTATGGTGGACCGCGCTAAACACAGCATATACATATACAAAAGAAACTAGAAAGATTAGAACGTCTTTTAAGCATCGGCATCACTGGTTCCCTGAGGTCTACCTCTTCAGAATCCTTAAACGCTATACTTTTTCTGTTACCTATTGACCTCTTTGCAAAGGGAGTGGCTTACAATACTATACTTAGGCTTAAAGAATCGGGGGACCTTAAGCTAAGACCTTACGGACACAGTAACGTAGGTAATATTGAGAGTATTACTACTATTTCTGTGGAGAAAAAATTCTGGAACACACGAGGTGAAGATCCAACCGAAGTAATAAACGTTTACACAGATGGCTCTAAATCAGATAATGGAGCAGGTTTATATGTCTCCAACTCACTCGAAGAATACTCATTTAAATTGCCAGATTCCAAGAGGAAATTTTCGCGATTAACAAAGCGGTCGATTACCTTAAGGAAAGTGTAAGCGAGAAGGAAATCGTTCTATACGTCGATAGTCAACCTGCTTTAAAAGCTTTAAAATCAAACTTTATTAAATCAAAGACAGTTTTTGAATGTTTTACCGCTTTAACTTCCCTTAGTGAAAACAACCAGGTATCCCCTCAGTGGGTGCCGTCGCACTGCGAAATTTTAGGAAATGAAAAAGCAGATCTATCAGCAAAATCGGGAGCTCTTTTAGAAGCTCAAAACATTAAAATTCCGGCACCGCTTCAACATTTCTTCTCTTTAAAGAACGCTCAAATGTTCTCAGTAGCGAATGACGCTGGAAACAATCCTCCACTCCACAGATTATTCCAAATATTTACTATCTCTGACGCGAAGTGAGTGCAGTCTGCTGACTAGAGTTGTGACTGGTCATTGTCTAATTGGTCACCATGCCTTAAGACTGGGCATAGTCTCCAGCAACTGGTGCAGAAACTGTCACGAGCCTGAGGAAGAGGAAACAATTGAACACCTTTTATGTCTTTGTCCTGCGCTTGCAAGAACTAGACTGAAATGCTTTGGCCAGCCATTTTTTAATTCCTTAAAGGAACTCACTAAAATTCACCTAAGTGACATTAAAAGATTCGCTGTGCTGACAGGATCCTTCAGTTTGGACAAACACCATATTGAAAGTACTAGAGTTTATGAGTTAATAAGAGAGTTTGTGGTATCACTATGGACCCTTGCGGTCTATGTGTAGCAATATTGCGGTTTAGCCGTGAGAACGTTATTTCCACCGCCCACATAAAAAAAAGGAAAATCTTGTGCACTGCTCCTCCTCACAACCTCTCAAACATAAAAAAAATTAACCGAATATGTTGAGATTAAGGGATAGAAACCGGGGCTGAACGGCTGTTTAAGAGTTTCCTTTTAATTTCGAAAGTTATTCAAAAAAGTTATCGGAATGTTCTACAACTATTGTTAATAATAGTTAGATAACTTTTAATTATCTTAATATCGATACGTCCAACGTAAAAACTCGAAAATCGTAGTTTTTAGTTATGATCATTTTTGTATTGTTTTCGTTAAAAGAACAAAACCAAAAACAAAAATTGAATAAATGCTTTGGAAATCTGTAGTCCAAATAAAGGTTTTTCGACTATTTAATTGATTAACAGGGATATTAACAATTTCAACTTTTAATTTGGATAAAAATTAATACATATGAGTTATAACTCTAGTTACTACTTATGTTCTGTTTCAGCAACCAAATGTTCCATGAGAAAAGTTGGTAACTTAACTTGCCAACTACCATTAAAAAATATTCTACGGACATTACGTTGGTATGTAGGACTTACAACCACTGATTTTTAAAGAAAAATTAACTAATAACTTTGTAAGTTAAGTTGCCAACGCAATTTGTTATTTTTGTCCCGTGAATATGTTATCAACTTAAGTTGCCAAGTTTTTGCATGGAGACCTAACTAAAATATACTTAAGTTGTAACTCCAAAAATTGCTCCCAGCCCTTCAAATTTCAAGCTAGAGATACCAAAATTTGACACAAGATAGAGTCTAATACGTAGATTTCGAAAATTATCGTCCCGTAAAAAGTTGGTAACTTGAGTTACAAACTTTTACGTTGGATGTATCGATATTGATCTAATATTAAAAAATATTAATAAATAAACTTTTCTCTTTTCAGATTTTTTTGTAATTTTAAATTTAATCTTCATACTGACAATGATCGACAGTGCGCATTTTTTCGACATACCCTTTGCAATCTCACCAGCGAATTAACTATCATTTTTGATTTTCTAAATGTTTTTCACATAGAGAAAATACGACGAATTTTATATAAGTAAGTACATACTTGTGTATTAAATTTATAGTTGTGGCGAAACTTTTTTAGCTTGCGTTGCATAACTATAATTTGCTTTTACGATAATGCCCAACTCTTCAAATTTAAAATTTTATTGCTCCCATAAAATACGTAACTCTTCAAATTTATACATTTTCTGTATATTGTCAGTACAATATTATACTGATTTTTAAGCAATAATACTAATTCAATAACTTTTTAGAGTTGCACGTTGTGATAATGTACAAGGCATACGTTTTCAGACCAATAATGTTGGTCTTATCCCACCTGGCGATATTAACGAAGAAAGTCTAGTCGATATCGAGCAGTAAGTATATCAAAATAAAACAAAATTTTTAGAATTATTAATGAGCTATACGTAATCTTTTATAGATTCTTTGTGGAACCGTTAAAATTAATCTTAAGCCGCAAAAAGTCATCATTGAAAGTCTTAGATTTGGGTGCAATTGAATCGCTTACCTATTATGGTTTAGATTTTCTTAAAGCTTTGGTTAAGCCTCAAGAATTACAGCAACTTACATTGGCATCAATGAAATTTGATCCTAGTCATTATCCAATATTCGCCATGGAAAATACCCTATTGCAAAAGTGCACATCATTGCAGGTAATATTGTATATTGTAAATCAATTTTTTGAAAACAAGCACAATAATTATAATTATATACCATTTATATCATCTAGGTCTTATCACTTGATTATGATACTTTAAATGAGGAACTTTTACATGCCATACAAATACTTCCATTGAAAAAATTATTAATTTGCATCCATGGCTTAGACCGTCAACATCCTGGTATATCTGAAATAGCATGGGCAGCTTTTGCCGATAATTTTGGAAACATTGAGCTAATTGTCTCTTTAGTTTATGCCTATGAGGCTGTAGAGGTACTGCAAGTGCGCATATTGCGTCATAATATGCCAATAACTCACTTGAGAGTGCTATTTTGTGATTATGTAAGTTTTTATTGCACATTCTATTGCAAATTTGTATCAGTATACTGATGCAAACCTTTAATATTTACTATTAAAAACTAAATGTAAATTTATACGCATTTTATATCAAGTTATATATTTAATAATTTCTTCTTAGATGAATGTTGACGCTTTGGAATGGATGTCTATTAATAATAATGCCACCCTTAAGAGCATACAATGGATTGATTCCGTAAGTAGTTGTTCTCATTTGTATACTAAACTTATTGTTACTTACAAAAATACGTAATTGTTAAATTTGTTTTATTCAGGCTTTTAAACATTCCGATAAAAATGTTATGGATCTATTTTTACGTTCTGGTCAAGATCCTTTTGTTATGATGTCGTGGCGTTGCAAAAATTTAGAGGAAATTGTAATTCATGGTTATGTTTTGGATCCGCACAACATTGTTGGTATATCACGTCTACGTGGGAGAACTCTAAAACGTTTAGAAATATCTATGATTGATAGTACACCGACTGAGGCCAGCATGGACTCGTTCATAGAGGTAAGTGCGCAAGGTTCGACTTTTTGTTGGTTGAATACATACAAGGGGCCAGCACATGATATCTTGAAATATAGTGCACTTCAACTGAAGCGTTTTACCAGTGTCAAAAAAGTATATTATTCTATCAAATACTTCAGCGTACTGTATTAAAAAAAAAAAACAAATACTTCAGGTCAGTGTAAAACGTGCCAGTAGAAAAACCGTATATTGAGAAAATCAAACAAAATTGGTCGAAAAAGGTACCATCGAAATTTAAACTGAAGAGTTTGTTGATTAATTGGCTTACTCAAAAAGTGGTCTAAAGTAGTTTTCGAGATTTTTGATATTTTATCAAAGGAGAGCTCAGGCGACGGTTTTAAAAACAAAAATGAAGCACAAAGAAGAGAGGAAAAAACTACTTTTGGCACTAAATTAAAATTTTGTAGTGCACACTTCAACTGCAGTATATGCACTGAACTGAACTGAAGCAAATCAAACAAGACAGTTCAGTGCAGTATTTTTTTTCATATCCAAGTACTATCAAAACATTAGCACGCGACACTAAACTAAAGATGCACTGAACTGAAACAAATCAAACAAGACGTGCCAGTGCAGTATTTTTTTTCCATATCCAAGTACTATCAAAACATTTGCCCACGACTCTGAACTGAAGTATTTGAATAATACAATACATGACATAACGTATCTTGAAAGTCCAACAAGACGTCTTATGCAGGCCCCAATTATATACTGATTTATATTTAAAACTAAATTCATTTGGTTACTTACAATTTGATTAATTTATATTTATTATTTTACCTTCTAATGTTCCACTGTTATTCGTAGGAAATTAATACATTAATTGGTCAAAAATGGGAGCCATTAAATCCAAATAATCTACATCCTGCGCTTGGCTATATGCCGGTCTCTGACGATGTACGTGACGAATATGTTTTTGATCTCATACGATCTGATATTTCTAAATAATGGAAAACCCTCAGAAAAATAAAAAAATAAAAACAACAACAACATCAACATCCAATTTAAAGAAAACTAGCAGAGGCAAACACACACACTCACACAAAAAAAGCTCAAGTGCGTCATGTAAGTTTACATACAATCTAAACGACGAATTCAATAAAGAAGAAAACATCAACCAACAATCATCATCGCATGACAGTGATATATATATATATTTTTTTTATTTATTTTATATTACAAATTTAAATATTTCCAAAAATTGCAAGACAACAATTGTTAAATTGTAAAAAAAACCCAACAACAACACAAGAAAACTCCGTATTAAAACATACAAAATAACAACACACACTCAATTATATATTTAGGCTGGTAAATAGAAATAAGCAAGAAAATTAACAAGTGTGTCTAAATAATTAGAGGGAAGTGATGACGATGAGAGTCTTAAACTCAACAATTATATGTACATATATGAACAGTTTTTTTTTTTTTTTTTTGTTATGTACACAAAATAATCACACTAAAATGCTGAAATGCTAATACAACATTTGTAGTAGTATATATATACATATTTTAGTTATTTTCCTTTTTTATGTTTACTCGAAAAAACAAAAATTATCTCACTCCAGCAATTATTTCGAATTTGCCTTTTATTATATATCATTATATTCCATATAATATTATTTATAAAAAAAAAAAATATTAAAAGATCTTCAACTTAATATTCGTAGTTTTTGCGATGTTTTGCTTCAATTTAAATTGTATAAAATTTTTTATTTTTATTGAAATTTTTTATTTTTTTTTCTAATTTATGAATGAATACAAAATTTTTTAATTAATGTTCATAAACAGTTAACTATTTTGTTAAATTGTTTGAGTAGTAACAAAGCAAAAGAAAGAAGAAAAGAAAAAAATCCAACAACATAAATCACACAAATGTATTCCTATTTAATTTAGCATAGTGTATAAAGTGTTGAAACTACGCTTTGTTAAGATTCAACAACATTAGAACGTAGTAAAGAATTTTAAGCTTGACATTTAATTCGAACAAAGTAAAATTTAAAATGTTAAGAAATATTAAGACTAAAGCACTTCACAATTTAAGTCTGCAATATACGGCATACAGCAAATAAACTGTGAATGATGTATGCGTTATATGATATCGAACTGTGATCAAATGCAAGCCAGCATACAAAACAACTGTTAAGAACGAACAAACGAATGAGTGTAGATTAGAAAATGTTGTCAAGAGTTAGGTTTTATTAACATTTTATTCTAGTTAATTTAAAAAAAAAAATTAAAATAATTTTATCGCTCTTTATTGATCTTTTCAATTACTTGAAGTTTTAACGTAGGACAAGCAGTAAAATGCAGCACTCCAGATGCAAGCAAAATATGTTTAAACATAATGATGAATTAAACAAATTGCTTGAATAAAAATAAAGTGATTAAAAATTTATTACCACTCTTGTTTATAATGAAATTTACATTATACACAACGATAAGTATTTTTTTATAAAGCTAAACATCACCTTTCAAAGAAAAACTAGAAGCTTGTACTTAAAGAGAACATACAAATAATTACAATTTGCTTTCAGAATTTAAATAATTTATAAGAGATAAGATTCGAATTTAGCTACCTATTTTTCATAACAAAGACATATATCCGTCACGATTGTCTTGAAGAGTCAATAGGTGTTATGAAAATGTGGAAAAATACAAACACACCGAAATCGCAGCTTCGCGAAATCCATATAAATTAAAAAAATTCAACAATAAAAAAAAAAAAAAAAAAAAATAATCAAAATTGATGTAACTCATATGATTTTTGAGATATTCTTATATAAAAAGCAAAAAATACCGTTTTTCTAATTCTATTTTTTTAAGTTTTATAGCTAAAAAATAACGTTTATTCGTTAAATCCGATATAGCAGTTGAAAGTTCTAATCGTTTTCTTTAAAACCTAATTCAAAATATGTCGATATCTATTTTTTCTCAGAGATACCCTTACCCAAAAAGTTAAAAAAGTGCAAAAAACTGTTTTTTTTTAGTCTACGATATTTCGGACAAAAATATAGGTAGATATCGACATAATTTGCATTAGGTTTTAAAGAAAAAGATTAGAGCTTCCAACTGCTATATCGGATTTGCGGATAAAGGTTTTTTTTTTCTTGTTATATAGCTTCAAAAATAGCAAAAAACCGGATTAGAATTTAGCATCGTAAAACCCATTGAAAATTCGCGATTTCGAAGTTTTAATTTTTTGAACTTAAAACGAGTACAAATGAAACCCCGAAAACCGTTTTATTCCACATTTTCATCGCACCTATTGACTCTTCAAGGCAAACGTGTCCCTTAGTGTATGAATTTCGTATATGAGATTTCGAATATTAATGGGTTTTTTTTTAAAGTGAAGTTTGTTTTCAACTTGTTAATTTTTTTTAAATAATTTTGTTTATTAAAAAACTAGCATTTTCCGTAGTGCGTTGCTACACCATCTCTTGTACAGAAATGTAAATTGTCCCGAAGCAATTTATATACGTACCAAATCTCATCCATGTGCTTGAAATAGTTTCAGAATTATGACATTTTTTCAGGGGCGTGGCACAGCCAACTTCTACCTTGGAGGACATTATTTGTCCCCATACTCTTAATACATATACCAAATCTCATCCATGTCCGCTAAATATTTTCAGAGGTATAAAACATTAATTTCTTTTTTGAAACACGAAAAATAAAAATATTTAATTTTTGGTTCCAACATCTAAGTGGGGACCCTTTGGTATAAACACTGATATGTCGTAAAAAGTCGTGAAACGCGTAGAAAACAGGAAAAAAAAATTTTTTTTTAATTATTTGATTTTGATCAAAGGGGGACCCTTTTTTTAATTTTTGGTTCCAACATCAACAAGTTATTTACTGTATTTAAAAGGAAAAATTTCAAATTCTATGCAAAATAAAGGAAAAATATAACAAGAACATATAATACTCAATTTTTCAATTGGGAAACCCAATTTGAAATTCTATCAGCATAATGATCCGAAGCATAAGCGACTCTGGTACGAATATGGCTTTAGTATTACTGTTGCAAAGTGATGCATACATTAACCCAAAGTCCCTATTTTTTTCCAATTGTAATATCGTTTCTGTGTTACGTAGGGCACTACTTATGTTTCGGCAACTGGCAACAGTAATTTCAATAGCTAAAATATGGCAACACCATAATAAAGTCTGACATTTTTTAGCTTAAATGTACTCACAACGTTTTGATGTACAAGTGCTATTTGTTTTGTTTGCATTGAGTTAAGAAAATCAATTTGGCCAAAAATTTGAAATTTCAAGAGAAGGTTTTCGTTGGATTATTTTTCACAACTTTCGACGAGGACTATCTCAACAAGAATGTGTCGATGAACTTAGTTCTTTGTATGGCGATAAAGTACCATCAAAAACCACAGTATATCGCTGGTATAGTGAATTCAATCGTGGTCGTAGTTCGGTCGCCGACGAATTCCGTGAAGGTCGTCCAAAATCGATTGTTGTGCCACAAAACATCGATACAGTGCATGAGCTGATAATGCATGATCATCATGTGACATATTGTGAGATAGAGGCTTCCTTGCACATTAGTTCCACTTCAATACATTCGATTTTGCATGAATACTTAGTTGTAAAAAACGTTTGTTCTCGTTGGAAACCCCATAATTTATCAATCGCTTGAATTATCAATGGAATGGATTTTCTGAACTCACTGTAAACAAAACAAATAGCACTTGTACATCAAAACGTTGTGAGTACGTTTACGCTAAAAAATGTCAGACTTTATTATGGTGTTGCCAGATTTTAGCTATTGAAATTAGTGTTGCCAGTTTCCGAAACATAAATAGTGCCCCTCGTATCAGACATCTCTTGAGTTTTCTCTAAAAGTTAAGACAGAAAGAAACAAATTTTTAAAAACATTTTATTTTTAAGCTTATACCAAATCATTAGGGAACAAGATCAAAATGTATTTATATGCGATTGTTTTGAACAGCACATACTTATAGTTCACAGGTACACACTTCAAGACAAACCATGAACATGATGAGCATAAAAAAAATTTGGGTTTTAAAAGATTTATAAAGAATACAAGTATTTAATAATATTCTACAGAAATAAATTAAAATTTCGCGAATTTTTAAATTAACCAAGTACATACTATTCACCACCTATAATGTACATATAGATTAAATATGTTAATAAAATGCTTAACAAAATTTTTATTTTAATAAAATATAAAATCACATAAAAAGCAAATGTAGCTCAAATATTGACATACTTATGAAGCTCAAAATTTACCTAAAATTTTTGTGTGCAATAAATGTTATCTCAAAATGATATCCATTATAAAGCAACAAGAAAATGTGATTAAATCAATATTAAGAACATTTGAATTAAAATAACATTAATTAACTAAGAACGCTAAGGCATATAGTTTACATTTATAGAAATACATAAAATATAGCATCTAAGAAGAGAAAAAAGAAAAACACAAAAAGTCAAAAACCAAACATGTATTTTCCATAACACAACATTTTTGAGAATACAAAAATACTACAAATATGTAGAACATGGAGTTAAAAATTTGAACGAAATTATAAACATTAACAGCAGATTGTCAAAATAAGCGTTAAATAATATTGAAATGTGATAAAAACAGCATCAAAATCAACAGCAACTTTTAATGTTGAATACTTCTTTAATAGCAGTAACATTAAAGAACACGATGGTGATATTAACAAAAAAAGAAAACAAAAACGAAAAACATCTTATATAATTGAATATTGCGTATTTAATAATTAAATAAATTATACAACAATCAAGATGCCATGATAAGCTATCAAAGAAATTGATCAAATAATTGATAACAACCAATTTATCTATCTTTAGAAATATATATACGTTAGAATAATAATGTTAGCGCAAAAAGCAAGTTGATAATCGAATAATATGAACAATTCATATTTACAAGCACCATACACACAAATAGCGGTCAATTAAAATAATGAAAATAACTTTGCCGCACACTAAACAAGAAGAGACATTGAAGCCAATCTTCTAATCAGACGATATAAATATTTTTTTTTTTTTTGTTCTTAACTTCTTTGTTGAATCCGTATTGTATTTTGTGAAATATTTAGCTAATGCAATTTGAAATTTTTTATAAATTATTTTCATATAAAAATATAGAATGTCGACAAAGAAAATTGAACCATTAAGAGCAAAAGCCAAAAATAATTCAAATGAAGATAATTTATTAGAGCACAGTGTCAGTTGTATCCAAAATAATACCTGCAGTACGATTTATGTTCATGTGGAGAAGATGTGAATGAATTCCAACGGGAAGAATTGAAGCTGCTTCTAAAAAGAGCGCAATAGAAGCACATCTCTGGTAGCAAAGTTAATAAATCTACGAAAAGTTACAGAAAAAAGTAATTTTTGTGAAATGGAACTTAAAATTTTGAAAAACTTCCACTAAAGCGTATTTCATATGCTTCCAAATGTGTGCTTCTAAAGATGCGCATCTCCGCTAGGACGTGCTGTGTTAAAAAAGATAAGTATTGAGAACGGCACTGGAAGGAGCTTCTTGCTTCCATAAAAGCGCAACTTAAGTCGTTTCAATGCGCTTCCGTTACCCGTTGGGATGTTTCATTTGCACAAATTTGCAAAAATGTTCTTTGTTGTATGCCCTTGGTAAATAGAGTAATTTAGGGTAATGTGGACTATACGGGTAATGTGGTGCACACTTTTATTTCTCATATTAAAGACTACAACAATTCGGATTATTTGTGCACATTAAAACGCGAAGAACATATATTTTATGCTCCTCGGCTTTTTTATTATGCAATTACTCGTGTGCAATTTCTTAACATATGCTGTGAGGTCGATTTGACTTATTTTTAGTACGCTGTGAATAACTAAATAACTTTCTCAGAACTCTGTTTTCTTAAATTCAAATAATTCTAATGCAATTGTGGAACTATTGTTCAATGAAAAATTGCATAAGCAAGTCTGATTTAACATTTCTTTTATATAATCAATGATTATTTCAAAAAAGTGATGTATTCGGGTAATGTGGACTACCCCATATTATATACCGTATATCAACTTTGATACTACTACACCTTAAAAAGCTAATTGCATGTGCTATTTTATGCATGATTCGCGAACCCTTATTCCTTATTCACATGTCAGTATGTATTTCGTTTATCTTACTTAAAAATATTCTTTAATAAGCCTATAAAGCCATTTCATAGCAAATATAATCTTAAAAATTACTACTTGATTTTTAGTCAACAAAAATTGCGAATGACGGTATTCCTTTAGGAAATAGACAGGGTGAGCCACATTACCCGACATTTTTCTTCTACAGCTATTTTTAGGTGCTTTCAATTAAACTGGCCTCACGCTTGAAAATGATAATATTTTAGCTTATGAATAATCAAGTAGTAAGAACAATAGAATAACTAATACAAATAAATTGACCAAGCTAACCTACTACCATTACTTTGGTAGAAATTGGACAGAAAAGAAAAAGATAACCACATTATCCTAAGTTACTATACTGGTTCTAATACATCTATAGGAAACAAAAGGCTGTTTTTTGTTTCTTAATTTTTTGGTGAACTCACAATTATTGAAGTAAAATAAATAATCTTAGTTTCGCCAAATCACGAATAGTTTCAGCTATTGACATTGACATAGGCAGTAACTATGTATGAACCTTAGTCCTGGGTATAAATTGTTTGTTTATGTGGCTTGTTCTGTAATCCGTGTGTTTTCAATTACTTTTCATTTAGGAGGCTTTTTGATTAAAATGGTGAGTCACACGATAAAAAGTATTAGAATCCTTTTTGTGGGGAATTACAGGTTTTACAAATAGCATTGATTTGCTTTAACAAAAAAGTAGCCGTTCAGGATATATCCTTTAAAAACTGCAAAAAGTCGAAAAATTCGACTTTATCAAATATTTCCGAAACGGTTACTTTTTTGTAAATATAAATTATTATTATTTGTAGAACATTTAATTCTCCACAAAAAAGATTCTAATTTTTTTTATCGTATGACTCATCATTTTCATTAAAAAGCCTCTTAAGTGAAAAGTAATTGAAACCACGCGGATTATAGAACAGACTTGTATATGACACTATATCTCGTAAACCATAATGGAAAACTAATTAAAGTCAAATTTTGAATTCAACACCAGTTTAAATGTAAAATGTCAAAATCGTTACGAATACAATTGTTATTTGCATTCTTCTAGAGAAATTAACAACAACAACAACAAGTGAATAAGTACCTGAATACCTGAAAAACATCAATCAATATATGTTTTACTAAAATCGATAAAACAACAAGCACATACATAGTTATGTTTGCGTAAGCTTTCTCTTAAAAAAATTAATAAATAAGTAAATACACAAGAAAAAAAAAGGCTTGAAAAGGGTTCTCAATAATATGCATAAAAAAGAAGATTAAAAGACTGAGTTAACAACTAGCAAAGCACAAGACGCAATTGCAGAGCATAAATAACAGCAAAAATAAGGATTTACATACAATATACCTTAATTTTATAAAATACAAACACAAAAGAAAAATATCTAAATTTTATAAAGATAGATGTTTTTTCCAAACAACAAACGAAGCACCATCATAAGATATATGTATAACATCTAATTATTACCTCTTGTATAGTAAAAATAACAAAAACAAGAACCAACAAACAAAACAACAAAGTATTGTGATAAAAGTGTTGCCTGCCTCTACAAAAATTTAAACAAAAAATGCGTATATTTTTTGTTGAGTTTAATATTTAGGATCAATGACACAATTTTTATGTTAAGCATTTTTTTTTTTCTTCTGTTTTTATATACTTATGTAAATTAAAATTACATCCATATGTACGTATACTTAAATTTATAAATAATTGTTAGTTGCGTGCAACACTTTCCTAGAGGTATTAAAATAAATACACAAAAAATAAAAGAATATTCTACTTATACAAAATAAAGGTTAGCTATCGAAGCCCAAAAACGCTTTAGATAAAATTCAGCAACCTTGTGATCAAACTTGCTAATATTGTATTGTAAAATTACAAGTTTTTTTTCGTTTTATAAACTGTATGTAATAATACCCATAATTTTTTTTATTTTTTATTATATGTACGAGTATATAAGCAATCGTATTGAAACGAGTTGAGTTTAAAGATAGATGCTGGAGAAAAAATTTATGTAATCCATGTCTATAATTTTTCCATTCTTACAAAACAAAAATATCTGTAATATGTACTATGTATGTATTTTAAGTAGTTTTTTCAAGACTAGTAAATTGACAAATTAGTTTACGTATGTATTTAAGATATTCGTTGTTCAGTTTTCAAAACAGTCTTATCCAAATTACTGTGACAAAATGAAAATTCGGCTTAAGATAAACGGAGTTAAGATTAACTATCTGTTGGTTTTAAGTGAAATATGAAATGCGTAGAGCCACTATTTATGTTTCGGGAACTGGCAACACTAATGTCAATAGCTAAATTCTGGCAACACCATAATAAAGTTTGACATTTTTAGCATAAACGTACTCACAACGTTTTGATGTACAAGTGCTATTTGTTTGGTTTACAGTGAGTTAAGAAAATCAATTTGGCTAAAAAATGGAAATTTCAGGAGAAGGTTTTCGTTGGATTATTTTTCACAACTTTCGACGTGGATTAATTATCTCAACAAGAATGTGTCGTTGAACTCAGTTCTTTGTATGGCGATAAAGCACCATCAAAAACCACAGTATATCGCTGGTATAGTGAATTCAATCGTGGTCGTAGTTCGGTCGACGACGAATTCCGTGATGGTCGTCCAAAATTGGTTGTTGTACCACAAAACATCGACGCAGTGCATGAACTGATAATGCAAGATCGTCATGTGACAGATTGTGAGAAAGAGGCATCCTTGCACATTAGTTCCACTTCAATACATTCGATTTTGCATGAATACTTAGTTGTAAAAAACGTTTGTTCTCGTTGGAAACCCCATAATTTATCAATCGCTTAAATTATAATTTGATTTTCTTAACTCACTGTAAACAAAACAAATAGCACTTGTACATCAATGAATCGGAATAAAAAGTAATTGAAACCACACGGATTACGGAACTGGCCTGATTGTTAACCTTTTGATAATTTTGTTAACAACTTTCGTGTTTTACGATTTCAATAGAAATAAACATAACAGATAAAACTAGATTTTTAAAATTTGGTTTTGCGGATTATTAAAATCAAGCATACACTGTCTATTAGTTTTGAAGAGATTACATGCAATATTCCAAAGGCGAGGAAATGAAAAAGTATCCTGAGTCATTTATTCAAATCATTCCAATAAAAAGTAAAAAATACTTGAATACTAAAACTACACAAATTCAAGCATAACAATTAAAACAGAACGTTTCGTAATTAACTACAGACATATGTACTATGTGTATAAATGTAACGTAGCGTCATAGCAAAACTACCCTAAGGACATATCAGACAAAATTTTAAAATTTTTATTTTGTTTTTACGAGGGCAGTTTGATAAGTTTGAGACTTTTTTGAATTTCTCCCATAGTTAATTCAGTGATCGCGGGCACTTGAACTTTTGAGCTTAAAAGCTTTCCGTATATCTATTCACTCATAGATAAGACTTACGCAGATCTGCGTCACTTGCTTACAGCTTATGCAAAACAAAAAATGACAAAATGCGTTTGTGTTTGACATCCATTAAAAGCAGACAAGCTCGAGAATTAAAAAAAACGAAAAAAAGTGAATTTCTCGTGCTGATTAAGCATTATTTTTTGCATAAAAAACCATCAGCTAAATTAAGGACTGGTTTGATAAATATTCTCCCTTATTATCTAGTTCGATTTCGATTCGAACTAAATCGAATCTAGATTTGCTATCGTATATATTGATATCTAGAATCAAAATCGAAAAATTTTGCAATCAAAATCGAATCAGTCTTATCATTTACTACGATTTTGATTGCAAAAATTATCGATTTCGATTCTGGATATCAAAATATTTATATGATAGCAAAATCTCGATTCCATTTAGTTCGAATCGTAATCGAATTACATGAGAAAGGTGATTGTGGAGACTCTGCACTATCAATTTCAATCGTTAAGAAGTGGTTTACTGGGTTCCGTTGCGGTCGTACCGGCACAAGTGACGCCGAACGTTAAGTCCTCCTAAAGATAGATGTAATTGAACGAACGGAGAATGATGGTGCGTGAGGTATATCAACTGAGCGAGTACATGACATTTTAAAATGAAAAAGCCTTGCGATGGCTGCCTTGATTGTTCACACTCTCTCGACCATAAGTGGAACTGTATGACTACTTCCAAGGAGTGTTTGGCGATGTACGAATGAGTTTTTGCGCCGTTTCGTTACCGTGGATGAAACGAATCCATCACAACATAACAGAGTCTAAGGAACAATCAAGGCAGTGGGTTTCTTCGACAGAACGTACACCAAAGACAGGCAAGGTGAGTCTGTGATTCAAAACTTTTTGAAATACTCGATATTTGAAGTAGACACGACCGCATTTGACGAAGAAAAAATGCTGTTCAATCAAGACAATATACACTGCTACTGTTTTCTGTTTCCAAACCTGAAGAAATGGTTGGGCGCTAAGAGATTACTGAAACAAACGCCTATTTTGAGAACATTGAGAAAACCTATTGTTTGAAAAAAATAAAAAAATTGGAAAAACGCTGGACTCGATACAGCTTAAAGGAGACTATGTTGAGGAATAAAACGCCTTTTTGTCGAAAAAAATACATTTTATTCAAAAAATCTCAAACTTATCAAACTGCCCTCGTATCCAAATACAGTCAAACTCATATTCTACGCATTGCAGTGTAAGGACAATTTCTTAATCTTTTCTTTTTGTGACAAAAATTGTTCATCGATTTGTATTGGAGTAAAAGAGTTTTGAAAACTTTGAAATCGTCACCCCAATACTACAACTAGGTAACTCCAATTTTCAAGTTTTGAGATGAATCAATTTAGAGATTTTTGGAAGTATTTTTATAGTTTTGTATTTTCTTTATAACTTCACAATGGTGCCACTTTAGAGTATTCTGATTGGAGTAGAGAGAACTTATGAGAGGTCTGCGATTGACGTTACGATACATAAATATATAATGCATAGGAATTATTCATATGTCGTCTTTAGATTTATTAAATAGCTTAAAAAAACGTAAGCAATGGTAATAATTTGACACAAAAAAAAAGTTCTATAGCATGGCATATGAAAATGTCCATGAAATCTTTTACTAATTTTAATTAAATTTTGATTCGAAGTCCTTAAAAATTAATTGGACGAAACTCACAAAATTTTTTTTTATTTTTTTATAGTTAATCTCTGTTTCAAATTTGTAGGCAAAAATGAAATCAATCAAAATTTATTCAAAATTTGGAAACACAGCTCTGTAGCTAATATTTTCAAAAGTATAAAATACGAAAATTATAGCGTATTTTTTTAACTTTCTAACAAAACTCAAACTCGTTTATTATTTAGAAAAATATCTAAAAGATTCCTATCATGGTAGAGAAACGTGTGGAAAATGATGTTAATGATGAGCACAGTTGCTGGCGCACATACAAACGCATTCACACAAACCAATACCAATGTAAATGTGTATATTTAAATAACAACAACAAATTATATTTAACAACAAAAATAAGCAAATGTATGAAAAATTAAAAACAATCCAGCTGTGATATTAAAAACAAAACAAAAAGTATGAAACACCGTGCAACGCAACAAATTAAAAGCGAAAATTATATAAAAATTAAAAAAAAAGAAACAAACAAATACAATTAACAACAACAAAATTGTTTTGAAGAAAAATAAAAACTAAAACCATTTTGTAATACATAATAGAAAAATATATACGATAATATAACAGAAATATGAAATGTTCTTTAAAAGAAACGCATATAAGTTGCATATTTTTTTAAAACATCTCTGCCTAAATTGTATAACAAAATCAAATCAGTTGCTCTGTTCTGTATTTCGCAATTAAATTTATCAACCTTTTTGCGAAGCGAAAAACTGATTTGAAAATGCAAATGTAAATGATTTACAAAACAGCTGCTTTTCTTAAAAAAAAATATCCACCATGAACGTTACCAAAAAAGGATTTAATTATAATTCTTGAAGTAATACGTAGTGTTAAGCAAACAATGCTATTTCGTAGAGAAACAATTAGAGAAAATTCTTAAATTTTAGCAACACAAAAATATAAACACGAGTATATAGAAACATATATAAGTACGTTAGTGCAGACCTAATAAAAGTTAATCATGGGTTTTAACCCTTGAACATTAATGGTAAGAACCTTCATTCAACAAATTGCTACAATTAACGAATGATTTATTTAAGGCTCGCCCTAACGTACGTACTTACATACTAGGGTCTTTCACATTTATATGAAGAAACAAAAGTATAAAAAGTTTAAAATTCTTATACCCTTAACTTAATAAAATGACATAAAAAGATAAAAATAGTTTATCCATAGAACTCCAACGACTTCCTTCGATAATTCATATAAAAACAGTCAACAATGTAAACATAATATTCATCTTTCGATTTTTAATTCGATTTCGATTCAAACTAAATCGAATAGAGATTTTGCTCTCATGTATTTTGATATCCAGAATCGAAATCAAAAATATTTGCAATCAAAATCAAATCAGCCATATCATCTAATTCGATTTTGATTGCAAAAATTTTCGATATCGATCTTGAATATAAATATGTACTATAATCGCCCAGTGGTCAAAACTCGACCACAAACGTATTAAAAAATGTTGGTACTTTTGGACACTTTTAGTACTTTTTTTTGCTATTTGGTGCGAAATAGAAAAGCTCATTTATCATCCCTATTGAAAAATTTGTATTGAATTTTACCTGGCTTAAAGTCAAAATATTAACATAATTTTAAATTTGTGCATATCTACACACAAACACCTTTCTAATAGTGTATAATTTAAAGTCATACTCCATTTCTAACATGATAAAAAAAGATGGACAAGTTTTTGTCTTGCGAATTAATATATAGATGATAGAAAAATTGCGATTCGATTTAGCTCGAATCGAAATCGAATTACATGATAAGAGTGATTTTGATTTCCAGATTTTCCAATCAAAATCGAATCAGCCTTACCGTTTAATTTGATTTTGATTTCGATTCTGGAAATCAAAATACTTATGTGATAGCAAAATCTCGATTCGATTTAGTTCGAATCGAAATCGAATTAGATGATAATGGTGATTTTATCGCAACACCAGATTTGCAATTATTAAATTTTTTTCTTTTGTTGAAATCGTTTAAAGATCTTTGTTGGATAAATCTTGCAAGAACTCTCTCTTATATTAGACTGGAGACAATTGAAGGCATATGCCATAAAGGTCCACGTTCAGTATATCCTCAGAAGACGGAGGGACAAACAAAATTTCGCTGAAGAACCTAGAAGAAAAATAGGAAACTATTTTTGTTTATTTATTCTCTATCTTCAACCTTTTTTATCTTCTCTACATAAGCGTCATTCAATTTTAATACATTTATTCAGTCCATAGACCCACTTATTAAAACAGTGCTTAAAATCGTGTTTTTAAAATTTCTCAATTTCTGCATTAATTAACTCCGTATTGCCGCTCTTCAATACCATTTTGCAGTTATTGTTAGTCCAGTTTCCAGGGAAATAGCTTATTTCGCTCTAAGGATGTAAATATTAACCACATTATGAGCACTTGCTCTTTCCGCGTTCCATACCATGGACTGTTGTTTGGTTTACAGATCGTACTTATTTAGTTTCATCCCTGTTAAAATTTTATTGAAGTTTTTGTATTGTCAGTTTTCATACATATTTGTTTAGGAAATATTGGGGAAAACGTGCTCTAGCTTCTTTTTAGATTTCAATTATGCCATGGCATTCAAACCCAAATCGTCAGCAATCATTTCTCGTATCAATCGTGAATTTTCGTGAACTTCAGCTTTGACCACCAGGCTCTTACTAATTCCATCGGTTGAAGATTTCTCGTAGTTAATTATGTATAGAAAAGTATCCAATCTGGAATCTTTGAAATCAACAATTCTGCATAGGTAGTGCTTTCGTTCTATGCGGAAATGTGACATTCATTAATAATATATACTGGCTTAAATTGACCCGAAAGCTGTAAAGAATCGCATGACGAATTTCTTACTGTTTTGGTTTCGGAATTACTTTCGACTTTTCATCAGTTATTTTACGTTTTCTCGTTCCCATTGAAATCGATCTTTCTGAAATTTGAAATGGGATATCGTAAGACAATGGTTAACGTCTCTCACCTTTGATTTTTTTTTTCAAAAAAAAAAAAAAAAAAAATAGCACAAAAGTCCCCTCGTATATGATTTTCGAATGTGAGGAATATGAAGGGAGTTCTAAGGATAATTTTTAGTTTTAAATTTTCATCATTTGAATGAGTTTTATTGAAAGTGGACTTATTCCACTATCATAAAAACACATCCATTTACCCCTTTAAAACAGCAACAGCCCTAATATGTACAAGAAAATTTTTCAATACCTTAAAATACTTACGAGTATATGTAAAACAAGTATTTGGCACAGTGAAAGCATTAAAAAAGGTTAGTATGTAAGCTTTTTAGAATTGTTAGAAATTTCAGTATGATGATTTTAAATTGTGAACAAAATTTTCGATATAAAAGTTAATTTTACAATATAAAAAAATAAAATATTATAATTTTTGTTTTATTTTTCTCGTAAAGCCATAAGTTTTGGTTTTTAATTATCTTTTTTATTTTATTTGAACATAACCATCAAACATTCAGTTTACTACCAAGGAGGAAATGTAAAAATTGTGACCTGTACAGAAGTTTATGGACATAATCTTCTATTGAAAAGAAATTTCAATGAATTCTGTACGTGATAAATTCCAAACTAATACAAAACACATTTCAGTGTGTAACCATAGTATTACCAGTATTTGCCAGAGCGCTATGTGGACAAAAAAAAGTCATAAAGCCCCGTCAACATATTTTTAGTTCACGAAATACGAGTTGCAAAATTTTCTCTACAACAATTGGCATCTTTTATTACAAAAACAAACAAAAAAATATTTAAGATTTTATGAACATCTCAGAAATAAACATTTGGCCCTTGGCCCTCTAGAAATTCCATGATCGTAAAAGGTTGCAGAAATTAACATATCAAATTTCTGAATGCTTTCTCCCCTATCCAAGAAAGGAAGAAGGAGGTTAAAAGTTTTAAAAACAGCTAAACCCTAAAGGAGGATCTAGCTGAGGAAGGAGGCGTGGCAGGTATGGAAAAGTATATATATTCTTGATTAGCGTTACCTCCTGGATCGATATATCCATGTCCGTCTGTCTGTCTGTCCGTTAAAATCAATTTAATATTTTTTGGGAACAAGATAATCCGATGAAATTTGGTACACTGCCGTACACCGCCGTGAAAGAAAGCTCATACCTACCGCCCATACAAAAAATATATTCAAAATCCAACTTTGGGAGTATTTTTCACGACATTACAACCAAAATACACATAAAAATAAATACTAAGGACAGTAAGCACCAGCTCTGAGCAAAACTGGGCGAAATCGGACAAGAGGGCGTGGCACCTCCCATGTAAGCAAAAGTTTCAAAATGCTATACTGAACACCTTTTTTTTAGATACTCCAATTAAATTTCACTGAGACATTAAGAACAGTAAAATGAAGTTTTGAGCAAAAACTGGGTGAAATCGGACAAGAGGGCGTGACACCTCCCATATAACCAAAAGCTTGAAAGAACTATACTGAAAACATTTTTTTCAATAATCCAACAAAATTTCATTCAGGCAGTAAAAACAGTAAAGGCAAGCTCTGAGCAAAAACTAGGTAAACGCGGACATGAGGGCGTAAGCGAAAGCTTTAAAATGCTCACTTAAAACAGTAAATATAAGCTCTGAGCAAAAAGTAGACAAACTCGGAAAAAAAGGCGTGGCACCTCCCATATAAGGAAGAGATGCAAAATGCTATACTGAAAGCGTTTCTTGAGATAATCCAACCAAATTTCACTGAGACACTGAGGACAGTAAGTTCAAGAACTATGTGATTTTGGACAAGAGGTCGTGGCACCTCCCGTACAAGCAAAATTTTCAAAAGTACCGCAGTGTGGGTAAACAATTTTTTTATATGGAGGTAATGTCGCAACAATAAATTGAACTTTGCCGAAGAGATGATCAGCTAGGATTTTCTGGGCAATGGGAAAATGATCGGAAAAATCTATAAAATCACCTCACACTCGCAATTTTGTCGTGATTTTTTTTCATAATTCTGTTCTTTAAGCTCATTGCTAAATTACAGTTTTTTCGTTTTTTTTTTACTAAAATTTCTTTTAACTTGAATTGAATTGATTTTCACAAATATTCTGAAAACAGAAAGACAGGTTAGAAAAAAAGGAACATAATGTAAATCAAATTTTACAACGCTCGGATATGTTAAGCATGTACACTTAAGAAAGTGTACATAAAATTGTACCAAATTCATATGAATTACATAAAAATAAATAAATATATACACTCGTAATATAACAAAACTAAAGATGGACATATTTATATATCCAAATACAAAATTGCTAACAAAAATTGAAATGAATCGCAATATGTTGTATTAAAGGAAATTAATAAATAAATTTGATTTTCTTAATTAAAAAAGACAAATTTTTGGTTTTATTTCAAAGAGAAATACTGGTGCAATACATTGTTAGATGCTTATATTGCAATATTTTTCCAAGCCATAGTTAATTGCGAACATTATTTCGACACACACTACACAATTTGTTTGTGCCAGTGCCATAACCACGTACTATAACAGGTCGTATGAGTGATATTAATTGTTTCATCACTATAAGAAGCACGTTGTTTACTTTAAACAGCTGTAACTTTTGCATAAGATGTAATTTTCCCGTAATGAACCGAGAAAAGCATGCTCGAGTGCCATAATTCAAGTGTCGCCAATGGGTCTGTGATGTTCTAATGTTTTTTGCCAAGGAAATGAGGTACTTCCTTAACCTATTGGCGCCCATCATGTGAACTACGTCAAAAGGCACCAACACCTACATAGTTGTTAGATAAGCAGGCAGGCAGGCGAAATATTGTCGCTCAAAAAAAATACTGTAGTTATGTAACATGTTATGAATGTATATGTGTTAACAAGAAAGAGAATAATAAATGAAATGAAAAGAGAGAGAGCGAGTGAGCAAGTGTATGTGTTAAAGTATAAATGTGTTGTGCGAAGGTGTAACATAAATTCACTCAATTTTTATGGGAGCTTTTAAATAATTTCATAATAGATATCCTTGAACCTTTGGCCTTGATTTCGACAGTCATATGTGTTGTGTGTGCAACTATTTCTTGCCTTATGCAACAAAAGTACGTAACACATTTCGTTTAGAATATGTATTGATATATAAATCGAAAATATATGTAGAAAATATGATAAATGCATTCTTGCCACCAAACCCTTTGATATACAGGCAAAATATTAATATAAATAAAACAAAGATCATAAAAAAAAATTGATCAATTTACTTATTTGGTTCGTGCCATAATACCTGACGGAGGAACAAATGAAAACATTCATAATTTTCTTTTTTTTTTTCCAATTACAATTTTCTTCAGCCTCTTCAGCACAGTCAGAAATTCTGTCGCTAGAAGAAAGCTATGACCTGTGACTGTGAATAACACCGGCATGCAATAAAAAAGTGGTCTTTACATTTTACCAGACACATCTACGAGGGGCCTAACAAAAGTTCGCTTAGTTGAATTGAAAAAATTAATTTTTTAAATTTATAACTTTATTCTTCATCTATTTGTATTTTTTCAACGTAATCGCCATTTATTTTGAAACATTTTTGAAGTCGATAAATCCATCTTGAAAAACAGTCCTCAAAATCGGCTTTTTGCAGTTTTGCAATTTCATCATTTACCGCATTTATTATCTCCTCATTGCTGTTGAAGACTCTCCCTCTCAAATATTTATTCACGATAGCCATTTTGCAATTTTTCAACAACAGACGCAAACAAGTGTTTATAGTGTTAATATTATTAATTTTAAATACGAGTAAAAGACATCAAACTTTTTCACAGGGTGGGAAGTTATTAGAAAGTAACGCTTTTATTTTCAGTAAAATAATACAGATGTTCTCAACTTCGGTGCATCAGAGTTCCATTGCATAATAAAATGCCCATGACTTATCACAAGTACTTAAGTTATCGTCATATGTTTTAAACAGAAATTTTTTTCAAATGCTTAAAATGAAAGCAGTAAATTTAATCTAAAGCTATGCGTTTGCTGTACTATTGCTAATTGCAAACTTTTTTGTTTAAATTGCGATAACTTTCGTCAGAATGCGAAATGTTGCAAGCAACTATTTTTGGCCCATTTGCTGATAACAAATTAGTTATTAATCACAGGGAAGATAAAAGCGACGGCTTTCTATTTTTCATTTTGATAATGATTGCACTTGGGTATTAAGTAATTTGCAATGAACTATACGTTGAGTAAACACCTGACTTAAAGGAGTCAGCGGCCACCCTCCAAATAAATCTGCAACTTTTACTCAGTTTGTGCGAAATCTTTTTAAAAGTTTATTTATTAATTTAATTTAAAAATAATGTAAATAGCATGCAGAAACTAATGAAACAATAATTTGCAATTTATTGGATATTGATGCACAGATGACAGCATGCATTCATTGGCTTAACTTAAGGGGAGATGAAATAAATGCAAATCATTTTCTGAGACATATTTTTTCACATATTTTCATAAAAATTTCAACTCTAATGCGTTGAAGCTCAATTGACGGAGAGAATTGAAAACAGAGTGAGAAAAGAGCGGGAGAGCATTTCATTGCATACCATAATGTTGTTGTGCTCATTTACTTGCTTTGCTTAGTGTCGCTTTTAAAGCTTTTTGGCGCCTTCATTCTTTTAGTTTTCTTTAGAAAATTGTTTTTATAGCCAACAGCAGTGGGCAAACTTTTTATTGTCGTTTATTGCTTCAATTACATTAGGAACAACATGGCGTATGATTAACATGTAATTTATGTGCAAATGTACATTGTACATACATACGTCACAGCGTGCCTTAACCCGTTCTAAATCGAACGTCGTAGCTCATAAAATTTTTTTCCAGATTCTGTTTACTTATCGTTCAAATGATGTATAAAAAAATTTTCACTCGTGACTCCTCGACTAAATTTTGAGATAATCGCTTTTTCAATTGGGCCAGTTTCCCATACAAAAAGAAAAAAAATTGTTTTAACTACATTAAACAAAAATCAAAATAATCACAATCGATGTGTTTTGCAATGCTAAAGGCGAATCCAACCTCAGAATTGCTCTATCGTGTATAGTTTATGAGATATTGTAACCTAAAGACCAAAAAAAAGTCGTTTTTTGCCATTTTTTGAAGCTATGTAACTATGTAACATATCATTTATTCGTCAAATGTGGCTTAGATACTTGAAAGCCCCAATCTTTTCCTTTAAAACCTAATTTAAATTAAATTTATATCTTCATGCTTCTTAGAGATATCGTAGACCGAAATATTGTCAAAACGGGTTTTTTGCACTTTTGTGTCTTTTAGGTAAGGATATCTTTGAGGAAAAAAAAGATATCAACATAATTTAAATTAGGTTTTAAAGGCAAAGATTAGAACTTTAAAGTTGCTTACCAGATTTAACGAAATTAAAATTTCTTTCACATTTTAAACATGTTCAACGAACCGACTACTTCTAAATTCAGTCGTTTGACAAAATTTGAAAAAAATTAGTAAATTGTTAATGCCGCTTATGAGCTTAAAATTCTAATAACTCATGAACGGTGAGTCACATGTTCAAAGTAAGAACACCTCTTTATAGGGAATTATTTTCACTATAAGCTTATTTTCATTTTTTATTTTACATGACCTATAGCTTAGGAGATATTTTTTCAACAAACCTAAAATTTAGAAAAAAACCGTTTTTTCAAAATAGCTCCAAAAAGGTTCGTTCTAGAAAAAAAAATTTCTCGCATTTTGTAGAACGTTCAATTACCTTTAAAGGTCTCCGAACTGTTTTTTCTTCCGACTTACCGTTCATGAGATATCGCGTGTTGAAAATCATTCAAAATTGAACATTGTACTATGCTCCATACTATTTTTTTTATTAGTTATGGGCATGGAACTTCAGAGTGTCAGGTTAGTGTTTTTGCGAAAAATCGATGAAATGTTTTTCTAAGCTATGCCATTTTGTCAGAAATAAATTTGTAGAATTTTAGATGTTATTTTGATTTTAATTTTTATATTTAGAAAAAAACTTCCATTGCTTAGAAAATATAAGGTATACAAAAAACCAATATTTCCTATATAAATCCTAAGACTATTGACAAAGCCTTCAGTCATGTTTTGAAAAATCTAAATATTAATTTTTCCAAAAAAAAAAAAATGTTTTTTCTTAAAATTTTTTTTACGGAAATATATTAAAAGGTTGATGAAAAACATTTATTTTTTTTCGAAAGATTTCTGTAAAAAAAATTATAAGAAAAAAAAATTTTTTTTTGGGAAATTTAATTTTTAAGGTTTTTCAAAAAATGGCCGTCATTTGATCAATATTCTTATGATTTATACGGGAAATATTGGTTGGCATACGTGTTTGTTAAGCAATGGAAGTTTAATTCTCCTACTTTTAATTTTTTTGGCTACCTAATGGGTGTAAATCAAAGCACAAAATAAAGTTAAAAAATTTGTCCCGTAACTTTTTAGAAAAAAAATTCTCGTGGCTCTCACAACCGTTTAGCGCAAAACAAGTCATCTACGAAACGTTTATTTTTCACCCACCTTACTATAAAAAAAATTTTAAAAAAAAATATTATTTTGAGAAAATACCCTTTCAAGATTTTTCCGCAATTTTGTAAATATTCAAATTTTTTTTCGAAATTTAAAAATGGAAATCGAAAACTAATAAAACTAAACTAAATTTCACTCAGACACTTAGAACAGTAAGCGCAAGCTTTGAGCAAAAACTATGTGAATTCGAACAAGAGCTCGTGGTTTTTCCCGTACAAGCCAAATTTTCAAAACACTGCAGTGTAGGGTATTTAATGTTTGGACAGGCCAGTTTTTTTTAGTGATTTCATTATTAAAGAGCGGCTATTTTCTGAATGACTTTGCACGACATAAGAAATAAGTTGCCCACACCTTTTGCATTGCAGCATTTCATATGTTTTGGGGAGTTCACTGGCGTTGAAAGAAGCTAAAAGCACTCGTGACACATCACTACGCTCTCGATTCGACTGTAGCAGAAAATAGCAATAACAACAATAACAACATTTAACGAGCCTGTCAGTGTACAACAAACAATTCTCCTCGCAGATATTCTGCTTACAACGCAATCCATTCAGTTGTGCGAAGAG
The DNA here is from genome assembly GCA_951812925.1 of Calliopum simillimum. Lineage (NCBI taxonomy): Eukaryota > Metazoa > Arthropoda > Insecta > Diptera > Lauxaniidae > Calliopum > Calliopum simillimum. The sequence goes on from OX638371.1 coordinate 96,780,636, forward strand.
AACGAAAATTATTGGAAGCCGAAAAAAATAGCAAATTCTTGACGTTAAGAAAAATATTTGGTAATTTGAAAAATAAAGGAAAAGAATTTTTTATAAAAATAAATACATACGACAACAACAAGTGCATTTGAAAAATACCCTATTTTGTTTCTTAAAACAAATCAAAGTTTTGTAAAACATAAAATTTAAGTACTTCCTTGGTTAGTGAATGAAAACTGTTACAAAAAGCTAAAAAACAAAAGATAAACGAATAAATTTAAAAACTAGCCATTAAATATAAATTGTTCATTAGATAAAACTAAACTTAACAAAAAAATAAAATAAAAGCGAATAAAAAATCCTTAATAATCGACGATCAATAACTTTATACACACTACAGCGCTTCCCGCATGCCTTTATTGAAGAGTCAAGGAAACTGAAAACGGAAGTGCGAAAAAGGAAATAAAACGAAATTGTGTCAAATTTCTTTAAAGAATTCAAATAGAGCCAGAAGGAAAAAAATCGTCGTTGTTGTTTTTTTTTATCGAACACAAAAATTTATTAAGGTGAGTGCACTGTCAAAAGCCTCGCGACACTTGCAGTCAATGACGTAACAGTCAGTTAAAACAGCAGCTCAGCGATTGCTCTCATTTTTTTGTTATTCCTTGGTTCCTCGTTAAGGGGCATCCACGCGCTCTCTCTCTCGTTTTCGAACTATAAAGCAAAAATTGGATGTTAATGGGTCGTATGCGGTGTTTGCTCCCATGCATATATTCAATTTTAACGAATTATTATGAATATTTTTGTTTATAGAAATCTTTTCAAAAAATTATGTCAGCATGCGAAAGTATGACTAATCGTTGTTAGTTTTTAGAACTTTCTTCTTTTAGTAAACAAAAATCCCAAATCTGTAGATAAATGAAATGTTTTCCACAATAATTATATCGCACATGCAGTAATAAATTAATTTTTTGAATTAATCATCATATACTTACTTATTTGCCAGTCTGACAAAAGTCCTCTGAAGCAGTGAAATCGAAAGGGTGTTAGACTATTCGAAAGTAAAATGTAGTATGCCGGCGAAATCGATCAAGCGTGTATCAAATGTGTAATTCGTGGACAATAACACTGATTTTGACACTGTGTCTCCCGAAACGACATATGGGTTTCGCACAGGTTTAACAGACTCCGAGAAAATCCAAAAACATAGTTTGAATTTTAACTGACCAAAGCTGAAATACCCTGCACCATAGCAGTTAGAAAACATTGATTGTAAGGGATGTTTAACGCTCTGATGTCCGAATACACTTAACTTTTGTTCTGTTCTTGCTTCGACTATATCTAGTGTCTGTAGTGTCTCCAATAAAGTTTGCACTACAGCATTTTGAAAAAAAAGATGTATGAGAGGTGCCACGCCCTTTAGTATGAGATCGTCAAGTTATTATTATTCAGAGATCACCCTTAATATTTCTAGTACTACTAAGTAGAGTTTTTTTGTTAAACTGCTATAAAACCGAATTAAAAGAAGATTTTTTAAGAGAACTAAAAGTGAATTTATCCTTTATTTAATTCAAAACAAATAAAAGTACTTCAACTTAAAAAAAATTATTGAAAATATCGAAACCTAACCGTCAAAAAAGACTTAACCGACACGATTTCAGATTTCTGTTTTTTGATAGAAATCGACAAGTCTATGGGTAATATGGCACCATATCATGGGTGATTTGGCACACCAAGTGACTTTTAAGGTTTTGTTGGCAGAAATGTTTCCTTTTTTTGGTTTAAGATGCACATGTTTTATGTGACCACATGCGGCATATTACGCATTGGATCCAATCATTTGATTTAGTGGTTTGTACCTAGTCTTCTCCAAATCCAACGATTCATATTGAAAGTAAATATATTCTTCACCTCCACCGTAAGTAGCATATCTAGTAAACACCTTTTGTTTATAAGTCCTCTTCTCTGCAACCACCAGATGTTGCATTAGTTGTGTTTTCTGCTTTCTTTTTCTACTGGGCCACATTATCAGAAGGCATTAGAATTCTTGCCGTTTATTTTCAGGCAAGATTTCAATTAACACTTATTCTGGCGTGACATTACTTGCATTCAAGGTTTCCATAAGGCTTTCTTAGAGCCAGTTTTTCAGTGCGAGTTTAACTCATTTTCTGGTTTAAACTAAATTTAAACTCAGGAATGAGTTTTTCAGTGAATGTTAAACGTAGTTTAAACTTCGTTTAACTGAACGATATTGGCCGTTTAAATTCCGTTTAACCTATAATTTTATTTTGACAACTGTTGATAAATAAATCAAAATTGACACATTTTATAAAAAAAAACAAATAAATAACTGAGTAGAAAAAAATCCATAATTTGAAAAAAAAAAAAGAATTTATTTCAATTGTTCTGAAATTTATTCTTCGTCTTTTATTATTTTATTTTGAAAATAAGAAATTCATAAACTTCACTTTTGACCACTATTTAATGTGATCACGTTCTGTATATGATTTCCAATCATTATGACCATAAAATTGCTTGTACATTGGGAGCAACCAAGATGCCCTTGGGCAAAGCTTTGATACTGGCTCCCTATACCAGTCACCAACATCCGCATTTCGACTTGATCACAATGCACTTGCTAATCGTTGATATAATAAATGTAGGCCAACCGTTGTGGTGGCCAAACTCCAATAATTGAGAGCCTCAAAAATAACTTTTTGCAGGAACACGTGCAATTGTTGCTGATTCTGCTCCTGACATTGCTTCAGCTTTCCAGAAGTATCAGAAGGATTTTAGGGAAACTTGAAATTTCTCGCTGCAAGTTGTCAAAAAATTTCAATACTTTTATACGTCAACAGCTTGTCATTTTTCAGTAATGCCTACTAAAAATCAAAGTAACGAGTTTCAGTTAAACTCGCACTGAAAAAGTCATTTCATAGTTAAACGAGTTTAACAATCTAAACGAGTTTAATAAAACTTTGTTTAAACGAAGTTTAAACTTGCACTGAAAAACTGGCCCTTAAACATTGGCGAAAATCTCAAACTAATCAGATAAAAATTAAAAACAATCATTGACAGTTTGCCCAGACTAAAATTCTGCGATTCTAGAGTGACCGTACATTCAAGCGCTTCATATTTGTACTCCCAAACATCTTAGTAATTGGGTACCATTTCTCCGTTTTGGTATTAAACGAGTAGAAATGGTACGAAACGAATAAAACTTTTCACTCGCGCCCGTATTTTTCCAAAAAGGAAATCACTTTCAATTCTATTTATTTTGATGTGTGCACCATATAACTGTATCAGATACTTACCACTCTGCTGCCTCGTGAAATATATGCAAAAGAAGAGCTGCAGCTTACATTCCAAACATTTTGTAAAAAATCTCGTATACAATTAATTATAGCAACTGTACTACAGAGTCTTTTGCGCAACTGAATTAAATTTTGTCCATATTTCAATACTACAAAAGTTGCAAGTATTGATATTGAGGGGTGTCACATCACCCGAGTTTACCCTATGTATTTCGGTTGCATTCCCGCAAATAATGCTCTAAATATATCGTCTCAAATGATTTCATTGTATAGACGGAAGGCATGTCAGTTAACCGACCTTATTTATTTTTAATCCACTGAGTTATCAATGGAAGCAGTGCACAAAATTTGATTATTCATTACAAAATATATCCAAATAATTTCTAGGGGCAGCCAGACGGTAAGACGGTCATGGCTTAATCAACTCAAAAGGTGACGCTGGTCCAGAATTTATATACTTTTCTATATATGCCACGCATACCATCGAAATAAGGAGTACCATCGAAATATGAACTAAAAAGTTTATTGATGAATTGGCTAAAACTTTACTATGTATATTTCAAAAATGGGACTAAAGTAAAAACTGATTTTCATAACCTTTGAGGCTGAATAACTTTGTATGTGGCAATGATCTCGTAAACATCAAAATAAAGCGATTCTAAGAAAAAAGCATAGGATGTATGGGAATTTCTCAGAAACTTTTAAACTATATACTTACCAATAGTAATGATTTTTTGTGAATATTGGCCCGTCCACATACTTGTTAACGTTTGAACAATATGTGCGCGGGCCAATATTCACAAAAAATCATTACTATTTTGAGTAATTACAACTTACACTTTTGACATTCAAATGTAAGTATATAGTTTAAAAGTTTCTGAGAAATGCCCATATATAGAGTAGAACGGGGTAATGTCGTGCAGGGGGTAATGTCGTGCACTGGCTGTTTTAGCCCAAAGGATTGAATGTTTTACGAACTGTTTGTAAGGTAGGGACCTGCTGACCTACTGAGCTTATGCATATAATACTAGCAATTTTCACCAGTTCGTCTCTACAGAGTAACCTTTTTTTCAAAACGCACGCTTTCGGGACGATAAAAGTGTTTTTTCATAGGGTCAGAAAAACTATTTTCCTTGCGGGAAAATATACCAGGTAAGTGTTTTCTGAAACGAAATATCCTGCCAAAGAAAAGAAGTATTTGGTTTTCGAAAAAAATGTTGGGCTTCACCGAGTTATCGAAGTTGACCTTTAAAACGACCATTGGAGTAATGTCGTGCACATTCACTTACACAAACACAATTTCTCGCTACACAAATGTTGTTACACATGGATGTAACCAATGAAATTATCTTTCGATTGGATGCTTACTCGTTGCATTCGCTTGAGATGTACGGCTTTACGAGCATGTCAAAGTTGAGTGCACGACATTGCCCCGTTCTACTCTACACAACATATTATGTACTTCACACTTGTATAATAATGAATAAAAACATGATAATGCTAAATCTCCTCTAATAGAACCACTACCTATCAGTTCTCACACATTTTGGTACCTTTACTATACTCGGAAAACAATGCACGACATTACCCCACAAATATTGAGGGGGGTAATGTCGTGCACATTTCTTTTTTTCTTCACTTACACAAACACAATTTCTCGCTATACAAATGTTGTTACACATGGATGTAGCCTATGAAATTATCTTTCGATCGGATGCTTACTCGTCGCATTCGCTTGAGATGTACGGCTTTACGAGCATGTCAAAGTTGAGTGCACGACATTGCCCCGTTCTACTCTACGTATAGATATATTTTGTTTTTTTTATGGGAAAGTCTTATTTCACTGGACTGGTGCTATTCAAAATAATATTTACTTATTGAATTTTCACGTAAATATATTCTTTCAATCGTTATATGTAAGATGGATCTATACGCAAAATTTTTTGAATCTACTACAACATATGTATGTACCATGATTTCCGCGTTGTTTTTGATGTTTGTTTTTATTGGCAAATGCCAAAAGCCGGCATTTCTGATAGTTTCTTTTTTTTATTTTGGCTTGATTTCAAATTCTGTTGACAGCATAAGCAAACTTTTTTTGGCCTCAGAATGTGATAAGCGGCAGGCGGATATTTTATTGGCACTACACAATAATATACATAAATCAAAGGTACAGGCAAATTTATATATATTTTTTTAAAAAAATTTTATTTTTTATATAGTCCAAATTTTTAAACGTAATTATTTTTTAAAAAAGTTTTAATAGTTTTCTCATGAGACTGTTTTTTACAATAATTTTTTTATAAATATTTTTTCGAAATATTTTAACAAAGATGTGATTATGGCTTTTTTCTTCGAGTTTTTTTTCATTAAATGAAATTTTTTGTGATTTTTTGCCGAAATATTCTATATGTTATATTTTTGTGAACTTTCCGTATTGTGTTAATTCGATGCTATTATATTTGAGCATGTGCGAACTTATACGAGGGCAGTCTGATAAGTTCGACACTGTTTGAACTTTCCGCAGTTACTTTAAATCAGTGTTTTAAATAAGCATTTTTCTTGATTCACGAAAGTGATTTTTAAAATTAAAAAGATTACTTATACTCATTTCATGAATAATATATTATTATTGTTTTTTGGTGTGCGTTTATGAAATTCGCATTTGTTTTGATATTTTATATTTCAAAAGTACTATTGCTTTCATCCTCCGCATCATCACACTCATTCTCGTCTAGATGAGATCTTAATAGTTGTAATACTGTAATATCACGAGACCGTCACATTTTTTCTTCAACGAAATTTCACTATTTGTCAAACTAACCGTCATTTTGACGTGGGGAATGTTTAGTCAAAATCATTATCTGAACTACAGACATTTTTAGGTGCAATAATTTATGAATAATTGTCGGTAAAATAAAGCTGAATCAATAAATTTTTTCTAATGTTTTTATTGAAAATTCTTGATTTGCGAAAGTGGATTTCTTGATTCACGAAATGAAAACTTGATTCGCGATTTTGTGCTTAATTCACCCATATTATAGCACTGCTTTAAAGGTTTGAGGCTAGATATCTTAACATGCTTCATACCTGTCGTTTGTAATAATATGTGACCTAGTCTATGAAAAGGGGGATTACAAAAAACAACTTTTAAAAATCAATTTATCCGAATCGGCAAAAAATTGTGAATTTTTTTTTTTGACACGTAAGCACCCTTTTCATAGACCAGGTCACATATACTTTTTGCTGTCATGTATTCGACCTTAACTGAGGTATTATTCTATCATTGGGAATGGGCTTTGAAAACTAACTTGGAGCTGTTAGAAGAAGTTCAACGGTGCGCAATGAATTTAATGAGAATAATAACAAATGTGGATTTTTAAATCATCGAGAATCAAGCCTAAGTTATGAGTCGACTATTTTATCAACTAAGTTAACGTGCCAGTTATGATTCAAATGCCCTGTGCTTTGCTTAGCGCGATTAGTCATTAAAAAAATAAATTAAAAAATTTTTCGAAAGTTTGGAAAACGATTACTAAAACATTTGGAAATTGAAAATTGGTATAAAAATATTTGGAAATTTACTTTTTCTAAGCGTTAAATTGAAAAGGTTATGCATAAAGTTGTTTGTTGGAAAGTAGTTCAGGATCAGTCACTGTTTTGAGATACAGAATATATGGTAAGTTAAATAATCAATACTTCTTCTACAATTCCTGAACTGGTTCCATCACTCAGGAATCCTCCACTCTGATATCTCATCAGATCCAAGTCTTTGGAGTTGCCATGGAGCTAAATAGCAAAAATATTCTTTATGTTTTTAAACTACCTATCAGCTAAAAATAGGCTGAATGGATAAAATTCACAAAAAACAGTAGTCCACAATAGAAATATATGTATGTGTATTTTCACAGAAAAGTAATCCGTGAGCCGAAAACTTCAATCATCATATCTTTGAAACTATTTAACATACATGGGTGAGATTTGGTATATATGTAAAAAACACCCAAGACAAATAATGGGTACTGGGAAAATGGCGGCACCACACCCCCACAAAAATCACTTCGTCATATGTCTGAAAATATTTAACGCACATGAATTAGATCTGCCACGCCCCTAAAAATCATCACTAATGAGATTTGCTGATCATTTTTAGGTAAAATCAAAACCATCAATGCACAAGTCTCTTAAGTTGGTCACATTGAAATATTGCCAACCCGCCTTGGTTTTTTGTGCAATAATTATCTAGAAAATTAAAAATTGTGAAAAATCAACCTTAGCACCAATTATAGGGCTAATTTAAAGCTATAAGTTAAGCCTATTGCCAAGATAAAAATCCGTTCTATTTTGACTTTTTCTTACTTTAAATGTGTTCGATGGTCACGTTCGACACCATGGAAATGCCCTTATGTATCTAACTACCTAGAGAAAAATCAATATCAGAAAATTTATTTGTTGCTTGGTGAATTCATTCATTCGCAATTCCATTTGAATGTATAGAATGATTGTGCTATGGCGTAATGTTCACATGACGAAGCTAAAAATAAACCTTGAAAAGCCGGCAAATATAAAATAAATACTCAGTCACATTCACACAGTGTTTAGGCCTTTGCATTATTACTCGACTACCCTCAGGCAGTGCAAAAGTTGAGTTGCAGTTGGGGTAATTACAATTCACCATATATATAGGAGTGCACAAATATAGGTGCGAGTGCATTAAATAAAGTCTAATTGTTGCATTCTAGAATATGGCAACTGGAAGCAGATACTGAAAATGAATTTCACTTTAAATTGCAGCAGCGCTGTTTGTTACGTAAACGCTATCTGTCTATAAATGGCGTTTGTGACTTTAGATTTAGAGATTTCATTGCATTAGACCGCTTTTAGACACATCATGTCGCAATTATTTTTATCAGTCATGTCAGCCATGTACTAGTAGTAGACTAGACATATGTATACAGATAGCTCTGTTTTTATCTTTTGCGTTTATCTAATTTTATATTAATTCTTTTTTATTTATTTATCTATAGTCATGTGCGAGATCATCATTACGTTTTCGGTTAGTCAGACAAAATGAAAATTTTCATATTTTTCGCTAAATTCTGATTTTACTTCTCATACCCTACACCCAGCGTATGTTCACTTAATACCTCCGTTTGTAACGCAGAGGCAATTATTGGAAACTAAATAAATATATATTCTTTATCAGCGTCATCTTCTGAGTTGATATAGCTATGCCCGTTTGTACGTCTGTAAAAATAATTTTTATGTAAAATTCGATTAGCGTACATAAGCGACTTGCGTCGTCGAAGTTAGCTCGGATCATTGAAAATGGATGAAATGGACTAACGGACCTGCTTGCGTCCCAAACAAAAAAAAAAATTTGAAACGAAATATTATGAGCATTATTTACAGTAGTGCACCAAAATATATAGAAATGTGAGAAACTATTAAGGCAAGTTCCGAACAAAAACTTGGTGAATACGGGCAAATCCCATATACTTAAGCAAAGTCTCCAAAATGCTATATTGAAAGCGTTATTTGAGATAATGCAACTATATATCACACAAATACTAAAAATAGTCAGCACAAGCACTAAGGAAAAACTAGGTGAATAATTTTCTCATCAAGGAGAAAACTTTGTACTATTTTTCTTTAGGGTTCAGTATACGACATTCTGAAATGCATAAAAATCAGTGTATCAGATTAGTCGTGATAGCATATTTTCCCGTAAGGGGCGCTTCCTCAGAGTTCAGTTTATCCTTAAGAAGGAATTCATAAAAATTGGTGAAGTGTTTTAGCTGAGCCATGCCTTCGAGGCTCATACAAATCATTGTAGTGGTTTCTTCTTGAAATATAACTTTCCTGTTGATAGCGGTACCATGCTCATTAAAACCGAAAAGCTTTTAATATGCTATCTTGGAGTGTGGCTTGTCTTCATACCGTATTTCATCAAAATCGGTGAAGTGGCTTAGCCGTGACAAGGTATTTTCCTTTTATGTTCTTGGCACCATCCACGAAAAATACCAAAGATTTTTCATATCTTTTCATATCTTTTTTAGTTAGGATCGTAGTCTGATTGGGATCAAAAATAAGCGTGATCGGGCAATGTTAACGCCTTATTCCTATATAAGCATTTAGAAACGTTGTGTGGGAGGTAGGCGTGAACGTTAACTGAATACTCCTATTTTTAGTTCCAATTAACTATTATCTGTGGTAAATTTTGTGCATATATTTTAGCTTTATCCGTTTGAGCGTAATCCTTATACAAACCAAAGAGCCAGACAGGGCGATTCAGGGTCAGTAGGAACTCAACATACCTAAAAACACGAAAAAAAACGGAAAACATTTGGAGCGGATTGACTTTTGATATATTTTAATAGAAGATAAATATCTTTTTTATTGTTTGGAAAAAGATAAAATGTTTATTTAATTAATTTTTTCTTTTTATTTGCAGAAAAATGTTTGCACTATGGTATTTGTCATTAGCGCTCGATGAGCTGCGGTAAGTGTAAAAATAAACAAAAAATTTAAATAATCTTGAAAATTTTGGTCACACCCTATAAAAGCACGAAAAAGCTTTTGGAAAATCACAAATCGCGAATAAATCGTTGCATAGTTTTAGGCTTACTATTTAACATGCACATCCAACTAAATACATAAAAGAACTATGACAACTGTAAGTATTGAAAGTATTCCTTAAAACGTGTAAGTCAATCGAAAACCTCGTAAAACTGGCAAAATTTGTATTGATTTTGCGCATTTACACACTTTATGGAATACCCTTATTTTTTTTATATATCAAAAAAAGTCCGAAAATTTTAAATAAAAATGCTATTTTCACCCAAATTATTCCAGTGAATTTTATCCACATATCCGCCAGCGTTTGAAAATCAAAAATTAATTTATAAAAATCTCCCGGCTCTGACTTTTTCGGTCACTTTTGACGAGAACTTTTTGTAAATATAAAAGCCACTTACTTACTTCTAGTTCGAAGTTGAAGAAAACGCTGTTTTTAGGCTTATGGGGTAGCTACAGGAAAAAATGATACTATTTTTTTTTAATGTCTTCGAATAGTCACACTCTTCCTTATCATAATATACATCCGAATTTTTCTAATAGGGCTCTTATATTCCGAATTATGACTCTTCGAATGAAGCTAATTCAGTCTCCATACAAAGGATGAAATATTTTGGGGCGTGGCATCGCCCATTTTTTTAATCTTAGGGCCTTTTCCTTATTGGCACTAACATATTTCATATCCTACAGAAGCTTTTAACTCATTTTGTTTTTTGGCAATAAATCGGTTTATCGATATGTTTGTTTATAATTTCGTCCATTGTATGGACGCCAAAATACCTTCTTTCAAAGAATCATAACTCGAAAAGTAATTGTTCTATTAGAAAACTTCGAAGTTATATTTTAATAAAAAGAGTTAGCTATTACAAAAAAGAATGCCACTTTTTCCTGCAGCTACGCCATAAGCCTGAAAGCAGCGTTTTCTCCAACTTCAAGCAAGGATATCTCAAAATCTTGCACATGTATTGATGATTCTGACGACGAATTCGGACTCAGCGTCAAAAAGTACATAAAACTGCATAAAAAGTTCATTATCTTTTTTTTTTTTTTTTGTGCCTGTGTAATTTGTTCACATAAACTATCCAGAAACAGATTAATTTGATTCGTGATTTGATCATAAAACTTTTGAGTTCGCATGATATAATCTGCGTACGCTTATCTACGTAGGAAAGAACAATAAACCTTAGCGTCATACAAACTTTATTTCTTTTGAAAGACTTTCATGAAATTAATAGGATTCGGAGGCATGCTGTGGACAGTAAAAAGCACAAATCCACCATAAGCAAATAAAATAAATAAACTGTTGTCAGCTGGTGTGCAGAAATCTGGCAATAACCTAATGAGGTGGCAAAACTTTTTCCATCGACACCACATTTGTCACGTACACACAAACAAACCGTCACAGTGGGGTGTAACTTTTACTATAAGTTCAGAATTTAACCCTTACATACCTCACATGCATTAAAACAATAAGAGGAAGAACAAAATTTTATATGGGAAATAATCTGCACTTTTACATGAATTGAGGATTCGTCTCAGCACTTCCTGTCCAGAAGCTATCACTCTTGACTTTTTTTTTAATACTTCATTTATTTATTGAATCTTCTCATCTTAGGAGACTCTGGACTTTAACTAAAAAATTGTTCTATATAAGCTTCAAGGGACTTTTCTTGATATACTTAATTTTTATTGAAATTTTCTGATGAAATTTTTATTTTAATGTAGTCTTTTATTTCATTTCGGAAAATGGTTTTAACGATTTGTACAGATATTTTTGATATACATACATATGTATGTGTGTTAAGTACTTGAATTTTCAGAGCAACTCTGCCACGTAAAGGTTAATACATATGAAGACTTTGAAAGAAAATAAATAAAAAAAAGCTCATTATTGATACGAATCTACGTTTGTTGTTGTTTAACAAATTAGTATCTTTATGATGATAGCTTTTTAAAGTATCATATGAATGCGTATTCTAAATAGTACTGGTGTGCATTTGCTTCTTTCGATACCATTGCAAAAATATGTATGTTACACTGAACAATATGAACATTGTGAACTTTGATCTTTAGTATCATCACACTATGCAAAAACTACCAAAGGAAGGTCTGGTGTGAAACATTGGACTGGGCTCCATATGCTTCGATAGAAGGTAAAAGAAACAAGAGAGCATGTGTCGGCTGAACATATAAATAAAGGGGCTCCCGAAAATAATGTCAAAGAAAATAATGCCAAAAAAATTTCCAAAAAAGACAGAAATATACTGGCATTAATTTTTGGAAACAAAGCCAAAAATTAGCTGGATATACTGCCAGAATTTTTGGAAATAATGCCATTACAAATAACGAAAGAAAAATTTTTGGAAATAAAGCCAGAAAAACCACTATACAAAATTCTGGCGTTATTTCCATTTTGTTTTGGAAATAAAGCCAAAAACTTTTCTGCCAATTTTTCAACAAATTTATGATTTTATTCTAAAGAGTTATGTGGTTTACAAAAAAGAAATAACGCCGAAAAGTTTTTGAAAATAAAACCAGAAATTTTGTAGCAATATTTTTTGGAAATACTACCAATAACGCACAGTGCGGCAAAATCCAAATATCATGGCCAAAAGTCCAAAAATAAACTTTAATTCCGGGAAGTTTTGGTTAGATATTTTAAAAAAACAATTGTCCAGGATATCAGTAACCGAGACAATAATATGAGTTCTACTTTTACTTTACAGCGTACAAACGTCAAAACATAGAAAATTTTTTAATATCGAAAATTTTTATTGAAGTTGTGCCAAATGAAAATCGCTGGACAAGTTTTGTTTACAATTTTAAATAATATTTCGGCTACAACTCATTAACTCTGTTCTTTTTTGAATATTTTGGTGTATTAGTTTCGTTCATAAATGGAAAAAATAACGATAAAAGTGGCATATTTCTAAGAAACCAAAAATTTCTTTTGAGTACGTAGAACGCTAGAGTGCCAAAAAAAAGTTCCACTTAGTTCCAGCAATTTTTTGGCATGATTTGATAGATTGAAGTATTGCTTACCTTCTCTTCAATTTGCAGCTCCCACTCTTGCCCACTTCTCAAATTACACTTAATAATACATACCTGCTCCAGTAAAAAAAAAATTGTTTGAAAATAAATTATTTTTTTAATAAAAATTTATTGGTGTACATGAGAAAGAAGACTAATTTTATGTCGAATCTGAGTCACTGCTCTCAGTTTCACTCCCCTCGGCTTACTCTGTTCATAATTTTTATTGCTTAAATCAAGGATTGGAAAAGATTTACAACATTTGAAAAAGGCTGGATCGGTTTTTTTTTTTTGTTTTGATTTTTCTGAACGAGGAGATTATCGGATCCGAGGATACCAACATCATATGAAGTATATCTTCATTTGTTTTTTCTCTTGATATTTTCCTTGATAGATCTTTTCTGTAATTTCTGAAATCTTTATTTCGGGCTTCTTGAGTAGACATAATTGGTATGAACCACTTTTTATAGGTATGCAGTTTTTACAATACGGCAAAGAGACCTTGGCATGACGAAGTAGTGGTGGCCGTTTTAATTTATGGACTAGGGCTATTCTCTTTGAAAATGCTCTTCTATTAAATTTAAAAAATTTTTGATTAAAAATGTTTAAGTTTTGAGAGGTAGCTGAACTTGGGTTTTGGCCATGCCCCTTTTTTGCAATCATAATAAATTGGTTTTATACTATTATTTTACTAAATTAAAACAATTTCTGATGAAAAATGAAAGAGATTTGATTAAAATTCATTTTATGTCATATGAGAGGTGGGCGTATTTGAGTTTTGATTACGCCTATTTTTTGCTTTCAGTTGTATACTCTAGTTTTACTAAATTTAAACATTTTCTGATGGAAAGCCTAAAAGTTATGATAAAAATCCATTTTAGGTCACATTGGAAGTGGGCGTTTTTAATCTTTGATCACGCCTATTTTTTGCGGACATCATTTATGAGTCATATACTCTCATTTTACTAAATTTAAACAATTTCTGAATAAAAATGGTAGAATTATGGTCGAAATTAATTTTATGTCCTATGGGTGGTGGGCGTGTCCGTTGGTCAATTTTGTCCAAATTTACATATATAGCTAAGAAATATTTAAGAACCATGCCTGCCTAGTTTGAAAACTCTACGGCTATTCTTTCGACTTTTGGCCGGGATTTTTGGATTTTGCCGCACTGTGTAACGCCAGAATTTTTGAAAATAATTTATTTATTTATTTATTCTTTTACAAATTTAAATAACATTATTAATTTTTACGCTACAAACAATAATGAGAATAGTTAGTGGCATTTGTATTTTTAAAAACAAAAATAGTAATAAATGCCACATTATGATATTTTAAATATAGGTACATAAATACGAACTTAGAAGGTTCAAAAAAAATTTTTGGAAATATAGCCAGAAAATCTCCATACAAAGTTCTGGCGTCAATTCCATTTTATTTTTTGCAAAAAATTTTTGGCTTTATTTCCAAAACATTTTCTGGCAATATTTCCTATGTCGTTATTTGGTTTTCGGAATTTTTTGCTTTTTTTGAAAAAATTTATGCCAGAAACTTTCTGGCTTTATTTCCAATTTACAATAATAAAATGCACTCCTCAGGAGTTATTGGGTTAAAACTGATTTTCTAACTTGTTATACACAACAAATTTTTTGGGTCACCGCTTTATACAAAACTTTTTTACAAGAAACTTTTAGCTAATTGTATGAGCTTTCTAAGAATGAATTTGGTTTATAGGGGTTAAAAAAATTTCGCAAAGTTCTGGACCTTTCAGGTTGATATTTTAAATTTTTTTCATATATATGACTTTGGGCGCCATTTTTCTTTTTTTTTGGAAATTCACGTTCAAATTACTTTAATTAAATTTTTTGATTTGAGGTCGAAAAAGAATACACACGGGTTACTCGCATGCATGCGCTGCCCTTTATCTAGCTTAAAACGAATTTATCTTGAAAAGAATTTTTTCTGACGGATGCATTAATAGGACCTTCTTCTTACTAAAATGGTCGCCAAAGTCAAAATATAGAAAAAAAAAATAGAAAATATCAACTTTAAAGGTCCAGAAGTCCTTTAAAACTCTTTAAATCAAGTACACTTTAAGAAAGCTCATACAATTAGCTAAAAGTTTCTTGTAAAAAAATTTTCTATAAAACGCCAGGATAACCCAAGAAATTTTTTTTTGTAAAACAAGTCGGATTTTTAACCCAATAACTCCTGTAGGGTACATTTTAGACAGGCTTCAGGTGTAATTTTTTGTTAGACTACGCCTCCTCTTTCACCTCCCACAAGCTTCGTAACCTTATGCATTACACCATATACAGGGCGGTTGGGAATCGGTAGAACATCGGAAAATGTTAGATTCCTATGACTATTTTGAACAACTTTTTGTAGAGCTATTTTTCGAAATTCGTAAAACTAACGGAATTATTGGAGTAAGTTCATAAAATTACAAAAGTTATTTCGTAATATGAATTGGCTGACACTTTGTTAGAAATGAATAAAATTGAGCACTGTTTTCACGAAAAGTTTTCTTGTTTATGCGGAATTGATGACATTAAGTTCAAAATGCCGATTCAAATAACTGATTACACAGGTCGCAAATTCGACACTTTTTTTCCTCTCTTAAGTTTTGAAGCCAATTATGGTGGTTTGGGACCTCCTGATCACGAATCTGAACTTGGTTTCTTTCCATCACGTCAGAATTTTGAGATATTCCAGCTTTCATAACCTCAAAAATAATGGAAAATCGTGTGTTTTTCACTGTTTTTTTAAATTTTCTCAAAATTTGGACGTGATAGAGAAATTTTGTAAACGGATTTGGGCTCAGCATCAAAAAATACATTAAAAAGCACTCTCGTAATTTTAAGAGGGGTACCCTTGTTCGTCTGTGCAGCATTTGAAAACTTATTAATTCAATCGTTGGTGCTTACGTACTCTTCAATATCACGCCTAAAATACTCAACATATTTAAGACATTCTTACACCATATATTTTGTTGGTGCTTCCCGTACGATCTTGACAGTTGCTATCCATAATATTCATCCAGATATCAAGTTTCATAATGCAGGTAAAGTGAGTAGAAATGAGTTTTATTTTTTTTTTTTTTTGGTTTTGGTATGTTTTTTTTATGTACCGAGCGCACCGTGCTTTCATTCAATTACCCCTATTATCAAGAAAAATCTGTTGGAATATCAAGCGGATATATGGTGTTAATATGGTTTCAATATTCCAACTGGTGCGGGCGTAGGAGCGACTCAAATAAAATTTTCAATTATATAGAGATTTTTTTTTGTATGAGGGGTACAACACCCCCTTGTCCAATCGATCCCATATTTCTTATAAATGTGTTGGACCACCAAGAAAACATCTGGTGCATATATGGTTTTGATACGTCCAGTAGTATAGGCGTGGTAGTCTTGTATATACAAAAAAGGCACTTAAGTAAAACTTAAATCTCTGAAAATTGTGACGTGCTGGAATTTTTCACTACATATTTTTCTCGTAATCAGCACACTTAAATCTATAGAAATCGCTTTTTAAAACTTAGAGAGGAAAACCCATGCAGGACTGTGTTATTATTGCCCTTTTATGGCCTTCCTCCAATAACTCCGTTAGTTTTGGGAATTTCAATAAATGAAACTAAGAAAAGTTGTTCAGAATAGTCCCAGGGATCTTACACTTTCCAGTGTTCTACCGATTCCCAACCACCCTTTATATACATATATCTATTATAATTTCTATTACTCTAACTTTTTTTATCAATTAGTTGTTGCAAAACTGTAAAAACTGAGTTGCAAATTTTCGAGACGTATCGATTGGCTGCAAATAAACGAGTATTTTTTGAAGTTTTCCTGCTAGTTACCGCAAATAAATCAAAGATAACTAGTTGATAGCTTCCGAACCCATACATTCATATTCATATGGCTAAATTCAATTAACACTATCGTCGTCGTGCACTCTCAATGAGCACAATTAACATGGCTCATAGCGGCTTAACTCGGTTTGTTAATGTGTATGTTTGTATGTACAAGTATTTGTTAATTGAAAATTTTATGAATTAACGAGAACCGTTCCATTCAGGCGTGAAAAAAGTGGGCATGAGTATGCGCTTAACGTCAATTATTTTCATTGTCTATTTGTAAGTTTGTATTTTGCACAAAAGTTAATCATGTGATAAGTTGTTAAATGAATTTTGCAAATCCGCCAATTTCATTTTGATAAAACTAATCATTTAGATACGTCGAAAATTAGTGCACAACAATCTTTTTGTGCCTTCTTATCAATTTGGTGCAAAAAATAAAAAGAAATTAAAAGAAGAAACACCATTAACGCTGATAAGCTATCGAAATTGCTTTTTTCTTGTAGGTAAGTGTTAATTACAAACATTTCTTCAAACAGCCATTTTTTATCAATTTTATTTTAGTTTTTTTTTTTTCTTTTTTTTTCTGTTTCAACTCAGCTGACTTTTGTTTGCATGCCAGCCGGCCGGCTAACACACAAATTGCCTGTTGCCACTTGACAATAAAAAGTGCATTTGTTCAATTAATTAGATTTATGGATTTTTAGTTATAACGAATTGATTTGGCTACATGTGGCATATTTTCCTTTTTTTTATTTATTTGTTTTTTTCTTTATTTTTGATTTTGTTATTTTGGCAAGAAACCAACAAAAACAAATTTTATGTATTATATAACAAATTTGTTTACTTTTATAACAAAAACTGCCATAAAGCTGTCTAAAAATATTCCTATCTATCTATGCAATACATCAACTACAAATGTACCAATGTAGGTACCTTGTACTCGTACACACAGAAAAAAAAATTGTATTTCCAACAACTTTATGTTTTGATTCAAGAATTTATGTTGGTTGAAATCTTCCCAACAACTTTTGCTCTTGTTTTAAATACGAAATTGTTATGTATTATATTTAACGAAAAATTGTTGAATCAAGTAAAAAGTTGTTGAAGGAATAAGAACGAAAATTGTTGTATTAAAAGCGAAAAAATGTTGGAAATTTATGAATGGAAATTGTTGTTTCAAAAGCGAAACTGTTAACAATATTTAAAAACGAAATACTTAGTTGAACGAAGAATAAATGATTGTTGCAATGTTTCTACATATATAAGTCTTTATTAGCAATCTATCTTACGGCAATAAAAAAGATACAGTAGCATGAACATTGGTTGCAGTATGAGTTAAAGCCTAAGAAGTCAAACGGCGTTTTCATACGTGTAACTGCTGCTTCAACGGCAGCATTTTGCATTTTATCCTGACTGGCGATAGAAAGAGGACATAGTACGATAATCAGAAGCGAAGTGGATCGTGAGCGAAGTCAAGTTTACATCATCCGCGAATCGAAGTATCCAAGTTACGATCAACAAAGCGTAATTTATTATAGAATTCATACGCTACCAGAAAGATGGGAAAAATTAGTGTTTAGTTTATATGAAATGTTTCTTACCCTAAATCGTGATATAAAGCTTTTTAAATAAAACAGAAAGTATTCAGTAATTTTATTTTATTTTTTTTTTTTTGCTTAAAAAAAATGTCTGTTTGAAGTTTTGTATTTAAAACTATTTTTCATATTTTTTATGACAAATGCGTAAACAAATTAAGTATCAAGAACAAAGTTGTTGTTTTAAGAATAAAATATGAATTTCAACAATTAAAAAATAACAATTTTTTAAGAATGAAAAATTGTTGTTTTAAGAATTTTTTTTTTCTGAGTGTACATATAAATTTGATCTGTTGTAAATTTTGGCTTAAGCGTATACACGTATATTTATTTATTGACTTGTTCGAACGTTTTCGAAAAAAAAATGTTAATTTATGTTTGTGTCTTAGATTTATTGTGAGAGGCAATTTAGTAGCGTAGTATAAATTAATGACAATTTCATTAGAAGTTTTCCTTTGCAATCAATTGAGGAGTGGCCGTACCAAAGGGCCTAAGTACCATTTCAAAAGTAGTGTCATTATATGAAACGGGTGACATTTTTTTGTTTTTTGTTTTCACTAAAAATTTACATGATAGTGTGAAATTCATGTTATTGTGTTGAAAACAATATATCAGTCAAATAACCTTTATAGTGTGACATTACTTTTGCCTCGAAATGGTACTTAGGCCCTTTGGTACGGCCACTCCTCAATTAGTAAGAACTTCCTACAACTCTGTTTAAGTGGAAACTTTTTTATTTTAAATTTTTAAAGTTTTGTGGATGTTTGAAATAAATCTTCTAAAAAAAGGTTCAGATCACAGATTTTCTATTTTGATATTAGTTGTTTATTTAGAATACATTTCGTTAGCTTATTATAGAAAGGGCTTATATCAAATTTTATTCGAAATTGAGTTCTTTGTATTTTCTGGTTGGTCACTACACCTTCCTACAAAAATTGAATATGCTTTTATCGAAAATAACCAAGTTATATTATTATTAATGACATGTTAAAAAATTAAAATTCAAGAACTTAGTCTATTTTCACAAAGCATATCCAACTATTTCTATCACACGCTAAAGTTCTTAATTCACTGAAAGATTTGCTAGTTTTTCTATTACTTAATTGTTCTCCTCCATGTAGTTCTCGATCGACCCCGACTTCTTGTTCCTTGCGGATTCCATTCAAGAGCTGAGAGCGCCTTTATGTAGAATTCGGCATGATGCACACTCCTAGCTGCTTTTTATAATATTGATCATCTTAATCGGGATACATCTTGATTCAAGAGTCATCCATATAAAATTAAGTTTTAGAGCATCGAACGCCTTTTCAAAAACTACAAAGGTGAGACATAAACTTTTATTTAAACGACTGCTCAATTCAGATTCTTAACGTGCTTATAGGATCGACACATGGCTGTCCCAGACGAAACCCAACTTGATTTTGCCGTATTAGACTATTCAATTATGCAGCGATTCGATTGACAACCAATTCGATTTTGAACCAAGTTATAGTCAGTTTTAAAAAAGCCCAAACAAATAACAAAAAATTTTTGAAAGAAAAAGGCCCTAACTTGAAAAATGAAAAGTCGGAATAATGTTTCGTACTTGAATACTAGAGAAAAAACATCTATGCAGGATTATCAACAACCTTTCATCGATTGTTTTCTGGAACATCCACAGGTCACCGAAAGTCACACGATGTTTTCATAGTCCAAATGAAGAATATCAAGGTATACTTACTAAGTAGATGAAAAACATCTGTGGTAAACTATTAACAAGTCTCAATTGAAAGTTTTCTGGGACACCTGAAGGCCACCCAAAGGATTAATAGTCGTAACGAAGAATATCTAGGCACACTAGAGAGAAAACTACTATGACGTTATATAGTTAAGCTTTAATTGAATATTTCCTGGAAAAATTGTAGCAAATGAAAAAAAAAAAAAGGAAATATGTTTAAACATTCTATAATTTTACAAATTTTAGGTAGAAGCACCAGAGACCATACACTCAACATGCAGCGGGCCTTAAAATGTGACCCTTCAGGTTTGATATATTTTAAAACAAATATAAAGTACGATTGTGTGGTCTTGTCCAGAACTCCAAATGTTCTGAAACGTATCAACCCCGGTTCCCTGCATAGATAAAAAACAATAATCTTCAAATCTCCAAAGCATAATCTTCCTTAAAACATAAGCATTTTCGTGCATATGTGGGCATATCCGAAAATAATATTCCCTTATTTGACCAAGGATTTCAGAAAAAAATTTTATTTTTTTTGCATGTTCTATAACCAAATGGGGTGGAATATATTTCTAGACGTGTAAAATAAAATTCCCAACAGGTGAACTAGAAAATTTTGACATGAGGGGATGGCAGCAGGCCGTTTTACTCTGAAATTTCGAGAAAATCGAGATTTCCGATAATACACGGGAGAGCACACATTTCAGGAGTAGTAGATTCGTTACGGGATAAATGCTCTTAAATTTATAAATTTTTTATAGATAACAGGTACATTTCCATTTATATTCAGAAAAATCGTATGGGGCACATCGTGGGGGAAAGGGTTAAAAAGTCTAAATCGCTGATTACGGTAGTTTTACCTGAAAATTTTGGGAAAATCCAGACTTCCGATAATATAGTAAACGAGTGAGCACACATTTCTGAAGTAGTAGATATGTGATGGGGCACCTTTCCGCATATTCTACAGTAAAATTCAGAAAAATCGTATTTGGCACACGGTGGGGGAAATCGCTTATTACTGTCACATTACAGGTCTTAAAATTCTGAAAAAATTCATGCAAATTCTTTGATGAAAAATAAATCGACATGATGTTTTTTTAATTTAAACCCCCCATGCCGAGTAAATAACGAAAAACGCTAAATTTTTAGGTATAACGACCTTATGTCGAAGTTTTCTTGTTCACTTATTGGAAATTTAATTTTACACATCAAGGAATATATTTGACCAGATTTGGTTATAGAATATGAAAAAAGAAATTTTCTGAAAACCTGGGTCAAATAAGGGTAGATTATTTTCGGCTATGCAACTATATTTTCAATCCTTACTCGAATGTACAACGTTTAACTTTTTTTGGAAACATTTTCATATTGAATAACTTCTATTGCAAGCATAATTTTTGATTTATTGTAAAAGCCTTAACTAACTTTATTGGAATAAAATTTAAAATGAAAAGACCTATGTATAGTAATAAACAAAAAATAAATAAAATAAAAATAAAAACTTTTAATGAAAATTGTTTATAGTTTTTATTGCAAATTACATTTTAAGTCTTTTTAATGTTTGGCATATCAAATCTATTCAGTTTTTTCCTTCTCCTGTCAAGTACTGAAAATGGGATTAACTCCCTTTTCCACATTAAACAAACGATATTCTAGCATTACTTCGAATATCGAAAAATGATTTCGGACAACAATTTGAAAATTTTGGATGTAATTTTTTTTAACTTGCCCGTTTAACAACTGGCCTAAGTAACACCACTGGTGAAGACTCTAAATTTCGAAAGAAAAAAAACAAAAATATTTCGAAATTTTGACAGACCATAATGCAAATGAACTGTTAATTAGGAATTTGCGTAGAATAACAAATAATTATTGCTAAAAAAGAAACACAAAGGGAACGTGTAGGAGGAGGTAAAAAATATTTCTTTTCACTAACTACAAATGCCGATGTGAATTAAAAATTATTGTGGTAAATTAAATTAAATTAATTTAAGAAAATTATTTGGCAGCATACATGAAACTCAATTGTTCGTACTGATCCATAGATAAATTACATTTAAGAATTTCGCTTAGTGAATCATAATCTGTCACAAAGCTCTGCAGATGTTCTGAAGTTTTTGAAAATTAATTTTTATAATTAATTTTTTTTTTTGTTTGCTTTAAAATTTTTTGAATTTGTTCCTGTGTACTTATGCAAATGCAGTTACATGTTATGTTACATTTCATCTATTTTATTATTATTATTTTTTTATATGGATGGTACAATACCTCAATTAGCATAACTTTGAACTATCAGGAGTACTAAAGAAACACTTGGTGTGAATATGATGATTTCAATCGGTAAAGTTGTTCAGAACTTACACGATCATAAACATCCGTACGCGTCAGTTTTTTTCAATACAGTTTTTATAGTGTGAAACGCCCGTGATGTCATATGTATGGAATCACCCTATCCCCCCTCCAGGAGTTACCAACTGAAATTTGCCTTCAAATTCTATTTTTTGGCTCAAATATCCTGAATACAAAAATTAACAAAAAGATTCTGAAAAAAGTATTCCGGTCATTAAAGTGTTAATTTTAGAAAGTTATTTGTCATTTAAAGTTAATGTGAAATAAAAGTCTCCTACTTAAAATATAATATTTAAATTCACGCGTAAACAATAAAGTAGATTAAATTTTAACTTTTAAAAAGATTTTGATTCTTTCCGATCGGTTTTTTATCTCGGTCAATTTTAATGCTAGAAAGATTTTCAAAAAACTAAAATGTGCAGAACTTTTTTTGTGCGGTGGACTTTATTGTAAAGCTATTATGGTCTAATAAAATGTATGATAACCCAGTGTGCCAGACGGTTCATATCTCTGCTTTTTTATCCGTTACGGATCCGTTACTGATCCGTTTGCGGGAGAAATTCCAAAAAAAAAACGGATAAAAAAGCGGAGATATGAACCGTCTGGCATACTGGGAAGTTACAAAACAGCAGCAGTTTTTTCCATTTATAAATTAAATTTTACTGAACTATTTAGTTAACATCTTTAACAGATAATCGATAAAGTTACGAAGCTTTTGGAAACTGATTGAAGACGATAGACTAACTAAAACTTGCACCTATAGGGGGAGTCTAAAATGTACCGCTGAGGAGTTATAGGATTAAAACTGATTTTCTCACATGTCTTACAAAAAAAAATTTTTTTGAGTCACCATAGCGTTTAAAAGAAAACTTTTTTAGACCAAACTTCAAACTAATTGTATGAGCCTTCTTAGGGTGTATTTGAGTAATGGACTTAAAAAATTTTCTGGTAAGTTAATATTTTCAATTTTTTTTCCTATTTTTTGACTTTGTAGGCCATTTAAGAATGAAAAAAGTCCTGTTAACATAACTTTTTATAATTTTTTTGGAAATCCTCCTTGAATTTCCTATATTCGGTGGCACATTTGCAATACTAATTTTTTAATTTGAGATCGGAAAAAAATACTTTTGTGTAACAACGCACTCATTGCTCGCATGATGCGCTGCATATAATGCGCTCGCTGCCCTTTATCTAGCGGAGCCTTTAAACGGATTGTTCTTGAAAAGTTTTTTTTTTTTTTTTGACCTCAAATTAAAAAACTGATATGACAAATGTTCTACCGAATTAAAGGAAATTTATCAAGGATTCGAAAAAAAAAAAAACAAACATAATGGGACCTTTTTCATACCAAAATGGCCACCAAAGTTTGTTTGTTTGTTTGACATAAAGCTTGAAATCTTAGTGGGCAAAGTCAAAGCATAGAAAAAAAAATTTAAAAAATCAACTTTCATGGTCCAGAACTTTGCAAAATCCTTTAAATCCCTAAAAAATTAAATACACCCTAAGAAAGCTTATATAATTAGCTAAAACTTTGCTCTAAAAATTTGTAAAACCAGTTAGAAAATCAGTTCTAATCCTATAACTCTTCAGGGATACATTTTAGAAACCCCTTCTGGTGCAATTTTTTGTAAGTCTAGGCCACATCTATCATCTCCCAGAATCTTCGTAACCTTATCGATTACACCCTATATAGACAGTCACATTCAAAACAATAGTACAACTCTTGCTGTTTTCTTTTTTTTTAATGTCGACAAAACACTATTCTTGCAAGAAAAGAATCTATTGTGCGTCCGAATTCAGCTAGTTGGATATAATTTATAATATACTCTACATATATTTGTACATTCAGCTCTCGAGCTTTCTTCTCAATATCAAAATCATTGTCAGCCATGAGCTGTTAAAATTCGGATTCTTTTTTAAAAATTATTTAATTTTTTTTTTTTAAAATAATTTTTCGAATATATTTAGTCTTAAGATTTATTATTTAAATTTTTGTTTTTAAAAAATATTTTTTTTTTTTTAATTTTCTTAGTAAACGTTTTGGTTGGACATTTTTTGGTATATTTAAAAGTAATACCGCTGCCTTAGACGATAAACCATCTACATCAACATCGGCTGCAGTTCAACCTGTTGCCCCACCACAAGCACAGCCAAAAGCACCTGAACCCGCACCTAAAGTTCCTGAAAAAATGCCTGTACCTGAAATAAAACCAGTGCCACCGAAACAGGTGCCTATAACGCCACCTGTAACGAAACCCATAGAAAAACCTATTGAAAAACCAAAAGTACCTCCAACACCTGCACCTAAGCCAGTAACGCCATCAGTGGTGACACCTACGGCACCCGCTACACCTCCAACGCCTACAACACCTACAGAGAAACCAAAACTTGCGCCAAAGCCAATACTCAATAATAATGGGCCCTCAACGGATAGCTTGGATAGAAAATTATTTGAGGCTTCAAAGCCATTTGAAAATGGTGATGCGAGTTTGAAGGCCAACCTGAAGGATGCAACAAATGACTTTTTGGCTGGTGAATCAAAGTTGTCAGCAGCACCAAAACCCTTACAGAAAGCAGCAAGGTAGGATTGTTTTATTTGTTTTTTTTTTTTTATTTCTATATTTTTATTTCAATTTGCTATATTTTTTTATCTGCTTTTTTATTGCCATAATTTGTAATGTTTTCATTTAATGGCACAATATGTAATAAAAAAAAATCACCCCTTTTATTTAAGTCATAAATTGTGCGGGTCATTTATGCCGCAATTTAACCACGCATAAATCTGTTTGAAGATTTGTATTTTCAATTTAAAATCATTACGTTTCCATCACATCGTACATCAGCTTATGCTGAATTCTCGAGTTCAAACACCTTACGAAAATAATTTTACTCTTTATATCGTTTACGACATGCACGCACGCACGCCATTATATTCTAATTTTACAACTTGTCAGACATTAAGTGACACAGACTCGACGCCTAATCGACTCCAACACTGACTGTACTCGTATGCATCAGATTAATCTGACGTTGCATGCTGCTCGACGACGATGTATCACGCACTGCGTTTGTTTTTAATCGCCCACCATTTTCCGTATATGCTGGGGCATGCTGAATACTTGCGCAAATTTTTTGGCAGTCTAAGAGAAGGCGTGGCGGAGGATAAAATGTCGGTTGTACTCGTATATAGCAACTTTCAAAGAAAATGTCTTTATAGTTTAGGATCAGAATGTGTACCTGGTTTGGATCAAAACTCAGAAAAACCCGAAACCTGAAAGACAGTTCAAACCTCAAAGATCAAGGGATTTTTTTTTCCTCTTTTTGAACACATCTCAAAAAACCACGAAACTTTTTTTGCACCGGGCACCAGACGTACCTGAAAATGCAAAATATGAGTACCGAAAACATAGCTCGAATTCTTATAGACATGACCTCAAAGTAACAACAAAGTTGAAGTTGTCAGTATCGGACCATGTGCAATAGATAGTATCACAAAAAAAAAGTTCGCTGTAAGCTTCTCATTTTGAAAGCTTATCGGTTTTCATTTTCAAGGAAAAAAAAATTTTTTTCGAACTCCAAATAAGTAGCTAAATAATTGAAATGATGAAATATTGCTCCGCCATTTGGTGTCCGATCATTAAGTATAGTATATCGTTGTAAATGGTTTAATGTGGGCTATATTTCATTCATAGAAGTAATTTATCTCAAATGTTTTTTTCGACTAGTTGTACTCATTACCTCAGTTTCTACCAGCCTAAGGTGCCAAGGACACTTCATTAAATTGAAGCCCATAAAAAATCATAAAATTTACCTCTACACCTCAAATTGTTGAAATTGAAGAAGTTATAGCGAATCTAGAACCTCAGTACAAAATATGAAAAACAGGATGTTTCGAAAACGAAAATGTAAGGTAAAATCGTAGTATTATAGATACAAAATTTTGCTAAATAATGCAGTTTATAGAAAAGAACAGAAAAATGTTGTTCGTTCTGTATATAACCTCAAAAACAATGTTTTTTAAGTAATTCCTATTTAGGTTATGATATTTCAGAGACAAAAAAAGATGCAGCTATAATTCAGATTGGAATTTAACGAAAAAGGCTAATACTTTTAGCTGCTATATCAGATTTTACGGTTAGAGTTTGCTTTGTCTTGTTATATAACTTCAAAAATACCGAAAAGCTAGCTTTGTTTTTTTAACATTTTTGTTATGATATCTCGAAAACCATATGCAATAGGGCAATTTCAGATTCGGAATCAGCCTTGAAAAATATTTTGGAATACATAATCGCCCACAATTTTGTAGCTCAGAAAATTACCTAGAGAAATTCGCGCAAATTGTTTTCGTACGACATATAGTTCAGGAGATATTTTATTTTAAGGTATTTGCCACATACAAGTGTGTATGAATGTTGATTTTCAAATTAGTATAACTATGACCTACGTCATAGTATCAAGACTGAATCTTTTTGTCGGTGTTCTTTCAATGGTAGGAGTTTCTGTTCTAGGCAAACCGTGAGAAATGGTGCCGTCGTGAGAAATCGCGTGCTAAAGGCCAAGAAAATACTTTAACATAAGTTATCTTCTAAACTACAAGAAAGCGTTTTCTAAAAAAAATTTTCTGAGCTACTAAATTGTTTACCAACATTTTTTTGTCGATATCACCCTAAGCGATATGTTTGCAAAAAACTGATTTTCTTGAACTTCAATATCCGATGTCTCACGAAGGTACCACCTCTCAAGATCTTACTAGAACAAAAGTTCATACCTTTTATTAGAAAGACAGTCAAGCGCTGGTTCTCCGTCTATAGTGAATCCCAAATTATAAAAATTTGAAAAAAATCGAATAAAAAACGAAGTGCTGTAAGGATTTTATAATTTTTTGTGTTCCAAATACGATGTTGAACAAAATCCTGAAAAAAAAATTGGGGTACTCGAAACTTTTTTTTAAATCGCCAAAAGACTGGCGTGCATCCAATGAATAGATGTTTCATACAGAGATCAGAGGCTGGAGAATAGTAATGGCTTAGCAACGTAGTAAAAAGTACTCTTCTATGCAAAAATAAACTTCAGCATTTAGCTTTAATTCTAAAAATATTTATTTCTTATGATAATTACTAAGATGTTAAAGCATATAACGAGGTATCGCTAAATTTGACAATTAGATATGAAATTGACAGCACATCACACAATATTTAATAATTTTAAGTTTCTTTTGTACATAAGTACATACATACATATATATATTTTGCAATTGTACGTACCGGAAACCAACCTAATGCTTTGACAAAAAAAAAACATACCACTTGTTTTTAATAAGAAATAAATTTTGGCAGATTTTCAGAAAAGTTCGTGCCAAATGTTTGTATTTAAAAAAAATAACACCCATATTATACATACAAATCTACTCGCAGACGGCATCTTTAAGAAAAAGTGAAAATATTAAAATTTATCTGAGCTGTAGATGCTTCGGCATATACATATATAGTATATATGTACATATGTATAAATAACACACATATATGCATTATACCTTTTATTACAAAATAAATAACGGTTGTCGATCAAAAGTGACAAAAATTTCGCAAAATAAAAATCATAGAATTTCGATATACGAGTATATTTTAGCTGCATGTATTATATGTGGTTTTCATAAAGGTGGATCAGTAATGAATATTTTCACTTTATAGAACGTTCACCATATTGCAGTTTTCTGAAGCAAATGGCATTTCCCTTGTTCTGATACCTTAGGAACTGCAATTAATAGCATAATAGACCTTTTCATGTACAGATACATACATTATTCAGAATGGAATGTTGCCTTACGAGTAGAAAACATACTATTAAATTGGGACTGCCAATATCGTTATCAAACGATCCGCAAGACAATTCTAAATGTATGAAAGATTGATTTATTGCTAACAGAGTCGAAGTTCCGAAATGAACCGCTAAATCGTCCAATGATTGGAAAATTCAGAGCATTTCCGCAGATGTGAGATATCAAGCAGTGTTGAAAAAGATAGGATATATTACAAAATAATAAATAAATTTTAGTTTTAATACGGATATATGCATCTATGATGTTGTTTAGTTTTAGTGCTTTCTATTCAAGAAGGGCTGTTTTTGTTTTAAATAATGTACTTAAGAGTATTGATGTTCAATTATTAAAATAAATTCATATTTTACAAAATTAATTGAAATAAACTTTTTTATGTTTTTTTCATAATTTTAATGATTTAATGCTGACATGGTAAATTGCGCACTTCAGTTTTTTCCTACACTGAATAAGCAAAGCAATATTTTTTTTTTGGGAACTTAGCCACAGATCTTGTTCAAATATTGTCAGTGTTCAATAACGTTTGCTTCCTAATAGATTATGTATACAAGTAAATAAAATCTTCAAGCTCTCATTCTTCCAAGTGAGCGTTCAAGTATTAATGAGCAAACAAATAAATAACAAGCAGAAATATAAAATTGTTTTCTTTCTGCCTCAACTACGATGATAAATTTTTCGATAGATAAAATTTGAAAAAAATTATAGTTACGTGGTTAGGGCAAGAAGAGGATGCTATGTGTATATGTATGTCGTTAGATATGGTCGAAATTTAGATTCATCCCCACACCGTCGCAGAAGTTGAATGTCTCCTAAAAACAATATTTGGTTTTTTTACGTTCCAAGAAAAACCTTAAGAGCACTTTTGATGCTCCTGAAGGTCCATTTTGGCTAAAAAAAAAACAAATTTTTTGCTCATAACTTTTTTTTCTTTACAAAATTGACATTCTAATTTGCGTCTAAGATAAAGACTATAATTTATACAATTTTTTAACGCCTTACTTTAGAGTAAAAAGGCGTTTTTCCGACCGCATTGTTAAAAAATGAAATAAGTCGATTTTTGGTACCCAATATTATCTATACTACATATAGAATATATAATTTTATAACGCCAAAATTATTGCAAGAACATAATCTTTATTATTCAAGCAAAATTGAGGATCCATTCTGTGAAGAAAAAAATATTATGAACAAAATGTTTTTTCATGTTTTTATTTGCCAAAATGAGCTTTCAGGAGAATCAAAAGTGCTCCTCAGGATTTTCATGAAACAACTTTTCCAACTTTTGAGTCAGTGTCGGAATGACTTTTGTTTTTCATACAAACCGAACCAGTTGTACGTATTAGAGCTGGCGGATAAATGGGTATATGGGATTCCCGGGTACCCGTTTATTCACCGAAACGTTTCTGATATGGGGCTATGAATTTTTAACTGATGAATTCTAATATGATGGTTGACTAAGTATTTTAAATGATTCTCCTGAAATATTAAGGAGATCTTGAATTTTTACCTATTTTTTGACTTTTTGTTAAAAAATTTAACTTTCACGAATCATTTTCAATGTATGTATTTTGTGGTACGGAATCCCACTCTGATGATGCAATTTTTCCATAATGCATGGATTTTTAGATGTCCTTATCTTAAAGTTGAAAAAAACATCGTTTTGTGCTATTTGCTTTTAAATTACAATGACAAGGTTAATTTTTTGCCATCTGACCTGATATAGCACTTAAATAAGCAAATTTCTATTCGCTGTTATTAAAATTCTTACGAGTTTATGAAATTTTTTCAAACTTTGTAACATATTTCGAATTTGTTCAATATTCTTGATTTCTTTAAGCCGTTGCAACGATTTTTAAATTTTCAGCCTTTTTTTTTTATACCCTACACCCAGGGTATATTCACTTTGCCTTCTGTTTGTATTGCACAGAAGGAGGCGTGGCAGATATAGAAAAGTATATATATTCTTGATCAGCGTCACCTCTTGAGTCGATATAGCCATGTCCGTCTGTCTGGCTGGCTGGGTGGCTGGCTGGCTGTGTGTGGAAATACACTTTTTGGGAAAACTAAGCAAGATAATTCAATGAAATTTGGCCAAAAACCTCCGTCGTCAAAGTTGGCCCGGGGGATTGAAAATGAGCGAAATCGGTCAACGGACACGCCTACCGCCCATACAAAAAATATATTCAAAATGGAATTTTAGGAGTATTTTTCACGAAAATGCAACCAAAATACACATAAATACTACGAATTGTATCCGCAAGTTCTAAAAAAAACAAGGCGAATTTGGACAAAAGGGCGTGACACCTCCCATATAAGCAAAAGCTTCAAAACGCTATACTGAAACCCTTTTTTTGATATATTCGTACCAAATTTGACTCAGATACTTAAAATTATAAATGAAAGATCTCAGCAAGAATTGGGAGAATTCAGACAATGGGGCGTGGCACCTCCTATATAAGCAAAAGTTTCAAAATGCTATACCGAAAGAGTTTTTTGAGAAAATCCAACTAAATTTCACTCAAATACTAAAGACTATAAATGCACTCTCTAAGCTTAACTAGACGAACTCGGACAAGAGGGCGTGGCACCTACTTTATAAGCAAAAGCTTCAAAATACTGCAGTGTAGGGTATTTATTTTGTGGCCAGGCCAAAAGTTACACCCTTACTAGTTTTTATACCCTACACCCAGGGTATATTCACTTTGTCCTTCCGTTTGTAACGCAGAGAAGGAGGCGTGGCAGGTATAGAAAAGTATATATATTCTTGATCAGCGTCACCTCCTGAGTCGATATAGCCATGTCCGTCTGTCTGGCTGGCTGGCTGGCTGGCTGGGTGGCTGGCTGGGTGGCTGGCTGGCTGGGTGGCTGGCTGGCTGTGTGTTGAAATACACTTTTTGGGAAAACTGAGCAAGATAATTCAATGAAATTTGGTACGCTGCCTCCGTCGTCAAAGTTAGCTCGGGGGATTGAAAATGAGCAAAATCGGTCAACGGACACGCCTACCGCCCATACAAAAATTATATTCAAAATGCAATTTTAGGAGTATTTTTCACGACAATGCAACCACAATACATATAAGTACTACGAATTGTAAGCGCAAGCTCTGATAAAAATTTGAGCGAATTCGGACAAGAGGGCGTGGCACCTCCCATATAAGCAAAAGCTTCAAAACGCTATACTGAAAGCGTTTTTTGAGATATTCGAACCAAATTTGACTCAGACACTAAGAATTATAAATGAAATGGGTGAAATCAGACAAGGGGGCGTGGCACCTCCCATATAAGCAAAAGATTCAAAATGCTATACTGAAAGAGTTTTTTGAGATAATCCAACTAAATTTCACTCTGACACTAAAAACTATAAATGCAAGCTCTGAACAAAAACTGGGTGTACTCGGATAAGAGGGCGTGGCACCTCCCATATAAGCAAACTTTTCAAAATACTGCAGTGTAGGGTATTTATTTTTTGGCCAGGCCAAAATTTACACCCTTACTAGTTTTTTTTTCAATTATATAAAAATTTTTTTAAATTTTTCAAGCTTTGGAATATTATTCGAGCATTAACATCATCGACTTACCCATTTTTGATTTCATAACAATTTTTCAATATTTTTCTTCTTTTTCCATTGGTCATTACAATCACACCCCTTTCGAACATAAAATTATTTCTCAGTACAGGATATGGCATTCTTAAAAACTCTACTGCTTTGGAAAAATTAATTACGGATATTTACCAGTTATCTAATTTTTTTTTTTATAAATAAAGTATTTATTGCCTTGGTTGACAATTTTCCTTACAGTTAATCTCTCAAAAAATAAGTATACCCATCAATCAGTTATACGAGTAGGTGCAATGAAAAAAATGTATTGTAAATAAACAAAAAACTGAAGGCATCTTAAAGTAAAAGTAAATGCCTTAAAATGAAAGGCATTGCGGGAGTCTACAACGATCATCATGATTCTAGCGAATACAAATAAGAGTAACGCCAAATATTTTAATTTTCTGGATACACATTTAAAAATAACCCACAAAAAATGATCATGTGACGTGCGATCTATAGCGAGCATCATACAATTTCTTTGAGAACGTCCACAGCAACAGCCAGAGATTGTTTTATAAAATAAGGGGGGCTTTTTTTAGAATTGCATTTTGAAAATAATTTTTTTTTGTTTCTAGACGTTTGCCAACATTTAATTATTAATCTCAAATAAAACAAAAACTTTGTATCATAAAAATAACGACAAAAGCAATGGCGTAAGCAAATATATGAGGAAAATACTTAAAATAATCAAAACGAACAAAAAAAAGTTATTAAGTTACATATTTTGTGTAAAATTTGTGTATTAAATTAAATTACTTACTTACTTTTTACTTCATATAAGCAAATGTGAAAATCCATAATATGTTTTTCTCATAAGGCTGTTCATTTTGATTCAACACTTTAAGGAGCATCATAAATAATTATTGTGTACACCCTTACCCGCAGCAATTTAATATAAACGTTTGTTCAGAATAATTTTTTATTATAAATCAGTGCTGCTTAAACAGAATGACGCCTATATAATTATTTCTCTAGTTAATTTCCTGCGGAGTGTAGCCAGAACAAATATTTATTTATTTTCGTATGAGAAAAAAAAAAGCTTATAAATAAAAGACGCTTTCAAAATTTTATGAGATATACATAAATTCCTCGTATATCAAGCATTCTTATGTCTTTCAATTAATATCCTAAAATATTTATGACATGTTTTTGTTGTTGTTTTTTTAAATAAAGACCTTGAACACGCTATTTTATTGTTACCTTGAAAAAGTGAACGCAATAAAACGATTAACAAGGAGAATAATACCTTGTGAGCTAAGGACAATTTAATAATAATGGAAAAATCAATTGCGTGCCATTTATTCCATATTACTCGTAGCTTTACTAATTTTGTGGGAAAGCTATTTGTATAAAAACTTTCGATTTCGCCATCATACCGTCCGACAAAATTAAACTTATAATGAACATTTTTCTTTGACATTTTTTCCAAAAACTGGGCTATAATAGGTTAAAGTATTCTACGAAAAAATTCACTAGGGGTCATTTAAGACGAAAAATGCTTAAAACTTAAGAAAAATGCAACCTGAGAAGTCCTCATTGAATTTGCCGTTTTTTTTTTTTTTGAGATTTCGAGATGAAATTTCGACTTTGTAGTGTTTAGCGGCTAGTGATGAAATTGTAAAGCGAATATTCCTGTGGTACATACTAACTCAATATTCCTCTGTTTTAGGTGGCATTTTTGTACCATTTTAAGGAAAGGGTAAAAATTACCCATATGTGAGGGATTTAGAGGGTTAAAGTTCTTTACAGAAATATTCCTCGTAGTATTCCGTATAAGTTTGCTCAAAACATGATATATATAACTTGGACGTAAGAATAAGCATAAAACAAAAGCTTCTTGGGAGATGAAAAGAATAATACCTAAAGTTGCCAACTGATTTTGAGTGTAAATCAGGAGATTCTTATCCAAATATTGTACACCCAAAAAAATTGCTGCGGTAGTTTTAACAACGTTTTGTTGTGGATCTTACAATTCTCTGTGGATTTGCTAATTTAAAAGTTAATATAATCAAATTTACAATTAATTGTTAATTTTACAGCAAATGCAATAATTTCTACCAGAAATTTGTTAAAATTATCGATATAAACTTTTTTTTGTTGTGAAATCTACAGCAAATATTTTATTTTTCACAGCTAATTTTTCAAATGTACAACAAAATTGTAATATTAACTGCAAAAGATATGGGATGAAAAATGAAAGTAAATGCTGTAAAACATACAGCATTTTGCTACACTTTTACAACAGATTTTTTTGGGTGTATGTATGTATTCTCCTTTAACTCCTAGGAGGAGCATAGGGCCAATATGAAACATCTCCATTCTTTGCGATCCCTTGCGATGACTTTGATCTCTTGCGACGACTTTCCCGATTCTTGGATTTCCTTTTCCAGCGACCTTTTCCACTTGGTTTTGGGTCTACCATGTGCTCTACTGCCTTTTGGATTCCACTCAAGAGCCTGGCGACAAACTTCGCTGAGTGGTTTCCGGAGAGTGTGACCAATCCATCCCCATAGCCCTCTGATTGCATTTTTGATGTAGCTCGGCATTTGATATAGTGCAAGGCCACCAAATCTTTAGTATACGCCTTAAGAATTTGTTGACGAATACTTGCAGCTTGTTCGTTAGTTGTTCAGTAACAAGCCATGTTTCACACCCATATAGCAAAACCGATTTCACATTTGAATCAAAAATGCGCACTCTCGTTTTAGTGGATATTACGTGTGAAGACCATAATTTGTTCAGTTGAGCAAACGCGCCTTAAAAATATCCAAATATTAGGAGTCTGATATTAAGATCAATACAAGTACAATACAATGCACCGAAATTTCCGATTTTCAATCCGTTGGTTGTGTTATCACGCCTTTGTTGCTATCGATCGACCATCCCGAATTTTGGATTGATCATGGGAAGAAAAAAATTTTAAATTCAGGGCCCTTTGCCATTTTAAACAGTTTTCTGTGTAATTTTTCTTAAATGCTTTTAAAATCTTCCAAGAAAATAATTACTTGACTGAATAAATACATATGAGACGTTTCACGTCAACTGGACCAGGTCAATATGGTAACGTTGTAATACGCCCCGAAAGAAGGCGTTAAACTATTTTTTTCAATATTTTGGCGTAAATGTTATCACTCGAGAGCTTTCGGTGTAGCTGATCATGAATCTGAACTCAGAATTCGAAAATTTTTAAATCCAAGGTGGCGGATGCAAAAAATTAGGAAAATGCTACTTTTGTGTAATTCTGATTAAAAGTCGAAAAAATAACGCTAGAGAGTTGGTCAAATGCATCCAAACTTACACATAGAGTTAAGAAGTATTTAGGAATCACCATGTTGAAATTTTTTTAAGCACTACTCGGCTTTCGAAAGCTTTTAAAATAACGGAAATTTCTGAAAACCAAAACTTAATTTTTCGTCCACACAATTTTGGGCCAAAGACCTGGTCCAGTTGCCGCGAAATGTCCCATTTACAAAATTTGCATTTTTAACCTAAACACAAGATTTTTCCATAATAAGTGCTTGATATTACAAACTTAGAACAATTACGGTGCCGCATAGTGACCCAATTTCGTAAAATCCTTTGGCAATGTTTTTCCACGCATCAATGCCAATCGGAACTGCTTTACAAAGTAAAACCCTGACAATTTCGTTATTTGTACATATTCTTTGTAGCTTGTTATTTTGCAGTTATTTTTAATTGAATCGGCCATTTCAAACAACTTATGAGACAAGATTTTTCCAAACTTTATTTTTTTTTTATCGCGAATGTATCCTTAAAAGAAGACTCACAGTCTGGGCGAAAGCTGCATAAGTCAATATATTTCCTCGTCTTCAAATAATACCGCTTTGTTGTCGATCATTCCTAAAACCACCTTCCTAAGTTGTTGTCGGTGAGTCCCAAATGGTTCCAAGTTTTTAAAAATTTATCCAAAAACTGAATATGGAGAATGTTTTCTGCCTGCAGATTTTTGGATTAACAAAATGCAAACTGGAAAATCCTAGCTGTTTCTCAGGAGATGCAAAATTTTTACCCATTTTTATTAGTTTTTTTCGTGTTTAAAAAAAAAAAAAAAAAACAAACAACAGACAGCAACCAAAATAGCCATTTTCAATGTATTTTTAACGTTAAATACGAATCCGGTCACAGAATCGCTCTATCCAATCTGGATTTTTATATATCCTAATCTAAACAACGTTTTTCGCTATTTTGAAGCTGTATAACAAGGATAGATAATTTTTAGCAGTAAAATCTGATACATATATGATACAATTACTTAAGTCCTTGTCTTTTTCTGCAAAACCCAATTTGAATTATATCTGCACCTTTTTATCTGAAAAATCATAGCGTTTATTTTTTAGATTACTGACTGTATTATTTAGAACAATTATTATCAAAAAATAATTAAGATATATGACAGTATAGAATAAAAAAAATATAGGAGTGAAGGGGCCCCGAATGTAACCACCCCCAGGCCCAGATTTTCTCTCTATGTCCCTGCATATTTATATAATGTACATACGTAGGTATGTTATAGTGATGCATTTGAAATTTATCAAAGCGGCAGTAACATGAGTACTTGAAGAACTTAATCGCGAATGTAATCCAAAAGTGTTTGCTACTGAAGATAGAACAACAACAAACAGTCAATTTGGAGGAAAAAGCTTTTCAAGGTCATTTGTGTATACTTTTCCTTAATCGACACACACAATGGCCACAGTATAATCCATGATAGGAATATGCAAAACAAACACAAGAGGAAGAGAAAAGAAAAGGCGGGGTGTCAGGAACGTTTTGCTTTCCTACCCATTTGAATAGATATTGTACCGAGGCAAAAGCAACCCCTGGAAACAGCTGATTTCGAATTTTCAAATGAAAGAAAACACAAAACATGAAAAGCTTTTACGTAATCAACAACGGTGGAAATACTTAGAAACAGATAAAAAAAAATTGCAATAAAAAGAAAATGAGTCAATTATATAATTTAAACAATTAATTTGTTTATTTTTTGTTATTACTGGACTAACACACCGCCCAGGCAGGTTGAAAAATCAATTTGCCTTCAATTTGGCAACACAAAAAAACACCGCTAAAATGTTTATACATACAACACATGTTCACATACTTATGTGCTATATGCTTATATGTATGATTGTATGTATTTTTGTATTTTTAAAAAATTGGCATAATACCAACAATATAAAATTTTTGTTTTTGTTTTTCAAGTTCAAGATTTTTCTTTAAGCGTTAGGTAAATAAAAAAAAAAATTTTTTTTTAAAATATGCGTTTAAACTCACAAAGAATACGTGTGTAATCAGATATATATGATATATCCAAAGGCAAATTTGTATCTCTGATGATTCTTGGATTTTGTTTTCGAACAACCTTTTGCATTATACTTGTTTTCGTCTAGTGGCCGACTTTCGACCACTTCAGTCAGACTTTATAGGGACTACTCAACTGGGCTTGGACCCGCCCACTTAAAAACACAAATTTCTTAAAAATCGATACATTTTATTTAACAGGGCGTGGCACCGCCAATTCATACCAAATTCCATAAAAATCTATGGTGCGGTTTGTCCGTGACGGCGTTTTTTTTCCACTTAAAGGCGTGGCACCGCCCACTTAGCGTGGCACCGCCCACTTACAAACATGGTGATATTATCGTTGTTTAGTATGTATCAACAACTTTTTTTTAATACGAGCAGTGGCACCGTCCTTCTCACAACCTTTCCCACAAAAATAAAAATAAAAAATCAAGCGAATATGTTGAGGTTTAGGCATAGAAACAGGGACTGAACCGATTTCGTTTGTCTATTTATATACATAGAACAGATGGACTTGACGACAAACTTTGTTAGTTGGAATTGAGTGGACCAAATTTTACACGGTGCTTATTGACAACAAAGGGAACATTTTGATGCTGCGGGACCGCAATTCCAAAAAAAAAATATGAGTCACTCCAGTAAACTTAAAATTGTGATTTCCCAAATATGCAAACAATACTCAGCCGATGATACTTATAATTACGAATGATTTAAATTTCGCAAGGGGGTACATTCATAAATCTTAATGTGAAGCGAAATTTCTTAATTAACGACGAATAAATTTGTTTACAACAAAAACAACTAGGTACAAGTACAATGATAAAATTATTTTGCTCATAGTGCTAAAGGGTTGTTTAAATAACAAAAGCAAAAAAATAAAGAATAAACTGTGTTATTGCTTAGAGTGGGACTTATTTTGAAGTTTTTTGTATGACTTGGTAAGAATCGTTGATAGGCATATGATGCTTAATTTGGCGTCTGATTCTCTTCTCTCTCATTCCTGACTATATGGTTCGAGTTTTTTCACAAATCAGAAATAATGCTGAAAAAAATCTCAAATTTTCCAGCATAATTTTTGATTTCTGAAAAAAACCCGAACCACGTTCGCTATCCTGGCCCGATATTCGGATTCAGCGACCCCGAAAACATAAAGTTCAGGTGGTCTATTCTTTCGCGCAGGGTACTTTTTTTTTGTGGGCCTGTGTAATTTAAGCGATTGATAAATTATGTGGTTTCCAACGAGAACAAACGTTTTTTACAACTAAGTGTTAATGCAAAATCGAATGTATTGGAGTGAACTAATGTGCAAGGATGTCTCTACCTCGCAATATGCCACATGATGATCTTTAATTTTCAGTTCATGCACTGCATCGATGTTTTGTGGAACAACAACTGATTTTGGATGATTTTCACGGA
Source organism: Calliopum simillimum (assembly GCA_951812925.1). Taxonomy (NCBI): domain Eukaryota; kingdom Metazoa; phylum Arthropoda; class Insecta; order Diptera; family Lauxaniidae; genus Calliopum; species Calliopum simillimum. The sequence continues at coordinate 96,819,236 of OX638371.1, forward strand.
ATTCGTCTTTGAGCGAGCGTCGGCCACGATTGAATTCATCAAACCAGTTTTTCACAGTGCTGTAGGATGGTGCTTCATCGCCATACAAAGATTTAAGTTCATCGATGCACTCTTGCCGTGATAATCCACGTCGAAAGTTGTGAAAAATGATTGCACGAAAATGTTCACGAGTTAATTCCATTTTTTTGCCAAATTGATTTTTTCAAGGCACTGTAAACAACACAAATGATAGTCGTACGTCAAAACGTTCTGAGTACGTTTATGCTAAAAAATGTCAAACTTTCCAATGAAAATGTCAGATTGCACCTGGCAACACTTAGTGTTGCCTAGGCCAGAATTATATATAGCAGCCCACGTATTAGTAAACAAATAATGCCTTGATTAAATTTTTCGATGTACTAGTCCCTGTTTTAAACAAATTTTGTTTTTTATCTAAAACAACGTCCACCCCAATACAAAAACTTGAAAACAATTTTAAGAAAATATCACACAAAGTAAAAAAACGCTAGTAATAAATTTAAAATAAAAAATTCAAATTTAAAAATGAAATCGTCCGTTATTATAGCTGTTTGCTATTACACTTTCTGTTTCGTTCGTCATATTTGATTGAGCGAGCAATGCAAGTGTATTAGTGTATTGTGTTGTATGAGTGTATTCGTTAAGTGTGAGAGCATTAGAGCACCTTTTAACCAGAGCTGCCAGATGCCTTTTGGTAAAATCATTCGAGAAGAATTTTATTTTCTGTGAAATAAATGTGTCCGTTTCCGTTTTGGAGCAAGTTTAAAAAAACATCAAGCTCTTAGATATTGGATGTAACTCCTTAAAAGGTTAAAAAAATACTATGCAAAGGGGTACAAGTGACAAAAAGTAAATTTTGAGTAAAATAGAGTTAAAGTCAATATTCAGGCCTGTTCCGTAATCCGTGTGGTTTCAATTACTTTTCATTAAAGAGGCTTTTTCATGAAAATGGTGAGTCACACGAAAAAAAAAATATAAGTATCTATTTTATGAGGAATTACAAGTTCTATAAATAACATTGATTGGCATTATCGAAAAAGTAACCGTTTTGGAAGTATTAAAAAACCGCAAAAAGTCTACTTTATCGTATATTTCCGAAACAGTTACTTGAAACCACGCGGATTACGAAACAGGTCTGATTGCTTCACAAATTCCAGAGTGAGTTAAAAAATAAAAAACTGCGCCTTAAATATCCTTTCAAGTATGCCCCATCTAATGTTTTTTTTTTTTTTCAAAATTCTTCTATGGGGACTCATTTTAAAAGTTTTGTTTTTTTTTTGTACCAAAAATTAAGTAGAGTTAGCACCGCCTATCCTTAAAAAGATTTCTGTTAAAAATATTTGAATAGATAAGGGTTCCATAATTCGTTACAAAAACTATTGGTTAGTTAGACATTTTTTTGGAAAAATAGTGCTTTAAAAACAAAAATTTGCCATATCTCGAAAACCATGACTCGGATTTAAAACATGGATGGGTTTTTTTTTTTTTTTCAAAGTGGAATAAGTTTATAGAGTTGGCCAAAGTAATGTCATATACATTATGTGCCATAATAATCGGTTATTTGAACTTGATCAATTTTTCAACTAAACGCCACCAATTCTACATTATAATGTAAATTTATTATAAAAATAAAGCAAAATTTTATTTATTCCTAACAAAATGTCAGCCAATTCATTTTGTGACATTAGTTTTGCCCTTGAATTGAGTTACAATACTTAAAAAAACCCATTCAAGCCCAAAACCTTATTGCAATTCAATTTAAGTTTTTATTCGATCTTCGTTCGCAAGGGCTTAAAATTTTCGTAATATGGGCTTTCTAATTTATAAAACCTGAACTTTTTTAAATATATTTTGTACAGAAAAACTTAGCGGAAGTGAGGCAAATTTATTAAAATTTTCAAAACTTCAATTTTAAATCACTGTAACTCAACTATTTCTTAATCGATTCCAACAAGTAATACATCGCTAGAAACATAATTTAACATTTTACTCAATATAATTATTACGACGAGTGTATTGTCGCGTTGGTCCTGAAAGGGTTAAGGACATCCACTCAGGTATTTGCAAAATAAGTCATGTCAATAAACCCCGCAAAACACAAATACACAAATTATTTAAGTACAGTCACCTGGCAATACTGCGTTCAATATGCAGGATTTTTTATAGGAGCTTTTTGACTTTGTGCGTCAGTGAAAGCTCCAATGGGAAAAAAGATAGGCGCGATAAAAACAAGAAGAAGAAAAAAATCAAAACAAAATGACTCAAAGAGCACAAATGATAAAACAGCGCAAAATACGCAAAAAACCAAAAAAAAAGAACAACTGAACACTGAGCAACTGAATTTCATATGAAACTCACATACTCATAACTCATGGTATTCTAAAGAAATTCCTGCACAGTTACAAAGAAAAAAATTATAGCACATCTATTTGTATTTGTATTTTGAATTCTATTTGTGTCTGTGAGTGCAATAGCGGGAAAATGAGTTAAATATCGTGAAGTACTGCAGCTTTGGCCAAAAACCATTCAAATCATTTCATTGTATCGTTGAACGTTGAATTCTACGGTTGCAAAAGGTGAGCGTTTGAATTAGAATCTTTGAAGACATAAAAAATAGAATTTTAAAAAAAGATACTAAAGTGCAGTGTCTATGCATTAAAAAAAAAGATAAAAAACTTGAAAGTTGCAATGACAATACTATTGCACAATATTTTAAATTTAAAATGTTATCCTCTAGTGAGTGCTTAAAAAAAGGCAAGACGACAAAAATTGTTTTAATTTTTAGTGCATTTATTTATTTTTTGAGTTAATCCCACTGTGCATTTGCTAAAACTGGTTACCGGCTTTTTTGTATCTGTTTTCAATATTGCAGTTTGTTGAATAGCAAAAAGGTGCAAAAGTGCAGTGATAAAACAACTTGATTTAAACTTGGCCCGAAGCGCGTTGATTCATTGTTTATATATTTATATAAGAGTGTAGATATCTAAATATGTACATTTGACTTATTTAATTACTTGACAACTACGGTAGAAGAAGAGTAAAACTGCATTTGGTTTATGGGTTTGTAATACAATGCCGTCATAATTCCAAACAAATTGACAGCTTTTTTATCGTTTTTGTGAAATATGATCATCATGTGATCACTAATTGTGCAAATTTTTTATTAAAATGTGATGTGAAGGTTTTGTTTACAAAAGCAGTTTCTAGATAAATAGGACACATAAGTGCTCCTTTATCGTCCTATTTAAATAGTGTTTTTCGAAATATTTTCTTCAAGAACGTTCCGTTGAAGTTCTTAAAATATTTTTCCCAAACAGCAAGACACCCTCTCTCCCATTGTCGTTACAAATGGAGCGAAAAACTATTTCAAACTTTTGAAAATTTTCTTCAGCAATGCCTACTCTGTGAAGACGTATTGCGCAATACTGTTTTGTCTAATTTAAATTAAAAGCAAGTGCGTTTTTACACACTCTGAGTTCTTTAAACCTGGTTTTAATTTGCCTAAATTTGTCTACAACTACGGGCCAACGTATTTTGGTTTCAAAGTTTTCTTAAACTAAATATTCCATAATTTTTCTAGACGATATGTAGATCTTTAAAGTCCAAATTATTATTTTTCCTTTTTTTTTGTAATATTTTTTTTAAAAATATATTTTGAGGGGAAGCCAATCTGAATTTGATCTCGATTTTTTTTTTTTTTTGATTAATTCAGGGTCACTAAACCCGTAACTGGTAACAGTTTTTTCCTATCACGTCTAAGATCCTAGTTATCCTTGATTTAAAGTGCAGAAAACGCTATTTTCAGACATATGGCGTACATCCAGGAAGCTGTGTAGTTCATCCATTGAAGTAAAGGTATCGCAAACCTCTGTAAAGAACTGTTTTAAATTTGTATACCTTCACTTCAATGGCTGATGTCTCGAAAGGTAATGATCTAATTGGAAAAGTTCAAGTTATGGTTTAAAGAGGAAGAACAGGGCTATTCAATGCCGGTGACAAAACTACACTACTCAATGGATGCACGCCATATGTCTGAAAATATCTTCTGCTGCAGTTTAAATCAAGGATAACTCGGATTTCAGTCAGGTTTTTGTGTTGCACAGTCATTAGTTAAGTAATGACAAGGGTTTAATCAACAATATTTTGTTTTCAGTCATTGTTAACTAATGACAAGGGTTTAATCAGCAACATTTTATTTTCAGTCGTTTGTTAGCAATTAGTCAAACTCCCAATTGGTCAAACATTAGTTAACCAACAGCTGGGGAACAGACACACGCTGCTACGCAACATTTTTTACAAGCCGTAACAGTGTCGGCTTTTTTGTACTCAATTACCTATATTATTTTCCATACAGTTCTGGCGCGTTTTCCATAGTATTTGTTAATGTGTTTACCCCAACCTTAAACAAAAAACATGTTTTCACAAAATTCACAAAAATATCACGTGCTGCCATATATTTTTTATTTTTTTGTATTCATTGTTTTAGTTAACCAAAACACTGAATATGAAATATAAGTTAAACTCTTGTCTGTATTTTAGTTAACTAAGTGGTTGGCTATTGACTGTTTATCCGGGTCTAGGTCAATTTTTATAAACAATTTAAAAATCAACAACTTTTCAACTGCGCCGCCGAATTCTAATGACACCAACTTAATTCACTAGCTGAAGTATGTATATACATATATAAATAATAAGATACGTACCACTGCATCGATTTTCGAAGAAAAACAATTTCTTATAAATAACTATAAATTAAACTAATTTCTTTCAACCCATCCTCATAAGCCGCTTTTGACTTATCCAAACAATTCAGTCTGATGGTTAAATTTATGAACATTCGTTGGTGTTTGCTAAATTGATGAGTTAGTCTCGACTTTTTGTAGTTCAATAAATTTCAACCTTTATATGATTGAAGAAGACTTTTTAGAAGAAACAATCATAGTCAAAAATTTTCGAAGTAGTGGCAGTTATATGTTTTATATTTTGACAGCACTTAGCCACAGATGATATCTTGTAGAATTATCTAGGCAATGGATATAGAACAAATAATGGAAAAAAATCTAAAATACAATTTTTTAATAGGTACTAAAACCAAATAACCGTACATTGACCAATAACACTTTGTAAACCAATGATGCCAATTTAGCGTTAGCTTCCTCATGCCTTTGTTGGCAGCATCTGTCGATTGCATAACGAAAATAGGAACATATATATGCTTGTATATTGCTACTATGGCTGTTTTCCACTGCTGCTTGGTAGTCAGTATCCTCCACCTCTAAAAGGCTTGCTATATTTTTAGCTGCCAAGGCAGTGTCTGACACAATCAAGCACAAAATATTTTTCAAATGTTTTGTAGGTACATATGTATGTATGTATGTATGTAGTCATATAAAATGCCGGTATTTTAGTAGCTTTAATTAAAAATATGCCAATTAGAAATGCATTCTTTTTTGTTTCTCTCAATATGCGCAGGTGAAATTTTATTCTCTCAAAATCTTTAAAATTAACGCAACATAAAGAGAACTTCAAAAATAGGAAATTTTTCTCTTTTTGTTTTCTGTATTTGAAAATATAAAGAACTATTTCCTTAAAAATCCATTAACAGTTTTGATGAATATGTCATTCTCCTAACTATTTAAGAAATCGTGTTTCGACCTAGGTTATTTTTCTAATTAAGTTATGACGTTTTAAATTCTTCGTTCATTGAATAAATTTTACCAAAAGTTTGGAGATTTAAAAACTACAAACTCTATAACATTTGAAGGAAACATTGCAGTACGTCAATTTTGTTTTTAAAGAGCTTGGTAAATGACAAACTCTTCCATTCTGTTAATGAATTGACGAGGTAACATTTTTCCTATTTACTATGGCTTATCAAAGTCCAAAGAAAAATTTAAAAAAAAAATCCTTTTTTTTTTAAAACTATTCTATAGTATTATTTCAAAAGTACAAACACACATAGTCACAGATATTAATTAAAAAGAAGAATTCGATTTGGTTCATTCAATTTGTTTCGCTTTTTATTAGACTTATTGAAAAATGTAGGCACTTTACCTGTCTATAAGTGAATGGCGCAACAGAGACCCTTAAAGTATGCATACTAATATTTTAATGTTCGTCTACTGAGCATTACTCAGTATAAATATGGTTTTTTTTAAATAATCATTTTTTTATGACGAATTTAATGAGCTTGTGCATCTGTACATAATATTAATGTTAAGTTACTCATACGCAGCGCTTTTGATTAAAAATTAAAGTTTTTATGTTCATTCGCAATCATTTTGTTATTTTACTACTACATATTTCTTAAGCTTTTTGTATTCGCAACAAAAAAAAAAAAAAAAAATTCGCAAATAAACACTTTTCATTTAACCCCTCAACAATATGTGTACTAAGTTAGCACGTTTATCTAACAGATAAATCGGTATCTTTGTATGAAAATGTTTGTGCCTCTATCTATGGGGTTTCATTACTTAAATGACAACATAAACAAAAGCAAGCCCCATCGTTAGAAAACAATTGTTAATTAATCAATTGAAACCATTTAAATTTGTCTAAAAAGAATGCATGAGATAGCAGTTGAAAAATATATTATATGACTCGTAGATAGGGTGTGTTCGACAGAGACAAAACATTTGACAAGTTAATGCGGCATTCTGAAAGTTTGCCTTAATTAGTTCTTTAGAAAAAATACATACATACATCTAAATGTATAGGACTATAACAGTGTCATGGAAAATCTTTTTTAATCCGTTTGAAAATATAGAGTGCGAGTATAACTAAGCGCAGATTTACAGTCATCAGTTAACTATGCATGTGACAAGAGTTTAAGTAATGTTTCATATTCACGGTGTTGGATAACTATAACAATGTCCCTATTTAATCGGTATTTTAAAATGTAGTTCCCATCTGTTTTTATGCAAAAAAGCATAACTTGAAAACTTCAAAATCTCATACAAACATTCAATTTCAAAAAACTTAAAAAGCGTTTTTCTCAAAACATGAAAAATGTAGATGTCTAGTTGCAGTTCTAACCCGAAGATATATGTATTGTATTCCAAATTTCGTTAACATCAGCGCCGCTTTCGATATCAGACTCAAAATTTTTTACGTCTGAAAACATTTTTTGAATTTTCACAAAACTAATGTGGATTCTATTTATTCAGCATCAGCTGTTGGTTGACTAATAGTTAACCAATGAAATTTGTGGGTTTTACTAATGGTTAGCTAATGGCTGAAAATGAAATTTTGCGCGTTAAACCTTTGTCATTAGTTAACTAATGACTGTGAATTCGGGCCTTGGAATACGTAGGTCTCAAAAAATTTTCTGTAATTTTTTCAGATTTTTCTATTGAGCATAAATTGGTCCTGTTGCGCTCTGATTGGCCCTTTCGTAAATTTACAGTCTGTTAAAATTATATTAAAATAATGGCCAGATATATATTTTTTTTGGCGCTTTATTCATATTACTTAAGCTTACAACAAAAACAAAAAATGATTATGAATTATTTACGCGCAATCAAGCGTTGTCCACATATGTGGACGTATGTAAACTATTTTCAAAATTTCAATATTTTCTTTTTTGCAAAAATGTGTTATTTCCACTTTGAAAGTTAAGTTTCCCTTATGAGAGATCTAAGTGGGCTGGAACTTGGCGTAAATAAACATCTGTGTAAAATTTCGTCCTTCTATCTGCTTTTTCAGAAAATTTTCAGAAACTGCTCTACTACGAATTGTAATGCAATGCTAGTTTTGAATTTAAGACTAAGAAAAGTGTATAGAATTCTATAAAACGGCTGCACTATCCCATAACACACCCAATTTAGCACAGCACTACATAGCTAGCTGCGTAGTACATACTATAGTATTATAAATGGCTGAAAGATACAAAATTTCGTATCTACAGCGAAAATAAAATTCTCATGATTACACTATTGTTGTTGTTATTTCATTGTACCGGCGTAATAAACAAATTAACAATTTCGCAACTTTTACAAAAGCAAATCAAATGAGAAATCGGGGGAGGGGGGGGGGGGCTTAAAGAATATAGATATACATACGGCAAAACAGTGATTTATTTCAATGCATTTGTGCAATTTTCATTCATTTACAACATTTAAACAAATAAAGGGTGTTTTTTCTAAGAAAGTTTGTTGTCGAATTTGCGACACTTTCCATTGATAATTATCATTTTTTCATTGACAAGTACATACTATCACTGATAACCATTTTGATAGCAGTTAACTCATTTGTAAAGATCGACATAATACTTCAAAATTGTGGTATATATATCGTGGCCAAAATCGGTGTTCAGGAAAATTTTTTTAGAACATAAAATGTTGTAATCGTCATGTTTATAAGATTGCTGGTTCCGACAAGATAAGTGTGTCTCATAATTCACGCAAATTTTGAATTTGCCGCCATTTATGCGGTAAAGTGTTGTTAACTAAAAAAGAAAACAGTTTGACAGCTGCGTTAGTAAAAATGTATTAAAAGAGAAGATTCAACACTGCATTACCGAAATTCAGCTACATTATTGAGAAACAGTTTTTTATCTCTTATGAAAAGTTAGCTTTTCTTGTAAAATCCCACACAGGATACAATCATTGTAAGGAAACTAGATATAAACCAAAAAAATAACAAAATGGTCCTTTTGGCTAATTCTTTTATATTTTAGAGGCAATTACAAATGCTCAAGCTTTAAAAAAAACACCCTTTCTTTATGTCCGTAAAACAACAGATGCAACTACGAAAAAATACATTATATCTACTTGTCACCGCGGTTGCAGCTACATACATACAAACATACTTATATAGCCAATTTGTGGTACAATGCACTTTTTGTTTATTTGTTCCTTTAAATCTTTTGCATTCGTTCTTTGTGGCACTACAAAAAAGAAAAAAAATAAAAAAGAATTTAATTGAAAATTAAATTGCATACAACTAAATGTTGCATAACAATTGAAGCTTTGCGCTGGGAAAAATCCAAAGAAAAAACACGTCAAAGAATTTGTTTATACCACCAGAGGGGACTGGCTGCCTGACAACCAACCACCCACACTATAAAATTGTGACCGGTCCAAGAAACAAAAACAATTTTATGTGTTATATATTTATTTTAACAATATCTTGATGAAAAGAAAACAAAAATATCTATATTAAATTAAAAGCTCATTTTGCATATTACATAATCAAGTATAAAAATTTTGAAGGAATTTTATTTTTACAGCAACAAAGTGAAAATATTAAATTTCTGTTTATGCTATGGCATGTATTTTAAAAATAAACAACAAATAAATTCCTCCCAATGTATTGTTGTTTTTTCAATGTTTAAGCATTTTTTCTATTTACGTCACAATTGTTGTGGCCGCTACTGTGTTGTTGAGCTTTTCAGTCAAAATTGAGTGTTTTTTGTGCGCTCTCTGAAAGCATTGAAAAAGCTTGCGCTCAATTAGTGCAAACTCTTTGCTGTGGTTTTTGTTTTTGTGAGTGGGGAAAAACAGGACGAAAGTTTTTTGCCGCTAAAGCTTTTTGTCGTTAAAAAAAGCTTTTTGTTTTTCATTATGGCAAGCCACGGCGCGCGCTATAATACAGTGTTGTGCGAAAGTTTGCAACAATTTTGCAATGACGCTTAATTGTGTTTTGATTATTATGATGATAGCTTGTGTTTTTTTGTTCTTTCTTTTTATATTCATATTTCTTGAGATTGTATCATTTCAATTTAAGTTTATTGTCTTCACAGACATGCTAAATTGCAACATCCGCAGTTGTGTGTGATTTAAATTTTAATTCATATCACTTATTTTAGACAATGTTCTTGATTTTTATGAACTGATAATTATACCTTCTAAGGGTTTTAAAAAGTTAACTTAGTGAAAGATGTAAAGCTAAATAAGGGTTACTCAATGATTATTAAGTCAGTATGTATACAGTTTTAATTATTCGTAAAGAATTTTATAGAAAAAAAAAAAAATGTTGAGGTGCGGACAAAAGTCACGTTTTTTTGCAGTCACCGGGGAATATTAAGTTAATTTTAGCGTCACGAGACACAAACTTTGGTTATGTTTAGTGAATACATTAAATATGCTGCCTAAAACCCAACTTGGCATATGACAGATTCTGCGAGAGATCCAACCAACTTTTAGGTTGGTACTTCACTCGATTTTACTAGACACTAGATAGGGTCCTAATTAGAAACTGTCCAGAAACGGACTCAAAAGTTTGAAGGGATCTTAAAAACGATATCTGCATAATTTTTATTTTTTCATTCCGAGAAAAACCAATAGAGCGGTTTTGATTCTACTGAAGGCCCATTTTAGCAAAAAAATAAGTTTTTTGCTTATAACTTTTTTTTCTTACAAAAATTATGCCCATATTTGCCTAAAAATAACGATTATGTTTTATATAATTATACATACATTTATTTTTTTTTTTTTTGAAGTATAGATGATGTTTGCTTTCAAAAATCGATTTTGCTTACGTTTTTCAAAGCATGGCATCTTACAACAAAATGTATCAGGCATAAAATGCTTAGAATCGTCCAAAGAAAGCGTGTGAATTTTTTGAGAATTATTTAATTTTTTTACCAACTTCTGAAGAATAATAATATATTTAAAAAAATTCTGAAAGAAACTCCCACGTACGATTCTGAGCAGTTTTTGCGTCACCCACGTTTTCGTAAGATGCCTTGCTTTTGAGTAAAAATGCCTTTTTTCGACGGCGCAATGGAAAAACGTAAAAAAAAAATCTAATATTGGAACCGAATATTTATTATCTATACTATGAATGATTTATTAACGCTAAAATTGTTCATACAAATTTGGGCATCCATTCTGTGAAAAAAAAACCGGTGTTTTTTTTCCTTAAATTTAAATATATATTTTAGGACACTAAGGACTACCGTTGAGGCATATGGAAACTAGCAAAAATCTTTTAAGATTTTTGACAGAAAAACCGGTATTTAAAAAAGAAAAAAAAATATCAGGCTTCCCAAATAAAAATTATGCTTCTTCCCTAAAAAAAAAAAATTTTTTCCCGAAACGGACCTATCCTTAAAAATGTTCTTCGAACATTTTTTTGGTAAAAGTTAAATTTATTTTGGTGTTTTTCTCCAAACTTAACCAGTTTTCTAAAATTATTTAAAAAAAAATTACGATTTTAATTGTTTCTTGAAAATGATTTACATTATTTGCTACCAAACAAGCATGTGTCAGATGTCATTATTGGTTTAAGCTTACTGTTCAATGTGTTTATGTAAAACAACAAAAAAGCAATGCATTTTTTTTCATAAGCACATTGAACAGTTAGCTCAAACCAACGATGTCATCTAATCCATGCTTGTTGGTTTCATATTTTTAATAACAAAAACAGATGTTATCCTAACATTTCGACATGAAAAGTTAAGAATATAACTCACCATTTTCAGCTCTAATAATGCCTTTCAAATTTTCAACAATATCTGGCGTACAACTTTTGCTGCATAAAATTTTAATTTCAAACCGTGAATGGTCGTAAAATAATATGTAACAGCCTTAGCTAACATACGCCATAAAGACTGGAAATCTTTCTTACCAACTTGACCATAATTTTTTTATGTTACCAAGTGCAATTAATTGCACCCGTCGCTTTCTCTCCCTTTTTCGTCAAGCTGACTCTTTTAATATGCAAATAATAAAGCAAAAAAATAAAAAATCGAACATATTTTGCAATTCGCACATAAAAAATGCATAAAACGACATACAAAACGATCAGAAGCAAAAGAAAAACAGAAAAAATTCATTCATTTTCAATTAAAATTGCAGCCAACAACCAACATTGACAGGTTTACTGTGTTGCATGGCAACGATGCGACGTCAACATGCAATTAAATACAAAAGAAAGAAAAAAGAAAAAAAAATCTAAGGAAAAATCACGAAAAATATGGCAACACCATTAGTGTGCTGCTGCTGCAATAACCACTTCCGGTTGTGTTGTCAACGTCGTCACTGTCGGTTACAACTTTCGATTTCAAAATGCGATGCGTTACAATGCAATTGCACTGACTGCAGGCAGCAGCAGCTATGAATTAATGGCATTTGTATGCGACGAATAGCAAATATTTGCAAAATTACGATTATATAATAATTGCAAAAACAATATTGAAATGAAAAATGTTTAAATTGTACAGTGAAATTATTTCTTTTCGTTGTTTTTTTTATTTATAATATCTTATCGTTTGCCAACTGATAAAAAGAAATGGTTATTACTTTTATTTTTACCTGCAATCATGAGCAGTCAGTCAGTCAATGTATGCGTACTGTTGGAGTCTTTCAGAAATTACTGCAATTTGTTGGTAATAAATTAAATTTAATTTTTTTTTCTGCTGAAGCAAAAACATGTTATAATTATGGCTTTAATAATAAGAGTATCTAGAATTTTTTGGAAGTTGTTTCATTATTATTCAATGAATGATGGATATTTATAATATTTTGCCAAAAATATAAAACAATAAGATGGTCAGCTCGTTACTTGATTTTCGGAAGAACAAGGCCATTCTGAAAAATGTCACGCGAAGTGACAAGACGATTAGTGTATTGCTGGATTTTTCTTTTGAATTCTGAATATTTTTATTGTGTTTATTATGAAACTTCAAAAAATTTGAACACAGCAACATTTTATTACGTTTTCTGCGACATTATTTGCAGCTGGCCCTCATTTCGCGAAAAGACGAGTAGCTTACTCGTTGAAATTTGGCTATCTTACTATTTTTGATTTTGCCCAAATTTTCGTTAATTAATTAAGTGTGAAATTTAAGTACTTGTAGGACCTGGGCTCCAATATATGTACATATCTCAACTTCCTATATTATCTTAGTTCCCGAAAAACGTGGTAAAATCTTATTGTTTAAATATCGCTCCATGTGTTTCTTTCCAATTTCAACTTTTTTCCATTTAGACTTATGTATATTTCGAGCTATAGAGCGGTTTTATCTCACATACTCGGTCACTAACTAGATGTCAGATATTTTAAACCGTAATCAGGCATAGTTGTCTATTTCTTTTTAACCGAAAAACAGGAAGAATCGATAAAATGTTACCATTTGACAGGTTTTCATTTGAAGCAAACAGGATTTTTAAACACGAAGAACAATTAAAAACATATAATGAGATGTATGAACGTTAGACTGATTCAAAATTTTTAGGATGGTACATATCTAGAAAGTGTTGTGTTTTGGCCATTTTTAGTGAAATGTTCTGTTGAATGTTCCCTTGAAATATAGGGGGTTATCGTGAATCAAGATTCCCGGGGAATTTTCTTAAACTGCAATAGAGAATGCACGGCAGTCTGCGAAAAATCCCCGGGAATCTTGATGCACGATAACCCCCATAAACTTTTAATTTGAGACCAAAAATAACCCACAAACCAATAAAACAATACACAAATAATAATTTTGATAAAATTTTCCCGATGAAATTACGCTAAAAATGTAGGGATTTTTATAAGATGCGGGTCATGTTTGACAAATCGGCAACTTCCTAATGAGCCTAATTTTGTCGTAACAATTCAATAAATACATAAGCATGCACAAACATTAGATTGGGTCGAAATTAAGATTTATCCCCGATATCTGCATAATTTTTTTTGGCAAAAAAAAAAAATCTTTATTTTATCTTATAACTTTTTTTTTCTCACAGAATAGATAGCCAAATTTGCTTAAAAAATTTGTAAAAATTTTGGCGTTCAAAAATTTTACATATTTTTCTTGATATAGAAAATATTCGGTTCCAAAAATCAAAAATTTTTGCATTTTTCAATTACTCGTTCGGAAATACGCTTTTTTAGTCAAAAGCAAGGCATCTTACAAAAAAGTGTATAAAGTGAATACTGCTTAGAATCGCTCAAAGAATACGTATGAATTTTTGGAATTTTTATTTTTTTTGTTTTGACCAATTTCTGGTCAAAATTCAAAAAATTCACACGTATACTTCGGACAATTGAGGAGTGGCCGTACCAAAGGGCCTAAGTACCATTTCGAGGCAAAAGTAATGTCATACTTTTTATGTACCTAATAGTCTTTTATTTGACTGTTATAATTTTTTCAACATAATGACATCAATTTCACACTATCAAAAAATTTTTTAGTGAAAACAGAAAACAATTTTATTAATTTCTAACAAAATGCCACCTGTTATATATTATGACACTACTTTTGCCTCGAAATGGTACTTAGGCCCTTTGGTACGGCCACTCCTCAATTGTTAGCAATACAAACAAAATTTTTTGCTTATAACTTTTTTCTTCTTCACAGAATGGATAACCAAATTTACATGAAAAATAAGATATTCTTTCAAAAACTGCGGCGTTAAAAAATCATACATTTCTTTTTGTAGTTTTAATAATGTTTGGCTCCAAAAATCGTTTTTTTTTATGTTATTCAATTACGCGTCTAAAGAGTGCGTGTGCATTTTTTTCAGAATTTTTGGAACTTTTTTAAATTTTTGGTGAGGAAGTGAATTTTAGTAAATTTTAATTTTTTTGCTGTTATGTCGTTTTGGATTGCAGGTGACGACGTTGTGCACTTGAAACTAAAATTTTGGAATTAATCAGCAGCTCTTTAATTCCAACAAAGCTTACGTTGCGTTAAGCACTAAATACCCCTTATCATTTTCTTGTTTTTATTGGTCTATTATAATAATTTTTGCAATCATGGGTTTTCACTTGTCCGCCGCCTGGACGACTTTCGCACTATATCGCATTGTTGTTGTTATTTAGTGTATTTTGCTTTTCATAGATTTATTGGCTTTTCTGCTTTGTTCGTACATTTTAACTTTCCGTGCTTTTTACCATTACCGAATTGTCTGTGTACTGGTGTTGTGTATGTGTTATCAAGTGCAGCGTCAACATCACATGTGGAAACGCCGTTCGTTGGCTGCCTGTTGAGTTACTTTTATTTGATTGCTAAGCGAAAATTGCAAGTTACAACTTAGCACAGTTAGTAGTTATGTTTTAGCCAAGTTAGTGCAGTATCAATGAATTGTTCGTGTTATGCCAAAACAAAACGAAAGCGTTTAAACTAAAAAAAAATAAAAAAAAGGAATCAAAATTCGTAACGTGTGTGCAACGAAGCGTTTGTCCTATAATTTACAAAAAAATAAAAAATAAATAAATAATCAACAAATTTATTATTAATTAAATTAAACATGAAATTAATAAATTAAATAATAATTACAACTGCAATCACAAATTAATAATTATACATGTGAAAATTAAACAAAGTTTCAAAAGAATTCGCGACTATTGCTTGCTTTTGTTAAAATGTGAAATCCTTATAGTAATGAAAACATCTGCATCCGTCCACTTATCGCTTGCGATAAAAATATTTATTCTAGAAAGAAAAATTTTATTGCAATGTAAAGTGAATCCCGTAGCACTCATTTTTCAGTTTGTTTGGTTTAATGGTGGGCAGAAGATGAAATCCACTGAATATATTTATTTTTTCCAGAAGAATAAATGTTTTTTATTTCTTTCATGATACAATATAATGTTGAGATATATTAAACACCTATGTTATTAACTGTGGATAATGCAACAGCGTCTCGTTTATCGATCTATTTATTTCAACTCAAACTTAGTAGGTACTTTAAGTTTAAAATTTTCTCTCGTGGTACTTAGTTCTTGAAAGAATAAAATATAAGGCTCACCTTGTGTTCATTACAAAAACAGCCGACATTTTAAAACATGACTAAGATCATTTTAATAAATAATTTTCAAAAAACTCTCAACAAAAAAAATTATTTCAAACAAAAAGCCCTATCTCCCCCTAAGGGTTAAAGGAAATCCCCACATTGATCTTTCTTTTTAAAATCGCCTTATTTTTAAAAAAAAATTTAGATGTTTCATATCTAACCATCTATCCTCCTTTTGAGAGGATTATTCTTTTTTTCGAGCGAAAAATTTCAAAAATCTTCGAATCTCTTTTTTCGTCTTGAATCCTTTCATCCTCCAACCATCCTCTTTTTTGTATTGAAAATCCTCTTACTCGTAATTTGGTGTATTCCAAAATTGCCGCAATTACACAAGAAGTTTGGCTTAATCAAAAACTATTGTACGCAAAGTAAACTTCAACAGTGGAGAAATGACAAGATTATCGTAGTGAAGGTATGGGTCGAAATATTCGCAGCCGGATATGATTCGCCAAATATCGACAACTAAATATACAAACTTGTAATGTGTCCAGCGGTGTCCAAACAGTTTACGAAGATGAAGAATTTGGTGAAATGAAATTAGAGATAAGAAATAATGTATTTCACTCATTAAAAACGTTTCTCGTTAAATGTACCTATTGATCCTTTCAAACTCTTTTATAAAAAAAAAACCGTCCTTTTGGCAAAATTTGAAAAGAAAAACTTTAATTTTTGAGAAAATTGAGATGGTTTGGTTACTCATACACCTAAAACTGTTCAATAAGCAAATTGATTTTCTCGAAAAATCTATATGAGCTGCGGACAGAGGAAATAGACCTTACGCTGTATTTGATCGATATTGGATTATAAGTATTTCTCGAATTGAATGATACAAAAATCATGAAAAAATTCCAAAAATCCAGAAAAAAAAGTCCCAAAACTCCCAGAACAACCCTCTCATAAATACGGTAAAAAAAAACCTGAGCGTTTTAAATATGATGAAGCTTATATCATCCCCACTGATTGAGCCAAAAAACCTCGAGTAATAGACCGTTTTGAAGATAACTACTTTGAAAAAGTTGTTAGAAGGATATTCAAGAAATTGGAAAACCGTGGAGAATAATCAAAGTTAGTGCAAAATATCGCACTTTATGGAGTCAATTAATTTTGCCTCTCCGCCCTTCCTACACTTACAACTTTATTAAGACAATTTTTTGAGTACAAGTACCTTAGTACTGCGAGAATTTTTTTTTTTTAAGTATTGTATATAGAGTGGTTGATACATGTAAGTGATAAAATTTCAAGTGCCATTACATTTCACTTACTAAAACACGTTATTTACATGGGTTTCATTAACTTTCAGTTAAAAATTTAAAAATTTTCGTGCAATATGGATTGTATGATATGTACATAACAGCCGCACCTTACTGTAGTTTGTGTAAATTGGCGTTTATCTTATTTTTTTTTTTTTTTGGTCTCATTTTCGCTGTTATATCTAACTGCATTAAAGTCCTTTGAACCCTTTGTGTGCAACAGTGAAATCTTTGCAAGTCACGTAATCTGATATTTTTATTATGCTGTTCTCTCTGTCATTATCTATGCTTTATCCTTGCGCTTGACTAAAGGCTCAAGTATCTCCTCTGTGCAAGTTTTTTCCTTTTGCTGTTTTCTGTTGCTTTCCTTTGTATTTTTTTTTTTCATATTTTTTGCTGCTTTACTTTGACACGACAGGCGAGCAGCAGCCGGAGCATAGTTTATATTTAATGGAGTGTATAATTTAAATATTTGTCATCAACAGTGCTCAACACTGTCTATCATCAACTTTTCGCACCAAAGTCATACTACCCAAAATTGCCCACAAATTACAGTGAATGACAAAAGTCACGCAGTGATGAAAGAACATAAAAATTCCATTTATTGGTTGCATGTAAAAATGACATAAAATATGAAAAGAGAGCAACAAATTTGCGTTAAAAAAGTGAGAAATCGTAAAGAGTTGAGTTGAGATTTATGGTATTGTGTAACGTAAATTGTTCATATTCAAACATTGTAATTGGAGGAAATTGATTTTTGTCTGTTTCTTTTGCTGCAGGATCTCATGCTTGACAAACAATTTTTGTTGATATGTTAAAGAAAAACTAAGAAGTTATTTAATAAAAAACGACTTTTTGACGTTTATCGCCGCTTAAGTGGTTTTTATTGAACAACTCTTTTTCTAAACTTTTTTTACATAAAATCAAGATTATTTATAGAGCATGTGATTCTAAATAAAAGAGATGCTTCCGTTCTTGAGATATCGCAATTTGAAAATTATACAATTGTTTATACGAGTCAAGAAAACGACGCCACGGAAGACAGGAAGCATTGAGTTCGATTCTTGTGTGTATCAAAAAAAAAAGCAAATTTTCTGGGGTGTTGTAATTCCAAGCAATTTTAAAAATATTGAAATATTTGTTTGTTGTATGCTAGGCAAAATTGACTCACTTTTGTTCTGCGCTGACACCTCTTTGTTATATATAAAACATCTTTATTTTATACACTAAAAGATGTCCCATATATGGCGATACTTTACATTGTCACAGTTTGCACATTTCAATTTATCAATTATCTGTGAAAGAAGAGGACACCACTTCAAAGAATTGTTTGATTATTTATGTACTAACCGGTAACAATTCTAATGTCAATATTGACAAAAGACTCAACTTAAATAAGTTGTTTAGGAGGGCCAATAAACTTGGGAAAACAAGCTTATCTAAATCAAAATTAATACCATATAATAATGCTGATAACATATTCCATAACAGACAGATAAAGGAAGTTTTATGCACCATTTTTGCTATCTTAATAATATAATTATTCCCATGAAACTGATACGTAAGTTAAGAAGAAATAGCATATATAGACGTTAGTATAAAAATTATTCTCAAAAGGTATATACAATTGTCACGACGCACACTGGTTCAAAATTCTATGAGTCAAAAGTATAAATTTAATGCTCACTGTAAAAATTGTGTGGTTACTGTAAAACTGAACCGATTTTAATGTCAGAATGTGGAATCTCTTTATAAAAGGAAATACTATCGAACCTCTATATTGAAAACTTGCAATAATTTATACTTTTGCGTTAATTGTGATTAACTTAAAATCAAATTATTTCACAAAATCAGTTTGCAATGGTTATGAAAAAAGCCCAGAACTAAATTATACCACGTCATACCACTAAGATTTTTCGGATTTAAGAAGATTGAAACCTTTCCTAACACATATAAAAAAATTGAGGTGCCTTTTTTTGCCCTTTTTGTTTGACGCAGTTTTTTCTGAAGCAACCAGAAAAAAATTTAACTCATATTGCTGGCCAAGTGTCAATATGTGATGCTCGCCCTAAATGATAAAATTTTTATATTATTATACAGCTTATACTCCATGATAAAGGAATCTAAAACCTATTCTTATGTAGATCATTTTAACATTGCACACAACTCTATCAAAGTTAAAGTTTTGAAATAAATTTTTAAATTAGATATAAAAATTGTGCAAGTGTTGTTTTTTGCCATTTCGAATCCGCCATTTTGTTTTTTTAAAAATCTAATATCAGATTCGGAATTAGTGACCCCAAAAACCCCCGAGTACATTTTTTTGTTAGATTTGGTTGAATATTTATGCAAATCGTCCGCCATTTTGAATCTACCATTTTGTTTTTTAAAAATCTAACATTAAATTCGTAATCAGCTACCTCAAAAATCCCCAGGTTAAAAATTTCGTCTCCAAACTTTAATGATTTCGACTTTTGGCCAGCTTTTAGGGATTTTGAACCAGTGTGCGACGCTACAGCTGAATTAAAAGCAATACAAGTTAAAATATTTTTCTAAATATTTTTTGTGAGGTCCTCCCAAAACAAAATACTTAAATAATGACAGTTTTTGTCGTCATCAATTTCATTTTACACGAACCTTTATTATTATAAATTGTTGCCACAAACAAAAAATCGTATGAAGAAGAACGTCCATTGTCCATATGTCACTCTGTTCGTGCCGCCTCTTTGTCGTACATTCACCCTGAGCTAATAAGCTAACAATTGCCCCTTAGCATAAAATTTTCGAGCATCAATAATATTATAAATTCGGGTGGTTATTCATGCAACTACTCAGACAATTTGTGTCTGAGCATTCAATTCAATTGAAATCTTTATATTCATGCAGTCTCGCTCTTAACTTTTTTGCTGTATCCCTGAATATACCAACAAAACTCACTTTAATAAATATGCCCACATAAAAAATTATTAAATTTAATAAAGCCACTCATACTATTATTAAGGGGGGTGGTGTATTGAGTAAAATGCGTGTGAAATTTTTCACAATCGATTAATTTAATTTTTAATTATCATTTTTATATATTTTAGGTTTTGTAAAATTTCCAATGTTCAAATTCAAATGAAAAAAAAAAGAACCCAACCCATAGTGTGTTTTTGTGCTCTGAAATCTCTGCGCAAGTACAAACGTGTGAGCATTCTCTTTTTATAGAATTATGTACTGTAGCGTAAAAGGATATCGGTTTGTATTATGGCATAGGTCACATTAATACTAAAAGCTGATTTTCCTTCTGACATCAGGAATTTTCTACTAAAGGGTTAAAAAGTAGTAATCGTACACAAAAAAAAATATGGTTTTACTCCAATTCAATGAAAACCACAGTTCAGTAGTTTAAGTATACACGTTAGACCATAGTGGTTCCCAGGGTAGAGAAAATTTTAAAAAGTTGTTAAGAATACATCACCTAAATTACCATTTAAACACCGGAGTTTGAACATATCTGACCTATAACCAATTAACAACGGAGTTGAAGTGCCAATATATTCTAGAAAAATACTTCCGTATCTTATTGAAAAATAGTTATAGCTGTCTGTGCATGTGATCACATGCAGAAATTCCTGGGCATCCATGACATCGGTTGAGAATAATATTTTTATTTTTTTTTGGCAATCTCAAGTTAATTAACAAATTTTCAATTCATTTTTATACTGAAAAGTAAGACATATGGTCGGTCACATGCGTTAAAATTTGTACTACCAAAAACTTACTGAACTCTTTTTCAATATTTTTGAAAAACAGCACACACGATTTTTTCTTAATGCAGTCTTCGAAATGTTTGATTTTGTTCTCTTTTTTCATATGGTATATAAAAACTTGCCCCATTTATTTGAAGTCCTGCGCATCTCTATTTTTGCGGCACTATGAGAACTTCACTTGGTATTTGAAAATATCGTTAATATGTATATATTGTGGATGTTTCTCGTCGTTATGTTGCTCAACACCATACCATACAGCACACCTAAGTGTTTTTTTGTTATCCTGTTTATGTTTACTCGAAATTGCTAGTAGGCCTTTGTATAAAAATATTGTGCCTATTGCACAATGATTTGTAATCCTATTATAGAAAAGATGTTTGAATAAATGAGCGCATTTTGGAAAAAACAAACAAACGTTTTCTTTGTTTTTAAATCCATTTAAAGTATTATGTTTGTATATATTTGAGTGCATATGTATGTACGATATAACTCCCTATAATATTTTTTAGCAATATGCTAGAATATACAGGGTGTAAACAATAAGGTTACGAAGCTTGTGGGACGCGAAAGAGGAGGCCTAGACTAACAAAAAATTGTACGTGAGGGGGGTCTACACAGTAAAAAGTGATAGTTTACTTTTGATTCCATTCGGTATTGATTTTAAACTGCTTTGGTATTAAATTCAAAATTTATTCCAAAAAAGGTTGAAATTTATTCCGGTAGGTTTAAATTTTATCACAAAAAATATTTACTTTTAAACCATTTTGTTTTTTAAACTTTTTAATACCAAAGTGGCTTTAAACCAATCCTAAAATAGCTTTAAATTCAAAAAACTAATCATTTTTAGTTTTAAAATAAATCCAAGAAAAGTATTAAAATATTCTCTGCGCCAATTTTAATACTTTTGATTTGAAACTAATGCCATCAAAGTTTTAAATTAGCTTG
This sequence comes from Calliopum simillimum, assembly GCA_951812925.1. Classification (NCBI taxonomy): domain Eukaryota; kingdom Metazoa; phylum Arthropoda; class Insecta; order Diptera; family Lauxaniidae; genus Calliopum; species Calliopum simillimum. The sequence continues at coordinate 96,840,926 of OX638371.1, forward strand.
GAGAGACTTTTTAGTTTCAAAATTTGAAAAACTTTATTTATCAAAAGAGCATAAAAAAAGAACGAGAACAAAATAACAAAAAAAAAAATTTTTTTTTTCAATTGTTTAAATACAAATTTCACACAACTACGTCAATACGTTTGATAGCCGAGTGAGCTAAAGACTTCATAATTTATGTACACAAGATGTTGTACCCTTGGTTCGAATCTCAGTATGGATGGTTTGTTTTTTTTTTTTCCAATTAAATTTAAATTTTTTTTTTTTTTTTTTTCTCTCTCTTTTTATTTATTCCAAAACAGTTTAAAATTAAAACTTTTTTTTGGCATTGTTCTATATAAATACTTTTTTTGGTTTTAAAATTAAACTAAAATTTTTACTGTGTACTATAAAATTTACCCATGAGGAGTTATAGGGAAAAAACTGATTTTCCGACTTGTTTTGGAAAAAAAAATTTATAATATCTTGTTTTAGAACAATAATTTTCAGCATCTATTTATGTTAGATCTTAATAATATCCAAAATTGGAAAACTAATTTCAGCAGGCAGTAAGTGAACTTCAACTATCTTAAGTTGACTTAAACTTTTTTTTTACATTTTGGTACAGAAAGATATTCTCTTTAACAGAACTTATTCGTAGTCATGCTACAACAAAGAATATCATAAATATTTAACAAATTTTTATGTTTCATAAAAAGTACAGAATTTTTTAATAAATTTGCAACACTAAAAATAAACCATAATTTTGAGTGTTTGCTGCTGAAATTCCCTGTAGCGTGCCCGAAAACATCCCTCTTGAGCATAGTCAGACAGAAACCGACCCACCACCATCACTCTTCATTACACACAGAGACTGGAAATGCAAAGTGAGACGAAATATGCAAAAATGCTAATTTGTTTTTTCTTGTTTCAAAATTATGCACGCACATAAAATAAATATTTCCTTCCGTTTGTCCGCGTGTCGTTGTTGTCCCCACTGTTTCGTCGTACACAACATTTGGCGCCATGTGAGCGAAATGCATGTCAACACCATTTCCGGCAGAGATCTCGAAATATGCGACTTCTCCAAAAGTCGTTACTGTGCCGCCTAAAAAGTTCTCACTTGAATTCGCCGAGAATTCTGACATGTGTTCAAATATGTGGGTAGCTATGGTGGTCGATTGTGATACCTTTGTCAGCGCAATGTAATTGTCGTTATTAAGGAGTGGCATTACCCATGTGCTCAATGCGTTTTTCACCACCACCACCACCATCATCTTCCTTCCAGCTTTTGATGGAGTTGTCAGTGGAGGAAATTATTAGTTGTAATTTATATTTTTTTTATAGAGAATAGGATTTTTGTGTTGCATGCATTTTAACAAAGGATTTCCCAATGACCAGCAACATGTCGCCGATGGTGATTACTACTACTGTTACTGCTATACGGTTGTATTGGTGGTGGTGTTTTTATAGTCAATTGGTTCAAGAGGTTTCACAACAAAAACTGTACTTCCCGCATTTGTTGATGTTGAACAGGAAAATTAGATTTTTTTTTAATGTTAAATGGGCGCGTGTCATACGACGCGCTACAATAGGCATGAGTAACAGGTATATTAATACTTATATGTACGTATAGAGGATAATGTTGTATATGATGACTCATAGACTGTGGTTGAGTAAATTACTTTCTCCACGTAAAGTCAACTTAACTTAACTTCCTTACCAGATTAAAGATATCTAACCCTTATTAAATCAGTATTCATCGTGGAAATTCTTGCAAAATCTTGTATTTGAATTTATCCAATACTTGTTAGCAAAGTTTCATATGTGCCTGATAGACACTTTGATTTGATTTTTTATGTATAAAATGAGTTGTACACACAGAAAAAAAAATTGTATTTCCAACTACTTTATGTTTTAATTCAAGAATTTTTGTTGGTTGAAATCTTCCCAACAACTTTTGCTCTTGTTTTAAATACTGTTATGTTTTTATTAAAACGAAAAATTCTTGAATCAAGCAAAAAGTTGTTGAAAGTTTAAGAACGATAATTGTTGTATTAAAAGCGAAACTGTTGACAATATTTAGAAACGAAATAGTTACACGAAGAATAAATGATTGAAATGTTTGTGGTTATATTCATAAGTATTTATTTGCCATTTATCTTACAGCAATAGAAATGATACAAAATCTAGGACATTGGGTGCTGTATGAGATGAAGCGTGTGAACTGTTGCTTCAACGGCAGAAAAGGAAATGTTCTTTGCACCTTATCGTGAGTGGCAATAGAAATGTGAGGCTTCTCTGCATATAGTGGAATCAACGGGGTGTAATTGATTATGAAATTCATATGCTGCCAGAGAGATAGGAGAAAGTATTGTTGAAAAAAGGGCAATAATTTGAATCAAATGTTTCTTACCCTCATTCGTTAAATAGAGCTTTTAAAAAAAAAACATCTAGAATTTATTCAGGAATATAAATTGCTTATTTTTTGTTTTGTTCACAAAACTGGTGTTTGACGCTTTGTATTTAAAAATATTTTTCATATTTTTTATGACAAATGCGTAAAAATATTAAATATCAAGAATAAAATTGTTGGTTTAAGAATAAAATACTTATTCCAACAATTTAGAAATTACAATTTTTTGAGAGTGAAAAATTGTTGTTTTAACAATCTTTTTTTTTTTTCTGAGTGTAAGTTTTAAATTAAAACAAAAATAAGTTTTTATATTTAAAAATAATGCGGAAAGAAAGTCAAGGAGAATCATTGATACCCCCAATCATTTAAGAAAGCTCAAAAACCTTAAAAGTCAAAAATTTGCCTTAAAGGCATATAGTATGTTATAATACACAACTTAAATGAAACTTCATCGAAATTATAATATATATAAATCAAAACAATATGATTCACTGAATTCGGATATTTTATCACAGATCATGCAAATGCCCAAAATATATCATTTGGCGAAAGGCATTGCAAAAGTCTATAAATCCTCTAAAAGGAGTACAAAATAAGAATCGCTAAAAACTTAATGTTATCAACATCGAAAAGTAAAACTTCAGGTGTAGATCGGATTCGGATCAGGCTTACCTGAAAAATGATCAGGAACGAGTCAGGCTTTCTGATCCGACAATGACAAATAAACGGCACACCTCATATAAAACGGACTTGATCCGTTTGAGCGGATCCGATCCGGATCCCATAAAGTTTTCAGGAATGGATCAGGATATTTCAGGTCCTCTTCAGAAAAGTAATATATTTATTAGTGAGGATCGGATCATATCCATGTAAATTAATTTTAATTTCATCCGGCCACAAAACGCTTTCCTAAAACATATGCATTTGTTAAGATATAAACATAATAACCACCTAAAATGTGTTTGAGAAAACTTTGTGGTCGTTTTGATATGGAATATGTATAACTAAAGCGATTTAGTTCTGCAACTTTGATTTAAACAACGCACTAAGACCGTATTAATATTTTTGGTATCAGATCCTGATGAGGAACTGACCAGATGACCGTATTGAGGAATACCTGATCCGGATCTGATCCTAATCCAGAATTCTTGAACTAATTTCTTGTCGGGTCTCATCGGTGTCGATAAAAGTAATGAAAACAAATGTTAAAACATCTAAAAATTCGAAAACATTTCGAAAGTATAAATTAACGCAATAAACGAAGAAAACTATAGTATAATCAATAGTATCGAACAATAGCAATTAGAACAATGGAATCAGCGTTTTAAAACCACTGAGCCAAGCGCAGTCAGCGAAGAGTTTTGGCTCGTCTACAACAAACACAATATTTCAATAATTTTAAAAATTTCTCGGAATTACAACACCCATGAAAAATTGTTTTTGTTGTTTTTTTTTTTTTTTTCATACATACAAAAATCGAACTCAAAGTTGATGTGCATTGGTAAACGGTGATAAAGTCGACATGTTGGGAAATGCACCGAATATTATAAAGATTTATCCATATGCACCCTACATTCGAACATGTTGCAAAAGTTTTCAAGCACATACACCTAGTGAGTACTAGTACTTCCAACGATTCAGTGTAGCTACCCTCATGATTCAGACATAGAAAGCGCATATGCATAGTACGTAAAAAAAAACGAATCTCAAAAATGAATGCGCGAGATGGATGCATCACTCTCATAATTGACTGCTCTAGTCATTAAGCTGCCGCCCTTTCACACCACCACCCCATAGAGTACGTTACAACAAAAGTTAAGCTCTCTTTCTCTCACGCTCATTCAGCCAACAGCCCTCCTTGTATCACACATATAATATTGACGCGTGCCATGCTGTTGCTCTTGCTGAAATTAAACCGCGCGCATATACTGCGCTGCTGCTGCTGCTCAAACAATTCGGGAAAAAGTCTATCTTGGGCTCATTGGACCGCAGGACAAGTTAAGTAAATTCAGTTCCTTACATTTTCCCGAACGTGTTCGTTTGTTATCGTCTCGACAGGCAGCAGCAGTGTTGTACGCGCGCTTGTGTTTGCAAGTGAAGTGAAAAAGATTTAAATTGAAATTTCAACAGCAAATCGAAAGAAAAAAAGTATTGTGAGAGCAAAGCATATTTTTGGGCGCGGCGACCTTCAAAAGCAAGAAAATTTAGCAAAAGGAAAATTACTTAAATTTTTTCGCTAAAGTTAACAAAATTCGCGACGATAACGCAACGGACGACAAAAAAAGCAGTAAAAATAATTAAAAATTTTCAATTTATAAAAACAAAAAATTTTTCAAATCAAATTTTCGAAAATCAAAAAAACGCACAAATCAAAGAAAACTTAGCAAAAAAGCAAAAAAATAAATCATTAGAAGTGACCAAATTTTTCTACAAACATACTTTTGAAATTTAAAAAAACGAAATTTTAGAAAATTAATAGCGAAAATAATTACTGAATACAAGAAATTCGTTCTTTTTTTACCAACGAACGAAAGTTGTGTTATTTAAATAAAACTCATGCGACTTTTTTTACATTTATGAAAATTTCAAAAATTAAGTTCGAAATTCGAAAAGCCCACCAGCAGCATAATATTGAAAGCAAAAATTCTGTTACTTTAGTTGAAACATATGTATATTGTATTTAACAATCTTGTCCCACTGTGCGAATTTTGAAAATTGCCAAATTTTCAATGTTATAACTCTATTATGTACTACTACTACGACTTCAGCAAGCAATAGTTTAACGAATCAAGCAAACAAATTTATATACTTATATATATTATACACATACACTATCAGTAACATACATGCTAACTAAACATATATACATACAAAGTATATGGCAAATAAAACTTGAAAAAAAAAAATTAATTGAAAAACTATAAAATTTAGCGCATAAATATTTAAAAAAAAAAATTTGCGAAAAACTGCCATTAATATAAAAAAAAACTTCGCTGCTTTCTGTGTGATTCTTTTTTAAGTAACTAAGTTAAAATCAACTTTATAGCCGCTATTAATAGAAAAGTGTAAAAATATATATACATACATATATACAAAACTACAATTTTATAATAAATAAACTTACAAATTTTTGTACCAAACTCACAAAAAAAAACGAAAAAAACGTGAACCAACCAAAAAAAAAATTAATAAAATAATCTTAATCTTAAATATAAATTAAAAAAAAAAATCCTTGTGATTTCATTTTTACCTGTAACGTGCGATAACTTTTACATATTTATCTATATACTAACTACAACAACAATTTAAATTAAAACAAAAATAAAATCAATAAAACACCTAACAATTTATATACAACTTAAAAATATAAATTTAAATATTTTTTACAAATAAAAAATTAAAAAAACAATTTGTCGGCAAATTTGTGACAAAAAACCGCCCTATCCAACAAAACAAAAAACCATTTCATTCTTGAAAATAATCAAATAATTTAATTAAAACACAAAAAACCGCATAAAAAAAAAAAATTAAAAATGGGCGGTTGCGCATCCAAGGATAAGAAAGACAAAGTGGTCGAAGGTGATGCTGCTGCTGCTGATGGCACTACAACTGATGGTGCGGCGGCGGCAGCTACAACAGCCACAGACGCCAATGGTACTGCCAACAGTGAAGGGTGTGTATTTTTCATATCCTCTGTGAAATCGCTACTCTGAACACAACACAACAATATGCTGGTTACACGCTCTGTATGCGTAGCGGTAGCAAAAATTTTCTGCTTTTTTTTTTTGTATTGCAAAATGTGTATCTGTTGTGCAGTTGTGTCGGAACACGAATTTTTCTATAGATACCTACCTACCAAGTTTTGAGAGGCATATTTTGCCGCTGTACTAGGTTTTTTTTGACAAATTTATTGTAACATTTTTTGCAATATTGCAAACATTTATTTTAGAAAAACAAAAGTACTGTCGAACTTTTTTATCAAAAAAATCCAGTTTTCTCCACAGGGATTTTTTTATTTAAAACTTTTTTTCAATACATATTTTGTATACCATATTTCAAGGCTGTCAGCGTTTCAAAATCGCAGTCAGCGTAGAATTTTGTCTCGTCTACAACAAACACAATATTTCAATTATTTTCAACATTTCTCGGAATTGCAACACTCATGAAAACTTATGTACGCAAGAATCGAACTCAAAGTTGATGCGAAAAAAGGTTGCGTAAAAAAAAAAATGTAACTGTAATGTAAAAAAAAAAAATAAAATTTTCATGGGTGTTGTGGTTTCGAGAAAATATTGAAATATTGTGTTTGTTGTAGGCGAGCCTAAATCGGTACACATGTTGTATGCTTTCAGCTTTGGAGCTGTTTTGTGCTATGAAATTTTTTTTGTCTCAAATTGACACCACTGAGAATGGGAGAAATATTTGATTTTGCTATGGATTTTTCAATATAAATTTGTTAATTGACCGTGACGAGACGCATCTTGGGCAACGGTGTGACATTTGATATTTTTGATTTAAAAAAATTTTCTATTAATTTTTAACGTTTTCGACCTTTCCATCCCTATTAGAGTTTTTGTCATTTTTATTTTACTTTCTTGGAGTTATACAACTTTCCTCGAGCGTATATATCGATTTTTTTATATTAGTTAAACTTCTCGAGTTCTCAGACTTAGATGACATTTTTCCTTAACTTGATTGATTAACTTGACATTTTTTCAGTATGTATTTCGAAAATCATTCACATCTTCGGCATGGATATGCCCCGTAGCGCAAGCTTATTTCTATGACATTATCTTTAGTGACTTATCGGTGACTTTAAGCCGCACTTACATTTTTTAGGCGACGTACAATCGACATATTGTAGACATAGTCACTGACATGACATTGTCATGTATATGTCCCTCAACTCATGACTCAAACAAGAAAATGTCATTCAAGCGACAGCCTCATACAAATCCTCCCTCGACTTTTCATTATTTTCATACATTTCTTTGTCTGTTGTCATTGAAATTGAAGTGAAAAGTTTTATTGATTGATAAACAAAACCCAACAATTATGTTAATTATTAGGAATAGGTTTGGAAAAGGAAAATGTATCATGAATTTGTCATTCAGAAGCCTTTGATGACATATCACGTCATTGTCATTTACCTGTCGTTGATGACATATGGACATTGTGTCACACATGTGCACTGCCTGACAAAGTCATCCATAAGGCATCATGTCCGTTGCATGACAATGTCATCCAAAAGGCATCATGTCCCCTGCATGACTTTGTCTTCCAGAAGGCATCAAAGACAGCTTGATCACTTGTATGAAATTGTCATGAAAGACGTATATGGGAACGTCCCTGAATGTCATCAACGCCATAGCACTGGCGTTAGTGACTCATAATGATTTTTTTTATGACATTCGCTACGGGGTGGTTGACATCTGGACTTTATTCAAGATTTTTCAACTGATATGATGATATACCATACATATGATATTGGAAAATTTAAGTTTTGTAAAATTAAACTCAGTGATTTATGAATCTGTGCACAGATGACAAAACCATGTTTTCATAATTTTTCAGGAGAGCAAATCTTAGTTTTGAGGTATGAAAAAATCACAATATCCAATTTTTCGTACTAATTACCTACATGTCCTAGAGCAAATCTCGTTTTGCCAGTTTGTAGAGCTCACCAAGAATAATACCCTGGACTACATAACATATTTTAACAAAAAATGTTCGATACCTGGTTTTGCCATCGGATCAGATATAAAAACTGCATTGAATATTTATTTGAATTAACTAATTTTTGCCTGCTTATGAAGTATCATCGAATATGCCACTAAAAACAAGGTATTTCGGACTCTTAAGCATGTAAATCTCAGATCCTTACGTTGAGGAAATTAAACTTTATATTCATAAATTTAAATATATGAGGAAAATCCATTTCCATGAAAAACACACTATAATTTATTTACAACTCTAACAAATAGACACATAACCCACTCAGCATTTAATTTTATATGACTACCATTGCCACACCCCTTTGCTGCTGCTAGATTCCCAACCAACCTCAACCCTGGGTCCTTTTTCCCCCTTTTATTCCTTTTGAAAGCATTACGTCATGTTATTTCGCATGTTTATTGGATATAAAAAATGCGCGCCTAACTAGTAGACATGGCGCTGACTACGGTGTTATAGGTATCCTCCAAAAAAAAAAAAAAAAATCTTCTGTTGTGGGCTTTGTTAGGTCATACTATACGTAGAGCGCAACAGTCGCCGGTACTTTGTAGCTTCTTCTTTCACAAGTATTATATAGTAGCTATCTTCTTGTGCGGTGGTAAAGGCGGCATTTTCTATAGTTAGCACGCGCACGCTATAAAAATGCTGTAAAAATAAATATCTAGTTAAATTCTGCCTTAACTACTACATACTCTGTCAGTGTTACCGTTACGAAGTAAGAATTATAGATGGGGCACCCACACTACAATTTGACTTAGAGCAGCCCTACTCACCGCTCTCTCTGCATAATTTCTATTGTCATTACTCTCTGTTAGGGTGGTGTAGTACAGCGAAAAATGTTTATTCAGTGCTTTACTCAACAATTCGCTGAATAACCCCCAAATATTGTCAAGGTTGTATAAAATAAAAAAAATACCATTTTGCAGTTCAATGAACAAAATTGGTCAACGTACTCGTACTCTCCGAATGTTGTTATTTATTATCTTACATTTCACTCTAACATAAGTAACGTAGCTGGCGCTATCTTGCTCTTTATCAAACAGCATAGTGCAATAAACTTAATTTGTGGCAGGACAAACATGCTCCTTTTTTTTAGTATCCTTCCTCTTGCTTTGCGTGTCAGTTCTGTTTTTTTTTTCCTTCTTTAAATTAAAGCTTGTAGTTATTGTTGTTTTTTTTTAGCTCCATGTGCAACCGGCACTTTTAGTTAGTGTTATTTCTCAAAATCACATGCAGCATGCGCTTCTTTCTCTCTCCACGCTCTCGTATCATTTTATGTTGTGCATTGTGTATTTATATTGTTGTACATTGTCGTGTAATCTAGAGGCGTCTCCTTTTGTTGTATCACATGCAAATTTTTGCCGGGCTAAGTTACTTCTACAGGCTTCACTGTATTAGTTGGCGCCCAAGTGTCTATAAGATTTACAAGATATCAGATAGTGTGCTTGAAATTACTGCAATTATTGGAATCGCTGCCAAATTAATTGCCACATATTGCAGTTTATAATTAAATATGGCAACGTGTGTACGAATTGTGTTATTAAGGGTAGTAATGCTTTTTGTACTGACTTCAGATACCTATAACTTTTTTTCAAAAACATTGATTAAATTAAACTAATTGCAAATAATCCTTTGTAACTCGGCAACACTGGTACTTTTGGGGAATGCACTGCCCAGCGATTTTTATGGAAATGCTTATTAGAGAATCTCATAAACTCTGATTTTTCCCAGGCCGCATTATATGCTGTTATCAGAAACGATCAAATAAGGAGACAATTCTTTCCATGGAACACCGTGTTGTGAGACTATCTCCATTTTATTCTTTCCTCTACAAGTATTTTATCACACTCAGAAGCATTGGTCTTTCATATTTCATTTACTAACACCGAGTTTAGTATGTCGATTGAAAAGTTTCTTCTAATATAAGGTTGCTTTAACCCCATTCGGCGTAAGATATATTTCGGAAGCTGATGCTAAGTTTGAAGGTTGTACTCCTGCAATAGAAGCCAGGTTTTTAAAATTTTTTTAAGAGTTTCCGACAATTTCTTTGAAACGATAAACCGCATTTGGACACAAATTTAAATCAAAAATTATTTTTTTCTTTTTATGCGTTATTAGGCTTAAGGTAGCACATTGAAAAAACGCCCCTATGCAAAATATATTTTTCAATTAATAAAAAGAAAACACAATCTTTTCAAAATACTTCGCTCAGATAAAACAAAATTTTTGTTAAAAATTAACCAAAATTTATTGAAACTTCATGCAAAAGCAAAACAATAGCTCATAAGATTATAAAGATGTCCACTCTGTTAAAGTTTTGTCGTCATCTAACGCCTAATGTTTTGCGCTCATACGTAAGGAGCTCGTCACAAAAACCGCGGCTGATTTTTGTGCGTTATGTGACTTGCAAGTAATTTACATCTTACCCATTTAACAATTTAATTAACTCATCATTAATAATTCTCCTTCTTTAATTTCAGAACTACTACAGACACCATGGTTGACGCTGCTGTTCTTACTAAATTGGAAGAAGGTTTCGCCAAGTTGGCTGCTTCCAACTCCAAGTCTTTGTTGAAGAAGTACTTGACCAAGGAAGTCTTCGACAATCTAAAGAACAAGAAGACCCCAACTTTTGGTTCAACTCTGTTGGACTGCATCCAATCTGGTTTGGAGAATCACGATTCCGGTGTTGGTATCTATGCTCCCGATGCTGAGGCATACACCACCTTTGCCGATTTGTTCGATCCCATCATTGAAGATTACCATGGTGGCTTCAAGAAAACCGACTGCCATCCTCCAAAGGACTTTGGCTCTGCTGATGCTTTCGGCAATTTGGATCCCAACAACGAATTTGTCATCTCCACCCGCGTTCGTTGTGGCCGTTCCATGGCTGGATATCCATTCAACCCATGTTTAACCGAGGCTCAATACAAGGAGATGGAAGATAAAGTTTCCGCTACCTTGTCTGGCTTGGAGGGTGAATTGAAGGGAAAATTCTATCCATTGACCGGCATGGAGAAATCCGTTCAACAACAATTGATCGATGATCATTTCCTTTTCAAGGAAGGTGATCGCTTCTTGCAAGCTGCCAACGCCTGCCGTTACTGGCCAACTGGACGTGGTATCTACCATAATGACAACAAGACTTTCTTGGTCTGGTGCAATGAGGAAGATCATTTGCGTATCATCTCCATGCAAATGGGTGGTGATTTGGGTGAGGTCTTCCGTCGTTTGTCCACCGCCGTCAATGAAATTGAAAAGCGTGTTCCATTCAGCCACGATGATCGTTTGGGCTTCTTGACTTTCTGCCCCACCAACTTGGGCACCACCATCCGTGCTTCCGTGCACATTAAGGTACCAAAATTGGCAGCCAACTTGTCCAAATTGGAAGAAGTTGCCGGCAAATATAACTTGCAAGTACGTGGTACCCGCGGTGAACACACTGAAGCTGAAGGTGGTATCTATGATATCTCAAACAAGCGTCGCATGGGTCTCACCGAATTCCAAGCCGTCAAGGAAATGTACGATGGCATTGCTGAGCTCATCAAGTTGGAGAAGGCTGCATAAGTTCCTTCAACAAAATATAAAATCGTTGACGCAACGGCAACTAAACATCTCATTGTCATTTGCGTCTGAACGATTTAACGATGTAATCAGAGGCGATATTTTGTAGTTTAGTAAAGTTATGTGGCTATGCAATTTGGGTTCTCGGCATTTTTCTAAAACAACTGTTATAGGGGAAACCCCGATGCATGGTTCAACAAATGTAAGAAGAACGCCTTCCTGGAGAAGATCATTAAACAAAAAAACAACACCATCATCACAACCACCACCATCAACACTAACAACAACAACAACAAACAGATGAAAACACTATTCAAATAAACAAAAACAACACCTACATAATTCGTAATATTTAATTAAACTAAATATTTCAAATTAAAGAAGAAATTAAACCAAAAAAACTTTGTGAGAACATCTTTTGAGATTTATGTGAAAACTGAAGGTTAAAACAAGAAGAACACAAATATTTTTAATTTTAAGTCTTAAGTTTATAAAAGGATTAATTATTAAAAATAAAATAAAAATAAAAAAAAAACTTTAAAAATCAATGGACATTTTGGATGGTTTGGAGTTTGAACAACAAAGCGAATAAAAAAAAATTCGAATAAGGATATTCATACTCTAAAGAATTTATAGCCGATTACCTTACTTCCCAGCGAATTTTTTCTCTTCCACAAAAATTTGTTTTCTTTTTTTTCATACCTAGGAGTCTGAAAAGAAAAAATTCTTGAGAATGCTTATTTATGATAAGGCCCTATTGCTTACATATGTCCAGATAGACCTTTTGTTTTGATGCCCATTTTAACGTTTTTACAAATGACATGGATCTTAACATCATTTCCCACCAGGGCTGCAAGCTTGTTTTTAACCGAACCATAACTTTTTTAGTGCCTTGCACCAAACCGTTTTAATTTCGGAAGTGGTACGCCCAACCGAAAACCACGCTAAAAAAAAGGTTCGGTTCAAAATTTAAAATCACGTAAAAAGTTTTTCCAAATTCTGTGATGTTTTTTTCTCAGTAGAGTGGGCGCTAGACGGACTTGTTCTTGAACATCGAGTCTTGGTGTTGGTCTTGGTTTTGATATTGAGTCTTGGTCCAAAGCAGTTTGGTTTTTAAGATGAAGACCTAGACTAATTTTGCTTATTATTATTCCATTAAGGGCCGATTTCACAATGTTCAATTAAGTCTTAACTCGAACTTTAACTGGTACTTTGACATTAAATGTTATACAAAATTTGTATTTATCTTATAGTTAAATTTTAACTGGATATTGTGAAAACGGCCCTAAATATTGACTTTAGTTATTAATTTTTTATTAAGATTAATAATTGCAGATGTTTTGCACAGCCAATCACGATACATTTTTATATTGAAGTTGAGTTTTGTAAATATTAGTGATATACAGTGTCGGCCAAAAACCTATGCACCCTCTAAAGAAAACACACAAACTAACTCAACAACGTCGTTTTCTCAAAAAAAAATTGATATAAGAAAAAATTTCCTTAGGGGGTGCTTAGGTTTTGGCCGACACTGTATGCACTTTTATTTTAGTTTTATAAACAACAATATAAAAGCCTTGAATCCTCAAGAACCAAGTCTTATTTGGATCTGTTTCAGTGGTAAAAAATTGGTGATTCAGTTCCAAGAGTTTTTGGTTTTAAATTTTTGCACAGCACTGTACATGCACGAAATAGCAAATATGAGAACCAAAGCTTTTTTATGTATATTGGTTTGAGTCCATACATACAAAATTTCGAATACATTTATTTCATGAAAAATTGGTTGCGACATTGGGGAAACAGTGCTAAAACAGTGCTACCAAACAAAAATTGAAAAAAATCAGCTGTTGAATTTAGGAAATTTCCCCAATTATTTACATTAAGAACTATTTTCCATACAAAGTTGTGAAAAACAAACTGTGGATAAATACGAAGTGCAGAACTTGCAGTTTGACTGAGGACTCCTACTGGGGCGACTCCTACTGTCAAGGGATAGGGGCATGTTGTAAAAAGACATGGTACGAAAATAAATTATTTTGATCTATTCTAGTACCCCGGTTCGATTTTTGTAAGGGAATATCTTCGCATCCAAGGAATAAAAATAAAGCAAAAAGTTCAGACAGATTTAGATTTTGACAGATTATTTTCCAAATAAGTTGAAACACTGTTGCGCAACTGTTCAGTTGGTGGTAATTTTACAATGTCATATTATTAAAAATTGTAAGTAAAAGTACTCTGCTGTCAACCAAATGACCTTGTCGTTCACTAAGTTTTCTGCTACTTATCGCAGTTGGCGACAAACACTAAAAGTGCAAAGTACGTATTCTTATCGGGCCTTGTTTTTTAATTTAAAGACAAATCATTCACTTTAAAATGGTGCAAGCTTGGTTTATGGACAATGAGACAAACGATCAACGTTTGGAACATCATTTAAATCCACCGCAGTATATATCATTGGAGGATTTGTTAAAAAAAACAGGTGTCGAATATTTTCAAGTAAGTGTTGCTGCTGTCTAAAATTCGTGTTTTTGTATTTTATTTTTATTCTTCTTTAACATTGGGAAAACAGTGCTGCCAATTCACATAACATTATTAAGCTATTGACACATACATTCAGCATGGCCGAACATGCAACTAATAGTTGGATAAATTATATCACTACTAATGAGAAATTGCATTGTTGCATTCTAGGGGCATGTTGTATAAAGTCAGGTAACATTTCATTAAAATTACTGTATGCGCTTGCTTTTAATCATTTGGTTGAACGCTCCTTTAAAGAGCCCATAGCTACCCAACGAAATGTTTCATGGTCATGGTCATATATTATTTTTGCCAAAAAATTTTAAATTGATTGACTTATATTTCTTCCAGATTGATGCAAAAAATTACAAAGAAGATGCTCTTCTTGCAGATATTCGCGCAAAGCGAAATTATTCATATGAAGATGAGGTATAAACAGATATCTACATATTTTTAAAGTAATAATTTTTATGATGTTTTCGATTTAATAGATAACCTGTTCGGAAAAATGCTTACCGGATTATGAAAACAAATTAAAATCTTTCTTTACTGAACATTTGCATACCGATGAAGAAATTCGTTTGGTATTGGATGGTTCCGGATATTTTGATGTAAGAGAGTAAGTATGTAGTTTAAATATTTTCAAAATATGTAATGTTAAACTGCAAATCTTTACCCACAATATTAGTGTTGAAGAAAAGTGGATACGCATTGCTGTATCTACTGGAGATTTGATTATTATACCAGCCGGCATCTATCATCGGTTCACCTTGGATTCAAATGTAAAATGCAACAGAATTTTATTTAATACTTGACTAACGATTTAATTTTTAACAAACTTGATTTTAGAATTATATTAAAGCTAAACGTTATTTTATCGGTGAACCAGTTTGGCTTCCATACAACCGTCCTGCTGATAATATGGACTGTCGTAAGGAGTATTTAAAACAGCAGTCAACAGGATTCGCAAACCTTAAAGCCTAAAACGTAGAACAACATGCTATATTAGCTATTCATAATACTATAATACGGTAAGAGCCAAAAGCGTGAATAAAAAAAAGGAAAAATGTATGGAAATAAAAAATTTATACTGAAAAGATACAAGATGTTATTTTGACACTTAAGTTTCGTGAAAGAGCTGCCATAGTTCACCAGGCAGACCTGATTTCTAACGATCCTACCGTATTATTTTATCATGAACTAACCCATATGTAAATTTTTTGATATTATATTAATGTGTACATTTAATAAAAATTTTTTAAGAAATAGAAATATGCTAGAATGAATGTATGTCTATCAAATTTTTCACAAAGTCGTTTCAGAACTATACAATAAAGGGATTCCTTTAAACGTGTAAAAGTCTAAAAAAGCACGTTAACCTCGAAAACAAAATTTAAAAATTTTTAAGGAATACTAAATTCATTGAAAAAATGTTTTTAGTTTTGAAAATTTAAATGAAAATAACTAAAACTTTTATTTAAAATATTAAATAAACAAAACCACAACTTACTTCCTGTCAGACATTTTTTGCTGGACTTGGTATTTTAGCCAGTGCTGCAAAAAAAGGTCAAAATACTTAAACGCGGTACAAAAACAAAACCAAAACTTACGTTACTGCCATACCTAAATTGGAGCGTCAACGTCAAAACTTTCTCATGTACATAAAATTAGTATGGCGCATAACGAAATTGACAACGCTCAACGCTCAGCTATTCGAATTTCTTCTTCTTCTTCTTCTTCTTATTGTATGCTGAACATTACGAACAGCATAGGTATCAATAAAGGACTATCACAGACTCTAGGTCCTTTTTATAGTCCTTCGCGTGTACCACCAGTACGTATCCGGAAGGCCGATACCAAATCCTGAACGGAAGACTGGTGTTTTTCTATTTTCTCGCGCGATTTTAAAAGTTCTTTTTTTTAATTACCAACGAACGGTAAAATTGACCATTTTATTTTTAATCGACCGAAAAAGTATAACTGTTCATTTCGTGTTATATTAAACAAAATGATGGCGCATTATAGTTAATTTGTAAGGTTAGAAACCAAAATTTCCACGTGATGTGTCCAAGGACATATATTTTTTAAAGTTCATTTTATTTTATTGCAAAAAAAAAAAAAAAATTAAACTTTTTTTTCATTCGGTATTGTTCTCTAAATAATACTACAAATGTCACAAATTCACTCTACCAACTCAGTTGGTATCACACTCATTTTTTAACATTAGAAAACGCGTCATTTAAAACTAAAAACACTACACTAAAAGACTGATAATATTAATTTATACAACATTAAAAAGTTCCTAAACAAAATAACATAGTTTTTTTTTCATTTTATTTTATTTTTCACTGTTTTTATGATAACGCTTTATTTAATTAACTAACTTATAAAAAACCCGTGCTTCGGCTTACGCGGTTAGCCGAAGAATCTATTCGAATTTCCAATTTTGACAAAGCGTTATGAAGTGAAGTTAGCTGCAGAAAAGTAAAAAAAGAAACAACAATATGATTTTGACAAACAAATGACTTCAACGCAACGCTCTTATTTCGGTATGGCGCTTGACGCTTTTGGGTAACGTTAAATAACGCAACGCCTGGCGCTATAATTTAGGAATGGCAGTTAGACATTTTAATTACTGGACTTGGTACTTTAGCCAGTGCTGCCAAAAAATGGTCAAAAGCCTTAAGCGCGGTACAGACTATCGATTTTGTTGTTTTTTTTTTTTCATCAGTCAGTATTTAAAGTTTTGACGGACCCTCTTTTAAAAATATTAAAAATGATGAAAACCTGATGAACTTATATGTAGTTCCTTTAGAAAAAGTTATATTTTCTTTAAAAAAATTAATAGAACTCTTCTGTTCGAAAAAATTTATTATTTTAACAAACTTGATAAAATATTTTATGATTTCACATAAATTAAAATACAAATCTACTAGTTCAAAAGAAATAAGTACAATATATTAATGTTCCATTAAAAAAATTTTTAACAAAATTTATAATTTCTTTGTTGAGCGCGATAGAACGGAGGGAACGCTACCCACCGCGTACCTAAAAAAAAGTACAGTTTCCTGGAAACTTAAAGATATAATTTTTGTTTTTAGTAAAAAAAAAAACATGTTAGTAAAACAAATTTCTCAAAACTTCTCAAACAAAAATTACTGAGAAATTCCTCAAGAGGACAATGAATTCCTCACATTTTGTGTACAAAAATCTAGCTATCTAGGTACTATTGCCTTGTGAAAATTTTTCTAAACAAGAATAAATCTATCTATATATATAAAAATGAAATGGTGTCCGTATGTAGCTTATGAACGCGGAAATTACATGGTCTGTAGAAGGTTCATAAGGGGGTGAGATGCCGCTGAGGGCGATGGGGGTTGCACCCCTCATACAAAAAAAAAAAAAAAAAAAAAATGCTATATCTCTGCACTTATACAAGCTATGATTATGAAAGTTAGTGAACTTATGCATAATGTATCTACCATTCACAATGCAAAACTTGGGGGATATTAGGTGTGGGAGAATGTGCTATATTTTTTCACATATGTCAGATATCGTTATAAAACTTGATACATACATGGTTGTATATTCTATCTACCATTCACCTTGAAAAACTTGGGGGGGGGGTGGGTTGAGAAGTGGGAGTTGCACCTTACATACGAAAAATATATAAAATTATATATCTTTGTACATATGAGAGCTATTATTATGAAATTTGATACATGGATCTTAAAATCCTTGGTGATTGGAAGAGAGGGACGATGGAGATGGATGGGACTTCATACGTAAGGGGCATCGGGAACGGGCGAACGAAGTCGCAACCAGGCCAGCTAGTAGTTCTATAGTTCTCTTTTATAGTTAATTGGATTTGGAAATAAAATGAGTTTGGTATTAAATAGGAGATTTGTCAAATAGTTCAGTTGTCAAGTTTTCATAAGAGCCTCCCGGACATACGAGAAACTAAAGTGTCAACTCATTTTAGGTTAATAACACATTACTACAAAAATGAATGTTTTTATAAAACAACAGGTCCAAAAAATTAAAAAAAAAAAATAATATATTGACAAAATCAAAAAACTATGCTCATATATCTCTGGAAGAAGAAATCATAGAGACATGGCGATTATACCAATAGAAGCGTATTTAAATTTTATATTTAGGACTAAAATCCTAGAGTATTGTCTTATCTCTACTTAGGCTGTTTTATCAAAAGTCCGCAGATATTTTGGCGTAAAAAAAAAATTAACAGTTTCAACTACCTCACCATGGGCAAATTAATTAATTCTTTAGTTTGTTTTTTGTTATAGAGTTAAAACCCTGTTATTCTAAGGTCACGATATATTAGTTATAGTGTACTATAAAAGATATCTTGTCTT
Source organism: Calliopum simillimum (assembly GCA_951812925.1). Taxonomy (NCBI): domain Eukaryota; kingdom Metazoa; phylum Arthropoda; class Insecta; order Diptera; family Lauxaniidae; genus Calliopum; species Calliopum simillimum. The sequence goes on from OX638371.1 coordinate 96,859,511, forward strand.
ATTGTTCTTTCATTAAAATAAATAAAAATAAAATAAAATATTTAAAATGATCTTTGTACAGTGGCATTCGAAAATGATAAACTTAAAAATGCGGTAGGAAGTTTCAAAATATTACAAAATTTCTGTTCCCCATTTGCTGTTGTCAATTGACTCACTTATGACCCAAAATGCATATTTATAACCAATTTTTTTTAAAATTTTTCATTTGAAATCTTTTCTTAACAGACTAAAGTGCTGAACACATTCGGTGCGAGCTGCGAGTGCGAGAGAAACCCGACCGAGATAGCACGATTTTCTCTATATGTTAGAGTAAGATATAAAATTGAGCTTTTATTAAACGTCATTTATAAAAGCTCTCGCAGTGCGATTGAATTGATTCTATTTTTCTGACGATTTTTAAAAAAGAAGAACAAGACCAAACACAAAAATTTAAATTTATTATTTTCGACTGAATTTTTTAATTTCAATTTGAAGTTTAAATAATTTTGAAAACAAATACGTTTTTATTTTTCTTAGCCAATTTGCATTTTTTTAAGCGTGAATTGATGGTGTGCTCAAAATTAGCGATGCCAAACAAAATTGAATTCATCAAATTAAAATCGACAGAACTTGATAGTGTGTACACCGCTCTAGAAATAAAATTCCAAGAAAAATAAAGACATCGCCATAATTTAAATTAAGTTTTAAAGAAAAAGATTAAAACTTTCAGATATTGTATCGGATTCTACATATAAATGCTCAATATTCTAGTTATATAAGTACTGCCCCAACAAAATTTGTCCCTTTGTTTTTCATTAACAAAAAAATACGTAATGAATTTTTTTTAAATTTTGTTATTTTATTTATTACTGCCATACCTAAATTGGAGCGTCAGCGTTTTTTTACTGTCAAAAATTTCTCATGTACATACAATTTGTATGACGCATACCGAAATTGCCAACGCTCAACGCTGAGCTATTCGAATTTCCAATTTTGACAAAGCGTTTTGGAGTGAAGTTAGCTGCAGAAAAGTAAAAAAAGAAACAACAATATGATTTTGACAAGCGAATGACTGCAACGCAACGCTCTTTATTTCGGTATGGCGCTTGACGCTTTTGTGTAACGTTAAATAACGCAACGCCTGACGCTCCAATTTAGGTATGGCAGTTAGTGAGTAGTATAATAAACATAAATAACCTTACACTATTAACAAATATTTATTTTATATAAAAATATTTTACTTTTTTTTTAAGACCCTTCATTAAGTATTGTACAGTTGTTTCGTCGGCAGTACCGTACGACCTTCGCCACTTATTTTTGAAATCTTTTAAATTTTTTGCAGTGCATTTACTCTTCTAAAGATCTGATTTCATTAGAGCCCAATATCTCTCAATAGGTCGAAGCTGTGGGCAGTTAGGTGGATTCGCATTTTTGGGAACAAAATTTACATTATTGCTTTTGTACCGTTTTATGGTGGCTCTAGAGTAGTGAGAGGTTGCTAAATCAGGCCAGAACTTAACAGTACCTCCGTGCTCACGAACAAATGGCAAAAAACGTTTTTCAGAGCATTCATCAATATAAATTTTTGAGTTAATTGTGCCCAGTGTTAATACAAAAAAATGCTCCTCAGACCGCAGGTGCATATGGCCTGCCAAACCATACACTGCTTGGGAAATTTTGTAATTTTCTTCTCTTTAAATTTGCTCTGTATCCGAACAGGTGTAAAATTCGTGTCTTGTTAGCTATTTAAAATCTGCCTTAACGTATGTTTAATCGTAACCGACATATAACTTTCGAGCTCGCTTTTGAGTCTCTAACTGCTTTTCATCGGAACGGTTTGGTACTTTTTGAACTCTGTAGGTTCTTAGCTTAAGTTTTTTCTTTAGTCTGTTTATAGAAAATTTTAAGGTTTCTGCTCTGGCAGCCATATCTCGTTCTGAAGTGTTGGGATTCTGATTAAAAAGGCGCTTCACTTTTTTTACCAATTGTGGATCTATACTGGCTTTTCTACCTAAACTCTTTTTCCGCGTAATAAGTTGACCCTTTCTATAATTCGAAATAATCCCTCGGACAGTGATTTTTGATGCACCTGTTTTTTTAGCTATGGCTGAATATTTTAATTCTTGTTTTTGCATGCAAGTGTACAAAATGAGTTTGCTCTTTTTTTCTTGATTGCTAGATATCTTTATCGTCTGAAGTTTGTTTGCCAAGTGTTATATATTTTTTTAATTGTCATGTTATATAGAAAATATAGCACCCATATTTCGACCTGGACGATCATCAGGTAAATTATAATCTTAAGGAATATAAGGGACAAATTTTGTTGGGGCAGTCCTTAGCTTCAAAATAAAGCAGAAACGGTATTTTTTGCTTGCTAAAGGGCCATCCAAACGTACAGTCTTACCTGCGCAAACCTAGTTCGTGCAAACTAGAGAGTTTGCACATACTTTTTATATCGCGTCAACACGACACAGGCAAGTCTGTGCAGTTTTCAGTATACTTAATTTTCATTGAAACATGACGTTTAGCAAACATTTTATTTTCATTTGAATTGTTTTTTTTTTGAATATTTTCCAAAATAAATCAATGAAAAAACGCATAATTTTCATCACAGAGCTATCACATGCAATATATACATGCATTTTAAGGCTGCAATTTAAGCGACAGATTGAAAGCACGGCCTGTACGCCGTCCACACGTTCCAACTTGCCTGCGCAAGCTTAGTTTGCACAAAAAATCTTTGGAAAGTCAAAGAAAGCACAGGCCGCACTTTTGAACTGCAAACCAGTTTGCGCAGGTAAGTGCTGGTTCACACGACAAACTAAATTGTCGGGCGATAGTACTATTTTTAGGCAAGCGGTAGGGAGCGGTCCCTCCGTTTGCCTACAAAAAGTACTATCGCCCGACAGTTTAGTTTGTCGTGTGAACCAGCTCTAAGTCTTGAGGTAAAACTGTGCGTGTGGACGGCCCTTAAGACTAGGGTTTTTACATACTGGTTTTTGCAGCAATGGAGAATAGAACTATCGCCAGACTATTTTGTCTGTCGTGTGAACCTTCTCTATACCGAATTTCACAAAAATCGGTGCGTTGATTTAGGCTGTGAGAGCGTGTTTTTCATTTAGGGGCGTCGCATCACCCCATTTTACAAAAAGGCAAAATTTTTTGCAACTGTTTTTGCAATTGGCTGCCAACTGCCGCTCGACGTTGCGTGACCGCGTTTAGTGTGCAGTTTTGGTACAATGAGAGTACCAAAGAAGTGGCAACCGTGATGTAGCACAATTTCGATTACATTTTTATAGGAAGAAATTATCGATATACCAAAATTCCCACACATTTGGCAGACGCAAAACAGAGACCGATATATAGATTGTCGCTAAAACGAGACAACAATACGCATGCAAAGCAGCGGAAAATTGACAAGAAGTTGCCTATAATCGCTGAAACTTCGTCTTGTTCGGTTGCGTTCTTCAACGTCATTTATTCTTTGTGCAGTAAAAAGGAATAGAAAAAATTAACAAAATTTGTGTGTATGTAATTAAAACAAAAATTTAAGTCGGTAAGAACCAACTAAAAGGTAAAAAAGCAATTATAAAGTGTTTACAAACTTGGAAAACGCATAATTATTAGACGGAAGAAGAGCAGTAAGTGATAAACCATAATAGTGGCAAACGAAGAAAATTGAGAAAATTTTCACAAATTAAAAAAAAAGCGCAGTGCATAACATCAAAGGCAAAAGAGAAAAAAAAAGTGAAGAAAAGCTAAAAGCGAAAGAATCGGAGAAAAAAGCGTAACAGCAAAAAGAAGCGAAATTTCGAGTGTCTGCGCTGCGGTGGTGTCTCGGTGGTGTCTGTGCGTACGTGTGTGTTTCCTTTTGCGAATGTGTGTGTGTTGAACGTGTGAAAAAAATTTGTATAAAAAATTCCAAATTAAATAAATTAATTAAACAAATTAAAATAAAATTTAGCAGAAAAGCGGTTACGGCGGACGAGACGCCAGTGCAGCAGAAAACAAAACAATTGGATTTTTTTTCTTAACAAAGTAAGTTTTTTTTTATTTTTATTGATAGATAGCCGCTCTTTGGCTGTCAAAAATTAAAAAAAAAGGAAACATAATTTTAATTTACTCGCTATGTGTTTAATCAACAAAAAATTACAAAAGTAGAAAAGAAAAAAAAAACTTTAATTAGCTACATAATTTTTTCATTTTTATCTGCTTTCATTGCGTCGCTGTCGCTACGCTGCCGACGCCATAAGGTTGGCGCTTCTTGTTTTTTTTTGTCGTGCTTAAATTTTGTTTTTTTTCTACTTAAACTCGGTATGTCGTATGTCTTCATTGTTGTTGTTGCTGTTAAGTTGTCTCTTGACGTTGCTGTTTGTGTTTGCCTCTGTCACTGCCTCTGCACCAACGAGTGCGCGAGTTATGATGACGGCGACATCGGCGTCGTCGATGCAAAGTAGAGGAATGAATTCATCGTCTCTTGCGTTTGTTTTCTTTTCTTTTTTGTTTGGATTCGCGTTTTAATTTTTGCTTTTTTTCCTCGTTACTTGTCTCGTGTGGTTTTGTTTTGTGTTTTACTTTTGATAAGTTTTTCAACTTTGCAAATTTAAAGATTTTGGGGTCCACTTTTTGAGAGTTTGTTGGTGGTTGTTGTTTTTATATCCACGTACTTCCGTATTATGCTGCATTTGTTCGTTGATTATTCTCTCGTCTTGGATGCACTTTCTTTTCATTTTCTGTCGTGCTTTCTCATTAATTCTTACTAATTAACGAGATTTTTGTCAAGGTTATCAAATAAATAAAAAGTTTAAACAATGATAATATTTCACGCAAATTTGAAAAGTAAAAGATTTCAATAGGTCAGTGAAGGGGTGCTTAGGTGCTAAAATTAAATTCGTTTTTTGGGATCAAGTTTAATGGCCATGCATTTTTTCAGAAGAAGTATAGTTTCAGGAGTAAAAAGAAGGCTTATGTATACATAAGAGACTGATTATAGACCTCGTAACGCTTAAACCGTTAAAAATTAACGCCTCCAGACCCCCCTTGCCCCTCGGAGCGCCAATGAGGTGTTTTTTTGCTCAGCGAATAGAGGAGTTCTGATAACATCCTTCAGCTCAAAAGAGTTTTGGAGTTCTTTATTTTTTGTTTTCAGGAAAAAATTTTTCATAAAAAAATTTATTGCGAAAAGACTTCTGATGAGAGTTCTGGATAGCGCTCAAAGAGTTCTACAAAAAATCCTTATACCACTTTTCCAAATTATTGGAAATTTTCATGTTAATCGCTAAATCAGATTCTACCGGTCACTCAAAAAAAAAAAAAAAAAAAAAAAAATTATCGTAGAGGAGTTCTGAGTTTCTGAATAGCGGTCGAAGAGTTTTAAAGAAAATCATCCAAAATACTCGTACTTTTAATTTTATTTAGCGATTAACATGAAAAGGAAGGCGCACAAGGAATTCCTATAGAGCTCTTCGAGCGCTATCCCGAAATCAAACATCTGATTTTTGGTCCGACTTTGCAGAGCTATTTCGAATTTTGCGAAAGAACTCCTGAACTATCCCCTACACACTCAGAACTCTATAAATTTCTTCGGTTTTGCTAAATTCCGGAGTAGAAGTACACAAAATGCGGTTATTGCCTTTCTAAAAACCGGTAAACGTTGGGAACCTCTGGATGTATTTAAAAAAATTGGTCTCAGATGAAAGTTGTTTTTTAACTTATAAAATTAACTATACCGATACCCTTTAGCATTAGAATTAAAAAAAGGTTTGGGATCCAGTTGCCACCGCAGCTTATAAGACCTATTGTACTAACCCTGATAAAACCTGATTAGTAGTCAGTCCATAGGCGCATGGCATTAATGAATGCCATGGGGGTAAGGCGCCCACCTCAGAAATAGAGGGGTACGCGATACAAAAGTACCGAAGTCTTTGTCTTGCTAGACTGTCACAATGATATAGAATATGTCCCGATACCCTGTAGAAATTAATGTACTTAATCTCATCCATATTAGTCAAACAGTCTTTTTTCCAGCGGATGTTATTTGTCCCGGTGCCAGAATTTCTTAATAATCCGGGCGATGCCGAGGGTATCAAATTAGAATTTGTCCTGTAATCTTACCTGATAGTTTGTTTTCGAAAGCAAAAAATCATGCAAATCGGATAACTGATTTTCGAATTATGGGATTTTAAAAAATCCGGACGAAGCCGAAGGTATTTCGAAAAAAATGTATCCTAAAATCTTGCCATGCAAAATATCTATAAATGAAAGAAAAAATCATGCAAATCGGACGAATGGTTCTAGAGTTATGGAGACACAGACAGACAGACAGACGTTGTATTTTATATAGTAGTATGATCTACAAAAGTTTTAAATGGTTTGCTAGACCTGACAAATTTTTTAAAAATTTTGAACAGATTCGAAATCAGCGACTATAAATTAGTCAAAAAAAAGTTATCCAGATCTCATTCAGCCAGAAATTGTAATAACTACTTAGTTATGAATTGAAATATTGTGGTGATTTTAAATTTTTTATATTTTAAATTCGGTACATTCTATATGGTTGACATCTTCAGCGACGCTTAGTATTTTGTTATGGGGCACATTTTTCTCGAAAAGATAGTGATAGTTTTCACGAACGTTTACATGCTATGGCCAAATTCTCGAAAGGGGGCTTATAAGATATTTGTTACATCTGAAAAAAAAAAAACTTATTGGCTCAATGTGGCCCACTTTTTCTAAGTCATTAAGAATTTCGGAATTGATTTTAAGAGACTTTTGGGCATACCAATTTCTCTTCAAAAAAGGTGTAAGACTGGGGGTCTTACCTGATAAGAAAAACCGGTTGCACTAAATTACTCAAAAAAAGTTATCAAGATTTCATTCAGAATATTTTCCCCTAAATTTGTTGCACTGTGTTATCAAACTTTAACACAGATTATAAACTACATAAGTGGCTTCTTGCTAACTACTTCAATGAAAACAAGAAGAAAATATGCATGAGGACTTATACCTGAACATCGACATCGATTTATACCTGACAATCGTCTCAGAAGTAAATGCTGAATGAAGTGATACATTTTGCAAAAGAACGTAGCTTTCTTTTTTACTTTTTTCGAAATAGAAAAGATTGATTAAAAATATAAAACACTTAAAATTAAATCTATGTAAAAACCTTAAAAATTTAAACGCAAAAAAGAATACAAAATGACGTGTGAAGCCATTAATAAAATAATTATGTGGCCAACTACTCAGATACACGACAAAAGATCGACGCACATATTTATAATATGTACAATGTAGATATATACATACACATGCAAAAATGTGGATACACTTGTGTTTATGTATACTACCTATACAGCAGCGGTTTCCAAACTACAGTGCCACGCAAACTGTCTCATGCAAAGCGTTATCAATTTATGTTTTGCCAAACGATTGTCTCTTTTTGCAATAACAGAGAGTTGGGTTGTGATGCAGCAAAGGAGGTGGATTACATATGTCAAAGTGACAAGAAGTATCTTGTGACAACAAGTTGTGCTATGCAGATCAATGAATTCTTTCCGTAATACGAAAAATTCTAGAAAAATATCATCTGGAATGCATTAATTTGGTAAACAAACAATTAGCCCTTTTAAATCAAGGCACTTTCATTATCAAAGCTTCACTTTCATGTAAAACACTCACGATTAGAAAATAATGGTATGGATTGGACTATTTCGTGTAGAAGTTGGACACATGTGAAGTTGTTACCGGAATTTTCGAAAATCGACAATCTTTTTAGAGTTTTGGGTCCGTTGGGAATAGTTCTGGAGTTCTTTCAAAAAATTCGAAATAGTTCTGTGAAATTTTCGCTCAGCGCCGTGTTTTTCACGTAGAGGAGTTCTGATCACATGTTTGTGTTCACAAGAAAGAGTTCTGTAACTAAGTCTTTTCTTATTTTTTTTTTTAAATTTTTTTTTCAGAAACTTTTTTAAACAGTTTCCATGCAAAAAAAAAAAAAAAAAATCTGAACAGAAATTAGGGTAGCGCTCGGAGAGTTCTAAAGAAAATCTTAGTAACATTTTTCCAAAATATTTGTACTTTTCATTTTAGAGGAGTTCTGATTGGAGTTCCGGATAGGGCTCAAAGAGTTCTAAGAAAAATCTTAGTATAATTTTTCCGAAATATTCGTACTATACATTTCAATCGAAAAATCAAATATTTTCGGTTTTTTCCAAGTATCCGAAAATGAAAATTTTATCGTAGAGGAGTTCTGATTAGAGTTCTGGATTGCGCCCGAAGAGTTCTTAAGAAAACATTGGTAACATTTTCCAAAATATTTCTACTTTTCATTTTAATCGAAAAATCAGAAAAAATTTTCGGTCTTTTTCTAAGTATCCGATAGGGAATATCCGTAGAGGAGTTCTGATTGGTGTTCCGGATAGGGCTGAAAGAGTTCTAAAGGAAATCTTCGTAACATTTTTTATAATATTCGTACTTTTCATTTCAATCGAAAAATCAGAAAAATTTTCGGTTTTTTGCTATCTACTTTTTTCTGAAATATTTTTTCACAAAAAAAAAAAAAAAAAAAATAAACAAAGAACTTCGGAACTCTTTCTTGTGAGCTCAAAAATGTCTTCAAAACTCCGCTCATCATTATTATTGATTAGGTCTTGTTCAATTGAGTCTCTAAAATTATAAAAACTATTCTTACGCGTGGCTCTTGAAAATAAAGTAAAACGGAGGTTTCTACTTTCTTATTACATAAAGTTAGAATGCAAAGCGTCTGTCTCTTTTATTTTCCTACTGCAAGCATTTGAGAGAACTATTACGCTTCACGGCAGGCACGATGAAATGACTTCTTTACATTTTTACAAAACTAGTTATTTTTGGCAGTAATATTTGAATGGCAGACGTGGGTGTTATAACTCCTTATGATTTTATCTCCACAAAAAGCATATTCTGCCTGACGATGAATTAACATACAGCGCGATCGCGATAACATGGACTAAACCATGCCTTTTAATTTTTTCGAGATTGTTCATATTTACGATTGTTCATATTTATTTGTACGAACATCATGATTGCATATTAAGATTTTTTGCGGTCCTGTGGCATTGATTATTTAAAATGTTACGCAAAAAAAGAAAGTTGAGAACCACTGCTATACATATGTATATTACAAAATAATAGCAACAACAGTAGAAATTTTATAATTAAAAAAAAAAAAAAAAACGATGTTAAGAGAGTGCGACAATGACAAAGTCAGTGGATTACAAATAAATTTTTATTTTTATATATGTACGTAAGAATATGCGTGTATGCGTTTAAAATACAAGTGCACTTTATACACGTACTATACAAACATACATACGTGGTATTTGTTCTTGCTTATATATACATAAGTCACGGCATATACATAACATTAACGATCGATCGACAGACCAACCGGCCGACCGAACCACCACCACCACCTACTCCCTAGGTGCCGAGACCCTCCTTCAATACTCCTAACTACACCCTTCATGTTCTACCTCCACTTAATTTAGTCACAAGCTATATGTTTGTATGTATGTTTGCACATATATATTACTCTTTTGCTTGCATACGAAAACATTCCGCCGTATATTCAAATTCGCATCTAGAAGAACAACGAGTGATACGAGCAACAAGAGCACTAAATAACAACTGCAGCAACAACAACAACAATAACAACAACAACAACGATAATAGTACAATTCGTACAAAATATAGAATGATAACAACAACGAGCGTTTACCAAATGAGAAATTTGAGATTGAAATTTTTGTCACATACAATTCAATAGTACATTTGTAGATAATACGGTCAAACTTCGTTAACTCGAACTTGATTAATTAAATTTTTTAAGGTTAGTAAAAATGGATTGAAAGACAAGATTCTATGCTTCATCACCGAAATTCAGCCACACTTATGTAAAATGGTTATGAAAAATTTCGACAAGAGTGTGTCAGGGTGTCCCACAATTCACGCAAGGTTTGAATTTGCCGCCATTTCAACGGCAAAGTGTTGCCAACCAAAAACAGAAAATAGTTTGATAGCCCAGTGTGCCAGATGGTTCAAATCTTCGCTTTTTACCCGTTACGGATCCGTTACTGATCCGTTTGCGGGAGAGATTCCCAAAAAAAAAGCGAATCGTTTTTTTTTTGGAATTTCTCAGTAACGGATCCGTAACGGGTAAAAAAGCGAAGATATAAACCGTCTGGCACACTGGGAGCTGACAGTTTTAGGTTAGTAAAAATACAATCAACAAGGATATTCATGGGACATCAAAATTTCGAGAAAATATATATGGCACCTATTTGGTTGACCTGCTATGAAACCAAAATTAAAAGACATTTTTGAAGAAACAGAACAAAAATTTATTCTTTATTTAATTTAAAACAAAAAAGTACTTCAACTAAATAAAAAAAAATTGCAAATGTTTTTTTTCATTTTAAAAATATGTTTTAAAGTGCCAAATCACCCGAGACTATAGGTGATATGGCACCCTAGGTGGCTTAAGTTTTTGATGCCGGAATTGTTGCATGTTTCGTATAAGATAAACATGTTTCATGTGACCACATACGGCACATTACGCATTGGAGCCAAGCATCTGGCTTAGTGGATGGTTCGTAGTCTTCCAAATATCCAACGCACCTATCAGAATAATCTTGGAATAAAATATTTTCTTTACCTTTATCGGAAGAAGCATAACTAGAAGCCGGGCCCATCTCTATGCAAAAAAAAAGTAGGGGAAACCGCCCTTTATTGAAAGCTTACCTCGAGACTATCTAGGAAACAAAAAATTTTTTTTTGACCACTCTAAAAACAGCCAAAATGGTCTTTTTTCCATAACTTAGGCAGATGATTTCAGATGATTAAAAATTATAAATCGTTGTAAAGGGTTTAATTAGACCTACATTTTTTTCTCAAAGCATTTAGGCCTCTGAGGTCATATTCGACTAGTGGTTTGTATCAACAAAAATGCAATTTTTCTTTATATGAATAAAGTATTTGAGATTTATTTATACCAAAATAAAAAATGTAGGCCTAATTAACAAAGATATATATTACTTTTAAAAATCAGGGATCACCTGCCAAAGTTATGCAAAAAAAAAACCATTTCGACTGTTTTTAGAGTGGTCCAAAAAAAATTTTTTTGTTTATGTATATCAGACAGTCTTTTTAACCAAAAATCTTAGTGGTGTAATTATTGTAATATATTCTATAATAGAGTCCCTGAAATATTAGACAAAAATAAATTGAAGAAATTTTAAAGAACACCATATTCTTTTTAATTTTTTGGACCTAAAGCCCAAAACAAAAATAAAATATTTAAACCAGAGTATCACTTAAATTCATATCAAAATCAAAAAATCTTATCTTCATAATAAAATAACAAAATTTCGGTTTCGAATTTTGTGAAAGAACTTTTAAAATTTTCTCGTTTTTTTGGAAAACTGTGGAGCCCACTTGACATGAGTCATCTTCTTTCGCTGTTTATTTTCCTATTGGGTTAATATGGTTCTCAATATTTGCTCTATGTAGCAGACAAACGAAAAACAGCAGCGCACTGGAAATAAGCCGGCAGTTAAACAGTGCTTATTGTCAGCGTATCTCGATGAGATGATCTCGCCACTCAAAATCATTGACTCAACAATAGCAACAACAATAATCACATATCCATTTAGAAAAAAAAAAAGAAAAAAAAAATGTCCGAAACATCATGCTACATTCGCCTCGCATCATTATAGTCGTTGAAGTTTGGCCTTTTTTTTTTCTTTCTGTTCCTGCTGTTGTTGCCATTCGAGAGTTGTATGTTACTTGTTGGAAATTATTGACCCCAGTCAGCAGCCATGATGGCTGAAAAGCAGCGCGCAGCAAAAGTATTCGCAGGTACATTCGTACCTTCATTAATTTGACTTTTGGATCGCTTTTAACTACGCGCGCGCCTTCTTTTTATTAAATTTAAATTGTTCTTCTCTTCTTTGCTTTAAGCACAATCATACGACTAAAACTGTTTATTTTTATTTTTTATTCTTTAGTTAGTTTGCTCCATTTTTTTTTAGGTTGTTTGACTCCATTTTCTATCTCTAACGCATTGCACTTGACTGCACTTTATATGTATGTATTGATACTGATACCCTCCGTTGCTACTCCAAGTATCTCTGCAATTGCTGGCCATTTTATGTGTATCTGTACATCCGCTGTTATTGCGGTTCTTCTTCGTCTTCTTTAGATTCTGTCTCTAAACTTTATGCTTCTCCTTTCTGGTTTTCGTGTGAGAAATTAATTGAAACCGTTGCATGTGCGATGTAGAGAAGAAATATAAAGTGCCGAGAGTCAAATGAATTATTTTGAAATGTTTTGATTTTCAACATCAACATCATAATCACAATCTTGTTTTATGTGTGTCAGAGAAATATTATCATTTTTTTGTTGTAAATTAAATAAAATAATTGAACTTAATATTTTTGTGGAATGGTATTATAATTTAAAAAAAAAAAATTTAAATTCTTATCACTTAACAGTAATAAAAAAATGTGTTTTCCGTGGAGTTCCGTGAGTTTACATTCATTTGTTTATATTTTCCAAAATTTGGTAATAATTAACAAATGTTATGTTTGGTATAACTATACACGATTTGTGTATTTAATATGGTTTAACATGTGACATACTTGAACTTTATTGAATCAATCATATAGCTGTTAATTATTACCAAATAATTTTTGGTTAAAGCAAATATTTCGTTGTCGGGAGCAGAAATTTGTTAATGAGCAGCATTTTTAATTTTTTTTTTTTTTTTACACATTTATAAACGCGACATGGTGCACTATATGAACTTTCTTTTGCTGAACACAAAAAAATCTTTACACAACATATTTGCTTGTTGTTTGAAAGGCTGTTAAGTAGGGCAGTATAAAAATTTTAAAAAATTGTTTCGTATTGGGCGTGGTATCGCCCCTAAGGTGAAAAACTTACCTACACGAAAAGAAAAATTTTTTAATTTTTTTAGAGAAAACCGTTCAAAAATAACTGAACTTTTGTCAATCTTCGTTCATTTAACATTTTTATTAAAAACTGCCTCAAAATTTTATAAAAATTTCAAAGTTGCTTAGAAGAAAATTTTTCAATATGAGTTTAGAAAAAATTATTGGGTCTGCAACTTAAAAAGTTTGTTTTTTTTTTGCTGTAAATATGCATTTATTTCAATAACAAAATGATTAATACATTATTCAAAGTATTGTCCATTGGAAGCCACTAATTTTTCCCATCTTTCCAAAAAACTGCTCCGGCTTTGAGGCCAAGAATGAATCAAGCCAATTTTTGATACCCTGTTCTGAAGTAAACCACTGTTTTCCAAATAGTTTTTGACCGGTATTGGAAAATTATGGATTCGTGTCGGGTCGCATATTCCGGGCGTTTTTCGCTGATTGCTCTCTTCAAACGGGTCAATTGTGTTCGATAGTGGTCCCCTGTAATCGTCTGACCCGATTTCAACAGCTCGTATTTGTTTATATCAACTGCTGTTCACTTTGGCAGATCGAATCTAATAGAATTTTTAACGCTCTTTAAGATGCAATAGCTTTCAATGACAACAAATCAGTATATATGGACAGTGTTATGCAATAACGAGTCAAACCACTCGAAATTAGTTTTGAGATATTTACGTTTTTGTGTAGATGTCGTAGAACAAATGATATGAAAATGTCAAACAAATTTTGTTGTTTTCAACCTCTTATTGACAATATTTAGGTTCGGTTTTATAAAAATAGGTGCTTCTTCATATTTAGAATCGAACTGCATTCATAAGTCGAAAAGAATTTGTTTGAGGGTTGACTCGTTATTGCATAACAGTGTCCATATATAAGTAACGCCATCTAGTTAGTAGCAAAAGTAACTTTTTAAGTTTTAGATCCAATAATACATTGATTTTTATGAGACTTGGTATGGAGATAGACTGTACCACCTAAAAGATAACTGCTTTTAGTGGGCAATGCCACGCCCCTAAAAGGAAAATATAGTACGGCCATGTCACTACATCGAATTTGATAAAACTCGGAATGGAGATAGACTGCACCCTCTCAATGAAGACAGTAAATTAGTCAGCAGTACACAAAAATACACATGAAATTTTACATTACCTATAGTCTTATCTCTTAAGCCAAACACAGTAAGATAAAAGTTTAAAAAATGTTTTTATTTAGGTCATCATTTGAAATTAAACAGATTTATTGTATCCTAGATGTTTAAAGTTTTCCACATTTCCAGGTTAAACGTTTTCCTGAATAAATACAAAGATTTTATTAAAATCAGAGATTACTAGCCTTTTGTAAGGTTTAATTTGTTTAAAAAAAAGGGCAAGCTAATTTGATTTGAAGAGGTTTATTTCGATTTGTAAATGGGTTGATTTGAATGTGAATAAAGTTAAATTAATTTGGAAAATTTGACTTAGAGTGGTTACCTTATCTAATATACGCGATACAACCAAAGCAGTCATGTGCAGTTCATTAACAATAATTCACTGGGTTAATTCTGAATCCACATTAGTTAACACTGCAATAGCAAAGGCAGCTAGGTGGATAGCGATGAAGAATATATCACCTACTGATATATCCATTTACATCGACAGTCAAGCTGCCATCAAAGCTTTACAAAATAGGAATGTAAGATCTGAGGTAGTCAGTCGTTGTAGTAGAGAGCCTCAGGTCCTTAACGAACCTTAAAAATATTCCAGGAAATAAAAATGCTTATGTCGGCAATATGACAAGGTGAAACCACCGATGTGGTACTATTGCAACAAAAATTCAGACGAAACGATACTGGAGATGATGAGCAGATGGGGGAGATCGACTCATTATCAAATCAATATGTAATCTTTAGCAAAAAGAGTATAATATCAACGAGCAAGGCGACGCATAACAAAGGAAAAACATTGAAATGAAAACTTTTGCATGTGCTGTTGTTGTTGTTGTTGTAGCAACTCGAACTCCAGGGCTTTTGTTGTTGTTGTTGTTGCGATTCCTGGCCTCCCAAAGGGAGGGTCTCTCCGGGACGTAGACCCGATCGCAGTAGGATGTATTTTCTTTTGCTGTGATTCTCAACAAATCTATGCTAAAGGTTAAATGTAGTATGTTTGAAAGTTCTTCTGGATGTCGGCAAATGCATCTGATGAGGATGACCTTTAGTTGGTCTCGAAACTAGTAACGTACACCAGCCTTCCCATCAAAACTTTTTATTTTTTATGAGTTTTCCTTTGTGTTTTTAATTTTATTGATGTTTTACATAAACACATTAAACAGTAAGCTCAAACCAACAATGTCATCAGATCCATGCTCGTTTGGTAGCAAATAATGTACATGGTACCTAACCACCGCTGGTTGAAAGGATGTTCAAGCCTTCACGAAATTCGTCATCCACAGAAAAATGTGCGGTATGTAATTTTCTAATCATTTACTAACAGTCGTATGGAATAACATCCTCGCATATATTATAATACCGTCTCTGAGTGGAGGTGACTTTAAGCTTTTTCTTATAAAAATGTAATTAATTAATTTGAAAAAACTAAAGCCGCTATTTTAAATGTAATTTTTTGTACTTCTTTTACAAACTTTAATTTAAATATGCTGTTATCCTTCGTTTTCATTACTGTTGCCTAAATTTATGCAATAAAATTTTATTCGATTCTCTAAACTTAGAAAAAAAAAACCTCCTAAAGTTTTAAGGTGGGCGGCAGATGTACAACAATGAGCAAAGGCAATAGTATTGCTGTTATTCTTGTTGTTGTATATAATATAGTAAATAGATTTGGAATTCATATCTATACGCAGTGCACGCACCACGTTTGTCTCTCATAGTGCTGCTGTCGTCGAACCCACGCCCATGTGGAGCCCAATGGTGGTGCCTGCCATTATAGTCGCCGTATCTGCGGTTCATCCACCAAAAATATATTTCAAGTAGCTCTTCTGTTGCCTCCAAAAGCTTACAACTTAAAAAAAAAAAAACAAAAAATAGCAACAACACAACTTTTCAACCGATTGCACTCGTCAGTGGGTGGTGAATGAAAGAATGGGTGGGTGTTTGTTAGTGGGTTGACTTGCTTTTTGCTGCTTTTCTATGCCATATCCTGATTTTGTTGTTCCTTTTTTTTTTTTTGCTGTTTGTTGGTTGTATGCAGGACACACTGTGGGTGCGTTTTTGGGTGCTGTTGGACTGTTGTTGTTTTTGTTTTTGTTTTGCTTATATGTACAATATTTCGGCTAAAGTTTACACAAAAACAGGATGCGGCGAATATGTTACCAACGCCATTCCATATACCACAACATACTTTGGACGCAATACACCCATTCTCACGTACCTGGTTTCTCTGCAGTGAACTGTAAACTAAAGTGCGATTCAAATGCTCTAAAAGCCACCATCTATTGAACTTTTTACTAATAGAAAAGAAAAACAAAGGCAAAAAAATCACCCTTTAAAATTTTCTATTTTTTCTCCTCTTAAATTGCCTGGGCTTGGATTTTTTGAAAAAAATATTTTTTTTTTTTATACACAAACCGGAAGGAAATATGGAGGCATCGCTAGAATCTATAAAAGCAACGCGAAAATTTTCCATTTACATTTGGCTCAGTCCATTTCCATGGCTAAACAGTGGAACGTATAAATATTATAGAAAAAAGTCTTGTTAAGAACGCTTCGACCTTGATGTGAATTATGCACAAAGCTGTAAATTTTGTGGTAAAAAACAGCAGCAGTAGAAATGATTGGTCTAGTACCTTGGTACTTGATAGTTTTAACATGAAAATTCACAGCATCAGTACTTAAAATTTGCACATTTTTTACTTGAAACTCGATATAAAAGTATGTACTTGAAAATATGTAAGTGCCGGTATACCTTCGTAATTAAAGTGACTGTACATTTGTATATATGTACTTGCATTTGAGGAATCAGTATCTACACAGAAAGAAAGGTCAAATGCGTCGAAATCCATGATATGAACAAATTGGGAATTGAAATGACCGTACGCAAATAACTGAACATTACAACAAACAACAGAACATAAATAAAAAGTAACATTGAATAAATATGGAAGCAAGAACAACGAAAAAGTTATTACGAATCACAGAGTAAATTCATGCGTGAACTGAAAAAATGTTGCATACTCTTAGGGGTAATAATCAAAATTGTAAGGAATTATTGAGCCTTAATTTTTGCTATGCTTTTTTAGGATTTTTGATATGCTTTCTCAAATTATGACATTTTTTAAACATTTTTAAAATTATTTTTTTACCCTAAAATCAAAGCTTTAAACATTAAAACAAACTTCAAATTAAGAAAAAAAGTGTGAATCGCTTAAATCTTTCGCCTCCACGTACAACTTAGTCCACAGTGCATCCACCACCCCACAACTTTAATGTCGTCGTGGCTTTTCTTTTATTAAAAAGTGTTTTTTTCTCTTCGTTTTTTTCTTTTTTGCATTACAACTTTTTTTTTCATTTTAACTCGAATGTTTTTTCATCCTTCATCATCTTTGTGCCCATTGGGGTTGAAATGTAGCAACGTGCTTGGGTTTTGTTGCCTAACAGTTAGGCGGCGCGGCGTATGCTGGGCGTTTTGACACAGCTCGGCTGAAGGTCTTGGGTGAAGAGAAGAAAATGGGGTTGCTTATTTTTTTAGTGGATAAAAGAAAATATTTTACAACTCTTTCTTTTTCAAAATTTGTCTTTCCTTTTTTTTTTATCCAACAAGCCAGGCACATTTCTCTGTGGCATGCGTAGGTGTTGCTTCTGTATATGAAACCTTTATTAAAAATATAATTGCTTTTCAAAAAAATGGAAGCTGTCTAGGCATTTTAACATTTTAATATGCTGAAATAGATTTTTATGTTCATATGTATGTAGGTACTCATTTATTAGCAGTGCCAGGCTCAAAATGGAAATTATATTTTAAATATAGAAAATTGAATAGAAATAAGCTTAAGTAACATCTTCATCTGAGCTATAGAATTATTGTATTGGTAAACATCGTTTGTATACTTTAAGGTAGATGTAACACTATATAAAAAAAGAAGTGTTTTCTGCCAACCACTGTAATAAGTTCCTTGGTATATTGTAGGACCAAATATTTTGACTTTGGTGAAAACTTTACGTATGCTAGAATTTTTAAAGGTAAAAAATTCAATTTTTATTTGGCTACAGGACGCGGAAACAATTCATAAAAATACTTAGGGCCTGTGCCAATCGAAAACTTTTCACTCACCTATACAAATTCTGACGTCTCAAATACGATTTTTGAAGCATATGAGGTGAAATTGTTGTGTCAAAATTTGTACTAGCCCCAGGGGCTACTGCAAATTGTGACAATCGAAATAGAAATTTAAATATCGTCGGTTGAGTATTATTTTGCCGTAAACGCCACTTCGTTAAAAAAGCAAAAGCACATAACTTTTGTCGACACAGGTACAAGTTATCTGCTTTTGCTTTTTCAACGAAGTGGCGTTTACGGCAAAATAATACTCAACCGACGATATGTCAATGGACAATGAAATAATTCAAAATAAAATTTTAAATTTGTAAAAAAATATGTATGAGCACTCCAAATAACAAAGAGTTATTCCACACGTAAGTATAATGAAATGTGTGGCGATAAATGATTTTGCTTGTTGTTGACTTTTGGTAATTTTGTTTTTTTAGGGAAAATACAAAATATACAATACAAGGCATGTACATACATAAGCAAAACTGCAGATATTAGAATCCAAAGAACATGGTTTCAGCAGAACGGAACAACGCAACACATGTCTCTGCCAAGAATTTGAGAAATTTGTCCTGAGAAATTGATTTTCAAGGCTAGTGACATTTATTGGCCTCCACGCAGTCCTGATGTAACGGATTTTTTCCCGATTTTTTTTTATAATCTGAAGTTTCCGCCAATAGACCAAATTCTCTGGCACAGTTTACTAAAAATATCCATCACAAACTGGTAGCCATCATAAGAAATTTTAGTGGTTGAATGAATTAGTGCAGTGACGGCTAGAAATTACATTTGGACGATATTATTTTTCAGAAATAAACTTCCAAAATTATATAATTTCATAAATAATGAAAACATTCGATAGATGGGTTATTTTTATTTTTTACTATTCCACTATATATAAACTTTCTTTTGGGTCACCATATGTCAGGCTTTTTCATTCTAAATAAACTCCATAACAGCGTATTTTGCTGACCCAGCTCCTTGAGCATATTCAAAATTAAATTCGAACATCCTAATCAAGTCCCATTTTTTTTTTTAATTTTTTTTACCTCTTTATTTTCTGTAATTGGTAAAAATTGTACAAAACAAATGTAAAAAAAATTCGATTCGCTGAAATGTCAAAAATTGAATCTGTCAGAAATTGTAATCCATTTGGCACAGGAAAAATTAAAAATTTTAGTCACCAGAGTGAAATTTTTTTCACTCAAAAATGTTTAGATTTTGGGTTAAATGATTTCGGAATGGTACTCGCTGGCTCTTGATATTGATTCCAAAAATGTATGCCCTGAAAATATGCTATTTTTTTATTTAAATTTGAAAATAAACAAAACGAACAAACAAACACAACGCTGAACTTTGTCGACAAATAAAATAACATTCTTTCAGGGACAGGGTATATTTGAAATTTGAAAATTATTGTTGTTTCTTAAATCATATATTCTGAGCGAGTGAGTTACTTTCCGAAATCTTTTGATGCCGAACTTAAACATTTTGACGTTCCTATTTTATTTGTAAATTTTTTTTCCAGCCTATGTAGCCAAATAAAAAAGTTACCGTTCTGCCCTTTGCCCTTTTGCCCCAATAAAAGTTCTAGCCCACGTAAAGTTTTCAGCACAGTGAAAATATTAATATCTAAAAATTTCGCCATAACATTTAAACGGTTCAGAATAATATCAAGGTCGACGAAAATGTTCCCAATAAAAAAATAGGGTCACTGAAGGCGTGAACCATACGAGAGTGTACAAATTTTAAGGTATATTTAAAACATAGTAAGGGGGTCTCAGGAGAAATTGTTATTTGAGGAAAAAAATTTCTTGGTTCAATGCGCTCAACTTGCACTCAATGGTTAAGAATATAGGGATTGATTTTAATAGACTTTCAGGCTTATCAATTTTACTCCAAAATAAGGTGTAAGACGCCCAGACACTATAGGAAATCATCAAAAAAATAGTTAGCGAGACCTCATTTAGATTTTCGCGTTGCACAGTGCTATAATTGCAAAATTGCGATTTGAAAATTTGTCGAGCCGAGATTTGAATCTGGGATGTTCATGGCAAATCTCTAAAACTCAGCGACCAGTACTTCAAACGATGCACCGTCGTTGCTCTGGCATCATGTCTACTTATTCCCAGTTTTGCTATGTGCATTTTATACGTTTCCTCTATGACACTATTGTTGTTTTGTGGTATTTTTTGATACTAGAATCGCCCAATGGTCAAAATTTGACCACAAATGTATTAAATATGCTATTTCCCTGGTGCAATGACAAATGTGAAACGAAAAGAAAACAAAAAACATGAAGTCAGTGACAGTCCGCTTTTTGTCTTTCTATTTCTGCTGTATCCTTTTTTCAGCTCTGTGTGACCGCGTATTTTGTCGTTGTTAATATTGAAAAATTCGCATTTAATTTTACCTGGCGTAATGGCAGAATATTAAAATAATTTTAACTTTGTGCACATTAACACACAAATACCTTTCTAATGGTGTATAATTCAAAGTCTTGCTCCATTTCTAACATTGTTAAAAAGGTAAGACAAATTATTGTCTTGCGGATTAATATATAGATTTTTGGTATAACTAGCTATTCAATTATAAACCGTTTTTGCGGTGGTTGGTGATGCCACCCAATCAGTACTGATCGTTGCGTTTGAGAAATTTACCATAAAAATTCCAGGCTCAAATCTCAGCTTGACAAAATTTCAACTTACAATTTTTCAATTATGATTAATTAAATAAAAAGAAATAATTATAATTACAACAACAAAATGGTATGATGAGTATTAACTTTGGCCGAATTGTTGAACGATTAAAAAGGATTAAATGTTTTTATCCCAATTTTCGTAAGAATTCTGTATAGGCTTCTCAACAGAAAATATGTATACAAATTATTTATGTTGAACTTTTGTATAATCAATCAATTCAGTATGTATAAGTCATTGTTTTACTTATATGCGTTTGTGCATGCGTGAGTGCGTGCTGCGTGTTTGTGTGTGAATATTGCAGTCATTGTGTACAACATCTACAAACTTTGCATACTTCTTCATTATTACAACATGCAACCCTTTGCTCCCGGTACTCGCATTTAGCTTGAAGCCTTTGCTTCTGCTCTAATTCTTCAATAATTTTACGATTTTTGGCAATTTGTAGTTAGTTGCATCCAATTTGCATTGCAATTGGGCGCATGTTTAACTAGCGGTAGCACTGCGAAAACAACAAAATAAGTGAAAACAACTATCAACTGGCATCTAACACAATGGTGGTGGTCGTAACTAGTAACAATCATAATATTGTAGCTAAGCAACATAACCTTCATTGTTAAAACAACCTGCTAAAAAATCCTCTTACTCACTTTAAAATGTTGTGCCCTTATAACCTTAACATCGCGCACCCGCTCCCCCGAAAGAGCAGAGCAGAGCAGCCCATTCATTCATTTTAGCCCAGGGTCGTCGTTGTCGTCGTCGTAATATGCTGCTATTTTGCAGATCCGTGCGCATAGATTTTATAACTATTGCTGTCGTAGTTGTTGCTGTTGTTGTTGTTATTTTCTAACTTCCTGCCTGAATGCCTAACAGACTAAACTGACTGAATGACTGACTGTCGTTCGTGTTTGTTGGCTGCCATCAGCAGCTGACATAACGCCGCCGACAAATGCTTATGTTTTGCCACACGAGCATTAACAACGCATCGCAGGATACTCGTTTTATACCAGTATGAATACTTGAATACACTTAGCTCACAACACCAGACTCCTTTACGCGTTGCTCTGCACCTTGCAACAACATCACAGAGCACTACTATGACGACACTTTACTCTTACATTCGTCCACCACCCACCCGCCCAGTCATACGTCCATTCTCTTTCCACCGAACTGCCGCTGTCTGTATACACTATGGCAGTCAACGACGACAAGGACTACACTCTGAATGTAAAGAATCTACAAACATTCAAACGAATTGAAATGTATGTTTGTATGTCGAGACAGTGGGCTAAATTAATTAAAATAAGTAAACAAAGACGTTAAACATTTTCTCTTACACTTTCTGAACTGTGGGAAGCAGAAAATCTATATGTTAATGCGCAAGACAAAAACTTGTCCATCTTTTTTTACTAAGTTAGGAATGGAGTACGACTTTAAATTATACACCGTTAGAAAGGTATTTGTGTGTTGATGTGCACAAAGTCAAAATTATGTTCAAATTTTGCCAGGTAAAATTTTTCAATATTAACAACAACAAAATACAAGGTCACACAGAGCTGAAAAAAGGATAAAGCACAAAGAGAAAGACAAAATGCAAAGCACTGACTTCAAGTTTTTTGTTTTGTTTATATTTTGCTTGAATTATACCAGGAATGATAAATGAGCTTTTCTTTTTGGTACCAAATATCAATAAAAAGTACTAAAAGTGTCCAAAAAGTACCAAAATTATTTAATCCATATGTGGTCAAATTTTGACCACTGGGCGATTCTAGTACACATAAAAATGCAAAACAAAGAATAGCGCGCTCTCTGATCGCGACCTAAGACCTTAAGTTGATAAAAGTTCTCACAGCTAAACCGCTACATCGATTGTAAGGGAATTTGGTATGGAAATTGGGGTAACACTAATGAAATACCAGTTACTTATTTTTGCATTAATAGTTACTATTAAAAAATACTTAACCTAAAATATCTTTCTTTCTTTCAGGTAAGCTTGGTACTTTTTCATTCCTTTGACATTAAACGTAAGTCTCTTTTTGCAAAAGCAAAAAATTTACAACTGGTTAAGGGATTAAGAATAACTATAAAAGCTTAAAAAAATCTTGCGTATCTCTAAAAAAATTATATATTTCGTGTTAAACCTTTTACGAAGACGGCTTCACCACGACTAACGAAGAAAATGTTCGTTACAAATAATTTTTTTAATGTAGAAAAACGTAACAGATGTGCCGTATATAAATTTTTTAATTTTACATATTCCAGTAACTGTTCCATCTATCTTGTATATCTACTATATTATACTAAATATGAGTTTTGGGCAGCTTAAGAGTGTTCAAAAAGTATCAACAATGTAATTTATGTACGTCCAATATATAAGGCTTGTGTTTTTTATTCCTCAAAATTTCCAAAAACAGCCACAGGAATGGTCCTTTTGCTTACAATATCTTCAAACAGATTCAGCCAGCTTTTTTTTTGCCTGAGAACTTCTTTACATGCTGTTGAAAAAGTATTTTGCTCGACTGTGTGTGATTTAGTGATTTGGTTGAAACCAGAATAAGCAGTCATGGCACAACGTGGCAGCAGCCAACACACACACGCACACTCAACATGAAACAACAACGCATATACGATATGAAGCTACTAAGGCTTTGCAACGTCGGAAATCTACCCTTCCACTTTGACTCAATTTAAGCGCGCTGATATCACCGTTGCAACCTCCAAAACTTTACCACTGACAGCAGCAGCAGCAGCAGAAACAACACTACTACCACTACTAACCCCAACCACTGCATATTTCCTTACTCACTCACTCCACCAACGTTGAGCGTCTATTCGAATTAAAAATTTTTGCTATTGATTTGTTAATGTCGTGTGTCTATAGCGATTTTGTTGCGTTTAACAACTCTATGCGTTGTTGTTGTTGGACTAATTAATTTTCTTTCCAAATGTCAAAATATTACAATTTTTTGTGGCTTAACTTAGTCCAGCCTGAGGTAACTACATATATTGTCGCTTTTTCAAATTCTCAAAGTGTTTCAGTAATATATCGTTTAAATGGTTACTTGGTAGAAAAACTTTATATTTGCTATTCCAGGGAGGTCTTGTAAGTTTTGGGAATCCCTAGTGTTTTCCGTTGCAAATCTTTTTGACAGTTGAAAAGTTTGATATTTTTTAGGGCACGTTTCTTCAGGCATCATCTTTCATTTCGCAATGGAACATTGTGAGGAATTCAATTTAAACAAGGTATTTTTTTCAGTATCTCTTAATTTATGTAAATTTCAACGCTCACATTGCTTTCGCACTAAATGCTCATGCAAGTTTGTTTGTATGCTAGTCGTACTAAGGCTTAGGCATGCCTCGATTTCTCCAAAAGTAATTTTATAATCTTCTTCAATTAGTTTTCGCGTAGCATCGACGTTTTATGGCACAAGAGTTCTTTCTGGACTACTTTTGCGTGTGTCTTCTTTAAGTGAAGTCCGTCTGTGCTTGGACTCTTTTGACCACCCATCATACACTCTGGTTTTGGATGGTGTTTCGTGGCCAAAACCCTTTTTTAGTCGATCTATGCACCCTTGTTAAGATCAACCTATTTGAAAATCGTAATAAATAATCGAATGGAAATTTTCACGAAATAATTTAATTTTTTTAATGAACTGAATTTTTCAAGTGAATAAAACACAATTTTCCATTGCGAAATGAAACATGTTGTCTGGAGAAATTAACCCTAAAAAATGTAAAATTTCTCAATTGTCATAAATACTTGCATCGGAAACACTAGCGGCACTATATTTTCGAAGCTTTTCAGACAACCTTCGTAATTGTCAGTAAAAGTAAAAGTGTCCACCTGAGAAGTGAGTTGGTATGCAACAAAAAAGTAACAAAGTCTATTCTACTTAGATCCTCTAAATGAAAAATGTAGATACTGATTACATGGAGAAAAATCTGCGTCATATTAAAGTAATTAACACTAAATTTCAAAGATAAATTACCTTATCTTATATAACTATTTTAACTTTATAATTTTTTGTGTTTGAACTTTACGTAAGGGGAATATTCTAAAAACATATACCCACTTTGACTTAAAAATTCTAGTAAAAATATCTGTTTTTGAACAGACATTTGTTTTATATACAAATTTTATACCTCATCACGTGCGCGAGTAGCGCAGCGGATATGTCTCTAGCTATCACACGGACGGACCTGGTTCGAACCCTAGTGCGGTCAGTTCGGTTTTTTTTTTTAACTTTACAGTTCTTCTTTATATTTTTTTTTTTTTGTTGTAAGTTAAGGGGACATTCGCTTTTGTAATTGAAAACAAAAAAACAATTTTTAAAAATTTTATTATGAAAAAACTATTATATTTATTGACAAATTTTCTTTTGGACATTGTTAAATATTGTCTAAAAAATATGAAAAAATTTTTTATTTTTAGTTTCCCTTGGCTGCTGCAGAGGGCGTCATCCAAAAGTTACTTTTCAAACTGGTAGGACACTTTTTCTCCGAACCTACTCGACCGATTTTAAAAAACCAAAAAGCATTCGATTACTCATAAAAAATATTAAATAATAAGCCTCTGAAAGTTTTAAAAAATAGCCCCCCCTTTTTTTACGGGGCATTTTTTGAGGGTAAGTCCCTCAATTTTTTCGCATTTTTCATAAATATTCATACAAAAACTTCAAAATATAAAAAGTATGAATTTTAGAGGCTTATTGTATAGTTTTGAGTCTCAAGAATAAAATCCATTTTGAATTTTTCAATACGGATAACATTTATAATACAGTTGGAAACATTTACGGAACCTTGCGATACTTAAATTCATTTCCTGACTTTACTCCTAATAAAAATATACGCAGACTGGTTGTGCAACTAAGTATTTCTCAGGTTAAATTCTTCGATGTTGAAAAATATATTGTAGGCTTGACTCAAAATCAAGCCATAAACTCCATTTAGTATTTAATAATGCTGATGGATATGTTTCACTTTCTTTTTTATACTTGATGTCATTGGACGCCAAGGCCTGACACGTGTGCTTCCACAAAGAAGTTACCAACGAAGGCCCTCTACGTTCGATTCCAATATGAAAGTACAATAGCATGTCGAGAGGTTCTGTAGCAAAGCAAGTGTCAAGCTTTAAAGATCAAGAAAGAAATCATTGTTATCAGAAGGCATTGTACATTCTCCGCCTGGGAAATATTCAATTCAATTCAATTCTTAATCTTGTTGTCTCTAGATATTAAATTCTTCTTTATTAGCACTATTAGACTTTGGAATTCGTTACCTTACTCGCTAAGACAAATAACTTCTGAAACCAGCTTCAAACATTTCATTTGTTTGCTCTTCTTTTAATCCAGATAATTTTCTTATTCTTTCCCTTTTTCGTTTTTTGTTCACCTATGTATAAGTACCCACAATTTTAATTTAATTTTATTTTCCCTAATTGACCAGCATTCAAAAATGTATTGTTTTATTAAGTACTTCTAAATTCTTAACTATTTTCTAATCATTTATCTAATTATGAAACAATTTATTAATATTGTATGAAACATCAAATGAATGGGTTTATTTGAAAGTGGAATAAGTCCAATTCCAGAAAAATTGAGATTATGGTAGTTATAGCTAGCTATATATGTCCTCTATTTATATTGAAAATTACAGACTCGTTAGACCACGATTTCATCATAAATTACTCAAAAGAACTTTTCATGAAAAGCATTTTTACAAAAATGATTTTTTTGAAAGTGGAATAAGTCCATTTTTTCATCTACTGCTACACAGAAGATATTGCTTTTAATTCAATTTAAAAATATTGGCAAGCGCTATTTAACTGGTGTTAAGTGTTTACCACTGTAAATTTACCAAATTTTGTTATGCTGTAAAAATTTTTACAGGTGTAATAGAAAATAGTCGAGTTTTTTTGGTCTGAATGGACTTATTCCACTTTCATTTATAATAAATTTAAAAATTTGTTATACTTTTGTATGACTTATTCCATTTTTACTCACAAAATATTTTGTAAACTAAAGCAAAGGAAAATTAAAACTTAGAAAAATTTTACTTTAAAAACTGTTGTTGTTTTTTTTTCTTTCATTTTTGCCCAAATAGGGCTCTGGGAAATAATTACAACAACAAAAACAACAAAAAGTTCTTGTCGGACCTACTTTCGGAGATATAGCCATCGGAAGATCGAGATATATCTTTTATAAAAACTATTATAAGTTGGGAACCCCTAAAAGGATTTCAATAATGTTAGTGTCATACGAAGGATATATTAATTTGCTATAAAATCAACGTGAAAAATTTTTTAATGTGAGTGGTGGTTTTAGAGATATTGCAAATTTCACGAAAATTTTGATAATTTTTTTTTTTAAAGCACTATTTTTTCAAAAACTGTATCATTAACGCATAGTTTTAGTAACATAAAATGAAAGCTCAATTTATTTCTTTTCATTCAACATGTAATTTGTACCTGATTTCTTTCATTACAAATTTTTTTTTATAGGAAAACAAAAAAGTAAGTTATTGAAAAGCATCGAAAAGTCTACAGGAATCGGAATTGATCGAAAACTATGCAAAAACATCGTTATTGTTGTTATTGTTATTTTTGTTGTTGTTGTTGCTGGTATTATTGTTGTTCTTGTAATGTTTTGCAAAATTTCATGAAAATTTCTTTAGTTTACTTTTTTGTTTTCCTATAAAAAAAAGTATGCTAGTGCAAGAAATCAGGTACAAATAACATGTTAGATGAAAGGAAATAAATTGGGCTTTCATATTATGTTACTAAAACTATGCGTTAATGATACAGTTTTTGGAAAAATAATGCTTTAAAAAAAAAAAATTATCAAAATTTCTGGAAATTTGCAATATCTCCATAACCACCACTCGCATTAAAAAATTTTTCGGGTTGATTTTATACCAAATTAATATATCTTTCGTATGACACTAACATTATTGAAATCCTTTCAGGGGTTCCCAACTCATAATAGTTTTTATAAAAGATATATCTCGATCTTCCGATGGCTATATCTCCGAAAGTAGGTCCGACAAGAACTTTTTGTTGTTGTTGTTGTTGTAATTATTTCCCAGAGCCCTATTTGGGCAAAAATAAAAGAAAAAAAACAACAACAGTTTTTAAAGTAAAATTTTTCTAAGCTTTAATTTTCCTTTGCTTTAGTTTACAAAATATTTTGTGAGTAAAAATGGAATAAGTCATACAAAAGTATAACAAATTTTTAAATTTATTATAAATGAAAGTGGAATAAGTCCATTCAGACCAAAAAAACTCGACTATTTTCTATTACACCTGTAAAAATTTTTACAGCATAACAAAATTTGGTAAATTTACAGTGGTAAACACTTAACACCAGTTAAATAGCGCTTGCCAATATTTTTAAATTGAGTCGTACGCAAACCCTTCAATATCTCAGTTTATGAAAAAGTGGACTTATTCCACTTTCAAAAAAACCCATTCAAATGATGTACGATAAAAGACAGTCTCATTGCACTATTTTAATTGAATATAAATTGAAATTTATCTAGATTGCTTGGGCTTGACTTATCTATGTATGTGAAAAGCAGAATGTAGTCTCTTCAATAATTATGCGATTATCGCTAATCCAACGTACGAATGCTGACTCAGACCTCGAAGAAACATTCACTTTGCAACTGTACAGATTTCGTACATGTTCTGCAGTTAATTTTTGTTTCACAATTACCCTATATGCGTTTGTATGACAATTCTCCAAGTCATGGCTTTCATTGTTTTGACTTTTAATTTATTTTGAAAGTTGAAACAGAGTTTAGACCGTAATCTTCTTAATTGATGAAACATTGAATCCGCCTTTATAGGCGACAACTCTATTTTTTCCAAATTAATATAAAGTCTCTTTTACTTTATTGAATCCGGCATACAAATTTTCGCCTACCAAATCTCGCCCACAATACCCTGGCATGTAACTTCTAAATTTTTCATGACATTAAATATTAATTCTTTTATTCAGCTTCTTGCATGATTTTGTGTTATTGAAATGAATACTGATAGTGCTGTGCTTGGGATTTTTTTTTATCGGTTTCTTTTCGCCAATTGTCGTTGCGGCGAGTCAACATTATTTAGTCCCGTCATTTAAAAAAAAGTGCTTGTGATTGGTTTCTTTGTTGTTGTTGTCTTCTCTTTTTCATCACAATGTTATGTTTTGTGTGTGTATCGTTAACTGTACTATAGTCGCAGCTGAAGCAACAAAAGCAACAACATGAATACACACACACAAGTACATATATATACATACATACGCAAGTTATACTTGCCGTGCACACGACGTCCGACGTCGACGACGATGTTATGCCAAAACATCGAACCATACCACAGATTGCCGCAATACAAAACAACACACCACAATACACCATACTCGCACTCGGCCGTTACTCAACTCAACACACATTTGAATTTCAAAACCCAACGAGGAAACCCCATCATCGTCATCAAAAATAACAACAACGTTCTTGGTTAAAACTCACTCCCCACATTACCCATATATATTCTCGGTATGGACCCTTTCCCCCTTGCCTATGCTTCTTGTTTTGTATCTTAAACTCTCGCATTCACACATTCAACTTTTCGCTCTTTGCCGCTATCGTTATAGCCACCTTACTGTTAACCCCCTAAACCGCCCCACCAACCGACCATCTCTCACTTTGAACTCGCTGTATGATACTCTGCACAATTTACTTCCTTGTGTAGCTGGATGTCTGCTGATTTTATACTACCCATATTCAACATACGTATTCCTTTAACTCACCCACTGTCCGCCCGCTAGCTAACCCAGTTCACCACAATCGGCCGCCTTTTTCCTTTCTAGCGCAATAGCCCCTCCACACACTATGGACATACAGTCAGTCACCCATTGAAGCAACCAGCGAACCTTCCAACTCACCAACCAACCAACCAACCGATTGTCCGTCCATTCTTTAGTCTGTTCGTCTGTCTGTCCACAAAATTCCACCACATTGCTCTACACTTTAGTTAGTACTGCTACTCTTCGTACTCTGATTGTTGTTGTTAATATTATTGTTGTTTTTGTTATTGCTGTTGTTGTATTATTATTCTGTTTCAGTTGTGCAATTGCTGCGATGCAACCGAAAATACTAAATATGTATCTGCCATAGTCAACGAAACACCGCACTGAACATTTCCGTATATTCACATCCCACAAAACCCCACCATCACCATCATATCCATCCATCTATCCCCATCTCCCCCAAAGTACATGAGTACCAACAACATCATCATCATCGTCGTCATCATCGTGTTACATACATATGTACATATATACCAACCGACAAACATACCTACCCTACTACCACCTCTCTAAAATAGTAGTTATCAATACTCATACTCAAAGTACCTATGCCTGCCTTCATGTCTTTAGCTTAAATAGTTTTATCAGTGACTAAAATTTTGGGAGAAATATTTTTGTAATATCTCTTTCTCTCTAATTGCCTCTGCCTACCTGCAACAATCTATAACAATTATCAATAAATTAGATTTTAAACTCCATATTTAAAGTTACATACAACACGTCCACATAATGCAGCTGCTTTCGAATCAAATTAATTTTCATTACAGAAATTATACACGAATGGTTGTGCGCTCTGGTAATATTTCTTATGGCTTACATCCTTCTTTCTTCCTTATTACAGTCGTCCTTGAACCAATTTTAAAAAGTGACTTATTTGTCACATAAAGAACAGTATTGTCACTCAAGAAATCGGGGGCGATGGGTGAATTATTTCGAATGTTTTGAATGAAATTTCAAGTTCAAAAGTGAATCGGAAATACATTTCAGAAAATCGAGATTAAAGTTATTCTTTCACATAATACTCTCTATCTCGTTATTTCTTGCGTGGTTTAAACCAAATTAGCATAGAATAATATTCGCCAGAGATTTTTCACTTAAAGTTATCTGAAATATTCAATACCCTCAACACAGCCTTGAGTGCAACTTATTGTTGCGAAATATTTCGTGAAAATGTTTTTTTATCCAAAATAATATCTTTAAGGGTATATCCTACATCAGACTCTTGTGTAAAGATTCCCATCAGTAAGGTTTCCCAAAGAAAACCCATATAAAAAAAGTATAGATATAATGCACTTGGTAACGCGTTCTCACGATCCATAGTAAGCCGTTCCGCATATGGTGTTGCCGTAGCAATACAAGACAGTATTTCGAGGGTTTTTCCTGAGAAATCCGCACTTGGTTACGCCTTCCCGCGATACATAATAAGTCTAGTTGTGCATGGTAACGTAGTCATAGCAACCTTCAATAAGACTACCTCTCCCAAGAAAGTGAGTTGAAGCGAGAATAGCACCAAGTAACGCGATATGTGTAACTAGTCCCGGGAGTCTAAAGCCCTTTGGAGAATCCAGTTCGCTGGGCCTTCCAACTGACTATTGGGATGGGCCTTCGGAGAGTATCGTGGTGGCTGTGGTTTGAACCTAAATCGCAGGAAAAGTGAAACAAGCTCGATGTTGGGTTGTATTTCAAACGGTTGCCTTGACCCAAAAAATGGCTAAAGTTTAAATATTCCTTAACTACCCGCCATAGGTGTGAACTGGTGCCTGACCGCAAGATTATAAAAGTGGTAGCCATCGTCGCTAATTGAGGGTTGCGCCGTCCGTCGTTATATTGGACCTGTGTAAAGAATACCGTGAGATTACGCAATCATGGCAGGTGCTCACGTAAAACTCAAAAGACTCCTGTGGTGGAATACTTCCAAATATTTCCTTGTGAGTTTCGAACTAAAATCGAAACTGCACAAAGTCTTAAATAGCCTTAGTTTTCGCAAAAAAAGGATCAATGAAGACGTTTGAATTGTAGAAGTTCATTTTAAGAAGCATTAATAAATAAAATAATAGTAAATAAATTTTCAATAAAGACCAATAACTATTTGACAACTCGGAAAAAAAGGTACTCTTCTATCTTAAAACGACGACCCCTTTCGTTTTATGACCGTATTGAAGAAAGCGAAGTAGTACATTTTGTTGCAAAATCTCGATTCGATTGACTTCAAATCGACCCCTTTCGTTTTATGACCGTATTGAAGAAAGCGAAGTAGTACATTTTGTTGCAAAATTTCAATTTCGATTTGAAGTCAATCGAATCGAGATTTTGCTATCATATACTGAGATTTTGATATCAAATATTTTGATTTCCAGAATCGAAATCGCAAATTTTTCCAATCAAACTCGAATTAAATGATAAGGCTGATTCGATTGGAAAAATTATCGATTTCGATTCTGAAAATCAAAATATTTGATATCAAAATCTCGATTCTAGTTACGTACTTCCAATCTAAATCGAATTAGATGATGAGGGTGATTGTTCGGTAACGTTGGAGTTGTGTTGGTACTATTAGATATTGTTGATTTTTTCAATATTTTCCGGTATAACTCCAACGTTATATAACTAGAATCGCCCATTGGTTAAAATTCGACCAAAAATGTATAAAATAATTTTGGTACTTTTTGGACACTTTTATTACTTTTTTTTTTGCTATTTAGTACGAAATGGAAAAGCTCATTTATCATCCCTGGTATAATTCAAGTGAAATGTAAACAAAACAAAAACATGAAATCAGTGCTATGCTTTTTGTCTTTCTCTTTGTGCTTTATCCTTTTTTCACTCTGTGTGGCAGTGTATTTTGTTGTTGTTAATATTAAAAAATTTGTATAATTTTACCTGACTTAAAGTCAAAATATTAACATAATTAGTAAAAAAAGATGGACAAGTTTTTGTCTTCCGTATTAATATATAGATTAGCAACGTGGATGGGCAACGTGCGAGATTTTGAATTTCTTTGCTTTCTTTAGACTCTATTCTGCTTTGATCTGACAAGTTTTGATCGCAAGCTTACATTTCAGTGAAACAAGCAAACTTCAGCCGTAATTTTCGTTGGAAGGTCGGTCTCTGAGGTTGTTGAGGAAGCAACAACTGCAATCATGCTGTTCAACACTCTGCTTTAATTAACTAAAGTTGTTGATTTGCTGTTTTTTATAGTGTTTTCCTTCTTATTAATAGGCTTTAATTTAACAAAGAAAAAAAAATAATTATTCTTAAGTTAAAAAATTTTCTCTTAGGAAATCCCCATTAAATACCCACAATCCGCTGCAATAAACAATGAATAAATGCATCGCATCAGTAGTGTAAATTGGTTGAATTTCATTTGACGACCGACACGTTAATAAATGCAATTACGACGGATTAGTGTAAACTTACAAGTTTTATACGATACATTTTAGTAGTTCTGGCTGTCTGGCTGCTCTTCTTGGCCTTTACTTATTACATACGAATATCGTACGAAACTACTAAACTACTTAGCTGTTGTAATAAACATAAATATGTTGTTTTGTTGTTGTTTTTGTATTTCTTCCATGATTCTTTTCTATTCTACTTCATACTAAATACCTACTACTTTTACTACTCGTATTATTTTGCTACATTTTTATGCGTTTATGACTTTTGTGTTTCACTTGCTGTGCTGCCGTTTACCACGTTGTAAATTCATGAGTGGGCAAATGAAAAACGTGCGATTTACTCCAGTTTTTACTACGTTTTTGTTGGCGTCGTTTGGTAGGTTGGTTGGTTGGTTGTGATGCGATGTTGTGTGCGTTGTTTTTGTTTGCTCATTTTTATCGCTTTTTGTCACACTTTTTGTTGCTTTTTTTTCAGTTTATATTTTGTCACTCACTGTTCGCTTAAGTATCGAGTTTTGACTTTCCCGTTTTTGCTATTTTTTTTTTGTTGTTGTTTTATTTTTTACTTCTGTTTCTTGGCGTCGCCGCTTTGTACTTTTCGTTAATTTTTGTATATTTACCAATAATACCTACATATATATATGTATCTACCAAGATGTTTTATTTTCATCTGATTTTATTTTATTTTTATTTTTTTTTCTTTATCTTTTAGTGTTCTGTACAGTTTTATATCCCAAACTCAATTTTATATTTATTTATTTATTTTGCCGTTCAAGTTGTTTTGGTATTTCGTTGTTGTTGTTGTAATTCTGCGATTATACTGATGCCTCCTAATATTTGTATACTTTAGGTGTTTGCTACTTTACTCTTTGGTCGCTTAAACCTATACGAAATTTAATTTTTTTTTTCATTATTTTACGTTATAATCCCGGTAGGGAAGATCTATACAACTGTCTTATAATAAATTGTGACTAAGGCGAATAATATGTTTTTGTTAAAGCTAACAAAATTTGTTTGTAATCGGATTTCGTGAAACCAATTTTCCAATTTTTTTTTTTTATTTAATTTTCAGTCAAAGGAAGAAATTCATTTATCGACACTTTCCAGATAGGTATAGTCGAGTTTAAGGGGGGAAACATGAGAACATAACCTAGAGCAGTCGATCAGATCCAGCTTCGGAGCTTCGGCCCGGCACGAACACGTAACAAGCACTTCAAAAAAAAAAGCCCGGGCCCGCACGAATATTTTTTTTCCAAGCCCGTGCCCTGCCCAATACTACCATATTATACACATTCACACTTTTTCAATGATATACAAAAAAAAAAATGCAACTTGTTGATTAAGTTCAATGCTTTTCAAAGTAGGAGAAAATAAACATATGAGCTGTTTATTATGAAAGTGGGTCAAGCCCAAAACGAAGAAAAAGTAATGTAGAAATGAATGAAATTGGTCTTTGTATTCACGAGAAGTTTACTTGATTATGTGGAATTGATGGCATTAAGTAGAAAAAATTATATCGGTCAAATAAACGATCATTATGACACATAATGTGTATGACATTATTTTTGCCTCCTTTTGGACTTGCCTCACTTTCATAATAAACGGCTCATGTATTGAGTGCTTGTTTGTGTTTTTTGGTCAAAACTAATAAGACTTTGTTTGATTTGACTTACTCCATTGTTATTCTACATATTTTTTACATATTTTTATATAAAAACAGAATATTTTTATGTAAAAACAGAATATTTTTATGTAAAAACAGAATATTTTCAAGTTTTTGTTTCTCGACCTTCGTGTGATTTAGGGACCTCTAATTTTGGGCTTTTATGGTTTGGCCCGGGCCCGCACAAAACTCGACGTCAAAGACCGATACCGTTTCGCATAAATCCAAAGTGTTGGTTTGTATCCAAATTTGATTACGAACAAATTGAGCCGTGTTCGATCAAAATCGGGTCATGTTCAAAATTAGATATGTTTATCTAGTTTGGCTGGACTATTTTTGTTTCACAAAATAACAAAATGTGGTTCAAAATTCAATTGAAATAAATCGAAAAAAGAGTATCTAATTTTTTACCCTTCGCGACCAATGGAACACGGGTGTCCCATTTTATCTAAGCACCCTGAAGGAAAATAAACCGATAAATCGAAAATTCTTTGACATCTCTAAAAAGCTGAAAGTCTGTTACACTTGCTACTTAGACGCTTCATATCGTTCATGTAACAGTATTCAGGACAAAATCTATTGAAAATTAGTTTAAAAAAAAAACAATTTTTTGTATTTGGGATCACCCTGTGAGGTCCTGTGGATATAAAGCTCAATGTTTCTGAGACACTTGAATATTTATATCTATACTCTCTCGACGAAGACCTGTCTGGCTCCAATTGCAAAGAAAATGTGTTTTTGAAAAATTCAAATGGGACATATATGTCCCGTTGGTCGTGAAAGTGTTAATAGAACAAACTGGGTTTAAAGAAATAGGTGCTACTAAAATTTTCTTTGTATTCCTCGAAATATTATCCAGTGCTTTAGCTAGTAGAACATTTTTCTCGTTATAGGCGGTGCAGCTTCCATCCCAATAAAGACAAAAAGATTTAATATATTTTATTGGGCTTAGACTGTCTTCATACCAAATTTCATGAAAATCGTTGCTGCGTTGTTCTACAAATAAAATACCATTGATTTTTTACTTGTCACCCAAGTTACAAGAGGCAGTGCTAGGAGAAAAAAAAAGTTTTTCTTCTCTATATCAAAATTAATCATTACGATACCTTCTTCTAATAGCTACATATGTCAATAGGGAGTGGCCGATTTTTGATTAAAAAGAAAAATTGGTTCAAATATGTGTTGTGACCATAAGACATTTCATGTCCCGTGAGTCACACATTTTTAAACAAAAACTTTTGACAGAAACTATTAACTATTTAAAGGGCAGTTGTTCTGATATTCTACATAAAGTCAAATGTCCCGTCAGTCACAATGTTAAGGTTCTGGACATTTGTACATATTTTCAAAAATAAATATACCCAAAACATTGTGAGCTAATTTTTTGTCACTAACTGTTTAATTTCCAACTGGGCAACTAATAACGAGTACATTTCTGTTTAGATACTCATACGATCGTTTATAAAATATTTATACACCTTTGTGAGCAGCTTGTTAAGAAATCCAACTACAACAACAACAACAACAAGAACAATGGCAATAAAAGCCACAAAAAAAAAAAAAAAAAAGAGCAAGACAAAATATAATTAAGTGAGGGAATTGACCGGTTTGGATCTGAACATGACAATATATCGTATAGTGTACGTTGCTACCTCTACAATACGATGATGATAATGATGATGATGTAGAATGTTTAAATGTTGCCAGATACAATATACTTGCGTCGATATTTCTTTATTTGTTGATTTCCATTTGTTTTTTGTATTATTAACGCCTGCCTATAACTTGTTGATTTTTTAATGAATGAGCTATAAATCGTTTTGTCACAAATAACAAATATTTGTCACACGACTATACAAAGAGTTTTTATAATAGAAATCAGCGTGTATATCTATATCTATATATATTTATTATTTAATTTAAATTTATGACACTTCTAATTGTGCTATGTACTACTTATTTACTTATGCATGTAATTATTGTTTGTTTTCTTTTAATTATTTTCTTTTTATTTTAAACTTATAATTATAATGTTGCCATACATTTTTGCTTTTAGTTTAATTTACTTGTCGATTGCTAATTTTAGTCCGATACTTTTTGTTGTTGATTTTTTATTTTTTTTTTGTTGAAATACAAATGCATTTGGTCGACTTTGTCCATGTATGTATGCATAGTATGCGTAATATTGAATTTTAACATACATACGTACTTATGTATCCATGTGTCTACTTAAATTTTTACTAATAACAATTTAATTTTATTTCTTTTTCGGATTTTATGTGTTTTTTCTTTGCGTTTATTATACAACCGCTCGTTGAACCTCATTATGCGCAGCAAATGAAGAAATGTTTTAAAAATAAAATAAGTAATTATAATTATAAACAATTTTGTTTTTTGTTTGTCATTATAAAATTATACATAGTAAATGAGTCTAATGACGAAATTTTGACTAGAAATATAATTTAAGAAACATATTTTCTTTTAGAATAACTAGAATCAATATTCGAACTCGGACAAAAAGAATCAATTTTATAGAGATCTTTGGTGATTCTGCAGAATGTGTTTTTTTTTATGAATATAATTTAATTATATGTGCAAAATCAGAAAAGTTCAACCAGAAGCAAAATATATTATTTTGTATTTTCATAAAAAAGTATAAAAAAATACTCATGTCACTATCTAGACACATATTTTCCCATGTATTTTTTTCCCGTTGAAATCGAATCTATTGACACCCAATTTGTTTTATTAGATAAAGGTTTTGCAATGTTCTTGTTTCAAAGTGCAAAAATTGCTGTTTTGAGGCATTTGGTAAATAATTTCAAAAGATTTCCATAATCTTGCCCATTAAACTTTCTCTCAACTTTTCCAATTGGATCTTTATTATTTTTGTATGGAGTTGAGATAACTGCACTTCAGTGGATGATAACTCCAAAACTAAAGACCATGCCACACTTTGTCACATTTTGTATCATTTATATACCCTACAATTTAATGTAGGATTTTTTATATGTTTTGTTCGCGGTTTTTTTTTTTTTATATATAAATTTTGTGTTTTATTTTTGTTTGATATTTTTTTGTGACAAAACATTTCTATGATATTTTGACAAAACAACCTAACTCGTAGTTGTCAACTTTTCAGGAGAGCTATAAAACTGTTTCTCTTTAACGTAGCTGAATTTCAT
Source organism: Calliopum simillimum (assembly GCA_951812925.1). Classification (NCBI taxonomy): domain Eukaryota; kingdom Metazoa; phylum Arthropoda; class Insecta; order Diptera; family Lauxaniidae; genus Calliopum; species Calliopum simillimum. Next base: position 96,897,534 of record OX638371.1, read on the forward strand.
TGATGCTGCGTTGAATCTCATCCTTCAATATATTTTTTCGAACCCATAACTGTCAGCTGTCAAACTGTTTTTTTTGGTTGGCAACACTTTGCCGCATAAATGACGACAAATTTAAATATTGCGTGAATTATGGGACAATCTAATAACATAAGATATATTATATCTGGAACTAAAAATCAAAGAAATATGACGAAAAAAGTGTATAAGGCATAAAACACGTGTGTATTTTTTCAGAGTTTTTTGAGATATTTTCAAAACTAAGACAAAAAAAAGAAAGTTTTTAAAAATTTGCATTTCAAGCCTTTTAAACTTTTCTCGTAAGAAACCTTTCTTTTGAATAAAAATGTGTTTTTCCGTTTTTTTTATGTATGGCTGTGTAATCTATGGAACAAACAGAAAAAGAAATACGATCAAAATTTGACATCAAACGTTTGAACAATTAAAATGGTGCAGAGCCATGACTCATAGTTTAGAAGTTTATAATAAAATCAACATCAGAATTTAAAAAAAAAAATCCCCAAAAATCTTTACTAAAGGAAATTGACAAATAAATTCAAATCCGAAAGAAAAAATTTTCATTAATATTTTTACGGTCGAAATATACGTAAATATTTTAATTAATTTTGAAGCAGATAATTTCACCAATTAGTTACATATGGGCATTTCCCAAGTGACGAACGTGACCGTCGCACACATTTAAAGTGCAAAAACAGTGGAAGTAAAACATATTTTTATTTTAGTTTTTACTTTACATTGTAGCCCTTAGTTAGCATTTTAATTAGTGCCAACGTTAATAGCAGGTGAAGTCCTGGTTCCAAGATACACGCAAAAAGACACAAAACGAACGTGACAAATATAGAAGTAGTTTTTGTGCCTATTCAAAGAAAGTCAGAACTCAGCGAAACAAGTCAGAATTTTTTAGTGCGACTAATTTTAGAATCTTATGCTATAATGTTATTTGTGTGTATTTTGTGTGATTCAAATATCTTCTGTACTCTTTTTGTTTTGATTATAATCTGAATCGATACGTGACATTTTTTCCACTATATAAATTTTAAATTGAAAATCTTTCAAAAAACAAGGATTTCACAGTGAATGTTGGTTCACCTTATCTTGTTCAGTTGACGTGGCATCACCAATTTTTCCACAGGGTGTCATTTGTCCCAATCCATTTTACATGTGACCCAAATCTCATAAATTCACAGTGAACATTATTTGTCCTGGCGCTCTGTACACATATATCAAATGACATTCATGTGCGTTAAATATCTTCAGAGGTATGATGAAGTGATTTGTGTGGGGGAATGATACCCCCATTTTTCCCAGTACACATTATTTGTCTTGGTGCTTTTTACATTTGTACTAAATCTCATCCATGTACGCCAAATAGTTTCAGAGATATGATGATTTAAATTTTTGGGTCACTGTTTACTTTTCTGCGGAAATACCAATATGCATTATTTTAGATTACGAGCACCAAAATTTTTAAAGTGTCGAACAATAAATATGGAACAAAGCGGGTGAAACCGCAACAACAAAAAAATTCTGATAATGATAACGCTAAAGCCAAAACCATTCCTGGAAATTGCAATTTCACAAGCAGAGTAACAACTTTAAACTGCATATATATAATATCTATGGTAAAACAAAAAGAAAAAACAATTTAAGTTCACTTAAGGCAACAGAGGTTGAGGTAGATTTTTCATTAATCTACCAATTATGTACAATCGACTTGAGCTATTTTAGCTTTTTAACACAGCTATGGAATAAAATAAAATTTATTTAAATGACGAGCAATAAAAATTATTACAGTTTACTGACTCATAGTTAGAGATAAGAAATAGCACTTTGTAAAAGTGGCTTATCAGAAATATGTGAAAAATATGGGAATTTGAACAAAAAACTTGAGGCAAAAAATAATAAAAAAAAGAATAAAGATAAAGATATGAAATTTTACTTAAAATGATCGATATACGAAGCAATAGAAAATAAATAAAACAATCTCACATTAAGTAAATGCTTTGCGAAATATATATTTATTGAAATGTTTCTATTTAAAGATATTTACAAAATCACAACTACACTTCACTCTTAGTTCAAGGCCAAAATTTATTTAACGTTTGCGAGGTCACAGCTGCATGCATGAGGTTTTTTTTCTTTATATAATGATCTGTGCATTTGAAAGAATACTCGTGCAAAGTGAATTTTAAATCTATGTAAAATATACACATAACGATGTATGCGCGTGTTTGTGTGTACACAAATACCTACCACTTAATAACCAGAAATAAATAAATATGTACATAAAATAAAAAAATCTGTTTAAAAATATCAATTAACAAAAAAGCGAAGACGAAAAAAAAAAAAAAATTTCAGAAAACAAAAGGCAAAAAGAAAACAGGTAACTTTGAAGCGTTAAAACGTTACATTTTTTTTTTTGTGGTGATATGTTATGTATAACGTAATAATGTGTATCTCGATTTTCAAATTTTGTAAGATATTTCGTTTAAACAGAAAGAATATTACGTATTAATTGTTCTATTGATTAAGTCAACGTTGTGAAATTGCATGATTTAACTGTTTGCTAAGAATGGTATGAAAAGTTTGGCTATCATTTTCATCAGATTTATCATTCGAGGATAATTACTACTCTCAAGTTATTCAGATTTTCCACAGGGATCAACGTTAAGTATCATTTAGTGATATTTAGACGTTCTGTTACGGTGTATCATTTCTTTTTATGTCATTTTTAAGTGAAATCTAATGATCAGGGAAGTCTTGTAGAGATAAAAGAGGAAGACGTTTCACTATGGGTTTATGCTTCCGGTAAGAGTTATAGGAACTCTAGTTTTTCTCCTTGCAATTACTTAGAACTTTATCTATTTCTAAAATCGTATTAATGCGCTCAAATTTAGCGAATAAATTTTTAGTGTGAAGTTTGTATCACATTTTTTAAACATCCATTTTAATGACCATTCTAATTGTTACAGTAACTTCAAAATTTGATCAACGCCTTTCGACATTGAAAATCTCAACAAGAGTGAAGTAACATCTTAAACCCTGCCGAACCACGGACTATTCCAAAACTAGTTTGTAAACTACTCCATGGGGACGACTGACTAGTCCAAATTCTGGTCCCATCACATATAAAGTTCTATTTACGTTTTGTACACTCAAAAAAATATGACGGTAAAAACAACAAATTTAACAGTAAAAACAATTGTAAAAACAGTCAAAAAGACTCCCATTACATTTACAGTCATTTTAACTGGAAATTGTAGGTCATTTTTTTTTTTACTGTCTTTTACAATTTATTGCAACCGACAGTCAAAAATTACAGTCAAATGACAAAAACTGTTTTTTATCAAATGACTGTAAATCGCAGTTATTTAAATGGTTTTACAGTCAAAAATTCAATTACTGTTTTTTCTAGATTAACTGTAATTTACAGTTATTTTAATTGTTTTAAAGTCAAAATTAAATAACGATTTTTTTTTTTTTTTTTATTTATTGATTTATTCATCTAGTGCAGCTTACATTTTATAAAAATTTATTGAAAATACAGTAGTTTGTGTAGTTATATTTAAATGAAAAATTTTACTTTAGCGACTGTTGTTGTTTTTTTGTTTTGCCCAAATAGGGCTCTAGAAATTAATTACAACAACAACAACAAAAAGTTCGGGTCGAACCTACTTTCGGAGATATTGCCATCGCAAGATCGGGATATATCTTTAGTAAAAATCAGTATAAGTTGGGAACCCCTGGATGGATTTTGAAAATATTGATGTTATATGAAATGTATTTTACCGGACTTTATAATTACTCTACAAAATTTTCCAATTTGAGTGACAGTTTTCGAGATATGAGAATTTTTCAAAAATTCACCCCATTTTTTTCCCAAAAAATCGTTATTTTTCCATCTTTAATAAATTTCTATAGAAAAAACAAAAATGACCCAAATCAATTTTCTTGAAATTAGGAACTTTTAACAACAACAATGCCAGAACAGACAACAAATACAACAACTTTACTACTACTTAAACAACAGTAATTTTAAATAAGAGTAGGGGTAAATGGAGGGCCTACGGCCGCAGCTCAGAATTTAAAACTCCCAAAAATCCAACACTGGCTTTGAGGTGGCCTTCATATATCCAATACATAGTTTGGTAGCCAAATTGAGTTGTTGTTGTAGTAGTAAAGTTGTTGTTGTTCTGGCATTCTTGTTAAAAGTTCCTAGTTTCAAGGAAATTATTTGGTCTATTTTTGTTTTTTTCTATAGAAATTTAATAATGATGCAATTTCAGATACATGTTGCATATCAAATGAAAGGAAATAAATTGGGCTTCCTAATTTAGTTATGAAAGTTATAGGTTAATAATACATTTTTTGGGAAAAATAAGGTTTTTTTGGGAAAAAAAATGGGGTGAATTTTTGAAAAATTGTCCTATCTCGAAAACTATGACTCAAATTGAAAAAATTTTTTGAAGCAATTACAAAGTCCGATAAAATACCTTTAATATGACATCAATATTTTTAAAATGCATTCAGGGGTTCCCAACTTATACCGTTTTTTATAAAAGATATATCCAGATCATCCGATGGCTATATCTCCGAAAGTAGACCCGTTCAGACATTTTTGATTGCATAGTCTTCCTTAGAATCAAAAACTTAACAAACCAAACTAGGTTTAAAAAAAAAAATATTAACAGTCGCTAATCTAACGTTAAGCAAAAACAAATTCTATCAAATTAAACATCGCCTATAATGAGTTGTGTTAAGCACACAGCCAACATTTGAAAAACACACAGCAACCAACCTATATTTTGTGAAGAAATGTGTACCAGGATGTCCCTCCGTATTCGGTAGGCATTGTACTTTAAACTTAGCCAAGTCTTTGTGAGAATGTTCCTTATACCAGATGAATGCAGGTGTTGCAGGTTCTTGTGCGCTTTTCAGTAAAATATCTATTTTTGGAAAAAAAAGAAACCAAATTAGATTATTCCACATAACAAATCACATATTTTATACTTACTCTTCACCCTCGCCCATTTTTGTTGTCGCCTCAATAGATATTCTGTGTTTAGTATTTGGTTTTAAGCCGTCCATTTTCATTGCCGTTCTATTGGGATCGGTAATGTGCGGCTCGTATTCACGTCGCTCACCCACAAAGTTGCTTTTAACCTCTTCGAAATAAATTTTATAACCAGTGAGTTTGCCATTAGGACTTAATGGTTTCTTCCGTGTCAATCAAAAAGTCGGTGAATCTTACGTGTATCAAAATCAATTACAGCGCTGGGTGGGCCATTGAAACGTCCATTATAGACAAGCACACGCGCGAAATTCTTAGAATCGGGCTTAAATTGTGTTACTAATATTTGACTGCTTCTCTCTCCTGTTCAGTCCACTTTTGAATTTTATAACCCTTGACACTGACGGGATTTCAACCGAGTACGGCTGAAGTTGCGCTAGTATTTTGAGTCATTGTAAAGTTGGTCGGAGCTTCTAGGGATCTTGCATGAAAAACAATAAAAACAATTTCAATATTTTCACTTTTTTGGAACTCTGTACATTGCTTAATCAAACTTACGATCTTCTCCGGAATAGCCGAAAATTTCTTCTGCGTCGTCTACTTTGGATTCACTACTTTAATCAAAGTTTCAGTATAAACAAGGGTGCGTTCACTTTGCCGAATTTTTAGCGACTTTTTTATTTGCAAAGGGCTAGTTTACATAGACATTCATAATTAAAATAATCATATATTTGGTGATTATTTTTATCATGAAATAAATGAGCAAACGATGCCACGAAATCAAACAGAGTTGTGTTTTAAAATATTTCACAAAAACAGAGTTGGGTTGTAAAATGTTTCACAATTTTTTCCTTTTGGGAGTAAAATAATACAGTTTTCGTGAAGAAAACTACGAGATGGATGAAATAAGTGGTTAATAGCAACATAATTTGAGAGTCTATACAAAATTAACTCACAGTTTGACACAAATTTGTTGCATGAAAAAATAATACAAAAATGTATTAAAATTCATGATTATAGTTGCGCAACTATCTTGTCTGAATCGAGTTTGTATAGCAAATCTCTCGTGTGGTCGCTCACGTATGCAGCTATGTAGAATCGGATAGTTGCCCAACTAACCTGTCTGGCTCTTAATCGAGAAATTTATTAATTGAAAATAAAATTCACAGATCTTATTTTATGTCTTTTAAACAAATAAACAAATTTATTAATTTTTACACAAGAAAAGACTTGCTAACTTAGATAAAAAAAATTTTTATTTTATCAAAGTTTTTTAAAGGGAAACTATTTGGCCGCGCTGAAGGTAAAATTTTAAAGTCGCGTAATAATTCTTAATACTTTTTTGGCGTCGTATTAGATATGTGACTGATTTTGACCTCAAAATAATAGTTTTTTTGACTGTTAAAAACCGTAAATTTCCGTCATTTTATATCTCTAGAAATGACTGTAAAATTTAACTGCAAAATATATTTTACTTACCTTCACAGTAGAAATAAAAATAACTGTCGAAGAACAGTCAAAAATGTATTTTCATAGAAAAATGACTATTTTTACAGTAAAAATAACTACAACTGTAAAATTCAAAATTGACTGTAAATTTTGACTATTACTTTACCTACAAATTTTTTTGAGTGTATTGTTTGTCATTGGACGTAACCAATTGTCTCCTTAAGCATTTCATTGAGACCAGAAAAAGATCAATTGTCTGCTTATGCATTACATTCGGACCAAAAAAGGCCAATTTTTTTCATTTTATTTATAAATTTCAAAGAATTTAATTTAACATACAAATTTTACACAAAAACGCCAAACGGTTTCACAGACGAATGTGCTAAAGACTTTGTTGTATATTTCTGAGCATTGTGCTCCGGGTTCAAAACTCAGTGAGGATGAAATTTTTTTTATTATTTTGTACACATGTTTTATTTTCCGCTCCGAAGACTCTTCAGAAAAATTGTGTACAAATTAATGGAAATTGAAAATTGGATTTTAAAATTACCGTGTAAAGGATTTGAACCCGTACCTCTCCACGCAGCGCAAGTCATTAGACCGATGCACTATTCGTAGTCAGTAACGTTATCATTTCACTGACACAATCAAACCACTTTTGGTTCTAATGACGGATTATGCATCATGTTCAGACCATTTTTGAAACAAATGACCGACCATGCATTACATTTGTACTATTTTTGGTACAATTGATAATGTAAGTGAATTTATTTATTTATTTATGAAGAGGGGAATATTGAGACAATTATCTCCGCCGGTTCAACAGGGAAATTACTGTATATCAATAGTTTAGTGAATTTAAAACGATCATCATTTTACAAACCGTAGGATTATGGCGTCCTGGACATTAATATGATAAGCAGAATTACTAGATATCCTTGCTTGAAGTAGCAGAACATGGTTACTGACGAGAATTTGTTTCTTGAGTTAATAGTTGGGTGGTCAAATCGAAATGGTCGAATTTCGGCCACCATGCAAATTTTATTAATATAAAAAAGAAAATGGCATATTTACTTTTTGGAAAGTAAATATTCTTGTTTTGAATAAAAAGCTTTGCAAAAAAATTTTCACACAAGCACAACATTTTTGTTTTTTCTCTCATTATGTGAACACTCGCTCATTAATTTCTTTTGTATGGATTTAAGTAAGAGAGCAACTTCTCTTATCATAATTGGAATTTGTTGTTTTTTCTTCTTTCAGGTTAGATTAAAGTATTTGTCTAGTAAATGCAGACGTTTGTTTTTATCTCCCACACTTCAAACTATGTGGAATTTTACAAAAACTGTGTTAAAATTAAGCCATGTAAAAAATTTCACTGAGCAATGTGTAAAATTCTTTCTCGTACACATCGATGACTCTTATTTTTTTCCCCTCAAATTAGGACTTGGGACTGAGTGGCTCCCTTTTAACACAGTTGGTGTCAAATTTTAAACAGTTTTATTTTGAGTACATGCAATTTCTAACAAATTAACAAACTTAGGATTAAAGTAGATATGAAATTTGAGTGTAACTTTCCAATGTGAAACCTCATTTATTAACTTGCCCCAAAGCAGCTATAAAAAAAATAAAAATCATCAACAAATTCTTCAATGCAAAAAAGTGGTTCTTCTACTTTATTTCATTTGTTTTTTTTTTCTTTTTAATTTTTTAATTTTTAAGAAAACGTTTATTTTTTTTTTCTTCTTCTGCCGTGGCTGTTTAGCTGGTTGGTTGTTGGCTGTTGGTTCGCTGACTTGACTGACTTGGCTGGCTGGCTGGCAATGTGGAGATTCTTTTTTTTTTCCTTCTTTTTTTGTTGTTGTTTTACTCTAATTAGTTGCAGTTGTTGTTGCGCATCGTTACTGTTGTTGCTATTTTCTGTTACGTGTAATTTTTGTTGTTGTTGTATTTCTTGTACCTGATGTTACCGTTTGTATTTTGAAAAAAAAAAAAAAAAAAAAATGTACAAATGTATCCGTATCTCTATCGTATTCGTATTACAAGTTTTTCACTTAAGCGCAATTAAAGTGAAAATTTCACAATTTTCCTGCAATTGAATGTTACGGTAAAAGTAATGAAGTTTTTCCTATTTTTTTTTTCTTTCATTGAATTTATTTTCGATTTTGGCATATTTATTTTTAATAACACATACAATTCATTTATTTTTACAACACGAGTACGAGTGTTACTGTATAATGATATTATGTTGAAGTTTTTTTGGCAAAGATTCAAAATTGTTATTGAACAATTATAGCAATAATAACAACAACAACAAAATAAAATATGCCATTGAGTGTGGTCTATACATACTGTTGGCATTAAAATTCTATTAAAACATTTGTTTTTGTTTCGTGAAAAAAAAAAATCTAATAATTTTTGAAATGGATATCGTTTCAAAATTATTAACCTACAAAATATTTCTGTTCGTAGGTCGATGTTGCTCGTGGCGGTCAAATGGAGGAATTATGTTGTGAAAACACATTTTTACCTTATATCAATTTATATAATTTCGGCACTCGCTAAGATCACCCTTGCCTAGCTGTAATTTGACCGATGCCGGGGACTTGGTTGTTCTTCATAGTTTAGATCGCTTTCACAGCGATTGCGCTTGGTTACTGCGAGTCTCCGTCGCAAAAGTAATTGGTAATTCTAGTTGAGGAGTGGTAGAGGTGAGATCCCTTTTTCAAGTCCATTTTACAAGATTCAATCGAAGACCGGCCGGGTTTTTTCCACTACAGATTCTCGGTAATTTTATTTAAATGTTATTTTTTTGACCTCTATTTTACGAAAGTGGGGAGCAAAATAAATTTCATAAAAGTCGGGCAACCTAATACTTTTGTATGGCTGTTTCTACTGACGAGGAAATATTCTGCGGCTCATTTTATTGGAAATATGGAATCCGTAAACTCCTTAGCTCGTACAAATTGTTTCTATTGCCAAAATTTACGTATCATGAACCTTCACAAATTTCTCATTAAAAAATGATTTTAGAGAAAAATAATAAAATGTACATTAATGCTTCAAGTAAATATGTGATTAAAAATTTTTTATGTAATTTATGAAATTTTTTTCACTTAAAATGAATAAACACATGTAATTATTGTAAGATATTTTTTTATTATGGAATTTATATTGCGTAAGTATCAATCAGGCATGTTCTGAAATCCGATTCTCTTCGGAAACGGAATGAAAGCAATCTTCAAGAGCTCTGCATTGCGACCAATAGAATGGAATCGTATTTCTATTTCAACAAATAAAATACGATAATGGTTCCTTCTCGATTTACCGAAACAAAAATCCGATTTGGTGTTAATCATCGAAATGCGGAGCACTTGAAGATTGCTTTCATTCCGTTTCCGAAGTGAATCGGATTTCAGAACATGCCTGAATATCATTTTTCAATTCCGAAATATTTATTCGAAAATTATGTAAAAGTGGTTTATTTAGCACAATATGAATTTTATATTAAATGGTCTAAAATACTTTCATATGAACTTCTATATAAAATTTATGCTAAAATAGTATAACAGAATTTAATGTAAATTGTATTAATACTTTATTTGTATAAATTTTATACGAACCAAATTTGGTGTAACTTTGTTTTCATTCCAATTTGGCTTGAATTTTACACCCAAACTATTTGCTGTGCACCATTAACGGCACAGATCCTGGCAACATCCACTTTCTTGTTACCTATAAGAATCTGAGATCTGATTTCGATGCTCATATAATTTCATACTCAAGTCCGTCTGGCGCCCACTCCATAAGAAAATTCGGTAAAAATTGGCGTTAAAGTAAAGAAGTGTGCGATAAATTGAATAAAAAATTAACAACTCGATTGCCGATTAATACATCCTGAACAGGAATATATACTTTTGATGAGAAATCATTGATTTATCAGATTTTTTATGAAAAACACCCATTTCTAGATGAAATTTTCATTTGAACATTTTGTATGAGACAATGAACCAATCCAGCAAAACGGTTAGCCGCACTAAATTCTCCGAACCCGAATTACGTTAGTATGACGTATTTCCTTCCTGTCACACCAAAAAAAAAAAAAAAACTACATAGTACAATTTTATTACACAAATTTGTGTTTCCACTACAATTTAGATTACAAATTTTTATGATTCTAGAAAACTTATAAAGGATCTTGTTTTAAAATTGTTGAATATTTTAATAACTTCAAATAAGTCAATTGGTTTTCTAAGTGAAAAAAAGAGTTGGAAAAAAAAAATAAAAAATTTACAATTATTTAAAAAAGTACGCATAGTAACATTTGCTATTAGCCATTCTTTAGGTGTTGGTATGCATTAACTTTCTAATTTAATTTGTCATATGAAAAAAAAAAAGCGTGTGTTGCAATTAACAGCCTTAAGCCAAAAAGAAGAAAAAAAACAATTACTCATTATTATTACTAATTTTTTTTTTTCTACTATAAACCACATTTTGAAGAGAAAAACAAGTTTAATAAGAAGGCTAAATAAACCAAGTGAAATTAATAATATTGCGCAAAATGCTGCACAAAAGAATGTTGATTTTGAATAAATACAATATACACTACATACATATTCACGTATATATATTGGTGTAGTACATTCCCAAGGGGAAAAGAAGTTCTTCCTTTTTAATATTGCCTGTCCTAGGATGTAAGCGCGCTTAAGCTTATCGCAGCCTCACTTCAAAAGACCTTTTGAAGCGCTTATTTGTAATGCTGTGGTAAGCGTTTTTCAAATAAAATCAAAAAAAAAAAAAAAAAAACAAAAAACTGCCAGCACCAGGATTTGAATCCACAACCGTCCCGTGTGATAGATAGAAACATATTATTTTTACTTACATTACCAATTCGTTAGACCGCTACACCATCGCCCGATACGATGAAGAAGTATTAAATTTGTATGTTAAGCAAATGTTTTCCAAACAGAATTTGACATTTGAATGCTTCCAATAACCTTACATAAAATCATTGTTATCAGTTTCAATTCAATTAAACAAAAGTAAATAAATAAGAGAAAGGAAAATAAAAAAGTGAAATAAAAAAATGTTGAATGTAAAATATTTTAATAAAAATATAAAAAAAAAAATAAAAAAAAAACAAAAAAAAAAATAAAGAAAGTAAAAAAAAAATAACCAGCGCTAGGTTCGAACCCAAGTTGTTCTTACTAAAGCCTTACATGGAATCATTGTGTAAACAATTTCAATTCAATTAAACAAAATTAAATAAGTAAGAGAAAGGATAATGGAAAAGTGAAATAAAAAATGTTGAATAAAAAATATTTTAATTAAAAAAAATATAATTATGATAAAATCACCCGCGCTGGGTTCGTACCCATTTGGTTCGTGCTTTAACCTTACAAAAAATCATTGTGTAAGTGCTTTTAAATTTCTGTGTGGAAAAGCGCTTTTGAAGTGCTTGGATCAGAAGCGCTTGAAATTTTTCTTCTTGGGTTTATGAGTACATATTTACATGTGTGCACATATTAATCTGGTAAAAACATACATATGTATGTACGTACAACGACGTGTACATTTATTAATTTATGCAAAAACATGTCAAATTACGTTTTAGCCAAGCAAGGGCTTTTACCAACTAATTTGTCAATTTACTTGTAATTTCTTTTTATCTTAAAGATGCCAAAATACACATCACTATGTAAATTACATAGTACATAGATACTCTGACTACACATTTGGGCAATTACATGTACATATATATAGATGTCTATAAATACGTATGTGCATATTAAAAATAAAAAAATGGCTAATAAACTGAAGAAAAAAAGACATAATAAACATCATCCAATAATATTAATGACTTTAAAACTGGTTTCCATTTGTTTTTTGTTTTTTGGTGATGCCAACTTTGCGCTTTTGTTTAATTAACTTTTTTTTTTGTTGTTGCTGCTGCTTGCGCTGCTGTTGACGTTGCTCTTGCTGCTGCAGTTTTTATTGTTTTTTTTTGTAATAGATTAAAATTACTAACGAAAATAAATTTAAAAAAAAAAAACCATAAATTAACACAAAACAAAATATGGCATATATTCTATAATGTACATATGTATACGTACATACTAAGCATGTGTGTGTTGACATTTAATTTTAATTGTACAATTGTTCTATATTATGGCTTTTTTTTTTTTAGGTTACACTTTTTTACGTAACCATAACATTCATTAATTCAAATTCATTGGTTAAATGTTAAAATCCTTGAAATTGTTTTTGCATTAACATAAGGGTTCTTAATACTCAGCCATGATAATTGATGTCTTGAAAACAATTCGAGCCTAAGATTTTGCTTTAAGAATTTTGTCTCTATAAAATTTAAAAGAACAATAAAATGTTTTATTTAATGGATATGTTTGCGAGATATGTATTTTTTTTTGTAGGTATGTAGCTCCATATATTTCAACGAACATACGTATCTCTTTTATATTTGATGCATAGCATAATTAGATGATTCACAAGGTCTCAAAAAACCGTATTTCATATATCAAAGTTAACGTATTTGAGCGATCTTGTGGCCGAAATTCGACCATTTCGACTTGACTTTAAAAAGACCACCCAGCAGCTAACTTAAGCAAATAAAATCTTATTAGTAACCATGTATGTGCATGTGTTCTTTAGGGGCGTGGCACTGACTACTTAAAAACTTACAGGCCATATTATCGTGCTAATCCTGTCTCCATACAAATTTCGAAAAAATCGATGCAGCGGTTTAGACTTGAGAGCGTTTTTTCCATTTAGTGGCGTGGTACCGCCCACTTTAATATATAATGATCGTATTATCGTTCCTACTCCACTTCACAGCCGTTCCAATAAAAAAAAAACCAATAAGGGTGTAACCTTTGGCCTGGCCAAACATTAAATACCCTACACTGCAGTATTTTTGCTTATATGGGAGGTGCCACGCCCTCTTGTCAGTGTTCATCCAGTTTTTGCTCAGAGCTTGCATTTATAGTTTTTAGTATGCGAGTAACATTAAGTTCGATTATTTCAAAAAACACTTTCAGTATAGCGTTTTGAAACTTTTGCTTATATAGGAGGTGCCACGCCCTCATGTGCAAATTTGCCGAGTTTTTTGCTCAGAGCTTGCGCTTACAATTCTTAGTATTTATGTGTGTTTTGGTTGCATTGTCGTGAAAAATGCTGGGTGGTAGGCGTATCCGTTGACCGATTTCGCTCGTTTTCAATCCCACGAGCTAACTTTGACGACGGAGTTGGTATACCAAATTTCATTGAATTATCTTGCTCATTTTCCCCAAAAAATGTATTTCCACACACAGCCAGCCAGCCAGACAGACGGACATGGTTATATCGACCCAGGAGGTGACGCTGATCAAGAATATATATACTTTTCTATGTCTGCCACGCCTCCTTCTCTGCGTTACAAACGGAAGGACAAAGTGAATATACTCTGCGTGTAGGGTATTGTATGAAAAGTCCGGATGCAGGTCGATAATTTTTGATGAATTCCGATTTCTGTCGACGTTTTCGATGCTTTTCAATAATTTCAGACTTTCATTCGCTTTTTCGATGTTTTCTGATAATCTTCAATGAACTCCGATTACTGTGGACTTTATTCGATTATTTTCAATAATTTCAGTCTCTTAGTGGCTTTTTCGTTGTTTTTCGATGTTATTTCTGCAAACTTTTTCGATTACTGTGGACTTGATAATTTCACTGGAAGTCTGATATTATTGAAAAGCATCCAAAAAGTCTACAGGAGTCAAAAATAATCGAAAACGCCTATAGAAACCTGAAATAATCACTAAGTATTGAAATCAATCGAAGAAGTCAGTAAGAGTCAGAAGTCATCATAAGATGCTGAAATTATCGAAAAAATCATTTGGTTATAAATGGTAAAAGCGGAATAAGTTCATTCGGAGCAAAAAAACTCTAGTATTTTCTATTACAATTGTAAAACTTTTACTGGACACAAAATTTAATAAATTCACAGTGGTTAGCCCTTAACAGCATGCATATCAATGAAAAATTCTTTTGAGTAATTTATGATGAAATCGTGGTCTAACGAGTTTGCAATTTTAAATATAGCTAATTATAACTTCCCCTAACTCAAGTTTTTCGAAATTGAACTTATTCTCATTTCAAATAAACCCTTTCATATTTATTAGTATTGATAGAAGATAAGCAATTATGTATATAACACTTTTAGCACTATTTAAGTACTTGCTTTATCGTTGTATTTATTTTTTGCTTGCCGTAACCTATTTAAAACTAATTTTCCACTTAAATAACAACACGAAATTAATTTTTTTTTCTTCACTCGCTTCATTCAAACCAGTCAGCATATGTATGTATGTATGCTTGTATGTATGTATATAAATATTTGTATGTATTTATCATACAACTATTTGCACATATTCAAATATTTCAATATCTTGAAAACCATAATTTTACCCGCTACCTCAGTTCATCTTGGAATCCGTACCTAATGTGCACGAATTTATTATGTGTTGGTTACATTGTTAAATTGTATTCGCGAGATACTTAGTGCTCGAATCTATTTATTTTATTTTTATATAAATTTTTTTTTTTACTACACATTTGTTTCTTGTGTCTTTTTAATGGTTTTTTTTTTTCCTTTACTGTTGCTATTGTTTTATGTTGATTTATTTGGTTTTAAGATGCTGACGTTGACTAACCCATTTTAACCCAATCGATTTTGTTTCTTTTTCGTACGCTACAGAGTTGTATTATAAAAACATAATGACAAATGAAGTGCCGTGACATAGTCCCCACGGACATAATCCCCATTCACGAAATGGGGATTATGTCCGCCAATAATTCGGACATAGTCCCCATTTCTAAAATGGGGATTATGTCCGCAAGTTTTTCCTACTCTTTTGATTTTTTCTCTTAACTCACTGTATTTATTGGGTACATTTTTTTCATAGCGTCAGTTGCCTCTTGCTTTTGTCAATAGCGCATGCGTTTTGGTTCTGTAGCGTGCTTTATTTTTAATCGTATTTGTCGAAGCTTAAGTGTAATTCTATTTTTGTGTAGAAAACGGTTTTGAATTATTTTTAATACGTTAAAGATTTTGTTAGTCTTTTCGACTACCATTTTTGCTTTGCTCTTTGATTTTCTCTCTACTTTTCTCTGTCTTAACATTTTCGTGGTCATTTTTTATATTTAGTGTAAATGTGACTTTTAGATTCTGAAGCGACGTATTCGACTTTTAATAAAAGTTAGCAACTGCTTATGAATCCCACTTTTAAATAGTACCGTTGGCTCTTATAAGAGTTTTAAAATGTCTTTTAATTGCTAGCCAATTTCTACTTCAAGTTTTTTGAATCTAATAGTCACGAAAAATTATGTTTCTTTAGTTTTAAACAGCTATTACTGCATTTGATGAACTACTGGTTCTGTGGAAATCAATTTTAGTACGTGTTAGTCTAATCGACTAACATTATCTTTAAGTTATAAAAAATACTCATAACCATCAAGGGTTAAAATGTTTCGATACTTTTAGAATTCTCTCTGGCTTGTTGACTTTTCCGACTTTTTTTTCGAATGTTATTCGAATACAGTATTCGATATTTTTTTGACTCTTTTCGATATTAAACTTATTGATATTTTTTTTCTCGATATTTTGGGAAAATATATTCGACTTTAATCAATGTTTTCAATTTTTGATTTTGTTGCCACTTCATCGTCGCCACTATTCGACTGGATTTTGCGTTTTTGACACTTTCCGAAAACAGTACCTTGGGCTGAAATGGGTTAATTTTCGATGGTTTTCCATTTTTTAATTTGGTGTCATTTAATATTTTGTTGTTGCTACTCCATCTCTGCTTAGAACACTGTCTGTCTGTCGCGTTTCATTCCTAAAAAAAGTCCGCAACAAAACCAACATCCCTGTAGGCACGACTACTCATCCCTTAATAGAAGTAACCAACACCACCCCCCCCCCTCGCCTCCCCAACTGTTTCCACCATTGACTGAGCACAGCATCAATGTACGCCGCTGTTTATATTTGTTGCTGTGTGGAGTCGTTATTGCGACAATGAGTGGATAAAGAAAAAAAGAAACACAGCAGCTGAAGTAGTCAGGAGCAGACTAGGAGGAAGCCAGCAGCAGCCGCCTAGAGAAGCCTGCTTGCGTTGTCTTAACCCTTGCATGATGCTGCTGACTGGCCTGACTTGATTGCTGGCGGCGGCGGCTGTGTTGTACGAGTGTGACGTTTAACATTTTTTTTTTCACGAATTCCTCATCGTTTTCATTTCAATTTCTACATTTTTTTTTGCATTCGCTGAATGAATACATATGGTTGTTGTTGTTGTGCTTTAAACGTATGACAAAAGATAAGATTTATACCTTTTCATTTCCCGATGTGGTTGTAGACAAGCATTTTTTGTTGCTTTTTTTTTTATTTCAAACGATGGGGCGACAACTACAGCGCTTGAGAGAGAGCGAGAGAGAGGGAAACAGAAACGAGAGCGTTTCAAATGGTGTATTGACTAAGGGAAGGGGGCTGATGGAATTTTGAAAGGGGGTTTGCACCAAAGAGCTTGAAATTGATCATCGTTCGGCGAACTTTTTGTGTGCGATTTTTTGT
This sequence comes from Calliopum simillimum, assembly GCA_951812925.1. NCBI lineage: Eukaryota > Metazoa > Arthropoda > Insecta > Diptera > Lauxaniidae > Calliopum > Calliopum simillimum. The sequence goes on from OX638371.1 coordinate 96,914,633, forward strand.
TTTTTCTTAAAATTTCTTCGTTTGTTTTTTCTGTTTCTTTGGTTGTTGTTGTTCTTTATTTGTATTTCTTTGCATGAATTAACGAAATTACATTTTATCGATTTTGTATCTTTTGGGTTTTTTACATTTGCTTCTGTAGTTTATTTTGATTTATACTTTAGTTTTTTTTTTTGTTTTTTTTTGCAGTTAAATTTTAAGTTGTAGTATTTTTATTACTTTGAAGTCTAAAGTAATTTTACATCTTCTCACATACCGACTTCCATACATATGTATGTATGTACGTTCCCTATGTTTTGAATTTTTGTTTTACATTAATTACGCTCAACTATCGGTCTGTTCGACCGTCTGTCTGTCAGTCAGTCAGTCTCTTATTTTTTTTTTTTTGTTGTTCTGCATTAGTTTTGCATTTAATCTTTTACTTCATCGTCTCATACTCATGTTTGATTATAATTTAACAATAGTGTTTTCTTCACGCTCAGCGCTTTGTACACAACTGTACTTTTTTGAAAGCTCTTTTTTTTCTTAATTTCTGTGATTATGCGCAGTTTTTTTTTTTTGTTCATTCTTTATTTATTTGCGTATGTTGCATTTATAGGTTCTTTTATTCATTATTACATATACATTTGTATCTACATTGTTTTTTTTTTTTGACTATTGCAGTTCCAAAAAGAATTACATTTAAAAATTACAATTAATTACAAAGTGAAAATGTGTCATATTTTAGCACCGCTTGACTGAAAAGTTCGACCCCTGTATGCAAGTTTATATGTACTTTTGTCATTTAAAGAGATAAAGAGTTGAGTTCATGAGTTGCTCTTTAATTATTAAATTTTCTTATTTTATTGTGTAGCGAAATATTTTAATATGTTTATTTCCACGAAAATTTGACCTTTTTGCTGCACCCGTTACTTTTTTGAAGTTCATATAGGTATATACTTTAGGGTTAGGTTAGGTTAGAGTGGCGGTTTAGCGATGCAAGCTAAAACCTAAGTAGCACTAAAAGCGCCATTTTAATACCACAAAAGTGACTTGACAGACTGGTATAAGTGTATGTGAAAATTTTAATCACCTAACTAACGATATCTATATCCAGTTAGTCCTATTAAGGTAATTGAGCAGCGAGCCAATTTCAATGTCGGCAGAAGAAAGGCTTTCCCAGTGATGTTAGTCTAACTCTAGCCAGAGCTGGGCAGTCACAGAGAAAGTGTTCAAGAGATTCTTGCTCGCTTGCAACTAAGCAACTCCGACAAAAGGGGTTGAAAGGGATGCCTAGTTTTTCAGCATTCTTGCCGATGGCCAAGTGTCCTGTGCAAACTGCGGTAATTCTTGCTATATTAATACGGTTATTAGCTAGTAAATAAGTAGTTTTTGACCTGCTATATGAAGGCCAGATTGACCTCGATATCCTACATGTAGTCAATGCTTTCCAATTAGTGTTCGCCTCGGTTAAGTAAAAAGAGAAGATCCTCTTCTTTACTATAACTAGCGGAGTATGTACCCGCACCGCACTGGTGACGTTAAGGGAGGAACCGTGCCTAGCAAGTTCGTCAGCCTTTTCGTTGCCCTCGATGTCCCTATGGCCTGGAACCCAAACGAGAGCAATATCAAACCGACGCCCGAGCCTGACTAACTCCTTCTTGCAGTCCCCCACCAATTTTGACCTTATTATTGCTGAATTCAGTGCTTTGATAGCTGCCTGACTGTCTGAGAGAATATACCTTACCTTTTAGCTTTTCCGATTAGATCCTTACTTTCCGTATCTGGAGAACTAGAGTCAATACTAACAAAAAAATTATACCTACCCTAGGTATCGAATGACCTTGGTGAATCTGAATTTATTCGCAAAACTCAAGACGCATAATTTAAAATAATTTAAAACTATGATATGTAAAAACTTAAATTAATAAAAAAAATAAAAAATAAAATTTAAAAATTTGCGCCAAATCAACTTTATTGAGAAAAAATATAAAAGCTTCATGGAAATGAAGAAAACTGAGCATAAATGTATCAGCAATGGCATTTAGATTTGAAGAAATTTTCTGAAACAGTCTTCTTTAGGAGAAAAACACAATGTATCCCACAAATTTGGTATACCATTGGGCAGAATATACATTTCGAAGTTTATCATCTCAGCTTCCCTTTCTTGATTTATTTCTAAACTAAAATATTTATCAGTTATATCTCATATAACATCATGAGGCGTATGTGTGATATTTAAAATGAAAAAGCACAATAAAATAAAACAAAATTTTTCTTTCAAAAACACTCAATGGCTTCTAGTGTCTAGACTCCAGACCAATAATGGCGAACATTTTTTAATTATTGGATCAAATTTTGTTCATTAATTTCTTTAGTACAAGCTCGTGGGCCACAAAATGGTATTTTGGCGAAAAAAAAAAAACAATTTTTCTACAACTAAATTTCAAAAATCTTATAAAACGGTTTTATAGAGATATCTTTAACCATGAAAAAATGACCCAAAGTCACTTAAAGGTTGTACATACATGTGAAACTGATTAACTTTTTATGCAACTCAGTGGCATATTTATATAAACTAGAACCGACAAATGGGCCAAATTGGACCACAAATGTATTAAATAATTTTGGTCCTTTTTGAACATTTTTATTACTTTTTTTTTGCTATTTCGTACGAAATAGAAAAGCTCATTTATCATCCCTGGTATGATTCGAGCGAAATATAAACAAAACAAAAACATAAAGTCAGTGCTATGCTATTTGTTTTTCTCTTTGTGCTGTATCCTTTTTTCAGCTCTGTGTGACCGTGTACTTTGTTGTTGTTAATATTGTAAAATTTGTATTTAATTTAATCTGACTTAAAGTCAAAATATTAACATAATTTTAACTTTGTGCACATCTACACACAAATACCTTTCTAATAGTGTATAATTTAAAGTCGTACTCCATTTCTAACATAGTAAAAAAAGATGGACAAGTTTTTGTCTTGTGTATTAATATATAGATTATTGTTGTTGCAGATATTTTTGTTGCATTTTTTATTTAAAAATACTTAGCATTTTGCAATTAATTTAAAGAAAAAATTATTTGGCTCTTTCAAATGCAGCATTTACAATTTTCCTCGAAAAATTAATAAGTTGGTTACGCCTAGCAAAGTCTTCTTACTAAATAAAATAAAATTAAAGGTGAGAATCTATTCTTTCAATTTAAGCCAAAAAAAAGTTCGACTTACTTCAAGCTAATCATTTAATTCATCAACTGTCTGCATTGTAAGCAACTGTGTATGGAAATAATGTGTTGCATACTTTAGGGATAAAGAATTTTAGTTCGTTTTTCTATGGTAGGTAGGCGTGTCCGTTGACGTAACACTCCCATTTTTGGAATAGTTCTTAACTATTTAGCTTTATCTTATTGAACATGCTAAATTTCTTTGCAATGGGAGCACTCCTATTTTTTCATCAAAATAACATTCAGTTTCTATGGGAGGGTATGCGTGCCCACTGCCGTATAACACTAATAATTTATTTTGGTTCTCACTTTTTAAATCCAGCACTTGAAGATCTTTCCGTTCTACGTTGTAACAAATATGTATGAGTGCTAAGTTTATGACTAACCTGGATTCACAGACACAATAAAATTTCAAACTTTCCCAAAAAAAAAATAAAATCTTAAAAATTTTCCCCAAAAATTTGTTTATTAAAATTAAATTGTTTTTGTTGAATTCAACAAATTTTTTCCTAAACTCAGTTTTCCCCAAAATTAAATTAGTTTTCTACAAAATTTTTGCCAAAAAAAAGTTCTATTGATTTCATATTTTAAGTAGTGAAAACAGCTCTTATTCTAAAACTTTGTCATGCACAAAAAAAAAAATACCAGAAACGGGCTGTAAAATACGGGCAAACGACAGATGTAGGTTTTTGTGTGAGTAAGGTCATGAAACATTAATAAATGTTTTGACTTTTATAAAAAATCGTATAAAAAATTTTAAGATAGTATGCGAAAATTCTAACTAAATGAGGCATATGAATAAATATTGTCGGAAATTTTTCTCAGACTGCAATAGAGAATTCCCGGGGAATTTTCTTCAGATTGTCGTATATTTTACATTGCAGTCATGCTAGCAAAATGTCAATGATGTCCATCTACCCCGAGTCAATCGACCATTATTGTTGGATAATGAATTTTCGAATCTTTTCATATTGAATAAAATGTTAAACTTCGGTCAGAGAAAAATTCCCTGGGAATATTTATTCACGATAACTTCCAATTCTTTGTATGTGTCCAACAGGAAATATTCATTTATAAACCACATTTTTTCTACAAAGTTTTATTGAACAGTTTGTCAAATTTTGGCAGTTTGGTCAATTTAAAACAAATAAATTTTTAAATTTTCAAATATGTACATATTGAGGTAATAAATGGTTTTTAAAAAAAATTGTTGAATGGAATTAAATCAAAATTATTGAATGTAGGTAGGTAGTATCTATAACACAAATTAAAAAATTTAAGTTCTTAAGAATGGGAATAAAAAACGTTGTTTAAAGCAAACACAAAGCGGAGCAAAGCAGCTAACAGAATGATTTTCTGACACTAGAAGAGTGGGTAACGGAAGAGGAGAGCGTGGTGGTACCGGAAGAGAAAGAGGAGCTATGAGAGGTGGAAGGAAGAGGGTGGGGGGTTGTTAACAAACAACAGTGTCGATAGAAGGTGGAGAAAGGGAGGGAGGGAGTAGAGAGAAAACCAAACAAATAGATTTTTGCTGGCAACATACATACGCACACAAGTGTAACACACTCGCACAAATATAAAAATATATATATATAAACAAATATGTAGGCACAAACATACACATATACATACACATGTATATAAATATATTACATACAATACATAATACCATTTTGTTGTACATAAAGCGCAAGTAAACGTGCAAGTGAATTTGTACATAAAAGAAGCAACATTTCAAAAAGAAAAAAAAAACCCAACTGCAAGCATTTGTTTGTTTGTACTCCTCGTGTACATCCTACATAGTTAGGCACCATTTATGTACATTTGTATATATGTATGAATATGACTGTGTGTGTGCGTTTGTTTGTCACTTACGTACTATACATTTCGTTGAGCACACAAATTTTGCAAAATTTTCAAAATTAAATGAAATCACATCACGAGAACAAAATGTGCGAGATTCTGTATCCGAATACAATATAAATGAATGCGAGCTGCTATTTTTGGCATTAAGAATTTATTATCATTAATTAAAACTGCAGCACATCGCCTTTCTGCAAAATATAAAATGTTTTCTTTCCACACGCATCCACCATCCATATCAGCAAAATGAATAAATAAAACATTAATTTGTTTTTAAACTTAAATCAAATGAATTGAGACAGACGGTCCGGTCCTCTACGATAGTTTTCCCTAAGTTTACAAAGCTGGTAATTAACAAAGGTGCAGTTTGTATTTTATATTCATAAATTGAATATTTTAAATAAAGCTTCAAACATATTTCTACTTAGAACTCCCTTGGTGTCCTCGAAAGTTTAACAATTCATAAAAGAGCAAATATTTTTGTAAATTATTCAAAGAATTTACAATTTTCGAAAGAAAATTTATTGCCTGACTGGTTTAAATTTGTATGTAAAAAAAAAAAAAATATAAAGTTGCTTGAATTTGCGCTCCCGCGGCTCCAAAAAGTGCTATGCTTTTTTCTTTCTCTTTGTGCTTTATCCTTTTTTCAGCTCTGTGTGACCGCGTATTTTGTTGTTAATATTGAAAAATATGTATTTAATTTTGGCAGGCTTAATGGCAACATTAAAAAAATTTTAACTTTGTACACATCTACACACAAATACCTTACTAATGGTGTATAATTCAAAGTCATACTTCATTTCTAACATAGTAAAAAAAGAGGACAAATTGTTATCTTGGATTTTAATGTATTGATTTTGAGTCGCTTAATTCGAATCTGCAATTTATTTCTCCATGAGTTTTGTCATTTATGAGATATTGGGCATTCCATTTCTTATCTTTATTTTCCACTTTGAATGGACAATATCTTCGAAACTACAGAACTTACAGAGAAATGAATTGCAAATTCCAATTGAATGAAACTTTGTACATAATTTGATTTCGAAAACGTTTATTTTGATTTAGAAAAAATTAATTTTGATTCGGAAAAAGTTAAAATTGAATTGAAAATTGATCAATTTGGTGTGGAAAAGGAAAACTTGGTGTGGTAATCCTGTAAACATGAGTCATACTTCCGATTTTATTTAAATTGTCGAATTGTCTATATTTATAACGAATTCAGACTCGAGCTGTAAACTTTGTTTCATATTTATTACGTACTACTTACATATATTCTTGTAAATTTACTTATTCACGTTTTTTTCTTATTTTCAGGTGAGTTTTTACTTTTCTCAACGCTTAAACTGATTTGGAAGTTTTAATTGTAAGTTTAATTTAATTTTAAGTATTGTTTTGTTAAATATTTTTCGAAGAACCATATAGTTTTCTGCTTAGTCATTTTCACAACAATCAATAAATATGATACGCTCCAAAAAAGGAATCTTTTCTTCACTGACAAAAGCTTACAGGAGAGGTAAAAACAAGAGAAACACTGCTGAAGTAACTATATTTAAACTAGGCCCCAATTATATACATTTTTCGAGTTGAATAATCTCGCTGGTTTACAAGTGAAACACACTTAGTTATGATTTTCTAAAGAAGTAAAACACGTTAAGTCAAAATTTTCTGGTTTCTAGGTTATTGATTTTTCCAACCTGGAATGTTAATTTTTGACCAGAAAATCCGAATAATTCAAAACAGGATTATTTTTACCTAACGTGTTTTACTTCACTTAAAACTCAAGTGTATTTCACTTGCAAGTAAACGATATAATTATTACTTGAATATTGTGTTGGGCTAATTTGATTTTAATTTTCCTACATTTGATTGTATTGAATATCTTGAATATATCAATTTGTTTTTAATTTAAACTCTTTTTAGCACTTTTTTAATTATGCCCAATGGGCAAACTGGTATTTAAAAAAATATAAAATTGACACTTGCGGACAGTAGCGCTTTAAAAGCAACATTTCAAGGTCATATGAATTTATTAAATAAAATAACCAAAAAGTAATTATTCATCTTTCTTCAAATTAAGTTTAGATTAACATATCGATTATGAGCAATAAAATTTTTATTGAAAAAAATATTTATTTTTTGAATAAATCAAATGCAAAACTAATCAAAACAGACTTGTAATCGTAGTTATCATTATCTTTGTAGCAAACAAATTGTCGCATTTTATACGCAAATGTTTTCATTGATTGTGATTGTGTTGAAAAGGTTTTCTCTTTTATTACAAAACAAATAAATTGAAAATACTTACATTTTATTTAAATTAAAAGCAGAAAAACAGCAAGAAAAAAAAAACTCGTTCAGTCAGCAATCGTCAATTAAATATGCGCGCAACACGATTTCATACAATTTACCATAAAAGTCCAAAGTAAGCCAATATCTGCCGTATTGTATCTTTGCCCCATCTTTCTGTTGCTCTATCGGCATCTATGATATGGAGTAGAAGCAACGAAAAAAAAAGACCTTGCGTGTAGAAATTTCTCTTGATCGTTTTGTGCGACACTTTAACGAGCACACAACAAACATTTCGACGAGTAGTCAAGCAATGTCGTCTTCTACTTCTTAACAACCCCTGTGTTTGCTGCCGTCCATCCATTCACGTGTCCTCTAGAGAAAGAGATAGTCGAGTCTTTGTTCCATTTTTATCTTATTTACCTAAGCACTGAAAAAATTATTTTACTTTTTAATGTTTTATCATTGGTATTCAATTATTCTGGATAATTTTCAATCGCTTGAGAGCTTGCAAAAATCCTTCAGTGCAATTTCGGGCCAAGAGTGATCTGGCGTCGCACAGTGTCGTTAAAGTGTTTTTTTTGTTAAAATTAACTTTCTGCACATTATAATTTACCAATGGAAACGAAATTATTGGGTGTTGGAATTAGTTTTAAAGGTTTTCTAAGAGATGGCGTAACTATCAATAGATCGCATCGGGCACACCTGTGACTATATTCATTTCAAAGCACATTGTCTAAGCTTCATTTTTCAGTATGTGTCATTCCACTGAAGTGTAAACAACATATAGTTTTTTCTCTGTGAACATGTCGACTTTCATTCCAACAAAACGCAATTTGCGGGAAGGTTTACTTTTGTGCTTCCATTTGAAGAAAAAAGCGGTTGAAGCACAACGATGAAGCACTGGCGATGAAAAGTGGATCCATTACGATAATCCTAAGCGAAAAAAATCGTGGGGACCACCCGGCCATGCATCATGCATCAGCCAAGCCGAATATTCATGGCGCCAAGCTTATGCTGTGTATTTGGTGGGATCAGAAGGGTGTCGTGTACTATGAGCTGCTAAAACCTGAGGAAACCATCACTGGGGAACGCTACCAACAACAATTGATGCAATTGAGCCGAGTATAAAGGTTAAACGGCCGGAATATGCCAAAAGACACGACAAAGTGGTTTTTCAACATGACAACGCACGGCCACATGTTGCTAGAACCGTCAAGGAATCGTTGGAGGCGCTGAATTGGGATGTGCTACCCCACCCGCCTTATAGCCCAGACATAGCCCCTTCCGACTACCACCTATTCAGATCGATGACGCATGGCTTGGCTGAGCAGCGCTTCACTTCTAACGAGGATACCAAAAAATGGGTCGATTCGTGGATTGCCTCAAAAGACGAGTCGTTCTTCCGGCGCGGAATCCATATGCTGCCAGAAAGATGGGAAAATGTTGTAGCTAACGATGGACAATACATTGAATAATATACATTGTACCGTTGTTTCTAAATAAATGCTCAAAAACCGAAAAAAACCTTTAAAATTAATTCCAACACCAATATGTTTGAAATTCTTCGTTAATGAATTTTCTATTAGTCGATCTGGCCACAGCTTTTCATTAAAAATGGCGGATCCGAAATGTGAAATAAATTAAAATTTAATTTTTTATATCGCCATATTGGATCCGCCATTTTGAATCTTATTAAATTGACATCAAATTTGTAATAAAGAGCTCATAAAACCCCTATGTGCCGATTTTCGTGAAAATCGAAGAAAAAAATTAAAACTTCTTCGATTTTCACGAAGATGAGCCCCTTATTACAAATTTGATGTCAATTTAATAAGTTTCAAAATGGCGAAACCAATAAGGCGACTTAAAAAACTTAATTTTAATTTTTTTCTCCGCCATTTTGGATCCGCCATCTTTAATGAAAAGCCAAAACATAAAATCTGGCCAGACTGATAAACAAAAAATTCATTCGTTTCAATCGCTTCATTGTTAAGGTCGAAAAGTTAATTTTAACAAAAAACAAAAAATTCACTTTCACTCCACTGTGCGTCGGCGATCGTTCGGCCTACCTTTTTATTGAGCTTTGCAGCTGTGCATTGTTGATTCTCTATAGAAAATTTTCCCCTAAAAATACCTTTGAATCTGTACAACTACTCTTATGTTCATTGTCCAATATTCGCTACCAGTCCCGTTCAGAAGGAGAACACCTTTATTAAATTTTCCACTTTTTATGGAAACACTTAAATCTTTGTAATCGATCCCGTCTGAGTCCCAAATACTTCCAAGCTGACTGACTGCCACTGTATAGACTCCTGATTGGTTCATAATAATGAACCCAAGTTTCGTCCCCAATAACAACTCGAGCCAATACTCCATCTGTGTCTTCATTAACGAGGTCCAAAAACTCGTTAGAATACTTCACGCACTGTTTCCTTTGAGGCTTCGTGAGTATTCTGGACACCCATCTTGTGCTGACTTTAGTCATGCCATCCAAGCATCTCCAATTTTAATTTTTGAATGATTTCCATTGTGGTCACCTCTATCAGCCGTCCTGGCCATGCGTCGTCTTCAAGTATGTCCGTGCTTTCCTTAAAGAGGTAAACCAAAGTTTAAATCGGACAAGAATCCCCGTAAACGAATGACATCTCTTTCAGTATGGTTTGAACTGATTTTCCTTGCTTGGTCAGGAAATTTATAGCAGCACGGTACTCAATTTGCTCGAAATTTGTTTCTTTTCGTTTCACATTTGTCATTCTACCAGAGATGATAAATGGGCTTTTCTCTTTTGTACCAAATAGCATAAAAAGTACTTAAACGGTCCAAAAAGTACCAAAATTATTTTATATATTTGTGGTAAAATTTTGACCATTGGGCGATTCTAGTTATTATAAATGTTTAAAGTCCATAAAAAATTTTGTATTTTTCTCTCTTCCCGGAGGTGTTCAATATGCAATTTTTCCCAAGATAAATTTTCTTCGTGTATAACCTTGTTACTAGACGAGTTGTTGTTAGTCTACATTCATAATGTTGTATTTTGTTGTGGTTGTTGTTGACTGTTGTCCGTAGTAGGCTAACTAAATAGTCTATAAATGCTGCTTGGATGTTGTCTCGTTTCGTTACCACGGACACTGTCTGCTTGAAACTTTTTATATGTTGCTCGAATGTTTGAATGACTTTTGCTGCTGCTGACTAACTGGCTGCAGTTGCTAAGTTGTTGCCTCTCTTGTCTACTGAGTATTTTCTGATCTGGTTGGACGTTGATGAAGCAACACATTGGTTTTTTATTTTTTACTTCGGTTGCACATTCCATATTTGTGGTGTTGTTGAGTAGCAAATCAATCGTTTCTTTCATATATGTTTGGATATTCAAATGTACTTATGTATATGTATGTACCCATTAGGCAAAAGTACAAGTAAGACACGTTTTTCAGCGTCTTTCATCTTTTTTTTATGAAATAACAAATTTAAAAAGATCTTTCGCATTAATTTTTTGAAAGAGAGGAAATTAGACCAGTGCTTACGTAAACAAAAATGCTAGCAGATCATTAACAATAGAGACTTTCTTCAATTACCAACTAGGGGTACTTAAGTTTTCCATCTACCAAAACAGTATCAAATCTTCTTGTCGTTACTTGGTTTTTTTATTTTTCTTTTACAGCAAGGAAAGAAGTATCTTTCTAAACGATAAGCCATCACTGAAAGACAGACATTTGTGGTTATACGAGCAGTGCAATGCATTCGGAATACTTATGTCTACCGAATCTGCCGACCCTGCTGCTGCATATTCACGCAAATAAACATGCACGTTCGCGCAGGCACTTTACGTTTTTTTATTCTGGATGGATAGAAAATATTATTCGTGACTAAGACAACCAAGCAAAAGACTTAGGTGCCTACATAACTAATGTGTGGAAAATGTCCCATTCTCTTTTGCATATCTGTGACACAAAACATGAACACAGCTTTTATAAATTTCCAAAGAAATGTAACTTGATGCATTTGTTTTTCTATACAAAAAATATGAAATAAAAGATTTAAATGTCTTTATGAGTGTTTTTACTTAATAAAAAAAAGTAAAGAAACCAACTTTTATTTAATAATACTATGTTGCCTCACTTCTGTAAGTGACGTAACTTCTTCCCGAACGCAGCTAAAACATCATTAACATATTTACCAAATTATAGATTGCCCTCATCATAACAATTAAAATATACGAATTGTGGTTTGTGCATGTGACCGCATGCACAACTTGTTTTACTTGATTACAAAAAAAAAAAAACAAATCTCTATTCGTCATATTTTGCAGACAATAACCTTCCTATCACAAATTCCCTTAGTTATATCAAAAGCGCTACGATTTCGTTGAAGACCACAATTTTGATCACAACCATCGTATACTCAAGTGGTTTTTGCATACGAATTTAATGAGTCACTTAAAAATACATTTTATTACACATGTAAGGAGGGACTATCAAATTTTCGCGGAGTTAGTTGAAAGAAAAAATGTAATCGCCATTCATTTAAATACATTTTTTTGGCCTGTAGATCTACTTATTAAAACAGTCCTCAACATCGTGTTTTGAAGCTTCTCGATATCTGCATTAAATGGATTAATAAGCTTCGCATTGCTACCCCAAAATTTTTATTTTCATTTTTCGAAATAACTTACAAAAAAAAAAAGTATGCTGGACGAATTTCTTCGACCCCAGATTTTTGTTTTGCTTTAATAAGAGGATTCTCTCTTTCCGGGCTTCATATCATCCCGACAAGAAATTAGTTCAGGAATTCCGGATTAGGATCAGATCTGGATCAGGTATTTCTTAATACGGCCATCTGATCAGTTCCTCATCAGGATTTGATACCAAAAATCTTAATACGGTCCAAGTGCGTTGTTTAAATCAGTATCGCATCAAATTTGCAGAAATAAATAAATATTCCATATCAAAACGACCACAGAAAGTTTTCTCAAACACATTTTAGGTGGTTATCATGTTAGTATCATAACAAATGCTACAAAATGTTTTAACCCTTTCGACCCGGCTGGGACAATATATCCCAATTTACATGTATATATTGTCCCAGCCGGGTCGAAAGGGTTAAGAAAGCGTTTTGTGGCTGCACGAAATTAAAATTAATTTATGTGGATATGATCCTCAATAATAAATATATTACTTTTCTGATGAGGACCTGAAATATTCTAATCCGTTCTTGAAAACTTTATGGGATCCGGATCATATAAGGTGTGACGTTTCTGACCCGTTCCAGATCATTTTTCAGGCAAACCTGATCTGAATCGTCGGGATGTACTGTTGTTTGGTTTCAAGATCGTACTTATAAAACCAAGCTTTATCTTCTGTAACAATATTATTAAAGTGGCTAAATCGTCAAATTTCGATATTGCTTAGGCAATATTGGGCAAAACGTACTCGAGCTTCTTTTTGGATCTCAATGAAAATTCATGGAATTTCTTGGTGTACAGCATAAGTATCATTATCCAATATTTGCGATACAGATATGGCATTCAACCCTAAGTCGTCAGCAAACATTTCTCATATCAATCGTGGATCTTTGTCAACTTTAGCCTTGACCAGGCCCTTATTTCTCTCATCGGTCGAAGATTTTAAGCCACCTTTTCGTAGCTCGTTCTCTACAGATAAGTTTGGATTCATTGAAACCACTTTAAAACAGTCTGGTGAACTTCTTACTCTGTTGGTTTCGGAGTTTCTTTCGACTTTTCATAAGTTATTTTACGTTTTCTCACCTCCATTGTGATCGATCTTCAACGAACTTTTGTTAGTCCACTGGTATTTGGTTGGCTTTGATTATATATATCCCGATGCGCGTTGTTTCAACTTCTCTTATAAGGGATGCATCACTAAGTTTTCCAATGCAGATTATTTGTCCCGATGCATTTTACATACTTACATACCAAATCTCATCCATGTGCATTAAATAGTAGCAGAGGTATTACGAATTGTGTGCTTGAGGTAGTGACCCGACCATTTTTTTCAATGAACAGTGCTCATTCAGAGATATAATGAAACAGTTTTTTGAAGGTCCTGGCATCGTTATTATTTGTCCCCGTGCCTTGTGCATACATACCAAATTTCATTTATTTGTATAAAGTAATTTCAGAAATATGATGCACAGGATCTCCCAAAAATAGTTTATATTTGTGTAGCTTCCTGCGTGAACGCAACAAATCCGAACGGCGCGGGGGGTATATCAATCGGTAGCCTGGCTCTTGGAAATTTAGTCGTTATGGAGTGTTTCTCGGGAGCGGACGAGAATTTTACGAAAACGGCAATTTGGCGGGTCATACTCGACGCTTTCGCTATTTATTGAACGGGCGACCAAGATCAGCAAGAACGGCAGAAAACGTAGAGAGTGTTAACCAGTCTATTGGTGACGATCCGCGCCTTTGAACTCAGAACCGCCTAAGTGCTTTAAATGTGCCTAGACTTACGCCATTAAACCATAAAATGCACAAAGACCTAAAGCTTCTACAAAATACCCTTTACATACGTACCAGATTTCAACTATTCAAGTAGTATCAGAGATATGATGAATAAGCTTTCAGGGGGCGTAGCACCGCCCACATTGCCAGTAAACAATTGAGGAGTGGCCGTACCAAAGGGCCTAAGTACCAAAAGTAGTGTCATTATATGAAACGGGTGACATTTTGTAAGAAGTTAATAAAATTGTATTCTGTTTTCACTAAAAATTTACTTGATTATGTGAAATTCATCTCATTATCTTGAAAAAATTTAAACAGCCAAATAACCGACTAGAAAGCACATAAAAAGTATGACATTACTTTTGCCTCGAAATGGTACTTAGGCCCTTTGGTACGGCCACTCCTCAATTGTCTCGATGTCTTTTATAAATTTACCAAAACTCATTTATCTGAGTCAAGTAGTTTTAAGGACAAGGTAATTAATTTTTTGGAGGGCGTGGCACCGCTTACTCTTTCAACCTAGGACCTAGCATCCTCCCTAATACACTGTGAAAATTTCATTATAATCGGTCAGTTAATTTCCGAGTCGTTTCATTGGATATAAAAAATTAGATTTTCATTTTACAGGTTGCTCAATTGATAACAAAACAAAATTTGAAATTTTCTTCAAATAAATTAGCTTTTTAAACACTTTCGCTCTTTTAAAACCGTTAATATACAAAAACCAAAAGAATTTACATTCGATCGTGATACCCCTGCCCTATGATTTGTTTGTTAGCTATTCATCCATATCCATCCATCCAACTTTCAAGAGACTCTCACACTTGGTCCGGTATTCGTAATTTATTTCACGTTGAGGTCGTTTGCTTGTTGTTTTGTGCTGTATATTTGTTTGCTCACAAGTATCAGCAGCAGCGGCAGCACCACTAACAACAACAACAACATACATAAGTGTTCACTATAATCTGCTGCTGCCAATTGAAATGCTGTCGCGACGAACGAATACAACGCGCTGCGCTGTTGTTTAGATCGCGTATTCTGCTGTTGGGCGCTCTTCGTTGTTAGCACTTTCGACGATCTCGATCTTGGTCTCGTGTATATTGAAAGCGGCGGTAATAATGTGTATTGTTGCTGTTGTATTGTTTGTTTGTTTGTTTGTTAACGATGTTGCCGTTCACAAGTGTTTGAATTAATTCAACTGAAAAATTTTATCGCTCATTTCGTGATCGTCGCTCTCTTGATCTACATACTCGTACGTGTGTTGTGTGTTCGAGAGTGAAACACAGCACGAGACCTGAAAACAATGTTGAACGTCAACTAGGGTAATACAATTTTAATTATAGGTATGTACTCGTATGTTCAAAAAAGTGATAATAATATGTGGAATATAGCATGCCTTAACCCAGTTTTTGGAAAAAGGGGTCAAAAAGACCAATAAAAACCGGATACAAATGGTTAAGATGTTACAGAAAATTATTTCTTGGGTGATTTCATGATGACCTTTGGACAACAATTTTAATTCAAAATGTGTTTTTGAGTTTTAAAGTAGGATGAAATTTCGAAAATACGTTTTTTTGTGGGTACCAAGAAGTACTCGAATACGATTGGCATGCTCTAAAGAGTTGTTCAGTTTAGTCTTTTCTACAATTTTGTTTAAAGTTTTTTTTTTTTTTTTTTGGCAAAATACGAACGGTTTGTAAGCTATGACCAAAAATGGTATAATTTTTCGGCATTTTTGTGATTTGAAGCCAATTTCTGGTCAAATTGTTGGACACTTTTTTTCCTTTGGTCTAAAGCTATAGCGGTTTACGAGATAAAGCTGTAGAAAAAGTATATTTTCTATGAAAAAAACCCAAATATATACAGTACTATATTATTATTGGCCCTATGCTCCTCCTAGGAGTTAAAGGAGAATACATACATACACTATAGAATCCGCGTTGGGGTTTGCTAGTTACATCAAGTACTTTCAGAAAAAGCACATAAAAAGATGTTTTGATTTTTATACCCTACACTAAGGGTATATGCACTTTGTCCTTCCGTTTATAACGCGGAGAAGGAGGCGCGGCAGGTATGGAAAATTACATATATTCTTGATCAGCGTCGATGTAGCCATGTATGTCTGTCCGTTGAAATCATTTTAATATTTTTTGGGAGCAAGATAATTCGATGAAATTTGGTACACCGCCCATACAAAAAATATATTAAAAATGCCACTTTAGGAGTATTTTTCACGACAATGCAACCAAAATACACAAAACTACTAGGAACGCTAAGCGCAAGCTCTGAGCAAAAAATGGGTGAAGTCGGACTAGAGGGCGTGGCACCTCCCATATAAGCAAAAGGTTCAAAGAGCTATAATGAAAACTTTTTGCGGTAATCCAACTAAATTACACTCAGCCACTTAGAACAGTAAATGCAAGCTGTGAGCAAAAACTAGGCGAACTCGGATAAGAGGGTTCAAAGTGCTATACTGAAAACTTTTTTTGAGATAATCTAACTAAATTTCACTCAGACGCTAGGAACTATAAATCTGTGAGCAAAAACTGGGTGAAGTCGGACAATAAGTAGTAGCACCTCCTGTACAAGCAAAATTTTCAAAATACTGCAGCGTAGGGTATTTAATGTTTGGCTAAGGAAAAGGTAACACCCTTCCTCGTTCATGTTGCACTGCGCAATTCAAAGGTACAAATTTTTAATCAACATCTGTTATAATTATGTAGAGTAGTTAGGCTTTTTTGGTCAATTATTTTTGTGTTAAATAAAAAATAAAATTTTTTATAACATTTTCCCGATGTTTCGCCAATTGGATTTCGGCTTCCTCAGTGGATTTTCGAAACCAAATTCGGAGTCGCAGATCAAAATAAATCAGAAGACCTTTCAGAACCGGAAACGAAGCTCCGTAACATCCCTAGTATATAGTAAGCAAAAAGTTCTGAATTGACTCAAATTAAACTAGTGAGAAAAAGAGTTTTCCTGGAAATTATCAGGCCTGTTCCATAATCCGTGTGGTTTCAATTACGGAAGCTTTTTAAAGAAAATGATAGGCCACATGATAAAAAGTATTAGAATCTCTTATGTGGAGAATAACTGGTTCTACAAATAATATTGATTTGTATTTACACTTTTTCGATCGTTTGGGAAATATTCGATAAAATCGATTTTCGACTTTTTGCTGTTTTTTTAATACTTCCGTAACGATTACTTTTTCGTTAATGCAAATCAATTGTTGAATTGTTGTCATGAATAGTGAGTCGCACAATAAAACTTTAAGGAACTTTTTTGTGGAGAATCTCTACAAAATCTTTTCATTTTTTTTTTTTAAAAATTTATCTTTTAGTAGTTATTTTATAAAAACTAGTTAAGTGCCGATAAACGACAAAAAATCACTTTTTTTTTAAAAAACTTCTAAATAATTTTTTTTTTTACAAAAGATTAAAATGATTTGTAGAGCATGTGGTTCTCAATGAAAAAGAACCTCTGACTTTTTATCGTACGACTCACCGTTCATAAGTTATCGCAATTTGAAAATTACCACAATTGCATATACGCGTCAAAAGAAAAACGGCTATTTGTTGAACCTGTTATTCTCCACAAATGAGATCCTTATACTTTTTAACATTCGTTTTCATCGAAAAGTTTCCTAAATGAAAAGTAATTGAAATCACACGGATTTCGGAGCAGGCCTATATGATTCTTGTATTCATATAAATCAAATCAAACATTTATAAACTATGTACACATGTCATAGTTTAATTTGATGAAGCTATGCGTTTAGGGATTTAATAAGAAACAATCTGGACCACGCACAATGAAATTTGCAATGAAGTCCTTCAGTGGAGTCCACAAGGCAGTAGAAAACCTATTATAAGGTCATTAGAAAAGGAATTTCAAGATCCGGTAAGTATTTTGAAGAGAAATCAAAATAACGTCCTAAGAGTTACAAAATAAAAAAAAGAAACAAAGAAAATGCGGACTAACTGAAATGTTTTTCTTTTTATTAAAAACTAATTTCACATTATTTGTTTTTCTTTGCGGTGCAGATAAATTCTAAATAAGACTTTTCTAAGCTATGGCTTGGTTTCCTTTCCACATATCTATTATGTTTTATTAATTTTTAAACGTAAAATTAAAACTTGAATGGCTTAAGTGAAAATTCTAAAAGTCAAATCCAGTCTTATTAAAAAAAAAAAAATTCCATTATTTGCTCTATTTTTTGCTAAACATCACGAAATATGCTTTCAATTACTACAAGTCCCAAACAATTTATTTCAGCTTTCAAATATTTCGCCATATTTTTTCTCTCTTACTTAACGTGAAAACAAAAATAAAATATTTCTTACCCATAAATTTTTGCCCATCAATACTCTTTCTCGTTTGTGTTAACTTCAGCAATACAAAGTCAGTCAGAAAGTTTATTGACCTCTTCCAGGGCAAAAAAAAAAAAAAAACATACACCATCAGCAGGAATAACAAAAACAGCCACAGCAGCAGCAAAACGCCATCTAATGTTGCGAATTTTTATGCTACTTGTTGTACTATTGCTGATTTTACTTCTTTCGTACTTTTTCTTTTCAAACAACATCATCATCATCGACATCAACTTCGTCATTATCTCCATCATCTTCGCGAAAATACCCTAGTAGTCTTCATCATATAAACCAAAACTGAACGTAAACATAATTTTTATTGTTAAACAGAACGAATGAACGCAGTACAAAAATGCATTAATTGCAAAATTGCAAAGGCAGAGTAAAAATTAATTAAAAAATAAATGAATAAAAATATTTTATGCTAAAAGTTTAGTTGTATAGACATGAAGGGTACCATGTTTGACCGTTAACAGTTCAGTATCAAAGCAACAAAGCTGTACGATAATCGAAAATGCACTGGTACTGACATGTCGAGTTTTCGTTGAAATTGTACATAATGGTTTTTTCATAAGAATAATTCAAAATATTGAATAATTTTTCAAATTGAAATTGAACCTCGAACCTCTGGGATGCACTTGCCAAACACTGCCCTAGCGCCATAAGGTTGGCAAACATTATTAAAACAATTAAAACGTACATGTATATTGCATTTCCATTGACTTCATTTTTTAATCAAAGCAAATCTGGTTGTATAGTGTAGTTCAAAAACAAGCTTGAAGTTTTTAATTTCTAAAACGTGACTTGCATAATTATATAGCATAATAAATACTTTGCAGCAAAGATAGAAAAAAATCATTTAAAAATTGAATTGTTCAGCAACCACAAAACATAATAAATAAAACTTGATTGAGCGGTGAAGGGCTATTTGGGCGTCATTGGTTATGTGAATATATAAGCTGTAACGAACTAGACATGGTGGGACAAATTTTTAACTGTAAAAAATAAATAAAAATTACAGATAAAGCACCTCGTTTTTTTAATTTGAAAATGGCTAAAGATGAATTTTTTATACTTCATATAAAGGGTGTTTTTTTTAGAGGTTTGTTTTTCGAATAGAGATAAAACTGGCATTTTGTGGTCAAATCTGGCAACTCTAATGTCATTTATGTTCAGTTTGGTTTGCCATTTCATCATGAACAGGTTGACAAAAGAACAACGCTTGCAAATCGTGCAGATTTATTTCGAAAATAATGGTTCAGTTCGCGAAGTTTACCGCAAGCTCCGTCCATTTTATGGTCGACATAATCGTCCATCAGAGCAATTAATTCGGTTAACCATGGATCGTTTTCGCACTACGTTTACTCTATGTGATAATACGCATCCGCAGAGACGTCGAACAGTGCGCACCGAAGAAACAATTGCCGATGTAGAGCAAAATGTTGAAGAGGACCCGAATGAATCGATTCGCCACCGTGCACAGCAATTGGAGCTTTGTCCATCAACTTTATGGAGGATTTTGCGCAAAGATCTTGGCTTGCGACCTTACAAGATCCAGCTTGTGCAAGAATTAAAGCCGCGAGACCATGCAATGCGTCGTGATTTTGGTGTATGGGCCGAAAATGAGATTGATCTCGATGCTGATTTTCATCGCAAAATTTTGTTCAGTGATGAGGCTCATTTTTGGTTGAATGGCTACGTCAACAAGCAAAATTGCCGCATTTGGAGTGAAGAGAATCCACATGAGACCCTTGAGACGCCATTACATCCACAAAAACTGACTGTTTGGTGTGCTCTATGGGCTGGTGGAGTCATTGGGCCATACTTCTTCCGAAATAATGCTGGAGAGTCAGTTACCGTTAATGGAGACCGGTATAGAGCCATGATAACCGACTATTTTGTTCCCGAATTGGATGGCATGAATGTGGATGAGTTGTGGTTCCAACAAAACGGCGCTACATGCCACACAGCGCACGTCACAATCGATTTATTGAAGGAAACATTCGATGAGCGCATAATTTCGCGGAATGGACCTGTCAATTGGCCACCAAGATCGTGTGATTTGACACCATTGGATTATTTTCTTTGGGGATATGTGAAGTCGCTCGTTTACGCCAACAAACCAGAAACGTTAGGGGACTTGGAAGCCAACATTCGTGGCGTTATTGCCGACATACGGCCCCATATGCTCGAAAAAGTGGTTGAAAATTGGACCTGTAGAATTGGCTTTATTCGAGCCAGCCGCGGCGGCCACATGCCCGAAATCATATTTAAACATTAATGGCATAAAATTATCCTTCCAATAAAGCCAAATTGATGGACATTAAAACGATTTTCTTGTGTTTTATTTCAATTCGAAGTTCTATACCTATAAAAAAAACACCCTTTATTTTCAACTGTTCATATCGCAAAACCGTGAAATTATAAGACCTTTTTGTTGAAAGTGGAATAAGTACAATTTCGAACAAATTTGAGTTAATGGTAATTTAATGTAGTTGCACCTTCAATGTAGATTCTGCATTTATAATGTAAGAAATTGATAAATCTCACAAAATCGAGGGCGTTTTCTTTTCAACTAAATTCGCTGATGTAAGCAATTTTAATATCGTTAATTTTGTGACATTCATGACACTTTGCATTTTTTCGCGTATTTTTGCAAGAAAACGTTATATTTATAATAAACGCTAATAGCGCTTTATTGACAAACATTGACAATTTGCTATTTACTAAATATTTAGATAATATACTTAACGATTTTACGACGTGACACTCATGACAATGAATAAATAACCAGAACACCTTTCTTTCCTCAAATTATAAGTTTTTAATGCCCTTGGATTTTTAAAAAACAGAAATTTTTTTTGGAGAACAGTTGGGAACAGTTCTGGAGTTCTTTCACAAAATTCGAAATATTTATGCGAAATTAGTCCAAAAAACGGAGTTGTGCCGTTTTTAGCTCAGCGCCGCTTGTTTTCACATAGAGGAACCCTGATAACATTTTTGAGCCCACAAGAAGAGTTCTGGAGTTCTTTATTTTTTTTTTTTAAATATTTTTAAAATTTTTTTAATTTTTTAAAATTTTTTCTTAAATGTTTTTTTTTTTAATTTTTTTATGTAGTTATATATATGGTTTCGTGTCTTTCAATCTCGTGCTCAAGGTTAAGATCCTCTGAGTCTACTTCGGCATTCAAATCACCCATAACTATTATCATGTCTTTCTTGTGAGTAGGGAATGCAATACCGGAGCAAAAAAACGATATCGGTAATCGGTATTGAAATTTTTGTCAAAATCGGGATCCCTTATACACCGGTATTCTTCGCAACGATAAAAATGGAATTAAAAGATGGCAAATATGTATAGCGGCACTCCAATGATCTGATTTAATACAGGGTGCTCCATCTTTTATGTCGGTATGTAAACGCTGAATAACTTTCACATTTACCAACCGATTGATTGCATCAGATATGTTTTGGAAACGTCAATTCAGTACAATTTTTGCCATGGATCGCTTCACACCGAATCGACGCTATAACACCCGAGATGCTCGGAAAGGTAATGGCAAACGCAGAAAAAAGGAGTCATTTTGTAATTGTAATAAAGGTGGCCACTTAATTGATATTGTTTTCAAAAACTAGTCCAAAAAAAATTGTAAAGAACCAAACTGAATAAAAATGCATCACTTATAGAAATCGGTTGTTTTTTCTCAAAGTTATTCAATGTTTACACACCGACATAAAAGATGGAGCACCCTGTACAAAAGAAATATTAATTAGAATAACGCTTTATATAAAAAGCAATAATTAAAATTAATATGGGACGTTCCACGTCAACCGAGACAGCTCTGTCTCCAGATAAAAATGCGTTTAAGGTCTCAAAATTTTCGTCTGCTCAAGATCTTTGGAATGAACAACGGCCATTTTTTTTGTAAATTTCGAAATTCAAAATGGCGGCCACAAAATGGCGACTACTATTAGAAGTTTAACAAAAAATAGTTCGAATTTTTGTGGAAAAAAATCCAAGTGAAATTTTTTCACTAAAAAAATCTTTGCATGGTTAATAAACTGTGAAAAGTTCATTGCGAAATCGTGTTCGCATAAAAAGTTATTCAAGGTAGAGCTGTGCACGGGTCTAATTTTTGAGGCCCGGCCCGGCACGAACACGAAACAAGCAGTTGAAAAAAAGACCGGGTCCGCACGAATATTTTTTGTCGAGGGCCGAGCCCGGCCTACCATATTATTACATATTCACACTTTTTTTATGATTTAAAAAATTTTAATTAATCAATTACTTTCAAATGAGGAAAAATCACATTATACATGAAGTGCTTATTTGAGTTTTTTTGGTCAAATCTAAAATGACGATTTGTTTGAATTGATTTACTCCATTGTCATTTTTAGGCCCACATTTATACAATATTTTACATATTTTTATGTAAAAACAGAATTTTTTCCAAGTTTATAGTTCTTCCCGAAATTTACGGGCCTATGCGGGCCTCTAATTTTCGGGCTTCTGTCGTTAGGCCTGGGCCTGCACGAAGCCCGCATCAATTTCGATTTCAAGGCTCGAGCCCTTACTCAAAGAGTAAAGGTCCGCGGGCCACGAAAAAAAAACAAGGCGCGCGCCCATTTCTAATTCAAGTTCAATTTTGTAACAAAGGAAATTTCCTTCCTTACCGCTATTGTAGCGAGCTAGTTCATCTAGAATTCAGCTAGAATTCATCTTTTGTTTCTGCCAAATCGGTGGGTGCGTATGCTTGGAAGATGATAATATATCTTACGGGGGTTCGAAATCCGAATAAAATGAGCCTTTCCTTTACAGGTTTTCATACCATTACTGTCCTTACTGCATTTCTACTCAACTAAAATCCAACTGCATCCCTGTGGATATCATTTTGTGCTCAACTACATTCTGGTGGGTACCACTTGGAGAGTAAATTTCCATCGTTTTTTGATCAATGCTACATTAGTATAATCTTCTCAGCATGTACTATGTATAAACCATTGAATTTGGTTTCAAAAAATGTTTTTACCTTATCACAATTGAGGCGTTGCGTGCATTAACGCCCTAAGTCGACTTAGGGCGTTTTTGCGCCCATCGCTTTTTTGAAAAGCTTGGGTCCTCAAATATATGTGTACTTAATTTCAACTTCCAATTTCGATCACAGAATATGGTAGAGCAATATATATATACTGTTTAAAGGGTTGCGTGCAAGAAGGGCGTAGTGCGACTTGGGGCGTTTTTGCATAAATCAATTCGCGGTAGGAAAAACGGTTTTTACATAAAACCAAGGTGCTGAATGAAAAAATTTTATATGGCAAAAATGCTTAGAATTGTCCAAAGAGTACGTGTGATTTTTTTTAGATTTTTTTTTTTTTTAGCCAAATTTTGAAAAATTATAAAGTGTTCGAAAAAATTCTGAAAAAATTCACACATATTTTTTGGACGATTCTAAACATTTTCTGCCTTGCACACTTTTTCGTAAGGCACCTTGCTTTTGAATTAAATCCATTTTTCCGGCCGGGTAAAAAAATTGCTATGTTTGAGTGGCCATATTTCGATAAATTTTTAGCTTAAGAAAATTTTCAATAAAGCATTTTAAAGGAAACTTTATCTCCTTATTTTTTATCAAATGTTGTCTTTTCCTATCTTTGA
The DNA here is from genome assembly GCA_951812925.1 of Calliopum simillimum. Classification (NCBI taxonomy): domain Eukaryota; kingdom Metazoa; phylum Arthropoda; class Insecta; order Diptera; family Lauxaniidae; genus Calliopum; species Calliopum simillimum. The sequence goes on from OX638371.1 coordinate 96,938,469, forward strand.
TCTAAAAAAAGTTATCGTCGAAAGAGTAAAAAAAAGACAAGAATTCGAAATTTTTTTTTTTTTTTGATTTCAATATTCATTAAAATTCATTGCGCCGCTTTTGTGTTATATTGAATCAAAATATTCAATTCTTTAAAAGTAGGTGTGACACTCTTGCCATCCCATCCCATTTACGCTATTTATAATCAGCATTTGTTTACCAAACTTAACCACCATTTGCGAAATATTGCCAAATAAATTCTAATTTTAAAGCATTTGCTACGCCTTTCTATGATTATCTACAGGGTTAGAATTGATCCCAGTCTTAATGTTATACTAATATAGAACATTGTACCAAATTTCGTTAAAATCTCTATAACCGTTTGCAAAAAAAATATTTAGCAAGTGCAAAACTTAGATGCAAATGTATGCATGCATTTTATAAAATTAAAATTTTAAAGAAATAAACAAAAATGCACATTTATAAATAATTACGGTAAAAGTATATTTCATTCCCATCATTTTAAAAAAAAAAAAATCATTAAAATCGGAACAGTTTTGCCGGTTTCCCAAGCAAAATGCTAACGTTACCAGGTGCAAAACTTAGATGCAAATGTATGCGTGCATTTTATAATATTAAAATTTTAAAGAAATAAACAAAACCGCACATTTATAAATAATTGGGGTGAAAGTATATTTCATTCCCCTCATTTTAAAAAAAAAATCATTAAAATCGGAAGAGTTTTGCCGGTTTCCCAAGCAAAATGCTAACGTTACTCCAGTGACAGTCAAATGGATTTATGCAAAAACGCCCTACAATTTAAAATTTTCCTTCTTCGATAATTCTGTCAATATGCGTTAGTATTATGTGTTAGCGGTAATTATTTACTCATTTTATTAGGTTTAATTGAATAAATTTGTTTTTCAAGGTTTAAATGATGGTTTGTTCTTTTTATCAGCATTTAAAAACTTTAAATTGAATTATCTCGAAATGCCATTTTTCGACTTGGGGCGTTATTGCACGCAACGCCTCAATTATGTGATCTCTTATTTTAAAATTGCTTAATGTACTAGATAAAATGCGTTTCCAAAATTTAAATACTTAATTTTTGTGCTTTCTTATGCCGAATAGGATATTTTGATTATAACAATAGGTGAAGAAACTATCATATCTTTTCAAAAACGGTATATTTTGTACCAGATAGATTTTTCAATTATAGGCAAAATTTTTGAATGACCAAAACCGCATTTTTTGATCTCCTCGAAAAGGCCACAGGATTTTATATAGATAGCCGCACTTAGACAAACATTTCCAACAGGTATTGTATACACAATAGTGCCTTATTTATTTATAAATCACATTAATTCTAAGAATACAAGGTCAAGCTCTGCACAGATTACCTTAGCCATCTAAAAAATAATCGACTACCGGAAATGCCATTTTCATTTTCAAGCTGTGTGTGGTATGCACATTGTAGCAACAACAAAAAAGTGTACAACTAAAAAAACGTAACTCCTCATTAGGGGTTAGTGTCTACAACGTTATCAACTCAAACTCTTGACAAAATTAAAAGAAAGAAAAAAAAAAAACATTGAAAAGAAACCCGGAACATTAAATTAACCCCTAAAATGTGCGCAGATGGAACGCGAACGTATGTTCTTTTTGCTCCCTTTTTATCTGTTTCGCAATGCGTTCTCCACCACTCGTTCATTCATTCATTCATTCTTTCATTGTTTCATTCAATGTTGGCTGGACACTCTTTGGTGAATACAACCAAGAAAAATGTACAGACACCAGAGGGGAAACTTTGAAAAAATTGATATTAAAACGGATTCAAAAAAACACTTTGCAAACAAAAATTTTCACGCGTTCTATCGAAGCAATCGTCGTTAGAGTTTTTTTTTTCCTACTTCTATATATTCTACGGCAGATGTTTGTTTGGCGTGAAAACGTTTTCGCTGTAAATTTATTCAACGATATTTTTATATTTCGCAATCGCAAATTATTAATTTCCTCTTGTTCTTTTCTACTTTGCAGGGCATCAAAAATTCACCATAACGACGCGACGGGCGAAAATGGCCAAAATGGAAGTCGACGATGTCGTCGACTTAAGTCTCGGCTCTGGCCGAGATCCAGCGCTTACTATAACTCCTGCAACGGTGCGAGATTTGCGTGCACTTACGCAAAATTCCGGCCTAACGATAACACCTGCACCACCACCGCCTCTTGTCAATAATAACAGTACAGCGCCCAGCACTGCTGATGCCCCCTCGGCGGCTGCCACTTCATCTTCTGCAAACTCCTCCGCTTCGTTAACGGCAACAGCAACAACAGCAGCTGCAGCAGTAACGTCGCCTTCCTCGTCATCGATATCAGCAATGGCAGCGGCTAGTGGAGCCTCAGAATCAGCCACAGCACCACAACAAGATGAAAATAAAGTACAACGTCGTGTGCTGCGACCGCGTACTGAACCAAAATCCTATGCGGAGGCACCAGATATTGTTTTGTTGCCAGCGCGCATGAATGGACGCCAACAAAATGGTAACATTGATTCAGAGACTGATGATGAGGAAATGCCGCCCTATGTGCCCATCAAAGAGTTGACACCAGCTGAGCTCAAAGAACGTGAGAAAGGACTGCGGAAATTGCGCGAAGATCTACGCAACGAAGAGACTAAACTGGTGCTGCTTAAGAAGTTGAAACAATCACAGCATGTGATGAAGGAAAATTTGGTGGTAACACCGACAAGTGTTTCACCTACCAATCCTTTGTCTGCCATACCAGCGGCGTTGACATCGAAAGGTTCATTAAGTGTAACGCCAACAACAGCAGTTCCGCTGCCAGCGCACTCCAAGGGACGTGCAGCGACAATAAGTGTGAGGTAGGCAGTAAAAAAAATGTTTATTTGTAATAGTATCAGAATTTAATTCAACATATACCTCTTTCTCTGTTTAGCAGCTCCATCAATCGAAACGTTCCTCAATCGCCATCCTCCTCAACATCATTAACATTAACGTCGTCGTCGTCGTCAGCATTGTCGTTATCGGGTCGTTCGAATACAACAATTCTTCCGCCACCACGTTCATCGTTACCTGGTGGCGCTACACTAACCGCCGGCAGCTCACCATCCTCTTCGTCGCCATCATCGTCAGCGGCGGCGTTGTCGTTGACGTCGTTAACATCATCGTCGCAATCATCATCTCATCGCACAAGCTCTATTCCACCACGTACTAATCTTCCGAATCTCACCATAACCCCCTCGGTGACCATAACACCGACATCAGCCCCACCATCTGGAATCAAACCACGCAATGTGAGTTATTGTAATGTATTCGTTGCTGCAGTAAGCGCTGAGTACCAAATGTCACCCATTACCATCATCACCATCACCACTAACACCTAACCAAACCAAACCAAATTCAATTCAATACAAATGCAAATAGAACATATAGTTCACTAACTGATGCATCACAATATATCCATCAACTACACACGCTTACTCACAACAACAACATACAGTACCAAAACTAAATGCAACTAAACATGGCATATAACATCTCTATTATTACTATTCCATTATTTTGTTTATTTTCAATATTTACCTAAATACTCCCAAGTAAGATTTTGTGTATACAACATAAATGCATTAAATTCATCCGCCTTAAACAAAGCCGGAAAACGTTACAGGTCAAAAACTATTTATTCTGTCAAGTTTTTATAACAAATAAATAATTCCAAATTAGTCTGCTTTCAAAAAAGTATTTAAAAAAGCGTACAGGTGATTTTTAGAAGAAAAATGTTTAACCCTTTTCCATTTCAACAATTGAAATTTTTATGGTTTCCCTGTTACTGTCAAAGTTCCTCAGGTATTTAAGCATTTGAGCACATGTACTGACATCTGTCGCTGTTCTTCAGCAATATATTCCATCTAAGCCAGCCAAATATTTAATAAAAATTTGTTTTTTATTTGAATTCCTAACGATTTAAGGTATTCTTCGATAGAAATTACATAAAAATCTCGTAGCTGTAAAGTGAAAAGCGACCATAAACTATTTTTTTTTATATGGGTAAATTTTTCAGAACAGGCCAAAGGAAAAAAGTTTTAGGGACAAAAAATCATATTTTTAGATTTTTACACCCAATGTTGCCTACAATCCTTCTCAACAACTTTTCTGCGGCCCGTAGCCCGTACAAATTACATAGAGCGACAAATAAAATTATATTTGCTGCGGCCTGAGTTTTTAATAAGGAAGATTAAGCCTACCGTGATTTATCTTAAGATATCTATCAAAACAACAATTTTTGCACTTTCAAGCCAGAATATCAAGAGCACTAGAGTCAATTTAGTAAATCTAGTGTTATATTCGTATTCAGTAGACCATGATTACAAGAAATTAACTTCAAAAACCCCACTGCCGAAAAATGCCCAGTGTAAGGTATGACAAATTGAAAATTGAATTCATAGCTCATTAAAATACCTTTCTTATGAACCCAATCTTTTTGATATCCATCCAAGGGTTTTCAACTTGTGCCAGTTGTTCCAAATGATATATCCAAATATTCCGATGGTTATATCCCCGAAACTAGTTCCGAGCGACACTTTTATATAAAATATTCTTCCTTGGAATTAAAAGCTTTATAAAATATACCAGGGGGTCACTCTGTAGTTTGTATTCGGATTCGAACAATTGTTACTCCCAAATTCGTTTTTCGTATATAATTTTTGGCTTTTCGGTTTTGTTTTTTGATATTTGACAAAAAGTATTGCTGTTTTCCAAAAATATTTACGAAAGTCAATCCGAACAAACTGGGGATAATGAATTGAATTTGGTATTCGAATAGAAATGGCTTCCGAATAGAACTACAGAGTGATCCCCCTAGTTGAGTTGTCACTGAAGTAAACTTCACTCAATTTTTTTTTATTAACGTTGTTTAGAAGCTTCTGTTTCTACAAAGTGTAAATGTTTGGAAATTTATTTAACCAAACTCGTAGGCCATCCAAAATTTTTAAATTTTACTTTGTTTTTGGTTATTGTTATTGAAATTTATATTTTTGTATTAGGACAACTCTGCATTAACGAAATTCAGCCGCATTATTGAGAAGCCGTTAGGCAGTTTTTTGGCTCTCCTGCAAAGTTGCCAATTTCTAGTTAGGTTGTTTTGTCAAAATGCCACAGATATATATGAAGCACTCCATGCCAAGTGTACCAGGTTTAAATTTTTTTTCTCCGATTTCGCTCAAATTTGGCAATATGGTAGATCTGTTGTGCAATAACAACAATCCAAGAGGATTTGGTCGTAGTACCATTTGTTGTTAAAATACAGGGTGTTGAAGTTGGATTTTTTAGTCGTTTTCATGAAAAGGGTGTTTTTTCAAAAATTTATAGCTTACACTAAAGTTTGTAAATTGATAAATCTAAGTTGCTGGTCCTATTCATTTTGAAGTGTTCTTTTTATAAAAAAATCTTTCTTGGTGAAAAAAATTTAAGCCTGGTACACTTGGCATGGAGTGCTTCATATACAAAACGTAACCTAAAAGAAATTATTTTTATTTTTACTAAAACCTTTTTTGTATTTAAGTTGCACGTATCTTATATGAACATCTACATCTACACTTTCTACTAAAATCACATATATATTTTTGAAAATTTCACTTAAAATTTTTTAACATCATTATCTAATTACTAATCTAAATTAACATTTTTATGTATAAATTATATTTAACATCAACAAAAAATAAAAAATGCAGCTAAATGTTTCGGATAATTCAAAGGTACCTGGAACCATAAACAATTCGGTTTCCATTACACCAGCGCCGCCATTATCGCAACAACAACAGCAGCAACAGCAAAATCAAACGCAACAGCATAATGACTTAAAGGTGAGCGCTGAGCGATGATTCAAAATCATGGAATGAAACTTAATTTCTGTTATTTGTTTTTAGAATGACCGCTCAACACCCCGCGAAGAAGTGCAAACACCTGCACAAAGGCAAGCAGCTGCTAAGTTGGCACTAAGAAAGCAGCTGGAAAAAACGCTATTACAGGTATGTTTTGTGGTATTTTGTTTAAAACCATATTTGCAAATAATTGACAATGGTCTGTTTAACTAATGCTGCTCATTGCTTACAGATCCCACCACCAAAGCCTCCACCACCAGAAATGCATTTTATTCCAAATCCTAGCAATACAGAATTTGTTTATTTGCTTGGCTTAGAAACTGTGGTCGACTATATAATGACAAAAGAAAATAAATCGTCAACAGTGGCACCACCGTTTCGTTGTGCACAGTGTAAAATTGATTTTACACCAGTTTGGAAGTGGGAGAAACAAGGTAAAGGTAAAATTCAATAGAGTTCCTTTTGTTTAATTTTTGTTTTTGTCATAATCATGAGCTTAAACTACAAATAGATAATAAACTGAAGTTAACCAATTTACATTAACATTTGCAGGTAATAAAGATCCTAAGGTTATTTGCGAACAGTGTGTAACAACGAATGTTAAGAAAGCTCTAAAAGCTGAGCATACTAACCGACTGAAACAGGCATTTGTGAAAGCATTGCAACAGGTATTACTTTTTTGCGTTTGATAAAACTTTTGAAAACAAATTTCTAAACCTTTTTTTTATTTTCTTTTACCCACAGGAGCAAGAAATCGAGCAAAGGCTTGCCACACAAAATAGTCCGTCGCCAGTTGACTCTCATGCGTCGTCATCACATTCATCGACACCACAACCGGTGGCATTATCGTCATCAATATCTTCATCGGCGCATGCGCAAAATCATGCGCATGCATCCGCTGCAGCTTTGATTAATTTGCCACCATCAGTTACAGTTATACCAACAAAATGTCAAACACCTACCCCGAGTGTAACACCACGTCCTACACCACCACCAAGTCAACCTACACCGCCTCCACCTACAACACCACGCTCATCACGTGGTGGCGGTGGTCATGGACAGCCAAGTCCTAGCACACCGACGCCCAGTCAAATGCATCACCACCACCAACAGCAACAACGTGAACGCGAGCGAGAACGTGAAAGAGAACGCGAACGTGAAAGAGAGCGGGAAAGAGATAGAGAACAGCGTGAACGCGATCAACATCAACGTGAACAACAACAGCAACATCGTGAGCAACAGCAGCAACAACATCAACAACAACAACAGCAGCAACAACAACAGCAACAGCAGCAACAACAACAGCAACAACAACAACAGCAGCAACAACAGTTTGACAAGTACTCAACTGCTGCTTTAGCTGCGGCCGCACAACTGGGTGCTCTTGGTGGATTACCCGGTCTCAGTAATCTTGCCAGCTTAGGTGGACTTGGCAACTTGGGAAATCTCGGCCAATTAGGCAACTTAGCTGCATTGGGTGGTCTTGCTAATTTAGGAGCAGCGGCTGCGGCTAATCCATCAGCTGCTGCTGCAGCAGCAAATATGAGTGCATTGGGCAATGCGTCTTCAGCAGCAACCGCCGCCGCTATGCAGAACTTTCAACAACAAATATTTAGAGGTGCGTTTTTTATTTTGGATATGAAATTTGTAATCGAATAAGAAGGAGTTAAGTTTCGATTGTACTGATGGCATTTAATTTAAATATTCAGGCCTGTTCCGTAATACGGCTTTATCGAATATTTCCGAAACAGTTACTTTTTCGTAAATACTAATCAATATTACTTGTAGAACATGTAATTCTCCACAAAAATGATTCTAATACTTTTTATCTTGTGACTCACCATTTTCATCAAAAGCCTACTCAATGAAAAGTAATTGAAACCACACGGATTACAGAACTGGGCTTATTGATTTTTGAAATCCTTCTTGTACTTAAACTTGTGGAACTTAACGGTCCTACAGGTTTGCCACTCCAAGTTTAATATATTCCACATCATATTGATGTTTTTCCAAATCAAAGTTAACTTTCAAATCAGATCAACCATTTTCAAAATCAAAATAAACCTTTTCCAAATCAAATTAAACTTTTTCTAAATCAAAAAAGAAAAAAAAACCTTTCCCCATATCAAATTAAACTATTTATAAATCAAATTAAACTTTTTCCAAATCAATATCAACTTTTTTCGAAAATTAACCTTTTCCCAAATCAAATTAAACTTTGCAAAATGCACTTAAAATGATATATGTATCTCTGTACCTACACTAGCTTCAGGATTTCCACTCCAATTTGAACCTTTTCCACACTAAATTGATCTTTTTTCAATTCTATTTACCTTTTTCAAAATCAATATTAACTTTTTCCAATCAAAACAAATGTTTTCCAAATCAAATTACCCTGCCGTTTTTTCAAATCGATATAAACTTTGTCCAAATCAATTTAAACTTTTTAGAAGCAAAATAAGTTTTTTACAAATCAATTAAGCCTTTCCCCTTTTAACGCATTCATGTGTTAAATCGACATGTTTCACTATATGATCCTTCCGTCTGAAGTGTAGTAACGTTAGCTGCTGTAGATACAGCGGTACATTGTTTTAAGCGTGTTTTTTGCAAAGTTTTATTTGATTTGGAAAAAGTTTAAATTGATTTGGAAAAACCGGAGGTTAATTTGATTTGGGAAAAGTTGGATTTGATTTTGAAAAAGTTTATTTAGATTTGGAAAAGTTTAAATTGAATTGGAAAAGATCAATTTGTTGAAAAGGTTTAACTTGGAGTGGAAATCCTGTATCGTTATGAAACTTGGTATATGGATGAATATTGTCTCTGCCAAAAACTTTACTTTTGTAAAGGGGGTTGGCAAAAAGTCAAGTTGATTTGGAAAAAGGTTAATTTGATTCTAAAAAGTTTATTTTGGTTGGAAATGGCTTATTTCAATTTGAAAAAAGATCAATATGATGTTGAAAGATGAGTTCTGAAAACGTTACGGATAGTTCTGGAGCTCTTTCACAAAATTCGAAATAGTTCTGCGAAATTGGACCAAAAATCGAAGGTGTGCCGTTTTTTGCCCTGCGCCGCCGCTATGAAAAAAACGAATATTTAAGGAAAATGTTGCTAGGATTTGCTTTAGAACTCTTTGAGCGCTGCTCAGAACTTCAATCGAAACTCCTCTACGATAAATTTTTTTCCCGAGTGACCGATGGAACCTTATTTAGCGATCAACGTGAAAAGAACTAATATTTGTTTTGGAAAAGTGGTGAAATTATTTTCTGTAGAGCTCTTTGAGCGCTATCCAGAACTCTTATCAAAACTTTTTTTAGTAAGCAATTTTTTCACAAAAACAAAAAAAAAAAATAACTCCTCTAAGTGAAAAATGCGCCACTGAGCAAAAAACAGTACACCTCCGATTTCGCTGAATTATGTAGTTCGATTTTTTTGAAAGAATTTCAGTACTTTTCCTAACCACTGACTCAGAACTCCAAAACAAGTTTTCGGTTTTTGAAAATTCTGGAATCAACTTCACATGAGTCAAAATTTTGGGGTTTTTTGCATAATATCATTCAAATTAATATCATTTGTATTTTTTACAGCTTTGGGTCAAGGTCTGGCTAGTAATCCACAGCATATGATGCAATTTACACCACTGCTCTACTCCTATCAAATGGCTATGGCACAAGCGGCACAAGTAGCTGGTAAGTTTAATTATTTTGTTATTTCTACAACAATAAAATTAACATACATCATCCAATCAACAGCTTTTAACAATAAAAAAGGAGCCTCATCGTCGAATTCATCCAAAAATCAATCAGCCAGTTTAGCAGATATACAACGTGCAGCAGAACTGCAACGACAATATTTACTAGAAATGATACCACCGCAGGCACCCGGTCCAAGTAATAGCCGCCAGAATAATTGGAAGACATAAATGTGTGAAACATACTGAATTAAGTGGAGTGAAACAGTTGGTTGAGTAAACGAAACGAGCAAAAAACTTTTGAAATACGTATTCAAAATAGAAGCAAAACAAAAGAAAAATTTAACTTTTTTGAAACAAAAATTTTAAATTTGTGTTCTTCCAACCTTTAACAAAAACAAAACAAAAAATATGAATATAAACAACAAAATATGACGCAGCACAACAAAAAAGAAATGTAACAGTCGGAAACTGTTTGAAACTCAAAGCGATAGTAAGATTACAACACACAACATTCATTAAATACAATACAATATGAGTGAATTATGTTAACTCCTTATTAAATATCAAATTTCCATTCAATTTCTTTTGTTTAGTTGATGTTACTTTTAAAATAATGAAAAATAGAAAAAATTTTAAAAATATTTTCAATTTAAAATTTATTTAAGCGCAATGAAATAGTTCTTTAAATATTAATTAGAAATCAATCTTAAATGTTAAAAAATTTAAAACAGTTTGTGTTCATTTCTAAAAAAGTGATCGTATCAATCAATTTTGACATACAAATTTGCATAAATGGGAACAATAGTTACTTATACCTTGACCATTTTATTACCAATGAAAAGCATTTATGATATTGAAAAATAATTTTACTTTTATATATAAGAAAACATAACCCAGAAAAATCAATTCAGTTCACAGAGAGCACACAACGAAAAATAATCCTAAAATTAAAAATTGTTGAACACTGTATTTGGACTTTTAGGCACCTTAGTAAAGTCTATGCAATAGACTTAATATATTTGGTTTAAAAATTATTCATTTTGATACTGTAAACCTGTTAAGGAACAAAAATCTGTTCTTCATATACCTACATAAAGGAATACATTTCTCATACCTAATTAAAGTAGATTCTCTCTTTAGTTGAATGAAGATGAAGATGGTTGAAAGCTTAGTAATATATTCAGGCATGTTTTCAAATACGATTTTAATCGGAATCGAAATGGTATCAAACTTTAGGTACTCGGCGCGCCGCGGCGTTTCAAAAAACAAAATGGAATCAGAGTTTTATTTCAATAAATAAAATTGACTACTGGTTTCAATCCAATTTACTGAAACGTGGTTCCGATTTGGTGTTCAATACCGAAGTGCGGAACACCTAAAATCGGATTCAATTTCGATTCCGATCGAAATCGGAATTGACAAGTTGCTGCAAAAGTTCTGCAGCGGAATAGACTACTCAGATGATGCTAGGTAGATGAAACTTGAACTAAGGACGACAGCAGATTGCGGAACAATAATCAGATTTATCACTGAATTTCGATTTTCGTAAGAACTACGAATTCGAATGGTTACAAACGTGTATTCAAAATTCATAGATTTACTTCGTAAATAGCCAAATCTAGTCGTGGAAAATTATGGAAATTTTATGTTTCGGATAGATTAAAAAGCCTGATATTTTTTATTGAACTGAACAAAAATTTATGGGCTTCTTCCTAAACTTAGCATTTTCTGCATTGCTTTTGAATTTCATAACGCTGAACTACAAAATGTTGATAATGCATAGCAATCAGCGCCTCAGTAACAAAGTTGATGTTTTATATAATCTTCGGCTCTTAATAAATCAATTGTAAGGCATAAATAAATATGTAAATAGCAAAAAAAAAAATCCTAAAATTATGGTACATTTTGTGCATGAAAATGTTGTTGCAATACATTGTAAATGACGTTTAGGAAGGCGACCTATTACACAGAGCGACAAAAACTTTTTTGTTTTCACGGCCTTAGTTTTTTCAGTTAATTCAGACTCACTTAGGTAATAAAATATCACACTTATTGAAAATAGCGCAATATATCCTTTTTCATTAAATCTTACCTTTTAACTTTTTCAATTAGATTCTAACTTTCCGAGGTATTTTCTATTGAACCATAGATATTTCAATTCCATACAAAGACTAAAAACAAATTTTGAATATTTTGTGTAGAGTTGAATTTCCTGGACTTCAAGGAATGAAAGCTCGGAAGCTTTGGATCTAATTGGAAAAGTTGTAAGGTAAGGCTAAATGAGGAAGGTAATGGAAATCCTATCCTATCCGTAAAATCATTGTTGCCTTGTGTTATATAAAACTTTCGATACTGAACAACTTTTGTTCTACGGCTTTTTGCATAAATCAAATTTACCAGACAGAACTTGGTTAAAAATACATGGCTATTTACTGACGGAATCATTAGGCCCCCCGGCTTCAATGTTGAAAAAAATAAATAAAAATAATTTTGTAACAAAAAACAAATATCCAGGCGAAAATTCAATTGGTACAATAGTACAATAATGGGGGTTATTGTGAATAAATAATCACGAAGAATCCACAAAATTCACAATAGCTTCTAGACCCTATAACGGGCACGAAAACATTTTTTTATATTTTTTATATTATCACAAATATAATTTTTTCAAAGTACCCAATTTTACAAAAGTGTTTTTTTCGCGAAATTGGATCTCCCTACTGAATATACAGCTGTCAAATGAAGTTGGTTTCAAGCGGCTATCGGCGCAAACGATAGCTCTTGGAGCAGCAAACATTTTTGAAGTTACAGCGGGAGTAAATTTGTTTAGTGAAATTTTTATTGAGGCGGAACCTGTGGGCTATTAAAAGATCACAATCTACGAATTTTGAATTCACGTTCGTAGCTATTCGAATTCAATAATAACACTTTCGCGGTCCTTACGAAAATCGTATCTACGATGAATTCAGGGATGGGCCTGAATAATGCTGCAGTACTAACGCAGCACTGCCGCATTTTTGTTATACACGTACCGAATTAACCCAACCTGTAAGTACGATTGTCGAAAGTAATAATTTTTCTTAAAAGTATTTCATAATTGAGGCATGAGCGCAATAGTGGCCTAACCCTCACTTCGTTAAAATATCAAAATCAAATAACTTGTGCTTTTATCGAATAAGGTTATGTGCTTTTACTTTATCAACAAAGTAAAGGTTAGGCCACTTTTGCGCTCATAGCCTCAATTGTGAAAAAATGTGTTGTTTAAAATTTGATTTTGTTTTTATTGAGGCATGTCACATACGCAGTTAATTAAATAGTTTTTAAAGATACACCCAATTATGTTTTACTAACATTATATTCATTTAGATAGATATTTGAAAAATTATTTTTCGGCTGCTGTGTATTGTACCAAATATTTTTTTTTATTTTATCATGATGCTCTGATTTTTTATGGACAATAAAATAATTTTCAATATCATTAGTATAAATGCACATAATGAAGTCACAATTTTCAGATACGACCAGCGCTTTTCCCAAACAATTACTTTACCAACAAAGATAGTTCTAAAACTTCTGAATTTCTTCATCTGCATGTTGTGCGCGCGCGCTAATTTGAGTTTAGTCTTAAGCTTATGTATGTACAGTTAGTTTGAACATTATTATTTATAATAATAGTTTATGCTTTGGTCTAGTATTTATTTAAATTATTAAAGTTTCAATAATGCTAAAGCAACAGAAAAAAAAACTCAATACAAAAACATAAAAAAAAAAATTCTATTAAAAATCAAAACTAAAATATTAGTTTTAAACTTTTTAATAATGTAATTCAAAATAAACTCTTTTTTATAAATAGCATAAACAATTACAGATAATAAATAATTAAAAAAAAAAAAAAAAAAACAAAACAAATAAATGTAACTCTAACTATAGACATTAATTAAAAGTTAAAAAAGAAAACAAACTACAATCACTTTTTGCATTAGTTAATTTTAAACATGCCTGTTAAAATACAGCGTGTCAATGTTATCCCGTGTCGTATCATAATTCGTATCATTATTATTATTATTATAATTATATATATTTTAATTTTTATTATTTTGTCTTTTTATTAAAATACATCTAAACCTAACTACTAGAATTATCACAATTTAATTGTTAAATGTTTAATTTTTGTTTATCAAAAATTGTTTTTTGAGTTTTAAATTTTAGTGTTGTATTAGTTTTTAAATGAAACTATTACTTTGCAAGTAAAACAATAGATTTAATAAAAGAAAAATATGAAATTTTATTGAAATACAATTTCTTTCTCGTACAAATTATTGTTTAAAATAAAGTTGATGTATATCGTATGATGGGTGCCCTTTGTAAAACAATGAAATATTTTATTTTAATTATTTTTTTATATAAAATATGTATATCACAGCTCTGTGGTACACATTTGTTGATTTTATTTTTTAACAGCGAACATATGTATAACCCTTTAGCATTAGCTTTAGCTGAATTGGTTTTATGAAAAGGAAAGTAGTTTTTATTTTCATTGATTTAGTATACTTGAGGCATATGTGCATATTATGGTGTTCGTTATTTACCAAGTACTTTGTATTTATGAAAGGATTAGTTAAATGGCTTGGTTTTATTGCAAATATTATAAAAAAAAACTTAATATCTAGGATTATCGCATGCCTTAGCCAAATAACTATTTTCATAAAACTAGACTTTTCGCGGAGTTTTCTCGTAAAATTTAAGTTTGATATAAATTTAAAAACTTACGAGAAATGATGTTGTCTTAAGTGTGTCAAGCACGACAAAATGCCGTTGGATTCAAAATGAAAGCTGCTCCGCGCTTATTTTATGTCTCTGAACAGTGGGCTTCAACTGAAAAAAAGCAACTAAAAACTGAGTATGCAGAAAGTTTGCTGCATATCTGTATAGAGTAACAACAAAATTGCCAAACTGAAAAAAATACTAGCTAAGCTCCTTCCGGAGATATTGCATAATTTTTTTTTTTTAATTTTTATTAAAAATATTGACTTTTTATGTATTTACTTGGACTCGAATTTAAAAAATAAAGCAGCAGAACGATATTAAGAACGAGAGTTGAAAGAATTTCCTTGTTTAAATCGAATAAGAAGAGATCGAGTCAAAAAGAACAGCATATTGGCGCATATTCACTTTCGAGTTACACCATTGCCTCTCCGAGATTAAAAATGCCTGCTTAAATTGACTTGTCGAAACCAATTGAGCTATGGTCGAAGCACTCAACACATTTTTATTTTTTGTCTAACACGTCTTATATGTATGTATTATGATTTTTGAAAAACCTATTTTTTTCAAAAATTTTGTTTTTAAACAACGCAAAGATAGATAAAATTAGCAGCGTGTTTTGCAATTTTTTATTATAGTCGAGTCATTTTGTCCAAATGGGTTTTTTATATACGTTCTGTATTAAATTTCCACAATATTTTTTACGCATTTTCTAACTCAATTGATTTTTTTTTTTTATTTACCACGTTGTCGAGAACTCAGTTTAAAGCAATTTTTATGTAACCTCATATTTTACTGCATACACGTTTTCTTTTGAGCAAGAACTACCAAATAAAACTATTTTATTCAATGTAATTGCCGGTACTGACAAATATATCGAAAATGACTATTTTTGTTTTGGTTTCTTGCGTTTTTTAAGTGTACCGTTTTTCGACCTCTTATAAAAAATGGTATGCATAAAATTTCAAACATAGTTTTATATAGCAATTCGTGCTCAAAAGAAAACATGTATATGGGCATTTCCCAAGTGACGAACGTGACAGTCGTACACATTTAAAGTGCAAAAAAGGTGCAAGTAAAACATATTTTTATTTTAGTTTTTACTTTACATTATAGCTCTTAGGTAGCACTATAATTAGTGTCAACTTTAATAGTAGGCAAAGTCCTGGTTCCAAGATACACGCAAAAAAAGACACAAAACGAACGTGACAAATATAGAAGTAGTTTTCGTGCATATTCAAAGAAAGTCAGAATTCAGCGAAACAAGTCAGAATTTTTTAGTGCGACTAATTTTACAATCTTATGCAATAATGTTACTTTATAATGTGTTTTGTTTGATTCATATATCTTCTGCACTTTTCTTTGTTTTGATCATAATCTGAATCGATACGTGACAATGCGAACGTGACATTTTATCCATTATGATTCAATCGGGAAATGATTTGCAATTATGAAATGTTGCTAATCTGACAACTGCAACACTTTATTACTTTTTCACGCATTATTCTTACGTTTAAAGAATTTCTTTGCTCTGGTGTCCACAAGCCAAAAGTGACGAACGTGACCAACTTTAAATAGCTTTAAATTTTATTTTTTGCAATAGATTTATTTTTTTTTAGTTGTATGTATTATACTATATTTGCGCTTAATTTTTGCTACTTGGTTTGCACTTGATTTGTGAAGCAATGATGACAAATAATCTTTTTCTGTGACGAACCGGACAATAGAAATTGGACTAAAGAAAATATAAAATTGTCAGTTGATTGGTATTGCATTGCTCTCTTTTAATTTTTTTATTAATGTTGTAAGAAAGATGTTGTGGAACAACTGTTATCATGTATTATGCCTCTAAACCCATTTTTTGCCAATAATTTTTTAAACTATGAAAGTAAATGATAGCAGAAAGATTTTTAGTGTATTATAATCACCCCTATTCCCAATTGTCGTTTCTATTTCGTTTTTGAGGCGTTCTTGTTTTTATCGTCGTCTTGTTTCTAAATTTGGAGTTTGTAAATATATTGAAATGACCAGGAGCGTTTATCGAGGGATTAGGAACACGAAGCATATGTTTGATTTTTTCGTTTTCCGTACCCCTCGATAAAATCTCCTCGTCGTTCCTATATATTGAAAAATATTGAAATATATTGGAACGACAAGGGGTGGCTATCGAGGGGTCAGTAAAACGATGATAAATGTGATTGCTTCGTTTTCCTCACCCCTCTATAAACGTTCCTTATCGATCCAATATATTTCCAGACTCCAATTATAGAAACGCGACGACGATAAAAACTAAAACGCCTCAGAAACGAAACAGAAACGACAATTGGGAACAGGGGTGAATACTTTGATCTTTTGGCTGTTTGAAAATATTATTTTCTACTTCCCCACCCCCTCCATTAGTATGAGTGGTTGAAAAATGCCTTGTTGATGGACCTTTTTTTAATAAATTATTAAAAATATAAAATTATCTCAATAAAAAAATTAATGATGAGGTTTTATAGCCAAAAGTTCAAACTATCACTTGAAATCTAAAAATCAATACCTGTCAATTCCTGATAGGTGTCGATATGAGTCAAAATTACTGTTCGATTGATCGAACGTTTCTAGTGAAAAGGGACTGCCCATAAGCCTCGTGACGCTAAAGTTTGCAAAAATGTTTCCCATTCACACCCCTTCCTCCTATGTGACGATGGGGAAAACGGAAAAAAAATTTCCAAAAAAAAATTCATAAAAATTTTTTGATGACGGATTTGGAATCAGGGGGTGCAAATTACACTAAAAATATACTTTATATCAAAAAATAAAATAAGTTTTAAGTCTTGGCCGAAAATGGGTTAATGAAGATTATAGAAAAAAAAAAAAAACTAGTAAGGGTGTTACCTTTGGCCTGGCCAAACATTAAATACCCTACACAGCAGTATTTTGAAAATTTTGCTAATGTAGGAGGTGCCACGCCTTCCAAATTCACCCAGTTTTTTCTCAGAGTTTGCATTTATAGTTCTAAGTATTTAAGTGAAATTTGGTTGGATTATCTGAAAAAATATTTTCAGAATAGCGTTTTGAAGCTTTTGCTTACATGGAAGGAGCCACGCCCTCTTGTCCGATTTTATCCAGTTTTTGCTTAAAGCTTGCATTTATAGTTTTTAGTGTCCGAGTCAAATCTACTTTGATTATCTCAAAAAACACTTTCAGTACAGCGTCTTGAAGCTTTTGCTTATATGAGAGGTGCCACGCCCTCTTGTCCGAATTCGACCAGCTTTTTCTCAGAGCTTGCGCTGAAAATTCGTAGTATTTATGTGTATTTTGGTTGCATTGTTGTGAAATATACTCCAAAATTTGCATTTTGAAGATATTTTTGTATGGGCGGTAGGAGTGTCCGTTGACCGATTTCGCTCATTTTCAATCCCCCGAGCTAACTTTGACGACGGAGGCTGTGTACCAAATTTCATTGAATTATCTTGCTTAGTTTTCCCAAAAAATGTATTTCCACACACAGCCGTTACCCAGCCAGCCACCCAGCCAGCCAGCCAGACAGACGGACATGGCTATATCGACTCAGGAGGTGACGCTGATCAAGAATATATATACTTTTCCATATCTGCCACGCCTCCTTCTCTGCGTTACAAACGGAAGGACAAAGTGAATATACCCTGGGTGTAGGGTATAAAAATACATCCACTTAAAAACTATATTTGTGCAACTTTGGAGTCGGTTTGATCATCATGGTTAATGAATTTATATGTGAGTTGCTTAAATTAGAAAATTTAAATGTTTCTCTAAGCTAATATCATAAAATGATAAGTTTTAAATAACTCTTAATATTTTTGGGCATGGAAATGCCGATATGCAATAAAAAATTAGGTTAAATTGATTTAAGTTGAGGTCTCGAACCTACGTACCTACGTTTCCGAACCTAAAAACTAAAATCATAAAATAGGACTTCTTACTAACATTGAAAATATTTTGGCATAATACAAAAGAATTGATTTTTGTGCTTAAAACATACATAACTTCAATTACACAATAAACGCACAACTTTGACATGGTTGCAACAGATAATACCGATTTCTCAATTACCAAATAGGTAATACGTAATAGCGGGTTCATTTCAAAGACTTGAAAAATATTCCTTATTTTCTTAAAAGATTTCTTTTTTTAAACTTCAAACTGATGTGTTGGTACAAAATATCCTAACTGGGTCGGAAATTTCCCGATATCCGAATTTTTCACTGACCCTCAAACGCCAAAAAGGCACCGACACGATCTCGGATTTTCGTTTTTTGATAAATTATGTATATAAACGGTTCATATACGACTTTCTTTCATAACAGTAAATTTATTACGTTACGAAGTTTCAGCGAAAGCATATGGAAAGAAAATCTTCCACTTTAAATACGGTTTTAGTTAGAGCTCGATTTGCTGTCTAGTTTTCCTATTAAAGTAAAAAATTCGACGAATATTTTTTTGCATTTTAATTTATTAACATTTTGATATCTTTTATTTAAATTAAAAATTACCAAAACTGAAAAAATCATTATTTACACCGCAAATACTTATTATCACATCCCTTAAAAAAAAATTTCAATTTAAAAAATTTCAAGTTCATTACTGTAAATTCGTCCAGAATTGTAAATATTTTTCGAAAAATTTCAGATTTTTTTTTTTTTAAATTTCAAGTGGTGTTTTATGGATTATTTTACAGCACTATTGTTCAATTATTTTTTGTATACACGCTGCCCTTGTAAATAAATGTTTGTCAACGTTTACAAAACATTGTGTTCTTTAATAAAATATACAAATAGTTCAATGCCTTAATTTATTTTGAGTCCAAAATAAAACTACCACTTTCATTAAATGCTTTATTATTATTATTTTTATTATTTAAATAAATCCGCAGAGGTTCTTAACTGTAAGTTTCGTTTTAAATTTTAAAATACATAGTTACAAATCCTTTTATTAGCAATAATTTAAAAAATAAAATAAAAATATAAAATATTTAAAATAAGTAGCGCAGTTAATTGCATAAAATTCTATTACTATACACAATTTATAAACTAAAAATAAAAATAAAAAACATAGTAATATTGTAGTATTTTTTATGTGTACATAATACAAGAAATTATATAAATATATAATATGATGAAATTTAATACTACATACATAAATAAGTAAATCTTTTCGAAAACAAAATAAACGGAAAAAGTTGCATACATTTTTAGTTTTATTTGTTTTATTTACAAAATCAATGTTTTATGAAATTGAGTTCATTAGTTTTTTCAATTCATTTTATAAGTTTTTAATTTTTATCCCCTTTTCTTATGAAGTAATTTGTTAGGCAGAGTTCGTTTTGTTTCTAAATCAATCATCTACACAAAACCAAGCTATTCTCGAAAGGTCTTATTTGAAAGAAAATAAATTTCGGTGATTTTTACGAAGAGATAACCAATGTGCAGAAGTTAAAATTTTTTTTGAAAATATTTTGTCAGCAACAAAATTGAAAAGATAAAAAATATTAAAATCAGAAATCCAAGAATGTGTGGTCTCAAGGGTTTTTTTTTATAAGGTCCAGAAGCAAGTTTCCAGTCTTTTACAAAAGATTTCGGGAATGTCAGATCTCATATTGAAAGCTAAAAGCCAAAGCGAAATATTCGCGTAGATAAGGTTATGCTCTACATATGGTGAGATGAGAAAGGTGTGGTATACTACGAACTGCTTCCGAGTGGTCAAATCATCAAAGGACCATTGTATCGAACTCAACTAATTCATTTGAAGCGGGCATTGAAGGAAAAAACGGCTAGAATATGAGATCAGGCACGAGTTCATAATTTTTGATCCTGACAACGCTCGGTCAAATGTTGCAGCTTCAGTCGAAAACTATTTGAATAATAGTGGATGGGAAATTCTGACTCACCCGCCTTATATTCCAGACTTGACGCTATCCGTCTACCAATTGTTTCGGTCAACGCAGAACACTTTTACCGAAATACGCTTCACTTCAGTCGAAGGAATAAAAAATTGGCTCGATTCATTCTGGGGTTCAAAAGACTAGACATTTTTTTGGTTCGGTACTCATAAATTGCCAGAAAAATGAAAAAAAAGTTGTAGCTTCGGTTGGACAATACTTTGTAAAAAATATGTAACCATTTTTTAACAATTAATCCTCAAATTTTGGAAAAAAAAACGCTGGAAACTTACTTCCAGACCCAATTACTTAAATATTGGATTGGCTAAATTACTGATAACCGAACTCTAATGTAGCGATATTTTCAAAATTATATATTTTTTCTCTTTACTCCTAAGGGGTCGTCTTAATCAAATGCGACCCTTTGCGATTGCTTTGAATTCTCTCCACGACTTTCTCTCCATTTTTGGACTTCCTTCTTTTGTGACTTTTTCCAGGAAAATTTTGGTCTGCCACGTTCTCTACTGCTTTAAAAGAGTTGTCATGCCTGAATGGATTAAGATTTATGCTTTTAATTTTGGATGCATTGGTTTTTTAGCCGGTCATTTGAGATGCTAAAGCAAAAATTGCAGATAATTTATCTTGCATATCTGGATGAAGTTAAATCTTATGGAATTGCTAAGGATTTTATTCCAGATGTCGTCATGAATCGTGAACAGTAAGCAAAAGAAATGGTGAGAATAGTTGATTGAGCAAGACCTAGATTGCTAAGTTCTTGGTCATGGCCTTGGTTTGTTCATCGCTAGTTGTATAATACACAGTATTTTTTACGTTTAAAAGCCCATATAATTTCTTTGAAGACACTGTTGAAGGCAACGCTACAGTCCTACGAAGGTAGTACACGATGTGTCATGCCCCTTTCAAGCATAAAATCATCATTCAATTCGAAATTCGGTATCTTAAAAACCCAACTGCTTTGTAAAAATAAGGTTTGGAAATTTTAAATACTCAACAATCCTAAGAAATTTTTTCAAGACCAAGACCAAGATCGAGACCAAGACTTAATGCCCATATCGAGACCAAGGCTCAATATCAAATCCAAGACTCAATGTCCAAGACCAAGACTGCTAAGTTATTGGTCATGGTCTTGATTTGCTCATCGCTAGTTGTATAATACACAGTATTGTTTACGTTTAAAAGCCCATATATTTTCTTCGAAGACACAGGTGAAGGCAACGCTGCAGCCCTACGAAGATATTACACGATTATTCGGCAATTATCCTTTGTATGATTATTCGATTCACGCTTGATTGATTTCGCTGGAATTCTGTGAATTGCTTCGGCCAAAACAAGTTTTTCACATACTTTGAGTTTATTTATATGTCCCATGTAATTTACGTAATTCACGTTGTTCGATATGACAATGAGTTCTCAAACTCATACACTCTCTAATATATGATGGTAAGCAAGATGACGGTCTGTCCCAATATTACCTATGAGGCATGATATCAAATAAATAAGAAATACGTGTAAAGAACAAGTTGTTAAAAATTCAGAGGGTCTCTTGCTCGCATCTCAGGAGGAATAACTATATTAATATGGCGGATCCGACAGCTCAACTCGGATAAACGCCAAAAGAGCTATTGGGTGTTATCGTGAATAAATATTCCCGGGGAATTTTCTTTGACTGCCGTGCATTCTCTATTGCAGTATAAGAAAATTCCCCGGGAATCTTGATTCACGATAACCCCCATTATCAAAATTAGTCTGGATGATGTGGAAACAAGAATTTCATGAAATTTTAATAATTTCTCAATGTACTTAACTCCTTTTTTCATTAGCCCGTGTCGTATTTTTAATGCTTTATTTCTTTAATTTATTAAATCTAAATTCTCAAAAAAAAAACATCGAAATTGTATATAAAAATTAAACATTTTGAAATTATCGACTGATGAAATTAATGAGATAACGTAAATAAGAACTAAAACATAAGGAAAAAAAGGAAAAATTAAAAAAAAAAAAACGAAATAAATTTCGGCTTAAATTATGTAAACTAAAGAAAATAAAAAAGTTTGAGAGTAATATTTTTGGACAAAAAAATGGAGTATTTGGCGCGCGAAATCTAAAGAAGTTGTGACAAAAAAATATAAAAATGGAACCTTGTGATCAAAAATTTAAATATTTTAGGCAAAAAAAAAACATGTACACTTAACAAGAATTAATGTTAAATAACTATAAATGCAAAAAAAAAAAAAAAAACATAAATAATAAAAAAGTCATAAAAATACATAAATTTAAAGTAAGAAAATAATACTAAATATATGCGAGTACCAGTATGTTGCAAAGGATACCAAACTTATGTTACTTTTTTACATTTATGCTGCATGAAAAAGATATCTTTTTGAATGAAAATTGATTTTTGGTACAATTATGGTTGAAAGTTAATTTTTCAGCTAAAAAAAAAAAACAATTCATTATGTTGAAAGGAAAATTTATGCATTCATGCTTACAAATAGTCCAGTAATTTTTAATTTTTTAATTGTCATTCTAAATTAAAGATTTTCAGCCAGTTGTATTATTGCACTCTGTTTTATTTTTAGTTTGATCAAAAACTCTAAATTTAGATAACTTCTCAACGTATTTCGCGAAATTTAATGATACTAAAGGGTGTTTTTTTTAGAGGTTTGTTTTTCGAATAGAGATAAAACTGGCATTTTGTGGTCAAATCTGGCAACTCTAATGTCATTTATGTTCAGTTTGGTTTGCCATTTCATCATAAACAGGTTGACAAAAGAACAACGCTTGCAAATCGTGCAAATTTATTTCGAAAATAATGGTTCAGTTCGCGAAGTTTACCGCAAGCTCCGTCCATTTTATGGTCGACATAATCGTCCATCAGAGCAATTAATTCGGTTAACCATGGGTCGTTTTCGCACTACGTTTACTCTATGTGATAATACGCATCCGCAGGGACGTCGAACGGTGCGCACCGAAGAAACAATTGCCGCTGTAGAGCAAAATGTTGAAGACGACCCGAATGAATCGATTCGCCACCGTGCACAGCAATTGGAGCTTTGTCCATCAACTTTATGGAAGATTTTGCGCAAAGATCTTGGCTTGAGACCTTACAAGATCCAGCTTGTGCAAGAATTAAAGCCGCGAGACCATGCAATGCGTCGTGATTTTGATGTATGGGCCGAAAATGAGATTGATCTCGACGCTGATTTTCATCGCAAAATTTTGTTCAGTGATGAGGCTCATTTTTGGTTGAATGGCTACGTCAACAAGCAAAATTGCCGCATTTGGAGTGAAGAGAATCCACATGAGACCCTTGAGACGCCATTACATCCACAAAAACTGACTGTTTGGTGTGCTCTATGGGCTGGTGGAGTCATTGGGCCATACTTCTTCCGAAATAATGCTGGAGAGTCAGTTAATGGAGACCGGTATAGAGCCATGATAACCGACTATTTTGTTCCCGAATTGGATGGCACGAATGTGGATGAGTTGTGGTTCCAACAAGACGGCGCTACATGCCACACAGCGCACGTCACAATCGATTTGTTGAAGGAAACATTCGATAAGCGCATAATTTCGCGGAATGGACCTGTCAATTGGCCACCAAGATGGTGTGATTTGACACCATTGGATTATTTTCTTTGGGGATATGTGAAGTCGCTCGTCTACGCCAACAAACCAGAAACGTTAGGGGACTTGGAAGCCAACATTCGTGGCGTTATTGCCGACATACGGCCCCATATGCTCGAAAAAGTGGTTGAAAATTAGACCTGTAGAATTGGCTTTATTCGAGCCAGACGCGGCGGCCACATGCCCGAAATCATATTTAAACATTAATGGTATAAAATTATCCTTCCAATAAAGCTAAATTGATGGACATTAAAACGATTTTCTTGTGTTTTATTTCAATTCGAAGTTCTAAACCTCTAAAAAAAACACGCTTTAGGTTAGCGGCAATTGTGTAGAGCAAAAACCTCATAAGACCATCAGAGTTTATTGAAGGTTTTTCTTTTTTGAATTAGAAAAACTGTTAAGTATATCAAGCCATAACCGACAAAAAGACTTTACCCACACGATTTCGTTTTTTGATGGAAATCCACAATTCGAGTCCATACGCATAACTCTAAAAAGTACCACAACGTAGTTATAGCGAAAGTAGATACGCCTAAAGCCTATTCGAAGTTTGCAAGTTGTCGCTTAAATCAAAATTTTCAAGTGAAATAATTTTATTCTTTTTGTGTCAAAAATAATTTGCGATTAATCTTAGCGGCAATTTTCGCTAGGAAATTTTTCGAACAAATTTTATTTTTGTTTATTGGCAATCTGAGGGAATCGAAAAGCAAAGTTTCCCTCCGCATGCCCACAAATTCAACGAATTTATTCGAAATATTTCCTAGTGTAAATTGCCACTTACTTATTAAATAAAACAAATTTATTAAAAAGTCTTAAAACGGTTTAATAGTATTCGTGACCACAAATTTTTTCTGAAGCACAGATAGGGATTTTGAAAAAGTACAGAGGTCTTAATCGCTAAAATATTGAACAAGTGCCAAAAAAACATACGTTATGTTTCAAATGGGTGAATGAAAATAGTTGCATCGCATATCTAACTTTTATAGCTATACTGAATGACAAGATAACTATGGAAAACCTCGGTTACCGGACATAATCCCAACGGACATAATCCCCATTTCGTAAATGGGGATTATGACCGAAAAATTTTCGGACATAATCCCCATTTTGGCCATGGGGGTTGTGTCCGCAAATTTTTCGGACATAATCCCAATGGGGGTTATGTCCGAAAAATTTAATTAAGATTGAACAAAATTTTTGCAATAATCCATTTAAAAAATTTATATAGTGTTGGATGTTATAGACTGATCCGCGGCCGAAGGCCACCGCGAAGCCGGTGTTGGATTTTTGGGAGTTTTAAATCCTGAGCTGCGGCCGCAGGCCGCCCACTTACCCCTACCCTTATGTAAAATTACTGTGGAATTTTTGGGAGTTGTAAATCTTGAGCTGCTTCTGTTGTCAATAACAAAATATCGTTATGGGGACTATGTCCGTTTTTTCCTGGGGATTATGTCCGAAACACTTGCGGACATAATCCCCATTGAAAAAATGGGGATTATGTCCGAATAACTTGCGGACATAATCCCCATATCGTGAATGGGGATTATGTCCGTGGGGATTATGTCACGGCACCGAAAACCTCCTTTAATCTTTTTTTTTTTTTTGGCTGCTAAAGCTCGATTTTTCTAAATTGATTGAACTGTTCGCTTTTGAGATATTGAATTTAATTGAAGTTTTACATTTTCGTTCTACGCCATACCTAAATTGGAGCGTTAGACGAGCAACAGCGTTATTTAACCGTCTCTGTTTCGGTATGCTCCATATAAATTGTATGGGCATGAAACAGACAGAGATGGTAAAATACGCCTGACGCTGGTCTTACACTCCAATTTAGGTATGGTAGCTATTCAGATGGAGTAAATGGTAACCGGAATGAAATGGAAAAACGAAGCAAAACAATTTGATGAAGTTTCAAATATATATTGAGGGTATTCCTTAAAACGTGTATACGGCTCGAAAACATCGTAAACTCGTTATAGTTCTCAAAATCAATACGAGTTTTGACAGTTTTACGAGGTTTTCGAGGCTTTTATACATTTTAAGGAATGCCCTAACTATGCTTACACTTGATATTTGTGAGGTGTTTTACGGCTGTTCCGAGATTTCGCGGAAATCACAGGACTTACTTTACAAAATCTATTTCTAACGACATTTAGATAAACGACAAAAAATAAATATTAAGAAGAAAAGAATGAAAATCTTTTTCAGCTGGTGAAAATGAGTAGTATTTAACGACGAGATTTATAAAACTCATCACAGCAAAATCTCCGGTAGAAACATAATAGGGGAGAAGGGGGCGGTTTCGACACCCTAACAAAAAACTAATTTTTTCTTCTAAATGCATGTTGTTTTAAAGACTGTGCAAAAATATGTGTGCTTCTATTATAAATTACTAAAACTTCGCTATGCTTGTTTTTTTTGGTATAGGGAGCAAGAAACCATGGTTGAAAAAATGTCGAAACTTTCCACCTTAGTCAGTTGTATGAAATTCTTGATTTTTTTTTGAAACATTCCACCTTTTTGAAATGGATGATAAAGAACGAATTCCTACCGGTGATACAATGCGAGAACGAAAATCGTGTATTTTGCCTTGAATCAGAAGCATATCCAGCAAATTAATCGGATCAAGTAGATGAGAGCCTTGAGGTTCACTATCTGATTCAAAATGATTCCATATTCATTTGTACATCGGCATTAGCATCGAACTCCATACCTTGTGGAAAATCAGATTAAGGCAAAATAGTTGGATTAGAAATTCCAGTTGCCGAATAATTTCATAATTTCTTTGTAACATTCTGTAGAGGTAGGTTTCTATATAAAAAAAAAAATGTATCTTTCCTTACTGGACTTTGAATTTTGAATTCAATTACAAACAAAAAATGATTAATGAAATCAATAAGTGGTAACATAAACCAATTATAAACTACAATATTATTGAAGTGAAAATCTCTGTGTGCTACTTTTAAATTTTAAAATTAAATGTAATTATTAGATTATATAATTATTAAACAAAATATAACATATAAATGTGGTTTTCATCAGTAATAAAAGTAAAAATTAAAAAAATCCAAAAAAACTCAAACTATTTCCATGTATTTATGTTGCCAGAGCGATAATGAATCGCTTTTTGTAAGCACATGAACGCAATGTTGCAAAAATTTATTAAATATAAAACCAATAAAACAATCTATTATTTTCTTTATGTAGAAAAAATAAATATTGTGTTTTTATTTACAAGTTTTTTTTTTATACATGTAATATGGGCATATCCGAAAATAATCTTCCCTTATTTGACCCAGGTTTTCAGAAAAAATTTTTTTTTTTATATTCTATAACCAAACGTCGAGGAATATATGTATTTCTAGACGTGTAAAATTAAATTTCCAACAGGTGAACAAAAAAATTTCGACATAAGCGGCTATCAGGAGGTCGTTTTACTTAAAAATTTCGGGAATTTTCGAGATTTTCGATAATATACGGGAGAGACGTAGTAGATATGTTACGGGACACGTTTCCGCATATTCTTCAGTCAAATTCAGAAAAATCTTATTTGGCATACGGTGAGGGAAAAGTTTTAAATCGCTCATTACGGCGCATAACAGGTCCTTAAATTCTGAAATAATTCAAGTAAATTCTTTGATGAAAAATAAATCGAATTTGTTCATGATTTTTTTTTTTTTCTAATTTAAGTCCCCCATGCCAAGTAAAAAACGAAAAACGCTAATTTTTCAGGTAAAACGACCGCCTGATAGCCCATTACGTCGAAATTTTCTTGTTCACCTATTGGGAATTTCATTTTACACGTCGAGGAATATATCCCACCACATTTAGTTATAGAATATGAAAAAAAAAATTCCGAAAACCTGTGTCAAACAAGGGAAGATTATTTTCGGATATCCACATATGTACTTATTTTCTGCGTGCTTTATGGGCCCGTGGCGGTAGCTTTTTTGGGAGCTCTCATAGATTAAAATTCAAAAGAGAGGATTTTTTTTTTAGTTTAGTTTAAATTTAATTCCATTAATCATATTTTATTTCGAAATACCCTCGGTTTCGCCCGGGTGAAAATCCCATAATTTGAAAACAAGTTTTTTCTCTAAAAGACATGTTATCCGTTGACGTTCGAGGACAAACTTTAATTTAAAATTCCTTCGGCTTAGTCCGGGATATTAAAAAATTCCGTTACTGAGACAAATAACATCCGCTGGAAAAATGGGCACTAAATTATTTGACAGGGATGAATGAGATTAGGTTCATAAATATTGAAATGGTATCAGGAACGGGCGAACGAAGTCGCTCCCGGGGTAACTATTCAATTCTCAAACATGAGTATGAAAAAAAGTTGAAGTACGTGTACTTGATAAAAAATTTATTAATGATCTAACCAAGTACAAACATATCTATTCCAATAGCAATATTCTTTCCACTGTTATCATTTATTTTTTTATACAAATTTCGCAGAATAAATTTATTTCATTTCTGCTTAATACTACGTTTGTATAAATAATAAAACATAAATACAAATAAAACAAAAAGTTCAAGAGTTTATCAAGAAACCTTCAGCGAATTTTTACTTTGAGAGCGCGATCGCTTTATTAATTAAAATTATGTATTTATACAGGGTGAAACGAATTCATTACAATTAACTAAATACAATGCGTACTCCTAGACGCCAGTCATCGGGACCTTTTCCAATATCAATTTTCCAAGCATAATGTATTTACAATTATAAGATAACAAAAAGAATAAATAAAATTTATGGGTATGAATTTTTTCGGTAATCATGATGTAAATGCAAAGAGTCCGAATAGCGTGTACTACCCCTTTGTAAGGAATTTGAAGTATGTAAGACTTTTGCTGATCCTTCTATTTCTGTTTTACCATATAGATTTGCTTCTAAAACTATATCTGTTTCATCGTTTTCGTCATCAATTCTGAAATCAAATTGTCGTGGTATACGTTGTAATCCTTTGGTATCAACAGCAACACCTTGAAGTTGCGCTGCATTAAAGTTGGGCACTATAGGCGTTACTGGTGTTGCATACGACGTTGTTAGGGTTATAGCATAACCAAGTAAGAGAACACATATTAATTTTAGTGAAATTAACATTTTAACAAATCTGCTTGGACGTAGAAAATTCTTAAAAGCTGTCGTTTATTCTGATTTCGTTAAACAACTGCCGGACGCTAAATGTAATTAAGATGCTAAAGGGAGAAACTGAAATTGATAATAATTGGTTTCAATTTGTGATAAGCAGTTTGTGGTACTCCGCAAATTTTTACAGTTAACCCTCGATTTATGTGGTAATTTATGTTTGTACCGCTTAGGGTTGATATTTGGTCAGGTTTGCTAAGTTACGGTGAAACATTATCAAGTTATTTTTACAGAAAAATTAAGAAAAATCAAGCTATGTCCGGCTGTCTGGATGTTGGTCTATCCGTTGAAATCATTTTAATATTTTTTGGGAACAAGATAATTCGATGATATTTGGTACACTGCCTCCGTCTTTAAAGTTAGATTGACTTATTAAAAACGAGCGAAATCGGTCAACGGATACGCCTATCGCCCATACAAAAAATATTCCAAATGCAATTTTATGACCATTGTTAACCATTACGCAACCAAAATACACACAAATACTAGGGACGGCTCGAAGCAAAAACTAGGTGCATTCAGACAGGTAGGCGTGACACCACCCATATTAGCAAAAACTTTAAAATGCTATACTGAAAACGTTTTTTGAGATATTCTAACCAAATTTTACTCACACATCAAATAGTTAGCACAAAATCTGAGCAAAAAGTAGGTGCACTCGAACAAGAAGGCGTGGCACCTCACGTACAAGTAAAATTTTCAAAATACAGCAGTGTAGGGTATTTAATTTTTGGCCAGGCCAATGTAGACACCCTTATTAGTTTTAATCAATATTGGTTATGGCCTGTTCACGGTTGTCTGGAAGAGTCTATAGGTGTTATGAAAGTGTGCAAAAAATCGGCATTCGTGGTTTCATTTGTACTTGTTTTAAGTTCAATGCCATGCCGGCCTTGCTCTACCTCGTATGGTTTTTGAGGTATCATAACTTAGAAATGGAAAAAATACCGTTTTTTGCTATTTTTTTAACCTACATAAATAACAAGAAAACAATGTTTATTCGTAAAATCCGATATAATAGTTTTCCTTAAAACTTAATTCAAATTATGTCGATATATTTTTTTTTTCTCTGAGATATCCCAACCCAAATGGATAAAAAGGGCAAAAAAATGTTTTTTTTTTATCATTTCAGTCTACGATATTTCGGAGAAAAATAAAGGGACATAATTTAAATAAGGTTTTATAGAAAAATGTTAGAGCTTTCAATAACTGTATCGGATTTTAGGAATGAACGTTATTTTTTCAAATTATAAACAGAACCATTTCTGAGGCTGGATTCGAGCTTAGCATCGCAAAACACATCGAAATGACTATTTTTATTTTATATTTTTTTGCGTAGATTTTTTTCACATTTTCTTAACACCTATAAGCTCCGCAAGACAATCGTGTTATAATGGAGAATGAGTTCTAACCTATCATTCAGTTTGTTATATAGAAACACAGATTCATCATGTTAGTTTTGGATTAAGGTTACTGTCATAAAGGTTTTAATCAACAGTGGCAAAATTTCGGACAAAATCTATCATTATTTAAAAGACTAAACAGGAGATTTGTATGGAAAAATTTAAAGTTGCTCGGAATTTAGTTTTTCCGGTACCAAAAGTTTCATTTGGATGTAAATTTAGGTGCCGTGACATAATCCCCACGGACATAATCCCCATTCACGATATGGGGATTATGTCCGCAAGTTATTCGGACATAATCCCCATTTTTTCAATGGGGATTATGTCGGCAAGTATTTCGGACATAATCCCCAGGAAAAAACGGACATTGTCCCCATAACGATATTTTGTTATTGACCACAGAAGCAGCTCAGGATTTACAACTCCCAAAAATTCCACAGTAATTTTACATAAGGGTAGGGGTAAGTGGGCGGCCTGCGGCCGCAGCTCAGGATTTAAAACTCCCAAAAATCCAACACCGGCTTCGCGGCGGCCTTCGGCCGCGGATCAGTCTATAACATCCAACACTATATAAATTTTTTAAATGGATTATTGCAAAAATTTTGTTCAATCTTAATTAAATTTTTCGGACATAACCCCCATTGGGATTATGTCCGAAAAATTTGCGGACATAACCCCCATGGCCAAAATGGGGATTATGACCGAAAAATTTTTGGACATAATCCCCATTTACGAAATGGGGATTATGTCCGTTGGGATTATGTCCGGTAACCGTAAATTTAGTCCATTTCATAGAACATTTGATGGACCCGAAACTATTTTCAAAACTACGGAACTTAAGCAAAATAAATTTCAGATTCGAAATTAACGGCTCCAAAACCCATGCAAAAAGTAGAACAGTTTAAATTTGAAAATTAAATATTTTTCCATATTTAGGGGCATTTTTCGATTTTGAAAATAGTTTTGGGCAAACCAAATAAATGTTTTCTTTATTTGATTCAAATTTTACATGGTGCTTATTTATTCACAATAAAACGAAACTTTTGTGCCGAGGGAACGAAGTTTCGAGCAACTTTAATTTTTCAAACAGTCTTATGTATGTATGTATGTGTATAGATTTTAAGAATACATCGGACATAAAAATTCGGTAGTTTTTAGAGCTTTATTGCTATTTTAAATTGTAGCTATAACCCAACATACCAATTTTAAACAACATATTTTTAATTAAGCTAAAAATTGTAACATTTCCTTAGAAAGTGGTGTCAATTATTGATTTTCTATTTTAGATTTTCGGTTCGGTAATTTGTGTTGGTGGCCAATCCCATTGTTTAGCAGGCGCAGGTTTAACCAGCTGCTCCCAGGGTTTCCAGCCCAACATTTTACGTGCTATAGCAAACGAGATCAAGCTGCGCAAATGGGGATGGATTGGTCACACTCTCCGGAAACCACACAGCGAAGTTTGTCGCCAGGCCCTTGAGTGGAATCCACAAGGCAGTAGAGGACGTGGTAGACCCAAAACCAACTGGAAAAGGTCGTTGGAAAAGGAAATCCAAGAATCGGGAAAATCGTGGCAAGAGATCAAAGTCATCGCAAGGGATCGTGACAAATGGAGAGATTTCATATTGGCCCTATGCTCCTCCTAGGAGTTAAAGAAGAATACATACATACATACATCAGTTCATTTTCGGCCTGTACAATTAATTCCTCTACTTGACCACAGCCAATGGCTTTTTCCAATGCACCAATATCTTTGTTCTAAGTAAATTGAATAGCAAATTTATACAAACCATTAAAAGTTTACTATGTATTATACTAACAGATTCTACAGCCTTAGCACGCTCTTGTACAATCTGCTCAGTGTATTTGCGGTATGATGCATTCTGTGGCATTTTGGTTAGTGCACGTAGAATCTTTCCATAGAGCGCACCGAGCGTATGGTGTGGATTTGTAGCCACAGCTAGACCTGTAAGACCAGTGGACTGCAATAAAGAATGTTTGAATATGGAATTAGGAAGTTGTGACATAACAATTACAATTCCAATAATTTAATGTTAACACAATTATTCTTTGGATGTTTTTTCATCAGAACTTTTTAAATTCGAGAGTTTACTTAATGCTTTTAAAATTAAAATTCAAAAGAGAGGATTTTTTTTTTTAGTTTAGTTTAAATTTAATTCCATTAATCATACGACTATTTCGAAATACCCTCGGCTTCGCCCGGGTGAAAGTCCCATAATTTGAAAACCAGTTTTTTCTCTCAAAGACATGTTATCCGTTGACGTTCGAGGACAAACTTTAATTTAAAATTCTTTCGGCTTAGTCCGGGATATTAAAAAATTCCGTTACTGAGACAAATAACGAGATAATGAATAAATGAGATTAGGTTCATAAATATTGAAATGGTATCAGGAATGGGCGAACGAAGTCGCTCCCGGGGTAACTATTCAATTCTCAAACATGAATATGAAAAAAAGTTGAAGTACGTGTACTTGATAAAAAATTTATTAATGATCTAACCAAGTACTAACATGTGTATTCCAATAGCAATATTCTTTCCACTATTATTATTTATTTTTTTATTCAAATTTCGCAGAATAAATTTTATTGCATTTCTGCTTAATACTACGTTTGTATAAATAATAAAACATAAATACAAATAAAACAAAAAGTTCAAGAGTTTATCAAGAAACCTTCAGCGAATTTTTACTTTGAGAGCGCGATCGCTTTATTAATTAAAATTATGTATTTATACAGGGTGAAACGAATTCATTACAATTAACTAAATACAATACGTACTCCTAGACGCCAGTCATCGGGACCTTTTCCAATATCAATTTTCCAAGCATAATGTATTTACAATTATAAGATAACAAAAAGAATAAATAAAATTTATGGGTATGAATTTTTTCGGTAATCATGATGTAAATGCAAAGATGCCGAATAGCGTGTATTACCCGTTTGTAAGGAATTTGAAGTATGTAAGACTTTAGCTGATCCTTCTATTTCTGTTTTACCATTCTCGCTACGCCATAGATTTGCTATGGCTTCTAAAACTATATCTGTTTCATCGTCTTTGTCATCATGTTCAGCTGAAATTCTGAAATCAAATTGTCGTGGTATACGTTGTAATCCTTTGGTATCAACAGCAACACCTTGAAGTTGCGCTGCATTAAAGTTGGGCACTATAGGCGTTACTGGTGTTGCATACGACGTTGTTAGGGTTATAGCATAACCAAGTAAGAGAACACATATTAATTTTAGTGAAATTAACATTTTAACAAATCTGCTTGGACGTAGAAAATTCTTAAAAGCTGTCGTTTATTCTGATTTCGTTAAACGACTGCCGGACGCTAAATGTAATTAAGATGCTAAAGGGAGAAACTGAAATTGATAATAATTGCTTTCAATTTGTGATAAGCAGTTTGTGGTACTCCGCAAATTTTTACAGTTAACCCTCGATTTATGTGGTAATTTATGTTTGTACCGCTTAGGGTTGATATTTGGTCAGGTTTGCTAAGTTACGGTGAAACATTATCAAGTTATTTTTGCAGAAAAATTAAGAGGCGTGGCAGGTATGAAAAAGTATATATATTCTTGATCACCTCCTGAAACAATATCAAGCTATGTCCGGCTGTCTGGATGTTGGTCTATCCGTTGAAATCATTTTAATATTTTTTGGGAACAAGATAATTCGATGATATTTGGTACACTGCCTCCGTCTTTAAAGTTAGATTGACTTATTAAAAACGAGCGAAATCGGTCAACGTATACGCCTATCGCCCATACAAAAAAAATATTCCAAATGCAATTTTATGACCATTGTTAACCATTACGCAACCAAAATACACACAAATACTAGGGACGGCTCGAAGCAAAAACTAGGTGCATTCAGACAGGTAGGCGTGACACCACCCATATTAGCAAAAACTTTAAAATGCTATACTGAAAACGTTTTTTGAGATATTCTAACCAAATTTTACTCACACATCAAATAGTTAGCACAAAATCTGAGCAAAAAGTAGGTGCACTCGAACAAGAAGGCGTGGCACCTCACGTACAAGTAAAATTTTCAAAATACAGCAGTGTATGGTATTTAATTTTTGGCCAGGCCAATGTAGACACCCTTATTAGTTTTAATCAATATTGGTTATGGCCTTTTCACGGTTGTCTGGAAGAGTCTATAGGTGTTATGAAAGTGTGCAAAAAATCGGCATTCGTGGTTTCATTTGTACTTGTTTTAAGTTCAATGCCATGCCGGCCTTGCTCTACCTCGTATGGTTTTTGAGGTATCATAACTTAGAAATGGAAAAAATACCGTTTTTTGCTATTTTTTTAACCTACATAAATAACAAGAAAACAATGTTTATTCGTAAAATCCGATATAATAGATTTCCTTAAAACTTAATTCAAATTATGTCGATATATTTTTTTTTCTCCGAGATATCCCAACCCAAATGGATAAAAAGGGCAAAAAAATGTTTTTTTTTTTATCATTTCAGTCTACGATATTTCGGAGAAAAATAAAGGGACATAATTTAAATAAGGTTTTATAGAAAAATGTTAGAGCTTTCAATAACTGTATCGGATTTTAGGAATGAACGTTATTTTTTCAAATTATAAACAGGACCATTTCTGAGGCTGGATTCGAGCTTAGCATCGCAAAACACATCGAAATGACTATTTTTATTTTATATTTTTTTGCGTAGATTTTTTTCACATTTTCTTAACACCTATAAGCTCCGCAAGACAATCGTGTTATAATGGAGAATGAGTTCTAACCTATCATTCAGTTTGTTATATAGAAACACAGATTCATCATGTTAGTTTTGGATTAAGGTTACTGCCATAAAGGTTTTAATCAACAGTGGCAAAATTTCGGACAAAATCTATCCTTATTTTAAAGACTAAACACGAGATTTGTATGGAAAAATTTAAAGTTGCTCGGAATTTAGTTTTTCCGGTACCAAAAGTTTCATTTGGATGTAAATTTAGTCCATTTCATAGAACATTTGATGGACCCGAAACTATTTTCAAAACCGAAAAATGGCTTAATGTTACATCACCGACTGTTGTTGTTTTTTTTATATTTTTTTTGCCCAAATAGGGCTCTGGGAATTAATTACAACAACAACAACAACAACCTCTGAGCGCATCTACTTTCGGAGATATAGCCATCGGAAGATCGGGATATATCTTTTATAAAAATCGGTATAAGTTGGGAACCCCTGGATGGATTTCAAAAATATTGGTGTCATATGAAAGGTATTTTATCAGGCTATATAATTGCGCTACAAAGTTTTTCAATTTAAGTGATTGTTTTCGAGATATGACAATTTTTCTAAATTTAACCCCATTTTTTTCGCAAAAACCGTTATTTTTCCCAAAAAATGTGTTATTAACCTATAATTTTAATAACTAAATTAGGAAGCCTAATTTATTTCCTTTCATTTGATATACAACATGTATCTGAAATTGTATCATTTATAACTTTTTATAGAAAAAAACAAAAATAGACCAAATCAATTTTCTTGAAATTAGGAACTTTAAACAACAACAATGCCAGAACAAACAACAACAACAACAACAAAAACAACAACTACTACTACAACAACAACAACTTGGATACTACTACAACAACAACAACAACAAAGAGGATCAGCTACTTATTATATTAAAAAAATTTAAAATTTTTATTAAAAATTGCGCGCGCAATTTGGCTAGCAAACTATGTGTTGGATATATTATAGACTGATCCGCGGTCGAAGGCCGCCGCGAAGCCGGTGTCGGATTTTTGGGAGTTTTAAATCCTGAGCTGCGGCCGCAGGCCGCCCAATTACCCCTACTCTTATGTAAAATTACTGTTGTTGTAGTAGTAGTAAAGTTGTTGTTGTCTGTTTTAGCATTGTTGTTGTTTAAAGTTCCAAATTTGAAGAAAATTGATTTGGTCCATTTTTGTTTTTTTCTATAAAAATTTATTAATGATGCAATTTCAGATACATGTCGTATATCAAATGAAAGGAAATAAATTAGGCTTCCTAATTTAGTTATTAAAATTATAAGTTAATAACACATTTTTTTGGAAAAATTACGGTTTTTTGCGAAAAAAATGGGGTTAAATTTTGAAAAATTGTCATATCTCGAAAACTATCACTCAAATTGAAAAGCTTTGCAGGGCAATTATATAGCCCAGTAAAATACCTTTCATATGACACCAATATTTTTGAAATCCATCCAGGGATCGATTTTTATAAAAGATATATCCCGATCTTCCGATGGCTATATCTCCGAAAGTAGATGCGCTCAGAGGTTGTTGTTGTTGTTGTTGTAATTAATTCCCAGAGCCCTATTTGGGCAAAAAAAATAATAAAAAAACAACAACAGTCGGTGATGTAAAATTGTTCCCGAAAAATTATCCTAATTAGAAATTATCTCCAAAACTACGGAACTTAAGCAAAATAAATTTCAGATTCGAAATTAACGGCTCCAAAACCCATGTAAAAAGTAGAACAGTTTAAATTTGAAAACTATATATTTTTCCATATTTAGGGGCATTTTCGATTTTGAAAATAGTTTTGGGCAAACCAAATAAATGTTTTCTTTATTTGATTCAAATTTTACATGGTGCTTATTTATTCACAATAAAACGAAACTTTTTGTGCCGAGGGAACGAAGTTTCGAGCAACTTTAATTTTTCAAACAGTCTTATGTATGTGTATAGATTTTAAGAATACATCAGACATTAAAATTCGGTAGTTTTTAAGAGTTTTATTGCTATTTTAAATTGTAGCTATAACACAACATACCAATTTTAAACAACATATTTTTAATTAAACTAAAAATTTTAACATTTCCTTAGAAAGTGGTGTCAATTATTGATTATCTATTTTAGATTTTCGGTTCGGTAATTTGTGTTGGTGGCCAATCCCATTGTTTAGCAGGCGCAGGTTTAACCAGCTGCTCCCAGGGTTTCCAGCCCAACATTTTACGTGCGAGTATCAGTTCATTTTCGGCCTGTACAATTAATTCCTCTACTTGACCACAGCCAATGGCTTTTTCCAATGCACCAATATCTTTGTTCTAAGTAAATTGAAAGGCAAATTTATACAAACCATTAAAAGTTTACTATGTATTATACTAACAGATTCCACAGCCTTAGCACGCTCTTGTACAATCTGCTCAGTGTATTTGCGGTATGATGCATTCTGTGGCATTTTGGTTAGTGCACGTAGAATCTTTCCATAGAGCGCACCGAGCGTATGGTGTGGATTTGTAGCCACAGCTAGACCTGTAAGACCAGTGGACTGCAATAAAGAAATTCATTAGTATGTAATAGAGGATTATTGAATTGTTTGAATATGGAATTAGGAAGTTGTGACATAACATTAACAATTCCAATAATATAATGTTAACACAATTATTCTTTGGATGTTTTTTCATCAGAACTTTTTAAATTCGAGAGTTTACTTACTGCTTTTAAAACCCTTGCCATTTTATTTAAAAAGTGAACAATTAATCACTAGCAAATAAAAACCTAAAAAAATTCTCCTGAAGTTTGGAGAAGCAAATTCAATTGTCAGAACAGACAGCTGTTTAATGAAGTGCTGCCAAGTTATCTTGAATTGGTTACATTCGGAAAAAGCAACTTTCTTGTTTGATTATAATCATTGAGACTGCGGAAAACTTCATATCTTGTACTTTTTCATCCGCCCGCGACTCAGTTCAAAGGCGCAACAATAAAATTTCAAAACTAGCCAGATATGAAATAAAAATAAGCAATACACATAACGCAACTAAAAAAAAACTCGAAAATTGTAAACTGAAATCCGAGAAAACAAACTCATAAAAAAAAATTCCAAAGCGCCGGTTATTTCACATAAAAGACGAAATAGGATGGTGACTTCCATACCAGCGTCGTCCGGTTCATATTTGGAACAACGCCCACTTTCATCACATCACTGGCTACTGCGCTACCACATCACATATGACCAAAAATCACCCCGCTTTAACGAAAATTACTACAAACTCATTCAAACGAAATCACGCAAGATAAAAATTTTTTAGAACACCTAACCCATTATATCTTATTTCATGGGTCTTATTGAACCATTTTTCTAAAAACTGGGTTTTGGCGGGTTAAAGCATTTGTTATGTGTCCTATGCTATCGTACCCAACGTGGTCACCTCGGCTAGCAGGCGGTTCAGGGGTGTTCTCAACCCGCCACGTTGGGTCGAGGATCTAACAATAAATTTCACTTCCTTAAGAAGTGAAATTTAAAATAAGAAAAAAAAACTGAACAAAAAAAAAACAAAACTGAAAAAAAAACTGAATCTGAAACTAAAACTTCACGGCTACTATCCTTTCCACTACCACACTTAAAAGAGGGAGATAGATGTAACATCCCTATGTACCCGCCCAACCTGTGTTGTCCGTATACCTTTGAAAACCTTTAAGGACAACACCCACAAATGCACCATCACAAACCATCCACTCAACACATCACCAGTCGATCCGACAAAACCTTCCCCCCTTTAAATAAAACTTTACCAGGTATTCATTCTAAACTTATACTCATACAAACATGATTTATTAATCTAAAATCTATTTTTCACAGGTTTTCACCGTTCAACCAAATTATGATCCTTTGGATCGATTTTAAAACCTTATTTATAATATCTATAAAATTTTAAAATATAGGATGTAAAATATAATAATGAATAAAGTGCAAACTTGAACTACCTTGCGAAAATTTATAACTTTATCATTAATTTACACGAACAAAATTTACGTATATAGCGAGAATGTATTTAAATTAAATTTACCCAACCAAAACAAAACCCGATTAATGGTATTTAAAAATTAAACTAAATTTTCGCAACGTAAAAGTCTTAAACGCACTGAAAAAAAATGAATAAAAATTGTAAAAGTACTACTAACTACAAAATAAATAAATTTAAATTATAATAAAAATCTTAAACTTTTAATTCCTAAGAAAAAATTCCCAAAGGTAAGTTAATTTATAAACCCCAAACAGAAAACACCCTTTAAATTTTCGGTCCTATTAGAGCGCTCTACTTAGACTTGGGCATTAACTTAATTCCCAAAAATTTCCCCAGTACTCCCTTTAGGAATTTGCTTACATATATGAAAATTAAAAAAAACAACAATAAAATAACCAACATGCATGTGAAAAAAAAACTCCAAATATCCCTGCTCAGCTGCTTGCGGAATTCACCACACATCGACGTTCTCGCGAGATCAAGAGAAAACACTCGTTCTCAAATTCTAGCTTCGTTAAATTTTAAGTCCTCTCGCGTTTCACTTTCAGGCATTCCTCACTCTTAACTTTTGACAAAATGGTCGCATTTAGAAGATGCTAACTTTGCCCCAAAATGGCGTATTCAGACGCCCCCAAATTTTCACCCGCCAACTTTCTGGTTCTAACTCGTATATACTATTTTATATGTATATTTAAATAAAATAATTGTGGCTGACACTTAGCTTTTTCTCTTGGCCCTCCGGATTTTATCTCTAATTAAACTTTAGCTGCTACATCCACACTGCTGCCAGCCACACTAATAAAAGAGAAATTTTATCAGCGCTTACGTAAACTACCAAAAAAAACTGACTTGCTTAGAATCACTTACACAAAATTTTCTCCAATTTTCTTTCCGTTCATTCGATGCATAACCACTTGTACACAGTGCACTTTCCTACACACAAAAAAATGAAAAAACTTAAACACTCACAAAACTAAAAACCAAAATTTTTTTTACCTTTCTCATCAACTGCTGCTCACAAATTAATCTGCCGCTTTAATCCTTTAATCCAGGATAAAATTGCTTCCGCGGACTCAAACGTTTCTTTTTCTTTTTTTTTAAAAAAAACTTTCTATATATACTTTATACCGGATCAGGAACCAAACTTTTTGCACAACTTTATTAAAAGAACTTTCAACTGCTAATAAACCTTTTGTAGCAAATCGTTTTCTGTGAAACCTCATCAACATCAAAACCAAAAGTTTAAAACTTCGTTCTTGCCGTTAGTTAACCTACCTATACATAGAACTTTTCCTAAACATTTCTTTATTGTCCCAAAAAAACAACAATTTGCTTAATTTTCCCCTGCAACAGTTTACAAACATGTTGGCAAAGTTCTATCTCGATAACATCCCTGTTCCTTTTTCCCTCATATCATGTTGCTGAACAACTCCACCAACAATTTTGACATTCGTTAAGTTTGCAACAAACGGAAAAGCAACACAAGTTGCCAAAATTTTGTCGCGGCGTTGTTTTTATTTTATTTTATTTATTTTTTTTTTATTATATCTGTGCGAGAAGTGTTTCGAATAAAAATTTAGATGTTGTAAATTAACATGCAACAAAGTGCAGTGTTTAAAACGTTTTACTGTTCGTGCCTATGCAAGTTCGGTCAACTTGCTCCATCAATCTTGCAAAAGGAAAACAACAACACTTACAGCCGCCATTGCCACCACCAGCTATAACTTAACAGGTAATTGTGATCGTTTTGCCCTTCAGTAAATAATTACTATTTTAGACTTCCTGTGATTTATACCTCAAGTCGGCCTTAATGTATTCATAACCACAGACCATCACCCACCTCAGCCTTTCGCAAAAAAGTTTTCCCAAAAGGGTCTACGCACTATGACGTCATTGTTTTATGACACTTTTTGTTTACTTTTTATGCATTTTACAGCCAGACTATCTTTATCCCAGCCAATTAACATAAACATACACTGAACATCATCTGCGAAATTTTGCTCTGGTTATTAACTTGATTTCAAGTATGCAGGTGCATTGCCCTACACGCAACACATTCCAAAAAATTTTACATAGAATACTGTGGTCGACTATGCCCGCGTTTGGACATTTTTTTTTTTTTATTCAGGTCATGACTCAAAAAAAATATGACTTTTAAAAATTAAATAAGTCACATTAATTTTCAAATCGTTAAATATCATTTATCGTATTATATAAATCATATTAAAATAACTACATTTTCCAGCATAGTTCTAAAATCGGTAGTCGCAATCGCTAGATCCTCAATATGTAGGCAGTATGCAGGCTGCTTTCAATCTTTTTTATTGAAAGAAAACTTCTACTGAATTTACCACTTAGTTTTAAACTTTTTCATATTGCATTAAAATTAAATATTCCGCTACCACAACTTAATAATTCAATCGTTAACCTGAATATTGTACTCAAATTCACTACTGGCTAAGAATACTTTACAAATTCACAGCGAAAAACATCTAACTGCTAATTTTTTTCTGTTTTATTGAATTCATTTTCCCATTCCAATATGGCACCACTGTCGTGCATATTCCATTAATACAATTCTCATCCATCATAAAGCTTTTCTTTTAAGCATCCCTGGTATTGTCTGCGCCTACCGACTCCGACCAACCTGTAAACACTTTTTTTTTTATACTTCTGACGATTGCCTGATTGACAGCTGATAAAACCGCAGATTGTTTAAACCTTATTAATTTTTAATTAAAATAAATATAAAAAAATTGCTTGAATTGCAGCTAAAAACACAAAAAATACTTATAATTATTAAAAATAAGTAAAAGGAAGCAGTGCGCATATGAATAGCTTCGATTTGGTCGGCTGACTTCTTTAACATTGTATTAGTCATTTGGATTTCACTGTGGTTATAGCCTTGAAAAACTTCATTCTTTTGCATTTATGTAACATTTGACGACAAAGGAACTTTTTCATCCGGATCTGTAGGGGGTGTATGGG
The DNA here is from genome assembly GCA_951812925.1 of Calliopum simillimum. Lineage (NCBI taxonomy): Eukaryota > Metazoa > Arthropoda > Insecta > Diptera > Lauxaniidae > Calliopum > Calliopum simillimum. The sequence continues at coordinate 96,980,677 of OX638371.1, forward strand.
GTCTGAAGGGTTTGTAGTTTGTACTTCCACACCAGGGGCATTACTCTGTAATGCGTTGCGAAAGCTAGATTCGATGCGAAAAATAATTGCCACTCTGTAAATCGTTTACATTGGGAGTAGCGTTGCCAACGATGTCTCACTCACTCGCATTACAGTGTAAGGCCCCTGGTGTGGAAGTACAAACTACAAACCCTTCAGACTCCATACACAGGTCCGGCTTTTACAAATTCCTATTGCATCGCATTACATAGTAAGGCCCCAGGTTTTATGGCTAGAGATAAACTTGTCTTATTATATAACTTTGAAAATTACCAAAAATCGAGTTTTTTTTTTGTTAAATCTTACCCGTTTTCACCGGCCGAAAGAGATTTATTTTTAACAGTAAATGGCACAAGCGGGAAAATGAAAGTTGTTTTCCTTTTGTTCCAAATATTTATCTTCCATTTGCTTATGTTTTGAAGAACATTTAATGCGAAGTATTAAAGTTAAGGGGTGCTACTTGATTTAAAATAGCTAAAATCGGTAGCCCTGTTGAGATTTATACGAAGGCTTAAAATAAATCTCGTCTGAAGTTAATTTATTTTTGTACGGCAAATAACTTGATTTACAGCGAGATTCAAAGCTAAATCTTGAAAAAGCCGTAAATCACCTCATAAATCTCTAGCGAAAACGTAGCATAAAGATATCTCAAAATCCTGTTAGGCACGTTTCCACCGGAGACTTAGCTGTGATAAGATTTATAATTTTCGTCGTTAAATCCTACCCGTTTCCACCGGCCGAAAGAGATTTATTTTTAACAGTAAATGCCACAAGCGGGAAAATGAAAGTTTTTCGTTTTGCTCTTAATGGGGGTTATCGTGAATCAAGATTCCCGGGGAATTTTCGCAGACTGCCGTGCATTCTCTATTGCAATTTAAGAAAATTCCCCGGGAATCTTGATTCACGATAACCCCCAATATTTATCTTCCACTTGATTTAAAACAGCCAAAATCGGTAGCCCTGTTGAGACTTATATGAAGATTTCTAAATTTATTTTTTTATAGTAAATCAAGTGACTTATAACGAGATTTAGAGCTAAATTTTGAAACATCGGTAAATCACCTCAAAAACAGTTAGACAGTTTTGGTAATAATAAAAATTGAAATCCAAAATCCTCAAATTATCCATGTTAGAAAAATCACGTCATTTAGTGAAATTTATGCCACTGAATCTTTTCAGCTCTACTGTATCGAGTGACAAAATTTCAGTTTTGATTTTTTTTACCCATCGAATTCAACTATATTGGTTATTCGTTACTTCTAAAACAACGAAATTGTACATCACAAAATTAAAAGAACGTGAGAGAAAAACTGAACAAACAGCTGAGAATCTTCAATTTTTGGAGCACTAGATTCAGGTTAATTTTGATTATTTTCCACGTCGGTGCAAAAATTTCGAAGCGTAAAATCAACCGATTTACAGTATTGTTCCAAGAGCGAATCAAAGTCAAGAGTTGTGCAAATTGTACTAAATTTTCGAATTTGTGCAGCACTTCATCAAATCCATATCAGTTGATAAGAATACACAAACAAAACATTCCACGTTAGCAGTGAGCAAGTTGCGGCAAGCATTCCACCAAAAGCAAAAACAGAAAAAAAAAAAAACAAAAGCAGCTCATAACAAGCTGATGACGGGCTGATGAACGTGTGCTTCGATATTCCCAGCACTAGAAAATCAGAAGTTATAACGCGCTCACTTGGATGAGAATCGAACAGTGGAAACACAACAAGCGGACGAGCAGTGTAGGAATATTCGAAGAACCGCAGTAAAATCTGTGGAGAGAAAAACGAAAATAATACCAAAGAAATAAAAAAAAACTATTGTGCCTAATCATCAGAAAAAGAAAACTGCAGCTTTAGTTTATAAAATAAGCATAAAAGAGTTAAACCAAAATAAAAAAATCAGCTGCCGCTCATCAATCTTGAAACTCAAGGGTAGTTCTTTTTTTACTGGTGTTGACTTGTTTTTGAAGGTGCTGACAACGTGTTTCTTGAATTGGTAATTAGCTGTGTCAGCGTCCATCATTCCGTCGTCGATTTAATTTCAGCGCTAGCTAAAAGAAACAACAGTTAGCGAAAGTATTCAGTAGTCAAGCTCCAAACACCTAACATAGAAATCCAAGTGATTTGCGAAACTTTTGCTGACGTCAGAGAGAAAAATTTATAATTAGTTTTTCTCATTATTCTATCAGCAATCACTGTACAGATAATAAAAATCTAATCAAATCAACATGGCACCACCCACTGTTTTGGTTACCGGAGGCGCCGGTTATATCGGTTCACATACAGTATTGGAGATGCTTAATGCTGGCTACAATGTTATATGCGTGGACAATTTGTGCAATGCCTACAGTTCTGGTACTTCCAAATTACCAGAGGCTTTAAGTCGCGTTCAAGAAATCACTGGAAAAAAAGTGAATTTCTATCGTGTTGATATTACGGACAGGGATGAAGTACGCGCTGTTTTTCAAAAGGTGAGTTAATTGCTACATTCAAATGTTTGAGACACATTGCAACTGTTGCAAATGAATAGTTTCGGGTTGTGGTTAAATGTATTGATATGATTTCAACTACTTTCTAAAGAAAAGCGTCAGGATGTTCCTTAATCCTTAAAAGTTCAAGAAATGCTATTTTATAATTGTCTTAAAGTTACAGCAGAACATTGCTTAGCTTATAAATGCAGTGTTATAATTAATTAAAATTGAAAACCTTGTGCGAAAAAAATTCAAATTAGGATTTTTCCAAGAAATATTTCAAAGAAATTTGTGCATGAACTTTAAAGTTATTAAGGGTCAAAGGTAGCAGTTTTAGCAAATATTTCAGTAATGCTAACTTCCACTTGAAATGTTGTACCTCAGAAAATTTTCTATAAAAATATACGAGAATTGTTTGCGTACAATTTATAGTTTAGAATAAAAAGTTGTGAACATTTGTGCTAAAAATGCGAGGTGTAAGTGCAGCATATAAAAATGAACTATTTTATTCAGAAAACCGACAATGTTTTTTTCCATTGCCTAAAGAAAAGTTCAAAAATTATTTTGCCTATTTTATCTGCTAAAAAAAATATAAAAGAAATTTTCTAGTTAAAATTGTTTAATTTTTAATAACATTCTCAGTTTCAATAACATATTAAACAATTCATTCCGCAAGTCGGAAACTTGTGAACGCAGTTGCTGACGGCAATTGCGGGTGTTGACTTAACGCTGATAAGAAACATCCGAAGTAAGAGAATATAGTTATGTATGTATATTACTTCTTATTAAATTAATTTTTATCAGTACATTTCACTGGATATACGTTCACGTTGCCATACAGTTTCTGTAGCAAAAACAATTAAAGGTTGTTCTGCTATCAATTTCATAAAGGCGTTTCCGTTCATTAGTTAATCAATTGGTTATCATTCGTTATCAAAAAGTGGCCTCGCTACATATATGTAACAAATAATGAAAATACACATATTTAGAATATTGTTTAAGTTAAATTGTTATGTAAACATTTTTTTTGTATGTAGTTACAAGATGCAAACACATTTGTTTTTCTGAGCTATTTGTCTAATTGTATGTCAATTTTTTTTTTCACCTTGCTTACCACCTTGCCTGCTACCATATTTGTTTGATCTGAATGGTGCTGTTGATTGACTTTAACATTAAGGTCACTGCGATCGCTCTATTGGCGGAGGAAAAAACATGTACTTTTGCACGTCAGAATCCCAGGTAGAGAGTGACTGAGAGTAAATATGTAATTGCTAGCTGTTTCTTTACCTCAGTTGCTAGAGAGTAAGTTTGTCTTAATGCCGCTCTTTTTAGCTAAGTTATTACTTATCGTCTTGGCCATTGACCCAAAAACGCTGTATATGCAGTTTGTAGTAAAAAAGGGAATACTTAATTATTTAACTAAAAGTTAATTAGTTTTTTGTTGTTGTTGCTAGTTTTTTCTTAAACAAATTGTTTATTAAAGTAAAAATATTGCAAATTAATTATAAACGTAATATGGTGTCCAAAAAAATGTTGTGCTAAAAGTTAAATAATTTTAGTTACTCAAAGATTTAGTATTTTAAAATGCATTAAATTCTTAAAATATTTATTGTCCTACATGCTTGCGAAATATATGAAAGTCACAGTAAAGTTCAATTCAATTCATACTTGCGAAATTGACAAATTATGTTAATTTAAATACAAAGACAGTTCCAATTACAGCGTTAATTTAAATGGTACTTTTATGCACTGTTCTCGTACATTTTCAATTTCAATGATATTTGCGACATTCCATTGTGGCTTATACCATATTAGTTAAAACTTAATTTAAAGTTAAGGGTACGTAGCTAATAAAATCAAATAAATATTTTGTCTTCAAAAAATAATTTTTTTTTTTCAAATATACCAAAAATATCAGTTTCTCCTAATTAATTTATTTCTTATGTAGTTCTTTTCGTAGCAAATGAACCTGTAATAATTCCTATTCTGTTATTTCAGCACAAAGTCGATATGGTAGCCCATTTCGCTGCACTCAAAGCTGTTGGTGAATCTTGTCGCATTCCATTGCAATACTATCACAACAATATGACCGGCACAAATGTGCTACTTGAGGCCATGGCTGATAATAATGTCTTCAAATTCGTTTACAGTTCGAGTGCAACTGTGTATGGTGAGCCACAATTTTTACCTGTTACCGAAGAGCATCCAACAGGTAATTGTACTAGTCCATATGGCAAGACCAAATATTTCACTGAGGAAATTCTAAAGGACTTGTGCAAATCCGATAAGGTAATTATTTATTTGTTTTTTTTTTTTTTTTGGTATTTAAAAACGTATTACCTTAAATTTTCAGCGCTGGGCAGTTGTTTCTTTGCGTTATTTTAATCCAGTAGGTGCACACCCAAGTGGACGCATTGGTGAGGATCCCAACGGTGAGCCCAATAATCTAATGCCATATATTGCCCAAGTTGCAGTCGGACGCCGTAAAGTGTTACAAGTTTATGGATCTGATTTTCCTACTAAGGATGGCACGGGTGTACGTGATTACATACATATCGTTGATTTAGCGGAAGGTCACGTGAAAGCACTGGATAAGTTGCGTAATATTGCAGAGACTGGTTTCTTTGCTTATAACCTCGGCGCTGGTGTTGGTTACTCTGTACTTGAAATGGTACATGCTTTCGAGAAAGCCTCTGGTAAAAAAGTAAACTATGAGCTGGTAGATCGCCGTTCAGGTGATGTTTCCATATGCTTTGCAGATGCATCGCTGGCCGAAAAAGCTTTGGGTTGGAAAACAGCTCGGGGAATTGATGAAATGTGCGCGGATACATGGCGCTGGCAGAGTAATAACCCTAACGGTTATGCTGTTAAATAATATAAATTCTTTGCATTTATCATATTAATAAGATTTTCGTATATTTCTATAAATAATTTCAATTATTGTTAAAATATGTTAAAATTCGTTCGTTTTCCAGCGTAGAGTCTTGCCCGAACGCGTGCTATCGTTGTACATGTCGTAAATCTTAAAGTTGATTTATTTTTATTCCTTTTAAAAGTCTTGTTTTATTTTATATTTTCCGTCTATGTTATATTATATATTAATAAATGCAACTCTCTTTTATCTATATTTAAAACAATTAAAAAATTGTTAGGTAAAATTATTTGTAAGCACAATATTTATAAATGTGCATTTATATACCATCTAGTTGTATTATATACATAAATTAAAGGCTTATTAAAAATATAGAAGAATATGTATAAAACTTAAAAGAAAAATTAGTAGTTATTTTTAATAAATTTTACTATGTGAATTAAATAGTTTTTTATTTCTGTCTTAACTTCTGGAAATGTTTGATATTAAGAAATGAACGATAAGAGTTGAAGTGGTTTTGAAATATTGCCGTTGTTGTTGCTACTATAATGAATCAAATGTTATCAAAATCGACATTGCAAACAGTTGGGAGCTGTTTATTTTTATTTTTAATTGATTTCAAATGTTAACAGGCATTAGAGATAACAGTCTGAAAAATGTACGTTTATCTGACGCGTGAAAATAAGGTTATGTTTATCCCCTTACACTAAAAGCCACGTCATATCTTATATCTTTTTACATTCGCTACTATTTTCCGAAACTTTAGAGCTAAGGCCTTTGAATATATGAGTCGTTTATTTTGAAAGTGACCTAAGTCCATTTCGGGGCAAAAGTAATGTCATTCACATAATGGGCCGTAATAATCGGTTTTTTGCCCGATACTATTTTTTAAACATAACGCCATCAATTTCCACAATGTGGTAAACTTTCTGTAAAGACAATTCAATTTTATTCGTTCTGAACAAAATGCCAGCTAATTCATATTATGACATTCGAAATGGACTTAGGCCACTTTCAAAATAAACGGCTCATATATCGTTTATATAAGTTATAAGTATAAGTCCGTTTGTAACGTAGAGAAAGAGAAGCACATATATTCTTGATCAACGTCGGTCTGTCTACCTGTCCGTGGTAATATTTTTTACGGAAAAAGTAAGCAAGATAGTTCGATGAAATTTTATACACGTTAACATTACCAAAATACACACAAACACTAGAGATTATGGGTGCAAGCTCTGGGAAAAAACTAGGCGAATTCGGAGAAGGGGGCGTGGTACCTCTCATTTAAGCAATAGCTTCAAAAAGCTGTACTGAAAGAGGTTTTAAATATAATCAACTCAAATTCCACTCAGATACTAAGGATAATAAATGCAAGCTGTGAGTAAAAACTAGGCGAATTAGAACAAGGGGGAGTGGTACCTCCTTAATCGGAGAAAATTTCACTCAGACCCTAAGGATAGTAAATGCAAGCTTTGAGCAAAAACTAGGCTTACTCAGATAAAAGGGCGTGGTAATCCCATTAAAGCCAAATTTTCGTAATTTTGAAGTGCAAGCGTTATTTGAGTTAATTCAACCAAATTTCGCATTCAAGCTCAAATTTAGCTCAAGCTCTGAGCTGAAACTAAGTGAATTTAGATAAAAAGGCTGTCAAAATGCTGCAGTCTAAAGTATTTATTTTTTGGCCAGGGCAAAGGTAACACCATACTATTTTTTTCAATTGAGACTCGGAAATATCCTATTGATAGCCCTTGATCTATTTTTCTAGTGAACTTTTCGCAAAATATTTTTCATGTCGGAACAAAACTCTTATATAACATAATTTCTGGACACACGTTTTTGAGATTTGCAAATTTACAATATTCAAACTGTTTATATTATGGCCATCAAAGGAAATGTGTGATTCCATAAGAGTATATTTTATACTTATATAAACAACTTTGGAAAATCAAAAGTAAAATAAATGCGTTCGTCATTACTTTAATTGAAATCATCTACCTTCCATTATGAGGCGGAACATTTTTCTTATGGTTTAATTTTGATTATCTATATTGGCTTTGATTATGAAACTACATTTCTTCGTGAATTTCATCACGGCTTCTATACTTTTTTTTTTAAAAAATCACTGCAGTGACAGAATTCTCACAGAGATAATTGCTGTGAATATTTTCTCATTCACCGTTAATACCCTTCAGCTTAACGACTAAAAGTGTATTTGCAATTTTAGTTTTCTTCGTCTTATATCTTGCGAGCCCAGTAGAAGATTATATTGCTTGCTTTAAAGTGCAGAAAACGCTGTTTTCAGGCACATGACGCATTAATGTTCGAAGTCGATTTTCCCAAGCCTTATACGGATGGTTTTGATTTTTCATTATTTATTTTCTATGAGCATTATAGATTCAGAATCTGAAAGAAATTTTAAAATTGATTCGGGAGCAACAATAAAATAAATAATATTTTTTTTTATTTTTATTTTAAAAAAACCATTTAATTACAATAATACATACAATTGGAATACAACAAAAAATTATAATTATTACTTAACGTTGCTGATAAAACTGTATCACAATTAAAAATTTACTTGAATATATTTGGAATGATACACTTAATGTTACTTGTGATGAAACTAATTTTAATTAAAAACAGAAAGAATTTTATTACTGTTAATATTGTTTAAACAACAGTGCAATCTAAATAATTGAATTTTTTACTTTGTTCTCTAATATTTTGAGTATAAAAAGCCGTTGATTATCGATTTTCACAGAGTTTTTTTGGCGAACATTTCTAATGTATTTTTTTTTTTCTTAATATAAAAATCTGTATAAAATCGCTTATATTTTGTTATGAATTGGTTTTATATGCAATAAATAGCTATGTTTTGGCAATGACAGATTTTCATTTATTGTTACATTTTGATTCTCATTTAAGTTTTAACTTTCTTTCCCAACTATTTAAAGCGTTGTTGCCTGCTACATAAATGCTAAGTACAAGTTGAATGGTTTAAAAATAACAACCCATTTGAAGTTAATACATAAGTGGTTTGAAGTTATGATTAAAGTACATTAGAACTTAAACAGTATATAATTATACTTATAAATAAATACATAAGTTAGCAAGTAATGTCAAACATGTAATTGTGTGTTTTTATATATACTATATATTCAATTACTATAAACTTATTTATAAAATTTTCACTCAAGTTATTAAAAAATAAATTGTTATGGAAATTTAGTATTCGAGCAAATATTGAAAATTATACTTTCAAATAATAAGAACTAACAACTTTAGAGTTTATACGATATGCTTTAGGATAAAAGTAGTGAAAGAGATCCCTCATAGTAGTAGCGTGGATAGATTAGGAATTTTACGCTGCACAGTGTAGCTATTAAATGATGTTAACTTATGATGATGTTACGCCCTTGCGTGCTACTAACATATTCAATACAGGGTTTTTACGTATATAACTAACAGCTTTCTTATGTGTGACCATAGTGAAGTCATAACCATTGCATTGTAAAATTTTATCATGTGTGCGCAAGCCAGCACGTGCAGCAGGACTTCCTTCATGAACTTCGGTAACATAAATGCCCTATTGTTAAAAATATATATAAAAATTAATATTTCAATAAAATATTGTAGCTGCTATAACAACGTACGACAGAAGCAAACTTATTTTTTATAAACTAACAAAACCTCGATTTGGGAGGGCATCTAAAGTTATTGGAATTCCGCTTCCGTAATATGTAGTAGAACGCGCTTATGGACCCTTTTCAAATCTAGAATCTTTTTGGTACTTTGTTCATTAATTAGATGTGGAAAAACTTTTATTTCTTCGGCATTCATATTCTTTGTTCTTAGTAAGAATTGAGGAGATATAAAAGTTTGAAAAGTCTGTTACGAACTCAAATACTTCTTCCATGACACCCAAATGGGGACGCTTTTCGATCAATTGATCTAATCATCATAAAACTGTCAATTAATTGTTTTTTTTTTTTTAAGATGGTCAATAAGAATTATGTAGCAGGCAAACACAATTCTTTTTTCTGCAGAGGACCAGGGCATTTAAAGTATACTTTTAGTAGACTACGACTTTCGTAAAATAGCTCCTTAAATAGTACTTAATTTTTTTGCTATGATTATGCGCCTGTCTTAACTTACATAGTCCGTATAGCCTTGTGGGCTTTTCTTATAATCCTGATCGATGCCACCACCAATTTTGAAACCGCATTTAAGTATTTCACGTCCCTCTTGATCATAGTCAACATCCTTATGCAATGTAATTGGAATCTAAAGTAATGATTGGGCGGAATTCGATTAGTTTGATTGTATTGAATCAAGTAAAACAATTGTCCTTTTTTACTCCACTTACGCTCAGACATTCCATTGCAGTTCCAGCTTGATGTTGAAATGCCATTTTTGCCATCTTGAAATGATTTTATTATCAATTTAACGCGTGGAGTTATGATATGTGATAAATTTGCAATATATCTGCAGTTTATTAATTGAGAAAATAGAAAGTTCTTTGGCGGAAATGAATGACGAGAAAAGTAAAAGTCCAGATTTTCTTTGCCCCAAAAAAATTGATGTCAGTTGTCAGAAAAAAAGTTAAAAAAACAAGAAATTCTTGAAATTGGCAGCACTTATATTTTAGCAGAGATGTCTTAGGTCTCGTTTATACACACAATCTTTGTGAAAGAAATTCGTTCTCTTGCTGTCCATAAAGGGAAGCGAATGTGTATATACTTAATTTTTACTTCACGATGGTGCCAAAATTAACGATTTTAGTGTTATGCGTTTTATGAACAGCCTCTCTATTGTGGAGTCATTTCTCTCTTCATTTACTCCAGAAAATTTTTCAAACATATTCGTTAAGTTTGTCGGTAAGCGGAAAGAAAAGTTGTAGGCGGAGGGAATCGAAAAGTAATTTTTCCTCTGCTTTGCCACAAACCCATTAATTTGTAGTGTGATACTACGTTTCCACCGGAGATTTATGAGGTGATTTATGACGGTTTCGATATTTAGCTCTAATTTGGCGTGACATAATTTGCCTTATAAAAATCTATCTATTTCTACCAAGATTTAATTTGAATCTGCGTATTAATCTCTCCAAGGCTACCCATTTTGGCTATTGTCAACCAAGTGGCACCTTTCAACTTTCACAGTTGTCATTAAAAACAAAGTAAATTAAAAATAAATATTAAGAAGAATAGAAACTGTTTAAAATAAATCTTTTTCGGCCGGTGGAATCGAATGGAAAACGTTTTTTAGATTTTGTTGTAATTGGCAGCACTTTCGGCTTCCTTTCCTTGCTATCAAATGTCAATCAAAAACAAACGAAAACAAACAAGTGCAAAACGAAACGCAATTGAGATTTGTATGGTAATTATCAGTAGAATAAAAATAAAAATTAATTGGAAGTGTTATTTCTCTAATTGTGACTCATTGAAATTGATATATTATGTAAATAAAAGTAAAATACACAAACAAAGACGATAATAACAAATATAAAAAATGTCGACAAGTGCCAAAGAAACGATTACAGTAGCACCACCAAGCTACGACGAAGCAATGTATTCATCCACAAATCCTCCGCGTCCAGCACCGCAAGTTGGTGAGTATTTTGAGTGATTAAAAATCAAAATTTTGTTGCAATATAAAGTAAAATCTTCAATTCCACTTTTTAGGTATAATATATCCTAATGCAAATGTAACTGTTGGTATTCACGCGACAGCTCCGCCACCACCACCGCCAGGATTTGTACCATCTTATGGTGCATTCGAATCAACACCGGTTAGTGTTGTTGTTCAGCAACCACCAGGAGTAGTTCCAGCTGAAATTATAGTTATTGGAGCTTGTCCTGCCTGTCGTATTGGCTACTTGGAAGATTCCTTTTCGTGTCTTGGCGTTTTGTGTGCAATCGCATTCTTTCCAATCGGGATTCTGTGCTGTCTGGCGATGAAAGAGAAACGTTGCACAAACTGTGGAACAGTTTTTTAAAATCTTTTTGTTTATTTCACAACGTTCGTTTGTATTATTTGTCGACTTTTGATAAGAGAACGTACGTTTTTCTTCGTTAAAAAAGCAAAAGCAAATAACTTTTGCAGGTTCTGAGCTCTTGTTTTTTTCACGAAGAAAAACTATATGTTCGTTTGTCAAAAGTTCACAGATATGAACTGGACTTGGGCATTATCATTGTTTAAAAGTAGGGGGTGTTATTTGATATTTTCTGAAAAGAAGATTTCAATTTAATTGTGGCACTTTTTTGTTTTGCAATTTACATTTTTCACTTTGTTAATTTTCTTAAACGTAGCATATTGGGTTAAAAAATGCAAAACTTTACTTATATTATACTGCTATTAAATATGATCTTAATACGCATACTATTACTAATTGTTTGTTTTTCTAAAAATCTCAAATATTTTATCTGCATAGGGTTAGAATATCACAAATATATCATTAAAAATGAAATAATACAACTAAGCTGTTTTATTCTTTAAGGCGACCTTTAAAATACTTGTGTTTTTTCACATGGCGAATAATGTACAAAACTTAAAAGAAACAAGAGAAAATACGACTCACACAGAACATGTGTAAAGTAACTTTAATCAACTAAATAATGAATTTATCAGAATCTGTGCGATGACACAAATTTTTCGACCTTAAAGAGAGCTGATATTTCAATGTCATCGATTTGAAGTTATGTAGCTTACCACATTGGTTTTTACTTACTTATTTACTTACCATTTTGGGTTTAATCAATATTTCGGTTAAGAAGAAATTTAAGAATGGTAATTTTTTTCGAAACTACAAAACTTACATAGAGATAAATTGCACAAAAATAAAATTGTGCTATCGCAACGATGAATGCAAAAACGCGTTTTTGTTATCTTTTTTCCACCTATTATTATAGTTGTCCATGTGTGATAGATAACTCTTAGAACGTGTAATAAATTAATAAAACATTGTGGAAGATTGAACTTTATAGATTCCTGCGGTCTAGGCGGAAACATGTTGTGAAGTATGGTAATGGGATCGTTTTTTGATGATTATTCAACATCAAAAGAAACAGAAATAAAAAAAAAAACAAAAAAAGAAACATATTTAAGTGACTGGCGTCTTCTGATGCATACAATTTTTTTTTATGAAAAAAAAAAAAAAAAAAAATTAAATTGATTAAATTCCTGCTCGACTGCCAAATTGAATATTTATAATAGAGTAAATACTACTGAAATCCCATAATGGGATGTTACGATGTAATGTCTTTATGGACATTTTGGTACATTGATTTTTGAAAATGAAATGACATTTATTGATTGATTGATAAAAAAAAACTTTATTTAAGCACAAATGGAAATATTGTTTTTTTTTTTTTTTTTTTTTTTATAAACAAGAGCTGCGTTAAGCACATTATTATTATTATTATTTAAAAGGCTCTAGATTGTACTGCGACCTTAAAGATCTTTTGTACAGCCTCTCTCCCTATCAAAACAGCTCCAGACTATCCATAAATCTTGTCACTGCAATGGGATTAATTTTACCTATGTCACCTGGATCTAAAATCTCGGCACCTAAGTACTTAATTCTGCGTCTAAACGCAGCAGGGCATGCACATAGCACATGCTCTGCTGTTTCCAAGTCCTCTAAGCAGAGTCTACAGGAATCGTCGTCTACCAAGCCCATCTTTTTTAGGTGATAATTTAGTTTACAGTGACCTGTCATTATTTCACTGTATGTTTTAATATCTTTTCTGCTGAGATTTAAAACCGCTTCTACCTTAACATGTTGTGGATTGATTAGCCTTTTCGCTTGTCGTATGCCTTCCTGGGCTTTCCAGTGATCGATCAGGCTATTTCCTTCCCATTCCCGAATTAAGTTATTCTTAAAGCTATTGTTCACTCCGCAGAAGAGTTCTGGGCCTGTGAAAGAATTGAGTGCTCCTCTCTTAGCCAGGCAATCAGCCCTTTCATTGCCCTCATGCCCCTCGTGTCCTGGTATCCAGACAAGAGTAACGTCGTTTCTCCTGGCTAGAGCTTGAAGAAGTTCAAAACACTCCCAGACAAGCTTTGAGTGTATTGAAAAAGCCATTAGTGATTTTAGAGTCGCTTGGCTGTCCGAGTAAATGTATATGTCGGTGCCGGAAGTGCCCCTTCTTAGACATTCTCTGGCACACAACTCTAAAGCGTGTACCTCCGCCTGAAAAATGGAAGCTGTTTTTCCCATTGCAACTGCTTTTTGGAATCTTGATCCCACGACTCCAGCTCCTGCGCTGCCATCTTCCATTTTGGACCCATCAGTGAACCACAACTGTGAGCCCTGTATTACATTTATATTAGCCGGAGAGCCAGCGCCTAAAAACAACTTTGCGTTTCTAAAAGCTGAATTTTTTACAGTTGGTTATAGTAATTGTGTACATCAATAATCTGTCGGTCAGTCAAGCGAACTGTAGAACAGGCGGCTGCTACATGGCCTCAAACATGTAAAATTTCGATTTTTCTGCAAACAATTTCTAAAAGCTGAAACTTCTTATACACGTTATATAATGCATACAAATAACATTTTTGTCGGTCAGTCAGTTAAACGTTAGAACGGGGCTAGTCAGCACGCCCCAATATATGTGCAAAAAATGAATCAAGTCAAAATTATTTCTAAAAGCTGAAATTTTTTTTAGGGGTACTTTATTGTATATTAACCACAAATAAAGCAGTCAGTCAACTATATTGTAGAACAACCTTTGTCAGCAAGCTGAACAAAGCAAAAAAAATGGTTACTAAAAGCTGAAAATTTTTTTAGGGCTAAAAAAAAAAAAATGGTTTCTAAAAGCTGAAATTTTTATTAGGGGTACTTTATTGTATATTAACCACAAATAAATCAGTCAGTCAACTATATTGTAGAACAACCTTTGCCAGCAAGCTCAACAAAACAAACAAAAATGGTTTTTAAAAGCTGAAAATTTTTTTAGGGGTACTTGATTGTATATTAACCACAAATAATTCAGTCAGTCAACTATATTGTAGAACAATCTTTGTTAGCAAGCTCAACAAAACAAACAAAAATGGTTTTTAAAAGCTGAAAATTTTTTTAGGGGTACTTGATTGTATATTAACCACAAATAATTCAGTCAGTCAACTATATTGTAGAACAACCTTTGTCAGCAAGCTCAACAAAACAAACAAAAATGGTTTTTAAAAGCTGAAAATTTTTTTAGGGGTACTTGATTGTATATTAACCACAAATAATTCAGTCAGTCAACTATATTGTAGAACAATCTTTGTTAGCAAGCTCAACAAAACAAACAAAAATGGTTTTTAAAAGCTGAAAATTTTTTTAGGGGTACTTGATTGTATATTAACCACAAATAATTCAGTCAGTCAACTATATTGTAGAACAACCTTTGTCAGCAAGCTCAACAAAACAAACAAAAATGGTTTTTAAAAGCTGAAAATTTTTTTAGGGGTACTTGATTGTATATTAACCACAAATAATTCAGTCAGTCAACTATATTGTAGAACAATCTTTGTTAGCAAGCTCAACAAAACAAACAAAAATGGTTTTTAAAAGCTGAAAATTTTTTTAGGGGTACTTGATTGTATATTAACCACAAATAATTCAGTCAGTCAACTATATTGTAGAACAACCTTTGTCAGCAAGCTCAACAAAACAAACAAAAATGGTTTTTAAAAGCTGAAAATTTTTTTAGGGGTACTTGATTGTATATTAACCACAAATAATTCAGTCAGTCAACTATATTGTAGAACAATCTTTGTTAGCAAGCTCAACAAAACAAACAAAAATGGTTTTTAAAAGCTGAAAATTTTTTTAGGGGTACTTGATTGTATATTAACCACAAATAATTCAGTCAGTCAACTATATTGTAGAACAACCTTTGTCAGCAAGCTCAACAAAACAAACAAAAATGGTTTTTAAAAGCTGAAAATTTTTTTAGGGGTACTTGATTGTATATTAACCACAAATAATTCAGTCAGTCAACTATATTGTAGAACAATCTTTGTTAGCAAGCTCAACAAAACAAACAAAAATGGTTTTTAAAAGCTGAAAATTTTTTTAGGGGTACTTGATTGTATATTAACCACAAATAATTCAGTCAGTCAACTATATTGTAGAACAATCTTTGTTAGCAAGCTCAACAAAACAAACAAAAATGGTTTTTAAAAGCTGAAAATTTTTTTAGGGGTACTTGATTGTATATTAACCACAAATAATTCAGTCAGTCAACTATATTGTAGAACAATCTTTGTTAGCAAGCTCAACAAAACAAACAAAAATGGTTTTTAAAAGCTGAAAATTTTTTTAGGGGTACTTGATTGTATATTAACCACAAATAATTCAGTCAGTCAACTATATTGTAGAACAATCTTTGTTAGCAAGCTCAACAAAACAAACAAAAATGGTTTTTAAAAGCTGAAAATTTTTTTAGGGGTACTTGATTGTATATTAACCACAAATAAATCAGTCAGTCAACTATATTGTAGAACAACCTTTGTCAGCAAGCTCAAAAAAAAAATTTTCAGCTTTTAAAAACCATTTTTTTTTTTTTTTGTTGAGCTTGCTGACAAAGGTTGTTCTACAATATAGTTGACTGACTGAATTATTTGTGGATAATATACAATCAAGTACCCCTAAAAAAATTTTCAGCTTTTAAAAACCATTTTTGTTTGTTTTGTTGAGCTTGCTAACAAAGGTTGTTCTACAATATAGTTGACTGACTGATTTATTTGTGGTTAATATACAATCAAGTACCCCTAAAAAAATTTTCAGCTTTTAAAAACCATTTTTGTTTGTTTTGTTGAGCTTGCTAACAAAGATTGTTCTACAATATAGTTGACTGACTGAATTATTTGTGGTTAATATAAAATCAAGTACCCCTAAAAAAATTTTCAGCTTTTAAAAACCATTTTTTTTTGTTTTGTTGAGCTTGCTGACAAAGGTTGTTCTACAATATAGTTGACTGACTGATTTATTTGTGGTTAATATACAATCAAGTACCCCTAAAAAAATTTTCAGCTTTTAAAAACCATTTTTGTTTGTTTTGTTGAGCTTGCTGACAAAGGTTGTTCTACAATATAGTTGACTGACTGATTTATTTGTGGTTAATATACAATCAAGTACCCCTAAAAAAATTTTCAGCTTTTAAAAACCATTTTTGTTTGTTTTGTTGAGCTTGCTAACAAAGATTGTTCTACAATATAGTTGACTGACTGAATTATTTGTGGTTAATATACAATCAAGTACCCCTAAAAAAATTTTCAGCTTTTAAAAACCATTTTTGTTTGTTTTGTTGAGCTTGCTGACAAAGGTTGTTCTACAATATAGTTGACTGACTGATTTATTTGTGGTTAATATACAATCAAGTACCCCTAAAAAAATTTTCAGCTTTTAAAAACCATTTTTGTTTGTTTTGTTGAGCTTGCTAACAAAGATTGTTCTACAATATAGTTGACTGACTGAATTATTTGTGGTTAATATAAAATCAAGTACCCCTAAAAAAATTTTCAGCTTTTAAAAACCATTTTTGTTTGTTTTGTTGAGCTTGCTGACAAAGGTTGTTCTACAATATAGTTGACTGACTGATTTATTTGTGGTTAATATACAATCAAGTACCCCTAAAAAAATTTTCAGCTTTTAAAAACCATTTTTGTTTGTTTTGTTGAGCTTGCTGACAAAGGTTGTTCTACAATATAGTTGACTGACTGATTTATTTGTGGTTAATATACAATCAAGTACCCCTAAAAAAATTTTCAGCTTTTAAAAACCATTTTTGTTTGTTTTGTTGAGCTTGCTAACAAAGATTGTTCTACAATATAGTTGACTGACTGAATTATTTGTGGTTAATATACAATCAAGTACCCCTAAAAAAATTTTCAGCTTTTAAAAACCATTTTTGTTTGTTTTGTTGAGCTTGCTGACAAAGGTTGTTCTACAATATAGTTGACTGACTGATTTATTTGTGGTTAATATACAATAAAGTACCCCTAATAAAAATTTCAGCTTTTAGAAACCATTTTTTTTTTTTTAGCCCTAAAAAAATTTTCAGCTTTTAGTAACCATTTTTTTTGCTTTGTTCAGCTTGCTGACAAAGGTTGTTCTACAATATAGTTGACTGACTACTTTATTTGTGGTTAATATACAATAAAGTACCCCTAAAAAAAATTTCAGCTTTTAGAAATAATTTTGACTTGATTCATTTTTTGCACATATATTGGGGCGTGCTGACTAGCCCCGTTCTAACGTTTAACTGACTGACCGACAAAAATGTTATTTGTATGCATTATATAACGTGTATAAGAAGTTTCAGCTTTTAGAAATTGTTTGCAGAAAAATCGAAATTTTACATGTTTGAGGCCATGTAGCAGCCGCCTGTTCTACAGTTCGCTTGACTGACCGACAGATTGTTGATGTACACAATTACTATAACCAACTGTAAAAAATTCAGCTTTTAGAAACGCAAAGTTGTTTTTAAGCGCTGGCTCTTGGACTATATCCTTCCTCCTCCATTCGGAGCGTTCATTTATGACCACCTTGAATTTTCTGGAGAAAACAAACTTTTTACATAACTTATCGGAGACTGTAAGACATGGTGTATCCCAGAACACGTCCAGGATTTTGACATGTCCTTTTAGATTGCCTTCTTTAAGTTGTTGTAAATGAGGTAGTCTGAGGGCCGCATAGGCTGCTTCTTTCTTGACCATAAGGTGAAGAGGAGTGAGTCCCGTAAGCATGCCTAGGGCTACTGTCGGACACGTCCTTAGTGCCCCT
This sequence comes from Calliopum simillimum, assembly GCA_951812925.1. NCBI lineage: Eukaryota > Metazoa > Arthropoda > Insecta > Diptera > Lauxaniidae > Calliopum > Calliopum simillimum. The sequence continues at coordinate 96,998,833 of OX638371.1, forward strand.
GTAATACCCAAGCAGGCTGTTCTGAAGATCCTGTTTAGTTCCTTCTGACCATTTACTTGGTCTACCTTTGGCCACCATGCTAATGAAGCATTCGTGATCATTGGTACAGTGATGGTTTTGTAAGACCATGCCATCATTTTTGGACGTAGTTCCCATGTTTTACCATACAGCCTTTGGCAAGCGTATGTTATTCTAAAGGCTTTATTTATTATGTATGATAGATGACTGTTCCAAGTTAGACTTTTATCTAGGATTACTCCTAGATATTTCATCTCCTCGGAAACCGCTAGAACCGTTTCCCCCAAGCTTAAAGCTTCTGGATTAAGCTTTCTCTTTCGGGTAAAGGGCACCAGTGTGGTTTTACTAGGGTTAATTTCGAGTCTTTTCTCTCGGCACCAGCCTAGAGCTAAGTTGAGAGCTAGTTGCATTCGTTCAGTTACGGTAGAGTCAAATTTGCCTCTAACCATAATAATCAAATCGTCAGCAAAGCCTTGGACTTCGAATTTGTGATCATCTAGAATTTCTAGTAATTCGTCAATGACAAGTATCCATAGAAGCGGTGACAGTACGCCTCCCTGGGGGCATCCTTTAGTTGTCCTCACAGTTAGTCTTTCTGTACCCGCTTCATAAATGACTGTCCTATTTTTAAGCATATTGAGGGCCCAATCAATGATCATTTTGGGTATTCCCTTTCTAATCAATGCTTCCTCAATTGACTTAAAAGACGTGTTGTCAAAAGCTCCCTATATATCTATAGATGAACAGAGGGCTACTTCCTTGTCCCCCAAAGCCTTCTCGATTTTGGTCGTAAGGCTATGTATGGCGGTTTCCGTCGATTTACCTGATTGGTAAGCGTATTGTTCAAGATGTAAAGGTGAATTCGCGAGGAGCATACCTCTGATAAACTGATCTAAAATTTTCTCCATTGTTTTGAGAAGAAATGATGTTAGACTTATAGGCCGATAGGCTTTGGGCGTGTGGTCCGCCTTTTTCCCTGCTTTAGGAATGAAAGCCACACGGGCTTTGGTCCAATCTTTAGGCACTGTTCCTAGTTCTAGGCTTAGTCTGAAAATGTTATTTAGAATGGGTGCCAGTATATCTATACCTTTCTGCAATAGACAAGGTTGAATATTGTCTGCCCCAGGAGACTTAAATGGGTTAAAAGTGGAGACCGCCCATTTTACTTTGTCAATGGTAAAAATTTTACGGGCTAAAGAGAGGTTTCGTCTGGTTGCTACCAGAAATTTGGTATCCTTGATTTGTTCCCAAGACTCTTCACTCCTAACACAGCCTGGGAAGTGTGTGTCCAGTAGTAGCTGTCCAGTTTCTTCCGGGCTTTCCGTATAATCTCCATTGGCCTTTTTCAATGTTGAAAGGCCGTTTGAGTGGTCTTTTGTAAAGGACTTCTGGAGTCTTGTAGCTGTTGGGAGTGTCTCAATCCCTCACAGTACGCTCTCCATGATGCCCTTTTCGACCGTCTCAACTCCTTATTATAGTCTGTTAGGGCAATTCTGTATGTTGCCCAATCCCCATTGGATTTAGCCCTATTAAAGAGTTGACGAGCTTTCAGCCGCAACTTATCTAACTCCTCGCTCCACCAAGGCACGTTACGAGAACGCCTTTTGATTTTTTGGTGTGCAGCTTTCTTTGAAAGCATCAGTAATGATAGTAGTGATTGAGTTAACTTCAAGATCAAGTTCTTGTGAGTTAGTTATTTTTCCGCCCAGGCATTCAATACCCTGCTCTAGATGGAATGTATACAAAGACCAATTTGTTCTTTTAACATCTCTAACTGCAAAGGCGTCTTCTCTATCACTCATCAGATCAAAGCTTATGTAACGATGATCCGATAAGGAGATCTCATCCAACGCTTTCCAGTTAGAGATATTATTTGAGATAAAATTACTAGCCAGGGTAAGATCTAAAACCTCTCTCCTAACGACATTTACGAAAGTGGGTTCATTACCCCTATTTGCTACCACTAAGTTTTTTGCAGTAATAAAATCAAAGATCGACTCACCTCTCTTATTTGTATCCGTGCTGCCCCATACCGTGTGATGTGCGTTGGCGTCGCAGCATACCACCCACTGGAGGTTTTTGCTGTGGCAGTATTCCGCGAGCTGCATGAGCTCATGGGTAACCACCTCCTCCGAATCGCCCGGGAGGTAGAGGGAAGCCAGGACTAAGTTTTCTTCCCTCTGGCACTAGGCACCTCTGCCTGGACAGCTACCAGGTCCCTTTGGATGAGTTCTGAAATGGGAAGAAATTTAATATGTTTATTGATAAGGATAGCCGCCCGCGGACGGTCGACTTTGCTATCGTAGACCAACTTACATGTTTTTGTGGAAAGGCCATTTATGGAGCCTTTAGAAGCCCATGGCTCCTGAATAGCTACAAAAGCCAAGTTTTTGTTGTCCACCATGGCACTGAGTCTGTAAGAGACTGCTGTTGCCCGGTGGAGGTAGATTTGGAGGCACTTAAGCTGCCTCCAACTGGTGTGGTCTGCATTGAGTCCGGACTGGGGCATTAGTTGCCCTTCCGAACTCTGCCCTCTTTTGTGGCATGCAGAGAAGCCGTAGCATCTGGGTCGTTCCTTTCCCACTTTCTAAGACGACCCGAGGCAGAGAATTTTTTTGGCCGTTGTTCATTTCTGCCCCTCTCTGCCGCGGGTATCCGAAGTGTGGTACTTCGCCCAGCGGTCGCCCTCCCAGCCGGTGGTGCATTTCCGGCTATTGATGTTTTGGGGCGGTTGACCTGTGCACCACTCTCCAACGCTCCTGTTGCCCTATTTCCCTTCAGCCTCGGTCTCAGCTGGGCAGTTCCGAAACCAAAGAACACTTTGTTTCCCAGCTTTTCAACCTTTTCAGCCGATAAGGGATCCAGGGCAATTGCGAGCTCAACAAGTTCGCCCTTCTGAACCCTATTCAGTACCCGCCAGTCACCTAGACGAACGTCCGAATTCTGGGCCTTTACTTGACCCAGTATTCGCTCGTTCGTCCAAGTGCTTGAGCCAGGGAAGTAGCCAACGAAGATCTGGGTTTTAGGCACTGCTGCCGCGTCCACGACCTTAAGTTCAGCTCCTTCCCAGGGCTTAAAGGCTGGTACTGAAGCCTTTAGCCAAGCTACAGTTTTGTCATCAAGACAGTTGATGACGAGCCAACCTGGCTTAAAACTGCAACCGGCAAAGTGCGGTTTTACCGGGCCATCTCTGTCCTCGTAAACTCCTTGAAGGATGCACGTTTGCACCGCAACAATTTGTTCGTGAGACCATATGCCCTCCGGAAAGTTGGCCGGTATGATGCCAACTTTCGTTGAGATGACCATCTCCGCTAAGGTGGGCTTTGAGCTCTGAACTCCCGTGAGAGTACTTTGCTCAGCCTCCTTCTCGGGAATGGCCATGGTATCACCCTTTTCACCTAATAAAGTCGGCAAATCGGGTAGTCCCTTAAGCGCTTCCGGTGGCAGGCTATGCACCGAGGTGCTGTTCCTGTCTCCGGATTTGCCTAAGGGCGCAAACCGCTTTACCGACTTTTGTGCGTTAAGCACAAATGAATACATTAAATTTTTGATAAACAATCCAAAAACAAAATAAATTGAGCTCAAATGGGCATATTTACTTTTTTGATAAACAATCATGTAAGTGCTTGATATCAATCAAATTATGGCTAAGCTGAGAATCGCACCCAAAATTATTTGGTTTGGTATTGTTTTCAGCTCAAACCTCTCTCCGTTTATAACTTCCAACCGTTGACAACTTTATTAGGACCCATGCCACCTTTTTAATATTTGCATGCAATTTGATTTCTTGAAAAAATTAGGAGTCCTTCATAAATCTCGTCACGCTAGAGGGGGAGGAGGAAGGATCTGGGCAGGTTTCATGCTTTGTCACGGCGGTGAAATGGCGCGTTCGATCCAGATATGCGTGCGCAGTTAAAATTCTTGTAGATAGTTGTGCTTAGGGGCATTTTGAACACTGAGATGAAAAAATTTAAGCAATCCGTCGGGTGGTTTTTGAGAAATCCAATTTTGAAATTTATAATGAAATGTCCATGGCTAACGCAAAAAATCTAAAAAAAAAAACAAACCCACAAAAACCAGAATAGAAATTTTAGATGCATTTTTTGGGAGCTGAAAACGAATTCGCCACGAAAATTGCGCTAGCTTGCCAGAATTTTGAGATATCTTAACCTAAAACTGCAAAACTACCATTTTTAGTTATATTACAAGACAGTATAGTTTTTGGACATGAATCTTTATATGGTATTTAAAAGTTGTAATCTTCTCCTTCAAAGCCCATTTAATTATATCAATATCTTTTTTTTCCTAAACTGAAATAACGAAAAACCATGTTTTTGCGATTTCTCAACTTTTGAGGTTACGATATTTTAGAGAAAAAAAAAAAAAGATATCAATATAATTTAAAGCTGGCCTTTCAGACAGAAAACAGTACTATCAAATATATCAAGATTTATGACTAAAAACTATCCTATACTGTTATAAATCTTCAAAAATAGCATAAAAACGGTATTTTTGCACCCTAACGTTAGGATATCTCAAAATCCTGACAAGTTAGCGCAATTCTGATCAAAAACTCTTCTAAAACTGATCAAAAAAAGTTTCAAGCTAGCAAGTTTGGTTCTACTGTGGCCTCTTCAGAAAACTTGAGTCTATGGAAATTTCATTATAATTTTCAAAATGGGATTTCTCAAAAACGGCCAGACGGATTATTTAAATTTTTTTCTCAATATTAAAAATACCACAAAGAACAACTATCTCCAAGAATTTCAATAAAGCACGCATGTTTGGATTGAACGAAAATAAGAATAAAAGAGAATACTATTGAACCCATGCAAAAATAAATTTTCAAGCTTGCATCGATAACAAAACTTTGAGCGATCAAATTGAAGTTGTGCGCGTTTGTTTTTTGGCAAAAAGTTTTTTGCATTAAAGCTCAATACTTTCACCAAAAATTTTTGCTATAACCAACCCTTACATTTGCACTTAAGTATTTTAATCAAATTATTTTATAATCAGCTAAAAGGTAAGGCAAATTTCAAGTATCTTGAATCTTTCATAGACTATAACTTACAAGTTGGGCGTGGTTAGGCTATGACAAAGCATACAGGATGAGCATACATACTCATAGAATAGACTTGAAAAATAATATATTGCCCATTTTTTGCCCAAAGACTACTTTTTTTACAATAACTGAAGTGTTATAATGAACAATTGCACTGAAATCATGAAAAACAAATTTTTGTTATCTATTTTAATCACTCCCATTTTTTGACAGTAGTATTCAGTTACCACTGAAATGGTAAATACAAATTTTCAAGCTGATATCTTCATTACAACCAATTTTTTTAAATTTTTTTTTACAAAAAAAAGGCACATTTGTATGGGAGGTGCAAGTAGATTTTCTCCAATTTTTTCCATCTCTGAACCAAACCTCCGCATAAAAAATTAAAGCACATATACAAAATTTTGACTCGATATCTTTGAAACTACGGCTATAATTGAATTTTGACGTCCTAGATTGGCAAAATCTCACACTGTGCGCCGTGTTGTGTTTTTTGCTTCACGCTAGCCTTCACAGAGGTGTGCGAGGGGGTAAATTTTAGTGCATTTCACCGTCACAAGGTTTTTGGAGGGGACCATTGCGAGGGCAGTTAGTTTAAATTCTTGGAGACTGTGGCGTTTGAAACCCAATCCAGCAGTGAAGTTTCGATAAAGTGTTGTTCACACTGAGTTCTTTTGGATTGGAAACGGGGAAAACAGTGAAAATCAGCAAAAAGCTTGGGAATCTCTGATCTATTTCCAAAAAGAATGAAAAACACAATTTTTTGCTTTAACACATTACTAATTTAATAATATATATTTATCATGTATACTTGTTATTGATATTCAATATTGTATATAATTTTATTTTTTTTTTCAAAACGTACATATATTATTTGCCATAATAATTTATAATAATTGCAAAATTAATATAATATAACTTTATGGAATTAACTTGCATAATATATGTAAATACATCCTTTATTTGTTGATTGATAAGAATATTGAATATGTTTTTTTTTTTTTTTGTGTAAATTAAAAGAAAATAGTTTTTGCACATATTGTCGCCTCTGAATTATACTTTACTTTTACTTTAGTAGGTATATTGATAGAATACGGTTTTGGGATATCAATTTTTAAGTTTGAAGCAAAAATTACTCATATATTTCGATAGTTCTTACTGATCTTAAAATAAAATCTAAGTTCTTCATGTACCATTAATATGTTTATATTATATATATGAATTCTTTGCCAGTGATAACGAATATTTTCATAAATTTGAAAAATTAGATCTGATTTCGATGCTCCAGACGAAAAGTAGGATGTTTCATTTCACCCACGAAACTAGGACATAATAAAAATTGACGAAAAGTAGGACGTTTAAAAATTTGGACGAAAAGTAGGATGTTTTATATTTTTAGATGAAAAGTAGGATGTTTCATATATTATTATACGAAAAGAAGGAAGCTTTGTACTGAATGAATATATAATGAATGAATCAACCTAATTTTCTTGCAAGGCATCGAAACGTCCTAGTTTTCGTGAAAATGTTAAGACATCATATTTTTCGACCTGAAATCTTTAATATTCTACTTTTCAACATAAAACTTCGAAGACACCTACTTTTCGTCATATATAATGGAGCAACCTAGTTTTCTTCAAAATTAGTTTGAAACGTCTTACTTTTCGCTGAAGAATCAAGGACAACCTAGTTTTCGTAGAACAAATGAATCAACCTACTTTTCGTCTCAGGCATCGATTTAGTAGTTGTCAAAGTTGTGGAGATTCCCTTACTAATATCTTTTCTTTTTTCTTAAATCCATATATATTCAGTAAAATTCCGAGGCGACGAAATACTTACATGCCTAAGATTATGTTTTAAAATAACGAACACTAAAAACTTATTGTGGTAGATAGAATTTCCGCAAGAAAAGAACTCAGATTGGTATGTTCATATTAAATTTTTGTTAAACATTTCTATTTAATTGAACTTAAATTTAGTTCAGTTCTTCAAAAAATCGCCAAGCATATCAATTAACAACAAGAAAAATATTTCCAATAACGTTATTTAATTTTGATATTTAAGTATATTATTTTAAAAATTAAGTGTAGGTATGTATATGAATTTGCCTGTAATGCAACATCAAAAAAGTTAAGCAAAATTTAATTTTAAACGCATTATATTGAACTTTGTTCTTTTCAAGATTACCCACTAATTATTGTCTTTAACTTTAGGTTCAAAAATTCAGTTATTTTTAATAATACAATATTATTAAGTATGTATGAAAATGTGTGTGTGCTTAATTGACGATTTTTGTTCATCTGTGCAATTAATATTTTTTTATTTAATTTTATTAATTTTTCAATTTGAATTAAACATTTTAGCTTAAAAACACTTAAAACATTTGCAATATATAATTATTTGTTTTTTTTTTTTAATTTTAATACTTTAAGCATAAATACATCATAATAATTATAAACATTAAAAGCTGTTAAAATATCATATGTTAATGCTAACAAATAAATATACATATAATAATAAGTTTTCAAATTAAATTAAATATAACTAATTATATAATGTATGTATAATCTACTTTTAATGATAAAGAAGACATGTAGATCCAAACTAACACAAACATTTAAATGTTATTAAAACTAAATCGTAAAATTGCGCAAAGTCTTTTCTTTCTTCTTACATATTTCATTAACTTAAATGAAATGCGAAATTACAATTATTATTGTTAATCCTTAGTCACAGAAAGAACAAACAAAATATTTCAAGTGTTCGTAAATAAAAATCACAAAATTATAATTTTAAAACCTAAGCCGAAAAAAAATACGATTCTGTTGACTTTACATGTAAATATTTGCTTACACCTTTCCCGTTGGATCAATAACACCGCCTGGACCGGGCAAACCACTTGGACGGCCAATTAGATAGGTATCGACTTGACGTGCAGCTTGACGGCCTTCAGTGATAGCCCAAACAACAAGTGATTGACCACGTCGACAATCTAAAAGCATGAGAAATAAAAAATATTTAAATTATTATTCATTCATCACTAATACAGGTTTTTAACTCCAAGTTAAAAATTTCCCACATCATATTGTTCTTTTTTCAAATCAAATTAAACTTTTTCCAATTCAAATTAAACTACTGCGTCTTTCAAATACCTTCCAAAATGTTTAGGTAAATGAACACGGGGACTGCAAAAAGGTTAATTTTATTTGGAAAAGGTTTATTTTGATTTAAAAATAGAGATCTAGAGGAGGTTTAACTTGGAGTACAAATCCTGCATGAAGCTTTATATAAATTTAAAAAAAAACTTTGTTTTTGATCTTACCTCCAGCAGCAAAAACTTTAGAGTTTGATGTTCCGAAATGTCCATTGCTTGCCTTAATATTGCCTCTGCCATCCAATTCAAGACCGAGCTCATTGGGTACGGTTTTTTCAGGACCCAAGAAACCCATCGCCAGCAAAATCAAATCAGCTGGAAAATATTTCTCTGAACCCACAACTTCTTTCATATTCCATTGACCAGTTGGTGTTTTAGTCCATTCCACTTCAATAGTTTTGACACCCTTAATACAACCATTATCACCAGCAATAAATTCTTTGGTTGTTGTACAATATTGACGTGGATCTTTACCGAATTTGACACGTACCTCATCGTGACCATAGTCAACGCTAAAGAAATGTGCGAATTACATATGTGAAATTAATAATATAAAAAAAAATGTTACTAGTTACCGGAATACTTTTGGCCATTGTGGCCATGGATTATCATCGGCGCGTGTTACTGGTGGTTCAGGCAAAATTTCAAATGTTGTAATGCTCTTGGCGCCCTGACGTAATGATGTGGCAATGCAATCACATCCAGTGTCGCCACCACCAATGATAATGACGTCCTTGCCTTCAGCTGAGATAATTTCCTTCTTGCCGCCCAATTGTTTCTTTTGCTGTGCCTCCAAGAACTCCATGGCAAAGTGTATGCCTTTAAGATCACGATTGGCTAAGGGCAAATCACGTGGCCACGTTGAACCAGTAGTTATGAGCACTGCATCGTATCTGAAGGAAATATGGAAAATCAATTATGTTTTACATTATGCTAGTCTGTCAAACTTACTCGCTCAACAAAAACTCTGCTTTGAGATCCTTGCCCACATGTACATTAGTACGGAATTCAATACCCTCATCGGCCATTAGATCAACACGACGTTTGACCACATCCTTAGATAATTTCATTGTTGGAATACCATACTGCAGTAAGCCACCAACACGATCGTTACGTTCAAAAACTGTTACAAAATGTCCAGCGCGGTTAAGTTGTTGTGCAGCTGCTAGGCCAGCTGGTCCAGAGCCTACAATTGCTACTCGTTTGCCTGTGCGACTTTCAGGTATTTCTGGCTTAATCCAACCTTGCTCAAATGCATGATCAATGATCGCACATTCAATATTTTTAATGGTTACTGCTGGCTCAGAAATACCAAGCACACAAGCGCCCTCACAAGGTGCAGGACAAACACGTCCAGTGAATTCAGGGAAGTTGTTTGTTTGTAAAAGTTGATTCAGTGCCTCCTTCCACTCATCATGGAATATTAAATCATTCCATTTGGGAATAATATTTCCAAGCGGACAGCCATGTGTATTAGATTGACAGAATGGTACACCGCATTCCATGCAACGTGCGGCTTGAATCTTGAGAGTTTTGCGCACATGTGGAAAGTTGTAAACTTCATTCCAATCATGTTGACGCTCCTTGGGATCACGATAAATGGCTGTTTCACGCTTGTATTTTACAAAACCACGAGTTTTGTCCAAAATGCGATCAGCACGTTTTTGCTCCAAGGCAATATCTTGTATAGCTTCTTCAATATCTTTAATCGAAGGTTCATTTGACTTGGCCTTACCGTTCTCAATCGCTTTTACATCATTCTTTATTTCTTCGGACAATTGTTCGGCTTCCTGATCTTTAAGCGCCTTCTGATATTCATAGGGGAATACTTTGACGAATTTTGTCTGAGATTCAGACCAGTTGTTGAGTAACTCTTTGGCAACCTTCGAACCGGTTTTCTCGATAAAATCTTTTAGTAACTGTTTAACCAATGCTACATCTTTCTCCTGTTCTAGTGGAAGCAATTCTACGGATTCAGGGTTAACTTTTGGCTTAAAAGAACCATCAATATCGTAAACATAGGCAATGCCACCTGACATGCCCGCAGCAAAGTTGCGTCCAGTGAGGCCAAGAATAACGACCAGACCGCTGGTCATGTATTCACAGCCATGATCGCCAACACCCTAGAAGAGGATAGAAGATAATACATATGCATAAATATTTTGGGAATCATCTAAATTTTTCTGAAGCATACTTCAACCACTGCTGTCACTCCAGAGTTGCGCACACAGAAACGCTCAGCGGCGATACCACGGAAAAAGGCAGTTCCACTTGTAGCACCATACAAACAAACATTGCCGACGATAACGTTTAAGTGGGATTCAAAAGGTACAGTGTCTGGTGGTGTTATTACAATAGTACCACCGCATAGACCTTTGCCAACATAGTCATTGGCATCACCCTTTAAGGTTACATTTACACCATTAGCAAGAAAAGCGCAGAAACTCTGACCAGCAGAACCCTCAAGGAAGATATCCATACTTTTACCTTGTGGAAGGCCTTCTTCGCCATATTTGCTATTGGCAGTAAAAGAAAAAATACAAGTAATTAGATTAAAAAACTTTGATTTTAAATTTTGATAGCGCAATAAAACCTACCATGCAATGTGATAACTCAAAGTGGAGCCAAATGCACGCTCCTCATTGCGAATACGCATCTTAAGTGTCACATTATCTTCAGTGCCATTGAAAATGTTTTGCATCTTTGCGATAAGTTCGTTATCTGAGCGTTTCTCCAGTTGGAAATCTTGTGCCATAGAACCGCCAACAATATTTGTACCAGGCCTTAGCTTCAATGCATTTTGCAGCAAAAGTGAAAGATCCAGTGTATTGGCTTTTTCTGTACGTTTATCAGATACTTTTAATAGGTCAGTACGTCCAATTAGATCTTGGAATTTACGTATGCCTAATTCAGCCATAATTTTACGTATCTAAAGTAAGTGGAAAATATATTGGTGAAAAATGCACTTGCTTTTTGAAGCTTTTAAATTCAACTTACATCTTCGGCGAGCATAAAAAAGAAATTAATGACATGCTCGGGCTTTCCGGTAAATTTCTTACGTAAAACAGGATCTTGTGTAGCAATACCGACAGGACAGGTGTTCAGATGACATTTTCGCATCATAGTGCAACCTTTTTTTCATAAAAATTGAGTATTTATTTAGCTCTGAATTAATAAAGTTCATGGAAATGTGGAATCGGGCACTTTTTCAAGCGGCATGCAAAAAAAAGGCCATATTAACTAATAAACAATTAAACAACTCGAAAACTCTTTAAAAGTAACATATGTACATAAATTTTCTGATAATCACCCTTATCATCTAATTCGATTCGAATCGAATAGAGATTTTGCTTTTCAGAATCTGAATCGAAAAATTTCCAATCGAAATAGAATTAGATGATAAGGGTAAAATGGCTTGGGGTCATCAATTCTAACAAAATGTGGGCCCTCTCTGGAAGCGTAAGACCTAGGGTGACTTTTGTGTATTAACTAGACCTATGCAATGAGCTAATCGAACCTATTCGAACTTTCGCCACACACAAAGCACTGAGCTGAGCTGATCTGAGCTGGTCGATTTTGGTTCGATCAGACTGCAATTCGTGAGCTGATCTATTCCCAATTCTTAAACAATTCTTGCAACGCTGATTGCAATCATATCCAACGCATATCGAACAAGTTGAACATAAACAAACAAACGAGCAAACTCATAACTCACTAGCTGAACAAACAATCAGCTCAAAACTCGCTGTCTGATCAAACCAACGAACTGAGTTGAGCTGAGCAAAACGAACTTGGTTCGGCACTGAAATTGTGTGAAGAGCTCATGAGTTATGAGCTGATCGTATTTTGAACCTTAAATATCTGAAAGTATAAAGCAGATGGGCCAATTCTGACCTTGGATTAAGACTCTACGCAGAAAGTTCTTGCAGAAATTACCTTCATCAGCCCTGAAACAAAATCGTTGCGCTGTGTAATCTTTCTCATTAAACTTTACTTTTCTACATTTTAAATTGGATCATTACTTTCCGAGACATAATTCATTGATATAAAGGTACATATCTCAATCCCATACGAATTTAGTTTAGTCTTTCACATAGAGTTGCGATATATTTATATCAATGGAAGATATCTCGCAAAGTTATGATCCAATTGCAAATGTTAAAAAGTAAGTGTTAAAGAGGAAGGTTAGGGCTACTCGAAGCCGTTGGCAAATGCCTGAAAAAAGCGTTTTTTTACACCTAAGAGCAAGGATATCTCGGATCCAAAACCTGATACAGAAAAAACGATTGCCACAAAATGTTATCGAAATATCATTCAAAATTTCGTGTTGCACAGTATTATTAGAGCAGCTTTTGCCCACATATTGGGCCTTATTATTAATTTTTATGGAAATTCGCTATCAAGAATATATTTATTTCTTTTATTATTCTCATCGATAAATTCGAATCAAGTTTACTTTAGTGATATCCGATATTTCTTTTTTTTTTAAACAATGTTTATTTTATAGAGCTTTAAATTTTAAGAAAGAATATTTAATCAAAAAGTTTCACTCGGATCTAGTTTCGAGAATATAATCATCGGAAGATCCGAATATAGCTTTTAGAAAAACCGGCATGAGTTGAAAACACTTAAGTGATTTTGAAAAATATTGGTGTCATATGAAAAGTGTTTTAAAAAGCTATGGAATGGAGAATAATTGGATAATAAATTCTTACAAAAAATTTCAAAATATTCCCTCTCAAATTCTTGCTGATAACCTTAATTTGCAGAGAATTTGGCCCTTTCAAAATTTTTTTTTTTCGATTGGACGTACATACTGAAGAGTCTGAGAAAAAATTCTTGAGATTGTTTATTCGTGATAAGGCCTATTGTAAATATGCAATGAGCCACACGGAAATTGTCCAGAGTTCCAAGTATTGATACTTACCCATTACAATTAAGGGAGCTGTACTGAAACCAAATTCATCTGCACCCAATAGTGCAGCAACAACGACATCAAATCCAGTACGTAGTTGACCATCGGCTTGAACAATCACTCTGCAAGTTCGTATGTAGCAATAAAATGAAGGTAGATGGTTGTTGGTTTATCGCAAAATCGCATCGATGATGCAAAAGACATGAAATAAAAAACAATATATTAGATAAAATTCAATCGAGTTGTAATATATAATGAGAAATAAATTACTAATGAAACATCTCTCTGCAGCTAGCGAGCGATTGAGACTGACTGACTGACTGAGATCAAGATCGTTTGAGGAACAACGCACACAATGACGACAAGGATCGCTAACGAACACTCAACTATAAAATAAAGACATTTACAAAACTCTGGACACACGCATAGGTACATGTATGTGTAGTAGGTATAGAGAGAGAAAAAAACCCATTACGAGATATGAGATACAAATTGTTTACAAGTAACGAACGAACAATGCGCATGCGGTCTCTCCATGGCTCCTGATTGGTTTCCAGAGTGAAATCCGTGTACTTTGATCGATCGATGACGACAAGATAGTTGGGTGCAGTGCTACAAAACGAATCAATGGCGACGAATCACAATATGGTACGCATATGATTAAATACATGCACAAATCACATCTCACCGGAAAGATTGTGATTGGTTTCGGTTTCTTTTTTTTCTACGTAATTTCAAAAATGTGTGCCACGCGCTCTAGCAGTAAAACCTTAAAACAACATTTTCACGCTGAACTTAATTTTAGGTTCATCCTTTCCAGCGACAATAAGCACGTGCTCTGGATAACCAGGTTCTTCAATAATGTTTGTTTATGGTTACACAATTATAAAAGGATGCTATAGAATTGGTCTTACCTTGAGCGTAGGTTATTTAAAACAAGTACTTGATGCGTTTCAGCAATACCCAACTCCCAAGGGAGACCAGCATTTTTGATACCAGTCCATGAACTGGCACCAGTACCACCATCATGTCCAGATATAACAATATGCTCAGCTTTGCCCTAAAATATATGCAACAATAAAAGTGAGGTTTTTGCTCGAAAAAAAAGCATGTAACACTTACCTTAGCTACACCAGAGGCTACCACGCCGACACCTACTTCAGAGACAAGTTTTACACTTATTCTGGCATTCGGATTTGAACACTTTAGATCATAGATAAGTTCAGCCAAATCTTCAATCGAATAGATATCGTGATGTGGTGGTGGTGAAATCAAACCAACACCTGGTACTGAGTGACGTGTTTTAGCGATGTCTTTAGTAACCTTATAACCAGGTAGTTCACCACCTTCACCTGGCTTAGCACCCTGTGCCATTTTGATTTGTAAATCATCAGCATTAGCCAAATAAGATGCGGTGACACCGAAACGTCCCGAAGCAACTTGTTTGATTGCGGAGCGTCGATTATGTACGGGATCTTGGTCTGCAAGTGAAAACGAAAAATGTAATAGATTGTTCGTCCACATTTCTTTAACTATACCAATATTTCGACTTACTCAAATATCGATCAGAATCTTCACCACCTTCCCCGGTATTACTTTTGCCGCCAATGCGATTCATAGTAACTGCCAAAGTCTGATGTGCCTCCAACGAGATACTACCAAAACTCATAGCTCCAGTGGCGAATCTTTAAAGATAGAACCAAGTAAATATATGTTTGCCGCTTTAAGGAAATATTCAGCTATCTTCATACCTTTTGACAATTTCACTGGCCGTCTCTACTTCAGAAATATCAATCTTTTGGCGATCAGTAACAAAATCCAACTGTCCACGCAGCGTACACTTGCGTACGCTTTCCAATGTAGTTGCCTTGAAAGACTCAAATGCATTCATATTCTTATTGACAGCTGCCTCCTGAAGACTAGCAATCGAAGATGGTTCATTGATATGTGCTTCACCACCATGTCGCCAATGATATTGTCCAGGATTGCGTAGAATTTTAATATCAGGTGATATCTTGCAATAAGTCATTTCGTAACGTTCCAAACATTCGCTCGCTAGAATTTCCAATGAGATACCACCAATGCGGCTATGGGTTCCTCGAAAACATTTATTGATCAGATCAACACCCAAGCCCACTGCTTCAAAGATTTGAGCACTCTTGTACGATTGCAATGTACTAATGCCCATTTTAGCCATAACCTTGGCAATTCCTGTATCAATCGCTTGTGCATAAGCAGTGTAGATAAGTTTGTCACTTACATCAGGACTAATGACGCCATCATTACGCAAAGCTTGCGCCAATTCAAAAGCCAAATAGGGGCATATAGCATCAGCACCATAGCCGAGAAGCACACAAACATGATGCACCTCACGCGCTTCAGCAGTCTCCACAATGATGCCCACCTTCATGCGTTGCAAAGTCTCAATCAGATGATGATGAAGAGCACCCATTGCAAGCAAAGCCGATATTGGACACCTTCCTGGTCCAGTATTGCGATCGGAGACCACCAGCAGTTGGCAACCTTTTTCAGCAGCGGCTACACCATCCCGACACGTTCTTTCAATGCATTCAATGTAACCGTTTATGCCGTCAGTAAATGGGAATGTTATGTCCAAGACTTTAGTCTTCCAACCTCGATGAGTATTGCGTTTCAAAAGATTAGTATCTGGAATGCTAAGTATCGGATTGGGTAGCCAAATGCGATGTACCTGCTGGGCTGAGGGCTTCAGTAGATTGGCTTCCGGCCCAATGGGGCTTTGCATTGACATTACGACTTTCTCACGGAATGGATCGATTGGTGGATTAGTGACTTGTGCAAATAACTGCTTAAAGTAGTCATATGGTATGGGTTGGAATGTTGAAAGACAAGCCAAGGGTGCATCGTTGCCCATGGAGCCGAGAGCTTCTTTCCTGTGTTTGTTAAATAGTTAGTGAATGGAAATGATGTGTTTCTAATTTGAATGTATTTACTTGTTCTTGAACATTGGCAACAGCAACATATTGACAGTTTCTGTTGTGTATCCAAATAATGAAAGTCTTGGATCAAATACACCTTGTTGCGAACGGTCACCATTCAATCGCTCTTCCTCATTAGCTGCTGCAGATGTTAAAACATTGGCATTGCGAATTTCGTCAATGGTGATCTAAAGAAAAGATGTCGTTTAGATAGAGCGCTTAGTGAAAATATAATGCGGGATTGAACTCAAAACACATTCAAGGAATAGTTATAACAAACTAAGGACAAAGGCCTTAGGCACTAACTTACCAACTACATATACATTTCCGTCGTTAGGGTGCGCATTAAGGGGAAAACGATAACAAAAAAGGTTAAAATGGTTAAAAACTTTACATTTAAAATCATGGTGTATGACTGTTCGAAATTCAACAAATATTAGTGTCTTGAGTTGGGCTGTTGTGGATTGGTTTGTGTAACATATTGGCATAAATTTGAATAAAGAAGAGTGCGAAGTTTATCATCATAAACTAATTAAAGTAGAGTTTAGACACTATATGAAATTCAAAAGAAGAGAAGCCTCAACTTTTCTTGAGAATAACTTTTTGTCGCAACCCAGTAATGATTACAGAGTTCTTTGAATTTTCATACATCTATTAAAATTTTTAATTTTCTTATAATCTATCGATTATACCCTGCTACTGCCAATACTAGTAATAAAACTTAAACTTCACACCCTTTATAAAAAATCGATATCAATAACTTGCTGCAAATCCCAACCTACCTTCTGTTGCAACCATTCGGAATGTGGACGCGACTTGGCAATCTTCGATTTCAGCTCAATATCCTGAATAAACTTCTTCTCTTGTGTGTCAACCAACAACATACGGCCCGGCTTCAAACGACTTTTCAATATGACTTGTGATGGATCAACATCGTATACGCCTACTTCTGATGCCATGACAAGAACATTTTCCTTGGTGACATAGAAACGCGATGGCCGTAAGCCATTACGATCGAGCACAGCTCCAATATAACGGCCGTCAGTGAATGCGATTAAAGCAGGACCATCCCATGGTTCCATAACGCATGCAGCCCATTGATAGAAATCACGTTTCTCCTGCGGCATAGTCTTATCATTTTGCCATGCCTCAGGAACCATAGTCATAACGGCTTCGGGTAATGTACGTTCACCTGCTATTGTCAAAAATTCCAAAGCACAATCCATAGAACCCGAATCGGAAAGATTTGGCTCCACTACAGGATACAGTTTCTTCAGTTGATCACCAAAGATTTCACTTTGCATGACACCTTCTCGGGCTTTCATCAAATTGACATTGCCACGCAAAGTGTTGATCTCACCGTTGTGTGCCAGCACACGTAGTGGATGCGCACGCTCCCATGAGGGGAAAGTATTCGTAGAGAAACGTGTATGTACCAAAGCCAGATATGTTTCAAATTCGGGATCTTTAAGATCGGTATAGTAGTCCCACAATTGATCGGACGTAAAGAGACCCTTGTAGACAATAGTCCTGGATGACATCGAACAAATGTAGCAACGACGTCCCTCCTTTTCAAGTTCATGCGTAGCACGCTTGCGTAGAATAAACACTTGACGATCAAACGTTTTCTCATCCATGCTTGCGTGACGACCGACAAAGACCTGACGCGAAAGTGGTTCAGATTTACGTGCCACAATACCGATAGCATTTTGGTTTGAGGGCACTGTACGCCATCCGATTACTTCAATGCCAAGTTTCTTTGCTAAAGCATTAAATTCAGTTTCAACTTCAGCATGAGTTTTATTATCCAAGTATAAAATGCCAGTGGCATAATTACCCAGGTCAGGTAATTTGATGCCTTCAGTAGATCTGTAATGGAAAGAAAAGTGGAATTATGTCATTAGTATGTCGAGTATTTCAACAAATATATATAGGCAGAAAAGTAGGTGATTATATGAGTGTTCGTTTACTAGTCCACAATTAAAGTTTTAGTCCGAAAGTTTTTGTTTACGTACATTTAAAGCGACCGAAAAGCTTTCGTATACATATGTTTTTTGCGTAAACGAAAGCTTTCGTTAACAAACGTTTTATACGTAAACGAGAGCTTTTCGGACTAAAACCTGAATTCTGGACTAGTAACGATCACTCTGTATATGTTGGGAGTCAGTGCCGACCAATTCAAAACATTTTTAATCTGTTCGTTTACTCCAAGTTTTTACAAGTTTATACCCGAAAAGCTCTCGATTACGAATAAAACGTACATAAACGAGAGCTTTTCGGGTAAAAACTTGGAGTAAACGAACAGACAGTTTATCACTTTAAGAAAGCTTTTTAAGCACCGCGTGCGCTTAAAAGAACTTTTAGAGAGACAGATGCAGAAGAAGACTCAAAAGATCGTGCTGCCAAATAATGGAAAATTATACAACAATGATGCAGGGATGGAAATATTTACAGTTGCTTAGGCCTTACGCTCCTAATTAGTTTTAGGATAGATAGAAATAGTAAAAGTTTTCATTTATAATCCTACATTTAAAAGTTTTTTCTAATTTTGTACAGATTTAAATTGTTTCAGGACTTAATAGTAAGAGAGAGATATTTATTCACATAAGACTGATGATGACAAGTATCTCATTTGAGTATCAGTTATATGTACATATGTGTTCTTTGAACTTGACAGTGAAAACTCGGTTTAATTGATTTGAGACCATGTGCTTAGTTGGTGCCGGTTGTTTTTCGCTCTGCTATCACAATGTTATTCATTTCAGCAGCAATTCGAGTACACACATTGAAAGCTGAGATAGCAACATGTTGACTGAGCGTACACAGTACATTTCATTGAAGTGAGTTTAGCAACATGTTGCTAGTCATCAAGCTGTGCCAATTCTTTAGCAGCATGTGGCTAATCAAAACGCTTTGCGAAACAACATTAAAATCTTTTATTTTTAAGTGTTTGTTGACAAATGCGAAACAATAATTTTCAATTAAATTAAGCAGATACAGAGTTTGTTCTTGTTGATGTTGAAAGCTTTAGAGAATAAGGTAAAAAGAATATAAAATTGCTGTTTCAGATTGTTTACAGACAACGTATTTAATTGAAGACAGCTGCTTAACGGCATGGCTGCAATTTAATTTCTTTTTTTTACAAGTTTAACAAAATTTCCGCTCGACTGACCTTGTCATATTTTAGTCACTTACTAAAACTTTTCGTATATACATTTGATTTCTCTTTTAGTGATTACATACTTACATTGATTTCTTGATTATTTTTTTTTTTTAAATGAATGGGATTTTTTTGAAATTGGAAAAAGTCCATAAAGAGTCAAAACTTATGTCATACACATTATGTTCCGTAATAATTGGTTATTTGGCCGTTTTTATTTTTTCAACGTAGATCTTTATATTATTGGAACTTGCTGCTTGTTAGTCTAAATCAGATTTACGGGTTTAATTAACTAAGCTATGGGCATACAACCATTTTGCCAGAATTGAGTCAAACAGACTACATGACAGGTTCAACAGACTTTACAAAATCATCCCACGCTTGAACAATGGGAGAACAAAAATCTCGCAAACGTTTCCATTTTAGAAGTATATTGACAAGAGCGTTAAACCACCAATGCCATATTATTTCAAGAATATTTCAGACGAAACGGTACTGGAAATGATGAGCACTATTAAAATTAAGTTCAGTAAATTGCTCCTTAAGTACAATAAAAAATAAATAAAATCATTTATTGCTGTAAGTACAGGACATAATAGTTTGTGCAGGCACTGAAACTGATGACCTTTGTAGATGGTGTGGGGACTGTGACATAGAAGAGGACAGTCAGCATTACCTTTGCCTGTGCCCTGCGCTTGCAAAAACAAGATTTAAAATGTTTGGTCCCTTCTTTTTTCAGGATATGCGAAATCTTGCAGATATAGACCTAACTATAACCATTAAGTACATCCGTATGGGGCCAAAGCTAAAATCGCAGCCCAACAAACAGTGTCTTAGCTAAAATATAGTTATGCACTTATATAAAATAACAATATGATCTAAGTGGAAGTCGGCTCCATCAAGTAAATTTTTACATGAAAACAGAGCCCAATTTTATTAATTTCAAATTTCAGCCAATTCATGAACACGTAAGTACGAACTTTGTACTTTAAGAGTACGAAACCACGTACCTCGTACTTTTCGTGCCTCGTACTTCGTACTATTCGTACCTCTTATAGTACGAAAGTTCAGAAGCGGCCAAAGTATCAAATAGATGCCACGCTCAATATTTAACGATTAATCGATAAAAATCTTAACACGTTATGTCTCGCAAACTACAGATGTTATTTATTTCGATTAAATTCTGTAGTTAGGTGCCTCACATAAATAACATACGCTGGATGGTGGGCGTGATCATACAATGCCACGCTTACTTTTTAACGATTTCGACAATAGAAACTTTACCACGCAACATCTTACAAGCTATGTAAATTATTTCGATGAAATTTGGAAGGGAAGTGCCCCATATAAGTAACATACGTAGACCAAAAAGTGGGGGTAATCGAAAAGTACCTGTGCGAACCTCAAATTCACGTGATTTGGAGGTAAGTGATTTCGTACTCCTATTCGTGAATTTACGCATTCACGAGTAGTACGAATTCACGTAATCCGACTGCTCTAATACAAAGCTGTTCCAGAGATATTCCATTCCTTTCACATGATGTTTTGTTTCATA
Organism: Calliopum simillimum; assembly: GCA_951812925.1. Classification (NCBI taxonomy): domain Eukaryota; kingdom Metazoa; phylum Arthropoda; class Insecta; order Diptera; family Lauxaniidae; genus Calliopum; species Calliopum simillimum. Next base: position 97,019,654 of record OX638371.1, read on the forward strand.
ACTTTAAAACTCAAGGCATTTTATAACTACATATCGATACCTTAGAACGCTATAGTCCCATCTCTACTTTTTGCGATTTTGAGATTTTTGCAGTTATGGTATCCTTGTGTTCTTCTTTACCGAGTGGAAAACTGTGTGACGTGAAAATTCCTCTAAAATACTAAAATATTTGATAATGAAGAAAAATCCTATGTCCAAACTGTAATTTTTTGAAGAGCGCTATTGTCTTATCTCCACTGAATATTGAAAGAAGTCACATTTTTAAAAATTTGTTTTCGTATTTTCTTCGCGATTCATGACATTTTGGGACATTTTAGTTAACAAATTTTGTTACACCCAAGGATCACCTCTTGTATGCCGGAACCAAAAATTAAAAAAAAAAAAAATAAAAATAATTTTTTTGTCATGTTTTACGCGTTTCATGACTTTTTACGACATTTTAGTGGAAAAAATTCAAAAAATGTATTAAATGTGTCGTTTATTTTAAGAATAGTGCAGTTCATTATAAGGGCAAAAGTAATGTCATACTATAAATTGGCTGGGATTACGTTAGAAATTAATAAAATTATGTTAAAAATATACAATGGGTAAAATTATTGCATGTATCGTTATATCAAAATAGCAGCAAATCCTAAATAACCACTGTTTGAAATCTTCCTTTTGCATTTCCCATCAATTGAAAAAATGGAGATAGGACTATAGCGCTCTAAGGTATCGATATGTATGTGTTATCTTTCCACAAAAAATTAATAAGTATAAAAATAGAAGAAATTTTCAGCGTTTTGATCTCGATTTTCTCAAAATTGAGACGTTACGAAGAGATTAAATTTACCAACGTATATATCGTATGTATCTATGTAAATACATACATGTTAAATGCTGTAAGACTTTTTTATTTGACTTTGTCTCCATTTTTTGAGATTTTTTTCGATGTTCAAAATTTTTTGACTTTTTCAATATTTTTAAGTTTGCACTATCGCAATGGGCGTCTTCTCAATTTCCATCTAAAATTTCTGCCTGTGTGGCTTCATGATTGTTGATTTTCTCATTTCATCAAATATAAAATTAAAAAATATGTATATATCATGCCACTAATTGTTTCAGTAACCACTTAAAATCATACTAATTTGTCTAATTAGGAAATTTTTTCGCTAATACAAATGTATAAAATTAGAAATAAATTGGCTTTTACTGATTTAATTTCATTTTAATTGGATTCTTTTCGCATGCGAAACATCAATAATTTTTTATTTTATTTTGATAATTTGCCAAATAGTTAACAAAATTCTTTTGCCTTTAGCTTTGGCAACTTTTGAATGAATTTTCGTAAAAATATTTTACTCTCAATAAAAGTAACTTTTACATTTTTATTTTCTACTTTTGGCGTGTCTAGTGGCCTACTTACAATGCTTTGGCATACAATCCATGTGGTATAGAAGCCATAACACCAGCGCCATCGCCAGTGTCATTGTCACAAGCGCATGCACCACGGTGATTCATCCGTTCTGACAAGGTCTGGGCATCACGAAGAATCTGCAAGAGAAGAAGAATTTAGTTTATTGTGGATATTTCGTTGTAAATTACTTAGTGAAAATAAAATGTAATTTATGCATTTGTAGATTGTAGACTGATTCAGATTTTTATGTATAAAACTAAAATTGCACCATCCAAATTTTGGTTCCTTTCAGAGAACATTTTATGGAACCGAAATCATTTTGAAAACTGAAAACTGCTTCTAAAAATGGCAAAAATGCTTGCCTGAAAATTAAAATTGTTGCCGCAATTTATTTTCTCGCAAGTTTTAAAGATATAGTACATTCAAGGTAAAAATTAAAAAAAAAATATATAATAAAATCTTAATTTTCTACTTTGCTTCCCCAAAGCAACAGAACTTACGAAGAAGTTAATTGCAGATTCGGACTAAGCGTTTTCAAAATGGTTTTGTGTTCATCCAATGTTCTCTGAAATGAATTAAAATTTTCATGATGGTGACTTACACCGTATCGAAACTTTTTTTGAACGGGGAACGAAATTCCGTGCAATTTTAATTTTTAAATCAAAAGGAAAGTGATTTGGGAGAAATTCCAAGCAATCTTAACTTTTGAACCAGTCTAATTTATTGTAGGTAGGTATGCTTATAATACTTTCAGCATTTATCTCAGAAAAATATAATTCTATAATGAAATAGTTAAAGTACAATAAAAAATATAATGCTTTCTTATTCCTTTATTAAATTTGCACAATTTTTGTTTTTTAACACATTTTGATTCATAACTCATGCGTTTAAAATATAAAGTTATTAGCACCAAGAAATTCATACACTTGATTTTAATATTAATTTTTTTCACGATAGATCAACACAAAAATAATTATTTGATCGTGCGTAAAATTTTGCAAAAATGTTGCTATAATGGTTTATAGTGTTTTACAAAAATATTCTACGGAAAATTTCATTAGAAATGCTTAAATCTTAAGAATAATGCGCATAAAATGTATTAAAATAAATGCAATAAAAATTTTCTTCATTTCTTCATATGGGCATTCCGAAAATAATCTTCCCTTATTTGACACAGGTTTTCAGAAATTTTTTTTTTCATATTCTTTAACCAAATGTGGTGGAATATAAAAATGTTAAATAAAAATCCCTATAGGTGAACAAAAAAATTTCGACATGAGGAATGTCAGGAGGTCGTTTAACCTGAAAATACAGCGTTTTTCGTACATATGTGTTTTTCAGCATGAGGGCTCAAATTAAAAAAAAAAAACATCATATTAGTAGAGTAGAACGGGGTAATGTCGTGCAGGGGGTAATGTCGTGCACTGGCTGTTTTAGCCCAAAGAATTCAATGATTTATCAACTGTTCGTAAGGTAGGGACCTGCTGACCTACTGAGCTTATGCATATAATACTAGCAATTTTCTCCAGTTCGTGTCTACAGAGTAACCTTTTTTTCAAAACGCACGCTTTCGTGACGATAAAAGTGTTTTTTTATCGGGTCAGAAAAATAATTTTCCTTGCGGGAAAATATACCAGGTAAGTGTTTTCTGAAACGAAATATGCTGCCAAAGAAAAGAAGTATTTGGTTTTCGAAAAAAATTTTGGGCTTCACCGAGTTATCGAAGTTGACCTTTAAAACGACCATTGGGGTAATGTCGTGCACATTCACTTGCACAGATACATTTTCTTGCTACACAAATGTTGTTACCAATGAAATCATCTTTCGATCGGATGCTTACTCGTTGCATTCGCTTGAGATGTACGGCTTTACGAGCATGTCAAAGTTGAGTGCACGACATTGCCCCGTTCTACTGTACACAACATATTATGTACTTCAGACTTGTATAATAATGAATAAATACATGATAATGCTAAATCTCCTCTAATAGAACCACTACCTATCATTTCTCACACATTTTGGTACCTTTACTATACTCGGAAAACAATGCACGACATTACCCCACAAATTTTGAGGGGGGTAATGTCGTGCACATTTTTTTTTTCGTCACTTACACAAACACAATTCCTCGCTACACAAATGTTGTTACACATAGATGTAACCAACGAAATTATCTTTCGATCGGATGCTTTCTCGTCGCATTCGCTTGAGATTTACGGCTTTACAAGCATGTCAAAGTTGAGTGCACGACATTGCCCCGTTCTACTCTAGTCATTTGGTAGTTTTACCTGGAAAGTTTTGCGGGATGTTTGCAAATGAGTTATTTTATAGATTTCGATGTGCTCTTTCAGAATTTCAATTTTGCTACCTCGAGTCGTGTTCGCTCGCGCCGCCATATTGAAAAAATGGCCTCCAAAATCAGTTTTTTACAAATATCTCTTTCACGGTTACATTTAGAGAAAAATATTGCGGCGCAATATTGTAGGTTATAAAATTTTCTATAAAAATTTTCTGTTAATTGTTTCCGTACGACTTATAACTCAGGAGATATCCTAATTCAAAATTTGAAAAAAATTTGTAAATTGTGCATGCTGCTTATGATTAGGCACAGTGATGTGTTGAGCTTAAAATTACAATAACTCATGAACGGTGAGTCACACGTTCAAAATAAAAACACTTATTTATAGGAAATTATTTCCGCTATAAGCTACATTTCATTTATTTTTTATATGACCTATAGTTTAGGAGATATTTTTTCAACAAACCTAAAATTTTGAAAAAAACCGTTTTTTCAAAATAGCTCCAAAAAGGTTCGTTCTAGAAAAAAAAAATTTCTTGCATTTTGTGGAACGTTCAATTCCCTTTAAGGGTCTCTCCCAACTATTTTTTCGTCCGACTTACCCTTCATGAGATATCGCGACTTGAAAATTATTCAAAATTGAACATTGTACTATGCTCCATACTATGTTCAATTTTGAATGATTTTCAAGTCGCGATATCTCATGAAGGGTAAGTTTGACGAAAAAACAGTTCGGAGAGACCCTTATAGGAAATTAAACGTTCTACAAACTGCTTGAAAAATTTTTTTTCTAGGACGAACCGTTTTGGAGCTATTTTGAAAAAACGGTCTTTTTCTGAATTTTAGGTTTGTTGAAAAATATCTCGTAAGCTATAGGTCATGTGAAAAAAAAAATTAAATGTAGCTTATAGTGTAATTCACTATAAATAGGTGTTTTTACTTTGAACGTGTGACTCACCGTTCATGAGTTATAGTAATTTTAAGCTCAACACATCACTGTGCCTACTCATAAGCGGCATGCAAAAGGTACAAATTTTGTTCAAATTTTGAATTAGGATATCTCCTGAGTTATAAGTCATACGAAAATAATGAACAAAACATTTTTATAGAAAATTTTATAAGCTACAATATTGCGCCACAATATTTTTCTCTAAATTTATCTGTTAAAGAGATATTTGTAAAAAACTGATTTTGGACTCCATTTTTCCAATATGGCGGCGCAAGCGAACACGACTCGAGGTAGCAAAGTTGAAATTCTGAAAGAGCACAACGAAATCTATAAAATAACTCATTTGCAAAAATCCCGCAAAACATTCCAGGTAACATCATTTTATTCTCCCAAATGATTGTACTATATGGGTAATTCTATTCTAACGCGTCAAATTCAAATTTCGAAATGAAAAAAAATAAAGTTATTAATACTCGAAGTTTTACATACGTTTTCTTATTGTTGTACCTCATAAAGTAATATTTTAAAGTGGGCAAGCTGTCCATACATTTTTTTTTTTTTTTTTTTTTTAGTACGTATATTAGAGTTAAAAATCGATTTTTTTATTTTTAACTCTAATATACGTACTAAAAAAAAAAAAAAAAAAAAAATGTATGGATATATATATATATATATTTATATATGTGTGTGTATGTAATGTGCATATAAAATAACAAATTTAAGTATAAGATTAATTAATTAATTAATACTTGTTTTTGTGGCTGTAATAAGTTTAATCTTAATTTCGTCGCATACCAAACGTCGCACCAATTTTTCGTAGGAGCTCTCGATACAGTATATAATTAATAGGACACATATTTCATGATTTATTGCATAAAATATATGAATTAGATTGATGTATTTATGTTAAATTATAAATACGTATATTCATCATAAAAATGCCAGGGGAGTTACTTTGACAGGGGAGGTTACTATGGCGTTTGAGTGCGATTTCCAGGTAGTAAACAATCTTTATTATTAATATACAAGGATATTATAGTAGCCCTATATTACTTACAACTCAAACGTATGTTATTTATTTGAATATTGGTTTTCATCTTGTTGGTACAACTAAATGTTTGTCGCCAGGGGAGTTACTTAAGAAAAGGTACGTTTTCTTTCCTGATAAAAATGATGTTTAAACGTAAAAAACATGTATTGGGTTGTGAATATATCAATGTTTTATTGAAGTTAGCATACAATAAAAGAAATTAGGTATGATAGGAAATTTTTATATCCTAATAAAATCGAGATATAGGCCTTCATAATTTGATTGCTTTTTGTATTGAAAAAAAGTACCAACTTTTGAGTAGCTACATAAAGTTAATAACATTTTTTTTTTTTTAATTTTTTTCTGAAATGTGTTCAGGCATACTGAAAGGTAAATTTTGGTCATTTATAAGTGCAAATTCTATTTATATTTTGTCTTATATACGTTAAGTTAGTAAAATTGTTTATGATTACAGCCAGGGGAGTTACTTTTTTACTCATATTTTTGGTTTTCCACGAGAGCTATGTAAAATAAGCGATATACTAAGTGGTGGATCTTATAGAGGCTATTTAAATGTATATAAAAAAAATTTTGCTATAATTTTAGAACCTCATATTGGTGTTTTAGTGGACGATTACATGATTTGACGCGTTAGAATAGAATTACCCATATACACAGTAAATTTATTTTTCATCAAGGAGTTTGCTTGAATTTTTTCAGAATTTTATGAGCGATTTAAATTTTTTAACCCTTTTCCTTACGATACGATTTTTCTGAATTTTACTTGAGAATATTCGGACTGGTGCCCCGTAACATATTTTCAGGTAAAACGACCTCCTGACAGCCTTTCATGTCGAAATTTTCTTGTTCGCCTATTGAGAATTACATTATACACGTCTAGGAATATATTCCACCACATTTGGTTACAGAATATGAAAAAAAAAATTTTCTGAAAACCTTGGTCAATAAGGGAATATTGCATTTTTAATACTTATTTTCTCATTATTTTGGAATTTTAAGTATTTCTCGTTTTTAACCCATAATTATTATTTTTTTTTTTAAAAAAAGGAGTCCAAAAAGACCCATAAGAACAAAATAAAATGGGTTAAAATGTTCTAGAACATTGTTCCTTGCAAGTTTTATCCAAAATGAAGATTAATATTTTACAGTGGGGTGAAATTCCATATGATTTTTGTGGGTATTTTGATTTATCGTGCTACTCAAACCGCATTAATCCGAGATTTTGCATAGATCGACGGTGAGCGACCTCTAAGTGACCTTCAAATAATTGAGTAAAGCAAGCAACGAACAGAATAAAATTTTCGATGTGCTTTTCAGTGTTGATTCCGAATTCAACCTGGATTTCGATAGATTCTTAACTCAAATTTTAAAAAATACCGTTTTTTGCTTTTTTGAAATTATGAGGCGACAGAATAGGGGTTAAAGAGTGGAAATAAAATGGAGCAAATGTCATTCGCTAACGGGAACTCTTAACCGAGTTAAACTATTGTTTACAAGTGGCACAACCTCTTTAAGCAAGACAGGGACTTACTTGAAAATGACCCATGGCTAGAACGGCCGATCGCGTTACTTCTCCGGAAATCATTCAAATGTCAAAAATATAACATTGGAAGTAGCCCTAAGAAGACACAGCTCGCCGAAATGGTTGGAGCATCAGATACAACCATTTTTAAATCTCAGTAGAAAAGATATAAAAACTTTCCGTGAAATAATGACACTGGCACTGTCAACTCAATTATTACATAAAAAATATGGGTTTGGTAGACGATGACTCCTGTAAACTATGCTTAGAGGACTTGGAAACAGCAGAACATGTGCTCCCTGCTGCGCTTTGACGCAGAATTAAGTACCTATGTGCCGAGATTTTAGATCCAAATGACATAAGGAAAATTAATCTCATGGCAGTGACAAGATTTATAGATAGTGTGAACTGTTCTGATAGGAAAGAGGCTGTACAAAAGATCTTTCGGGTCGTTGTACAATCCAGAGAAGGTAGGCTTCGAATACTAAATGATAACATAGAACGACAAAAATATTTTTTTTTCCGTGGCATTAGTTTTTTGAGTTAATCCAGGTTCACTAATGTTATTAAATACTTAGAGTACGATTTGTGTGTCTCAATTGACTTTAGTTCTCTAGATAAAATAAATAAATTTTGATTCTTTTGTATAGAGTTGAAATACTTTAACTTCAATGAATTGTAGCTCGGAAAACAAAGATATAAATGGAAAAGTTGAATGGTAAGGCTTAATGAGGTACTGGCTATCCGAAGCAAACATTTTTTACACTGTTTATTGCAAGTGTGATATAACTTCAAATATGTCTCAAAAAAGTTATTTTTGCAACTTTAAGCAAGAATATTTTGAGAACTATAGTCAATTCGGTGAACCTGATATTTTTTTTTGTATTCAGTTGGTCATAATTACTCGAAATTAACTCCGAAAGTCTATGCCGCAAAATCATTGTTGCCCTGTGTTATTAATCATAAAGTTCGGAAGTTTTGTTTAAAATTAATTGCGGTCTGGAGAAATGAATTTTTATACTATCTGGCGATAAATATGTACATTAGGCCGGATCAATTTTGTATGAAGCAAAACTAGTAAAGGTTTTACCTTTGGCCTGGCCAAACATTAAATACCCTGCACAGCAGTATTTTGAAAGTTTTGCTTACATGGGAGGTGCCACGCCCTCTTGTCCAAATTCACCCAGTTTTTTCTCAGAGTTTGAATTTATAGTTCTTAGCATTTGAATAAAATTTAGTTTGATTATCTCAAAAAACGCTTTCAGTGTAGCGTTTTGAAGTTTTTGCTCATATGGGAGGTGCCACGCCCTCTTGTCCGAATTCTCCTAGTTTTTGTTCAGAGCTTGCGTTACATTTCGTAGTATTTATGTGTATTTTGGTTGCATTTTCGTGAAAAATATCCTAAAATTGCATTTTGAATATATTTTTTGTATGGGCGGTAGGCGTGTCCGTTGACCGATTTCGATTATTTTCAATCTCCCGAGCTAACTTTGACGCCGAAGGCTGTGCACCAAATTTCATTGAATTATCTTGCTCAGTATTCCCAAAAAGTGTATTTCCACACACAGCCAGCCAGCCAGCCAGACAGACGGACATGGCTATATCGACTCAGGAGGTGACGCTGATCAAGAATATATATACTTTTCTATATCTGCCACGCCTCCTTCTCTGCGTTACAAACGGAAGGACAAAGTGAATATACCCTGGGTGTAGGGTATAATAAAATCATCCCGAAATCGGCTCAAAAGTTAGAGAGACTCTTAAAAACGATGTCTGCATATTTTTTATTTCATACCGAGAAAAACCAATGGAGCATTTTTGATTCTACTGAAAGCCCATTTTGGTTAAAAAAACATGTTTTTTCGTCATGACTTTTTTTCCATTACAAAATGGATACCCATTGGGGGTGCTTTAGAAATAAAGATTATGTTTTTACAAAAATTTTGACGTTTAAAAATTATACATTTTTTCGCAACCCAAAATCGATGTTTTTACGTTTCTCAATTATGCGGTGAAAAATACAAAAGCAAGGCATCTAACGAAAAAAGTGTATGAGACAAAAAATGCTTAGATTTGTCCAAAAAATATGTTTGAATTTTTTCCGAATTTTTGAATTTTTTTTGTTTTTGTTTTTTCAAAAAATTTATAAAATTCAGTTTTCAGGTGTCAGCAAAATGATAGGTTTACTTAAAACCAAGGCATCTGCGAAAAAATTTCATATGACGTAAAATGCTTGAAATTCTTCAAAGAATTGGCGTGAATTTTTTCAGATTTTTTGAATTATTTTTTTTTTTTTTGACCCAAGTCTTGAAAAACTATAAAATATCTTAAAAAATTTTGGAAAAATTCACACATATTTTTTGAACAATTCTAAGCATATTTTGTCGTACACACTTTTTTCGATAGATGCCTTGCTTTTGAGTAAAAAATCGTTTTTCCGAGCTCGTTACTGAAGAACGTGAAAAAACCGATTTTTGGAACCGAAAATTATCTATACCCCAAAATAAAAAAAATGTTAAACGTCAAAATTTTTGACTTTTTGTATTTATTTCTAAAGCACTCTTGAGTACCCTTTTTTAATAAAAAAAAACTAATGACAAAAAACATGTTTTTTTAGCCAAAACAGGCCTTCAGTAGAATCAAAAGAGCTCCATTGCATTTTCTCAGAATGAAAAAAAAAAAAAATCCTTTTAAGAGTTCCACTAACTTTTGAGTCGGTTTTGGGATGAATCTAAATATCGACCCGGTTTAATGTACATATATCAACTAAAATCAGTTTAAAGTTAGTCTTCAAATATGATGGTAGTGTTTGGTGTAAAAATCCTAAACATTACTGTACTGAAAATTTTACTTCGGTAAGTTAAGTATGGTTTTGTCAGATCGCATTCCATATGTATTTTGGAGGGTTCTATTCAACAACTATTTCGTTCTAGAAGTGCGCAATCCATAACTGGCAACACTAGGTAAAAAAAAAAAAATTATATTATTTGAAGGAAACTTACCTTGTGAGAGCGTTTTCCATCGATGGCAACAATGAAACCCACGCCACAAGCTTCATGCTCATTTTGGGGATCATAGAGTCCCTGAGCTTTTGGGCCTTCCCATGGCATTTGTTTAGACGGACGTTGCTCCTGCTGTTCATTTTCTGCATCAATCTGCTGCTGCTCACTAATGTCGTTATCCTGCTGATTTACAAAATTGACACCACCACTTAACGATGTTGTTGCTGCGTTATTCGCTTCTACCGAAACATTCGATTCGACAGAAGAGGAGTCAAATTTATTACTTTCGTTGTTGTTTTTAGAGTTTTCAACAAAATCACATGCTGATTCAGAATTGTCAGTGATTATTGGGGCCATTATATGGTGTGTTACTTATTGAAGGAGCACTGTTTTTTTTTGTGTTGTTGTTAAAGGAAGTTCTACAAATTTTCGGGAGTAGATAAAATTTTCACTTTATTTAAACTTTACACACTGGAGGAGTATTTTTTTTTTTTTCGTTTCGTAACCCTGAACCTTATGATGAATATAGCACGTTGTTGATATTGATCTGCAGTCAAGGTCTTTAAAGGGGTACGAAATTAAGCAAAGCCGTTTGAATTTTCACAGTTTAATTGTTGCTAACAAATGGTGAGAGAACAACCATAAAACAATAACTTTTTTTTTTTGTTTTTTATTTTATTTTCCCTTTATCGCACTGATTACACAGTCACTAATTGAACAATAGATAAATGCAATATATCGATGAATCCAATTTAATTAGCGTGTAAATATTTTTTATGTGGGTCAAGTAAATTGCAATAAAATTAGATTTTTATAATGAAATGTGGCACTTGTTTCTAACGCTGCACCTCCTCGACTGTTGTTACACCAATAAGATAATTTTTACGCAAAAAAATTATGAATATACTATATAAATTTTTTTTACTTTTATAGATAAGCTTTACATACATTTATAATTAATATTTATTTTTTTTAATAATTTTTCATGTAAATATTTATATTTATATGAATATACTATATATTTCTGTAATTTCAGTTAATTTTCAAGGTTTTGTCGGTTTTTATTATGTAAAATGTACGCAAAAAATATTCTGCTCTTAATTTTTACACTTTTCTATTTCTGTAATATGTATGTATATCGATATACACGTGTGTATATATATATTTCTTTTCGATCTTGATATTTAGTGTAAAGAAGAAAAAAATGTTCACGATCACGATTTATGTATTTTTCCGTAATATTTAGAGTTATGCGTTCTTACAGCGTCGAGTGCCCTCAAGCGAATGAAACGTCTGCCAGATTTACACAGTAGAAATAGCGCTCGAGAGGATTAAAAACAAAACAGTCGCGAGACGCGTCGAAATGAAAGATCAGAACGTTCAGAACGTATCGTGCAAGTGAATAGCGCGCACTCAGTTGTCGTCGCATATAGCGTTGTCGTTACGCTTAACTGATCGTAAAAAAATTATATTGCTCTGAGATTCTTATTAGCAGTAAAGCTAGCATACTATAACTTTGTTGTTTTCTCGTTTTAATAAACATAATTTAATTTATATATTTTCTGCTTAAAGTCCTTTAGCACAGGTAATTTTGTTGATTTTTTGAAAAAAAAAAAAAATTCCATGTTTGATCAACTTTTTTGAAGTTATGTCAAAAGGATTCTTCAGTTTTCCTATTTTTCACTAGTAGGCTGATGAGTAAGCTTAACAAATAAGTTTACTAGAAGTCTCTTGCATACTTCTTTCCAAAGGTTCTACGATTTATATGAAAATTTCAGTAAAACCTTTCACCGTGTGTCGTATGAGTAAATAATCATGTGTTGATTCTTAAATTACGTTAGCTCCCGAACGGTATGTCGAAAGTGAAAAGTAAAAATATATATTTATAGAGAGCTCCGTGCTCTAAAAACTAAATACCTTTACTTTTTCATAGAATTCATAGTTAAGGAGATATTTTTGAAAATCTTTAAAATTTAAAAAGAAACCGTTTTTGATATTTTGACCTGGTCAATATGTGACCTGGTCTATGAAAAGGGGGCTTATGTGCGAAAATAAGTTTCGTAAAAACAGTTGGAAAACAACTTTTAAAGGACAATTTATGCGTATCGGCAAAAAATTGGAAATTTTTTTTTTTTGACACCTAAGCACACTTTTCATAGGCCAGGTCACATATATCCGAAACGATGAGCCCTAAAAAATTGTTCTTCCATCCATTTTGTAGAACATGCAATTCCCTATGAATGCTTTATGAATACTTATTTAGTCAAACTAACCGATCATGCAATATCGCGATTTTAAAATCAACATATTCCTAACTCACATGAATACTCATATGCCTGTCTGGCTGGATGGTTGGCTGTGCGTGGAAATACATTTTTTGGGAAAACTGAGCAAGATAATTCAATGAAATTTGGTACACGCCTCCGTCATCAAAGTTAGCTCGTGGAATTGAAAATGAGCGAAATCGGTCAACGGATACGCCTATCGCCCATACAAAAATATATTCAAAATTCAACTTTAGGAGTATTTTTCACGACAATGCAAACAAAATACACATAAATCCTAAGAATTGTAAGCTCAAGAGGGCGTGGCACCTCCCATTTAAGCAAAAGCTTCAAAACGCTATGCTGAAAGCTTTTTTTGAGATAGTCGTACTACTCAAACACTTAGGACTATTAAACTGTGAGAAATTAGAGAAAACTGGGAGAAATCAGAGCAAACTGGGAGAAATCAGACAAGAGGGCGTGAAACCTCCCATATAAGTAAAAGCTTCAAAACACTGTACTGAAAGCGATTTTTGAGATAACTAAATTAAATTTTACTCAGACACTAAGAACTATAAATTCAAACTCTGTGCAAAGTCTGGATAAAATCGGACGAGAGGGCGTGGTACCTCCCATATAAGCAAAAGTTTCAAAATGCTATACTGAAAGAGTTTTTCGAGATGATCTAACCAAATTTCACTCAGACACTAAGAACTGTAAATGCAAGCTTTGAGCGAAAACATATGCAAAATTTTAAAAATTCTGCAGTAAAGGGTATTTAATGTTTGGCCAGGCGAAAGGTTACACCCTTGCTAGTTATTATATAGGGTGTTTTTTAAGCCCGATAGAACTTGAAATTGTAAAAAATTAAACAAAAAATTTAATTTTGATGAATTTTTTTTTTTCATTTGTTTCAGTATACTCTGGCAAATCATCATGAATAGACTCATGCTTGAACGAAGCTCAAAATTATCTAAATTTAAGTTAATTTCGAGAAATGGATCTGTCAATTGGCCTCCAAGGTCGTGAGATTTGACACCTCTCGATTATTTCATGTGGGGCTATGTAAAGTCACTGGCTTATGCTGATAAGTTATTTTAAAGGTCTCAGGTGAAATGAAAACCTGCAGATAACAGGAAACGCAACCATTCATAAATATCTTGGAAACGATTGTAAGATAGAAATATTTGAAAACAGGAATTATTAAAAAGAATTTAGAGCGCAATATTTAAAGAACTCAAGAAATGTTAAAATGAAAATTAAAAATTGTCTCAAATGTAACATACCAATAGCTTAAAGCCGCATTGATATCACCAAGTTTCTGATTTATTCCGAGAAAGAAGAAGAAAAACAAAAAAAAAAAAAAAAAACAGTAAGCATGAAACAAAATTCAAACCCCACCGTGAGTTCGCGTTGCGTTTGAATTCTATTTTTGTGCGATAAAAAGCTGATATCGCCCACAGTTGACCAAGCACACCATGCAGCGAAACACGTTTATTGTACACATTCATCTTCGCTGTAAGATGTCTGGCGCTTACACATTTCTCACTCCATATAAATGTATTTAGAACGTCATTTAAAATGCAATCCAGAATATGTTATATAAAAAAAAACATGCAATAAATGATGAAAATAATTTCATAAATAAATTATTTACATATTTATATAAATATGTAAATTGTATTATGTGCATTTAATAGCACCAGCATTCCGTAAGTCAATATTTTTTGTTAACAAATGAGTACCGGCTGTACCGGCAAGGAATAACTACTTAAGACCTTACGAGTATATGTGGCGCTTGCAAAAGTCATTTAAATCATTTTTCTTTTTGAATCGCTATAGGCATGAAGGTTTCAGTATACGATATATGTATGTATATTTCAAAAAATTCCAAAGAATTTTATATTGTTTTGTAAACCATATTTCTGGTATGTATCCATATGGACTTAAGTCGTTATTCCTTTGAAGTAGTGTATACATACATAGTACATGTTGTAATTGTAAATATATTTCTCCAAGCAAATATCAAATTAATTGTGTAAATATTTAACTTTGAATGAAGATTAAGTCGCAATTGTAAAATTAAATTTTGTTTTTTTTTTTTTGCATTTCGTATTTATTAGTATTTTATTAAAATTTATTGATTCATTAAAATTTTAATGAACTCTATTTATTTTTGTTTTAAAATGAGTTTGTTAACGTAATTATTAAAAAAATTTTTTTTAATTCAATTAAAATAAATGTTATACACGAGTAAAATATGTAAATTTATATGTTGTCGGGTGCACGTTTTAGAGATTTATATTTCGTAATTATGAAAGAAAAAAAAAAAACAAATTTTTTAGAACATAAGTTTTCCAAAATTACAATGATACAGAGTTAAATTTTTTGAAATGGACACAGTAAAAGCTAACTTGCTCAACTCAAACTTTTTTTGGTGGTTCTTTAAAGAGTTTTTGAGGATTACTGCCTTTTTTTTCCAAAATTTTTAATTTTTTTAAAAGTTAAAAGCATGTGAATTTTAATGTACGTCTTTTTTGAAATTGCGATTTTTCCGTAAATATTGCACGAAAATTAATGAAATCTTCGTGGTAGGATTAAAAATAATTAAAATTTAGATGAAATAAACTTTTTATAAAAATGCTTAAAATTTCTTATAAATAATGCAATTTTTAATAAACTTTGAGTTATTAAAGCAATACCTACCCATAAATAAAAACAAAATTTTTACACAGAATTGTTCTCTTAAGTCTGTATAATATTTCTATGAGAAAAAATTTGAGGAACTTTCATTAATAAAAAAGTTACACGTACTTAAATGCCGCTACATAGGCGCCTTGCCTATGTGATTTTCACATTTCACCGCTGCATGCCGTTTCAAAACCACAAATCATAATTTATGCAGTAATTGAGAATGCACTTTAGAACGCGCAGCGAGTGGAAATGTGTGAATTTTTATTAATGAAAGTTCCTCCAATATTTTTTTCATAGAATAGTTATGCAGATTTTAGAGAACAATTCTGCGTAAAAATTTTGTTTTATTTATGGGTAGGTATTGCTTTAATGCAGTGATTCTCAACCTTTTTTTCGTCACGGCACATTTTTAATAATATCAAAATTTGGCGGCGCAACAACACAAATTTGAAGAGAATTTTAATTGGTTAACCGATTTATGTAGGCTTAGTTAGGTAAAATCCATGAGATGACCATATTGCCATTGTTTGTAGACTTGACCATCTGAAATTAGCAAGCTGAATATATTTACTTTCGATTGTTCCCTTGATTACGCTAATGTGTTTTCTTATTGAAAGGTCAGCCAAAAGGATATTTTGGTTTGATCCTTCCGTAGCTAGTTCAAAAGCAATTACTATGACCGGGAACCCAGCAAAGTGTCAAACTAATACCGCAAAAGATCCTTCTTGACAGCTTAATATGTACAAGTTTTGAAGTAATGTGATTTGATGAAATTGCTTTGATGGCCACCTGGCTATCAAGATAAATAAATAACAACGCTTCCAATAAATTACGGCTTTGAGAACAGCATAAACCTCTGCCTGAAAGACACTACAGTCATATTTGGAAAAATTTCCTGATACAGTTCTTACCTGTATCCAAATTTGACCCATCAGTGTATATTTTAAAGAACGTATTTGAAATAGCCCAACTATCCCTTTTAGGTACTACCACCTTGAAGTTTGTTAGGAAAAGAAGGTGTGGTCGAAAGTAGTCTGTACATCATTACATCAAATTTATAAATTGGTGTAAAATACTATTGTATTATGACCAAAAGGTTTTAATTTCCAGAAACCTTAAAAAACCATGTCGGCAAATTTGCTTTCTGGCAGTGGCGGCACATTTTAAAAATCTCACGGCACATAGGTTGAGAATCACTGCTTTAATGTCTTATTGAAACATTAAAAACTGTATTATTTATAAGAAATTTTAAAAAATTTTATAAAAAGTTTATTTCATCTAAATTTTGAATTATTTTTAGTCCAACATTTTTGTTCAATGTTTACAAAAAAATCGCATTTTAAAAAAAGACGTACATAAAAATTCACATGCTTATAACTTTTAAAAAAACTAAAATTTCTGAAAAAAAATATAAGGCTATTGACTAGTCAGAAACTCTTCAAAGAACCATCAAAAAGGGTTTGACTCATATCAACTTGAAGATAAGGAATTCCTCGAAGAAAACGACTTGATTTGTGACTAAGAAAACAAGAATAATACACAGGGTGTAATCATCGATAAGCATATACGTACGAAGCTTTTAGGAGGTGACAGAGGAGGCCTGGAATAACAAAAAATTGCACCTGGAAGGGGGTCTGAAATGTACCCCTGAAGAGTTATAGGCTTAAAACTGTTTTCTTTGACTTGTTTTACAAAAAAAAAATAAAAATTCTTGTATCACTCTTACGTTTAAGAAAAATCTTTTTTATATGAAGCTCTTAGTTAATTGTATGGGCTTTCTAAAAATGTATTTGGTTATAGAGTTTAAAAAGATTTCGAAGTTCTGGATCTTCAAATTTGATATTTAAAATTTTTTTTTCTTTTTTTTTTTTACTTTGGTGGCCATTTTAGTATGAAAAATGTCCTATTAACATATCTTTTTATAATTTTTTTTTTGGAATCCTCGTTAAATTTTTTTTAACTCGTTAGCACATTTGTCATACCAATTTTTAATTTGAAGTCTGAAAAAATACTTTTTAAGAACAAAATGATTTTTTTTCTATTCTCAAAACAAAAATATGTGTGACAAATGCCAATGGGGTAAGAAATGGTACGTGCTACTTTATTTCTAATAAATTTTACCAGAATCTCAAGTCAGAATAGTGACAACTTTCGACTGTAGTAAATTTTAACTTACTATTTTAGTCAATTCAATTTTTTCTAAAAAAGTCAGAAAATCAGTTTATTCCTATTCTATGATTCTATATATACTATTAATATATAAATGTATGTATATAAAAGTTGAAAAAATTTAGCAAAACTAAACGACAGCATTCGTTAAGTTTTTGCTACATCATTTACATATTTTCAAACATTTCAAAATGTGAAAAAAATCACGTTTCACATAAAATAGTGAAAAAATATAATGAAAATGTTCATTTGACGGCACGGTGCGTATCATGAATATATTTTTTATTGTGATACGAAATTTTATTTTTGTTTTTATTTTCTTAAAACAGAAAAAATAAATTTTCAAAAATAACTTTTTGCTTCACATGATTGTTTTTTGTGGGTATCATTTTGCGACAACGTGATGTCTCACATGTTGGAGTAGATGTGAATTTCTAGAAGTATTACAATATATTTATACAGAAAAACATTTTGGAATGTGAAAAATATTTTGTTTTTAATATTATTATTTCGAAATAATTTATTTCAACACTAGAAAAATATAAAAGATTCTTTGTTTTTAAAGAAATTTTTAATTCGCATATCATAAATTATATTGTTTATGTTCCATTTATATAGATAAAGAACTTTTTTGCACTTTTTTGATTATTCGCAATTTATCTATTTATATATAAGGTTTTGAAGAATTTACTTTTAAAATAAAAAATCAGTTTTTCTAAACATTTAAACTATATTTTTATCAATTCATTTTGGAGCAGAAAACACCCTTTCTTTTGTTGGTCGTCACCTAAAGCTGATGTAAGCAAAATGTTGGAATTATGAAATATGATAAGCTTCTAAGCTAAAAAATTTCAAAAAATATAAACAACAGCTATGCCGATAAATATAAAAAAAAGTATTTGCAATTATCATTTATAGTCCCGCCAATTAAGGGTTTGTCTCAAAAGTGGTCCCTAAAAGAATAATATTTTTAGTGTCGAATAAAATTTCATAATTTCATAATGTTCTGTAAACGTCTTTCGGATTGTTGCAAATATTTAAGATGATATTACTGAAAAATTTTGTAAAAAATATTGAGCTTCAGCCGTGGTAATAAAAACAAAAGTTTATGTTTTAATGTTTTTTTATTTTCAATATTTCGGCTTAATTTTTAAGCCATCATCAGGAAATCTAAGGAAAATACAGATATGTTTACATTTCGAAAGGAACCTAAGATCTACAAAAGTGTAACGTATGTTCAAGGTTTCACAGAAAAACTTAATAAAACGGACATTTATGACAAAAACAAATATTGTCTGGCACCAAAATCGTATAATACGCTCAAAAGTATATACACAAACACGAAAAGTAAAGTTGACGATATGGACAGATCGAATCTGGTATACAAAATACCATGCAATGGAGACGGAACTAACTTATGCGGACAAGTATATGTTGGTACGACAAAATCCAAACTAAGGACGAGAATATCGTCACATAAGTCAGACTTAAAGTCAAAAAGTGAAAACAAAACTGCACTTGCACAACATTGCTTAAAAGAAAAACATACACCTGCTTTTGATAACACCAAAATTTTGCAACAGGAACAGAACTATATGAGACGATACACAATAGAAATGCTGCACATCATTAATACACCGATAGACAAACGACTTAACTTTAAGACAGACACCGACGGTTGCGCACACATTTACAAGCAACTGATCCGACATAAAATCAGTCGATAGCTGAACAACGGACGGTGAACAACTTGCTCGACAAGAAATATTAAAAATGTAAAAATGTATGTAACATTATTATTTGTTTAAATTTTCGAAATGTAAACATATCTGTATTTTCCTTAGATTTCCTGATGATGGCTTAAAAATTAAGCCGAAATATTGAAAATAAAAAAACATTAAAACATAAACTTTTGTTTTTATTACCACGGCTGAAGCTCAATATTTTTTACAAAATTCACACAAAAAAGCCGATTACCACAACACATTACTGAAAAATATGAAATATCAAATCCACTCTGAACTAAAATTCAGTCAATTCGGACAAATATTTTGTTTTAAAAACTTTCGCAATCACTTTCACTTTTGTTGCGGTTTTGGGATTTAAAATTTTGGCTAAGTTTTTACCAGTTATATCTTTCAAAACAAGATAGTGCTATTTATATCAAAAGGTCGTCCCCTGAGAACTGTATTTTCCATTTTATTCGGCTGTTTTAATTATCTTCGTTATTATATTCACATATTAGTTCGGTCACTTGGTGGTTTCCCTAGAAAGTTTTTCTGGGATTTTTGCAAATGAGCTATTTTATATATATCTCGAATCTTTGCCGCTCGCGTTGCCATATTGGAAAAATGGCGACTAAAATCAGTTTGTTGCAAATACCTCACTATCGTTTACTTTTGGAGAAAAATTTTGTGAGAAAACATTATAGCTCATAAAAAATGATTTTTGAATTGTTTTCGTACGACTTATATTTTAGGAGATATTCTAATTAAAATTTGGCAAAAATCAGCCAAGTCGGAAGATGACTGTTCATAATCATGAATTGATTTTTAAATTGCAATAATTCATGAACGAAGAGTCGCAGCTATAAAGTAGAAATGCCCATTTATAGGGAATTGATTGCTCTACAAACTTAATGCTATTTTGCATATAAGTATGAACATTTTAAAATTTAGAAAAAAACGTTTATTGCAAAATATCTCCGAAACGATGTGGTATAGAATTTTTTTTTTTAAATGCATTTTATAGAACATGCGATTCCCCGACTAGAAAAAAGTTCAGGTTCAGATCCGATTCTAATCAGGCTTGCCTGTAGTATGATCAGGAGCGAGTCAGGCTTTCTGATCCGTTAATGACGAATAAACGTCAAATCTCATATGAAACGGACCTGATCCGTTTTAGTGGAACGGATTGAGATATTCCTCAGGTACTGATCAGAAAAAGTATTATATTTCTTATTGAGAATCGGACACCAAACACTTTCTTAAAAGATTTTGTAACATTGATTAAATAATAAGGAGTGA
The DNA here is from genome assembly GCA_951812925.1 of Calliopum simillimum. Taxonomy (NCBI): domain Eukaryota; kingdom Metazoa; phylum Arthropoda; class Insecta; order Diptera; family Lauxaniidae; genus Calliopum; species Calliopum simillimum. The sequence goes on from OX638371.1 coordinate 97,040,026, forward strand.
GATCGAAAAAATCTTAACGCATGTTTTACCTAATAATTTTTTTTTGGGTGTAAAATTTAAAAATTTCTTTGATCTAGTTATCTTTGAAAAATATGTCAGTTATTATTTTTAATGACAAACATGTTGATTGGTTGTAAGTTTGATCAAAATGAGTGAAGAAAAAGAAGTACGTCTTAAAATTATTAAAAATTTTCAAAAAAATCCAAATTAGTCTTACAAAAAATTGGCCAAAAAATTGAAGGTCAGCCGTCAAACTGTTTCTAATGTTATTAAACAGTTTCAGGAGAATTTGACCATCGATAAGAAACCTGGTTCAGGAACAAAACAAGGACTACATGATATTGGGAAAGCCAAGAAAATTTAAAGCATATTGAAAAGATCTCCAAACACATCTGCTAGAAAAGCTGCCCGGTCAGCCCAGTGCTCCGACTATTTGGTGCGAAAAGTTGAAGCCAATGCAGGTTTGAAAATATACAAAGTCCAATAAGTTCCAGACAGGAATGCTGCAAAAAATTTAGACGCCAAAAGTAGGGCTCGGAAATTAAAATCGAATTTTATACATATATATATTCATGTTGTATAATGGACAACGAAACGTATGTTCTAGCAGATTTTACGCAGCTTCCGGGTCAAAATTTTTATGTTGCTGATGCTCGAGGAAATGTCGAAGAACAATTTAAAATCCCAAAGCAGACAAAATTTTCTAAAAAAATCCTGGTATGGCTAGCTATATCCAGTTGCGGCAAAAGAAGCAAGTCATTTGTTACAGTGGGCTCTATAAATACCGAAATATACATCAAAGAATGTTTGAAAAAAGTCTTCCTTTTATAAGAGAGCACAATGTGTCCACATATTTTTGGCCCGATTTGGCAAGAAAGCTCTGGAGTGGTACCAAAGTAATAACATAGTTTTTGTACCAAGAGAGGCCAATCATCCAAATTGTCCGGAGCTAAGACCAGTGGAGAGATATTGGGCTCTTATGAAAAGAAACTTAAAGAGCACAAAAAAGGTGTTTCAAAATATCGAAGATTTTAAAAGGAGATGGGCAAACTGTTCCAAAAAGGTGTCTGAAACAACTATCAATCTCTAACGAAAGGCTTACCAAAAAAGGTCTACGAGTTCATAAATTGTGGTTAGAACTATAAAAGTTATATTTTTCTGTAATTTGTAAAATATTATCAATGAATTAAAAAAAAAAAAACAAACCTCTAAGATCAACCGTTTAAAAATTATTGAATTTTACGTATGTTAAGATTTTTTCGATCTCACTCCTTATATTTTCTTTTACATATGCGTCTGTTATGAAATAAACATGATAACTACCAAAAATGTCTTAGAAAAAACTTTCTATGGTCGAACAAAATTAGAACTGATTTATGTGGAAAAAATAACAATCTTTCTCAATATTCCAAAAAGAAATAAAACGTTTTAGAAAGTAACATCTGTTGAAAAAAAAAATTTTTTCTCTTATATTAATGAATAATTAAACTTAGTAATTATCCGTACCAGGTGAATTTCTAAAGTCCTTTTCAACGTTTTGATAAGAAATATTGCAAACGGGCAGGATCAGATGAATTTTATTCCTTGTTACGATTTAGTCCAGGACATTTGATCCGATACTGATTTTAACAACGTACTGGGACCATATTAAGTTTCTTAATATCAGATCCTGATGAGAAACTGATCAGATGGCCGTGTTAAGGAATACTTGATCCGGATCTGATCCTTATCTGGAATTCCTGAACTATGTAAATTCTTGTCGGGTCCCCATGGAGATCTTTACAAACACTTTTTTCGTCCGACTTATGAACACTCTGTATTTTTTCAACGCTATAATGTTTAAACTTCTTCTTCTGTCAGATTTCTTTGTGATTCTGGCACACGATCAAGAAACATTTTCTTGTAAAAAATAGTCAAAAGCATCCAAATCAATGCAGTTTTAATTGAATTTGGAGAAAATTTCATAAACATTTTTGTTTTCAAAACTTTCATTCAGTTTTATTAATAAGAGTTGAGTATATTTTGTCATTTCATTGTGCATATTTTCACGACAAACATGTAAACGTGATTTTTATTGTGATAAGCGATAACAGCAAAAACATAAAAAAAAAATATAAATAAAAAACGAAATTTTCAAATTTATGGCGCAATTTTGGCACAATGACCAATTTAAGTTCATTAGCTCTTTATCTCTCGCTTTTAGAACAAACCTTTTGTGCCATTTCTTTTGAAAGAAGAAAAGTTCAAAGTACGAAAAATGTAGTTTATTTTTAAACTACTTAAACAGTAGGTGAAACACTTAAAAATGTGTACTATGTACGTACATATATAAAAATGTATGTCATTTAGTAAAACAAAATTATTTGAATGTCGATGTCTAACAACTGTGACGCATTAGATAAAGTTGTTGATTTCGCTTTAGTAGACGGTGGTAGTAGACACAAATAAAGAAAAAAAAAAATACATAAATCCCAAGAAAAAAACTGCTTTTTTTGATAAAAATAAAAAAATTAGAAAAATAAATAAAAAAATAATAATTTAACATGTGTTAAACGAATGTTGTCTGCATGGTTTTTTGGTGGCACCTAATTATAATGATAACACTTTTGAATAACATAGCATATACATACACATGTACAAACATACAATCATGCTTATATGTATAATTGCTTGGAATTTAAGTACTTTTGTTGATAATCGCATTGAGATTCAGATTTAGGCGACTTTGCTGCTAATTAACCCATTAACTTTTTGAGAAATACTTTTTTTTTGGGCTGAGGCTAGATAAAAGCAAAATTGGGATAAAAACCTTTATTGTTTCTACAGAGTGTTATACAGAATGAGTAGAAAGTAGTAGAACATGAAATAATGCAAGATTTCTGGGACTTTTCTGAACAGCCTTTTGTTAAGCTATTTTTCGAAATTCGAGAAATTTGGCGGATCCAATATGGCGAACGAATATACAAAAAATAGATCGATTTGAATGAATCTCGGTACATAAAGGTTGTTAAGTAATGTGAAAAAGAATATATACTCTTGATCAGCGTCACCTCCTGATTCGTTATAGCCATGTCCGTCTGTTTGTCTGGATGTCTGTCTGTCCGTTGAAATCATTTTAATATATTTTGGCAGAAATATTTTTTTAGAGATATGATAAATCAGTTTTTTTTTAAAACACGAAAAAAAAGCGAAAAATTTTTTTTTTTAGTATTTTTGTTTCGACATCCAAGGAGGAACCCTTGGGTGAAAAAAATGTTTTCCCACTAAAATGTCGAAAAAAGTCATGGAACTCGTAGAAAAAACGAAAGAAATGAAAAAAAAAAAAAAATATTTTTTTTTAAGTTTTTGGTTCCGATTTCCAAAGGATGATCAAAAAACGCACCGTATCCGAAAAAACTAAAGACGCAGAAAGACGCGCCGTACCCGAAAACCAATATATGGGGCATTACATACGTTACCGGATACCATTTGGCTTTGCATCACCGATGTTCGCAGACCCCCATTAATTATACCCTACACCCAGGGTACTCGTATATTCACTTTGTCCTTCTGTTTGTAACGCAGAGAAGGAGGCGTGGCAGATATAGAAAAGTATTGTATATATATTCTTTATCAGCGTCACCTCCTGAGTCGATATAGCCATGTCCGTCTGTCTGGCTCTGGCAGGCTGGCTGGCTGCCTGTGCGTGGAAATATTTTTTACGGGAAAACTAACCATGATAATTGTCGCAAAAGTTAGCTCGTGGGATTGCAAATGAGCGAAATTGGTCAACGGACACGCCTACCGCCCATACAAAAACTATATTCAAAATGCAACTTTAGGAGTATTTTTCACAACAATTCAACCAAAATACACTTAAATACTACGAATTTTTAGCTCAAGTTCTGAGCAAAAACTAGGCGGATTCGGACAAGAGGGCGTGGCACCTCCCATATAAGCAAAAGCTTCAAAACGCTATACTGGAAGAGTTTTTTGGGATAATCCAACTAAATTTCACTCAAATACTGAAGGCTATAAATGCATGCTCTGAGCTAAAGCTAGACGAACTCGGACAAGAGGGCGTGGCACCTCCCTTATAAGCAAAAGCTTCAAAACGCTATACTTAAAAAGTTTTTTGAGGTAATCCAACCGAATTTCAATCACATACTAAGGACAACAAATGCACGCTCTGAGCAAAAACTGGGTGAACTCGGACAAAAGGGCGTGGCACCTCCCATATAAGCAAAATTTTCTAAATACTGCAGTGTAGGTATTTAATGTTTGGCCAGGCCAAATGTTACACCCTTACTAGTTTTTTCTTTTCTCAAAAATTTTTTTCGAACATTGTAGCCCCTTTTATTCACCCCATAAGGGGCCTCCCATACAAAATTGATTATTTCCATCTAAATTTTGTATCGGAAGCCTCTTAAGGAGTGAAAAATTAGAATAGTATCTTCAATAAAAATGTTGTGGAGGAAAAATTAATGGGGGTTGGTGAACTTTTTTTTCGCCTCCCGGAAATGAAGATTTTTTTTGATATTTTTATCAAAATTTTGTATGGGAGCGTAAAAAAGGGCGTACATGTTATAGAAAAATATTGGAGGGGAAAATTTAATTGGGGTCGGTGAACATTTTTTCCCTCTCCCGGCAATGAGGAATTTTTTTTTATATTTTTATCAAAATTTTGTATTGGAGCCCCCGTAAGAGGTGGAAAAAAGGGGGTAGTACATTCGAAAAAAATGTTGAAGATAAAAAATTAAGTGTCGGTGAACATTTTTGCTCTCTCCCGGCAATGAAGAATTTTTTTGATATTTTTATCAAAATTTTGTATGGGAGCCCCCTTAAGGGTTGGAAAAAGGAGCATAGTACGCTTGAGAGAAATATTGGAGAGGCAAAGTTAGTCGAAGTCGAACAGTTTTATCCTCTTCCGACAACGAAGAATATTTTAGTGCACTTTCACTCACTTTTTTGTTAGTTAAAAAATAAAAAAAAAAAATGGGTCCCATCGTTTGCCGATTCTAAAAATAGTCTTAAAATTTGATAAATACTTAAGCCCTCAAAAATCGCGTTTTTGAACTTTTAGGTTAGAATATCTCAAAAACAATACGTGATATAGCAATTTCAAGACCGGATTCATATTCAGCTACGACAACTACAAAGAAAACGACTATTTTAGTTTTGGTTTGTGGTGTTTTTTTCAAGTGTACCGTTTTTCGACCTCTTTTTAAAAAATGGTAAACAAAAGAGTTTAAAAAAGTTTTATTTAGTAGTATTTGCTCAAAAGAAAATATATGTGGATTAAAAATAATAGACATGTTCGATAAATCTTCATTATTATTAAACTCTTGATGGTTTTTTTATTACCTTTCGACAATCTTGAATTCTACTCTATACTTTTTTTATACAATTTTTATTAAATAATACCGAAAATATTCAAAAGACTGAACTCCTATCACGTAGAATATATCTACGAGTATACGCATTAGCAGCTAAAATGTGTAATAAAACCCAATCAATACAATTTGCAATTTTGGAAGAGTTCAAATCTATCACGCCACATTCACGCATCCTCTGGGTGTGCGTGTCAAAAGATAAAAATCGTTTATTTAATTTGTCCATAAAAACCAAATTGTTTTGCATAGATTTCCACAATTTGCGACCAATAAATTGGTCGATTTGATTAAATTGATCTTGACAACAACTTTGCGATTTGTTTTTTTAGTAGAACAAAAATAGCAACAAAGAGTAATAAAATGAAAACAAAATAATTTAAAAGAATTTAGATGCCTTTGCTCCAATTTGAAGCAAAAATAAAACATTTAAATTATTTTCAATTTATGAGGCTGGAATTTACTGAGACTGTGACATTTATAGATAAAGCCGTCTGTCTATATTATATAGTAAAAACCCGATGACGCACTTTGTAAAACTATCATTCATAAAAATATGTTTTTTGCTGTCAATGTGACAATCTGACAAGTTGTGTCTACAACAAGTGATAATATACATACATACATATAAAACATATATGTAAGTTTGTATGTTGTCTTCAAATTTTGTTTTTTAATCGATCAAAAATCATTAAATCATTTCAAAATTAATTTAAATTTAATACATAGGAGCAAAGGACTGACATTACATTGGGTACATATTTATATACAGTAGGTCCAAGCCAAAGTCGTACACTAAACAAACTTTTTTTCAATGCCCCGAAACTAAATACGCAAAAATAATTTAAGAAATTTGAAGTGCATTTTTAAATAGCCTATTTAATCCTTCAATTTTAACAAAAAACTAAACTTGAAATTTTCCGTTATTTTTGAAAATAAATAAAAAGTAACAGAAATCAAGCATATTTAGTACCAAAGCCAAAGTCGTACACCTTAACAAAGTTATAATTTTTACACGAGTTCAGTAATTAGTGTACATTATTTTGTTTTTATTTGTCATGTTTAGTCCTTTTGGCATCCTTTGAATTAGTTTTTCACAATATCTCGGATAAATTTTTTCCCATTATCCCTGAATACCCTTTTCAGTTCAGTTTTTGAACAAATATTGTGCTGGCGAACTTTTGCGTCCAGATAATTCCACAAGATTTTAATAGCATTTATATCTGGACCCTGCGCCAGTGTTACGAATACATTGGGACAGTTGTATTGAATCCATGATCTCATATTATAAGGAATATGTTTGAAATCGTTATCTTATTCAAAGTACCTATTACTACATTGACCAAGTTTATCCTTATATTGCAATAAATTTAGTCTCTAAATGTTCAAATACATCTTATGATCCTTACTACTATCGACATAATGGAGTAGTCCAGGCCCAGCTGCTGAAAAAGGGCCCCAAGCCATTAGTGAACCACCGTCATGTTTTACATATGGTTTAAGGTTTTTCGAACAAGGTGCTTCAGTTGGTTTTCTCCATATGTATGGTCTGATCCAAAAGTATTAATCTTACTTTTATTCAAGAAGAGGACACTTTTCCAAAAGAAAAAATCTTTATGGCAGTGAGTTTTAGCAAACAGCAACCGAGCCTCTTGATGCTTCTTCTTTATTAAAGAAAAACTTTAGACCAAATGTAAAACATGAAGGTGGTTCACTAATGGTTTGGGGCTATTTTCAGCAGCTAGGCCTAAAATACTCCATTTTGTTGATGGAAGAAAGGATCATAAGATTTATTTGAACACTTTAAGACCAAATTTACTGCAATTTAAGGATAAACTTGGTCAATGTAGTGATATGTATTTTAACCAAGAAAACGATCTCAAACATATTCCTTATAATATGAGATCATGGATTCAATAGAACTGTCCCAATATATTCGAAACACTGCCGCGGGATCCAGATATAAATGATATTAAAATCTTGTGGAATTATCTGGACGCAAAAGTTCGCCAGCACAATATTTCTTCAAAAACTAAACTGAAAAGGGTATTCATGGAAAATGGGAAAAAATTTATCCGAGTTATTGTGAAAAACTAATTCAAAGGATGCCGAAAGGACTGAACATGACAAATAAAAAAAAAATAATGTACACTAATTACTAAACTCATGTAAAAATTATAACTTTGTTAAGGTGTACGACTTTGGCTTTGGTACTAAATATGCTTGATTTCTGTAACTTTTTATTTATTTTCAAAAATAACGGAAAATTTCAAGTTTAGTTATTTGTTAAAATTGAAGGATTAAATAGGCTATTTAAAAATGCACTTCAAATTTCTTAAATTATTTTTGCGTATTTAGTTTCGGGGCATTGAAAAAAAGTTTGTTTAGTGTACGACTTTGGCTTGGACCTACTGTACATACCTATAATGTTACTTATAGACTTTAAAAGATAACATAGTACGTAAATCGTGATACATATATAGCAACTGCAATCCTGTTGATTAATTACAAAATGAAGTGATTTTAATGACTCGTGACTTGACGCAACAAAATATTTTTTTTGTTTTTATTTTTTTTTGATAAGTTAGTATGATGCATTTAAAAAAATAAATTTCCTCTTTAATAGGAAAATATTGCTTATCAGAGAAAATGCATTATACGAATAAATTCTATACGAATGAATTTGTTACAAAGAGCTTAGATGAGATCTCATCTTTGAAAAGTTTTTTTTGATGTCTTCAACAATATATTTTATCCATTTTAATATATTCAAAGCATAGTAAAATTACTATAAGTCAGAATGAGAGGAAAAGTTGCATATGCAATAAGCTACCCTTTTGGAAATAGAATCACTTAGATATAAGGAAACGGTCTCAGACAACTATCAGCACTTTTTTGTGTATCACCCAACTGACCATTAACTCAGTGTTTATTCCACGTAAATTCTTATCCAAATGTAAAAAGTGTCTTTATCTATTTATCTAAATATTACAATATTTAGGCTTAACTAACTAAAAAAAATCGGGTGGCACTGAAAGTTTTTGTACAATTTTAAAGAAGTTCATCTGATCGTTTCTGAAACCAAAAATTTCAATTGAGTCAAAAAAAAGTAAGATTTAAACAAGATTTTCGAAAATAAGAAGGTGGCAAACCCAAAAATTTATGTTGGAGCGTCACGAGATTTAGAGAAAATTAGTTCAACAAGTCTAATGAATTAACAAAAATGTCTCGAAAGAGAACCATTCTCTCGGAGTAAATTTGACGGGAGAATTACTATACGGGAGAACGACAAAATGTTCCAAAAACAGTAATATCACAATGAAAATAGCAAATAAGGACTGCCCCAGAAAGATTTGATACTTTTATTTCTTAAGATTATGATTTACCTGATGATCGTGCAGGTCGAAATATGGGTGCTATTTTTTCTATATAACATGACGATTACAAAAATATATAACACTTGGTAAACGAACTTCAAACGATAAAGATGTCTAGCAATCAAGAAAATAGTCGCAAACTCATTTTGTTCATTTACCTGCAAAAACCAGAATTAAAATATTCAGCCATAGCTAAAAACCAGGTGCATCAAAAATCACTGTCCAAAGGGTTATTTCGAATTATAGAAAGGGTCAACTTATTACGCGGAAAAAGCGTTCAGGTAGAAAAGCCAGTATAGACCCACAGTTGGTGAAGAGTCTTTTTAAGCAGAATCCTAACACTTTAGAACGAGTTATGGGTGCCAGAGCAGGAACCTCAAAATCTTCTATAAACAGACTAAAGAAAAAACTTAAGCTAAAGACCTATACAGTTCAAAAAGTACCAGACCGTTCCCATGAAAAGCAGTTAGAGGCACGAAAGTTATATGTCGATTACCTGACTAAATTTGACTGCTGCATAATGGACGAGGAAACATACGTTAAGGCAGATTTTAAACAGCTACCAGGACACGAATTTTATACCTGTTCGGAGAAGGGCAGGTAAAAAGCAAATTTAAAGAGAAGAAAATTACAAAATTTCCCAAGCAGTGTATGGTTTGGCAGGCCATATGCACTTGCACGCACAGGGCACAATTAACTCGAAAATTTATATTGATGAATGCCTTCAAAAACATCTTTTGCCATTTATTCGTGAGCACAGGGGTACTGTAATGTTCTGGCCTGATTTAGCAACCTCTCACTACTCTAGAGCCACCATAGAATGGTACAATAGCAATAATGTAAATTTTGTACCCAAAAATGCGAATCCACCTAACTGCCCAGAGCTTCGACCTATTGAGAGATATTGGGCTCTAATGAAATCAGATCTTCAGAAGAGTAAAAGCACTGCAAAAAATTTAAAAGATTTCAAAAATAAGTGGCGAAGGTCGTACGGTACTGTCGACGAAACAACTGTACAAAACTTAATGAAGGGTCTTAAGAAACGTAAAATATTTTTATGTAAAATAAATATTTGTAAGGTTATTTATATTCGTTATACTACTCATTAATGAATAAAAAAACAATATTTATTTAAAAAAAATTTATTACGTATTTTTTATTTTTTTTTTGATGAAAAATAAAGTATCAAATTTTTCTGGGGCAGTTCTTATTTTTAAAAAGTTGAAACTGGTAGATAGCCACTCTATTTGCTTATTGATTTAATTATATAAATACATAAATATGAATATAAATATATAGCAGTCTTGGTCTTGGTCATGATCCTGGACATTGAGTCTTGGTTTTGATATTGAGTCTTGGTCTTGATCTTGGTCATTAAGTCTTGCTCTTGAAAAAATTTCTAGAGATTATTGAGTATTCAAAATTTTGAAACGTAATATTTGACAGCAGCAGGGAGAATGACTTTTAACACTTTATGTTATAATTTCATAGTAAAATAAAATATTTATATTTCTTTTCCAAGAAGTACTTGTTAAGTAAGTATTAATACAGATACTTACTTAATACTTACTTAATACTTACTTAACAAGTACTTCTTGGAAAAGAAATATAAATATTTTATTTTACTATGAAATTATAACATAAAGTGTTAAAAGTCATTCTCCCTGCTGCTGTCAAATATTACGTTTCAAAATTTTGAATACTCAATAATCTCTAGAAAATATCAAAATCTAAATTTAAACATGGTTTTGAGCCCTGGGACATTGAATGGTACATTTTTCGGCGAAACACCCACATATCTCTCTCTGAAATTGCCAGAACTGAAGGTGTATGTAGTTTAGGTCGCGTTACTTAACAGTGTAAAATTTTTTTTTGTATAAATAAAGAAAATTGTGTGTACTCATATGTGGCATGTGAAAACTGAGCAGTTTACTATTTCTGACGCATTTAATTTTACTGAATTTAAAAGATTATATTACAATAACAAACAAGTTGTTATGATTAAATGTTTGAATGAAATGCAATCAACTGTAGAATACTGATTAATTTTTTGCTCTTCTTAATCGAATAAAATTACGACGCAATCATTGTAATTGAAACCAGTTTTTCGAGATGTTTTTAACCAATTTAATGTAAAGAAACTATCTCAGTGGAACGAAACCATATCACGTTAATGATAAATGTCTTTTCACTGTCATTATAGTATGAAATTATTTTCAATCGAAGGCACCTATAGTCTATTTTGAAAAAGTTACTCGTATAAATTTGGCTGAGTATTGTTTTGCAGTATACGCCAATTTTACATTTTTGGGACACAGCATTTTTAAGTCTACGACTTGGTAAGTAGAATACTAGATAACTCAGAACTGGAAAGAGATAGGCCGAAATGAACATCAGATTTGCAAAAACTTGGCTGGTTCTTTTTTGAAATTTACTAAAATTTTATCTTAGTTCAATGTATGTAAAATTTACAATTGCACTTTAAGTAATGACTCTTGTCATTGGAATTCTCTCTAAAAAAAAACCATTTTCCGCTGTTTTCTATTTTGACTGCCATGCAAATTTTTAATTTGCAACAGATACTGCAAGTCGTATTAAAAATTTCATTGAATGTAATTTGCATGCGGCTTTTTGTTTTCACTACTTCAAGGACGTTTGCGGCTTTTTGTTTAACACCTTTTGTTTTGCATTTTACGCGGCAATAATTGCAAAAATAATACTAAATTACTAATAAGGCTCTTTTTTTTTTGTGAAGAATCACAGGAAAAAAAAGCGTCTAGGAACGAAAAAACAAAATTTCTTTTCGTTTTTCTCCTTTTGCCTACAAACTCAAAGAATTGTTTTGAAAATTTCCTCGTGTCGTATTTTTAGACTAATTTTACGAAAAAAAAAAGTTATAAAGTTTTTGTTAATTTTAATTAAAATATTTATATAGAAATAATTTTAGTATTTAATATTTAATTTATACAAATTGGTATCATCTGATTCTACTTAAATGGCTAATACTTTTTTCTACGTTGTAGAGAAATAAATCTGTCAATCAAATGTCAATTCTGATCGAAATTAACTTAAAGTGCACATAAAAGTCATAACAATTAATCTGAGTACAAGTACCCCTAGTTATGAAGGATGCTTATATAAGAGGTTTTAAAAGTCAATTAAGTCAAATTCTAATCGAAACATAAATCATGTGTGAATGTAATGAAAGAAACGTGATAATGACTGAAAGCACTTCCATTATATGAAACAAAAAAAAAAAAAAGAAAGAGATTGAAAAAATGTTAGTAGTTAGAGATTAACGAATTTAAGATGAGCTAAACATTTACTAAATGTAAGAAAAAATTTTGAAATCTTTTGAAGAATTTTTTAAATTTATATTGTTTGAAGCAAGATTCAAGTAATTAAAGATAGGTGGTTTTTGGTTTTTCAGTACATATTCTCAATAAAACGGGCATGAAATTTAAAAAATTTTTTCAGAGTTGAAATTCTTTTTGCTTTTTGCACCGTTTGACATATATTTTTTATAGTTGAACAGTGTAGTCAGCCAAAGTGATGTAGTTTTTTGTTTTTTTTTTTTAAGTTTTGTTTTTAAAGGAAATTTTTTAAAAATATCAAACAGTTTTTTCAAATAATTTTTTTATAAATTTTTTTTTTAATACAAAATTGCTATTTTTGTCAATGATAATACTCTTCGAATTTTAAAAAAAGATTTTGAAAAAAACTTTAATAAATTTGACAAAATTTAAGACTATTTTCAGAATGTTCAAACAAAGCGATGGGATCTGTTTTTTTTTTTTAAATTTTTTAATTAACAAAAAAGTGGTGGTGGTGGTGCTTTTGCGAAGTATCGGGTGCGAAAGGTGCATAGTAACTGGATAGTTAAAAAAACTGATTTTCACGACCTTTTCACGACCTAAAACAAAAGTTAGTACCCACTATTAGCAAAACACCCACAAAAAATTTCAGCCGTGATACTATAACGTAGGTATAGTTATAGTAATTTGAAAATCAATAATCAAAAAACTGTTTTTCTCGACCCTTCGTACCTTTATCTCACGAAGTCACCACCTCTCATGGATTGACTAAGGCAAAAGTTAGTAGCCCCTATTAGAAAAATACCCATAAAAAAATTGAGCCATGATACTATGACGTAGGCATAGTTATAGTAATTTGAAAATCAACATTCATATTACTAATGCCTTAAGATATCTCCTAAACTGTGGGTCGCACGAAAACAATTTGCATCTTTTTTCGATATGAAATTTTCTGAGCTACAAAATTGTGGACCACCATTTTTTTGTAGAAGTAAGCGTTAGCGAGATCCTAATTTTCACAACCTTTGTACTTGAATAACCTTTTGTACGATAGTGAAATCGGCCTCGAATTTTAGTGCATACTTTGAAACTACAAAATAAACCGAATAAAAAAAAATATAGATTTTATATGTTGGATCGGAAGGTCCAATTATACTGGACCATATCTCCTAAACTATAGGTCGTACGAAAACAAATTGCACGACTTTCCGATATGAAATTTGCTGATCTACAAAAGTATGGCACAACATTTTTTTGTATTGTAGATATAGCCGTTAGCGAGATATGTGCAAAAAACTGTTTTACTCGACCTTTTGCACCCGATATTTCACTAGAACAAAAGTTCATGTCTACTATTGGAAGAACATCCACAAAAAAATTCAGCTTTGATACTATTAAGGGGGTTCTTTCATAAAAATATCAAAAAAATTCCTCGTTGCCGGCGGAGGGAAAAATGTTCACCAATCCCCTTAATTTTTCCTCTCCAACAATTTTTTCGAACATATTAGCCCTTTTTTCCAATTCTTAAGGAGGCTCTCGTACATAACTTTGATAAAAATTTTTCATTTCAATTTTCCTCTCCAATATTTATCTCAAAATTCCCACCCCTAATTTTACACTCTTTATTGGGACTTCCACACGAAATTAAGATGGAAATATCACTTTTGTATAGGAAGCTTCTTAAGGGGTGGTAAAAGAAGGGTAGTATATACGAGAGAAGTGTTGGTGGAGAAAAAGTTTATGGGGGTCAGTGAACATTTTATTCCTCTCCAATTATTTGCCCATTTTAAAAATAGTCTTAAAAATTGTCAAACAGAATAGAGTTTTTACAAAGTTTTTTTAAAAAAATCCATGAGCATAATCATTGACAAAAATTGTAATTTAGTTTTAAAAGTTGACAAGTTTAATAAAAAATTATTTATAAAAATAATTTGAAAAAAACTTCATGATTTGGCTGACTATTGGCGAAGTTATGAGCTTTTTAAGAAATAAATAAATGTAGTTTTTGGCTTTTGGAAATGACGCCATAGGAAATAACGCCAGAAAAAGCTACATAACAAATTCTGGAGTAATTTTCATTTTGTTGCAGAAATAAGGCCAAAAACTTTACTGGCGTTATTTTCTAGTTAATTTTTGGCTTTGTTTCCAAAACAAAATGGAGTTTTGTAAATAAATTTGTCTGGCGTTATTTCCTAATTGGTTTCTAACTTTATTTCGAAAAATTAATGCCAGATAATTTCTAGCGTTATTTCCAAAAAATTTCTGGGTTTATTTCTGGGAGCCGTAGTGTATATTGAAAGAAATTATGAATTCTAGTCTCAACAAGTACTATTTCAAAACTAGTAAGGGTGGTATCTTTGGCCTGGCCAAAAACTAAATACCCTAATACCCTACACTGCATTTCAAGTATATTATTAAGAGAATATAAGAACAAATTGCTTATATGGGAAGTGCCATTGGGTTGGATTATCTCAAAAAACACTTTCATTATATAATTTTGAAACATTTGCTTACATGGGAGGTGCCACGCCCTCTTGTCTTGCTTTAAACAATCATTTTTCAACTTTTTTGTTGAAATCATGATTGTTGATTATTCTTTTATTTATGTAACTCATCATAGGTTTGAAGAAATCTATTTTTTATTTTGTACAGAAACTTTTTAAAGGAATTCTATCTGCACATTTTTGAGTTTGGGCTTGAGAGTCTAAATAACTTTTGTTCAATATTTCCTTTAAAAATCTTAAAACTAAACATTTTACACATTTATTTGTAAGAAAATTTGCAATAATTCATAATGACCAACTTAATTGCTGTAGTGTGCTCATACTTTTATGGCTTTTAAATATAGATCTACTTAAACTTATTTCAAAAATAAAAATACAAGCTGATATCTATCTGTAGCGTCAAATTCCAAACTACGTAGAAAGTTATCGAATACTGGCGATTCATTCATTCAATTAGCAAGCAAGTACTGTGGCGCAAGAACACTAACTGACTTTGCGTTCAACTGACTGAGTGAATATTACGGACTGACTAAATGAACGACTGACTGACTAAGTGACCAACTAACTGACACAAAGAAAAGAAAGAAGAAAAATATAAACAATTTATAGTCTACAGACAAACTAAAGGTAGCTCCATATCGTTATAGAGTCAGCCATCAGGGCGTGCCATTATGCAAGTGGTACAAATAGAACGAACTCATATTGATTACGATGATAAAGAGTAGAGGTACATGTTGAGGTAATACAATACAATAATTAGAAGTGAAGTATAGTGCATTGCGAAAACACACAGAGTGGATGCAGTCAGTCTGGAGAGAAGGAGCAAGTGCGGCAGAATATTAATTTTTAATTTTTTAAATAGCAAATGCGTAGTTATCTGGTGGAAGTATTTTTAAATTGAAATTCCAAACTTGGCAATAAAACGTTATAACATCAGACATGTACTACAGTTAAGTTTATCGTAAATCGTCAGACTTAAAAGCCTTAGTTTAATTGTTATACTGATGGAAGTTGGCGTTAAAGTTGAGATGATTTTAGCTATGTATAATTAGCTATGCCTAAATTTGCGAGTGCTATTTATAGTACATACTTATTAATGATAAAATAATTGTTTTGCTTCTTTGTATAAAGGGTTGTTACTTCAATTTGCATTTTTTATACATTAGATTTTACTTTGTAGATTTTTAAAGCCGATTTTGGAGGAAAGTTAAGATCCAAAAAGCAAAACATAATGTGTGAGACCCCTGCAATTGAATGTAAATAGTAGAAATAAGTTACATTAATTTCTGAAAGTGTGCCATATGCCTGAAACAGCGATTACTCTAGTGTGAAACAAGGATGACTTAGAATTCTAACGAAGATCTGATACAGAAAATCGAAGGTCCCAAGCGCCATTAACCAAGAAAGGAAAACCATTTGCAAATTCGATCCATTCAATGTGAAATTTTTTGCACATTAGCTAGTGGAAAAATTCCAATATACGAATAAAATTTATTAACCAATATTTGATTAAAAAAAAAAACACCCCATTAAATTATAGCTATTTTGAATTAAATGTAATCGCATGTAGATAATAAAAAAACTGCAATTATCAAATCAATAAGCAAACAGTAGCTAATGACCTGTAGTTCGATATCTAGCCCTATGATAACAATTTAACAACATAATAGTAAAGCAATAACATCAATAATATGTATAAAAACACTAACAACATTATGATAAATCACGTGTTTGATTGCTACTGTGGTAGCAAATTGAAGTCGACTAAAAAAAAAATGATGTTTTAGTGATAAAAATAAATAAAAAATATGGTTTATTGCATAATAAACGGTAGCAGCAATTGAATTTGATAAAACCTTGTTATTAACTATGGTCTATGTACTTATGGGGTGGGCAATGCGAAGGAAAATAAGTCGTAAAGATTTATCATTACACGCTGCAACACAAAATTTGGAATGGGTTCTAGTAAAGCATTTTCGATTGCCATTGAGTGGAAAAAATTGCCAAAGCATTTTTCAAAGTTGGATCGTTAAGCGGCGCTATAGCGGTTCAAAGTTTATACTAGTAATGGTGCAACCTTTGGCCTGGCCAAACATTAAATACCCTAGACTGCAGTATTTTAAAAATTTTGCTTATATGGGAGGTGCCACTCCCTCTTGTCTGAGTTCACCCAGTTTTTGTTCAGAGCTTGCATTTATAGTTTTTAGTGTCTGAGTAAAATTTAGTTCGATTAACTCAAGAAACGTTGCCAGTATAGCGTTTTGAAGCTTTTACTTTGCCACGCCCTCTTATCCGATGTCACCCAGTTTTTGTTGAGAGCTTGTATTTATAGTTTTTAGTGTCTGAGTAAAATTTAGTTCGATTACCTCAAAAAATTCTTTCAGAATAGCATTTTGAAGCTTTTACTTATGTGGGAGGTGCCACGCCCTCTTGTCCAAATTTACTCAGTTTTTGCCTAAAGGTTGCAGTTACTATCGCTAGTGTTTATATCTATTCTGGTAGCGTTATCGTGAATAATGTTCATAAAATTGCGTTTTGAATATAATTTTTGTATGGGCGGTAGGCGTGTCCGCTCATTTTCAATCCCTTGAGCTAACTTTTACAACAAAGGCACTGTACCAAATTTCATCGACCAGCCAGTCAGGCAGACTCAGGAGGTGATGCTGATCAAGAATATATATACTTGTACATACCTGCCACGCCTCCTTCTAAGCGTTACAAATGGAAGGACAAAGTGAATATACGTATACCCTGGGTGAAGGGTATAAAAAAAGTGCAAAAAACTGTTTTTTTTAAATATTTCGGTCTATGATATCTCCTTGAAATATGAAGATATCAACATACTTGAAATTAGGTTTTAAAGAAAATAATTGGGGCTTTCAAATACCATTAAAAGATTTAACGAATAAATGATATGTCATATAGTTATAAAGCTTAAAAAAATTTAAAAAAAAAATTTTTTTTTTGGTTTTTAGGTTAGAATATTTCAAGAATTATACATGATAGAGCAATTCTAAGATTAGATTCGAATTCAGAATTGCAAAGCACATTGAATGTAATTATTTTAATTTTTGCTTGTATTAGTTAAAAAAAAATGTTTTTATAAGAAAACTTTCTCGAAGGCGGCATCTGATTGGATTTTATGTACAATGGGAAAACGATCACAAAAGCATATAGAATCACCCCCCATTTTTAGTTTTTGTCGTAATTTTTGTGTGATAATCTTGCCCTTTAAAAACACTGTGTATTATTTTTTGCTTAAAATCTATACTTTTTGATAATCTGAGATTGAATGCATTTTTTGAAAACAGAATTTTGTATATCTTATGTGAATGGCTTTTTTAAATTTCATTTCTTTTAAAGACTTATCATCATTATTATTTAAGCTGTCTGTAACTGTTTAATCGGTATTAATAAAAACCAAACGAAATGAAATAAAAAATTTCTGACAACTGACAGTAAAAAAAAGCTTTCTGATAATTGAATCAATGTCAAAAGTGTCACGTTGATAAAAAGACATAGTAAATTAAATATCTAGTAAAGATGAAAATTCCTTTGTTTTTAAATGCGATCAGCTAGCTATGTTATTATTAAGTTAGCGTTTTCTTTCAAAAACTACGGGAAAAAAACATAATGAGTGTCACAAGAAAGAGCGAACAGTGAATTTGAGAAATCTTAACACTTAAAGTTAACTTTTTTATCAATCTTTTTGTGTTTATTCACAAAACAAAAAAATCTAAAATTGGAACAAACACAAAGCACATCAAAGTCTTCGAAAATATTTTTAACTCATAAAGACGACGTAGAAAGTTTATTTTTCTTAAATCTAAATAATCAACCGATCGACATTAAAAACAATCTTAATTATTTGGGTTAAACAAAAAACCAAACAACAAAAAATTAGCTTGCATTAATGTAAACAACGGAATAAATTGAAATGAAAAAAAAAGCCCAAAATTAAACAAATCGTTCGGATCGGTTCTTATTGTAATTTTAAATTATTATCATCTGTATTATCATATAATTTCCCATTTTTGTATATGTACCTACATCTGTATATACAGGCATACACACATGTGCACCAAAGAATTGTGTTATTTTTTTTTAAAGTTTTCGTTTTGAACCAGCGCACAAAGATAGTGAGGTAGGTAGGAGCATAAGATACGAATATAACATTCACGTGAGATTAATTTTCTGTTCTTTTTTTATTTTTGTAGATATTTTAGTATTCGTATAATGCAAGTGTTTACTCTTACTTATTATAACAAATATATGTATGTAGTTATTTACTTTATAATGTTTTTGTTTTTGGCCCGGTCTAAAGAGATATGACTTGTAGTATTAATTTTGATATACGTTTTAATTTATTTGTTTAATTTTTGCTTATTTCTTTTCGTAATCAATTATTATTTTGACACAATTTCGTTTTCCTTTTTTTGCTCCAAATCGCTGAAAAACTTGTAGCTCAAAATAGCAAAATCAACAAGTTTTGTTGACCATTGCGTGCCGATGCCGGCCGGCTAAAGACTTTGGACCTTAATTTGTTTGATTTTATTATATGTGTGTATTTTTTTGTTGTTGTTTATGTTTACAATAGTCATTATACTTACTTTACTATACTTACATATATTTAAGTATATTAAGGTGGTCATTAATATGTAAGTTGTAACAAAAGAAACAAAAATACATTTTTTAGTTTCGATGCTTCATTTAATTAAAGACTCACGTATGTATGTGTTAATAATTCTCTATTTATTTTATTTAAGGTGTATCGCATAAGGTTAAGAAGCTTCTTGGAGGTGATTGAAGAGGCCTAGACTAACAATAAATTGCACCTGCGGAGGGGTCTAAAATGTACGCCTGAGGAGTTATAGGGTTAAAACTGATTTTCTGACTTGTTTTACAAAAAAAAAAAAAAAAAAATTCTTGGATCACCCTATCGTTTTATAAAAAACATTTGTATGGCAAAGTTTTAGCTAATTTTACGAGATTTTAGATAGTGTAGTTTATACGGTTTAAAAAGATTTCGCAAAGTTCTGGACCTTTAAAGTTGATATTTTAATTTTTTTTCCCCCATTTTTTGACTTTAGCGGCCATTTTAGTATGAAAAAGGTCCTATTAACATACCCTTTTATCATTTTTTTTTTGAAAACCTCGTTCTTTTTTCTTTAATTTGTTAGTTTTTAGTAATTATTTATTTATTTTAGTAATTATTTAAATCCTGACAATATTGATATATCCCGGAAGATGACTATCAACGATAGTCGAAATATTGGTTATTAAAATATTAATTTTAAAAAAACACAACATCGTTTATTATTTTTGACCTTAAGCCTGCAAAAAAATTTTAAATTATTAAAAAGTCTTTTGTAATTTTCAAATGAAAAAGCTACCAGCCAAACTAGGCCAAACCTCTCCTTTACTGCTGCATATTAAAAAGGATTTATTTGGGTTGAAATGTTGGCGCTGTCTTGGATTAATAAAGAGTTCTTAGGTCACGATTAGAGTATGCGCTTTAAGCGATGTTGCGCTCAAAGCAACGCTTTAGCTACTAAAGAGTGTAGAAAGATTTGTATGAACGCGATCATGGTAAAAGCGTTGCGATGCCAGTATTATAGCGTTATGGCACTTTGAAAGTGTTTTGCAGCGCCACTAACGCTTTGTTTTCCATTTTTTTGTATGTATAGTATGTTTACAGCCAAATTAAAACATATACATAAATGAAAGAATAGAGATCAATAGAAGAAAAAACACATAAAAATGCAAAGCAAATCATCTGCGTGGCGACATGTTTTTTTGTTGTTTTATTTTAATTTTAGTTTTTACTGCAAAACAAAATAAATTAAATGAAAAAACAAAAAGTAGAAGCAAATAAATAAAGAAGCAAAACACAAAGCAAATATTTGCTCGAAGCGCCACCACACGCTTTGTTTTGCATTTTTATGTGTATTTTCTGTCGAAATAGAACAGGAAAGTGAAAGAATATTAAAAAATAGCAATCAATAACTATTTTGGCATTATTTTATGCATTTTTTAACAATTTTTTTTATTATTTACAATTGCATTTTTTGCTCGAAGCATATCTTTGCTGGAAGCGAACACTGTGATCGCAACTTGATCTTCGCCACGCTTTGCTTTGCGCGCAACTTTGCTCAAAGCGCACACTCTTATTATGACTTTAACTCCCCAATTTTATGGAAAAATGTTAGAAAAAGAACTGTTGCCACTTTTTACGTACCAAAAAAAACAATTTTTTTTATTTTGGAGAAGATTAAAAACTTTCATCTGGGAACCCTAATCTATACACTATCAAACACTTCCTGGATAATTCTAGCTTCAATGGTATCCTGTTACTGAGAAGAGAATATTTAAACTGCTAAATTTGTATAAAAACCTCCCTAGTTTACTAATGTATACATATCTATTCAATATGATGGAATGTAGTACCAATAACTCTGTAGTTGACAGAGTGTTTTATGGTTTGTTTATTTGTTCCTTTTTGGCTTATATTCCAGTGCCTTATACAAGTATTTCTTCTCGTGAAAGCATTTAAGTAAATCAGTAATATGATAACCTGTCATTGTTTATAGATACAACAAGAAATTTGCTAAGTTATATAAACAAAATTAAATGTAACTGATTGCGCAATTTTATCTTTAAAGTGTCAAGTGGCACTTTTATCTTTTTTCTGGAGACTTAATGTATTACTGCTAGAGCAAATTTACACAATAGGTTTAGGATAAATAAATCCCACAAGAAATGAAAAAAAAGTATCCATAGCTTAAAATACCATAAAAATTCATCTGAGAAAATCAGATAATTTGAACTCTACAAGTTTGCACCCAGAAAATTTCATTTGCTTATTTTCTTAAACTTCATATCCCAAAAAGTTACTGCGGTCCTCACAAGAAAAGAAGCATATCGTTGAAAAATGGCATATGTCAAAATCATGTGAACTAGAGAGTACTAAGAACACCTGCTGCTATTTTAGGTAAGTAAAGAGTTATTAATAGAAAGCTTTGGACATAGAAAATGTTGCGTGAAAGGTCACAAACAGAGGATATTGAAGAACCACGTGAACGAAAAAATTTCCAAAACTTTTAAGACATTGGCTTAATATACACACTAAAAAATTAAAGTTTTCTTTTGTGACTGTTGATTCCCTTAAGTATTAATTTTGAACTAATTTGATATTAAATTCAAAATTTTTTACAAAAAAGTTTGAAATTTATTCCAAGAAGTCTGAAATTTATTCAAAAAAAGTTTAAATTAATACTTTTTTTGGTATTAAAATTAAATTATAATTTATACTGTGTACAAATTCTATACCTCTTCATCATATAGGTCAGTGGTCTAAAAAGTTTGTAAATGTAAGTAAAACTAATATGTTTCTATGCACGAACCTTGGTTCGAATCCTAGTGCAATCAGTTCGTTACTTTTTTTCTGAATTTACTAAAACAGAACGGTAAAATTTGTTTCATTAGGGAGTTCATTATTGAATTGATATTCTTGTAAAATTTAAAAAATAAAGCAAACTTTTTTAATAAAGATATGATGCATTTTTTGAAAAAAAAAAAATAAAAAAAAAATAAAACAAGAGTTTTTAAAATTATTAAAATTGATCGTATATTGGAACACCCTGCCAAAATTTTGATGTTATTAGCTCTCTAAAACCCTGACTGAATCATTTATTCATTTATTAATTTTATAATTTTTTTATGTGCATGTCTGTATCATTTACGAGAATATCACGTGAACGTTTTCGTCTTATACTGACAATGTTATTGATTTAATGAAACCAGATAATGCGAGTTAATTTTAGATTAGTTAGATTAATATTCTTTTGAAGAGCTATCAATTCCAAGTATTCTCGAGTATTAATTGTACGATAATTATGCAGACACTTGAAAATTTGCACTTTTCCATGTAATAAACACAAAGGGATTTCCCATATCTCAGAAACACTTGCAATTTTAATGCAGCAAAATTGTTAACACAAAAACTTAAAACAATAAAAATGTTTTCTGCACTTTCCTTTCAAAGCCTCGGTGATGGTAAGTAGTTAAAAAAAAAAAACTTATTCTGAAGAGTGTCAAAGATGCAAAATAAAACCGTATTATGTAAGGATTATGTAAGAGTGGATGGAATAACGACAATGTGTACTCAAAGTTAACACCCAATGGTACAGACATCAATACACAAGAGCACGTTTAGTTGAAACGTACACAAAAGGCACTAAAAATGGGAGTAGAAGGCGTCGTCCCACTTTCTGATAACCACTCACGAATTTTACACAAATACTACAAAAGAATATGAGATAAAAGGAAAAAGAAAACAGTGGCAACAAAAACTTTTCTTTAACAAGAAAAAAAAAAAAATAAAAAAAGAAATGTATGTATGCGTAGAGTAAGAATGTGAATACTACAAAAAAAGTAATAAAAATAAGCATCCCAGACCCACACAAAAATTTTTCTATTCGGTATGTATTAATGATGAAAATTTGGCTTTGACAAATGTCAAGGACCAATGAAGGATCCTAGTTTATTGAAAAGTAGAGTAGAAGAAAAATCACAGCAAAAAAGAAAAAGTGATTGACACTTTGTGGGAATTAGTAGTATGAGGTATAACAAGTAAGTAATTGACTACTAAATATTTAACTATTCCTTAAATTAACGTTAACAATAAGATATACATACATATATGTATAAGTATATAGAAAAATTTTATTATTTTTATGCAACTTTTATGGCTTGCTGTTGATGTTAAATGAATCTGTGGCAAAAAGGTTTTGCATTAGTTCTGGGGAAAATTACACTTTTTTTTTTGGGAGCTTTTTTAGTGTTTATTTATTTATTGAGCTCAAACATATTTTGCTTAAATCGACTTAAGCTGTTGGTCGAAGAACCATAGAACTCTGGTTTCAAGGATCATATACATATGTATGTAATAACACGTTAGGAGGAGATTGCTCAAACCATAAATGTGAAAATCTTAAGCAAAAAATAAAAATAGTAAAAGTAGACAAGAGGATACAGGTTTCCAACTCCAAGTTAAACCTTCTCCACACTAAATTTATCTTTTTTTTAATCAAATTAACCCCCTTTTCTATCTGTTTAACATTTTTCAAATGCAAAATATCCTTTTTCCAAATCAAATTAAACTTTGCAAAAAAAAACATGCTTAAAATGATATATCTCTACACCTACAACAGCTATCGTTCTGAAACTTTGTAAATATATAGATTTATATAGTAATGTGTCTACCAAACATCTGCCAAAATGTGGAGGGAATTGGAAAGGGTGCGTGGAATATAGTTTGACACCAGGCAATTTGGAGAAAAGGAAACAACTTACGAGAATCTGACGAAACGAGTTGTTTACCTTTAACATCTGTTTACTCAAAAACTTGTTTTAGCACGTAAATTCCCTTTTCATAAGCCATGAATGTGGCGATTAGACCCCAGGTCATATTTAGAGCTTGGTATCCTAAAAACTCAACTGCTTTGAAAAAATGAGGTTCGGTTGAGGATACTCAACAAAGTTTAGCTAATTTTTATAACCTACACCCTGGGTAAACTCACTTTGTCCTTCCGTGTATAACTTGGAGAAGGAGGCAGGTATGGAAAAGTATATACGAGTATATTCTTGATCAGCGTCACCTGCTGAGTCAATATAGCCATGTCCGTCAGTCTGGATGTCTATCCGTTAAAATTATTTAAATAGTTTTTGGGAGCAAGATAAATTTGGTACACTGCCTGCGTCATCAAAGTTAGCTCGATTTATTGAAAATGAGCGAAATCGCTTACCTCTTACACAATAATTATATTCAAAATGCAACTTTAGGAGTATTTTTCACAACAATGCAACCAAAATACACACAAATACTAAGCACGGTAAGCGAAAACTAGGCAGACTTGGACAAGAGGACGTGGCACCTCCCATATAAGCAAAAATTTCAAAATGCTATGCTGAAAACGTTTTTTGAGATGATCCAACTAAATTTCACTAGGATACTGAAAACTATAAATACAAGCTCTGAGCAAAACCAGGCGAACTCGGAGAAGAGGGCGTGGTACATCCCATATCAGCAAATTCTTCAAAATGCTTTACTGAAAACGTTTTTTGAGATAATCCAACAAAATTTCACTCGGACAATGAGAACAGCAAGTGCAAGAGTTGAGCAAAAGCTATTTGAATTCGGACAAGGGGTAATGTCACTTTCCGCACAAGTTAAATTTTCAAAATACTGCAGTGTAGAGTATTTAATGTTTGGGCAGGCCAAAAGTAACACCTTTACTAGTTTTATGCCCCAGAAAGACGGCAGCTATAATGCACATTACAGACGCAATAGTGTGAAACTTTTTATTGCATGATTTTAGGCATTTTTTAAATACATATTTCATAGACATTGACCAAAAGAAAATTTCCCAATTCAGGGTGCGAAAAATTCGAATTAGCTTTTCTGATGCTTAACTCACTATTAATCTTGTTTTTGTTGTTTAAGAATTTTTTAGACCCTAAATTGGGAAATTTTCTTTTGGTCAATGTCAATGAAATATGTATTTAAAAAATGCCTAAAATCATGCAATAAAAAGTTTCACATTATTGCGTCTGTAATGTGCATTAGATAGTATCACAAAAAAAAAAGTTCGAATGACCGCCCCCAGTTTGAAAGCTAATATTGAAAGATTTTTAAGGGAAAAAACATTTTTTTTTTGGCCTCTAAATTCGATGCAGTTTTGTTTTTTATGTATATCTCCGCCATTTGACGTTCGATCAACAAGTAACGTTGTAAATGTCTCAATATGGGCTACATTTCATTCACAGAAGTCATTTATCTCAGATTTCTTTTTCGACAAGTTGTACTCATTATCTCAGTTTCTACCACCCTAAGGTGCCAAGTGCACTTCAAAGAATTGAAGCCCATAAAAAATTATAAGATTCATCTCTACAAAGTTTCTTCAAATTGTTGACATTGAAGAAGTTATAGCGAATCTAAAACCTCAGTACAAAATATGAAAAACTGTATGATTCAAAAACGACAATCGCCCCCTAAGACTATGCAATATTTTTAGCATTTGACATTACAAATAAATAAAAAAAGAATATTTGCATAGTTTTAGGGGGTGATTTTTGTTCTTAAACATTCCGTTTTTCATATTTTGTACTGAGGTTTTAGATTCACTATAACTTCTTCAATTTCAACAATTTGAGGAAACTTTGTAGAGATGAATTTTATGATTCTGTACGGACTTTAATTTTATGCCGTCTGTCTGGGGCATTAGACTGCTATGGTCTTGAATTTGGTCTTGATTTATTCGTTCCAAGACCTCTGTTTTGGTCTTTACGATCGTGTAACATCTTGCCTCTGGGTTATTATTGGTAGAGATATGTAAAGTCGCTGAACTATGTTGATTAATCACAAACTTTGGATAAGATAAGGGCCGAACTAGACTTTTACTTAAATACCACTAAAAAACATCCTGAAGCAGCTGTGCATAAGATATTATCAGCAGGATCTTGGGAGGAAATGAAAAAATGTCTGTTTCTTTGTCATTTTCAAAAAAGAAAATATCTGCAAAAGCAGGACATACACACATAGATGATGATTGCGAAAGATAACTACTTAGCCAATAAATGTAAGATTTAACCTTACATGACCTTTGTCAAGATTTTTTCGCATTCAACTCTAGTGAAAATTTCTAACAATTGAAAAGTGTTTTCCAACCGACAAACATACATATTCGTAAATAACAAAAATATTAGCATCAATTACAAGGGAAGGAAACAAAATCGCACATTTGTATTATTTTTGTTGTTGTTTTTGATAAGATAATTGAAGAAAAAAGAAGGGAGAAGGTTGGAAATGAAGTACCACCAACCAACATAAAAAAGAGTAGCAACATGGGCAACAACAACGAAGCAGCATAGCAGAAGAACATACGGCTTCAACGTTCACGTTCACAACCGACGGACAATAGACGACATTGACGACGACGACGACGACTACGATGTTGTCTTTTGCATAAAACAGCAGCTCCACAAAAACAGACCAAAAGAAGAACCAAAAAAAAAGAACTCTTCTACATACCCACTTGAATAGGTCTGTACGTATGGAAGTATGTATGTATGTATGTCCATATATAAGTTTTTGTATTTTAAGCATTGAAGTTGTTGTTGCTGATATTACTGCCTGCCTGCATATTTCATTTCATAGCAGGCAGCTATCTGTATTTTGTTCGTCGGTATGTATGTATCACTATGGGAAAAAATATCGATTTTTCTGATTTCGCAATGTTTGCTACGAAATAAATGAATATAAATTAATGTTTTATGAAATTTAGCACAAATACTAACAAATAAATGTTTTTTTACTATTAATTCTGAATAAAGAAATGTTAAAATTTATTCGCTTGGATGAAAGGAGTTTATTGTCTTTATTTATTTTTTTTTTTAATCTGTCCCATCTTTTTTTATTGCAATTTCGAAACGTTATCACTTTTTTTTTTAATTAATTTATTCTTCATACTTTGTAGAATTTTTGACAACACTTTGATTTTTTTCTTCTTTCACTTTTTGTTGTATTAAGAATTCACTGTTAAAAAACTTCTGGAGTTTTACTGCTGCTTCAGTATTTCCACGACTGATTCCTTCAGAAGACCGAATGAAACTGACCGAGCGATGTGACAACGAAGATAGTAATGGAAGAGCAATGCAAACTGTTTTTGCTGCTGCTGCTCCCGTAGTACCTAGTGAGGAATTGTTATTTTTACGTTCTGCACATTTGTTTACTTTGATTTACTTTTTTTGTTGGGGGTGCGCTTGCAGGAAAGATTTTTTTATTTTTGTTCTGAAGTACTAATTGTTATGCCTAATGGAATGTACTTTGGAAAGTGTTTTTTTTTTTTTTTACTGTAACCAACTTTAAGTCTGGTAAAAAAAAAACAATTTTTGATTTTTAGAGATAAGGTCCCAAATTTGGTAATATGTGCAATAGACCTTAGAGATTTTGTTAGAATTCCTTTTCAAATACCACAATATGTATTTAGAATGTTTCAATCTTTTCTTACTTTTCTAAATCATAAGAATTTTAAAATTTTGAAGAAATTGTCAATTTATCATAACAAAATTATTCAAAATTATTTCCTATCTTACTCATACGACATGTTGTACTCTATTGTATATGAAACTATTTAAAAATGGCTATAACTAGTTTTTATCCAAAAATAAGAGAAGGAACTTATTTTTCGTAATGCGGACTAAAAAATTTTTTAAAAACTAATAATAACACAGTACAATAAATTGTGGGAAAAAGTTTTTGAATGAGATTTCGATAACATTTTTTGGTTAATTTGCGGCCGTTGACTGAACCAGTTTTAAATCGAAGACCATACAAATTTTTTTCCAGATTCTGTTTTCTTATCACTCAAATGAGGTATAAAAAAATTTTCACTCGTGACACCTCGAGTAAAAATTCAGATACCCCTTTTCTAGCTGGGCCATTTTCTTAATATACAACTATTTTTTTTTTAACTACAACAAGCAAAAATCAAATTAGTCATATGCGAATCGCGAATCCAACCTCAGAATGGCTCTGTCGTGTATAGTTTTTGAGATATTCTGAGCTAAAAACCAAAAAATGGTTTTTGTCATTTTTTTAAGTTACTTGTGTAACTATTTATCATATCGTTAAATCTGGTAAGGTACTTGAAAGTCTTTACCTTTTTCTTTAAAACCTTACTTAAATTATGTTGTTCTTACAATCTGAATAAGATCATTAGGTACTTTCCGATATATCATCCATTGAAGTAAAACTATTTTAATTTCATACAAATTTAATTTCATCCTTTACATAGAATTCCGATACATTTATTTCAATAGAAGATGTCTCGAAACGTTATAAACCAATTGGAAAAGCTAGCAGGTAATGCTTACAAAGCATAATTAGATGTACCCGATGCCGTTGGCAAAAGTGAAGTATACTACTGCCTGGATGGAAGCCATATGCCTGAAAAAAGCGTTTTCTGGACTTAAGAGCAAGAATAACTCGGATCCTAGACCGTTGCAAGGCTCAGATGACACGACCGCAATAAACCAAAAAATTTTTCGAAGTCTCACTCAAAATTTCCTGTTGCACAGTTTAATTATGTAGCTGTATCTTTACGCTAAATAAAAATGTTCATACAGTTTGTGAAATATCTTTACTCCAAAATGCGTTAAAATTTTACTCTGGAATTTGTTAAATTTTCTCATCAAACTGTAAAACTCTGTCAGTACTCTGAAACGTCCAAATCTTACTCAGTTTCTGTGTGAAATGTACTTTCTCATTAAATAGTAAAATTCTTTCTGTACTGTGAAATCTATATATTAATACGCGCGCCTTTACCTTGAATATTCTGAGATATTTTAAAATTTACTATGAAAAATTTCATAGAAAATTAAAACTTAATTTCCAGTTGATTTATCATTTTTATCATGTTAATCTATTCAGCTATCTGCGACCTCGGATAAAGATATTTTTTTTTTTGTTTATTTGTTTTTTCTAATTAAAAATATGGCTTTTTTTGGAGAATCGGAGAATCACCCATAAAAGACTGACTTCAATTGATAAATTTTACGTTGCACTTTCAAACACTTCAAATCGCGGAAAACTTTCCGCAGTTTATGTCAAAGTTACACTGCTTTGTATGGAGAATTATTTCTGCAGTTCCATAGATTGAGGAAATTTCCCAAGTTCGAACAGCTGATTTTTATCGATGTTATAATGCATATTTGCATTGATTTTGATGCGAGAATTATTACGAATATAAAAAGGATAGAGCGCACAACGATTGAAAACTTAACAAGACATAAAAACAATTCTAAATTATGAATCTCTTGTTTATTTATGCAATTTTACAAAATCTGATTTATGGGGCGCTCGTTCACTTTGTGGAAAAATCCGAAATGCGAAATTTTCCCCTACTGTGTACAGTGACGACAAAAATAAAATGCTTTAACTGACTTTTTATCTACGCGTATTTTTTGCAATTTACTGCATACGGAAATAAATTACGTTTTTATTAATTGTTTTAGGCTCATGTTATCAAATCTCGTGTTCTAATGCAATTCCTACTGATAACCTAAGCAAACACATACAAGTGCTTATAAATGTTATTCGATTTTTATGTAATGCTGTTGCGTTCTCACGATTCGATTACAAAATTGATAATAATCGCCTATCTATGAAGAGGAAAAATAACAATAAGTATTTAGGAAATAATAGAAATTGTTAATTAAGATTAAAAATATCTCTTGCTCTTTGTTTTTGCAAATTATTTGAGAAAAAAGTCGTAAGTAACGAATTTGAAAACAAAACTATACATATTAGAGTTTTTCATTTTTGATCTGTAC
Organism: Calliopum simillimum; assembly: GCA_951812925.1. NCBI lineage: Eukaryota > Metazoa > Arthropoda > Insecta > Diptera > Lauxaniidae > Calliopum > Calliopum simillimum. Next base: position 97,069,983 of record OX638371.1, read on the forward strand.
AGGCAAAATTCGGCTAATGTTAAAAAAGCGCTGGAAAAATTGTATCGCTCTAGAACAGTGACGTCAATTCGGACCAATTCAGAATTGGGAGGGGGGGGGGGGGTGTAGGTGAGCAAACCAAGTATTTACTATGTTTGAAATCAATGCAAAATATATGGAATTTATTTTTTTAAGGGGGCTGTGCCTCCCTGCCCCTACCAATTGACGCCACTGCTCTAGAATGGGTCTAGCTTATGAATAATATGAGTTTGACCAAGAAATTTGTTTTTCATCATTAGAAGATATGTTACATATACGTAATATCTGCGAAAAAGGTGTTTGGCGGTGCGAATGACAAATTTATATTTGGGTTTGCCAAAATGTGTGGAATAACTTAATTCAATGATCACTATTTTTAGAAAAATATTTTTTTGTTTTTGTACTTTTTTGTTGTTTTGTATTTTGTAGGTAACAATTTCTAACGACTCTAATTTTTTAAGCGAACATATTTATTATCTTTTATTTGCACAGCTTTTCAATAAAAATGGTATCTTTTTACTTATTTGTTTTCCTAGCAAAATAGTTTGTAGTAAGTGATAAATACTTTCATATTTATTTAAATATCAATAAGTGATGCTTTTTTACAATAAATATTTATTGTACATTCAATCCAATGACATACATAGCTTGTAACTAAAAAAAATTTTATTAAAATATCGTAAATGATTTTAAAAGTCAGGTGCAATCTCAATAGATGCGATTTGACCTTTTCTGACAATATAGGATAATCGATATACATTTTGTTAACATAATAACTCATAAATAATAATTATTAATTACAATTACACAACAGTTTAGATGTTATGACATGATTTATATGAAAATTTGGTATTATACAAGGTGGGCGGAATTCGGTCGAACACCGAAAATTGTAAGATTTCTGAGACTATTCTGAACAACTTTTCTTAGTTCCATTTTTCGAAATTCGCAAAAGAAATGGAGTTATTTTTGCCGTTATTCGAGAGTCTACATTGTATGTGGATAAAAATCCGATCTTGTAGGTTTTAATTGTAGCCAGAGTAGCATGTTTTAAAAACCAGATTGTGTTACCAACTACAAAGAATTAGGAATTTTTCACAACAGATGGAGCCAGATGAGCTTCATGATCTATATAGTATATAGAACATTCTTGTACGGTGGAATTTGTCCTTGACGTTGGCTCACACAGCTAAGCACTGCGTTTCTTTCATAAGCAACTCGGAGTCAAGGGTTCAAGTGTGGCTTCCAGCATTGCTACAAAGATTTGGAAGAAAATCGTCTTCAGTCGTTATTTTACCCAAAAAATCATAATTTAAAGGAAATAAATCGTCATAAAATCGTCACACATGTTTTTATACCCTACACCCAGGGTAAATTCACTTTGTCCTTCCGTTTGTAACGCAGACAAGGAGGCATTGTAGACATGAAAAAGTATATATATTCTTATTCAGCGTCACCTCCTGAGTCGATATAACCATGTCCGTCTGTATGACTGGCTGGCTGTGTTTGGAAATACATTTTTGGGAAAACTAAACAAGATAATTCAATGAAATTTGGTGCAAATTCTCCGTCATTAAAGTTAACTCGGGGGATGGAAAATGGGCGAAATCGGTCAACGGACACGCCTACCACCCATACAAAAAATATATTCAAAACTCAACTTTTGGAGCATTTTTCAGGATAATGCAACCAAAATACACATAAATACTTCGAATTGTAAGCGCAAACTCTGAGCAAAAACTACGCGAATTCGAACAAGAGGGCGGTGCACCTCTCATATAAGCAAAAGCTTCAAAACGCTATACTGAAAGCGTTTTTTGAGATAATCAAACTAGATTTTACCCAGATACGAAAAATTACAAATGCAAGCTTTGAGCAACTGAATGAAATCGGACAAGAGGGCGTGGCACCTCCCATATAAGCAAAAGGTTCAAAACGCTATACTGAACACAATTTCTGAGATAATCCAACCAAATTTAACTCAAAATCTAACTTTTATCAATGAAAACAATATGACTGTATGCCAAAAAGAAGCCAGTAGGTAAACATATTTTCAATAAGTGAGAGAATTAGAAAGCTGCATTAATAGTCTAAGATCCGACAGTAAAAAAACGTATCGATCGAGTTTTTAGTTAAAACCTAATTTTTACATATATTTGGGAATAGAGGAATGTATTTTTCCTGCGTTGCCTCTCAAAATGTGGCCGCAAGTATTATCAAATTGCGATAACTTATGAACCGTGAGTCTCACGGGGAAAGTGTCAAAATCTTTTTTATGAAGAGTCAGATGCTCTACATGTAATTTTCATTATATGTTAAAAAAAATTTACCGTTTAAGAATTATTTATTAAAAACCGATTTTTTTTACGCAATAAACAATAAACGTAAAAAAAATCGATTTTAATAAGTAACTCCTAAACGGTAAGTTTTTTTTTTACATATAATAAAAATTACTTGTAGAGCATATGACTCTCTATAAAAAAGATTTTGACACTTTTCCCCGCGAGACTCACGATTCATAAGTTATCGCAATTTGATACTTGCGACCACATTTTGAGAGGCAACCCAGCAAAAATACATTCCCCCATTCCTAAATAAATGTAAAAATTAGTTTTTAGTTAAAAACTCGATCGATACATTTTTTTACTGCCAGATCTCGTACTATAACGAAGTTCAGCAATTTTTTAGCTCTCCTGAATTTAAGCGTCATTGCAGACTATTACACGCTAGATGGCAGCAGCTAAAGGTTTAACTTTTCTCGCCATTACTGTATCAATTTGACAGTTGCTTCGCCCCTAGCGGGAAAGTTTCTCGTTAATTTTTGCCAAAAAAAAGGTTCAGGGATTTGCTTTCTCCTGTTTTGTTATGACCTTATTGACAATTGATGTACTTGTACTTTTTTATTTATTGAATCATGACCCAAAAAGTACGTCAATTGTCAATGAAATTTTAAAACAAAAATAAAGAAGAATTTAAGTGCAAAACAAATTGTCAAACAGCCAGGCTTGCCAGATTGGGCTACTTATCGCGGATCGGGCTATTTCCAGCATTCATTTATTTACGTTGGGCTAAAAGTCGCAAATTGGGCTATTTTCAATCAATTGAGTCTATGTGATTTCATTATAATTTGTCGCTATCTTAAAATTTAAAAACCAAGCAACCGTCATGACCTTAAGGATATTCTTGAAAAACCGTTAAGGCTTCGAAAATATTGGTTTTTGAAGGATATTTCCAAAACGAAGAGTCATATGATAAAAAGTAACAGGCCCAATTACGTAAAAAATCACAAGATCTACAAAAGTATGTAAGCAATATGTGTACACATAGAAGTAACCGTTTAGAAGATATTCCAAGAACAAGTCTTATCATATCTTTACATTTCGCCTACTTCTTGTAGAACTTGTGATTCTCTACAAAATTGGGCCTATTACTTTTTATCGTAGTACTTACCGATTCGGAGATATCCTCCAAAAACCAAAATTTTCGAAATCTTAACGGTTTTTCAAAAATATTTTTTAGGCCATGAGTAGCTCGAAAAAAAATTAGAACGGTATATAGAGAATTAAATTATTTTTTAAACGGTATTTTAATTTTGTTTGCACGACTCCTTTTTGAAGAGTTATCGCAATTTAAAATGTAAGATATGTTAATATGAACTTATAAGTAGCATTTCGTGTCATAACTGTTTACAACTTTTTAAATTGGGTGACCTCCTAAACTATAAGTCGTACGAAAATATTTGTTATGCAATTTTGTAGGAAATTTCCAGTGCTAAAACCTTGAAGACCTTGTAATGTTGCTTGCAATACATATGATGCATGCAAATTATTGAATGAATACAACCCTTATTCAAAAATTTTAAAAAAACATTAACAAAAAGTTATTTTTAAAACATAAATAAAATTAGGCGATTTTTTCAAAAAACTTGCGCTTTTTCAATGTAGTTGGTGCGCCTTGCGGTAAAAAATTCTGGCAACCCTGCAAACAGCAGCTGTTAAACTTATTGCTATTTCAGACGCTGAATTTGCACGTTTCGTTTCATTCTGGGTTTTTCCCGAATTTGTGTATTTTCTAGAAGAATCCTTAAAAATTGGAATAAAAACTGAAAAATCTTTCGATTTGTGTTAACATTAAAAAGTAAATAGAACAAAAATGTCTAAGGAAGAAGGACTATTCGATAATATTCTGCTTGCTATGGCGGAAAAGCATCGTGGAGGTGTACCGGATGTAAGAAAAAAGCCGCTTATTGCAATTTTCCATAAATTATTTGGCGAAAAGTAATAGCTTCTTGTCTTTTTAGTTCCTGCAAACATTAGCCAGCTTTTTGGGACGTAAAACTGATTTCTTTACCGGTGCCAAACAGAGCGAATGGGAGCAAATGCTATTGAGCGTATTTCGCAAGGAGGCAGAGAAATCAATGGCACTTCACATGGAAGGTCAAAAGAAACGCGATGAGGAAAAGCGTCTCAAGAAGGAAAAAGAAGATCGCGAACGTGCCGAAAGAAACAAAGCAATGGATGATAGTAAAATTTGTGATATCAGTGACGAAGAGGCTGCTCAAATCATAAAGGAAGAAGAAGAAAAGTGAGTCATTTAAATTTTTAATTATACAATTTGCTTATCCTCATTTATCTAAAGGAAACGTCAAAAACTATTGACTGAAAGTTCAAAAGACGGTGTTCCACCAGTCGCTGTGGTGGATGAAAACCTTTCGAAACCAATAGAAAAGGTCGATAATGATGATGAAAAGGCAGAAATTGGTAAACTCATGCCGAATGCCGGTAATGGCTGTACGCTTGACAAATACATGTGGACACAGACTTTGCAGGAAGTTGAGGTAAGTGTTCTTTCTTTATTTTGATTGAATCTAAATAATCCAGATGTAATTGGTATATCTTTTATTAATTGTTGAAGTTAATTTATAAATCTGTTAACATTTTTTCACAATGTTCACTAAAAAAAAAAAACAAATTTTTGCATAATATTACAGCAATAGTTCAAGTTACGATTTATTTGAAACTGTTAAAACCGGATTTAAATCCATAAATGTCGAAATTCAAAATTAATTATTAATTAAGTATTGCATGTTACTAAAAACACCTAAGCTCTTTCGATTGCCGCTTCCAGAATGTTTCGATCTCGTATAATTACTGAGATAATGAAACTGGAGAACTGTCTACACATATTCAGTGTCAAGTTCAGTTCATAAAGATAGATTCACCAGATAGAACCTTGCTTTCTTTCGTAGAAATAAGTTGTATCTGATACAACCTTGCTTTCTTACAAAACAACATTCCAATATTATCTAGTAAAATTTTACTACAGCCACTCTTCAAAAAAAAAAAAAAAATACCCTTCACTTGTTAAATTGGAATCTCTTTATTTTGGTGTTTTAAAACAAATATCAAAAATTGACAACAAGAATGGTTACTTCTACAGAAAAATGTTGGTCCAACATTTTGTAGTTCAGAAAATCTGTGGCAGTTGTTTCGTACAACTTATAGCTTAGGACGTATTGCCGAGTAAAATAAGACTCGGAGCTGTGTCTCATTTCCGATTTTTAGTTTGCTTTAAAACTATAAAATATACCTGTCAAAAAAATTAAGGAATTAGTTTGTTCTTACAATCTGTTCTTACAGTCTCATTTCTCTGGATTATATCTCATATGCTAAAAGCCAGACGAAAACTACTTTGAAAACTTTTTATAAAAAGTTTAATTAACTGAATTTGCATTTAGGCGACTGATATCATTTTCTATTGTTCGGCGAAACAATGTCATAGGCGTTCCTCTACACCTGCCGCCTGCTGATACCAAATAAATTTTCCTAACATCTTACCTAGTGTGACAATCTATTCCATTTACGAGGGAAATGTCTTCTGCGAGATATTTTTTTTCATTTATAATTAGAAATGAACAATTAGTTCAAATGCAAAAGGACGCACGATTTTACACTAATAGCGTGTTTACACATTAGATTTCCAGTCGGCATTGCTGTAGCCGATTTGGTTGACAGCCTTGAGACCAGAAAACGAAACAAATTTCTTTCCGTTGGTGTCCAAAATGAAATTTATAATCTAATTGAAAACAATATTGATATTACACGGTCAGCGCTTGCGATTTTGATCTCAGTTTGACCATTTCACGAAATTTATACACTCACGGTAAAAAAAAGCCGACAAGTATTTTTAGCTAAAATAGTTGGTTTTCCGCCTTTTTTTATGATTGTTAATATGTAGTATGCCTAATAAGTAAAAATTGTTGTCAAATAATGCACTTACTTCATATCTTCTGGCGTTAAAACAGCGATATTTTAAAAAAAAGGTTATGACCGAAACCAAAAAATTGATATGATTGCATATAGTACGAGATCCGGCAGTAAAAAAATGTATCGATCGAGTTTTTAGTTAAAATCTAGTTTTTATATATATTTATGAATGGGGGAACATATTTTTGGCGGGTTGCCTCTCGAAATGTGGCCGCAAGTATTATCAAATTGTGATAACTTATGAACCGTAAGTCGCACGAGAAAAAGTGTCGAGATCTTTTTATGGAGAGTCATATGCTCTACAAATAATTTTTATTATATGTAAAAAAAAAATTTACCGTTTAGGAGCTATTAATTAAAAACCGATTTTTTTTACGTTTATTGTTTATGGCGTAAAAAAATCGGTTTTTAATAAATAATTCTTAAACGGTAAATTTTTTTTAGCATATAATGGAAATTACATGTAGAGCATATGACTCTTTATAAAAAAGATTCTGACACTTTTCCCCAAGAGACTCACGGTTCATAAGTTATCGCAATTTGATAATACTTGCGGCCACATTTCGAGAGGCAACCCAGCAAAATATATTCCCCCATTCCTAAATATATGTAAAAACTAGATTTTAACTTAAAACTCGATCGATACATTTTTTTACTGCCGGATCTTAGACTAATATAAACAGCAAAATTTAAGAAATGTGGATATATCGCGTAAAATTTGATATGGTGAGTCTTCCGTATGACAATTTTGGAAAGTTTTTTGAAAACAGAAAGCATATTACGTCACACTGGAAGTGGCCGTTCAAGAAAATCAACTGAGAGGGAAGACATAGGTGTAGCAAAAATAGCCCTGCGCGATCGGTTTAAGTGGCCTCAAAATTGCTGCGGAGTTAAACGATAACCAAAATATAAAATAAGCACCTGTACAGCGCCACTTAAGAGAAAATAACTTTTTTGCCCGCACATCTGCGAAAAAACCGATTCCCACACAAAAAATGCGGTCTTTCTCATTAAACTGGTGTAAAGAAAAAAAGAATTGGGTGTATAACGATTGGGCTGAAGTCATATTCTCTGATGAGAGTAAAACAAATCTCATAAGTTCCGATTTGGGATGTACGGTACGCCGCTGAAAAAATTAAAAATATATCTTTCCATGTGTACAAAGCAGTGGTGGTCTGGGGGGCAATAACAAGCCAATGGGTTTTAGAGATTCCTCTCCTGGAAGGTTATATTAACTCCGCAGTTTATGTTGACATCATTAAAATCGGAGTTTTACTTATCATCGACCGACTAAGCGATTTCCTAAACGGTTATTTTTTCGTTAATGCAAATCAATACTGTTTGTAGAACCTGTTTTTTTCCTCAATCCGATTGAGAACGTTTAGGACATTTTAAAACAAAAGTGTGCCCGATAAAACCAAATATTAATAAACTTGAAATCGGCTTCTTTTTTGACCTGGGTGTAACTGTTTGATAAGCGCTGGATGGAGTGCTTTAAACATTTTGAATTCTTTACTGAGACTTTTTTAAACGATTGCTCAGATTATTTATAAAATTCACTATTATTAATAAAATATATAGGATGCCTCTTGGATTGCAGTCTTATTAATTACAAATTTACACTTGCTCTTGTAGTAATATAGTTGTCTCTTTTTAACTAATGTTAATTGGGCACACTAAAATAGAGAAAAAGAGAAAATGATTTGACATAAGCTGGATTTCGAAATCGAAACTTGGAACTAAAAATAATTTCGGTTGGCAGTGTCAAATAAAATTTCCGTTTCGTTTCGCGAGAAGAAACGAAACGAAAATTCCTTTCGATACGCAATAGGGGCCTTATATGCGGCAGAGACCTTAACGGTTTATTCGGTATTCACCCAAATCACTATACGGGATATCTCTAATATATATGACATCAGAGTAATATAGTCGGCATATGTCGGTTCCTCCAAATTACTCAAAGGTATCATTGAAACCACATGGTTTGCAGTAAGTGCGTGACTTAGAACATTTTCATTTTCCGCAATCCTACTTGATTGACCTCTATGCTTGGTTGAATTGGTAGTAAGAGAATGTAGATGACGTTTTTATAGTGTGTCTTAATGATTGCATAATTTCTTGTATTCAAAATTTTCGAAGTTGCCAAAAAAAGCATATGGGCGGGCTAATCCTGCGTTGCGAACGTTACATTTGTACATACTCATATTTTTAAATCCTGAAGGCGCTCTGAATGTTAAATTCTTAATTTACCTGCAGTGGTATGTTACCCTTTGAGAGTACTTTCAGAAGGCATATAAAAATATTTCCTAGCTGTTCGCACGTTACAAAAAACAGAAGTCGTTGTGGAGATCAATGTACATTTTCAAAATTTTTTGCGAAGTTTCCAGTATAAACGAAAAAAGCAAAATCCTCCAACGAAAGAAGAATATTTGAGCATATCGAAACTGCTTTTGAGGGAATCAAAGAGTCCTTCGTTCGTACAAAAATTTAACTTTTGTGTGTTGCGCACGTTACGTTGCGCACGTTACGTTGCGAACGTTACAATTTTTATTTTATATATATATTCATAGGCTATCGAAAATGTATGCAGCCCCTTTCCAACCAACTTAAGCACATTATATTCGCTTGATTTATTTGTGGAAAAGGTTGTTAAGAAATGCAGTGCACACAAAAGTAAATTTTTTTCTTGGCACCGCATCTCACTGTAAAAATACGCTGCTGCAGCTCAGCCACTGCATCGATTTTTATGAAATTTGGAATGCAACGTTATTAAAGACTTTTTGTTATGTAGCTGCCGGTTCGACGCCCCCAAAGGCGAAATGCATTTCCGCGGCTAAACCGGTGGACCAATTTTTAGGAAACTCGGAATGGGGATTGAACCCTTAGAAAGCATATTAAAAACATTTAGTTATTTTGTGGGTAATACCACTCACCTAGTGGCAAAATGCGCTTTTACGGCAACTTTATAATTTTTCTCTTGGTTGACCTTTTTTCGGATATGCCCATATGTGAAGGTTATTTTGCTATCCGCATATTTGCTGTATGGTAATACGGATGTTGATTAAATGATTTCTACTTGAGCAGTTTGGTGATAGTTTCTTTAAGAAGGTATTGCCATAATCTTTTCGTGACCTTAGTTGAGATATTCCTATATGGTTGGTGGGTGAATTACCTTCGCGGCTTGAGATCAGTAATTCAGAGTGTTTTAAAGCATGCTAGAAAATGCGATATGTTTTCCTTTTAACTTGGATTCAAAGTGTTAGTGAAAACTTTTTCGTTACACTGTAGATTTCCCTTAAGTTTTGCTTGTGAGCCTGTTCGTCTGGCTTAACTGATAGACCGTTTGTTTAAGTTATTTTATCGCCTCCGTAGCTGTGCTTAATGCCTCTGTGGAGTTCTCTATGGCGCTATTTTTATAGGGTGGTTTTAGTTTGGGGTTTGTCTCACTATATTTTAACTTACATACATCTGTCGTTTGTTTGATGCATGGTGCTTTCTCTTACGTCGGAATCCAACAGTAGTGCAGCAGACATACCAGGTTTCCTAGCAATGGAAAAATAATTTCTTAAATTTTGTTGTGGGAAGAACCACAGAACACAAACTTTTGTAAATTACTTTTTCTTTCGACCAATAAGCCTTTTTCTATGTAATTTTTTTACAAAACTAAAGAAAAAACATTCATTTAAAATAATCAAGTTTATTAAACATATCACAGGGATAAATATTAAATATTTAATGTACAATTTGTTGATTTCCTACTCTATTTTCTATACTAAAATACATAGTATGTATAAATAGTTGTTTCGCAGTGTCATGTAGCATTCAGTATATAAGTAATACATATTAAAATACACAATTTGATAACATAACAATTTTAATGCCTGCATCTTAACACATTTCCACATATTTTGCAAGAATAAGTTTTTTTTTTTTAAATTTATAATTTTGTTTAAAAAATCATAATATTTTCACTAAACCTTAAAACATAAAAATTAATTTTTTAAATAAAAATTCTTGAATGTATTTACAATGAGAAATATAATTCGATGAAAGGACAAAAGCTATTAAATATTAAACAAAAATACTTTAAGAAAATAAAAATAATTAATTTTTCTTGTTAAAAATTTAAAATCTTATTAATTTTTTATATTCTAACAAACACTTTGTTTAACAATGAACTAGAATGTTTAGTTGATTTTTAAAAATTAATTAAATAAATATTGAAAAAATTAAAACAAAAATAAATAGTAAAATTGATACAGAAAATGTTCAACATAAACGCAGCGCCATTTTTAACTCTGCGGCATATCCCGCGCTCGCACTAAAAATAAATGAAAAATGGAATAATTTAGTAAATGAAAATTAAAATTTGTGTCAAATTTAACACTTACTTTCTAGCGCATAAACCATGCCCATGATGAGTAGCAAAAATATTGTGCTCATGCTAACAATCAAAACCGTAACCTGACGCCCACGATCACAAAGACCACGCTTTTGTTTTTTATTGTTACCGCAGTCACCATTGACCATTGTAAAATGCATTGAACTTGCAATGGAGACGGTGTCAAGATCTTTGGTTTTAACAAAATCTAAATTTGGATCTAATGTAATGATAGCATCGTTGTTTTCGCTATTGTGATGTAATGTCTGCGTTAAGTTTGCATTATATATTGTATTAATTGTTCTATTGTTATTGTTGATGTTGGTATTGCTATTGCTATTATGCACATTGGGTAATGTTGAATTTTCCATATAATGTTTACCACCATGATGTTTTTGCCTCTGTTGTTGTCGTTCTTTTTTATGTATTTCGGCAAAACGTTCCAAATTTGCCGCTGTTAATAGCAGGGAACCAGAGGCGGCGCTCTGTAATAAAGAAAAGAAAATCAAATTATAAGGTGAAATTCAAAAGTAATTAAATATTGCATAAATACTTTTTTCAATTGTTTAAAGTGGTGGCAAAAATGCATAAGGCTTAATTTATTCATTTGTGAGAAACCAACTCAAAATTATATACCTATAATGTACTAAATAAAGTAGTGATTTCTCTAAAAAAGCTATACTATATGTAGAATAAAAAAAAATGTTGTTTGTTTGTTCCTATTCCAAGGTACTACCTGGAGCTTATTCTACCTGACAAAAAAATGTTCTTGCTTTATTATAATGTGCCATATGAAAAATAAATTATCTATTAAAGATGATGCTTTTAATCAAAAACTAAAAAGGCAATTAAACTTAGTCATACAACTTGTCAGGAAATTTTAAAGCACTTTAGTTTTTATCAGACCTTGAAACTTATGTATTTTTATTCAAAGAGTTTTACAAATGTTTTTTGCTACCTTCTTTTGCATAAAACTTTATAACAACTTCGATCATGAAAAGTTTTTAACAACTTTTACTTGAAAAGGCTTTTATTACATTTAAGTTTTTCTGAAAAACTTTTATCACAAAGTTATTTTTAAAAGATTTTTTTTTCAATCTTTATTTTGAAAAGTTTTTTTCAACTTTTATTTTTCAAAATTTTTTATAAAAGTTTTTTTATAAACTTATCAAGTCAAGTCAAAAAAAAAAAAAAAACATCCCTTCAAAAAAGATCCATTTAGGTTTTTCTGAAAAACTTTTATCACAAATTTATTTTTCTAAGTTTTTTTTTAAAATTTTAATTTTGAAAAGTTTTTTTCAACTTTTATTTTTAAAAACTTTTAATAAAAGTTTTTTAATAAACTTATCAAGTCAAGTCGAAAAAAAAAATCCCTTCAAAAAAGATCCAGTGATTTAAGGATAAGAAAACGTATGCTTATAGAGCATATCCATATCCACCAAAATAGTAAAATAATTTTAACTATGTGCACATTTACACACAAAATACCTTTCTAATGGTGTATAATAAAAAGTCGTGGTCTATTTCTAACATAGTAAAAAAGGTAGGACAAATTCCTCTTGAAACCTTATCACTTTGAAACTGAGTCAAAGTGTAAATTTTGTTCAAGTAATGAAAAATGTTCTTCAAAGTTTTGAGAAAGAATCGTTTTTAGCAAGCAATGTGCCACGAGTCTTTGAATTTATTTGCATACTCGTGGCAAAACGAATTTATTTGGCAAAACCTCTTATGCAAATTACAATAAATTTATAGCATTATCATTTGTAATACACCCTTTTGAAAAATATAGCAGTAGTCTTGAATAATCTACATTTGCAAAAATAGATTTATTTACGAAAAACTAAGTGGGAAATTATGACTGTTAAATTGATCGGTAGCTTATCCAGTAGAAATGCTTGATGACATTGAATTTTTTAAAAAAATTTTATATTCGGAAAAAATCAAAGATTTATGCAATATAAAAATAAAAAAATGGTGGTTATTTTTGATCGAAATATGATCGAGAGAATAATGAAGTATTTTTTATGTCGAAAATAGACCAAACTTTTTTGAAATTTTTCTTTAAAAAATAGTTTTTTTAATTTATTAAATTTTTCTTTAACTCACCCTCGTGCTATTATTGCTATCACTCGAACCTTGCGATGAGCGTGAACCACGTTTTGCCACTGCCGCCGCTAAAACAGCTGCTGCTGCGGCGGCGGTTGTTGCAGCGCTCGTTGCACTCAATTCACTGTCACGTCGTGCATTGCTCATACGTTTGGCATGTCCTGCACGCGTTTGTTCACTGCTAATACTGTTACGGTTACCACGCTGCTGTTGCTGCTGCGTCACCATTGCCATTGTTGTTTTTGTCAAATTTCCGCCTACAAACTCAGCAGCACGCTCCTGATGTTGTTGTTGGCCATAATTTGTGGTATTCAAATTATTTTGTTGTTTCGGCTGTTGTGATTTATTTAAAGCACGCTGCGCTACTGTGGGCGGATTTGAATGCGATTTATTGCTACGATTCGATGAGGATGCAGTTGATGCTGCCGATGAGGAGGCTAAAGAAGCGCGCGGTATATGCCAATAATCATTCATCTTTAGGTTTGATGGAATATGAAAAAAAAAAAAGAAAAAAGAATTAGATTTTTTTGTTCAACAAATTGAAGCTTATAACTAAAATGGTTATATTGATTGTGGCAGAGTTTTTAAATTCTAAAACTGTAAAGCTTTTAGCACACAGATTTAAAGCAGCAGTTCATTGTATAACAATGTACTTATGTACTGTTAAAATTTTTAAAAACTTTTGTTTTAATTTTAGCTGGCAGCATTTTAGTAGCTACAAACGTTTTTTCTACTATTTATTGTTTCTTATAATTTTTATAATTCCTTTTTTTATTATTTTATTGCTATTAGCATTAATTTTTTATTTGTTTATTGCTTTTTTTATTGTGAATTTTGAATGGCTTCAAATTTAAATACATAAAATATTGCTGCATTTGAAAAAAATCAATCTAAAACTGGTTTTATTTTTTGTTTTTGGTACAAGTTTTTGCCAATATGTTGGGAATATTATGGGTTTCAATTTAAAAAATATTCAAATATACATATTTAAGTCCCGCTTTGTTAACTTTTAACTTTTTCTTTTCTCTAATTGAAAACTGTCAAAAAATGCAAAATTTTTTGGCTTTTTTTTCTTTTCTTTAATTGTGTTACTAACGAGCTACTTTTTAGTTGCTAATTTTAATGCTTTAATTTTTAATCATTGTCATTAAGCTGTGCAAAATATTATCGAACACAATTCATTATATCATTGCGCTTTGGTCTAATTGATTTTTTCGCCTTTTTCTCTATTTGACTTGTGCGATTTGTTGTGTTCAACACTTGGCAAGTTTGCTGCTTAAGTCTTTTGTTTTGTGCAGTTTCAAGCGCTGCTAAATTTGCGTTAATAAGTATTTTTTTTTTTAACAATTTTTTGTTAAATGTTTATGATCATTTATTTTAAAAGTTTTCAAACATTTATGCACGTAAAACACTTTTTTTTTATTTAGAATGCGGAAGTCGCCGCTTTTTTGACGTAGACTGAGAACTAGAGATTTTTAATTTTCAACAAGTTTTTATTTCATTTGTATTAAATATATGATTTATTTGCAATATTTACTTACATTTATAACAAGTATTAAATTAAAGTTATCACAATTTATTTAAGTGGCTTTTTTAAACTTTTTTTTTTTAACAATTATTAGCAATTATTAGTTAATTATTTCAAGATTTTTCTTTCTTCCTTAAACTTTGATTTGTAAAGTAGCTTTCTTCTTGAGCGTTGCGGAAAAAATCTTTGTTCAAACGGAATTTATATTTATATTTTAATTTCTTGTCAGCTGTTCTAGTGTTTGTTTTGATTAAACAAAACAATAATGTTCACTTTAATGTGAAGAATTTATATCATAACATTTGTACGAGCAATAAAATTTTGTTTTTTTATTCCGCTACTTAGAACCGATCTATCCAACGTCAAGAATCAAACTGATCAGCGCCTGTTGCTCTTGTGCGCGAGTTAAGCTGTGGTACTAAAGTGTATGATGACGACAGGTTGTTAAGTTGTGGTGATTTTTTTTTTTGTTCTGCCAAGTTTTGAACTGTTTCTTTTGCTGTTGCTGATCGTCATTCGATTGATCGCGTATATTTTCTACATGATCAGCTAGTGAGAACGTGTGTTCAACAGCATATTCTATGCAAATTTTTTTCTTGATTACTTTACTGAAGAAGCGCGCTGCTCCTGTCATCTAATAATGTGCCCCTATGGTTATGTTTGGATTTGTTTTTTATTTCAAAATTATTTAAACTATTTTGCGGCACATTAAATACATACATTTGTATATGAACCATGCTGCGCGAGATAAAATATCAAGTGCTCTTAACATTGTTGGCTGCTATTTTGTTTTAAACTTTTTTTTTTCTTTGTGTTATTTTTAATTTTAGCTGCTGGGAAAGTATTTTTATGCGTTCTAAAATACTTAAAGTTTGGCGTTGTCTTGTTATAAATATAACGATCAATCAGCGCTTTTTGAGCGGACATTGATTTGGCACATTTTATTATGTTTATTAATTTATTAATAAATTGTTATTATGTCTTAACATATTCAAGTGGAAAGACTTTAAACGACTGTATTAGTTTGGTCAGTTTCTGAGAAAATTTTTTATGAGCATTTCTTTAATTTAAAACCTATTTAGTTCATTAATTCAATTTAGAAAGTTTTGAAGTAAAGTTGTAAATAACAAAACCCCGAAAATTTTTATCATTTATCACCTATAATTTATAGCTTAGTAATAAAAATTGTAACGAGAGGAGCTAAAAGTAAGATTATAACATAATGATGGTACATATAAGTTCCGCGTAGTGATAATGAGGAAAAGTCTGGGTAGGGATAAAAAAAAACAAAACACTTGAAAATAATACCGCTTTTGCTTGTACCATGCATATACAGTTTTGAATTGCTATTCTACGTGATTTGTTTTGATTAAAAATTAAATCATGCAGAATTTCGCCGAAATTCTTTTCGCGTCAGTTACGTCACAAAAATTTGCAAAATATTTTTTGGCAATAATTTTAATGAACTTGATTTTTGTTCATTATCAAAGTTCACTCATTGGATTTTGTTGTGACTAAATTCGTTTTCTGTGAAAATGCAAAAGGATTTCCTTAAGTCTATAACATTTTTAAAATTGAGTCATCAACATTTTAAAATACGTCAGTCAGTCACTTATAACCTTAGGCGAAAATTTTAATGTTCCTAAAAGATCAGAACTAAATTTTTTGATTTTCTTCAAACATTTAGTTGTCGATGTCGAAAACATTTGTGATTTTTAAACAGACAAGTAAAAAAGTCAGATTATACAAAGCCATCAATATACTATATGTACCAAACCTTATTCATTTGCGCTAAATAGTTTCATAGCCATGAAGAATTTTTTTCAAGGGTGTGGTATCGCCAATGTTTCTGGTTCATATTTTTTCTGGTCCACTTTACATATATAGGGTGTACCGCATGCTCTTTATTTACTGGAGCCTTCAAACGGATTATTCTTAAGATGTACTTTTTTCTGACTTCAAACTAACAAATTGGTAAGACAAGTGTTCTACAAAAATAAGCAAAATTAAACTAGGATTTCAAAAAAATTATAAAATTATATGTTAATACGACCTTTTTCATACAAAAATGGTCGCCAAAGTACAAAAATAGGAAACAAAATTAGAAAATCAACTCTAAAGATCCAGAACTTTGCGAAATCCTTTTAAACCCTTTAAATCATATACACTATCTGAAAGCCCATACAATTAGCTAAAACTTTGCCGTAGAAATGTTTTCTCTAAAGAGTAAGGGTGTTCCAAGATATTTAGAAAATCAGTTATAACCCTATAACTCCTCAGGTGTACATTTTGGACCCCCCCAGATGCAATTTTTTTGTTGGTCTAGGCCTCCTCTATCACCTCCCAGAAGCTTCGTAAACCTTATACGATACACCCTGTATAACAAATTTCACCCATAAGATAAGAACTGCTTAAAAGATATGTCGACTTTTTTTTAGGGGCCCATTTTTCCAATGAGTGTTATTTGGCTTAGTGTCTTTTACATATGGGCCAAAATTTTATTTCTATGCGTTAGTTTCTAAAATATGTCGAATTTTGTTTTTTAGGGGCGTGGCAACGCCTATTTTTCTATTGTGTGTTATTTGAATAAGTGCTCTTTGCGGCGTTAGGAAATAACGCCCAAGGAAATAACGCCCAAAAAAAAAAAACCAAATAACGCCCAAAAATAAAATATCGTAATAACGCCCAAAATAAAAAACGAAATAATGCCCAAAAAATATGAAATAACGCCCAAAAACAAAAACGAAATAACGCCCAAATTATTTTCATATAAATTTGGGCGATAATCATTTTGGAAATATCGCCCAAAATTTATTTGTATGAAAATAATTTGGGCGCTATTTCGTTTTTTGTTTTTGGGCGTTATTTCATTTTTAAAAACAAAACGAAATAACGCCCAAAAAAACGGAATAAAGCCCAAATTTTTGGGCGTTATTTCTAAAATGATTATCGCCCAAATTTATATGAAAATAATTTGGGCGTTATTACGTCATTTTATTTTTTGGGCGTTATTTCGTTTTTTTGGGCGTTATTTCGTTTTTTTGGGCGTTATTTCGTTTTTTAAAAAAAAGGAAATAACGCCCAAAAAAACAAAATAAAGCCCAAATATTTGGGCGTTATTTCCAAAATGATTATCGCCCAAATTTATATGAAAATAATTTGGGCGTTATTTCGTTTTTTTTTGGGCGTTATTTCCTTGGGCGTTATTTCCTAACGCCGCTCTTTGCATGTGTGCCACAGTTCATTCCTGCACGTCAAACAGTTTATAAGATATGTCGTATTATATTTTTTTAAGGGCGTGGCACCGCCCATTTTTCTAGCATATAA
The DNA here is from genome assembly GCA_951812925.1 of Calliopum simillimum. Classification (NCBI taxonomy): domain Eukaryota; kingdom Metazoa; phylum Arthropoda; class Insecta; order Diptera; family Lauxaniidae; genus Calliopum; species Calliopum simillimum. Next base: position 97,087,609 of record OX638371.1, read on the forward strand.
CCTTTCCATACTACTAAAATATTGTGAAAATTTCATCGAATTCTGTCAAAACTGAATTTATGGTGTGGATTTCGGAATTTCGTAAGAGTCTGTATTGAACAAGTTAGTACGAAAGCAGTTCGAAAAGTATGCGTGTTAGGAGTGAAGACGCCTTGTTTTGAATACAAAATATTTGTGTATATCTCAACATAGTCCACTTTTCGAGTTCTCCATATTGAAATACATATTGAAAAAATATCGTCTTGTAAAAACTAAAACTAGACATCTACATTTTTGATGTTTTGAGTTAAGTTAAAAGATCTGGTCGATTTTTGCAAATGCAGTCACCATCCGATTTCATGCAAAAGATTTTAAACTTCAAAATCCATACACAAATTTAATTTCAAAAAACTTAAAAAGCTTTTTTCTCAAAACTCCAAAAATATACTATTTTGTTGTTCGACGATATGAATTGCAACAATGATACAGTAAATAAGCTCCTAAAATTATGCAATAATTTATTTATTTTTTATAAAATCCTGTTTGAATACAAAGCAACTGACGTTTAAGAAGTTGTAGTTTTTACCCGACGATATGGCAAAAGAGCCTAAAAATATGCAGTCCATATAAATGCAGTGTTTGCATATTGATTTGCTTAAATTTAAAACATTTACTGTTGCATACCTTAAGGTGTTTTCTGAAATAAGTTTTTGCGCTGATAACACTTTGCGTAATTATAAATTAAATTTAATATTGAACGTGCGTATAAATATACTATCTTTATATCAAAAATCTATGTGACTTAGGGCCGTTTTCACAATGTCCAGTTAAAATTTAACTTTCAGATAAATAAAAATTTTGTATGAAATTTAAAGTCAAAGTGCCAGTTAAAGTTTCAGTTAAATGTTTACTGGACATTGTGAAAACGGCCCTTAAAGAAACTTCTTTCAAGTGAGAGAAAAAAAAAAAAAACCATAGATCCGTCAAAGTATGATGCTATTTTGTTGCTATCGTCGTATTTTTAATTACAATTGTTTAATTTTTTTTTTGCTTGTGAACTATACGAGTACGAGTCGATTTTGAAGCATGCTGTCTTCACCTAATAAGTAAAAGGTAAGAACTTGAGTTACCTGACACCGGCAGATACCATGGCGAGCAGCTAAGCAAACCACTTCATACGGTAGCGCAGCACACAACATGGAAACCAAATCAAACCAACGAAAATAGTAACAAAAACAACATCAATATTAAATAAACAACGAAGAAGATCCGAAACAATCGAAAGAATTAAAAATCTGAAAAAAAACTTAAATCAACAACATTCACCGCAGCATTTAAATACAAATAAACATCAGCAGCACCAACAAAAACAACAAAACATGAGCTGATATGAAGCTTTTTTTTTAAAAAGAATAACAAAAAAAAAAATCTCAAAATTTTTTTGAATAATCAAAAATGCAAAATAGTTATGGTGCCGTGCCGCTCCGTAACAGGGTTTTATGTTGATGACTTCTTCGAAATCAACTGAAGCTGTTATTTAACTAATTTTTAACCAATTTGGTTTAGATTAACCGTATTTGTGTATATTTTTGAGTGCAGGTATTAATATCAAATCAAAAAATTCGATCGTTTAAGCGTTTGTTTCTAACCATGCAAAATTTCCAGTGACAACACGAGTATCAGCGTAGAAAGAAATACTAATCCATAAAAGTGTGTCAGAAACAGTATCTTTCTTAATGTCATTATGGGAGCTATCGTGGATAAATATTCCCGGAAATTTTCCTCAGACTGCAATGGAGAATGCACGTCACTTTGAGAAAAAATCACCGGGAATATATTTATTCACGATAATCGGTATAACAATATATCAGTGTATAAATATATCAGAAATAGCGCTGATTTTTTAAGCGTCAGTTGCAATGTAACAGCATTTTCGAAAAAAATGCTGCATAATTTTAGGAGCTTGTCTTTACTGAAGTAGTCTTGAATTTCATGACGCTGTACTATAAAATATTGACAATTCATAGCATTCAACACAACAGTAACACAGTTGATGCTCCTATAAATTTTTTTCATAATAAAATAATTAATAAATAATAAATAAATTGCAAAAAATCATCCTAAAATTATGCAACATTTTCTTTACGAAATTTTGTATATCAGTGCATCAATATATCGATTAATTTCACAGCCCTGCGTTTTTGAAAAAGTTAAAAAAGTATGAAATGAGAGTAGGTGATTTTTATAGATTTTTAATCGCTGAATCCGAATATGACCTCCGATTTACTCATCTGAGATCTGAGTTATCCTTGATTTAAAGTGCACGAATCGCTATTTTCAGACATATGGCGTACATCCTGAAAGTAGTCTAGTTTACTTTTGACAGCGGCATTGAATAGCCCAGAGCTTCTTCTTTAAAGCGTACTTTTAACCTTTTCAATTGAATCATTAGTTTCCGAGATATCATCAATTGGAGAAAGTATTCTGATCTCATACTTTTTGTCATCGCAGGACTGATATGAATCAGTATAGTATCGATATATCATTATATCAAATCAAATGATTTATGAAAAACATCAACAAAACAAAACAGTTCATAATGGGTTAAAAACTATTTGTTTATTCAAACGTTATCAAAGCTGAATATATTCAGTACTTTTTTTCTTGCTAAGTTACTATGTATTATTTTGTGATCAATTAAAAGAATCCATCGACGACAGGCTCGCAGCATATGAGGCCTTTCTCCACTACTATTTGTATCTCCTTTCTTTCATTTTCTGTTTATATATGCTAGACAGACTGGGGTCTCTGAATTCTTTATTTCACGTACCACAGTTTATATATTTTTTTTTAATACGATGGTGTGATGTTTTTAAACTTATCTCAGTGACACTGCCACGCGTCTTTTCGTTCAAAGTCACCTTTTTTCTTTTTTTGCTTCCATATTTTTCTATCATTTGCATATCAGTTCCTAAAGGCGTTATTCAGTTCAGTCGCTAGGTTATTGTTCGTTTAAACTTTAATTGTTTTTTAGTGAATTTATTAATTAGTTTCTTTTTGGTAAAATTAATTTGCGCTAAAGGCGCTTAGCTCGAGTTGTGCATAAACTTTAGTACTATAATATAGAAATATGGGAATTTCCAAAACAAATAGCAATATTAAACGTTTAGGATTTCTCTACATCTTAATTAGGTTTTGCTCTTTATTGGTTATAGTTTATGAATCATGATTTTTCTGAGAAATTGTGAAAATTTTTACTGATGTTTTTTTTTGTTTATTTCGTTTTTAGTGACTGTGAAGCTGTGTTGTTAATATTGATGTTCTGTTGCTTTTAATTAATTACTAATGAATATGTAAAATCTTTAGTTTTTATTGTTAAGTACTTATTTTCTTCGCTTGAAATTTAAAGTAAAGAACATGTAATATTCAGGACTTTTCTGGAATCCGTGCGGTTTCCATTGCTTTTTGTTTCAAAACGATTTTGACGAAAACAGTGAGTCACACGATAAAAAGTGTTTGGATCTCTCGCAGAGAATTAAATGCTCTACAAATATGGATTTCAGTATACGAAAGAATTTAGTTATGTAATTTTCTTAATAAACCGCAAAACCGTAAAAAAAATTGTTTCTTTTTTTTTGAATATCCCCTAAAAGATTATTTATTGGCTTACAAATTAGATTATTACTGGTACAACATAAGATTTCTAACAAAAAAATCCCAATACTTTTTATTGTACGACTTACCGTTTTCACCAAAAAGCTGGAAACCATATGGATTCTGAAACAGGCCTGAATTATTTTGATTGAATATTGGGTTTTTTCACATGTCGTAGAAAATAGTCTAAAAAGTGTTTTGTAAAATTTTCAGATTTCTTTTATGGTGCAAAATAAGTTAAATCGTTAAGAAAAATATTTTTAAAACTTATTTTAAAGAAGGAATACTTAGTTCTTGAAACATGAAATGTGTAAAAAACTGTCGATCCCTTTGAAAACCTCCCTAGATCAATAGATTACAGAAAGTTTCAGATTTTTAAAACAGTTAATGTGTAGATACCCAAGAGGAAAAATTTCAAGCGCTTCTGATCCAAGCACTTTTCCCCATAGAAATTTAGAAGCACTAACACAATGACTTTTTGTAAGACATAAGTAAGGACAACATGGGTTCGAACCCAGCGCGGTTGATTTTATTTTTATTATTTTCTTTTTTTGCTTTATTTTTTTTTTTATTAAAATATTTTTTGTTCAACATTTTTTATTTTCCTTTTTCTTATTTATTTACTTTTGTTTAATTGAATTGAAACTGATTACACAATGATTCCATGTAAGGCTGCCGTAAGAACAACATGGGTTCGATCCCAGCGCGACTTTAGTTTTTTTTATTCAACATTTTCTATTTTCCTTTCACTTATTTATTTACTTTTGTTTAATTGAACTGAAACTGATTACACAATGATTCTATGTAAGGCTGTAGGCAGCATTCGAATGTCAAATTCTGTTTGGACAACATTTACTTAATATACAAATTTAATACATCTTTATCGTATCGGGCGATGGTGTAGCAATCTAACGAGTTGGTAAAAGTATGTAAAAACAATATGTTTCTACTATCTCATGGGACGGTCCTGGATTCAAATCCTGGTGCTGGCAGTTTTTTTTTCATATTATTGAAAGAATGCTTACCGCCGCATTACAAATAAGCGCTTCAAAAGATACTTTTATGTAAGGCTGCGGTAAGCTAAAGAGCGCTTACATCCTAGGATATGCAATGTTAAAAGAAAGAATAGTTCTTACGGAGCGCTTCTATCCCCCTTGGGTAATTAACACTTACAATGTCATACAACATAAACAGGCCATTATTACAGTTTTGTTCTCACTTTTTAACTTTCTGTTGAGTCATGTGTGCCTTATTACATAAATGTCACCATTCAAGAACATTCTTCAAAGGTCTTGCGTCTTCATTTTCTTAAGTTTTTTTTTAAAAGTAGCTCAGAAAGAGAGTCGAGTCATCTCAATTCCCACACTGCCTTTCTATCTGGCACTAGTATAAAAGTGATTATTAAGCCATTTCTGTGAAGTTTTTAGTTCGCTTGTTAAATCTCGAGCTGTCATAACAGTTTGATTAGTATATTTTTTTTAATAATAATTTCTTAAAAAGTGGAAATCCTTTTGTAATAAAAAATAAAATACTAAAAAAAGAATGCAATGAAAAATTTAAAATGTTTAAACAAATTTTAAATTTAATGATATTCGTTACTAAGCGATTAAGATATAGTAATATAGTATTTTGAGTGTTTCGTTTCTGTTTAATAATAAAAACACAAAGTGCGTCACGAAATACCACAAATTCTTAAAAAGTCACGACAATAAACACATCAAAAGCAGAACTAGTGTTAACCAAAAATTATGATTTGTTTTGATTTTCTCACTTGTGAAAAGAATACAAAACCACCGCATATAAAATTTTATTTAAATTTATCTTTTAATTATTCACGTGTTGTCATAATAAAATAATAAACAGGAACCACCAACACCATTATGACTGTAAAAAGGTGTTGACTGATGTTTTATGTTCAATTTTCAAGTTTTTTTCACCTTTTTTTCTTGCAAAAAATTAAAAATTTAGCTTGGCACAAGTTTTTAACTACCAGTTTGCAAGAAATAAACCATCAATAAATCGTACCCCTGGCAATGCTTAATTTGACTTAATTAGCTACACTTAAGTGATAAACTTCAATAGCGGAAAAGTCATAAATGCCAACTAACAATTTTCAAAATACATACGGATACTATTCAATTGCTAAATATTTTTCGGTAAATTTTTTAGTAAATTGGTTGGAATTTTTTCTTTCATTATTTAATTCAATTTAGCCAATAAGCTGCATATTGTGCGATTTCTTGTTTGTACAGTTTATTGTTTCCTTCCTTTTTTATTTATATTTAGAAATTTTTTGCTTAATTTAATCTTTAAAAATGTTGTTTAATAATTTCTTTTAACCTTATTCAACAGTATTCATTCATTTAAAGCAGCTAGTTTTGTATATTTTAACTAGAGCGATTCTGTTCGGCCGTCCATTTCGGTATTGTTTTTGCATTCAATTCCGCAAAAAATTTAAAAATTTGTATTTAAGTGAGAAAAATTTGTTATATTCAAGTGGGACTTATTCACTAATAATTTATTCTGCAAAGACAAAGGGAAATTAAAATTTGTGTATGTTGCTCAATTTACTCCGATTCCTGGTGACTTTTTCGATGTTTTACGATAGTACTTTATAAGACCTTTGCCATTTTTCAGTGTTCGGATACTTTTTCATTCCGATTGCTGCAGTCTTTTTCGCTAATTTCAAGATCTAACTAGTTTTTTCAGTGTTTTTCGATGATTTCTGACTCCCGACTTTTCGATTGATTTTAATACTTTGTGAATTTAGGTTCGTTTCATTCTGGTTCCTGTAGACATTTTCGATGTTTTCAATAATTTCAGACCTTCATTAGCTTTTTCGATATTTTCCGATAATCTACAATGAACTCCGATTACTGTGGACATTTTCGATATTATTGAAAATTTCACTGGAAGTCTGAAATTATTGAAAAACATCGAAAAAGTTTGCAGGAATCGGAATTTATTGAAAAAGCCTATTAAAACTAGAAATCATCCAAAAACACTGACAATCGGCTAGATCCGGAAATTATCAGAAAAAGTGCAGAAATCGGAATTCATCAAAATATGTACATCGAAAAATATCAAAAAATTGTACAATTTGTTATAAATGAAAATGGAATTAAGAGCAAAACAAAAAATCGACTACTTTCTATAACACTTGTAAAATTTTTATTTAACTGCATATCAAAATTTGATAAAGATGCTCTGCGTTTCGTTCTTGAACATGAAATTGGTATAACGTTTAAGTTAATCAGATTGAAACCAAAAATGTTTTTCATGAAAATTCTCTTGAGTAATATATTATGAAATCATGGTCTAACGAGTTTGTAATTTTAAATATAACTAGTAAGGGTGTAATCTTTGTCCTGGCCAAACATTAAATACCCTACACTGCAGTATTTTCAAAATGTTGCTTATATGGGAAGTGCCACGCCCTCTTGACTGATTTCACACAGTTTTTGTTGAGAGCTTGCATGTATAGTTCTTAGTATCTGAGTAAAATTTAGTTAGATTATCTCAAAAACGCTTCCAGTATAGCGTTTTGAAGCTGTTTCTTATATGGGAGGTGGCGCGCCTTGTTCGAATTCGCTCAGTTTTTTTTTTTGAAAGCTTGCGCTTACAATTCGCAGTATTTATGTGAATTTTGGTTGCATTGTTGTAAAAAATACTCCTAAAGTTGCATTTTGAATATATTTTTTGTATGGGCGGTAGGCGTGTCCGTTGACCGATTTCGTTCATTTTCAATCCCAGCTAACTTCAACGATGGAGGCAGTGTACCAAATTTCATTGAAGTATCTTGGTCAGTTTTTCCAGAAAATGTATTTCCACGCTCACCCAGCCAGCCAGACATGGCTATATCGACTCTGGACGTGACGCTGATTAAGAATATGTACTTTTCTATATTTGCCACATAAGAGAGGACATATATAGCCAACTATAACTATCATGAATTAAAATTTTCAGAAATTGGACTGATTCCACTTTCAAATAAGCCCATTCATATTTTGACCATTCATCTAATTGTTAGAAAATTATGGAAAAGTGTATGTTTTTTTGTTTTAGTGAACAATGTCCCTTTTTAAATTTAAGATTTTCTTTTTAATTTTACAATCTTGTCTTTAAAACCAATTTTTTGCTTTTTAATAAAATTACTAGATGTTCGAGAACTATTAAAAAAAATCTAAAAGTGCATGATTGATCGGAAAATTAAAATCTCTTCTCTATAAAATTGCACGTTAAAAAAAACTTTTCATTGAATTTCCAATAATCCCTCAGGCATTTAGGATTCTTTAATTTCTCGGATGAACAGATACAGCAGAAATTGATTTTCGGAAACACATTGACTTTCCCTCAAAGTTTTACTTCAATATAAAATTTAATTGCTTCTGAGCCAAACATAAGCTATAGGAGGAGCGAAAAAAGTTATACGGACTAGAGTTTTCTTTAAAAACTAGAAATAAAGCTTAAAAAAATCTCTGAAAAAGGATATTTTTTTATGTAAGGAGACTATAAAATGATAGTACGCTTTACAATCGAATCCCAAATCATTTTAGCTACTTACTAGACAATTTCAGTGTTTATTTCTTCTTTAATTTTTATTTTTTGTATTGCTCACTAAACAGCTTAATCAATATTTGATACCAAAACATTTATTAAGTGATTGTTGTTGCTTTTCTTATTATCTACATATCTATATCCATACAATTCAAGACAAAAAAAGTTATTCGTACCAGGCGACGATATCTGTTTTGAATAAATTAATAAGAATAACAAAATAAAAAATATTTAGATTACAAAAACGAAAAAAAAAAAAACTCATAAACATGAAATCAATAGAGAAACAGACCAAAAACTGTGAATGGCTGTATTTTTTGTTCTTTTCATTTTATAAATGGTCTTACAGCGAAATCGTAGCGAAATAGTGCTAGGACCGACTACTTTTTTGTCCGTCTATTAATTTTTCGGCATTTTAGCTTTAAATCTTTTTATGTTGATATCAGATTGATGTTCCTAAATTTAGATTCATTCTTGATTTCTTTACTCTGCTGCTGTTGCGTGTGTTAAGAGCTCGTGGCCATTGTAAATATTGAACTCTATTTTTTTTTTTTTAAATCGATTGCGGTTTTAGCCATTTAATTAAAAATTTGAATAAGAAAAAAAAAAGTTGTCGATTGTAATAATTCATCGAATTACAACAACAAAAATCCTCTAAATCCAAAAAGTTTTTATTTGTTTTTTTTTGTTACCACTAGCAAGCAGTACAGTATTAACTCGTTAATTATATGTCTTTCAGCATGCATGATATGTACAAGGTCTGTAAAAGAATTATCAGGCCCTGTCAAATGTTAAGCAAATGTAAAGTGTACGCAATTTGTAATAAAATAGAACAAAAATAATTCATTCAAACTGTTCGCAATGTAAGAGTTTACTGTAGAAAGTTTTATACACAACTTTTATGCTCGATACAACGCTTCCCCCAAATAACTCTTTTGTTATGTGATATTGTATATCTACTTCTAGTTTTAATTATCGTGCTATGACTATAAAATTTTTGTAAAAAAAAACCTGTCAATTAATAGGATATCAAAATGTCATTTATCATTATGACATCCAATACTTCAGATATCATGGAGTAAGTAGTGATAAACAAAACAAAACGAAACAAAAGAAGACAAAGAACAGCTGTCATTCATAATCATTATTTGTACAGCAACAACATCATTAATTGCAATACCACAGCGCCATAGACGTATTGCTATATTACAGTAGAATTTTTCAATTCTTCAATTTTTATGCCAATGAATTTAACTTTGTAGCGTCACCTCTATGCTGGCTGAGCGGTATTGTTTTGGAGTACAATCTTGTCTGTAGCGTTCCATCTCTACATTGTACCAACACTTATATTAGTGATATGGTCACTTTTGAGAGTTGTATTAATCGACTATCTTTTGTTTTTTTTATTTTAAGTATTTTTTTTTTTTGCTATTAATATTTCATATCTTTTAAATTACCAATTAATTTAAGTGAATATTAAATTAATTTGTTTTTTAAATTGCTAGTACCAATCGTATTTCTCTTTTTTCATTCTTAAGCTTTTATAACAATAGAAAATCAATTTAATTGATTTATTTCCTTTTTTATGATTACATACTGAAAATCAATTAAAAAATGTTTTATGTCAATGTTTGCTTAGAGAATAACTTATTTTTGCTTTTAAAAAGCTTAGTTTTTATAGCTGGTGATTACTTCACCACATTATGATTTATCACATAATTTGAAATTTAGCGAAATGCTTGTGAAGAAATTTTTATTTTTAATAAATAATTTTTAATGTCTCGTTGAAATTTTAATACATTTCATTTCAAGACACATTATATCTTGAAACCGCTTGTTATTTTTCAAATATTTCAGTTCAATCTCGTGTGAAATGTCTTGACAGTACTTGGAAATGAAAGAAAAAACTAATACTGCACAGACTTGTCTTGTTTGATTCGCTTTAGTTCAGTTCAGCGCTTATACTGTAGTTGTAGTGCTACTTTAGCTCTCTTCTTGTAAGTCTTTTTCTGTAGTTTTTCTAATCGCACATTTTACGCAGACCTGAAGTATTTGTTAGAATCAAATACTGTACACTCAAGTATTTGTTAGAATCAGGTTTTGTTTTGACACTGCAAAAACAACACAGTGTACTTCAGTGTCAAAATCTTGCATTTTTTGGATCAAATACTTCATTCAGTTCAGTGTAAAATGTGCAAGTAAAGGAAAAAACACTATATTTTAAGATGTCTTGTGCGGTTCTCTCATATGATTATGATGAATTAGCTTATCTATCAAGCGCGTATCTGTTGTAATGATGCGAATGTCCGAAGTCAAATTATCTTAGGATCGTTTGCATTTGCCTCAGATCATTGATATTATAGTCGATATGCTAAGTTTTTTGTATGAGACTGTGTTGCGTTCAGTCAAATTCTCAGTAACCTGGTTAATTTCAATTTCAACATTGAACATCCCAGTCTCCTGGTCTCATCACCTGCTTACTTAAAGATCTAATATTGGGTTTTAACAAATAGCGTTTAATAAGATTCTCTTGCTTAGAAACTTAGCATCCTCAATTAATTTTTTTCAATGGCAATAAAAATCGTGCATCTTATTTTTTTGACCGGCCCGTTTTACTGAGTTCGGACACAAAACAAAAATGTTGCGTCGAAAATTATATATTTTCCTTCTTGGTTTAAAATCACGCAAATGTTGCATGAAGTAAGTGTATTCAGGAGATCTATGAAAATAACAAAGTTTTGCAGCTGAATTTGAATTAAGTAGGTGTATTGTAAATTAAATATATATTTAAGAAAAGTATTATACCGCGCTGTATTAGACCATATAACTGGTATTATTTATGAACATTAATCTCCACTTATGAATACTTATCTAGCGATTTGGTTGCTTGTCTTTACAATATAAAACCAGTAGCATTAAAAGTTAAATTACGGATCTCTTTCATTTGAATATCAAATTATTAAGCAGATTAATCATTTCAACTCGACATAATTTATTAAAGTTGATAATTGAACTAATAAACAAATTCCTAGCATAGATACTGACATTTTAATTAAAAAAAAAATGCATATTCAAAAGTTTATCTTTACTGCATAGAAATCTTTCAGATTAAAGTTTTGTTGCAAAATGTGCTTGAAAATTTGACAAATTAAAATTCCTTAAATTCACGTTGAAACAAAAACTATTAATCTTCTTTAATTATTTCACATAACTATAAATTGTATTTTTTACATAATTTCGAATAAAAATTTTAATCAATTGTTTTTGCGATGCGCTCAACAATAAAAGTTTATAATTAGAAGGGTAATTAATTTGGCGTCTGTTAGAATTCGAGCATGCGGTATTTATTGTTGCTTTTTTTTAATTAACCGACACGTGCAGCATTAATTCGAAAAATCAGGTACAGAAGATAATTATATAAGCTATACAAAAATAGAATTTAACGATATTGTTATGTACTTCTTCATCTCACGTTACAATTAGAACTTAAATCATTAGTATATTTCAGAATGGCATAATAACACTGGAAGCTTAAAAGATATCTTAAACGTGAGTCAAATTTCATTTTGTTTCATTTGGAGAAAGTACAAAAAGTGCTGAAAATGCAACTTTTGTCCGACCATAAGTAAACTTATAGTTCTTCCAAAATCAGAACATAATACAGGCTGAAAAAACAACTGAAATCCTTTTTCAAGGCTATTTTTTTGGTGGACACTTGTGAAATTTTTCGTAAAATATATTTGTAGGATATTTTAGCCCAGTATCAAACATTTTTTGAAAAAAGGTGTCAAAAAGACCCTAAAAACAGGATATATCCGTAATAAGTAAAGATGTTTTAAAAATTTGTTCCTTGAGTGATTTCATGATGACTTTCGAACGAAAAATTTTATCCAAAATGTAGTTTTAAAGTTTAACAGTAGGGTGCAATTTCGAAAGAACGTTTTTTGTGGGTATTTTAAAGTGGGTTAAAGTGAATTTCGAGACATTATTTGATTTTACAAACCTTGATTTAAGACAAAAAAATTGAGACATCGTACTACTCATTCCAAGCATTTTTTCTGGGTTCGTAATTTAAATGTTAATACGCAAGACAAAAACTTGTCCATCTTTTTTTACTATGATAGAAATGGAGTACGACTTCAAATTACACACCATTAGAAAGGTATTTCTGTGTAGATGTGCACAAAGTCAAAATTATATTAATATATTGACTTTAAGCCAAGTAAAATTAAATAAAAACTTTTCAATATTAACAACAACAAAATACACGGTTACACAGAGCAGAAAAAATGATAAAGCACAAAGAGAAAGACAAAAAACAATGCACTGACTTCATGTTTTTTGTTTCGTTTATATATCGCTTGAATTATATCAGGGATGATGAATGTGCTTTTATCTTTTGTATTAAATAGCAAAAAAAGTACTTAAAGTTTCCAAAAAGTACCAAAATTATTTAATACAGTTGTGGTCGAATTTTGAACACTGGGCGATTCTAGTAAAATTAAAACCGTATTAAGCCGAAATTAAACATAAAACGGCGATGAGTGACTCCTAAATGGCCTTAAAAAAATTTGAAAATTCTCACTCACCTCACCTTTTTGACACCCTCTTTCAGATTATTGGGGTTAAACGTGGAATTTCCAAAAACAAAATGTCAAATATCAGAATCTATAAGAGATAGGGAATTGATTTATTATAGTATAAATTTCTTCTCGATTTTTCAATGATGAATCAAAATCTGAACGCTAAATATTTCTGGTTTATCAAAATTTCGTAGTATTGCAAAATATGGACTCTAGAATGCTCTGTCAAATTCGTAGGAGAAAAAAGCCTTCCTTATAAGTTGTAACAAATAATACAAAAACTGAATAAATTTAAGTTTGTCAAAATTATGATAAAACAAATCAACATCTTCAAGTTTAGGCACCAATTCTTTCTCAACCATTTCGATTGTGACGAGCCCATAAAAAAGTAATGAACTCTTAAACAAATATCTCTGTTTGTTTTATGGTCTTTTACAGTTGAGATATGATCATTGTTCCACTTAAGTTCAATGTCACAAAGATTTTGCAAAACAAAACGACGTTTGTCAGCTCATTAAATTAATGACGCAAATAAATCAACACATCATTCATCTTCCCACAATCTATTTAGAGGATCATCATAGTTATATTCTTTTATCACTCAAAGGTGTTGATGTGATGTTTAAACCATTCGTTTGTTAACAACCCAATCTGCCGGTGTTGTATCTGATGAACTGTGATGAAAGCACTTAGCTGAATTATTAGGATTTTATGGCTTTGTTTCATTTAATTTATGCGGTTATAAAGTTAATTTATAATTTTTTTTGGTTTTTGACATATTTTATTTTTTTTTTTTTTTTGGTAGCTTGTTAGCACAGGAGCAAAGTTTTGTTTTGAAAAGTATATCTTCTTTTTTAAATAAATAAAACTCAACCATCTATTAAGAGCATCTTGCTAACAAGAGCGTTGACATCTTAATTACAAGCGCCAAAAAACATTTTTAACAATTGAATTTTTTTAAATTTTTTTCAAATTCAAGTCGCTTGAAATTTTTTTTTTTTTTTTAAATATAATCGGTAATATCAATTAATTGAATTTGTTTATTATTATTATGTCTAAAAAAAATATATTTGATGAAATCCCTTATTATTGTTTTGACTGTGCCATAAAAAGTCTAAACTAAATTAACAAAATCAACTGTTTACAAACACGTTCTTAAAAAGTTAAGTATCCTTTATGAAAAAAAAAAGAAAAAAATATTTTTTCGTTAATTTAACCAGATCAACTGCATTCCTGCGTTATTGTTCTTATTCTTAACTTATATATATATTGTTTTGTTGCCTCCAACGACAGCCTTGAGCTGTAAGCCAATTAAACCAATTCCCGTTTTAATATGTCCTTGAACACGGAAAGCAAGTCATGTGGTTAAAGAAGTAAAGGCAGCAGAAAAAAGTTCAAAACTAACCCTTTTTTTCTCATTTTTAACCCATAAAAATGTTTCTACCTTCAACGGTGACCTTGTGCAGCAAGCCAATTAAACCAATTCACATTTTGACGTGTCCTTGAAGAAGGAAAGCTAGTCAAGTGGCGAATAAAAGACAACAACAAAACCTAAATAGCATAACAATGATAAGTTCAAGTTAATCAGAGAAGATGTCTCGATGTTGATAAGCTGGATTACAAAAAAAAAAAAAAAAAATTCATTAAGTTACAATACCTACTAATGTTAGGGTAAATGTCCGAATTAAAGTATTTAATGACTAATTTTTAAGAAAATAATTAAGTCGACAAAAAATTTAAAATTAACTTTAAAAGAATATGATTCATTCAAGAAAATGTTTTTAGTTAGCAGACTCTTAAAATAATACATAGTATCGAAAAGTTGCAAATTCTTTTGGGCATTCATTGACACTGTGTATATTTGAAGATATGTCACACATGCAGTTAACCATAACCTTCCTCAAAAAACTCTACATTTCCACTTTTCCAATTGAACACTTACATTCCGAGTTATTATCCATTGAAGTTATAACTGTAATAACTTTTCTTCGATAGAAGATAATTTGGAAAGTAATGGTTCAATTGAAAAAGTACTTAGGTAAAGTTTAATGAGGAAGATTATGACTACCGAATGCCATTGGTAAAATTGTGTTAAAGTGTTTATTGTAAGTGTGATATAACTTGAAATTTATACCAAAAAAAAAAAAAAAAAATAAAAAAAAAACGATTTTTGCACTTTTGAGCAAGGATATCAAGAGAGTTGGAATCATTTGGCGAATCCGGTGTTATTTTCCCTATTCAATAGATCAAGGGCGTCAGAATAATATTTTAATAATTTTCAAATTTCTCCGAATTACAACACTCTTGAAAAATGGTTTTTGTTCTATTTTTTCATACACTCAATAATCGAACTCAAAGTTGATGCGATGTAGTGGATCATCAGTAGTTGTTGTTATTTTATATTAGCTGCGTGAAAAAAAAAAACAACAAAAACAATTTTGTATGGTTATTGTACATAGTTCCGAGAAATTTCGAAAATATTATGTTTGTTGTAGGCGAGTCGAAATTGGCTTACTTTTGTTCTACGCTGATACCCTTGCAGTAGACCATGACAGCTCAAAATCATATCCGAAAATCTACGCCCCGAAAGCAGTGTTGTCATGTGAAATGGATTGTCCCTCTTCTACCCTTTCATAGGACAATAAGTGGTTTAAACCAAGGGTGTAACCGTTTCAAAATCACAATATTCCAATATATTACAAATTTCTCGGAATTACAACAATCACAAAAAATATTTTTGTTGTTTTTTTTTTTGGATCGTCAAATAAAAACAACAAAAATAATTTTCTGTGATTGTTGTAGTTCCGAGAAATTTGCAAAATATTGAAATATTGTGGTTGTTGTAGACGAGCCGAAATTGGCTCACTTTTGTTCTACGCAGTCACCTTTCGTTTAGTCTAACCTTAAACAATATGCTGCCTTGGATCGGCACCAACGTACGTTTTATTCCATCTTTGGTGGTTTTTCATTGAATTTGGTAAGAAAAGTTTGTGCATGTGGTCGCATGCACAACGATATGATGCGTAATAGCTGTCATAGTTTTTTCGAACAAAGTTATTTCTTAAATTTTAGCTTATTTGTACACTTTTTTATATCAAAATATCATTTTTGAAAAAATGCATGTGGGCACAATTTTTAAATTCATATTTTTGTATACATTGACAAATTGTTCATTCACACTACACATTGCCAGAGTTACCATCAACTATAAAATATCTTCTGCTTTGATTTCCTTTAACTTCATTAAAGTTGGTAAAATAAAAACTTGCAATAACAGCAGTAAAAACAAGAACGTTCAGCCACAAATTCTCAAGGTGAATGCTCATGCAATTTGCTGCTTTGTTCTGCTTTTGTTTTATCTTTTGGTTTGTGAATTTGCTACGTTAATTTTTGTTGTAATTTGATTTTCCATCTTCAACAACTTAACTTGACAGGCATGTGAGTGATTGACGGGCGCCGCTGCATCACGTACGTCGCAGCACTCTATGAAATTATTTGTTTTCTTTTTTGTCTATTTGTGGTTTAAAGTTAGCATATCTTATTAACAAGTATCTACTAGATACTTATATTTGTGCATATCTTTTGACTTATATTTTATACATGTATGTATGGTTTTTCTATTTTCAGCTCAAAATACCCTTCACTGTTTCATTTGCCTTACGTTCGCGCGATGTCATTGTTAACATATCCAAGAAATCACTCAAAGTTGGCCTCAAGGGTCAAGAGCCCATCATCGATGGTGAATTGTGCGGCGAGGTGAAACAAGACGAATCAGTTTGGGTGCTACAAGATAACAAAACTGTTGTTATAACACTTGAAAAGGTTTGTTGTTGATATCGTTGTTGTTTCTAATTATTTGTGAGATTCTATGTTTGTTTTCGTTACTTAATTCAGGTCAAGCAGATGAATTGGTGGGATCGTCTAATCAGCACAGATCCACCAATATCAACACGTAAAATTAACCCGGAACCATCGAAACTCTCCGATTTGGATGGTGAAACACGCAGTATGGTGGAGAAAATGATGTATGATCAGCGTCAAAAAGAAATGGGGCTGCCCACAAGTGAAGATCGTAAAAAACAGGAAATACTTGAGAAGTAAGTGTTGCATGTTAATTGTTGCGCGTGGGCTGATATTAATTTCATAATTTCAGTTTTTTGTTATAAATTTGCAAATTTTTCTCACATTTTTTCTTTTTTTTTTTCTTTTTGACAGGTTCAAAGAGCAACATCCGGAAATGGATTTTTCAAAGTGCAAATTTAATTAATTTTGCAAGTGTGCAGTTGTGCGCACCCACAAATGGAGCTGAGTTCATTTTGAATTAAAATTTATTTTTAAGTTGCGTATTCCATACCTTAACTTTTTTAACTTCGCTTTCACATACTATGTAATATGTATTAAAATTAGCGCAATGTCGAGTATTGCGTTGAATATTTTTTTTAAAATGTTTTTTTTTTGTTTTTAAATCCAGTGAAATTAATAAAATTTTAAAATACTAAACAATTTATCATTTCGTGACCTAGGACAGCCTTTCAAAATCACTAAGCCAAGCGCAGTCAGCGTAGAATTTTGGCTCTCCTACAACAAACAACATATTCCAATATTTTTCAAATTTCTCGGAACATCACCCATGAAAACTTGTTTTTGTTGTCTTTTTCGCCCGTCAACAACAAACACAATGCTCCAATAATTTTAAAATTTTTCGGAATTACAATACCCATGAAAAATAGTTTTTGTTCATACGCAAAAGAATCGAACTCAAAGTTGATGCTAAGTAGTGGATCATCAGTCATGGTAGTTGTTTTATGTTGGTTGCGTAGCAAAAAAATAAAAACAAGAACAAGTCAAGGGTGTTGTAATTCCAAGAAATTTTCAAAATTATTGAAATATTGTGTTTGTTGTAGGTGAGCAAAATTTTTCTCACTTTTGTTCTACACTGACACCATTGACCTAGAACTTCTTTGCAGAGTTAATTGTACTACAAAAGGGCTCACAACATCATCGGTGGTCATTCTTCAGCAGGGTTCTTTATTCGGGGCTTAAGTTCTTACAAACATCTCAAACCTTAGATCCGCAACTGTTGTACAGTAGTTATTCCCCACTATTACAGCTGAAAGTTCAGCACTAATCAACTTATACAAATTCTTCTTGATTACTTTGGAATTCTCAACAGTGTTTTGTATACCGTGGCTTTTGCGACGCATTATTTTTTTTTTTCTTCAATTTTTTATTTTTGTATAAGTGAAAGTTGTTTATTCCAAAGCAAATATTTTATTTCTTGATTAATTGAAGACATAAAGTCAAACAAAACGAAAATAATTAAAAAAAAAAAATATACAAAAAAACAAAGGTAGCGTCCACACCAAAAAGCAACATTTACAGTTACGTTCGTGTTATAGAAAAGTTTAAATTTTAAGCAAAATTATTATCTTCTTCATTTCAGTTGCTTAAGATCAAAAGTTAACATTTACATCAGCGCAAATTCCACGGAATCGCCTACCTTCAAATATATAGAAAAAGGAAATTACACGACTTTCGATGTAAATGTTACTTTTTGGTGTGAACCTTCACACAAATGTTAATTCAAAAAGACATTTTTTACGAAATCACTAATTAACTTTTTAAGTTTTATTTAAATTTTTAAGTTTTATGCTCCGTGATTGATTGTCGCAAAAAAAAAAAAAAAAAAAAACGAGAAAGAAAACGTTGGTCGCGCGCTTCTTGTCAAATTCCCATATAATTAAGTATATTAGTATTTAGCATGGTTAAGTACGGGAAGATAGATAGCATATGCATAGTGGTATAAATTTTTAAAATTAAAAAAATACTCTTAACCCTTTGTGATTAGTACCTATTTGTAGAATTTTTTTGTGATTTTGATTTTTTTTTTTTAAATTTATTTTACTTCGTTTTATTCCGTAAAATCCGATTTCTCGAAATTTTGGTGGGTTTTTTAAAAAATATCTCCTTTACTCACAAGAAAGTGCTTCTGAAGTGTTTATTCCTACAGAAATCTTGAAGCGCTTAAACAATGATTTTTTTGTAAGGCTGCAATAATTAATTAATTACACTAGTTTACAGCCAAAATTCCCAGCGAACGCCGTTACTCATTTTATATGGAAAATGGGCTGCTGATTCCGAAAATCGCATTTTTTTTTTTTTATTTCGTGTCGTTTTCGAGATATCGGTCATTTTCGGTTTTTGGACCAAAAAAAAAAGATAGTTCCATTAAAATACAAATATCTCAAAAACCAATGTTTGTATTTAAACAAATAATATGTCATATTAAAGGTAATTAAATTACCTACAAATGATATCCACATCACTTTTTGCTTGGTTCGTTAGTTTCGGTGAAATAATTTGATTTCTAAAAAAAAAAATTTTTTTTTTCGAAAAAATTAAGAAAAAATCAAATTCAACTTCAAATTTATACAAGAAGACATAACTTTTTTATGATATTTTTTTTTTTTGTATCATAGACTATGTATTTGTGAAGAAAATAAGATATCATTTATGAAAATCGATGGAAAAATGCAAAAGTTGTATACAATTCATTAATAAGTTACCGAAATGCGTTTTTCCCTATTTTTCCGTTTTTTTGTAATAAACTGTTCGAAAATTTGAAACTTTTTGTAAAAGAAATTAGAAAATCCAAAAAATTCTTAAAGAAGGCATTAAAAGGAAATACCCGTGCCTCGCCGTTTTTCTCTAGCACGTCAGATTTTTTTTTAATCGATTTTTGAAGTTTTTTAATCCACTGTACATGAAAAAACAGAAATAACGCATTCTTGTGTTAAATCGATGAATTTAACTATATGATCCTTACATTTGAGGTGTATTATGTGTTCAGTAAACTTATGCAGGATATTACGAGGAATATTTTGTAGACAATTTTAACCCTCTAAAACCCCCACATGTGGGTCATTTTGACCCCCCCACATTTAGGTCAAAATGACCCACTTGTAAGGGTCTTAGAGGGTTAAAATTTTCTACAAAAATATTCCTCGTAATATCTTGCATAAGTTTACTGAACACATAATACACCTCAAATGTAAAGATCATATAATTAAATTCATCGATTTAACACAAGAATGCGCTATTTTGGTATTTTTCATGTACAGTGGATTAAAAAACTTCAAAAATCGATTAAAAAAAAATCTGACGTGCTGGAGAAAAACGACGAGACACGGGTATTTTTTTTTAACGCCTACTTTAAGAATTTTTTGGATTTTCTAATTTCTTTTACAAAAAGATTCAAATTTTCGAACAGTTTATTACAAAAAAACGGAAAAATAGGGAAAAACGCATTTTGGTAACTTATCAATGAATTGTATACAACTTTTGCATTTTTCCATCGATTTTCTTAAATAGTATTTTATTTGCCTAACAAATTTATAGACTATGATATAAAAATACAAAATGATTTTTAAAATTTTTTTTTCTTGTAAAAATCTGCAGTTGATTTAGACATTTTTGTAATTTTTTCGGAAAATTATACTCTTTTTTTCAGAAATCAATTTATTTCATCGAAACTAACAAACCAGCCAAAAAGTGACGTGAGTATCATTTGTAGGTAATTTAATTACCTTTAATATGACATATTATTTGTTTGAATACAAACATTGGTTCTTGAGATATTTGTATTTAAGTGGAACTATCTTTTTTTTTTGGCCCAAAAACCGAAAATAACCGATATCTCGAAAACGACACGAAATAAAAAAAAAAAAATTCGATTTTCGGAATCAGCAGCCCATTTTCCATATAAAATGAGTAACGGCATTCGCTGGGAAAACAAATTTTAATCATTTGTAAACTAGTGTTATCACCCATATCATCTAATTCGATTGGAACTAAATCGAATCGAGACTTTTGCTATTATATATTTTAATTTCCAGAATCGAAATTTACCTAATCAAAATCGTGTTTGATGATATGGCTGGTTGTAAATTTTTTTATTTTAATTCTGCAAATCAAAATATATAATAGCATAAGTCTCGATTCGACTAAATTCCAATCAAAATCGAATTAGATGATAAGGGTGATTGTTTGAAGAGACATGTTTGTTTTAATATTTGAGTTGTATTTTTAAAAAAGAGAAGAAAAGAAAGAGCATAAAATATAAAAAGCAAAAATAAGTTTTATACACAAATTTGGTTCACTCGTTTAACATGTTGTAAATGGATCAGGGTTCGATTTTTTTTTTAACTCATTTTATTTATTTTTGTTTGATGATTTGCACAATGATTTTTTAAAAGGCACTTGAATATCATGTTTGGAGAGACATTTTTGTTAAGAAGTTTTCTTTATATACAAATTTCATGCCTCCATTATATAGGTCAGTGGTCTACAGGTCTAATAAATTTGTAGTTCTAGTGTAATAATAGGTTTCTATCTATCACACGGAACCTCGGTTCAAATCCTAGTTCTATTCGTTACTTATATTTTTTTTTTTTTTTAATTGCGAGAAAGTTTCATATTTCCGCAAGGCTGCGGTAAGATTCAGAACGCTGACATCCAAGGACATGCAATTTTAAAAAGAATTAAGTAAATGCTTCTTACGGAGTGAAAGCGCTTATGGCTTATGGAAGCACTTCATAAAGCCTTTTGAAGAGCTTCTTTTCCCCTTGGGCTTGTACTCACCGTGAAAAGATGAATTGCGCTTTGGAAGTATTAAAAATGTTTTTTTTTTTTTCAATCGCTGTGTGTTGTTAATAACTTCGACTCATCTTGACTCTACATGCGTTTGAAAAACATGAACGTTCCCTAAATTAACTATCTGTATGACAAAGGGTTAAGTAATAGCATAAAAAACTTTGCTTTTGGCATTAATGAAATTTATGAGTGAACGCGTCGCGCCGCATCAAAAGATTTTAAGGCTTAAGTTCTTAATATTTTGAAATGCTAATTTTGTAGCAGATATTACGAATTTTTTAATTTTTCGGCAACTTTGTTATCTCAGAAAGAACAGTTTAATAGGTCGTTGATCTGCACTGATGACAAAAAGTTTTTTTTTTTTTTTTTTTTTTAAATTTTTAAGAATAAAAACTGAAATCGCAGTTTTTTTCCACATAAAAACATTTGACCTATTGAACTTAATTTAAGGGGATATTCGCCTTTGTAATTGAAAAAAAAAAAAAAAACACTTTTTAAAAATTTTATTATGAATGTCTAAAAAATATGAATTTATTTTTTTTATTTTTAGTTTCCCTTGGCTGCTGTAGAGGGCGTCATCCAAAAGTTACTTTTTAAACGGTAGGACATGTAGACCTCCTGTTACAGATTTTAGAAAAATTCAAAATGGATTTTATTCTTGAGACTCAAAACTATACAATAAGCCTCTAAAATTCATACTTTTTTATATTTTTAAGTTTTTGTATGAATATTTATGAAAAATGCGAAAAAATGGCATTTTTTGAGGGTAAGTCACCCCCGTAAAAAAAGGGGGATGTATTTTTTAAAACTTTCAGAGGCTTATTGTTTAATATTTTTTATGAGCAATCGAATGCTCTTTAGGTTTTTTAAAATCGGTCGAGTAGATTCGGAGAAAAATGTACTACCAGTTTGAAAAAGGTAGTTTCGAGAAAAACGCGTTAAAAATTTTTTTACTATAATTTTATTGAATAGAAACTGATTTTTACTCATGGTCATGAGCTGTTACAAATATAGCTGTAACTTTTTTTCTATTAAGAATTTCTTAATGAAATTTTAGGAGGCAACTTTTAAAATGGACATATGTAAAAATCTCATAATCGATTTTTTGAAAATTACAAAGGCGAATGTCCCCTTAACATAAATTTTGCACAAAATTATTCTTTTTGTATCTTCTCCACATGATCGCCATTCATTTCAATACAATTTTTCAGCTTCTTTTTGTTACCATATTGGAATACATTTTTACCATGGTTTAGGTTAATTTGGACGGGTTGCACAGTAAAGGAAGCTCCAGGTGCGCACTTAGACAAAGAGTTGGTCTTTTTTGAAAACATAAAACAAAGTTTAAGACGGATGGGACAGCTCCGCTACTTCCGAATTTTGCCACACCTACAAATCTGTGGACTTTTGACAAAACAACCTAACTCGAAATTGGCAACTTTTCAGGTGGGCCTAAAAACTGATTAATTACTTTTCAATCATGTGGCTCAATTTCGTTGATGCAGTGTTGAATCTCATATTTCCATACAGTTTTACTAATCTTAAAGTGTCAGCTGTCAAATTATTTTTTTCTTTTGGTTCATAACACTTCACCGCACGAATGGCGCTAAGTTCAAATCTTGCGTGAACTATGGGACAAACAAGAAATCGTAGAGACATGGCGATTATACCAAAAGAAGCGTATTTATATTTTATAACTAGGACTAAAATCCAGGAGAATTGCCTTATCTCGACCTAGGTTGTTTTGTCAAAAGTCCACAGATATGTATGTTTGAATATCAATATATCGTATTTTACAAGCTTGTTAATTAGAAATTAAAGCAAAAATAACAATAATATACATACACAAGTATGTATGTTGGATTATTGTATGTAAGTATAGTATATCTTTTTTGGAAACTGGTTTAGTAAAATATTAAAATAAATACAGATTTTTAATCTTTTTAGAATTAATTTTAGCATATTTACTGGGTATACCTTAATGAGAACAAAAGACTTAAGCAACGAACTTGCTCGTATTTATTCCTTTTCCACATGCACAGAGCATGCTAAACCAAACATTTCTAGGCAATAATTAAAATATTATATTAGGGATAGCTTGTTTTTCGCATAAACTTATCATAAAAGTTTCTGAGAAGATCTTGATAAAACAAAAGACTTAAGTAACGAACTTGCTGAAATTGATATAATCGTCTTTTCTTTAATTTTTTTTTTTTAATTAGATAAACACTTTTGTTTTCAATAGCATCAAATTCCTGTATGTTTTATCAGACGTTATCAAAATATTTTAATAGTTATATAAAATGATACTTCCCATAAATAAAATTATAATTCTTATGCTGCTTAATAAAGTCATTTATGTAGATATCTGTAAACAAACAGCTTAAGTTACTTTTACAGTCTACCTTAAACACATTTATACCGTTTAAATTCATTACAATTGAAACAAATAGTTTTAAATACAAATAAAACGAATAATTTAATTGACAATAAATAACTTAAATTTTGACTTAATTAAAAAACTGGTTAAAGCTGCATCATAAATGAAAAAAAAAAAAAAAAACAAATTTTGACTTCGATTCAGACAAAGATATAGAATATACATACATACATGTGCTTAGAACTAGCACAATATAATAAATTATAATAAAAAACAACAAAAACAGAACAGTGAAAAACACAATCGAAACTAAACCAGAATCCGCCAGCTGCTAATGGTTCCGTTAACTCATACTACAAGCTGGCAGCAATCATTCATTTTGATTTCGTACACTTCTTGCCAACCCCCCTGCCCTTTTTGGCTCGTGTACCTTTCACCCCAAAAACCGCTTCTTGCTCACCTGCTTTTTGCGCCACATGACTTTTCGATTTGGCTTAAATTCATTTAATTTTTTTTAACACTCACGTGTTCGTTTTCGTTTCACTTAATTTTATTGGTTTTACCCTAAATAAATCCGGGAAGCTTATTGTTGCTTGTATTTAATGACTTTTTCTATTATGTGGGCGTGTACATATATGAAATAAAAAGTATGATTAAGCGCTGTAGAATGATTGTTGCTATTTTTAAATTTTTACACTTTGCTATTTTTAGAATTTCATAACCAAAATTTTATTGTGTTACAAAAATAAAACAAAATTACAATTGAATTCGTGACAGACAGTGAGTGTGAATTTTTTGTTTCATTGTTATTTGATTTGTTATGCCTTGACAGCTTTATGTTTTGTGAGAATTTGGCGGAATGCAGAACGAAAGACTTAAGACAAAAACTTTTTACCCATAGCTATTCTTTCTAATTTGTTTGATGATTTCAATTTTACGAAATAAATTTGTTAAGTCGTCTCAAGTGCATTTGAAAAGCAAAGTTTTCTTTACCAAACGATCGATAAGTGTTTGGTGTATAATTTCTTGAGTGGGACTTTTATGTTTAGAATATGGGTGATTCTCCGAAAAATGTACCATTCAATGTACAGGGGCTTAAAATCATGTTTGAATTTAGAATTTGATATTTTAACTATTTAATATAGATACTTAAGAAGGGCTTCTATACGAATAGCTTGGAAAAAATAATAATTCTAAATATTTGTCTATGAAATTATAGCATAAAGTGTTAAAAAGTCATTCTCCCTGCTGTCCGTAACCGCTTCTTTGTGCACGTAATTTTCCCATTTCGCATATTACGTTATTTTCTAAAAAAAACTTATACGTCATTGTTTGTAAATACATTTCAGTTACTATTTTTCTGTGCTAACTTTTCGAAAAAACATTTTTTAATATTGAATTGGCTTACATTGAAGTTGGTCCTCATTTTAGACTATCTCCGCTGAGCTTTTCTTATTCTAACTGTAAATTTTTCAAATATTGAGTTAGAAGAAAACTGAAAGTGAAGAGAAAGAAGAGATTTTTTTTTTCAGCTCAGTCAGGTTTGGATTTTTTGATAGTGAGTGTAAGTGTTCTATTTTTAAAAGTTTAAAAATTTTGTAAAGAACGCAAGTGTGTGTCATTCTCCCTACATATAAGTTTTTTTATATTACTATTTATATTCTTTTATCTTTATATAATCAAATCAATAAACAATTAGAGTGGTTATCCACCAGTTTCAACTTTTTTAAAAATGATTAATTTTTTC
The DNA here is from genome assembly GCA_951812925.1 of Calliopum simillimum. Taxonomy (NCBI): domain Eukaryota; kingdom Metazoa; phylum Arthropoda; class Insecta; order Diptera; family Lauxaniidae; genus Calliopum; species Calliopum simillimum. The sequence goes on from OX638371.1 coordinate 97,113,161, forward strand.
GTTGTGATATTACGGTTTTTGCCACATTTTGTCATTCTCCCGTATAGTAATTCTGCCGTCAAACTGCTCCGGGAGAATGGTCTTCTTACGAGACATTGTTGTTTGTTGGTTATAATAATTTTTTTTTACTTTTGCTTAAACCATTTATTTAAAAAATAAAAATTCAAATTTAGTTTTAAAACACTTCAATAAACTTGTTTAAAATCCAACAGAAATGTTTAGTGCTGCCAACTAACTTTTTTGGCTAAAAAGAAATTTATGTATTCAGAAATGTTCAGCAAAACTTTTCTAAAATTGTATAAAAATTTTGGTGTTGCCACCCTGTTCTTTTTCTGATAGTTTTTCTTAAATCATATTTCGGTTCGGTTGCCGTCAAAAATTAAAATTTAATCAAAAAAGTAAGATTTAAACAAAATTTTCGAAAACAACCATGTGGTAACCCTTAAGATTTAAGTTTTTTAAAAGTTATTTAATCGTTTTTAGACAAAAAATTTTATTTTAATTTTTTCAATATATTGTTTTAGCGAAACTTTCAAAAAAAAAAAAAACATGGCAACCCTGAAAGGTCATGTAAATTTTTACGGTTTTAGAAATAATGGTCGTTAAAACATGACCCTTAACAGTCATTTTCATATTTGCTTTTGTTGAAAATATTACTAAGTTAAGAAAATATCTTTAGCTTGCAAACCCAGTAGGCAATTGAGCAAGACCATTCACAGCTGCGGCAGCTTTCATTCGTCAATATTGACGCTTGTATAACCGCTTTCATATAGTTATCTAAAAATCAGTCCGTCCAGTAGATAAGGTATGCATTTATGATGCAGAACTACTAAGTCTAAGTACTACGATCTCATTGAGAGTCATTCTGCATAAAGCCAATTAAGTTATATTACTTTTTCACCGGAGATTTTGTTGTGACGAGATCTATAAATCTCGTTATTAAATCCTACAGATTTCCACCGACCGAAAGAGATTTATTTTTGACAGAACATGTCATAAGCGGGAAAATAAAAGTTATTTTTGCTTTTCTTCTTAAATTTGTATACCCTTTGGTCGAAAATATTTGTATACCCTTTGGTCGAAAATAGGAAAATCGGTAGCCTTGCTGAGGTTTATACACAGATTTAAAATGGGGGTTATCGTGAATCAATATTCCCGGGAATATTGATTCACGATAACCCCCAATAAATCTCTTCAAAAACTGATTTTTTTTTGTAGGATAAATCACGTGATTTACGTCAAGACCTAGAGCTAAATCTCCAAATAGCCGTAAATCACCTCATAAATCTCCGGTGTAGACGTTGTATTATTAACTCATCTTTGAGTACTAGGAAAGTTCAGAAATCTTAGACTATTTATCGCATTGAAATCAGCGAAATTTTTTCTTAGGCTTGCTTGCATTTTCCTTTTCAGCCTGAGATAAAATATGTTCAAATCGCAATATTAAGAGCATAACGCAAGCAAAATATACATAATTTCTAGGGAAAGTAAATACAAGCTCTGAGCAAAAACTGGGCGAATTTGGACTTGAGGGCGTAGTACCTCCCATATAAACATGAGCTTTTTTTGAGATAGTCCAACCAAATTTTACTGGAATACTTAAGATAGCAAATGCAATTTCCAAGCGAAAATTAGGTGAAATCGGACATGAGAACGTGGCACCTTCCATACAAACAATAGTTTCAAAATGCTATACTCGAAGCGTTTTTGAGATAATCCAACCAAATTTCACTCGAATGATCGGAATAGTTAGCACAAGATCTAAGCAAAAATTAAGTGAATCTGGACAAAAGAGTGTGCCACCTCCCATACAAGTAAAATTTTCAAAATTTGCAATGTAGGGCATTTAATTTTTGCCCAGGCTAAAGGTAATACCGTTACTAGTTAACTCCTCATTTTGCTTACTGGGAGTTTTTGTATATTTGAGATTTAAGTGCAACAGCTACACTTGTTTCTACATCAACAAAAAAACGAAAATAAAAAAAAAACGAAAGACTTAAGAAACGAACTTACTTGTTCAGATTTATTACTTATAGTCAAAATTTGTTTGGTTGAAAATATCCAGTTTTTTTTGGTATATTTAAATATAAAATAATATTTACAAAGAGCATCGAACCCTTTTATACTAAAAAAACTTAAAATGCGGGTTTACAGCTATACAACAGCAACATTAAAAAAAACTATAGCGAGGTGAAGGTCACGTTTTGGCTGTTTAAACGCCAAGCATTTTAATGCCAAAAATATTTTTTTATTGTTAATAACTGTCATAACTGTAAATAAGCGCCTTTGTCGGGGGAGTGTCTGCTATACAGGCGTGATATCAAGACAAGCAAAAAAAAAAAAAAACAATTTTAATTCAATAAAACCAGACAGTCGGTTGCGCTGCATGCACTACAAACCGATTGAATTACACCAATAACATAAAGCGACAAATGCATTCAGTTGTCCGACATAACGAATGAACAACTTAACCGACTTAAATGCTGGCGTATGAAATTACATGTCTTGGAGTTCAACTGTGAGTTGGTTAAGGTTGGCTTTTGAAAGGTTTAATGCACATTGGATTAATTCTTTTTTTTTTTTTTTTGTAAAAATTAAAAAAATTAAAATTAAAGTTGCAGTCTTTTAATGTTTTCAAGTTATAGATTTGTAATAAAATGATTGGCAGTTTTATGAAGTTGTAAATAAAACGTTTGTAATGTTTTTTGTACTTAATTGTGATTGCCTATTGACAGTAGCTATCCCAAAGTTATGTGCATTTAAAATTTATTTACCGACCATTTTTCTTAAATTAAAATTATGCAAGACTTATTGAGTAAAAATTAGAAATTTTAATGTAACAATTAAATTGTTAAAAATAGATAATATTATTGCCTTTTAAATCAATGAAGTAATGGAGTGGGTTAGGTTTGGAATTTAATGAAAATACATACGCACAAATAGGCGCAGTCGTTATGAAATTTTCTTATATTGATAAGCAGTTTGTAACAGGAAACTCTTGAAAAATTTAAATAATCACCACTATTATTAATCAATTCTTGGCGAAAATAGCACCTGCGAAGTAAGGAAGTAAGCAAAATTCATTATAAGGGTGAATAAATCGAAAATTATCAAGAGAGTTAAATAATGCCAAAAACAAAAATCGTATAATATCGGAAGATCAGTGATAAGCAAACCAAGACCAAGACCATAATAGTCTTGGACATTGACATTGGTCTTGATCTTGGTTTTGATATTGAGTTTTGGTCTTGATTTTGGGCATTAAGTCTTGGTCTTGAAAAAATTAGTAAGGTCTTGAAAGCAGTTGGGTTTTTAAGATGCCAAATTTCCAATTGAGAGATGCCTTTATGCTTAAAAGGGGCGCGACACACTATTAACTGTAAATTACCAAAACTGAAAAGCAGTCTTGTTCTTGATGATCATCATCTTGGTTTTGAAATTATATCAGAGTCTTGGTCTTGGTTTCAAAAAATAACCAAGACCAAGACTAATTTTGCTCATCACTACCGAAGATGTCAAAAAACTTTCGGAAAGTTGAAAGATCTAAAAAAATTGTTCTAATTAAATAAAAAAACTAGGCCTGGCCTGGCCAAACTTTAAATACCCTGAACTGCAGAATTTTGAAAATTTTGGTTATATGGGAAGTTCCATATGTTTGAGTTCACCAAGTTTTTGCTCAGAGCGTGCATTTATAGTTGTTAGTGTATGAGTGAATTAAGTTAGATTATCTCAAAAAACGCTTTCAGTAAAGCGTTTTGAAGCTTTTGCTTATATGGGAGGTGCCACGCCCTCTTTTCCAAATTTGCCCAATTTTTTCTCAGATCTTGCGCTTACAATTCAATTCGTAGTATTTATGTGTATTTCGGTTGCATTGTCGTGAAAAATACTAATAAAGTTGCATTTTAAATATATTTTTTATATGGGCGGTAGGTGTGTCCGTTGATCGATTTCGCTCATTTTCAATCCCACGAACTACTTTTGACGACGGAGGCAGTGTATCAAATTTCATTGATTTATCTTGCTCAGTTTTCCCAGAAAATGTACTTCCACGCACACCCAGCCAGACGGACATGGCCATATCAACTGAGGAGGTGACGCTGATCAAGAATATATATACTTTTCCATATCTGTCACGCCACCTTCTCTGTGTTACAAACAGAAGGACAAATTGAATATACCCTGCGGGTGGGGTATAAATATTGTTAAAGTCAAAATACCATCATATCAATTGGTTTATTTAAAAGTGGAATAGGTAAGTCCAATTTCAAACAATTTGAGTTAATGCTAGTTAGATATATATGTCCTCTTTATATATTTATAATTATAAACTCGATTACGATTACATCATAAATTACTCAAAAGAATTTCACATGAAAATCATTTTTTGAAAGTGGATGTGCTTAATCTCTTCCATCTCTGTCAAAAAGTGGATGGTATTTGTCTCGGTGCCAGAATTTTTCAATATTCCGGATGAAGCCGATGAAAATGACAAAATTTGCAGTTCGAAAACTCGAACAGCGGCAGAAAATGGGTTAAAAAAAGTGACGTATTTTACATATGAGGCGTTCTTTGTGAAATAGGTCAAATTTGTATGTAATTAACTTTTAGCCTCGAATATCTCGAAAACCATAGCCTAGCCGTTAACTAGACTATGATCCATAAAAACCATGCTAAATTTCATAAAAAAACAATTTTTATAAATCAGTATTAATGACAATATTAGTGACAAAATTGTGTTCCTAGGTGAAATATCAAAATGCGAATTTGTTTACACTAATTAACAAAAACAAACAATAACAATGAATTCAATTTCACGGAAAATAAATTCATAACAAAAGAATTTTTATAAAGAATTCCAGCTATTGATTTTATGCATCATTCCAAACAAAAACAAAAAAAATGTAATAAAATTAACATAACGGCATTATATAGGAAAACCCAAGACACACGTTTATGCCCATTAAAATTGCTGCTGCTGATGTTAATCAAACAAAACAAAAACCATACCTACGTAAAACACCAGTTGCGAAAGCCGGATTTTTCCCAAAAAAGCACCAAAACCGATTATATCGATATGTTTTGCTTGTTTTTCCTCTTTGTGTTTTTTTTTTTTGCATATCAAGTTTTTCAACAACATAAAAATACGTCAGACGAAAAACGGCAACAATGGAAATCGCATAAAAAAAAGTTGTAGGCGCCAAATTGAATCTGATAATTTTCGTTGCTAAAAATAGTTGGCAGGCAACAACAAAGAATTATAGCTCCACATATTTTTGTAGAACCGCATACTCTGAGTTTTTTCTGAAACCACAACAAAAGTACAAAAAATACACACAATCAAACAAAAATCGTAGACATAAAACATGACTCAAGATCCGGGAACTTTAATGGCAGCGCGGCGGCTGCAATTAACGACGTGTAGCGTGCATTTCAAAAAATAAACGCCAGTCAGACTATGCGTTGGTATGTCGTCAACATAAATTGGAATTTAAACGCAACCGGATTTTTTTCACATTTTTTATCTTTATAATTTAGAAAAATCATAAAAAAGTTTGATTTTGTTCTGAGTGATTTTTGTTTGAGAAGAAATATTAGTTATGTAGCTGAAATAGTTAGCTTTACTAAAAATTCATAGAAAATTTACCATGCGAATGTTGTATGTAATGCTTTGGCGCAAAATATGCTGAAATTATCCTTATATTGTTTTAAATAACGGATTTGTGATAAAGAATTCCAAGTCCTTTTTATATTCCTTAATCTATGTGGTTTCAATCACTTTTCAGTGTAATCCTTTGACGAACGGCAATACTGTCCACGCGTACGGTCTGTAACTACTCGTTACAGTCTGCTGTCTAAACTTTGAATAAGTATGTGTACACTTTTTAACCCAAACGAGTGTTGCCGTCTCGCTTACCCTTATGCAGAACAAACGGCTGACAACAGCTGAATGTGGATTCTCCACTTGGCACTTTAAAAAGTCTAAAGTGCAAGTTGAATCGTTGATTAATTACAACCCGCAGCTAAAACAACTGCATCCCTTTTTAGTTATAATTTTTCTTATTAGATTTAATTTTATAAAGTTTATTTGTCAATAAAAGTAAAGTTAACTCAAAACAAAGTATTCTGTGTTATCCTTTTTATGGAAAATTCTTAATTGATCACGTAAAAGCAAAGGTAATTCATCGCTTCCCTTCGAAGTGTCATCGTCACCAACGGCAACGATTTCAGCTCATAAAAAGCGACTTCCAAAGTGACTCCAGGTCTCCCACAACGACTCCTGGTCCGAGGACCATGGTCATAACCAGAGACTTTCCATCGTCATCGTGTATGCCCAGTGGGCTAAAAGCGTCTACAATCATCGTAGCAGCAGCATCCGAAGCGAAGTCTTATCAAAAGGTATACCCATGAAACTTTATGTCTATTGAAAACTATAAATTTGGTCCCCGACCAAACAGTAAGTTTTTTGAAGAAAATGGTGAGTCACACGATATCAAGTATTAGAATCTCTTTTGTGAAGAATTTGAAGTTAAGTACACATATATTTGAGGACCCAAACTTTTCAAAAAAGCGATGGGCGCAAAAACGCTTTCAGTCAACGTTATTGTTTGCAGCGCCTTAATTCATTTGGCTTTATTTCCGATCGCCACTGCCAAACTTATCAATCAAAATTTAACGAAAGACCACTATATTTTATATCAAATGCGTAAAACTCTTTATTTCATAGTATTGCATTCATTAACTCGAAAATAGCCTGGAATAAAATTCTTACATACATTTAACGCTTGTGTGAAAAGCAAGCAAACAAAAAACTTAAGCGACAAAATCAACTTTTGTGTTTTTTAAAATTTCAATTTACATTTTTGCGTTTTTGTTTTCCTTGCTAAAATTAGCATTGCAAAGAATAATTTTATTCATATCACTTTCTGAGAATTACTGTTTACTTACGGTTTTGATATTGACAACAAAATTTACAGAAGTTCGGGGAAGAACATTTTTGCTCAATATAACATAACATATCTTTAATTTTAAGCTTTTTCTTTAAAACGATATTAAGTAAATAATAAATGTTTGATCTCAAACCAACGAGAACATTTGAGGTACGCATAAAATATAAAAATAATGTTATTTGAATTTTTGGGTAAATTTTTTATAATATAGTTTTATTTTTAATTTTTTGACCAGTATCTTCTTCAATTGCATTAAAATATTTCCAAATAAGTGACAAAACGTTGGAAAAAAATGTACTTATGTTTCTTTAGTGCAATTGAAGAAGATACTGACTAAAAACATCTAGAAAAATAAAAAAAAGTAAAATTATTTCACCGAATTTGCTAATTTTGAGATTTAATTTTATAACGTAGCATTTTATTCTATAACCAAAAATTTTAACATTTAAATTGAATACTGCGCTATACATACATATATATGTATGTATGTTTTTAAAAAAATTATCATGCATGAATTGAAAATATGGTCAATGTCGGAATTTATAATAAAAAAAAGTTATTAATATTTAAATAAGTAATTAGCTAAACAATTGCTCAGCCCAATGAAAGCAAACTTGGATATCTACATGCAAAAAATGAGAGCTACTCACATTGATTCACACAAAACAAGTTTGTAGCTTAAATCTTTTGTTTAGAAAATCGCATGCGATAAAATTTAAATATTAAAAGCAAAAAACTATATTAATTTTTTGAAAACAATGACAAATATTGTTTTTTTTTCGATGGATGTCATTTAATAAGTCCAAGTGCAACACCTTATGTTGCTATGTGTGAACAAGTGTTACCATTTCATTATATAATGTTGCCACTCATATAACTTTGGGTCATAAATATGCTGTATACATTAATATATTAATTTAATTAAAATTTCAAGAATTTAAGGGTTTCAAAATAAAATGCATCATGCTGTATTTGTTAAAGTTTTATGTTGTAAATGCATAAGAATGCACAAGAATTTACTGAATGTTGCTTAAATCGGTTTCTGTTGGTGGGAGTAAGTTCAACACGACGATATCAAAATTTACAGCATGCTACGTGCGCTCATTCACAGACAAAACGTGAACAAACTGAGAGACGGACAGAAAAGTAAAAACAACAACAAAATGTTTTTTTTTTTGTTTTTGCACGCAATAGTTAGACATTTGGTTGTAGCTTTAGACACATTGTCAATATGTTGCCGGCAACTTTGATGATATTGCGCTTGTTGCCGCACAATTCATGCTATAAATTTTGAATTTGTTTTAAGGCAACTATTAATGTACGAAGTTCATTTGGTAGATTTTACATCTGATGGCTTCCAAAAATTAAAGAAAAAATGTGGAAGTAAACTTTGTGTCTAGAATGTAAAAAAAAATTTTAAGTTTTGAGCTTAATTTTATTGGGGTTGAGAAAAAAAACATATTTTTGCTGAGAAATACTCGATTTATCAGCGATTTTTAATGAAAGCAATACATTTTTTTCAGAAAAAAACTTTCATATGAAGCTTTTGTATGTGAATCACGAAAACAAACCAGCAGAACGGTTAGTACCAATACGGCAAACTTCGGGTATGTCCAAATTTCTAGGTATTTTAGTGTATTCAACACTGCGCGCCAACTCTAATATTCGAAATTATTTATGGCTACTTTACGTCATAACAAGAGCTTTAAGACCATCGAGGTGCCATAAAAGGGAAAGAAAACGCAAAGCTACTGATAGCAACCAGCCAAAAGAGAAAGAAGAAAGTTATCCGATTAGATTTGATATTGCTATGTCATCTACGGAAGCTCAGAATTCTACTTGACTCTACTCAAATATATTCATGCTCGGGAAATTGAAAAGTTATATTCTAAAGTATTCAAAATCTCAATAAAAAAGTAACTGGAAACGGTTTGTTATTGAAAATTTTAGAGAAAAAATAGTCTTCCCTTCACGGTTTCCGGTTTTTTTGCAAATAACAAATCCAGAAATGGAGAAGTTTTTCATTCGAAATAGTTTTGTTTAGGGAATTTCATGCAGCCTTGATTTCAATGTTTTGGTTTCGTATGTAAAATCTAGTGGATACATTTTTTTTGGTCCTGATTCTCCTGGTTTTCGAATTTTACGTTGAATTCTAAGCAAAAAAACCCCTCGAGATCATATTGATTATATTGCTACAGTGACTTTTGTGTTTTTGGGGTAGCTGATTCCAAATCTGGAAACCATTTTGTAAAAATCAAAATGGCATATCCAAAAAGGAGGACAATTTTCTCAAAAAATTATCATATTCCGATAAAATTGTGGGTAAGTGGTTTTAGAGGTCACTGATTCCGAGTTCGTGATCAACTTTTTTGAAAACAAAATGGTGGATCCAAAATGGCGGACAATTTTCTTTAAGAATGATTATATCACGACAAAATTGTGGCTAGAGGGCTTTCGAGCTTGCTGATTTCAAATTATGGATAAAATTTTTCGAAAACAATATGGCGGCACATTACGGTCTGGAAGGTGAGCATGTCCTTGATCAGATCACGTCCATTTACGATTAAGATTACGAGGGGCACTATTTATGTTTTAGGAACTGGCAACACTTACGTCAATAGCTAAAATCTGGCAACACCATAATAGAGTTTGACATTTTTTAGCACAAACGTTCTCACAAAGTTTTGATGTACAATTGTTATTTGTTTTGTTTACAGTGAGTTAAGAAAATCAATTAGACCAAAAAATGGAAATTTCAGGAGAAGGTTTTCGTTGGATTATTTTTCACAACTTTCTCAACAAGAATGTGCAATCGGTCCAAAATCAGTTGTTGTACCACAAAACATCGATGCAGTGCATGACATATTGTGAGATAGAGGCATATTTGCACATTAGTTCCACTTCAATACATTCGATTTTGCATGAACACTTAGTTGTAAAAAATTTGTTCTCGTTGTATACCTCATAATTTATCAATTGTTAAAAAAATACTTGCACATCAAAACATTGTAAGTACGTTTATGCTAAAAAATGTCAAACTTTATTATGGTATTGCCAGACTTTAGCTATTGACATTAGTGTTGCCAGTTCCCGAAACATAAATAGTACCCTACGCAATATGGAAGCAAGTCCCTTATCCCATCGATAGCTAGATGCTACTCACTATACGTCAGATATCAAAAATTATTGTTGTACTTTATTTATTTCCGAAGTTATAGTGAATTCATATTTTGGAATATATCGTAACGACATAGCTTAATATAAAAAAAATCTGATGAATTTCTTACGTTAAAAATTTACCGAAATATGGCCACTCGATAATGGAAATTTTTTTATGCGGTCGGAAAAACGATTTTAACTTAAAACCAAGGCGTCTTATTAAAAAAGTGTATAAAGCAAAAAGTGCTTAGAATAGTCGAAAAAATACGTGCGAGTTTTTTCAGAATTATTTTTAGCTTTTTTAATATTTTTTTTTATTTTGCCCAATTTTTAAAAAATTATAAAATGCCCCGAAAAATTCTAAAAAAAATTCACACACATTCTTTAGATGATTCTTTACCACATATAGTTTTTTCGTAAGATGTCTTGATTTTGAGTAAAAACTGTTTGCCGACCGGTTTGGTTCGGTTTTGGTAAATTTTTAACCTAAGAAATTTTTTAATTAAGCGTTTGTATCTCCTGTTTTATATTGGGACACATTTTTACCTATTTCTGACCCAACAAAATTTAATTCTCCACAAAAAGTTGCCTATGATTTATATTGACATTTTGCTGCTTTTGCTAGATATATTGAAAAAATTGTAAAGGGTGCATTCCCCCTCCTCTCCGATTACCACCCTCTAAATGACTCATTGACCGATTTTTGTTAAAAAACCAGTAAGCGTCTCAGTTCCTATATATGACATAATTAATACATAGTTTATTACTTTAGAACCCAGAAATCGAGGATATCAAGTCAAAAAAAAAAAAAAAAGAAGTGTGCATTGCGAACAAATTAATCCGCTCTAATGTATTATCGAAAGCTTTATAACCATTCAAAAAGAAAACATCAACGCGTTCACTATGTTATTTTTAATAAAAAAATTTAGAAAGTTAACGTTACTTTTCTCAAAAGATAATAAGTGTTGATTAGAACAATATGATCAAAAGAGAAAACTTTAAAGACTCAAAGAACGCTACGAAAACAATATTTAAAATTTCATTAAGTCATCTATGAAATTGCCCAAAAGCACCTGAGCAGTAGTCATGTGTAGTCATATCTACCACCACACAACGCGTGGTGAATCGGTGCTTTTGTGTCTCTCTCAACAGCGACTGCGCGACAATGTTGTATTGTTTGGTTGTTGTCTTTTTTTTTTTTTGTTGTCTCGCAGACAGACATAAATTTTTCATTATGATGAAACTTAATTGAAATTGAGTTGAAAGATGAGAGTGAAAAAAAAGAAGAGAGAAAACAAAGAAGAAATTTATGTCAAGGTCATATTTGCATTATACATTTTGCTGAATAGCGAGCTCTCAGTAATGCGCTCTTTAGCGGCACTTTACATACAAAAATGGGGTTTTCTCTTCTTTTCAAAGTTTTATTTTTATTTTTGTTCATGCAACCGGCGCGTAATTTATCAGATGAAACCACACTGGGGGCGCTGACCAAGTAAAACATCTGAAAAGAGCAACATTTGCTTTAAGTGTTTTTTTTGTTGTTATTTTGGTGATCTTTGTTTTGGTTGCACCGAATGCTCATGTTTGTTTGTATGTAGTTCAAGTTTTTTTATTCACAAATGAATATTTTTTTAGTCGGTTTTTTTGTTGTTTTTTTTTTGGAGGGATTTCCCAAGCATCAGCTGCAAAGTTGTTGGCCTTTGGTTTAGTTGCTGTATTACTATGTTGTTATTGTTGTTTTTTTTCAGATTTGCAATTCATATTGCAATGCAAATTTACATTTTTACTCATTGCTTGCGTCAATTGCAGTCAATGTTGAAATTTCGATACAAAAAAAAAAAAAACTTTTTTTAACACAGTTTGATTGAAACTTTACTTGAAAACAGAAGGAATGCACTAAGGCGAGAAGATATTGGGGACCTTCGTGAATCTTCGGGAAATTTTCTTGAACCGCAATAGAGAATGCACGGCGGTCTAAAAAAATTCCCCGGGAATATTTATTCACGATAACCCCCATTGTCACAGGTAAAAGTCTCATCAATGTGCTTAAAAGTTTCACGTTCCATTGATAACAAGCATAGCTTACTGACTTGAGTTTGACCAGTAAACAAAGTGCTTAATATTCGCACAAAAAATCAGTAACCGTTTTGTTGGTTTGGCTCCTGATCTCATACAAAATTTTTAAATGTAAGTTCAATCTGGAAATTGCGTTTTTTCATAAAAATCTAAATTTCTCATCAAAAATATATTTTTTGGCCATTTTTGTGTGATATGGGTAATTCTGCAAAAAAAGCCGTAGTTTCAAAGAAAAAATTTTTTTCCGAGTCCGCTAATGGTTGAAATAGATTAAAGTGATCATAATAAACGTAATAGAAATGATAAATCATCTCAAAATAATATTTTCAGTTTCCATGTAATTTTCCATGGCTAATTTTATGTCTAAAATTATCCACGGTAAAGGCATAACACGGCAAAGGGTTTCTAAATATAAATGAATGTAAAAGCTTCAGAAAAAATTACACTTTTTTAAAGTAAAATTAATTTGTGTAGCTCATAATGAGCAGAATGATTTAATGCCATGGGAAAGGCATACTTCTTTATACCATCAAAATTTGAAGAATTCTGCAAAAACCTTCTAAATTTTACTAAGGAGTACACCAAGACCAAAGTGTTTTATTAAATACATTTAGCCACAGTGCATTTGAATTGTCGACGGTGACGGAATAGTTAAACCTCCGTGTTCAGTCAAAACGAAACTTATTGGGTCAAAATGTACTGCCTTTATCTCTGGAGGTTTCATTGATTAGCAATTTTTGATAAGTTGCCATCTCTGAAGAGTTTCTGTCATTGAAAGCCTTGCTAGTCGCTAGTTGCTTTTGTTGAAGGTTATGTTTTCGAAAGCAATAAAAGACGTGAGACAGTGCCAAGTTGTCTAGGAAAGAGTTTTCAATGATCCAAACACTCAATATTGCAACTTTAAAAGTAATTTTTCACGAAAATGAAACCAAAATACACATAAATATTAAAAAAGGTAGTCGCAAGCCATTAGAAAAAACTAGGCAAACTCGGACAAGAGAACGTGGCACCTCTCCTACATGCAAAATTTTCAAAATGCTGTCAAATGAAACACCCTTAATAGTTTGTTTTACTTTTCAAATTCAAATACATATATCCCTTAAAAATATATATTGGTATTTACTTATGTTCCACTAAAAATACTTATTAGGATTATGTGTATGTCCCATAGACCGGGACGATTTTGTATGAAGCAAAATAAAATCATCCCTAAACTGACTCAAAAGTTAGAGAAACTCTTAAAAACGTTATCTGCATAATTTTTTTTTTCATTCTGAGAAAAACCAATGGAGTGCTGTTGATTCTACTGAAGGCCTATTTTGGCGTAACATTTTTTTCATTACTAAATGGATACCCAAGAGTTCTTTAGAAATATAGACTATGTTCTTACAAAAATTTTGGTGTTTAAAAAGTTAATTTTTTTTTGTGATGTAGATAACATTCGCATCCCAAAACCGATTTTTTTACGTTCTTCAATTACGCGGTCAAAAAAAAAAAAAACGATTTTCTGCTCAAAAGTGACGCATCTAACGAAAAAAGTTAATATTGCAAAAAATGCTTAGAATTATTCAAAGAAGACGTGTGAATTATTTTAAAGTTTTTGGAATTTGTTTTTATTTTTTTCAAAAAATTTATCAAATTGAGTTTTCTGCTCAAGTTTGCCAGCAAAATGCAAGGTTTACTGAAAACCAAGGCATCTACGAAAAAACTCATTATAACGTGAATTCTTCAAAGGATTGGTGTGAATTTTTTCAGAATTTTTGGAATTTTTTTTATGTTTTGTTTACATCTTAAAAAACTCCGAAAAAATTCATATGTATTTTTTGGACAATTCCAAGCATTATTGCTTTATGAACTTTTTTTGTAAGTTTCCTTGCTTTGAGTAAAAACTCGTCATTGAAAAACGTAAAAAAATCTATATTTGAAACCGAATATTATCTATACCCAAAAAAAAATAAGTTTTTAAACGCATTTTTATAAGAATATAATCTTTAAGCTTTCTTGGGTATCCATTTTCTAATGAAAAAAAAAAGTTATGCCCCAAAAACATGTTTTTTTTAGCCAAAAGTGCTCCAATGGTTTTTCTCATAATGATAAAAAAATGATGCATATATTTTTTTTAAGAGTTCCTATAACTTTTGAGTCGGTTTCGGGATGAATCTAAATTTCGAACCTGTCAAATGTCCCAGAGTAAAAAGGCAACATAGGGATTTCCACGTATGCAGAACATAATTTTCTAACATGTTCTTTCAGAAAATGCAAAATTTCTGCCAAGAGTATTTTGGTGGTTTTCAAAATAAAACTCCATCCCGAAAGGGTTAAGATGGCTTCAATTGTAGTGTCTTGCATAATGCAAAGCTCACAAGTCCATTTAAGTTCGTGTCGAGTATGCACTTAAAATGTTTGCCCTGTTTTTGATAGTACTTACTGAACATTGTCATAAGAAGAGCTCTTGACTTTACTTATCGTGAAATAGAATGGATCTCTACCGATCACTTAGAAGATCTTATAAGTAGATTCTAGCGTTAAGGAATATCAAAATATTTGAATAATTGACATAGATTGAAAAATTATATCCATCACACTTATAAGGATTTATTGAATTAATTACCGACAATAGAGTTTCCGAAGAATCTTTTTTCTCTTTTAATAAAAAAAAAAAAAAATTATCAACCAAATAGCTCAAGGGTTTGCTGACTGTTTTCAGTGTATGCCTTTAAGTTCTGCTATGTTTGGTGTTAATGCCATTTCATTTAAATTGGATTTATTTTTTCTCTTACTGTATGCTAAATATTTTAAAGTTATTTAATCTTACTACATACAACATACTATATGTTCTTAGATACTCATTAAGATATGTCTTTATTCAATTGTATTTCTCTCAAAAAGTGATAAAATTAAATTAATTACCTCGGACTCACATTTTTTACAATTGAGGAGTGGCCGTACCAAAGGGCCTAAGTACCATTTCGAGGCAAAAGTAGTGTCATAATATGAAACGGGTGGCATTTTGTTAGAAATTAATAAAACTGTTTTCTGTTTTCACTAAAAATTTTTTTGATAGTGTTAAATTGATGTCATTATGTTGAAAAAATTATAACAGTCAAATAACAAACTATTGGGCACATAAAAATTATGACATTACTTTTGCCTCGAAATGGTACTTAGGCCCTTTGGTTATTATCATAAGGCTTAAAATTTAATGTTCACTTTGTGGTCTAAATACTTGAATCCATTTTTATTATATAATTTTTTTGTTTTCATTCAAAGTTTGCGATATGTAAATTTTTTAATTTTTCATTTCAGTTCAATGTTGTAATCAAATGTAATGAATAAATTTTGCCTCTGGTTGGAAAAATTGATCGAAGAAAAAATCAAAAACTTATCCAAATTGTGTGCTTATTGTTGTGCTATTGTTGTTGCTGGTGCTGCGGTTATTGGTTAAATGACCAACTGACATTGGTCTTAACCACAGCTTTAGGCTGTGTGTCTATTCGTGTCTTGTAAAGTCAAAACAAAAAAAAAAAAACAACAAGCAAATTAGCTGTAAATTTAAAAGAAAAAACACAGAACACAAAAAATGCACACTTGAGGTGTTTTTGCATTGACTTTAATTTTTCGCAGAATACAAAAGAATTGCCCAAAATATACCCAACGTTGTTGTAATGATGATTAAAATAATAATTTAAAGATTTCAACAAAGAAGCTTAATACATGGTTACAGATGTTTTCTAAATTAAAGATTATTAGGGTGTCACATTTATTTTTGAATTAGGTGGGGCTTAGTTAAATATTGAAAGTTTATATTGATCGTAAAGTGTCAAAGAATATTGTCAAATTAGAAACAATTCAAAGGGCAATGAAAAGAAATAGAAAAATATGCAAAAATCTAAAATTTAAGAGAACATCGAACGTATTCAGAATACGAAATAAAATTCTGCGGCTGATATTCATTTTGTAATAAATGCTTCTTTGGCGATAATATTTTATTGACTTACTCCCGAACTTATACTCATATAGCATTACTAAAAAATATAGTGTATGGTTTTTTGAATTATGAAGTTCCACCCTAATGTCAATTTATGCACTTAAGTGTTATTAGCTACAAAAAGTTTTAGTTGACTGCACCTTTGATTGTAAACGCTTAATGTTTGGTTCTTTTTTCGTTACTTCTAACATGATAACTTTGGACAAAATTTGATTTCAGTTTATGTATTTTTGTTCATTTCAAGGTTTCTCCCATAATTTTTTTTTTTTTATTAAATAAACATAATTCAATAAGGTGCTACTCTGTTGAGAATAATTAAAATTTGATAACTAATATTTTAGCAATGGGCTACATTTTTATATAAAATTTATAGTTTCAGCATTATGTAGGTGTTAAGTTGACGTAAAGTTTAACGACAGCACGGCACGTGTTTGCTGAGCGTACCTTTTTTGGTTTAGATTTAGACACCTACTTTAAGTGATTATTGAATTTAATTAATATTTTGAAATCAAAACAGTGACCACTTATATTCTTTTATTATAAATTTAAGTACTTAAATAAATCATTAATTAATTAATACATAAATTCCTTTCCGCTTTATTTAATGTCATTATTTATCTGACATTTCTGAATGTGTATGGAATAATTTGCAAAAAATAAGTATGGGAATGTCGTATATGTTGGGACAGCCGTATAAGTTGGGACAGCCGTTTATCTTGAATTTCCGATACTGGCGACACCTATGTTTCACCTGTTGAAGAAAAGCCTGTTTATAACCTAACGTTTCATGTGCAAAAAATCGAAGAACTCTTGTTGATTATATCCATTCCAAACAAGGAGTAAATTGTCATATCAAAAAGATCTTTTCGATAGTTTCTGCGTGTTCGTAATTTGCCGAACTTAAACCAATTATTTCATGTAAGTATGTTCAATGTGTCTTGTATTCAGTGTATTTTCATTGCGTGAAAGAGTAATTGAAATATATTGTTGTGGCAAATATTATTTTTGGGCTTTCACGAAATGGCAACTTTGTAAAGGTTGGGACACTCCTGTCGTATAAGTTGGGACAGCACTTTTTTTTATTCCAAGGCATTGCGATACCATTTAAATTATATTTTTACAATATTTGATGAATGCAATTGTGTCTATAATAATTAAAAAGCATTTATTAATGATCTTTTGAAGATTGTGACGCATTTATGTGCCATGAGTTTGGCAAGTTCACTAACGCACGAAAAACCAATCGTGGAATTATTGATTTCAATGCATTGGTCGCAGAAATCAAGGAAATAAAATTGGCTAAGGCATTCGATCCACCAGAAAAGTTCATAAAATCCCAAAAAGCAGTTTGGCGAGGTATACCCAAAAAGTGAATGATAAAATGAAGAACATTTCAACCACTGATGACGATGCATTGTTAAAGCTGGCTAAAAGAGTTGTTTTGCACGCCAATCCGTTGATGGTATCTTGTGACTCGCACAAGAAGTACCTTAAAAATAAAATATGCGGAACAGTTTCTTCACTTGTACAAACTGCGAATCATATTAGGCGGAATGATATATTTTTACCCACATTGTTTCTTTGAAACATGACGTTTTAATAAATGTTCTAATAAAAATAATATCATGCAGCTTATACGGTAAATTTTTTTTCGGCAAAAAAAGTTGTCTTCATTAAAATGGCTACAACTTTTGACTTGATCACGATGTCAAATAACTTTCTATGAAAAAGTTGTAGCCGATGACCATAAATTTTTATTGGTTTATTTAAATTAACAATTTTTCCATCCGTTTCAAAACCACTGACCAAAAACAAAACCCGTCCCAACCTATACGACATTCCCCTAATAAATAAAATTATCTCTAAAATTTCTTTCCAAATAAGAATGATTGAAAGTATGAGTTTTTCATTTCTATAAAAATTGGCATAATATCACACCTCTCCCCACGTGTTTTAAATAAAAAGTGCTTGGAGAAATGTGCGGAATGACTCTGGGATCAAACATATATAGCTCTTTTTTCAAAGTAAACGGCACTTCTTCAAAACAAACTAAAATGGATACAAAAAAAGAGTATGCAGAAAGTTACCTGCTTGTCTGTAAATTATAAAACCGTTATTTGCAAAATCCTATCAAATATCGTTTACGAGATATTGCGTTTTTACTTAATTTTTTGAGTTTCTTTTAAAAAATTAAATTTTTGCGTACAAAAAAATAATGATTAATATAAAGAAACAAAAATAGTCAATTCTAATGTATTTTTTGACGCTAAGTCCGAATCTGGTCTTAAAATTTCTCTATGACTTCTGAATTTTGAGATATCCTAACCTGAAATTTTGGCATGTACGGTTTTTTTACCACTTTTGAGGTTATATAACAGGATCGGGTAACTGTTCATCATAAAACTCGATAAGGTTTTTAAAAGTACTATTCTTTTTCTTTAAAACTCATTTTGATTTATATCGATATCTTTATTTTTCTTCGAAATATCCTAACCTAAAAAAGTTCAAAAAGTGCATGAAGTGCATAAAGGTTTCACTTCAAAATACATCATTATAATTCGAAGATATTTTACTATACTTTTAAAACTCGTTCATAGAACTATTTCCGAAAGGCTGATTTCGCTCATCACTAGTCAATATCATCAATTGCTGGGCAAAAATCGAAAGAATTTTTATTTGTTAAAAAAGTTTACTAAAAATTCAAGGAAAATACTCTATACATTAGACCGTATCACCTTACACGTACACGATTGCATCCGAAACATTTTTGCAACGCAATTTGGAACATTTTTTTGACCGAATGTAGGGTGCGCCCGTTACCATTTTGCATCATGTTTCGGCATTTAGAGTCTGATCTTAAAGTATGATATATTAATATAATACTTATGTCTTTAAGAGACTAGTGATGAGCCAATTTGGTCTTGGTCTTGATTTTTGGTCTTGATTCTTGGGCTTGATAATTTTGCAAGACCAAGACACTGACATCATTGCTCACGATGATCATTAAGACCGAGATCGCTTTTTTGTCTTGTGAATTAATAGGTAATAGGTGTGTCACGATCCCTTTCAAGCATAAAATCATATCTCAATTCGAAATTTGGCATCTTAAAAACTCAACTGCTTTGTAAAAATAAGGTTTGGAAATTTTGAATACTAAACAATCTTGAGAAATTTTTTTAAGACCGAGACCAAGACTTAATGACTAAGATCAAAAACCAGGACTCAATATCAAAACCAGGACTCAATGTGCAAAAACAAGATCAAGACTGCTATAGTTTTGGTCTTGGTCTTGGCCTTGGTTTGCTCATCACTGCAAGATACCTTTTTTTTTTGTGGATTAGCACTAGAACGAGATGCTTGATGGCAATAACTTTTTGATCGGAATGTAAGTGCCGAAGATATGACGAAAAATGTTATTGCGTGACCTCTGCATCCGATCAAAAGAAAAAAATAATTTTTTTCTCTAAATTGCTTTATAAAAAAGCTACGGATTCAATTGCGTACGGTTGACTTTTTAAATATTTCCATTAAGTTCTACAGACTTACGCTCGGCAAAAATAGTTAAAACTTTTTTTTAAAATAGTTCTTCTAATGGAATAATACTGAAGATATGATAAAAAATGTTAAAGGCCGATAAAAGAAATTTTCGAAATTGTCTTGAAAAAATCCTTCGAATAAGATGGTGTACGGTGGACTATTTTTTTTTTTTTTCAGATACGGTCTTTTGCACATGTAGTTTTGATTAACTCATTTAAGGGCTGTTTCCTCCATGTTTTCACTGAGAACTGTCGATTAAAGTTCAAATTAGTACTTAACCAGACATTTAAAAATTGTCCTTAACGATTTAAATATGATAGGAAAAGTTTTCTGACTACAAGATTACTTTGCTAACGAAAAAACGATTTTTTCGGGAAAAAACTTTTTCTTTATCATCAAAACAAATCTAAAGAAAATTTTTATAATTGGAAGAGTTCAATTGAACTATCGTTCAAGCATTGCAATCTATATGAAATGCATGTTATTATAACATAAAAAACTTTGATATAAATAGCATCACTTATAGCCTTACATTTCGATGCAATGAAAAACAAAAGACTTAGGCAACGAACTTGCTCGATAATGCTACAGCACAAAACAGAAACAACAACGAAAATTAAAGTAAATTAAAATCGATAAAAAATGAAAATTTTATGCAATTCAAATTAAAGCCAAAGCTGACTTTGACCTTTGCGATTGCACTGCGCTACCATGAAGGTCATCGAAACGATATCTTGTGCTAACAATTTGTTCGAGTTCGTTTATTATTTCGGTTTTTCTTATAAGAAAACCCAAATTAATGCACAAAAAATCAAGATAAAAAAACAATAAAAATAAAATAAATAATTGAAAAATCAATTAACGAAACCATTTACCTTTTTGGGGGAATCCATGACGAATGCTTGAGTTTTTTTTTGTTGTTTCTTTTTATTTTTTTCTTTTGTTGCTATACGCTTTTCCGCTGCAAACAACTTTGCTATGCTTCACTTGATTTTTTTTTTAACTTTAAGATATACGATTTTATTTTTTTTAGTATTTTTTTTACTATTTTTTTGTGGCTTTTGTGTGTTTGCCCAGTTAACATAAATTTAATGGTGTCAATTGATGATCATAATAACAACAGCAACAACAAGCCTTTAGTTTGTTGTATTTATTTTTGAACTGAAGGGCAATGGCATATATTTTAGTGTTTGTATTTGCATTGGACTGTTTGTTGTTTATCAAAAAAAAATTTTCTTAAATTTTTGATAAAATTTTTATTTGTGTAAATTTTTGCGCGTTTGCGAATAGTAAAAAATAACGCCGACAATTGCAAATAATGACAAAATCTACAATTTTATGTTCATTTAGTTGCTTTTTTTGTTTATTTTTCTTACAACAAATTGCAAAATCACTTTTTTTTTTCTCAAGTAAAGAAAAAACAAAAACGCCTTAAAAAGCAAATTCAAAATAAAGTCAAAAAAAAAAAAAAAATATCGCGCCAAGAAAAAAAAAAAAAGATTGCAAAATCTTGTCGCCGATTAAGTTCAAAGTCAAATTGCGTGGTTGCAATATATTTGCCGACAACTTGTGCAATGCTTGTAAATGTCATACAGTTTAAATGCCGAACACACCTTTACAAAAAAAAATTGCACAATATATGCCAAAATTAACGAAAGTCAAAATTATAGAACTTCAAAAAAAAAAAAAAAAAAAAAAAATTGCACAATACACCACAATAATATTGCGTAAATTTTATTTGTTAAAATTTTATACCTTTTTATAGCACTGTTGTTGATAAAATCCAAGTTTTATATAAAAAAATTGCACAATATATTTTAAAAAATTGCGCAATATATGAAAAAACTACTGTTTCTCAAAATTTTACACAGTTTCTGCACTATTGTTGAAATATTCGTGATTGTCAATAAAAAAAAAAAATTGCACAATATTTGATAAAAATACTGCGGAAATTTTATTACACAATAATTTACACGTTCTAAGCACAATTGATAAGAGAACCGAAATTATTTAAAAAATTGCACAATATTTCAAATATTGAGTTAACTTTGTTTGTCAAAACTTAACACCGTTGCTGTACTATTGACAACAAAATCAAAATTGTACCTTAAATTTGAACGCTCTGTGAAATTAACGCAATATTTGCCGCAATTGAAGAAATTGTTTTTCTTTTTTCAAAATCTAACACAGTTCAACATAAACACAAAATATCTATAATTTTTTTGCACAACATTTTCCACAGCGTGTTTGACAGCTTTTGCATTTACGCATGCGCGATGATTTTTCTCGCAATATTTCACTTGTTTACACGTTTTTCTTTAGCTCAATTTCAATTCATTGCATGTGAGTCTGACGTATTTCAAAAGTTCAAATACATATTTTATTGCACAAATGCATATCTATGTTGGGAAGGTTTTTCGTTTGCAGTTAAACGCGCATTGCGTTTGCTAAACTTTGGCTTTAAGTCGTTTTCGTTTACGTTTTGGCTTAGAGCCAACTTTAAGTTTTTCAAATTGCTGTGGCAGCTGTTGTTGCTACTTGTTGTCTTGTTGTTGTTATTGCTACTCTTTTTGAATTGTATACATTTTGTTCATTTTGGTTTATATTCGTTATTCGCTTATGTTGTGTTATTTGATTTTGCGTGCGTTTTTTTTTCGTTGTTTTTTTTTTCGAGTTTTTTCGAGTTTTTTTTTTTTTGGAACGCTCCAACTTCGCGTGCACACTCCGTTGAGGCTGTGCTAAAACTAACTGCGAGCGCAGATCGCAACTGCTTCAAGTATTAAAAACTATGAATTAAAAATTTTTTAATTTTTTTTTTTTCAAAAATATCCAACTCACTTTTGTTCGTTGTTTAATGTTGTTTTTGTTGTTTTTGTTGTTGTTGTTGTTGTCTCTACTCAGTTGTTGCCTGCAATGCATTATCTACCAAAGTTTATTAATGAGTTAAAGATTAGTTACTTTGTTTGTAGTTGCTGCGCTCAATATTGTGCTCATTGCCCCCCTGCTTCTTCTTAGTATTGTCTCCTTTTCAATTGCTCCATTGTTAATAGTTGCAGTTGGAGGAAGTTGTTAATTGCGGGTGGTTGGTTGATTTTGGTAGGCGTTTTGCTTGACAGCACGCACTTTACCATTGTTTACTCGCCTGTTTTGTTGTTTTGCAAGAAACAGTCGGCTTAAAATTTTTAATTTTTTGTTTTTTTTTGTTATATTTTGAAAAGTTGCCTGTTCTGTGCGCCTTTTATTGCACTTGTTGTTGTTTGTCGTTTGTTGTTTTTGTGTCCATTTTTAGCTGTGTTGTATCAACATTATTATGACATATTCCTTTTGTAATTTTTACTAAGCTGTTCCGTTTCTTAATGATATTTTTTGTTGTTTTTTCCTTTTTCTAGGCTGGTGAAATATGTTTTGATAGAATTTGTCTCATTATTGCAAAATTTTTTTTCGCATGTTTATCGCAATGTCCAATAAAGTCCAACTTATTGTTATTATTATTCTTTTATTCATTATTATTCACTATGTATTGCCAAGTTAAGAGTCATCGTGAAAGTTCACATTTCATTTTGGTCCCTATGCTCTTCATAAAAGTTACACCAGAATGATTAGGTAAGATTAGTGTGGCGGCTTAACGCTGCAAGCTAAAAACCTTAAGTAGCACTAAATGTGCCATTTTAATATCACAATTGTGATTCGACAGACTGGTTGGTATACGTGGTTGTGGGAGTTTTAAATTACCTAACTAACGATATTTATAACCAGTTAGTCCTATTAAGGTAAGTGAACAGCTAACCGATTTCAATGTCGGCAATTTCGCTGAAAGCGTTGAAGAAAGGCTTTCCCAGTGATTTAAGTCTAGCTCTAGCCAGAGGTAGGCAGTCACAGAGAAAGTGTTCAAGAGATTTTTTCTTGTTTGCATCTATGTAAGTAACTCCGATAGACGGATTTGAAAGAAATACCTAGTTTTTTAGCATGCTCGCCGATGACTCAGTGTCCATTGCAAACTGCGGTAATTCTTGCTATATTAATGCGGTTATTAACTAGCAATATGGAACTGTAATATGAAGGCTAGATTGAACTGGATATCCTGCATGTAGTCAATGCTTACTAAGTAGTGTTCGGCTCGGTTAAGTAATATGTGATGATCCGCTTTTTACTAGATCTAACGGGGCATGTACTCACACCGCGCTGGTGACATTAAGGGAAGAACCATGCTTTGTAAGTTCGTCAGCTTTTTCGTTGCCCTCGATGTCCAACTGGCCTGGAACCTAAGCCAGAGCAAGATCAAACCCGACATCCGAGCCTGACCAACTCATCCTTGCAGTACACCACTAATTTGGACCTTATTATTGCTGAATTTAGTGCTTTGATAGCTGCCTGCCTGTCCGAGGGAATTGCCACCTTTCCGAAAACGGCATTAATCCCTGATGATTTGCAGGCTTCAAGGATGGCTAAAAGACGCTGGCTGAATCTGACAAGCAAAATGATTGCGATCAGGTCTTTTGAAAAGATTTCCGCGCTAACACCCTGGTAAGTTCGGTTTACAGATTTTCAAGGATGCCCGAGTGACTATACGGCTTTGGCACCCTCGAGCCAGTTTTCCTGAGTCTAACTACGCTGCTTGAAGCATTAGCTTTAAGAAAATTCTCACAAACGTAAAAAATTATTAATAACAAGTAAGGAAAACTGTGGGGAATTTTGTTTCATCACCTCAAATAACGCTTGCACTGATGCATTTTGAAAATTTTGCGTGGGAAGTGCCTCACCTTCTTGTCCCAATCAGTCAAATTTCTGTCCAGAGCTTGCATTTACTATCTTCAATGTCTTAGTTAAATTTGGTTTTCAGTTTAGCATTTTTAAAAATTTTTGCTTTTATGGGAGGTACCACGCCCTTTTGTCTGAATTCATAAATTGTTTTCTTCAAAGCATGCAGCTATATACCATCTCTAGTATTTGAGCGCTTTTTGTTGCTTTATCGTAAATAATGCTCATTGCATCTGAAATGTTTGTTTTGCATGGGCGGTGCGCGTATTCATTGACCGATTTTGCTCAATCAATTGCTCAATTTTTTTCAATCACATAAGCTAAATTTTACAACGAAATCAATATAAAAAATTTCATTGAATTATTTCGCTTACTTTTCCCGTGAAAAATATATCGATGAACAGCCAGGCAGACGGGTACTACTATATCGGCTCAAAACGTGACGCTGATCCAAAATATATGTACTTTTGCACACCTGCCACGCCTCCATTTCTGCTTTGCAAACGAAGAGACAAAGGAAATATACCCTGGGTATTTTTTATCATTTCTGTAAAATCTTATGCGATTTTCTATTTTTTTAATCTCTTTTAATATGAAGAGAATTATTTTTTAAAAATATTTTAACAAAGATTTTTCAAGCCCACAAAAATTTTTATACATCTATATATTAATACGTGAACAGTTTTTTTTGCGCCCCTTTTGCGAGCTAACCATTTAACCGAGTTTCGATATTTTTTATATGAAAGGTACTGTGGTGTAGAATCCACGAATCCAAAAATTATCCTCATAAGTTGCCATTAAGGCATTTAAAAACAGGATCAAAGTTTCCCATATAATTACAACAACAACAGCGCCTACAGAGTTATGCTGTGTTGTTAAGAAAGTGAATGAGACAGTGGAGTGAGAGGAATTTTGTTGTTGTTGTTTTTCTCTTGCTTACACGAAACCTGTTTCGTTGCGCTCTGTCGACGTGCTGCACCGATATTTTGGATGTTTCTCGATACTTTTGGACTTTTATCGATATTTTGGATGTTTCTCGATGCTTTTGGACTTTTACCGATATTTTGGATGTTTTCGATACTTTTGGACTTTTACCGATATTTAAGATGTTTCTCGATACTTTTGGATTTTTATCGATATTTTGGATGTGTCTCGATACTTTTGGACTTATATCGATATTTTGGATGTTTCTCGATACTTCTCGATGTTTTGGATGTTTCTCGATGCTTTTGGACTTTTAGCGATATTTTGGATGTTTTTCGATACTATTGGACTTTCACCGATATTTTGGATGTTTCTCGATATTTTTGGACTTTTATCGATATTTTGGATGTTTCTCGATATTTTTGGACTTTTACCGATATTTTGGATGTTTTTCGATACTTTTGGACTTTCACCGATATTTTGGACGTTTCTCGATACTTTTGGACTTTTATCGATATTTTGGCTGTTTCTCGATGCTTTTGGACTTTTACCGATATTTTGGATGTTTCTCGATGCTTTTGGACTTTTACCGATATTTTAGATGTTTCTCGATACTTTTGGACTTTTACCGATATTTTGGATGTTTCTCGGTACTTTTGGACTTTTATTGATATTTTGGATGTTTCTCGATACTTTTGCACTTTTATCGATATTTTGGATGTTTTTCAATACTTTTGGACTTTTACCGATATTTTGGATGTTTCTCGATACTTTTGGACTTTTATTGATATTTTGGATATTTCTCGATACTTTTGGACTTTCACCGATATTTTGGATGTTTCTCGATACTTTTGCACTTTTATCGATATTTTGGATGTTTTTCAATACTTTTGGACTTTTACCGATATTTTGGATGTTTCTCGATACTTTTGGATTTTTATCGATATTTTGGATGTTTCTCGATACTTTTGGACTTTTATCGATATTTTGGATGTTTCTCGATACTTATATACTTATACCGATATTTTGGATGTTTCTCGATACTTTTGGACTTTTATTGATATTTTGGATATTTCTCGATACTTTTGGACTTTTACCGATATTTTGGATGTTTCTCAATGCTTTTGGACTTTTACCGATATTTTGGATGTTTCTCGAAGCTTTTGGACTTTTACCAATATACATACCGATGTTTGTCGATACTTTTGTGATTTTTTTTATTTTTTTTTTATGTTTTCCGATATTTTTTGGCACAAGCACTGCACCAATTTTTATGTTATTCGGTTTTAAGATATACTGAGCCTGCTGCATATAAAAAATGTTGCTACGATTAATGAATACTCAATGTTCTGGCTTTCTTTTGTACCAAACGGTACTCGGAAAAAGTGTATCTATTTAAAAGTAAAAGGCCAAATTTTGGTCACCGGCAATACTAGTTAATAATAATTTTTTAAGAAATCTCATGCGATTTTAATAATTTCTATAAAAACTCATGCAATGTTTTTTTTTTTTTTTTTAAAAAACTTAAAAAAGATTTTCCCAGGTAGAACATCTCGATTTGTTTTAAGTCAAAACCAATAAAAGTGGCAAATAATTTTTTTGTAAATTTTGGAAGATTGAAAAAAACTACAAAATCAACAAAATATTGACCAATACTGGTTCAGAAAATTGTCCATAACTTGAACATTTTTTAACCGATCTTCATGTTCAGACCAATGTTTTAAAGGCAAATTTTTTTCAGCTCCTTCTTGTATATTTATGGCATGTGAGTTTCACTTCGAAACATTCATTAAGAAATGAATTTAAATAGGAAACATTGAGGAAGATTGCGCCAAATTTGTTTTTTGTACACAATCCATATGAATTGTCTCAGTAGTTCTATGCTTTTGCAAATACATATATTTGTATATATTTTCGTAGGTAAACTAATGCTTTAGGAAACTATCCAAACTTAGTTAATTGCCATATATTAATTTTATTTAATTAAAAAAAAAAAAAAAATTTAATATACTAAAATACGTTTTAAAATAATTACTTTTAGCTAATAAATTCTTTAAATGAAAACTCTAAGGAATGAGGCAATCAAATCAATTTAAGAAAACAAACACCGGGTAATCTACGTTAATCGATTATGCTCATAGCACTTTTAATGTTAATTGAAAACAAGATAAAATTCAATTTAAAAATTTAAATTAAATGTTCTTCAATTTTTTAAATGGTTTCTATTTTTACTAAAGAAACCTTTCATATGACTCATTAAAGTGGTTTTTTTGTAATTTCTATGGAAATTA
The DNA here is from genome assembly GCA_951812925.1 of Calliopum simillimum. Lineage (NCBI taxonomy): Eukaryota > Metazoa > Arthropoda > Insecta > Diptera > Lauxaniidae > Calliopum > Calliopum simillimum. The sequence continues at coordinate 97,140,841 of OX638371.1, forward strand.
TTTGAATAAAATTTATAAAGTGCTAATTGACTTCAAGTTATGTTAAAGTGATGGAGTGCTCTAGAGAGAGCATCTGCTTATTTATTTAATTAAGCAAAAGTGTACTCAGCTAATAACAGTACAAAAGACAATATTTCTAAAACTGTATGTACACAAGCCGAAAATTGTAAATATAGCCTGCAAGAATTTTTCAAAAGTACCCAGAACCACAAGACTATACATATAAAAGTGTTTTGAAAAAAAAAAAAAAAAAAAAACAAAAAATGTAAATGCGAATTTAGTGAAGTATTTTGGAAAAATGGCATGCAATTTTTTTTATAATTTTTGTAAGATCTCATTCGATTTTTTATTTTTTAATAAAAATTTTATTCTCAAAATATTTTAACACAGATTTCCAAACCATATTTTAATAAATAATTTTGAAAAAATCTCATGCGATTTATAGTAAATTCTTAAAAATTTCATGCTATGTTCTTTCAAGAAAGACTTCAAATTTTACAAATCTCGCATTAGATTTCGGAAAACTTTTTAAATAGGCAAAATATCGAAATTTGAATAATGTTAAAACTTTTAACAGAGATTTCTTAAGATACATGTAATAAAATTTTGCAAAACTCGCTTAAGATTCAAGCAAACTTCTTAAATTCGCAAAGAATTGATTTTTAAGAATGAAAAAAAAAAAAAAAAAAATTGAGAGTTTAGTGAAATATCATGCAATTTTTTAATAATTATTGTAAAATGCCATACGATTTTTAAGTCTTTAAGTATGAAAAAAGTCAAAAACTACATAAATTTAAGTAAATAATTTTGAAAAAATCGCATGCGAAAGAAATGCGAATTTAATGGAAGTTTTTGGAAAAATCTCACACGATTATTTAATAATTTTGGTAAGATCTCATAGGATTTTTAATTTGTTTTGATATCAAAAGAATTTAATTTTAAAATATCCTTGCGATTTTTATTAAATTGCTGGAGATTTATATTTTATTATTTTATTTTAAATAAACTTTTAACAGAGATTTCTTGAGATATATATAATTAAATCTGTGGACTTTTGACAAAACAACCTAAGTCGAGATAAGATAATTAATTAATATAATATTTAAATACGCTTCTATTGGTATAATCGCCATGTCTCTATAATTTCTTATTCCAGAGATATAAGGGTGTCCCATATTTCATGCAAAATTTGAACTTAGCGCCATTCGTGCGGCGACGTGTCATGAACCAAAGGAAAAAAAAATATGTTGACAACTGACATTTTAAAATTTGTAAAAATGTATGGAAAGAGGAGATTGAGCCACATTATTGAAAAGTAATTACATAATCAGTTTTTAGGCTCTCCTGAATTTTGAAAAAATCTCATGCGATTTTTGAAAATTTTTATAAAATCTCAAGCTATATTTTTTTTTTAAAATTTCAACAAAGATTTCTTAAAATATAATAAAATTTCTATAACTCGCCTGAAATTTTAGCAAAACTTTTATATACGAAAAGTATTAAAATTTAAAGAATGAAAGAAAGAATTGCATTTTGTAAAATTTTAGGAAAAACTCAATTTTGTAAAATCTCATGCAATTTTTATTTTTTAATTAGAAATAAATGTAATTTTAAAAATATTTTAACAAAAATTTTTCCAAACTATATAAATTTTTATAAATAATTTTGAAAAAAATCGCATGCAATTTTATTATTTTTTTAAAAACCTCAAAGGTTTATAGTTTTATTTTAAATAAACTTTTAACAAAGTTTTTTTGAATAGAGTATTCTATTTAAGTATTGAAATTTGAAGAATGTTAACGAGTAGCGTGTTATTACTTTGCTAAATTATTTTATGAATAGTCATGTGAGATTTTTTAAACTTTTTTTTCCAATGAACATGCAACTCTCCACAAAAGTGAAACTCAAAAGTGCGAAAGAACCTTCAAATGTGATTTCACAAGCTTGCGTAAATATTAATCTGGGTTTTACGAGATCTCTTGTTTTAACTATCAGTTAACTGCGGGCTTTTATAGCAATAATGATGTAACTTTTTTCAAATGCAAGTATTAACAGCAAGAGACGCAAAAAAAAAAATACAAATTCCCATATTAAAACGCGTCTGAAGCGCGCTAAAAGCGTTGACATTGAACCAGAAATAAAGCGAAAGAAAAAAAAAAAAAAAGTCAGACAGATAAATGCGCAACTACAACGATAAGGCTTTTCAACGCCCTTTTCAATTGTGCGTTTATTGAGAAAAGAAAAAATTCATTATCAAAGATTTTAACAATGAACTGTTAATTTTCATGGCATTCAGATGAAAAAGTCTTTTATAGTTAGCATTGTAATAATTTCCTAATTTAATTCAATTAAATTCAATTTTGTGTTAACGACTGTGACTGTGACTTAAATGTGCGATGCAGCGTGACTAATAAAAGAAAAAAGTGTCACCAACCGGTTGCTTATAAATGCATAATTAAGTCTTTTTTTTTTGTGTTGTTTTTATTGATTGTCACGCATGCGCATTAAAGCAAAGCGTTGTCTTCAATTTAGTCACGTGCTTTACAGCGCGTATGCTTTGGCGCAAATGCTGTAAGCAGCATGATGATGTGATGAAATCAATTCCATTTTTTGAAGAATTATGTTTCAAAAAAATTCAAAATATTTCAGCTTTTGTTTTCGATTTTTTTTTGTGTGTTGTCGCGGTGAAGGTGAAATTCTTGTTTTTCCTCTTTCTTAAATTTTTAAATATTTGGTAACATATTACTGCGGTCAAAGGCTTTTGCCAAAGGTTAACTCCTTTTGTTGGAGTTGCTGTTTTTATTATTGTAATATAAGCTAATTTGACAAACGGCGCGAACAAATGATCGATCATCTTGATAGACAGTGGCAATAGGAACAATTTAGAAAAAATCTTAGCAATACCTTCTACACTGATCGACAGTAAAAAGAAAAATACATAACCTACTGTGATGATATTGATGAATCGTTTGCACAAGTCCTACATCGCCGTATTCAAACTGAATGGCTCATAAGATTATGTGACAATATTAAAGAACTTATGCATTTTTCACAAAACTCTCATTATAAAGTTCAAATTTTAAAACTAATAAGAAACAATGAAACATACATTTAAGTATCTGATCGTTAGAATCTTTTAGTAAAAGATGTAGAGGATATATTAGAGAAGAAGATAACGTTATGGTGAGAGAGACCGCGGACTTCAACTGAGTGTCTATATGGTACTTATGGATGACTCTTACCTAACCATCCCATCTCAATTTGTTCTCTGTCGTCCACTTCATATTCATTGCAACTAAAACTCCTTCAACGGAGGCTGTTAAGCCAGGCAGGCGTAGAAGGTATTCAATTAGAAATGGGCCAATACTTCGACCCATCACTTCGCTATGGGAATCTTGTAATTTTTTCGCCGTTGAAGTTTACTTTGCGTGCAATAGTTTTTGATGAAGCCAAACATCAAACTAAGGGCCAATTTCACAATGTTCAGTTAAAATTTAACTTTCAGATAAATAAAAATTCTTTATGAAATCTTATGTCAAAGTGCCAGTTAAAGTTCCAGTTAAAGCTTAACTGAACATTGTGAAATTGGCCCTAAGTCGTACAATTTTTGCTCATCCAAATAGGAAAGGAGGATGATTGGAGAGTGAAATGACGATTCATGACAAAAAAGGAGTTTCGTAGGCTTTTTAAATGTTTGGCTTAAAAAAAAAGAAAAGAAATTTATTGAAAATGTAGCCAGGTCTCTTAAAAATTTTTATGAAATTTCATGAAATAAAATCTAAAAAGATCAAGCCACAGTGGATCGGAATTCCTAAAATTGAATGATTTCTTTCTTTTGAAGAAAAGAGCAAAGCTATTTCGTGTTCACTATAAAACCTACAAGAACGATTTTTAGGTTAGAATATCTCAAAAACCATACGCGATAGACCAACTCGATGTGCTATGTGGGACCTTAAAAGTTCTATATTTTTTTTGAATTTATAGCACAGTGTAATTTATGTAATTTTTTCATGGTATTTTAAATAAATTTGTGGAGAATATCGTGAGATTTTCATTTTATATGCATTTATGGAAACTCGGAAGGCAAATATATCAAAGAAAGCTATAGTTTTTTAAGCTAAATAAACATATTAGTAGGGGAAAGTGGGGTAAAGAATGTTGAATATCAAGCTTTCACCGACCATGCCCAAAGTGGCAAAAATTTAAAATCGTGAGGTAACGTGAAGAACTTTCAAAAACTCATTAAAACTTACACAAATGCTGTAGCAAAGTTCTAATGTCATCTTTCTCTAAAGAAATATCCAAGTCCGAGTCAGAATGTGGGCAACAGAAGAAGCTAAGTAGTAGTGAAATGGGCGCATTTCAAGTGATATAGGTGAGGATAATTCTTTTTATTTTATGAGTTAGCGATCTTGACCAATTTCTCTTTGGTCACCTCACTTCTACCAATACTCACGTCAAGTGCAGCATCGGTACGATACAAATTGGACTTTGGCAAGTGGTAATGCTTTGAAGCAGCAAGGAGTGATTTTTAATCAATTTTGATTGCTTTCAACATTTTTAAAAAATCTTCAGGATCTGAAGCTATATAATTAGTTTTTTCACGTATTTTCTCGGCATGATTACAGAAAATAATCAAAAAAGATTTAAAAAAATGCACAACACTTATTTTTATCATGAAATAGTATATAACGTTGACAAGTGGGGACGAGCAATCGTCAAATAATATTTCCCACTTTACCCCATACAAAATTTCCCACTTTATCCCGACACCACATTTTGCAAAAACTGTGAGCGTTATTATTTCACTCTATGAATCACACGGAAATCTTTTTGCACTATTAAAAATTAAGACTTCAAAGAATTTCTTTAGTATACTTACAATTGGTTTTTCTCCAAAAACAGTAAAAATATCTATGTCAAAAAATTTAAAAATGAAATTTCAAAATCACTTAAAAAACATTACAAAATTCCAGAGCACAAAAATACGTCTGCATGCGTCGGTATACCATAAAGATTTCCTTACGGTCATTGCGAATACATGTCAGTAATGTATGACAACTATACGTGTACTTTGATAGTTTGCCCCACTTTCCACCTTACCGCAATTACTCCTGTTATTTATTGAACGAATAGTTCTATACTTTTTGTGCAAAAAACTTTCATGAGACTTCTAAAAAATCTCATGATATTTGTTTATACTGCTCATAACAACTTGCACTTTGCAATGCGCTAAGCACAAAAATCTCATGCGACTTTTTTTTTTTTTTTTTGTGAAAATATTAAATGATGCTATTTTACAGTTTCGAAGACAGACTTCACTTTTTATCCAATAGTGTGAAATTGCAAATTTAAATGCTTAAATGACCGTAACTTCTTGAATATTTTCAACGCAAATTAATGTGAGTATATTTACGATTTCAGCTGTTAGCCTTTTTGCTACCACAATTACTACTTGCTCTGCCTGTTGCAGAATCTTGTTTACCCCAAATGTTGTTATTTTTCACGCGATTGTTGCTATTGTTGTCAATTTGGTCAACGACCGTTACGGCGATCGACATTGATTTTGAATGTTTTAGTTACTTCATAATGTTGCTGTTGTTTTTGTTTTCTTTTGTATATCTTTACTTGCCAGACATTACGTGACGTAGGTCGTATGGTCAATCAAACAATTGATCGATGGATTCATGGTAACAATTGTGTGACGTACTTATAACATCGTTTAATTTTGTATTTTATTTTTTGGCTGCTTATTATAAATAATTCTGAAAAAAAATAAAAGTTTATAGTCGGAACTAATTTCAGTTAAATTTGTATGCTTTATTTTAATATCCGGTGTTGCTACTGCAGTTAGACGGCAAAATTCACGCAAAAACAAAAAAACATCAATAAACTGTGCTTCAACTTTAATGTGAGCCAAGTTAAATGAGCGCAATTAGTGCGCAGCTTACAAGACAGATAAAAAAAAAAAAATAGAAACAACAACAACAAAAACAAAATTCATTTTAACTAATAACAAATAAAAACGAAATTAATTTAGAAGAAATCAAAACGAGAAATAAAAATGCCATTTAACCTTGTTGGCGATTTAGCTGGATGGTGCGTCCAATTTAAGCTGTTTGATTTGAAAGCGGAACCAACTACAACTTACAATCAGTGGCATATAGGTACTCAGATGGCAGTGTCCATATAGTTACGCGTCGTATACAAAAAAAAAAAAAAAAAAGATCAAGTTAGTGCGGTGTGACCGCGAAAACAGTGATATAGGAAGTAGAAGACAAAACAATATGAAATACTAACATGGCAATCTCGAGCACATATTGCATGATCCGTAGTTACAGCTGTTAGCACCTGTTGGGCTTGTGTAATTTTTTTAGCATTACTGACTTATTACTTACAACTATCTTCTAAATGATATTGTTGTTCACATTAAATGAACATCACTTGAATCATCGCACACAAGTCATCATGTGTTCTAATTGCAAGAGTTTGAGAATTGTATTAAATGACTTCCCTAATTAAACAAAGAATATGAGTACAATTTTGAAGGACACCACGATGTACTTATGAAATAAATTAATTTGTAATTTTTCTTTTTTTTTTTTGTGTGAAAAATTGTGCAACCTTGTTAGATTTTCATACTCATCATTTCTATAATCTTGCTAATTTATGTTATTTGCTTATTCTTTGAACATAAAACAAAAGACTTAAGCAGCGAACTTGTTACTGCCTTTGGGATTAACGAGTAGAATTCTTTGCAACAGAAATTGGCTAATGAATATTAGCTTTTCGAGAATTGATCACTAAAATATGAAAAATTTAAATTTAATTCGTTTTCGAGCTTAATCTAAAAAGAATAATTCAAAAACAAAAATTTTTTGGTACAAAAAAATTATTTCCACTAAATTTTGAAGGGAAAAAAGTTTTAAATAGACATTAGTAGTCAACTCCGATCTTGTTATGGTTGTTTTGGTTCTATTTACCGAAGAAACTTTATCTATAATTCTCATATATTTGGTGTTCGTTAGCCTTCAGTTGGGTAAATCTGGTAGATATGGCACCTTTTTTGTTGAAATGCTAAAAAACCGGAATTAAAAAAGATGTTTAAGCGAAATTAAAGCAACTTTTATCTTTTATTTAATTTCCAAAAAAATAATATGAGTTTATCTTAAACAGGAACCAGTAATGGTGTAATCTTTGTCCTGGCCAAACATTAGGTACCCTACACTGCAGTATTTTTAAAATATTGCATATATAGGAGGTGCCGCGCCCTCTTGTCCAAGTTCGTCTAGTTTTTGCTCAGAGCTTGCATTTATAGTTCTTAGTATTTGAATGAAATTTGGTTGGATTATCTCAAAAAACGTTTTTAGTATAGCGTTTTGAAGCTTTTGTTTATATGGGAAGTGTCACGCCTTCTTGTCCGAGTTTGTTTAGTTTAAGTTCAGAGCTTGCATTTATATCCTTAGTATTTGAATGAAATTTAGTTGGGTTATCTCAAAAAACTCTTTCAGGATAGCATTTTGAAACTTTTGCTTTTATGGGGGATGCCACGCCCTCTTTTCCGATTTCACCCAGATTATTTCTCAGAGCTTGCATTTATAGTTCTTAGTGTCTGAGTAAAATTTAGTTCTATTATCTCAAAAAAGATTTTCAGTATAGCTTTTTGAAGCTTTTGCTTATATGAGACGTGCCACACCCTCTTCACTTTTTGTTGAGAACTTGCGATTATAATTCTTAGTGTATGAGTAAAATTTAGTTCGATTATCTAAAAAAAAGCTTTCAGTATAGCGCTGTGAAGCTTTTCCTTCTATGGGAGGTGCCACGCCTTCTTGTCAGAATTCGCCCAGTTTGTTTTTAGAATTTCGCTTACAGTTTGTTGTATTTGTGTGTATTACGGTTGCATTGTCGTGAAAAATGCTCCTAAAGTTGCATTTTGAACATGTTTTTTTTATGGGCGGTAGGCGTGTCTGTTGACCGATTTCGCTCATTTTCAATTCCACGAGCTAACTTTAATGACGAAGGCAGCGTATCAAATTTTATTGAATTATCTTGCTTAGTTTTCCCAGAAAATGTACTTCCACGCACTCCCAACCAGTCAGACAGACGGACATGGCTATATCGGCTCAGAAGGTGACGCTGATCAAGAATATATATACTTTTCTATATCTGCCACGCCTCCTTCTCTGCATTATAAACGGAAGGACAAAGTGAATATACCCTGGGTGTATGGTACTTATAATGATTGAAAATACTTTTTCTTTTCAATTTGAAAAAAAGCTATGAAGTGCAAAACCATCCGATGTTATGGGTGATATGGCACCATATAATGGGTGATTTGGCACCCTTTGTGGCTTTTAAATTTTTTGTGAAAGAATCGTTACATGTTTTTGTGTGAGATGCACATGTTTTATGTGAGCACATGCGGCACATTACGCATTGGATCTAATCAGGTTTTACTTTTTCTGCTGGATCACATTATTAGAAGTAGTGAGAGTTCTTGCCGTATACTTTTTATGTGTTCGGCTTAGAGTTTTTCGAAGTCATTGGTACATTCAAGATTTTACTTAAGACCTTTTCTGGCGTGTATCTGGGTTTCCATGGAGTTTTCTGAAACATTAGTAAAAACCTTAAATTATTCTGGTAAAGTAGAAAAAGGTATCATTGAAGGTCCCATCTAACTGAAATTTTGCGATTCTGGAGTGACTCTAAGTTCACAAGCTTCATATTCTCAAATATCTAATAACATGCAAAGGGTGAAATGGCACCCGAATCATGTCACACTCAGTGATTGGGTGCTCTGTTGCCTCTCAAAATATATACAAAAAAAGTCACCCATTTACATTCCGAATTTTTTTTTTTTAAAAAACCCCGTACTCAAGTAATTCTGGCAACTGCACTTAAACGAACTTTTTCACCAAGAAGTCTTAGCTCAACTGAATTAAAAATTATCCAAATTTGAATGCTGTAAGTATTGAAATTAAAAGGGGTGCCATATCACTTGGGGTGCCATATCACCTGGGGTGCCACTTCTTCCGAGTCTATCATAATGATAAAACTTTATTTTTATTTTTTTCAATCAATTGAAATATCAAATTTATTTTCAAAAAAATAATATAAAATATTTTGCTCAAGGAGTGGGTGACATTTGTAATGATTTTCAAAATCCATTTTCAACATTTTCTCTCTGCTATGTTTATACATAAGTAGTTACAAATTTAACTGTTTTATGAGAATTTTATCTATAATTACTTTTATTCGAAGAGTCTTTAAAAATGACACAAATGTGACAGAGTACTAATAATGCCACTTTATTGATATATATTTGGCACACCTCAAAATTCCATTTCTAAAAGTGAAAGACATTTATGGTTAAGAAATATGATGATTGAAATTTTATTCAAATCGCTTTCATAAATTTTTTTCCCACGCAAGAGCCAGTGCATTAAATAAGTAAGAGAATCTGATTTTAATTGTTGACTTGGAATAGTGACCAAGTTCAAGAGCAGTGGGTATTTATTAATTATTTCAAAAATAACACAAAACAAGTATTTATCAATTGCCAATACGTTAGGTAATATAGCGAAAAAAATGCATTTGCAATAACTTTTGCAAATCTGACAGATAGACTTAGTGTACAACATACTCACTTAACAAGAGTTGCAGATGTTCCATATAAATTGACAATAACTTATAGATTTATGGCTGATGTACCTACACTAATTGCAGTTACAACAACTATTAATTAAATGCAAACATGTGCCCATAGAAAATTGAAATTTCAAATAAGTTTCTATTGTTTTTTTGTTCTTCCACAACATCATGAAATTGCCACACAAAGTAATGCAAAGCAGAAAGCGTGATGCACATGGACAGACTACTGTCAAATGCCAAAGAATTTTCTGTAATTGAACTGTAATTTAAACATTAAGGGGCTATGTATGTTCTTTCAATGTTATCAGTTTGCATTGTGGTCGAAATTTAACCATTTCGATTTCACTTTAAGAAGACTACCCTGAAGAAGACCAGCTGTTTACTTTAGCAAACAAATTATCTTAGTAACAATGTCTGTGCATTTTCTTTTAAGGGGCGTGGCAGAACCGACTTAAAATCATAAAGTTCATACTATCGTTTCTTTTTGTTAACCCTATCTTCATACCAAATTTCACAAAAATCGATGAAACGGTATGTGAAACGGCTGTGAGAGCGTTTTTTTTTATTTCGGTGCGTGGCATCGACCTGTTAAAAATATAAAGGTTTTATTAACGTTCCTCAGTGTTAACCCTATCGCCATACTAAATTTTATAAAAATCGATGCAGCTGTATGACCGTGAGATCCTTTTTTCATTTAGAGGCGTGGCACCCACTTAAAAAAAAAGAAAATTTTCCAGAAAAATTCATGATAAGGCGCATTAATTCTTTTATATCAACATTATATTTTATAGCAACGCAGTTGTAGTATGATTTGATACCAATCCAACTAAAATTTAATTTTAGTCCAATTTAAGCCAAAAATTTATCCGATTTTTATTTTTCTTCAATCTCACTAATGTTGGATTTCATTCTTCATTCAATTTTTTATGACTTCGATAAAGATATTGTACAATTTTAAATAGTTTTCTAATTCAGTTTTCATTTGATATAATTCCGACTTTAAGCTGTTGGCAACTGAGTCATTTTCTTTTCCAAATTTGTTCTGATTTTAAATTGAACTTAATGTGATTTCTGAGACTTCATTCGATTTCTATTTCGATCAAAATACAACTTCTATAATTTTCTATTCCAACTTTGATGCGCTTTCACCATGAGACTTAAATTCGATTCCAATTGCAATCAAAATACAACTTTAAATCATTCAGTTTTCATCTGATTTTATTCGGACTTTAATTCGATTTCGTTTGAAATACAACTGAGAATCATTTTTCATTCCAATTTTCTTCTGATGTTTATTCGAATTTTATGAGATTGCGATCATAATACAACTTCCGATTATTTTTTTATTCTGATTCATGCGTTTTTACTCCAACCTTAATCCGATTCCGATTAATATACAACTTCTGGGGATTTTTTTTTTCCAATTTTCATCCCTTTTTACTCCCACTTTTGTCCGATTGTGTTAAAAGAATCTCCGCATAGTTTTTATTCCAATTGTCTTCTTGTTTTAATTCGAAATTAATCCGATTTTGATCAAAGCACATCTTCAAATCATTTCTCTTCCAACTTTGATCCGTTTAAACTTTAAGACTTTAATTCGATTTCGATGAAATACAACTTTCAATCTTTTTTATATCCGATTTCCTTAGTTTTTCTTCTGACTTTATCCGATCCCGATATAACTGTTCGGTTACTCCAACTATAATTGGATTGTGTAAAAAGAATCTTCGCAAACTTTCTATTCCAATTTTCTTCTTATTTTAATTCGAACTTAATACGAATTAGATCACAACACAACTTTAAGTCATTTTCTTTTCCAACTTTAATCCGTTTTTACTTTAAAACTTTAATTTGATTTCGATTGAAATACAACTTCAAACAATTTTATATTCCGATTTCATGCCTTTTTCTTCCGAATTTTTCCAATTCCGATCAATATAAAACTTTACATATATTATAAGTTGTTCCAGTTTTCATCCGGTTTTACTCCCACTTTAATCCGATTATGTTAAAAGAAACCCAGAATATATTTTATTTTATTTTCTTCTTTTTTCAAAACACAACTTTAAATCATTTTCTATTCCAACTTTGTTCAGCTTTCACCATGAGACCTAAATCCAATTGCGATCAAATACAACTTCAAATCATTTTCTGTTCAAGATTTTTCTGATTTTATTCGGTCTTTAATTTGATTTCAATTGAAATAAAACTTTCAATCAATTCTTATTCCGACTTTTTGCGATGTTCCTCCTGCTTTATCCAATTCCAATCAACTTTAAATCATTTTCTGTTCCTATTTCCAACCGTTTTTACTCCCACTTTAATCCAATCATATGAAGAGAATCTTTGCACAATATTTATTCTGATTTTCTTCTTATTTTAGCTCGAACTTTGTTCGATTGCGGTCATAATGCAATTTCCAATAATTTTTTCTTCCGATTTTATTCTTGTTTTACTCCGACTGCAATCCGATATCAACCAAAATGTAGGAGGTTATCGTGAATCAATTTTCTCGAGAGAATAGAGAATGCACGGCAGTCTGAGAAAAATTCCCCGGGCATATTGATTCACGATAACCCCCATAATATCATTTTCTAATAGAAATTTAATACACTCTTGTTAATATTTCTTGCATTTTTTCACGAAAGCTTAATTATTTTATAGACAAAGTTAACATCACTTTATAAATATTAAAAAATAAAATTAAAAATGCATTTCTAATGAAATTCAAAATTCAATGCTAATGCATTTTTAATTTATGCTTTAATTTTAAATAAAATGCATATTTCATTTTTAATCTAAATGTTATATAATGATTAGTTGCACCCTATTAAAAATTCAAAGTATGCCATATGTTCTGTACACCAGGTGACAGGAACTTCTAGTGACTACCGCTGTTGCCAACAGTTGATTGTTGGCGTGAAATTGCAACAGATGTTTGCACTTGATTCAAAGTGGTTCAATGATGGTTACAGACATTTAAATCAATGGCTAAATGCCGTTTAATGTGTTAATTGCATAATGAGACCATGTTTGTAACAACAACTACAACAACACTAATTGTGAATGCAGTTCAATTAAGTTGCTATGCACAATTATGAGGCATTTATGCACGTAGGTAAGTGGTTAAAGTTCGAAGGGTAGATATACAATTCTCTCAGATTTATCTGTTTGTCTGTGTCTATTTATCATTTGAATTGCAAGTGCACGTTGTCATATTGATTTGACTTTTTATTTTTTTTTGCCATAGTAATTAGCTGTTGCATTAAGAGATCGATCTCACGTTGTGAGGAGGCGTCAATTGAAGGAGGCTTCTTACTTTGAATTTTTTGTTTTTTGTTTTTTGCTGATAATGCTGCGCAAAGCGTTTTAGTTGCACGTGACAGTTATGTTACGCAAATGGTATGTTCTGTTACCTTGCAATGCTTAACACTTACCCCCAAGAGAAAAATAAGTGCTTCAAAAACCATTCTTCTGAGGTGCATCTTTTCACGAATAAGCGCTTCCGCTCCGTAAGAACCATTCCTTCTTTTTAAAATTGCATGCCCTAAGATGTAAGCTTGCTTAAGCTTACAGCAGCCTTACGTAAAAAGCCTTTTGAAGCGCTTATTTGTAAAAAAGTAAAAAAAAAATCATCCGCGCTGGGTTCGAACTCATGTTGTTCTTACTTCAGCTTTACATGGAATCATTGAGTAATCAATTTCAATTCAATGAAACAAAAGTAAATAAATAACAGATTGGAAAATAGGAAAGTGAAATAAAAAAATGTTGAATAAAAAGTATTGTAGTGGAAAAAAATGAATAAAGCAAAAAAAAAAAAAAAAAAAAATAAAAGAAAAGTAAAAAAAATCACCCGCGCTAGGTTCGAACTAATGTTGTTCTAATTTTAGCCTTTCAAATCATTTCTATGGGGAAAAGCGCTTTTGAAGGGTTTTGTTCAGAAGCGCTTGAAATTTTTCTTCTAGGGTAGCTGCAGTTGCATGTGTGTATGGATTTTAAGTATGTATTGCTACTTAAATGGGATTATTATGATTAATGTTGGAAAAAATGTTTTCTTGATACACTTTTTCCAGCACTATATTTTTTTATGTAGGGAAGGAAGTATGGAGTGATTAACCTCAGGCCTCTCACTTTGTTGCAGTTTCAAATTTTTTTTTTCCTATATGTTAAATGCACATTACGGGTCTGCACAAGATGTTCTGTTGAAGTTTTAAGCCATTTAGTTTCAAGATACGCTATGTTTCGGACCCGTTTTTTATTTATCAGTTATTTCAGTTCATTGTGGCGTACAAATGCCTTGACATTATTTGGATATGAAATAAGGAAAAACAAATACTGCAAAGACCTGTCTTGTTTAATTTGCTTCAGTTCAGTTCAGGTGGTTCTAAAGTTTTTGATAATTTTTAAAATGGCCAAAAATTCGACCCGATTACCTCTACGAGGAATAACGCCGGAAAAACGGTAATACTCAAAAGAAAGGCATGTTATGAAAAAAAATTTTAATGCCAAAAAATCCTTAGAACTTTTTTAAATAGAATGTATCCAAAATTGGTCAAATTGAAAGATTCTCAAAATTTTTTTGTTTTAATAACCTTGTTTTTGAGTAAGAAATCGGTATTCCGACCACGTAATTAGGAAAAGTAAATAAAATCGATTTCTTGAACGAAATATTGTCTATCATAAATCGGAAAATGAAAAAAAAAAAAAAAAATTAAAGTGAATCCAATTACCTCCATTATAACAATATCATAATGTAAAATATCCATTGTTTACTTATATCTAAAAGAAGTTTTAAAAAATTATAAAAGAGTGCTTTTTCTAGCGTATATGTTATAATCAGGTTTTTGTTTTTGACACTGATAAAACAAGATAACTTACTTCATTGTCAAAATGAAATCAGTGTATAGTGAAGATCTATATTTTGAATATTTTTAATTAAATTCCACAGTTCAGTGTAAAATGAGAGAGTTGAAAAAATTACACTTTATTTCAAAATGTCTTGTGCGGGCCCTTAATGCACATCGCTTTAAAAATGCCCTTTTATTGTGAACTTTTTTTCCTCGAATCACTGCTGAAGCTCCATTTCCATTTGGGAACCACTGATTTAAGCCATGCACTAGGGCATTAATGGGCGGAATTGAAGAAAGGAGCGTTTCTGCCGGAGCCTTAGAGCAAAAATGCTATTCGCATTAAAGCGATTATGTTTTCAATTGCCATTGATTTAAAATAATATTCATTTTAACCATTAACTTTTTAATATTATTTAAATTTAAAAAAAAAAAAAAACGCCCCAAGCTCTGAGAAGCAATTATGCGAATATTTAATTAAGTTTTATCTATATTTTTTATTACCTACAATTTTTTTTTTCTCTTTTAATTATGGCAAATTGATCAAATTAATGCAAATTCATTCAGATTTCCCTTTCTAACTGCTGCATTTTTATGTTACACAATTTCAGCTTTAAAAATTTCTGTGCTAATTAGTCACTGAACAAAAATGTTAATTTTTGAAAAAAACACACTAAAAATACTTAATTAAAAATGAAAAAAAGTTAATATTAAATTTAATTTGTATTTTACTTCCTTTTTAACTGAATCATATGCAAATATTTTTCATTTAAAATTCTTTAGAATTTTTTGATTAACCACTAAAATTTAATTAAGAAATAAATAAATAAAAAAATTTTTTAATCACCTGGCGCCAAAGCTGTGTGTAGGGTGTTAATTGAATGATTAACAATGAGAGTTTAATTGGAAGTGCACACACAAATCGTAAATTGCAATTATTTCGTTTTTTTGTTTCTTTTCGTTGTATTTTTTTTAAGAAAAACAAATTTCATTTAATTTAAATGCGGTCAATGAACGATAATTTTGATTTTTTTGAAACAACTCATATAATTTTTACTATTTTTCATAGCTTTTGCTACAAAAGTCCAACAACTTTTTTTGCCGGCTTTTGGCTCTATGTTTGTTTAACTTTGTTGTTTTTTTCTTGTAAAATTTTGTGTATTTTTTTTTTGCCTGAAGTCTGACCTTGGCGAAAATAAAACGTTGATTTCTTCACAACTTGTTAACCACATTTATTTTTTTCATCTTTCTCATTCAATTTAACTTATCACGAATGACATAAAGTTCATGCTGTCGAAATTTAACACGAAACATTCACAAGCATGCGAAAAAAATGTTTTCAAAAAATCAAGCGTCTTTATGTCTGGAACTTTGATTTTATAGTTGCTAATATCATTTTAATGGCAATATAATAATAGTTAAGTCTAGACGATTGTACTTATTAAAATAGCTATGACAAACTTTGAAAATCCTTGGCAAAGTTCTTGGACTGAGTAGGTAATTTGTCCAGCTTTTTTAAAAACAAATTTAAAAAAAATATTCTTGCAGAATTTGAAGTTATCCGTAAAAAACACGCGTTGCAGTGCCACTTTGCCCAATTCAATACTCATTTTTTCCAGTGTTAATATACTTTAAAAACATAAATGATGCAATTTCTCAAGAGCACATCTTTTTTTTTTTTTTGTTGAGAAGATGAGTGTTTCTTTAAGTAATCGATTAAGATTTGGGTTGACATCTCCGATTTTTATAAAAATTGATGAAAAGTTAGTATTTGACATACGTATAACTATGGTAAAATGATTTTTCGAAATTCCAAAAACAACTAAGATGGCGGCCATATGAATTCCGATCCAACTCTTAGATACTAACATATTTGAAAATTCATAGCTCTTCGGATTTTGTTCCAATTTCAATGAAATTTTCAAGATTAGTGCAAATAAATATGAACTTTTGAAAATATAGTTACACTGAAAAAAAAAAATAAAAATTTATTTTGAGTGGAAAAAAAGCTTTTTTCTTTTTCAAAGCCAATTTGGGGCTTGGTGCACACTTTTTATTTTTTTTGAAATATTTTTATTTAAAAGCAAATTTTATTATAACTGCTAAATATTTTCGAAATTGCGGTATTTTATAGGACGGACGGTATTTTTTTTCGGTTACTCCTAGTAAAATTTTTTAGAATATTTTTGGAGAATTTTTTAACCCATTATAACCAAGTTTTTGGAGAAAGGGATCAAAAACCCTCAAAAATGCGACATAATGGGCTAAGATGTTCTAAAAAATTGAAAAAAAAAAAAAAAATGAAAAAAGTTATGACCAAAAAACGTGTTTTTTTTTAGCCAAAATAGCCTCCAAAAGTGCTCCATCGGTTTTTCTCAGAATGAAAAAAAAAAGTATGCAAATATCGTTTTTAAGAGTCCTTTTAAGTTTTGAGTCGGTTCGGGATGAATCTAAATTTTGGTCTAATATACGTATATATATATGTAATAGAAATGAAGATTGCAGAACGGAAACTAGAACTGTTGTTTTTTCTATGGTTAGTTATAAGACCATCGCTTGCTCTTGCAGCGGTGTTCTTCAAGCAGTGGTGCTCGAACCGGTGCCGGTCCTCCGCGTTTTGTTGCCGGAACTCGAAAGATTCAAAAATTTTAGGAACACGATATACGTACTACCTTGTCAACATTTCAAACTTAAACTGAAGATTCAGGAAAATGCAACTTATAGATCCTTTTTTGAAGGATGTAAGTTCATTGAACTTGATCTTCGTGACATAGAGAAACTAATCGAATTGTCATCTGAAGTTACTCGTGTGTCCAGATGTTAAATGCAATTATTGTCTCATTTCTGGATATCTTTCTATGAAGAATAATGGTGGTTGATTCTAGAAGCATTTGTACCTCTTCGAGAAAACCTCCTTCCTTTTCTTTGAATCCTAATTAAAACTATGTCGATTTCTTAATTTTTTTTGGAGATATCGAAGACCGAAATAAGAATTTGTATAAGAATTTTTTTATAAATATTTTTAGGTTTAAATATCTCATACCAAAATGAAAATAAAAAAGACTAGAGAAGAATGAGACAACGATATACTTAGACAGTAGTTGTATAGCTTCAAAAAATTGCCAAAAAACTGATTTCTTTTGCTTTTAGGTGAGGATATCTCGAAAACTATACGCGAAAGGGCAATTCTTAAGCCGGATTCGAACACATCGAATATGACAATTTTTTATTTTTGTTTGTTGTATTTTGAAAAATATTTTTTTTTCTATATGCAGAAAATGCTCTAACTTGGTCACCCCCCATTTTCTGTTTTTGTTGAAATTTTTTTTGTAATAATCCTGTACTTCATGAAGACTAAATATTTTTTTTACTTATATCATTGTTGCAACTAAATGGTCTGCAGTTTTTTATTAAATCTTCGAAATAGTGACATATTTTGAGTTGTGACATTATTATTGAAAAAGTAAGACCATTTTTTTGTGATTCTTAGCTTCAACATCAAAAGCATCAAAGCTCCCTCGAAGAAGAAGGGTCAGTAATTGGCCTGTCAATGAAGTCAAAATTTCAACCAATGTCAATTCGAATGTATCAAAGAAATATCTTAATGCTTATATTATTATAACAGCAATATAGTTTTTGTTATATTTCTCTTTTGTAAATTTAAATTTTATTTTTATTAAAATTTTGGCTTTTTGTCTTGCGATGTTTTTGCAGCAAACAAGCGACATGACTATGAATATGCGGTTTCGGGATCTCCTGCTTACGAATCAGAACTTGGTTTTTTTCTATGAGTTATCGTTAATTTAAAGTATAGAAAAGTTGTTTTCAGTTATATGGCGCAATTTCAGAAAATGGTATGATTCATTTCTACTAATGCAATTCTATAGCTGTGATCTTATATATTACACTTTTACTTTTTTATATAAGTATAAGTATACTTAAATGCAGTTTTTTTCGAGATATCGTACATTATTTCAATATATTTTTATTGCATAGAAATATATCTGGATAGCTCGGAAAGTAAGGTTCCTATTAATGGAACCAAAATCACAGTTTTTGAATGTCATAAAAAAAAAAAAAATAATTTCATTAGGTAATATATTTACTGAAAGTGTGGATTTTCAGCAATGATTTTCCATAGTGCAAAATATTATTTTGTCAAAAGGTCTTCAAGGTTTGTTTTAATTTTTAAAATTTTAAATACCTAGGTATTTATTGTTGAGATAGGCTTTATATGTACTTACCTTATTGTAAATGTTATAGTAAACAAAATTTGAAAGTAAAATTTGCGCAGTTCTTCTCTACAACTTGTTGGATCTAAAATGAGACTCAGGTTTACCAAATAAATACAAATTTCACACAATCGCTCAATACTATCCGTATGTATTTATTTAAAAAAACAAATTTTAATATTTTAAAATTTTAATAATTAGAATATGTATTTATTATATTTTTTTTTTTTGCTTAGCACAATATATCACTTTTGACCATACGATGTGGTATTTTACCTGGTCGTCTTCGTTGCACGCACTTCCAAGTGTTACTGACCGACAACTCGGGGCACAACAAACCAAACTAAAATTCAACAAAAAACAAAATAAACAAAAAGTCAACTCAAAGCTCCAAAAACAAACGAATTTTATTTTGATTTTTTATTTTGTCAAGTCAAATATCATCATACAATGAACATCACAGACCCCCAATAATGTACATGTGCTCGTATATGCATTAATTTTAGTAGGTGTACATGTTTGTCACCTTGTTAGCTTGTATTTGTTTATGTCTGTCTGTCTTTGGGAATTCAAATTTAAATTATGGCATGTTTACTTAAAACAAAAATTGCATTTAGTACTTTGAATATTAACATGCATATGTATTAGGATGGTTCAAAATTTAAAATTTTTTGGAATTGCGCTCCCACAGCAACCAATATCTTCTCTTTGATGTAAGAGAGCAGCATGTAAAATTTGGTTTATTTCAGAAAACATTTGTTGCATCCCAAACCATTTTGAAAACCGGGCAGTGGTTCTGAATATGGGAAAATTTTTTCTTTTAATATTAAAACTGTTCTGCTTTTTATATCGACTTTCGCTAAATTCGAATCTGCAATTTATGCCACTGTATGTTCTGTACTTTTGAAGATAATGTCCATTCAAGGCCAATATTTTCAAAATTACAGATTTTACGAAGAAATTAATTGCAGATTCGAATTTAGCGGCTCAAAATTCATATACTAAGTTGTACATCTTAAATTTTAAACAGAAATTTTTTTCATATTCTGGACACTTTTCGACTTTTAAAATGGTTTGGGATGCATCAAATGTTCTCTGAAATGGAACAAATTTTTGCGTAGTGCTTATTTGCATCAAAGAGAACATTTCGGTAGGAGTGCAATTCCAAGTAAATATTTGTTTTTCATATAAATTTGAACCAGTCTAATATGCATATCGGTTTACTTTTTTTTTTTTTTAAGTATTTGGTAATGCTAAATGATCATGTATACAGTGAGTATAAAAAACATTCTTTATTGTTTTTTCTCCAACACGTTATGCGTGAATTTTCATTCATTTTTTTCGACACGTCTTTCGACCAAAAAAAAAAAAAAAAAAAAAATTACATTTGGTCTTTGAAGTCTGTGCAAGGAAATTGGAGTCAAATGACTGTTACATTTAGATTTTTAGAACATTTTTAGTTCTATCTCCGTTCATAGTGGTCGCGTCCCATATCTGAGTACAACTTTGACCCCTCTAGCTCTTCTAGTTTATGACTTTTCACCTAATCACTCCTAGATACAACGTAGACAATAAGTCAAAAATAGCACGTATTTTAATTCGCTGAGGTAAAGGAGGTTGGACAACTCCCCAATTGCCGAAAAACTCACAACGAAATACCAAATGAGTATTGAAGTCAATGTTGGAATCTTGATACGGAAAACTTTGTTCTCGTGTTTGCTATCACTTCTAGCTAGAGTATACTTTACTTTAAAAGTTCTCCACAACTTTTTCGGTTCTTAAATTGCTTTTTCCAACAATCTTTTTGCTCTACTACTTCCGTGTTGACCCCCCCTCTCAAGGTTTGACTACAATGTTCCTGGCATAGTTTTCGCATAGTTCTTGTGGTAATGATGTTTCCGATAATTCTCAGATAGTAAATAAAACCTATACCAATCGATAGAGAATTTTCCCTTGAACATGTCAAAGTGGGTCTTCGCAATTTTTCGGTAAATTGGTGCATTATACGTAAGGCACGCAGTTAAAAAATTTTTATATTGCCGATTTTAGTAATGGTTGATTATATTATACCTATCTATGTATATCCTTGATCTAGATTTTCACAGCACAAATTCTGGTTAACGAGCTAGAGGGACTTAAAAATATGATTAATCGTTAACCAGACTTTATACATTAAAAATATTATGAATCTGGATCGAAGACGTATCGTTGGGTTAAAACTTCAACTAGACATTTACATTTTTCGTGTTTTGAGAAAACAGTGTTTTAAGGATTTTGAAATTAGTTTTTTGTATGGGATTTTGAAATTTTCTGCATTTTATTATTTATACGAAATTGGATGGGAACTACATTTCAAAAAAGCGACCGAACAGGGGCATCGAGCCATTTTATCTTCATGTTTCTGTATACTTAACTCAAAACATCAATATATGTAGGTATATACAAAGTTTTTTATGTGCGCGCTTCACGTGTTATGCCCCAATTTACATAATTTCCTGGAAAATTTGCAAGAACCTATTTTGATATGTTGGTCATAAAAAAATTCCTCACCGATTATATATAGGTTTAATGTATTTTAGAATTATCGGAAATATCACATACATATGTATGTATATAGCCAGTCTCTAAATTGACTTCTCTATAAGTAAAATTTTTGAATGGAAAACCATTGACTGTGTAGTTGAAGGTTTTTTAATAAAAAAAAAAATATTAGCGTATAAAGTTAGTTTAGGGCAAAAAGTCTGTGGGATTTGAAGACTTAAGACTTTTGTTACCAAAATGTACATTAAATTGGGTTTCTAAAAAAACCAATATTGATCACGAAAAAAAGTCCATTCGTATGTGATATCCAAGTATTTGATTAAACAACTGCTATGCAGCTGACTTCAACTGAATAATAAATGAAGTACAAACGCACAGATATGACTTGTGCGAGAATCAAAGTACCTACACGTACTCGTCGTACACATGTGTGAAAACAGTAGCGCACGGTAGTGAAGAACATGCTAATCCGCGCGATCAAATGACATTCAAAAATGTAAATCATTTAGAGTTTCCGCTACACTTTATGGAGTAGGTACTGTAACGAACTCCGGTTTCCCCGGTTTTATAGCTGGGATATCCTCAGCCTTTCCAAGATTCAAGGTTCGTTTCAAGATAGAAGAGAGTGAGTTTCGAGTTTTAATTATTATATTTTTTTATTGGTTGGTTTTGATTAGGTTTACAATTCAAGTTTTGGTTACAATCTTAGTCTTCTTACTTTACGTTTTATACAGTTCAATTTTGTTCTTAACAATGTATAAAATAACTTAATTATTTAATTATTCAATTTTTATTTTAAAAAAATTATAAATTTCGTTTATAATTTGCAATTTATTCTCTTAATAATTCAATTCAATCTTAAAAATGTGATAATCCAGGCTTAGGTTCTTCTGGCGGGATGATTTACGAGTTGTCTGATTCCCAGGGGCGATCCGGGACAGGAGAGCGAGAGGTAGAATTTGGTTTTAGTGTCAGCCGTTAAAGTGTGCTGAGAACATAGACAAGCTTGTTGAATAGTTTCGTTAAAGAGATATTATATTATAGAATGTCCGAGTTGGGACACGGAGTATTAAACTGTCGACCAACAAGTCTGAGGTCTAATACGAAGGCTAGGGCGATTTGGGACGGAAGAAATCAAGTGAAGTAAAACGTCCGAGGTTGGACACGAGATTATTAAACTGGTCGACTAAAAGGTCTGAGGTTTAATAAAAGTCGAGGGCGATCTGGGACAAGCGAAATCAAGCGAAGTAAAACGTCCGAGTTTGAACACGAGATTATTAAACTGGTCGACTAAAAAGTCTGAGGTCTAATAAAAGCTGAGGGCGATCTGGGACAAGAGAAATCAAGCGAAGTAAAACGTCCGAGTTTGGACACGAGATTATTAAACTTGTCGACTAAAAAGTCTGAGGTTTAATAAAAGCCGAGGGCGATCTGGGACAAGCGAAATCAAGCGAAGTAAAACGTCCGAGTTTGGACACGAGATTATTAAACTGGTCGACTAAAAAGTCTGAGGTTTAATAAAAGCCGAGGGCGATCTGGGACAAGAGAAATCAAGTGAAGTAAAACGTCCGAGTTTGGACACGAGATTATTAAACTTGTCGACTAAAAAGTCTGAGGTTTAATAAAAGCCGAGGGCGATCTGGGACAAGAGAAATCAAGCGAAGTAAAACGTCCGAGTTTGGACACGAGATTATTAAACTTGTCGACTAAAAAGTCTGAGGTTTAATAAAAGCTGAGGGCGATCTGGGACAAGAGAAATCAAGCGAAGTAAAACGTCTGAGTTTGGACACGAGATTATTAAACTTGTCGACTAAAAAGTCTGAGGTTTAATAAAAGCCGAGGGCGATCTGGGACAAGAGAAATCAAGCGAAGTAAAACGTCCGAGTTTGGACACGAGATTATTAAACTTGTCGACTAAAAAGTCTGAGGTTTAATAAAAGCCGAGGGCGATCTGGGACAAGAGAAATCAAGCGAAGTAAAACGTCCGAGTTTGGACACGAGATTATTAAACTTGTCGACTAAAAAGTCTGAGGTTTAATAAAAGCCGAGGGCGATCTGGGACAAGCGAAATCAAGCGAAAGTTGATCGACGAAATTGTCTGAACAACGAACGAGGGTCCAGCGTGTAGCTATGAGGAGCGGTTAGTCGATCGACGAAAATGTCTGAACACTAACGAAAATGCAAGGTAGGCTGTGATGTCACTGCCAGAGCTCTTGCTTCTGTGGCTGCTCAAGCCAGAATGATCTTGTATGGCCAGCAAACTGCTATTTATATCAAAAAAATGTATAGCGGCTACCAACAATTTCATTTCTGGCACGTGTTGTATGCATGATCTGCATTCTGATGTTTTGTTGTTGCTTGTTGTTTTCCAAAATTCTACACATGGTTAGCGGTGGCTGCTGCAGCATTGTTGTTGGTTGTTTATCCAATTCTCGTACACGTGGCTGCCGTAGAGTTGTTGCTGGCTTTCTTCTGATTTTTTACATGTGATGCTGGCATGATCGCGTGATTGCTTTGCTGTTGGTTTCTATGAATATGTTTTATTATTATATGTAAATATGAATATGAAAAAAATGTTAGGATTAATATTTTTTTTTGAGGAAAATATTGATCCTTACATCCCCCTCCTACTTAGGGGAATGAAACTGCACGGTTACTTCCGATATGCAGATTCGTGATATGGCTTTACCTCACCGATATAGACTGTCCGGACGTGAGAGTCACCTTCTTTCCGTACCTGGAGAATTACGGGGGAAGCATAGGCTACAACTTGATATGGCCCGTCGAACTTTGGTGCTAATTTTGCTGCAAAATTATCAGCTGCCTTGGAGAGATGATGCTGCTTCAGCCATACCTTTTCGCCTATTTTTGGGGACCACGCCCTCTTCCTCAAGTTATAGTGTTTTGCCTGATCTTGCGCTGCTTTTTCCATATTTCTCTTGACCATGAGGAAAACATCTTTTAAGGTGGTTTCTTTTTCTTGCAGTGTTTGTGATGGTCTGCCGGTTCCGAGTGTTACTTCGTCAAAGAGAGTACCGGGGAGTCTTGGTTCCCTTCCTTGTATAAGAAACGCCGGGCTGAAGCCAGTAGAGGCAGCGATTGACGTGTTGAAGGCAAGGGATATCTCCGGGAGATGTTCGTCCCAGGATTTTTGTGATGGTCCCGTATACTGCGCTATCATAGTTTTTATGGTCCTGTTGACTCTTTCTGTTGGGTTTTCTTGGGGTGTATAGGGTGCGGTGAATTGTTGCCGTACTCCTAAGGTGGATAAATATTTCCGGAACTCTTTACTTGTGAATTGAACGCCGTTGTCAGTCACCAGGACTTTCGGTACGCCAAATCGTGCTATGATACGTTCCCTGAATGCCTTTTTAAGGCTGGCGCTGGTTGCTTTACGCAATGGCACGATTTCTGTCCACTTGGAAAATTTATCGAAAAACACCAGTAACATACTGTTGCCATGTGATGAGAGTGGAAGGGGTCCAATAAAATCCGCGCAGAGAATTGCCCAGGGCTCCTCTGCGATCTGGGATAACATTTTCCCGGCTGCCTTCTGCTGGCTTACTTTAAATTGTTGGCAATTTAAACATCCTCTCACGTAGCGTTTCACATCCCTAAACATGCCTGGCCAGTAGTACTTATTTGCCACTCTAGCGAGGGTTTTATGGGTTCCCATGTGACCTGCTCCTGGCTGGTCATGATTTTCTTTTAGTACTCTATCCCTCAGATAGGATGGGACACACAGTTTCCAGGATATGCAGCCTTCATCTTCAGTGGGGTGTGAAATGTGGCGATATAGTTGATCATTTTCGATGGTGTATTCTGGGAACTTGCTTGGTTCTGTTCTCACGTCGTTGAGTTTTTTCTTCCACCATGAGCATTGTGGGGTCGCTTGTTGGTTTGTCGTGATTTGTCCTAGAGTTTCGACTGGTTCTCGGGATAAGGCGTCGGCTAGAACGTTGAGTTTTCCCTTGCGATATTGTACTTCAAAGTTGAACTGCTGCAGCTCAAGGGCCCATCGTGCAATCCTTCCAGACGGACTTTCTATTGAATTCAGCCATTTTAAAGACAGGTGATCAGTGATTACGATGAATTTATATCCTTCTAAATAAGGGCGCATTTTACGAATGCCCCATATTATGGCCAGACATTCTTTTTCCGTGGCTGAATAATTGGCTTCGGCTCCGTTGAGGCGTCTGCTTGCATAGGCTATGACTCGTTCTATACCGCCGATTTGCTGCGTTAATACGGCACCTAGCCCATAATCGCTAGCATCAGTCTGTAGTACAAATGTCTTCGTGAAATCTGGGCAGGCTAAAACCGGGGCTTCTGTTAACTTTTGTTTTAGTTCCTTGAAGGCTTCCTCTTGTTCGGTACCCCACGTCCATCGTTTCCCTTTCTTAAGCAGTGACGTTAAGGGTAGTACCACTTTTGCGAATTCAGGAACAAATCGCCTGTACCACGATGCTATTCCTAGGCAACGGCGCAACTCACGCAAATTGGTAGGTGACTTTAGCTGCTGTATAGCGGAAATCTTTTCGGGATCAGTGTGGATGCCGTGATTGGTAACCAGGTGGCCAAGGTATTTTATTTCCTTCTTAAAGAAATCACATTTCTCGGTGTTAATTTTAAGATTCGCCGCCCTTAAACGTGAGAGTACTTTTCGTAGGTTTATTTTGTGTTCTTCGAGTGTTCTTCCTGTAACAATGATGTCGTCCAGGTATGCAAAAGCATATGGTTCCATATCTGGCCCTATCACTTGGTCTAGGGCTCGTTGAAAAGTTGCTGGGGCTGAATGTAGCCCAAATGGCATGACTCGCCACTGGAAAAGTCCTCGTCCAGGAACAGTGAAAGCGGTATACTGTTTACTTTCCGGGCTCATAGGAATTTGCCAATAGCCATTTTTCAAATCTATGCTGCTGATGTATTCTGCGTCTCGAAGACGATCCAGAATATGACCTATGCGGGGTAGTGGATATGCATCTGGGACAGATTTAGCATTGAGTTGCCGATAGTCCACGCAAAGTCTCCATTTTCCATTTTTCTTTTTGACAAGCACTATGGGCGCACTGTGAGGGCTGTGGGATGGTTCGATGTTACCCTGGCTTAGTAATTCATCGATTTCCTTATCGATTATTTCTTGCATTGCAGGATTTCTGGGGAAGTATCTTTGTTTTATTGGTTGTTCGTCACGCATTATAATTTTGTGTGCTGTGATGTTTGACGTTCCGTGTATACTTTCGAATTTTGGCAGTTCTTCTCTCAGAAACTGATCTATCTCTTCTTCTTCGGTGGGCTTATTTACACGCATGGTTGTTATAAGCGGTGGTTGCGTTGTGGTGTTGCCTGAGTTCCACAGGGAGATTTGTTTATTGCCAATCGTGATCGTGGTGTTCATTCGCGTTAAATAATCCATTCCAAGGATTAAGTCATCTATGGCGTCTGTCAGTATGAGGAGTTTTAATCTGCATGTGTTGTTGCCTAATGCAATATTTGTTTCTAGTGTTTGTTGAATTATTTTTGTGGTTCCATCGGCGAGTTGTATAGTGATGTCAGTGCTGGCAATGTTTTCCCTGGTTGCTAATTTTCTTGCCAGGCTTATTTTAATAAAACTCCTAGTGGCTCCTGTGTCGATAGTTGCCATTACAGGTGCATTCTCAAGGATGACAGGCGCTAGGATGTGGTTGTCTTTAATGACTAATGACGCTGCATTGGACGAGGGAAAGCTGGTTCGATTGGCCCCGACTGCCCTCGGTCTTGGCGGCGGCCTGCGTCGTTTCCCGAATTTTGTCTGCAGCATTCGTATGTCCTGAGACCTCTGCGTCCGCACTCCCAGCAGAACAATATTTGTGGATTTCGGCACTCTCGAGATAGGTGCCCCTGCTGTCCACAACGTCTACAGGCGCCGCGGGGGTTGATCGGCTCATCATTGACTTCGTTAGCAGCTCGGTGTCGTTCCATTCTTGGTGTTTGTCTAGCAGTGTGCTGGTTTCTTCGAGATTGAATATCTTCAAAATCTCCGCTGAGTTTTATTAGTTCGTCCAAGGTTTCAAAGTCCCTTCGCCTAATGTAGATCTGATAATCCTCATGACAATTGCGATAAATTCGTTCTAGCTTTTGTTTTGGTGTAAGTTGTGAGTGTCGCATCAAGCTTTGTAATTGTATTACATAGTCCTTAAATTTTTCGCTGCTTCGCTGCGTCCGCTGGCGTATCTCATCCTCTAAATTTTCGAAGAATCGCGGTGGCAGGAAAAATGTAAGGAAATCAGCTCTGAAGTCCTCCCATTCGCTCCACTGTTTATTGTTGTTGCGAAACCATATCAATGCTTTGTCCTTCAGCAATTCAGGCATAGTTCTTGGTAGCAAATCCCTGTTGAGACCATAGGTGTCAGTGAGTTCTTCCACTCTTTCGATGAAGCTCATTGGATCCCTACCACCATCGTATTTTAGGGACCATTTGCGCACCTGGTCAATCATTGTAGGATAATTGGCTTGGAGAAACGTTGGCGTATTCTGGTGCGAACTAAGGGAAGGAGCTGTTGGCACTGTTAACGATGGCTGAGATGTGATAGCCGGGGCTGTGTCTAGTGTTTGTGGCTTTTGCTGCTGTGGAGTGGGTGTGGTACTGCGTGCGTGTTTAATTTCTAATTCTTGAAGTCGTTCAATGTGTTCTTGAGTGTGTTCTTCTTCTGAAATGAAGGCTGCCAAGCGTTTCCTTAGTTCATCGACGGTACCGGTGCTGGTGAGTCCAAATTCGGTCGAGTATGTTTCTAGGTCTTCCTTCCGCAAGGAATAAACCCATGTGCAGCGTAATGTTGCTTTAATTTTTGTCATCGTGGTGATTTTATATTATTTTTTTTTATTTTACTCTCTTCTATATTTGTTTGTTTGAACCACTAGGGTCCCTGCTCGGGCGCCACTTGTAACGAACTCCGGTTTCCCCGGTTTTATAGCTGGGATATCCTCAGCCTTTCCAAGATTCAAGGTTCGTTTCAAGATAGAAGAGAGTGAGTTTCGAGTTTTAATTATTATATTTTTTTATTGGTTGGTTTTGATTAGGTTTACAATTCAAGTTTTGGTTACAATCTTAGTCTTCTTACTTTACGTTTTATACAGTTCAATTTTGTTCTTAACAATGTATAAAATAACTTAATTATTTAATTATTCAATTTTTATTTTAAAAAAATTATAAATTTCGTTTATAATTTGCAATTTATTCTCTTAATAATTCAATTCAATCTTAAAAATGTGATAATCCAGGCTTAGGTTCTTCTGGCGGGATGATTTACGAGTTGTCTGATTCCCAGGGGCGATCCGGGACAGGAGAGCGAGAGGTAGAATTTGGTTTTAGTGTCAGCCGTTAAAGTGTGCTGAGAACATAGACAAGCTTGTTGAATAGTTTCGTTAAAGAGATATTATATTATAGAATGTCCGAGTTGGGACACGGAGTATTAAACTGTCGACCAACAAGTCTGAGGTCTAATACGAAGGCTAGGGCGATTTGGGACGGAAGAAATCAAGTGAAGTAAAACGTCCGAGGTTGGACACGAGATTATTAAACTGGTCGACTAAAAGGTCTGAGGTTTAATAAAAGTCGAGGGCGATCTGGGACAAGCGAAATCAAGCGAAGTAAAACGTCCGAGTTTGAACACGAGATTATTAAACTGGTCGACTAAAAAGTCTGAGGTCTAATAAAAGCTGAGGGCGATCTGGGACAAGAGAAATCAAGCGAAGTAAAACGTCCGAGTTTGGACACGAGATTATTAAACTTGTCGACTAAAAAGTCTGAGGTTTAATAAAAGCCGAGGGCGATCTGGGACAAGCGAAATCAAGCGAAGTAAAACGTCCGAGTTTGGACACGAGATTATTAAACTGGTCGACTAAAAAGTCTGAGGTTTAATAAAAGCCGAGGGCGATCTGGGACAAGAGAAATCAAGTGAAGTAAAACGTCCGAGTTTGGACACGAGATTATTAAACTTGTCGACTAAAAAGTCTGAGGTTTAATAAAAGCCGAGGGCGATCTGGGACAAGAGAAATCAAGCGAAGTAAAACGTCCGAGTTTGGACACGAGATTATTAAACTTGTCGACTAAAAAGTCTGAGGTTTAATAAAAGCTGAGGGCGATCTGGGACAAGAGAAATCAAGCGAAGTAAAACGTCTGAGTTTGGACACGAGATTATTAAACTTGTCGACTAAAAAGTCTGAGGTTTAATAAAAGCCGAGGGCGATCTGGGACAAGAGAAATCAAGCGAAGTAAAACGTCCGAGTTTGGACACGAGATTATTAAACTTGTCGACTAAAAAGTCTGAGGTTTAATAAAAGCCGAGGGCGATCTGGGACAAGAGAAATCAAGCGAAGTAAAACGTCCGAGTTTGGACACGAGATTATTAAACTTGTCGACTAAAAAGTCTGAGGTTTAATAAAAGCCGAGGGCGATCTGGGACAAGCGAAATCAAGCGAAAGTTGATCGACGAAATTGTCTGAACAACGAACGAGGGTCCAGCGTGTAGCTATGAGGAGCGGTTAGTCGATCGACGAAAATGTCTGAACACTAACGAAAATGCAAGGTAGGCTGTGATGTCACTGCCAGAGCTCTTGCTTCTGTGGCTGCTCAAGCCAGAATGATCTTGTATGGCCAGCAAACTGCTATTTATATCAAAAAAATGTATAGCGGCTACCAACAATTTCATTTCTGGCACGTGTTGTATGCATGATCTGCATTCTGATGTTTTGTTGTTGCTTGTTGTTTTCCAAAATTCTACACATGGTTAGCGGTGGCTGCTGCAGCATTGTTGTTGGTTGTTTATCCAATTCTCGTACACGTGGCTGCCGTAGAGTTGTTGCTGGCTTTCTTCTGATTTTTTACATGTGATGCTGGCATGATCGCGTGATTGCTTTGCTGTTGGTTTCTATGAATATGTTTTATTATTATATGTAAATATGAATATGAAAAAAATGTTAGGATTAATATTTTTTTTTGAGGAAAATATTGATCCTTACAGTACATTAAGTTTAATGCCACGCTCCACCTGTAGGTATTACAAATTCGGTTTATTTTAAGTGTATTAATTTATTATAAATATCAGCTCTCTAGCTTACCAATATCACTTTGGTCATTAATGGGTAAAGATTTAGAGTTTTACAGTGTAGTGAAATTTCAAAAATACATTTTTTGTGGGTATTTCAGTTAAATATGTGGTTAATTTTAGGTTCTGGGTATTAATTTTTTTTATATATAGTAGTTACCTTGATTTCAGACGAAAAATTTCAAATATCGTGCAACTCATTCCGAGAATTTTTAAGATCGTAATAAAATAAAAACCGCATCAACACAAGATTTTGCATAAATCGACCTCTATATAATCTTCAAAAAAAATTTTAATAATCTTAGGTCCATTTTTTGGCACCTTCATTTATATTTTTGGGTGTAATCGTGGAATTTCCAATTATTTTTTTACATCAGTCCATCTATCCCTGAAAACAATAAATCTTCTTATTGGGTGTACAACTTAAAAACCGGAATTTTTTAGCGAAATTTGATGCTTTATTGTGGAAAAATGTTACAATATATTTTATTCAAAGTATTGTCCATTGGAAGCTACAACATTTCCCCATCTTTCAGGCAATTTATGAATTCCATCCCAAAAAAATTGCGCCGGCTTGGCGGCCAAAAATGAATCGAACCAATTTTCGATATCTTGAACTTAAGTGAAGCGTATTCCTGATAGGGCATTCTGCATCGATCGGAACAAATGGTAGTCTGATGGTGCAAGGTCTGGGCTATAAAGCGGGTGAGGCAAAATTTCCCATCCGTTGTTTTCCAGGTAATTTTTGACTGGGGCAGCAATATGTGGCCGAGCGTTATCGTGGTGGAAAATGATTGACTCATGTCTGGTCGCATACGTTGGCCGCTTTGCCTGGATTTTCTGCTTCAATTGGATCAATTGTTGACGATAGAATTGAGCATTAATGGTTTAGCCACCTGGCAAAAGCTCATAATGGATCACACCTAGCTGGTCTTGACCAGGACGTTCTTTGTCTTCGACATCAAAATAACCACTTTTAAACCACTCACGACAACTTGATTCAGCTGAAGCATAGTCCCCATAAACTTCTACAAGAATGCGATGACTTTCGGCAGCTGTTTTCTTTGCAAAAAAATGACCCAACAGAACCTCCCGCAAATGCTGTCTTTTTCTCCAATTTTCGAAGTTATTCATCGTGAAAAATAATAATGATGCACACAAGATAAAATTGTTTTTTTGACTGATTTTGACAGCTGTCAAATGTACCTTCAAAATGACATATACATAAAGTTCGAGCTTTCACGATATTTGTTAGTACGGACATCCACCGTCAAATTCCGGTTTTTAAGTTGTACACCCGATATTATATATAATAAGAACTAAATGTAGTATGCTAATGTTGAGTTTATGCAGAATTTTCTGTAATTTTATCAACAGATATTAAAAGAGTAGGGTATACTGCAATCAAACTAGATCGACTATGGCAATATGATGTGCTTAATGCCTTTGGAATTTCCACTTAATTTTAGAATTTGCTGCTACTGGTCATCATTTCAAAGATATTTTCATAGCCTAGAAACAAAATTTTGTAACAAGAACTTTAAAAGGTGTCATAGAATTTAAAGCTGCTTCACTTCTGTACTTCATTTACATTTAATTCCGACATTAATTGGATTACTCGAAGGCATCGCGCGCTGACATTGAACTTTACGCCATGGCTCATGCTATTCCACCAATTGGCATGAGAATGTAGGTAACCAAATTGTTTGTTTGCTCATTTGCTTGCGGTGTCAATTCGCTGCGCTGTGAATTCTAACAGCGCATGAAGGTCTATTCTCATTAGAAATTCCAAGCAAAACTTTTTTGTATGGGGTTTTTAGTTGAATTTTATTATGATTAAGTATTTTAGTAGCTAAGTATGCAATTGTCGAATTTAGAAAAATGATTATGATGATAGTTATAAAATGCTCAAGTTCTACTCTATAAATAAATTTGTTATTTGTATAGTTATTAAAATGTTAAGTATATAGGCCACACAAGCCAAATTGATTAACTCCGCTTAACGTAAAGTTGAGAAAAATAAAAATTCAAATTTCAGTTGAAAAATTATAAAAAATCTGATAATAATAAAAATGTCGAAAAATTTGGGATTATAGGTATTTTAATTCTACTTTTCTAATTCGTCAAAAGTCCTTACGTTCATCATGCTCACAACGCCAGTAAAATTCACTACTTATAGTTGTATGAGATCCGATTTAACGTCATGTATCAAGCACGATCTTAAACGCTTTACATAAGTATTTTCGACCATCAGCACTTTCAACGCAGTTAAAGTGACCTTATCTGATAATCCTAACTTTTGGGTTCTGCTAATTTATACTCGAAGTCATAAAATATTTTGAATACTGACTTTGATACAGAGTTCGGAAGCTTCCATTAATGAACTCTCATTCAACTACATTTATGAGTTTGTAAAAGAGTCGAAAATATGTTTTGTACATGACCAAAGGTGTCTCCAGGCTCTCTAAGTGACCGTTTTGGGCCCATTTTTGTAAAAAAAAATGTATTCCATCAATCGATGAAGAAAGGTCAAAAATACATTTCGGACATAACGAGAAGTGCCTCTGGGCCTTCTAAGTTACCGTTTTGGGCTTTGTAAATAATTTAACTGCAACAATCAATGGGGAAAGATCGAAAATATATTTTGTTCAAGACCAGAGGTTTCTCTAGGCTCTCTAAGTGACCATTTTGGGCCTATTTTTGTAAAAAAAAAATTTATTCCACCAATCGATGAAGGTCGAAAATATATTTTGGGCATAGCCGCAAATGTCTCCACCAATCGATGAAGAAATGTCTAAAATATATTTCGGACATAACCATTAGCCGGCCCCTCTTTCGTAAAAAAATGTTATTGCACCAATCGATGGGAAAGGTTGAAAATAAATTTTGGACATAAGCAGAGGTGGAACAGGGCCTTCTAAGTTGTTTTGGACTCATTTCAAAAAATAAATTTACTGAACCAACCTAAGGGGAAAGGTCGCAAATAGGTTTTGGATATGGCCAGCGGTAGCTCCGAACCATCTGGGTAACCGTTTTGGACCCTTTTTTGTAAAAAAATTTTATTCAAAGGAACGGAGAAAGAAAAATCCTTAGCTACACATATCTGTGGCATTTGTACAAAACAAGCTAACTTGAAATTGGCAACTTTTCAGAAGAGCAAAAAATTTTCTTTGCTGCTTCTGAATTGTTTTTATGTAGGAATTTGCACAAATGCTTAGCCAATATTTTCCAGAAAGTTTGATTTCTCTAACGACTTTGTATATTAAAATGTTCAAATGCTCGAAATATACTGTGAAGTTTTATGTATGGAACTAAAAATGTTGAAGAAGGTTGAAGTAGTCAAAAATTTTAAGAATCGAAATATGTTGAAAAAGTCCAAATAGTGTAGTAAAACGATAAAAATTTTACATGAAAATACAAATGGGCTTATCCTATTGAGTTTTTCCTCTCAATTTTTGCAGAGGGTTGCCATATTGTATTGCTTTGGACTCTACATGTTCGCTTCTATGTAGAAGCATGTTCTAAACTGACTATAGTAATTATTGAATAAAAGTCAACTCTATCTTTTTAGTATTTTGCTAACAAATGACAGCTTTTATAAGAGACTATGACTACACGTATATGCCAATGTTTTTAAAATCGATAAATATTTAAAATTAAAAGTTTTGGAAATATCGAAGAAAAAAAATTAAATTAAGCATTAAAATATCATGAATGATTAAAAACTCGAAAATATCGAACAAATTGGGGAAATATATAAAGAGTCATAAAACTTTGCAAAATATTAAAACACGATAAAAACCATAATTTTAAAGAAAGATTTTTAAAGAAACGAAAAATGCTGAAAGTTTAATTTAGGCAATTTATGTATTGTTTCAACTCTGTCTGGCTTATGCAAATCAAAGTATTGGCTTAATAATGTTTTTGGTAGTATTATATCATATTAATGGATTGATTTCGATTTTTATTAACCATTAACTACTTAGCATGTAATTTGAACTTCTTTTGGATTTAGCAATCTTTAATTGTTTTTAACAATTAATTTTCAAACTTAATCAATCAACTACCAAAAAACAAAAATCGAAAAAATTATAAATATTAGGAAAAAAATCCGCCAACTCAAATCCGGCTTCCTAATGTAAGCGCTCGCTCCATTAAGTTTTGGTTAACAAGATTTTTTTTTTTTTGCTGTTAATTTTGCTTGTACGCATAGTTTTAATCGGACAAGCAAGTGAAATGTTGAAATTGAAAATTAAAAAAAAATAAAATAAAAAATCAAATTAAATTGAGTTGGCGAATCGTGTGAAATAATTTAGGCAGAGATGATTCGCTCAAGTTAAGTAATCGGTTCTATTGATTTCGTTTGATTCATTCTGTACGGTTATCGTTTGAATTGAGTTAAAATAAAAAGTCGAGTACGGCTTAAGCATGAGTCAAATCGAGTACGAGCTTGAATAGTCCGAATAATTTGAATAATTTAAAAAAACTCCT
Source organism: Calliopum simillimum (assembly GCA_951812925.1). Classification (NCBI taxonomy): domain Eukaryota; kingdom Metazoa; phylum Arthropoda; class Insecta; order Diptera; family Lauxaniidae; genus Calliopum; species Calliopum simillimum. Next base: position 97,175,689 of record OX638371.1, read on the forward strand.
TCTTGATACTTTAGAAAACAGTTTTTCCAAAATAGTTAAACAAAACGGTTGCAGTTAATTTTCCGATCTTTCCACCATTTTGCTCAAGATAGAGATGAGCTAAAACCATACATATTTTTTTACTAGCCGTAGGGGAGATGTGTGTACCTTGGTCCGCTTTTCAGTTTTTTCAATGTGCTGGATTTTCCAAAAAAGTTTCTTTAGTTTTTTGATTAAGTTATATTTTTACAATGCTTGCAGCGTCAAATGACGAGACAATGATATTTCTATGTCTTACCAGTGAGTAGAAATATTGCTTTTTCCGTTGCAATCTCAAACGGTCCAAGGTATACCATGCAAGTGTACGTTGGACTATTAAAAATAAAAGAGAATACATTGTATATAGGTAATGAATTATGAAAGAACCATTTATTATGTAATCAAAAGTAACATTTTTTTCAATAAAAAAAAAAAATAATCATAAATAAAAATTATAACACAAAAAAGTGCATTTAGTAAAAAACAATTAATTAAACAATAATGGTTGCAAATAAATACATTAATCACGTCAATAATAATAATAATATTATATTGAGAGGCGATTATGGCTTCTTGGTTGCCCGTCGCTGGTCAATAAGCATAGGTCCAAGGTACACACAGACAGCATGTTTCACAAACTGTCAACACCCATAACATATATTAATGAAAATACATCTAAAATACACTAAAAGCTTAAAACAATAACTAAACTTCCTTCCTGATGTTGACAAAACTGAAATATTTCAAGTAAGTTTCTCACAAAACGTTTCGTAGTTTACTCCAAAAACAAATTTTTACACACAAAAAACCCTTTTTCCGTCACTTTTTATACACGTATACATACAGCTTAAGTCACCGGTATGAGTGGAAATTCCATAGAAGAACATTATCGTACAGCTGCAACTGTTGAGTGGCAACCGACACTCGGACCAAGGTACATACATTTCCCCTAAGGCATGAATTATTCTTATAATATATTCGGATTTCCTTTGATCAATACTTCTGGCACTAATTATTTAGCACTACTAACAATATGCTCAGCGCGTCATCACTATCATCAAAAGTAACATTTGCTACACCCATACAATGTGGGGGATCGCTCAACATGACATGCTATGTATGGCATCATTTTTGATGAATGATGAATTCTTTTTTTTCTTCTCTTCTGAATTGGTGGGATGTTCCAGACGTGTTAAGTGCTATTTGTTGATGTTATTAATGTTTTAATGAATGATTACTGTTGCCGTTAAATTGTTTGCTCATTTCTCATTCTCAGTTGTAATACAATACAGTTTATGGTAGAAATATTATTTTATTTAAATAATTACGTCATAAAAGGAACAAGAGTTTGTTGAGCATTATGTGAAGTATTATGAATAATTCGCTATTTTCGGTTATGAAGAAAAAAATTCATTTTAGCACCATATTTCTGACAACTAATGGGAAAAGGGTTTTAGGTTCTTGGAAAAACAGATTTTGGGTAGACCGGTTTGAAATTTAAATTCTTCCCGAAACCAACTCAAAAGTTAGAAAGATCCTTAAAAACGATGTCTGCATCATTCTGAGAAAAACAAATGGAGCACTTTTGATTCTACTGAAGGCCTTACTTTGACTAAAAAACATGTTTTATGGACATAACCTTTTTTTCATTAGAAAATGGATGCCTAAAGGTGCTTTAGAAATAAAGATTATATTCTCACAAAAATTTTGTCGCTTTTTTTTTTTTTTTTTGGGTAGGAAAACGATTTTTTTTTCAAAAGCGAGGCATTTAACGAATAATTGTATATTGCAAAAAATGCTTAGAATTGTCTTAGAAATACGTATGAATTTTTTAGAGATTTTTTGAGATATTTTATATATTTTCGAAATAGCAGTACATATGTCAGAATACGTAGCAAATCGATTGACGAAAAATTTATAAAATAATTGATTACACAGGCCCACAAAAAAAAGTACCATGCGTGAAAGATCAGACCACCTGAACTTTATGTTTTCGGGGTCGCTGAATCCGAATATGGTGCCAGAATAGCGAAGTTGGTTCGCGTTTTTTCAGAAATCAACAACAATGCTGAAAATTAGAGATTTTTCCTGGTTTCTGAAAAAACGCGAATCAACTTCGCTAATGTGACACTATATTCGGGTTCAGCGATCCCGCAAACATAAAGTTCCGGTGGTTTGATCTTTCGCACAGGGTACTTTTTTTTTTTTTAGGCCTGTGCACAGGACTACAAAAAAAAAAAAAAAAATCCCTGCGCGAACGATTAGACCACCTGAATTGTTACAGAATTTCGAAAATTTATGCCTTTTTTTGAATCAGTTGCGAATATGAACAATAATCTCAAGAAATAAGCCCTAAAAACTCAATAAAATTAATGAGATAAAAGAACATATAATTGGCTGTGATTATCTCACTTTTTTCGAAATTTGCAGTTGGGTTCTCTGATTTTTATAAAAATTCACAGAGATGTTCTAAGTGCTTAGCATGGAGACCTCTCATTATTAGTTTTGCGAAAAAATAATTTTTTTCTAAGTTATGGGCATGGAACTTCAGAGTGTCCAAGTGGTGTTTTTGCGAAAAATCGATGCAATTTTTTTTTCTAAGTCTCGCCATTTTGTCAAAAATAAATTTTTTAAATTTTTGTTTTCGGATTCTTGTAGCATTTTAAACGTTAATTTATTTTCCATTTTCAAATTTGGAAAATTTTTAAAATTTACAAAATGGCGGCCATTTTTTGAAAAATCTTAAAAGTTGATTATCTCAAAATAATATGCTTTTTATTTTTTTATTTTTTTTTTACAAAAAGGTGAATGAAATACAAACATTTTGTAGAAGACTTGTTTTGCGCTAAATGGCTGCGAGAGCCACAGGAACTTTTTTTCTAAAAAGTCACGTGACTATTTTTTTAACTTTGTTTTGTGCTTTCATTTACACCCACTAGGTGGCCAAAAAAACAAATTTCAAAGTACAAGGATATAACTTCCATTACTTAGAAAATAGAAGCTATAACAAAAAAACCAATGTTTCCTATATGAATCATAAAAATAAGTATTGACGAAATTACGGCCATGTTTTGAAAAATCTTAAAAATCAATTTACCAAAAAAAAAAAAAATTTGTTTTTTCTTAAAAGTTTTTATAATGAAATCTTTTGAAAGGTTATGATGAACATTCGTTTTTCAAAACACTTAAATAAAAAGAAATATAAAAAAATTTTTTTTTGGAAAATTGATTTTAAGATTTTTCAAAACATGGCCGTCATTTCGTCAATACTTATTTTTATGATTCATATAGGAAATATTGGTTTTTTTGGTATAGCTTCTATTTTCTAAGTAATGGAAGCTATATCCTTGTACTTTGAAATTTTATTTTTTGGCCACCTAGTGGGTGTAAATGAAAGCACAAAACAAAGTTAAAAAAATTGTCACGTGACTTTTTAGAAAAAAAGTTCCTGTGGCTCTCGCAGCCATTTAGCGCAAAACAAGTCTTCTACAAAATGTTTGTATTTCATTCACCTTTTTGCAAAAAAAAAAATAAAAAAATAAAAAGCATTTTATTTTGAGATAATCAACTTTTAAGATTTTTCAAAAAATAGCCGCCATTTTGTAAATTTTAAAAGTTTTCCAAATTTGAAAATGGAAAATAAATTAACGTTTAAAATGCTATAAGAATCCGAAAACAAAAATTTCAAAAATTTATTTTTGACAAAATGGCGAGACTTAGAAAAAAAAATTGCATCGATTTTTCGCAAAAACACCACATGGACACTCTGAAGTTCCATGCCTATAACTTGGAAAAAATAATTTTTTCGCAAAACTAATAATGAGAGGTCTCCATGCTAAGCACTTAGAACATCTCTGTGAATTTTTATAAAAATCAGAGAACCCAACTGCAAATTTCGAAAAAAGTGAGATGATCACAGCCAATTCTTGAACACGACAATGTCAAAAAATAGCAATATTGAGAGCTAAAAGGTTAAATGGTGTGCTGTGCTAAAAATGACAAAATGATAGAGACGAAGATACAAGATCCTTGTAAAAAGTAAAATTCCAAATTATCTGCTTCTTAATATTCTTCAGGAAAGTATAAAAAGATAGAGAACAAACTCTTAAAAGTAAAAGCTCAAATCGTCTGAACAAAATTGCGATCTTTATTTAATAAAAAAAAACGTATTCTTTATATTAAGAACAATGCCTTAATTTCCAATTTTTCACACTTTTTTTTTGAAATTTATTTCTGTCGGTTTCTTTTGAACCCTTTTGATTGAAACACAAATTTCCAAGTTTTTTTCTGACTAAAACATAAATAGCCAAAGGGTTAATAAACTAAATTTCTGTTATACAAACTTCAAGTTAATAATTAATAACAATCCGTTATGGTTCTTATGTTCTTAAAAAAAAAATACAAAAAAAATCCGTTTAAAGCTATTACACCGATTAGTTTACAAAAAAAAAAAAAAAAAAAAAATAATACAACTTTCTGGTATTTCCACCGGACTCAATATTAACATCAATATTTTTATTAACAATATTGCTTGTTAGAACTCTACACAATACGACATTTAACTACTACATTCATTGTTTAACCCTTAACTGATTGTGATTGAGCTTATTTTGGTAATCAATTATAACTGCTTTTTTAAATAATAAGGCTTTATGTGTGGAAAAAATGTATCTACATAGGAATATTTTCCCTTGGCTTACGAAATACAGATATGTACATAAGTTACCTTATTTTGACTAGTTTTCGATGAGATTGTAATTTCGAAGTGAAATTGAAGCATTTTTAGTTACATTTTAAGGCGTTTTACTTTTCATATCAAAATAATGCACTTCTTGGCTTTGAGCTGTTAGTAAGCGAAAGCTATACGAGATATAAAATAAGAATTTTTTCTGATTTGAGGGGATTGTGGAGTAGTTTATTCAGTAGTTCGTTTTATAAGTTATTTAGAATTAGTAATATTTTCGACTAATGAGTGTCTTAAGATTATTATTAAAGACTTTTAATATGCATTACTATTTTTGGACTTAAATAAGTCATATTCACACCAATTAAAAGCATATTATTTTAGAATGCCCCAAGTTTTTTTTCCAATTTTGTACGTTACAGCTTCTAAAATGCTCATATTTATGACTCTCATTATGACATCATTTTTCATCATTTATCAATTTCATTCTCATAATATACGTAAAATAATAATTTTAAATAAAATTTCAGTTTCATGCATGAAGGGTTAAGAAAAAATCAATCAGGATTAATTTATCAAAAATGTTATAAATAACTCACAACAATAAATGACAAATTAAATCAATAATAGCTGGCAGACGCGAGTCATGGTATCATAACAGGGCTTCCCCAAAAGTATTTCAAATACTCGTATAATCGTTAAATAAATAAATCAAAACAGAAAAAATGTATAATCAAGTTACATATATACAAAAACAATATAAATAGAACAATGATCAGCGTATCTATCAATGCTGATGATGTTTGAGGGTAATTTAAAGTTTTTAAATCAATTACTTAAGTATAATTTTGACCCGGAAGTTTTGAGATTCCACTGTTGCTATTGATGGTGTAGATTAGGCCTCGAGCGTTATCGGGCTGATATTAGCACTTTTGTGGTTGGGATTTGCTTAAGGAGCTTTTTTAGTTTGTTTTTATTTTTCTAATGCATTGAAACATAATATTTTGCACGAAATCTGCGATTTTCCATAGTAAATTTCTAAATATTTAAAAATATTTCGCAGTAAAGACATGGCAAAGGCTTCAAAATAAAATTTTTCGTTCAAAATGTTGTCTGTTTGAAAGACACCTTTTTGAAAATAAACTTGCTAATACAATCAAAATTTAGAATTTTTTTTTGCGTTGAAAACTAGCATTAAAACTTAAAAGAACAAAAAAATTATGTATTAGCAAAAAAAGATAATATTATGTTTTAAACAATAAGGGTATTCCTTAAAACATGCAAATGCCTCAAAAACCGCGTCAACTCGAATAACTAACTGGCAAAATTAGTATTGATTTTAATATAACAACCATCATGAGCTTACAAGTTTTTCGAGGCTTTTACACATTTTAAGGAATACCCTCAATATTTTAAGGAATTGAACCCATTACTTTTGAGTTTTCAAACACATGGCTTAGTCAAAGCTCTACATATGGTTATTTTGTTTCTGTTATTCAACTTAAAAATTCTAAATATTTGCTTCTGTTGAAATGAATCCTAAAAAGACACTTTAACTCAACTGAAGATTAATTCATGCATATAAAGTAAAAATATAAATATTTCTTAATCAGATTCTTAAAAATCAATAGCGAGTATAAAAATATTAATTAAAACCTGACTGGTTAGAATAAAAGTTTAATTTTCTCCAAGTGTATGACAATTTGTATGTTATTTATATAATATCCCAATTACTTTTATTGAGCATCCTTTGTAGAATGTTTCTTTTAATTTCAAAAAATTACTTACCAGTATTTACCGCAGTGTCTAATTAATCATTTTGGCTTATACCCATGCGAAAATGGTATAATATGAATTTGTTGTTATTAAAATAAATCAAAAATTCTTTAGAATTCTTTTGAGTCTATTTTAATGGTTTAATACTAATAACTTCTGCTCATCTGCTCACTTGTACTTAAAGTTATTCATTCATAATTTAATTTAAACGAAAAAGTTATGATTTTCAGTTTATGATTTATGTTATTTACCAACATTTTCTAAGCATTTGGCTTAAGTAGTACTCGTAATGAGTTTTTGTTCCGTAAAAACTGATATAAATCAAAATGTTTATCCCGGAAAGGAATACACATGGATACTTTATATCTATTTTTATCATATACATATACATATAATAGACCAGTCAAATTAGATATTGGCTATATACTTATGTAAATCTTGCACTATTTCCTAACTTCATAAAACCTATACCAATCGATAGAGATAGGTCTTTCCAATTTTTCCGGAAAATTATGTAAATTGGAGTTTTTCCGTGATATCAAAGTTAAGTTTCCTTTATTACACTGCTGGAAAAAAATATTAATCAAGAAGCCTCAACGTCGGCTCCTTGATTTCACTAATAACACTGATAATATTTAAAATTATTCAATGGATTTATTTTCACAATTTATAGCACTAAAATGAACTGATCGATACAAAAGCAAAACTAAAACTAAACTCTTATAAAACCCTAAATTAGTCAATAACTCTAACGGCCTAATTATAACTTACAAATAATGCTGCGTCGGCTATATCCCACGGTGGACTCACGTTGACAAACTGTGCCGGACGCGCGTGCATTGTGCAGACCAGACGTCAGCATTTTTATGCGATGGCATGGGAATGCAATGTTATAACTCCTCCCTCCTCAAATATCTGCGTCACGCAGATGAGTCACGTACTGGGGAACGAAGATAGGGCTTCGGTTTGGTTTTGGTACTGGGTTGATAACTGTTGTCTGAATTTCCGGGATGTGTACCGGAGGGATGTCGATTTTACCGGTAATTTTCTTCCACAGGTTGTATACTACGAAGACCATGAACAGTATGATGATGGCATTAGAGACCAGGGAAAAATTTAGCCTGTATTTCAGCATATCGACGTGACCAATGTTCTTTAGGCTGAGATCATGAACATATTCCAGATTCACCTTAACTCCTCGGCTTGAAACGTTTGTAATTGCTGATGGAAGAGCTTGAAGACTTGTGATTACACTGCTGGTATAAGTGCGATTTTGAAGCTGAATCGTCTCATTGTGGAACTGCAAGACGTAGGACCCGTTCAAGAAGATAGTTGCGTTGTTTGCGTTGACCTCTCCACAGAAATTTGTAAGAAATATAGTGTTTTCATTAATCAGTTCGGAAATTACCTCATTGTTCGTGTTGTATGGACAGGCAGCGTGGCCTCCTTTTATTATCCTAGGAATACAACTGTCCTCATCTAGTTTTTCTAAATCGGCTTCACCGCAAACTGTAGAATTGTTGATTGAAGTGCACTGTCCTATTATGCCATAAGTTTCCCTCTGGTTGACTAGCACTTTTTGGAACCTCAGATCGATCTGTCTCCCACTATTGATAGCAGCTCGTGTTATAAGCAGATGATATTTTTCACTTTTCAGTTTTGGCATTGATAGGACGTGTAGTAAAAGAGATCCATTCGTGATAATTGACGGCTTACCAAACTCAATTGCTTCGATGGCGTTTTGGTACGGAAGAGTCTCCATCTCAGCAAGTACTTGATTAATTTCTTCTACATCTAAAAGATTGCTGTTAACAATCCCTTTTTTTGCCATCTGACACGCTCGCACGATTTCACCAATCTCTTCCTTTAGTATCAATACTCGGTTTACTGCATCTTGTTCGACTTGGCCCGCGTCGATTTCCTTGGATATACCATTTATGCTGCTGACAATTTGCTTGATTTTTGACATAACTTCTCGTGTTGCCCCAAAGAGGTTTTCGTTTATTTTGAATTGCTGATTGTTGCTTTCAATTACATCATTCTGGCTTCGAAGTATTTGGTCCCAGTCGGTTGCATCTGGATTACCAGCAACCCATTTCCAAGCAGATCCTATCCAATTTATCGATCTCTGCTTCCTTGTTTTGACACCCCGTAATTCATTGATGCGATCAGACGTCTGATTAATATAAAATTCAAGGATCAATCCCTTCTCCCTGTCCTTTAAATTTGTTGCAGCCAAATTTTTCATTTCTGTCAGAATATCGTCGTACCGTTGATGGGAGCCTTGTATTTAAAAATATGGAAGCCGTGCGCAGCAGCTATTAATAACCTGTAATGTGATTATGACGTGGAACGTTAGCTTAGCAAGAGTTAATAAAAATATTCTAATAAAATTCGAATTTCTTACATTTCACATAAGATAGATTTAAGATGGAAAATACAATTTTTCTAGTTTCTATTATAAATGAACGAATTTCATGTTACATTTCAATTTTCATATTATACTAATTACTCTTAATCTATAATTTTTAATTAAATTCGTATCAACATACAAAAAAAGGGGGAAAAAAATTTTTTCACAAAATTTTTACCATTAAAGTTCCAAATTGAAATAAAAATTTTATCTTAAATTGTTCGTAATACTAGTGTTAGAGTTTTTATATATTTAACCATAGCAATAATTAAATAGAGTCTAAAGAATAAACCTAAAGGCATGATTTCTAAAACCTTACAAGAGAAAATTACACATTACCTAATTCTTGTATGTTCTTTATATGGGATTTATGGAATTTCTTTCCTGTTGTTGTAGTTATTGTAACATTATTGTCTAATCCCACAATTTCCTTCCTATAAAGTGGTTTCTGCTTTCCCTTGATTTGTTTGTTCAGAACATAAATTCCATCCCCAGGGTTATACCGTTTGGGTTCCTCCTTCCTTTTATTAACCCTTAAATTCCTAATTTCTTGGTTTCGCTCTATTTGTGCTCTAACATCTTCATGCACCTTTTCACGAAAGTCTAACAAATTTTGGTAGTTAATTCTCTGTGTCCTATTAAAAAAAATGTCACTCGGTTTTTTATTAGTTATGGAGTGGACAGTGTTATTGTATCTGTCTACCGATACATAAAGTATTTCTTTTGGGCTGGTTGTCCTTAACTCTTTTTCAAGGCAGCGATAAATTTCCAATAAAGTCGAATGGAGCCTTTCGACTTGTCCATTCACTTCGCTTTTTTGAGTTGGAGTTAAATATAGTTCAATCCCTAGACTTCTAATGTAGTTTGAAATTATGGGGCTGACAAAACTTCGCTCGTTGTCAACAACGATGACACGTGGTGCTGTAAAATAGTGCAAAATTTTAGCAAACTTTTCGCGTATGTGGAGCGCAGACTTATTTCTGAGATGGAAAAGCTTTGCAAATTTTGAGAACTTATCTATGCAACTAAGAAACTTCTGCCCCTTGATTTCAAAAATATCTACATGAAGGATTTCGCATGGGTATTGTGGTGTAGGAGTAACTTGTAACTTGGGTTTTGGGGGATGCCTATCATATTTATTAAGGCGACAAATCTCGCAGTCATTTGCGAATTCTCTAAGTAAGGAGTTCATTTTTGGAAAATAAAATTTTTCAAGGATTTGTTCTTTATTCTCTCTAGGGTTTCTATGTGCCCTCCTATGTTCTTCTTCAATAATCGCCCAAACCCGTTCTTGGTTAGCTACATCCTCTACCAATCTCTGTGTTATGCGCAATTTGTATCTCGTAAAATTTGCCAGGTAAACATCTTGAAGCATCTGAAGGTGTTGCTCGGGTATTTTAATGCCATTAATAACACCCGGATTAAGTAGGTTCTTTAGAAGAGTAGTAAGTGTAACCGTGTCCAGCACTTCCACATCTACATGGTGGCGAGTAAAACCAGGATGCGGTTGCACCATGCTACGTAAGTCCTTTCCTACCCTTATTACAATTTGATTCCTAAAAACATTTAGTGGTGCCTCTACGTGCGGTATGAGATCACTACTATCTTGTTCCGCACTATGGACACTACCCCCACTTCCAGTATCATCCGCTTCCCCAGTCAATTGATTAACTTCTGTTTTTAAGCGGGACAGAGCATCGGCCACAAAGTTTGATTTACCGGGAGTGTAAATCAACTCGTAGTTATACTCCTCAATACGTGCTTTCCAACGCTTGAGTTTCGCATTATAGTTCCTATTTCCCAATGCGAAAGTCAAGGGTTGGTGGTCTGTGAAAATTTTTATCTTTTTTGCACCATACAAATAGTTCCTCAAATTGTCCAACGCCCAAACGATTGCCAACATCTCCTTCTCGTTGGTGGCGTAATTTTCTTCCGTTCGATTTAAAGAACGAGAGATGTAAGCAATCGGTTTCTCTTTCCCATGTTCTCCTTGAGAAAGGACTGCTCCAATAGCGTAATTGGAAGCATCAGTTGTTAAATTAAATGGTTTATCAAACTCGGGAAAGGTAAGTACCTCCGATGAGGTGAGGAGTTTCTTTAAGTTATTAAATGCCAGGAGCGCTTCAGCATCGAGGTAAATTTTTACATTTCTTGACTGGCTTGCTTTTACTTGAGCATGCTCACCACGGGTTAAATTTGTTAGTGGCTTGGCTATTTTAGCATACTCTCGAATGAACTTCCTATAGTAAGAAGTTAAACCTAAGAATCTTTTTAATTCCTTTAAAGTTTCTGGAGGAAGAATATCTTCAATTGCTTTAACTTTTTTCGGATCAGGACGAATCCCTTGAGTTGTAACTAAATACCCGAGAAACTCTACAGATTTCTCCATAAAATGCGTTTTTTCCAAATTTACCTTAAGACCTGATTCCTTGAGCCTTTGGAACACCGTTTCTATATCCCTAATATGTTCGTCCTCATTTTTACTGAAAATTATAATGTCGTCTATATAGACGTAACATATTTTCCCGATAAATTCTTTAAGGACGTCATCAATCATTCTTTGAAAAATGGCGGGGGCATTTTTCAGCCCAAACGGCATCCTTAAGAACTCATACTTTCCATTCATTGTGGAGAAGGCCGTTTTTCTAATGTCTCTCTCTTTCATCAGTATTTGATGGAAGCCAGACGTGAGATCTATTGTTGTGAAAAATTTTGCATTGCCCAAGCTTGCAAGGGTACTGTTTATATCAGGGATTGGATAGGTATCCGCTATTGTAACCGCATTAAGTCTTTTAAAATCGATTACCATACGATATTGTTTTTCTCCATTGGGTTTTGGTTTTTTTGGAACGACCCATATGGGTGAATTGTAAGGGCTTTTGGACGGCCGGATAACACCCTCCGATAGAAGTTCCTGTACTTGCTTGTCTACCTCTACCTTCATATTAACCGGATATGGGTAACTTTTCATGTAAATGGGCTCATCCGTGTTAGTCCGGATTTCCGCCCTTACGGCTGTTCTTACTATTTCACTATCACTAATAGGACCAAAAAGCGTATCAAATTTTGTAATTAACTGCTTTAGGTAGAACTTACTTTTGTCGCAAAGGCCTTCTTCAATCAAAAAGTTTATATCTTTTGAAATTTTGGCCTTTAAAGGGATTTTAATGTTAGGTTTTAATGTCAAAATGTTTAATTTCCGGTCAATTACCGCTTCAAGTTCCTTGAGTGTATCGTCGCCAATGATTCCATGAAATGAGGTGAGGCCTGGTAAAACATAGAAGGTAATAAGACTGTCATTGCCGACCTTCTCGAAAAATTTACCGGATATTTTTTTCATGATTTTAATGTCGCCAGCGGCGGAATGAACCGTGAATGGTTTACCCAATGGAGTCGGACTACCATATACGGACGGACTGATGAAATTCTTGTTCGCTCCGGTGTCGACCAAGAAGTTCAATACTTTCCCATTTTTCATTACATATTCTATATAAGGAACGCTGGAGAGGCGTCCGTCATAAAATTTACCTCCCCTTGTTCCTCGCGAGTTTCATTGTTTCGTTCTTCTGACATGTATTGATCATACACACACCCTTCCGGATATTCTTCGTCTGTTCTTATATTGAACAACCTCTGTTGTTTTTGAGGATAATTAGCAAATGATGCATTTCGCTTCTGTGGGTTGGGCCCCTTTGGCCGATTCATCTTCCATGATTGAAAGGAGCCATCTGGTTCTCTTTTTGGCTGGAAACCGGAACCCGTGAAACGATTTGAGTTTGAAGGTCCAGTATAGGGCGGGTACCTAGGAGTGAAATGATTATTCGGGGGTGAATCAAGTCGCCTTGGTGGTAATGGTGGCCTTGATTCATTAGAAAAGTTCCTGTTCATAGGAACAGTTACGCGATTTTGGACATTGGGATGAATAATATTGTTGCGTAAGGTAAGATTCTGAAGCTCCAGACATGCTGAATAAGCTTCAGGAAGCGTCTTGGGTTTTTGGATAACTAACATTCGAGAAATTTCATTATTTAGACCGCGGACAAACACATCTAGTGCACGGTTACGGTAGGATTCCAACAGAACCTCTACTGTTTCCTGTGAATACGTTTCGGACTTTATTTTGTTAACAATAAGGGAAAACTGATGGTTTACGGTTGCGTAAAACTCATCAATTTTCGAACCTTTCTGACATAGTTGTGCAAGCTGGTGTTCTAGAGTTTGCAAGTCCCGTTTATCTGCATAATGCAGTGAAAGAACACGTTTGATTTCGCCCCACTCTTCACTGAAAACATTATACGATACCAGTGCAGTATCTGCATTGCCCCTTATCTTTTGTCTGATGTGCTGCAGGATGGCCCTGTAGATGGGCTTCTGCCGCACAATTTCAAAGTCCTTTAAAATTGTCTCGACGCTGTGAATCCAGGAAATGTATTGAACCGGATTGCCATCAAAAACTTGGAGCTCTTTGACGCAATCCGGGAGCTTACCAATGTCCCGAAGATCCTCCTCAGTTCTTGGTGAACATAAGGGTATCGAATTTGAAGCAGTTCCTGTGGAGTTGCCTTCGGACTGCCTTTCCCCATTGACGACACGATCTTCTGTGCGAGCCACACGATCCTTTAATTGTCTTAATTGCTCGAGGATCGGATTATTTGCGGATTGTCGCTCCATTTCTACGACACGTTCCTCTGTGCGGCTAATGCGATTTTCTAGCCCCCTTAACTGTTCGAGCACAGCATTTACGGCTCCGGTTAGTTCCCTTAAGGATGTTTTCATTTCTTCCATAGTGTCGGCTTCAGTGGGGCACCTGCTACGGAGATTGTACATACGACCCTAAGCTTCAGAAAAATACAAAAATAATAAAGAGCCTTGTGGCGAAATGGTTAAGTAAATAAAGTGGTTTACTAAATTTCTGTTCTTGAAACAGATCTTTGGTTTTTAAGGATGATACCTTTTTTTTGTTACCGAGCTGTGTTAATAGCCGGTCAAGTATATAAAAAATTGTTTCGGATATTACCTCCTTTTTTGTTACCGTACTGGATTTTCAGTCGGTCAAGTATTTCAACAAAATAGTTTTTAGGATATTACCTCCTTTTTTGTTACCGTACTGGATTTTCAGTCGGTCAAGTATATATTAAAAAAAATAATTTTAAGGATATTACCTCCTTTTTGTTACCGTACTGGATTTTCAGTCGGTCAAGTATTTCAATAAAAAAAAAGAAAAATTATATTATATTTTTTATCTTTTTTTGAGGATGTTTAAGCGCTCCTTTAAACTATAATAATCTGTAGACTGGAGGGTCCCGCCTGGTTTATCCAGGCTGGTGAATCGCAGCCTCAGTTAAAGGTTATCTTTTAAATAATTTATAGACTGGAGGGTCCCGTTGGTGAATCGCAGTCTCAGTTAAAATTCATTTATTTTTTTGTTTTATTATTTCACTTAATTATTGTGAGCTGTATCCTTAATTTTTATCTTAGTAGAATTTATAGACTGGAGGGTCCCATTGGTGAATCGCAGTCTCAGTTAAAATTTATCAATTTTTTTGTTTTATTATTTCGTTTAATTATTATGAGCTGTATCCTCAATTATATCTAATCACACTGCACTAACAGAGAGGGAAAGAAATAACTTGCATGGGAACTGAATTTGTTTTTCACTTTTAACTGGAAAGAATTTAATAAACTATACACTTTTCACTTTTAATACACATTTAAAACTCAAAAGTCACATAAAAAAATGTTAAAAATGAGATGAGAACACAAAAAAAGAAAAAAAATTTTACCCAAAAATTAAAATTGTCCTTATTCCCATCATCTGATGAACCGGCATTGGAAGGCCTGTGGAGTCCCTTTTAGTCCTCGGCGTTTATGCTTGCTGTAGGCCTACTCAGGCACAGGTGATCTTCGCCACCAAGACTTTTAGCTTCTAGTAATCTCCTTCAGGATTTCTTAAAGGGCTAGCCCTGGTTCTTACGTTTACAGGCACTAGTCCTCAGAATATTACACAGCAAAAAAGTCCTTGGTGTTTAGCCGGTCCCTGCTCGGGCGCCAGTTAAGTTTCCTTTATTACACTGCTGGAAAAAAATATTAATCAAGAAGCCTCAACGTCGGCTCCTTGATTTCACTAATAACACTGATAATATTTAAAATTATTCAATGGATTTATTTTCACAATTTATAGCACTAAAATGAACTGATCGATACAAAAGCAAAACTAAAACTAAACTCTTATAAAACCCTAAATTAGTCAATAACTCTAACGGCCTAATTATAACTTACAAATAATGCTGCGTCGGCTATATCCCACGGTGGACTCACGTTGACAAACTGTGCCGGACGCGCGTGCATTGTGCAGACCAGACGTCAGCATTTTTATGCGATGGCATGGGAATGCAATGTTATAACTTCAATCACCGGAAAATTCCAAAAACTAACTGAGGTGTGGCATTTTGAAATCTTAAAATGAAAAACTCAAGTTAGTAGATATCAAAGTTCCAAGTTTGTCAAATTTTACACAGTTTTCCAGAAATATGAGAAACAAAAAAATCATTTTCTAATGAGAAGTGTTCAGAAAATTCAACTTAAATTTGAAGGCTTGCTGCTATTAAAAAAAACGAGGAGTATAACTCAGTACACGTGTAGAAAGTGAAAGGTGGGCGATAGTGATGACTTTTTGACTAGTGTATGGTATGTGTGTTCGGCATCTTTCTACCAAATTTCGTCCAAATACATAGATTTTACAGTTTATGAGATATAACATGATAAGTGTCTAATCGTGAAAAAGTAGACATGGCACATATTCAAATACGCCCACTTTTCAACATGTGTTGTACTCATGTTACTATGGTGGAAGGTATACCTCTGCCGGGTGGGTAGAAATCAGTAAAACACCAAAAAATTTGAAATTCCTTGGGCCATTTGAAAAGCTTTTTCTATTGCTAATTTCCTTAATTTATAGAGAAATGAATAAAATTTGGCTCTGTTTGCACCCCACTTTCAAAGTTAACGGCTCAAATAACTCTGTTGGTTTTGTGAATTGGCAATAGAAAAAGTCCAGGAATCTTCCATTTTTCGGTGTTCTAGCGATTTCTACAAACACTGTAGAGATATGGTAAAAAACCTAATGTAATGTCATAAAGTGAATTGGCTGCTATTTTGTTAAAAAGAGAAAAAAATTTCTCTTTTCATAAAAAATGTGTATTCAATTTAAAAATTGATCTAAAATAAGTATATTTATTGATTTAATTGAAACACTGATATCTACCAATTACAATCTCATGAGTTGAATCACCTTTCTGCGCCTTTTTGACATTTTGAATTGTTGCTTCCATTACTACCGGCTTTTGATAAGTTGGCATATTGTGAATTAATTTTCTATCTGTGTGTAATAAATATGTTAAAGTACAATAACATTTGACACCATTTACAAAAATTATGGGTCATTTACATAATGACATTACTTTTGATCAGTCTTGTACGCTGTAGATGAACATAAATTAACGTTACTCATACGACATGTAGTTCGAAATATTTATATCACTTAGGAAACGATTTCAAAACGATTTTTAAACTTTTCGTACACTGATGCCAATAAATTTTTACAATTTTCAAGTTAGTAATTTAAATTTATTACCTGCATTTTTAATGTTCTCCCCCTTAATTATTTTCTTCTCTTCATTTGTTTCGTTGAGTTTCTTAAGCTTTCTCACGGTTCATTACTCGTATGAGTATTTGGTGTGCTCGAAGCAAAGCAAAGCATCAATTAAGCTCAAGTTCAATGTTAAAACGTCACTGTTTTATGGCATTTTTAAGAAGGGTCATTAGTGTTTGGTATATTTTGCCTCTATTTTCTTATCCGGAATTGTGCTAAAAATAATTTCTATTAAAAGATTTTATTGAGAACTTTTATTTTTTGTGGAAAAAAAAAAATCATTAGGGTTATTTTTAGCGAATATTTGTTCATTTTCATTTTCAACCTATAATAATGTTTGCGAAACCGCATAGAAACAGTAAAAATGTTAATAAAATACTTAGTTACAACAACAATAGCGCTAACGGCATGAGAATTCCCATAATTCTTTGCGATAAAGTTGGGTCAAGAATGAATGTTTGGTTCTTTTTTTTAAGTTGGTTTTTTTTTTTACAATAAATTTAATGTAAGAAAATGAATAATTAAAAGTTATTGCTTTACGAGAACAAATTAATTTTTTTTTTTCACACGTGACAACATAAATTTCGATTTATTTTTAAATGTGTAGGCAAAAGTTGTATGACAATTCTCATAACACGTACTAAAAGTGGTAATGAATTCGCCTTCAACTGGATCCAAATATTAACAAAACCTCTCTTAGGTTTCAACTACCAAATGCAGTACTTCAATGTTGGGAGAATCCAATATGGAAGAAATTAATAAAATCACTTATGGGACCGATAGTGATATTGATGCTAGAGGAACTAAAACAACATAAATTGGCAGATACTATGTTTGAAAATAGCGTTTTCTGCACTTTAAATCAAAGATAACTCGGATCTCGGACGTGATGGAGTCAAACGGTGGTCATATTCGTTTTCAGCAAGCAAAAATCTATATAAATCACCTACTCTGATCTCATACTTTTTTTCATCGCAGGACTGTGTTATCAGATGCTCAAAAAAAGTATCGTGTCGAATGGTGTAGTCAAACACTTAAAAAAATCATCGGAGTTACTTTCGAAAACGCCTACAATATTGTTACAGGTGCTGAATCTTGGAATTTTGCGTATGAGCATGAAACGAGAAACCAATCGACTGTTTGGATCTTTTCATTCGAAGAAAATTGAACAAAAGTTGCACGAGGTTGTTGCGAAGCAATTGGTAGCGCGTTTTTTCTCAAAACCCGGTCATGTGGCTACTTTTGTACTTGAAAACCAAAAGACCTTTAATTCAGCATGGAACACGACCATTTGCTTGCCATGAGTTTTCGATAAATTGAAAGAAACCAACCCAAAACGACAAATAATTTTGCACCACGGCAATACAAGTTCTCATTCATCGGCTGAAAAAAACGAGTATTTGACCACTCCAAAGAACAAACTGATGGGTCATCCGCCTTACAGTTTTGACTTGGTACCCAATAACTTATCTTTGTTTTCAAGAATCATAGGTCAAATGCATGGACAACGATTAACATCACCCGACGAAACGGTTAAGGTGTTTAAAACTCATATTTTAGAGCTATCATCTTTGGACTGATCAAAGAGCTTCAACAAATTGTTTGAGCGCATGACGTCTGAAGAAATATACCCTAAAAAAATATCAAACTTTTCAACTGTCATTAAAATTTGCATCGGTAAGTATTTGGGGTACTAAAAAATATCGAGATTGAAAATTTTCAAGCAGCCCTTGTATACCTTCGAAGAAAAAACGTTTTATCTTAGTCTAAAAAAACACTGAAACCGAATCCTTCACTACCCATCACTAGAAAATTTTTTTCCACAAAGTTTTTTTTTCAAGTTTGGGAATAGGTAATAATTGCTGAGAGCCCAGGTCAGGACTACAAGGAAAGTGAGCCAAAATTTTTAAGCCCACCTTCCGCAGGGCGGCCATCGCAACACGGTTTTTTGTAGAAAGTCGCATTTGCGTTCGGAAGGAGAACATCTTTGCTCAATTTCCCCTTTATTTTACCTCATACGGATTCTTTGGACCGCTCTAAGAATAAACCGGAATATTTTCCGGTAATGGGGACACATTTATCTTTGTAATCAACCAACAGGATCCCTACTTCGTACCAAAAGACTGTCAACATGATTTTCTCAGCCAAGTGTGACACTTTAAACTTCTAAGATGGTGATTAATGACGAACAAAATTAGTCTTGGTCTTGGCAATTTTCCGAGACCATGACGCTAATATAATTTCAAGGCCAAGACAAAAATTTTCCAGCAACAATCCGAGCCCATACTTCATCTCTCTTTTCACTAAAAAGGCTTAAATGTTCGCGATATTTGACGCGATGTTTTTTTGAGGCTCCGTGAGCATTTTCGGCACCCATCTTGCGCTTACCTTAGTGATGCTAAGATTATCGTGAAAAATTTTAAAAAGAGCTGTAACTGATACTCTAACCATTTTTGCGAGTTGTGTCTTTTTAAGTCGGGTATCTTTCAATATTAATTTTCTAACTTTTTGAATGATTTCCGGGGTGGTTGCCTTGATCGGCCGTCCTGGCCGTGGGTCTTCTTCTTCTGCCTTGTTTGAAGTTGTTATGCCACTTGTAAGCCATAGTTTCACTTTGGCAACATTCTCCGTAAATGGATGACAACTACTTGGTAGCGTGAGCATGATGTTCACATCACGTTAATTTTCTAGATTTTCACATGAAAACAGACCAAAGCAGAACACAAACTCTGTTGCCATGTGTTAAATTATTAATGTGCTGATCACAGCAATTATTTTAATTTAATTAATATAAAATAAAAAAACAAAACAAAATGCTTTAACAAATTTATGATTTAATTTAACAACAACAATAATGCTTGATTTAATTAAAAGTGCGCTTTTGAAAATTTGACCTTCTTATCAGTGTGGTAACATCGACTTTAAATGATGTGTGTGATATATGACTAATTTTGTTGTTGTTGTTGTTGTTACAATAATTGCTGTTGCCATAATTTAATTGTTTTCGTTGCAAAAATTCAACGTTGTTGTTGTTGTTGTTGTTATCAATTATAATGCTCTTTAGATTCTGCACTCGTAATTCATGCCATAATTATGGCTGCGTGATGGCAACACTGCATGCATAAATAAGCACATGAATATCATCTAAAAATAAACTCATTATATATCTACTATTATAGATATACGTACTATGCGACGTCATTGAAGTTCTACGTATCTTCATAAATAGTACTTTACTCTCTTGACTGATTAAGCAAAAAATGCGCCGCTTGAATACCTCCAAAATGAGTAATCACATTAATGGAATTCTTTGTTGAAATATTTCATTAGTTAAAAAAATTATATATTGTATTTGCTACTTTATATGTAGGAAGCAATAATTTTTGTTGTTATTGGATTTTCCCCCGGAACCAGTGGAATAGGAGGAGTTACAGTTAATGTGAGTAATATTGATTGTTGATATTGGGTTTTCTCTCATAAGAATGATGATTTAGGCATCTTTGACCAATTATTATATTTTTGTATCCTTAAAGATTTTCAACAATACGGATTTTGTTTGTGTTTAATCCAAAAACTATAATTATGTCGTATTTTTTTAAAATTAATTTTATTTCTTTCGAAAAAGCCAAAATTACGTTTTGCGTTTCCAAAGTTTTTACCCGTTTTTTTATAATGGGTTAAGCAATATCAAATGATTAATATTCAATATCGAGCACGTTAATTTTTAATTGCAACAAATCATCTACAAATCGATTGGCGTGTATGCACAATCATTTATCTTAAATTTTTTTTTTTTGATATTTCTCTAATATGTAGAAGGCCATCTTTGTGAGTGGTATTTGTGAAAAATTACAGAGTCAAAATACAGTTTTTATTTGAAAGCTGTGATACGTTTCAATAAAGCTATGTTTTACAGTTTACATAGTGATGTCTATCATATGAATTTAAAAAAAAAAAAAATAGAACAATGAATAAAAAATTATGTGGGGACTTACAAAAGTTCACTGAATAGGTGCTAATTTATAATAATTAGATTAGATGAGAGAAGAATTGCCATTGTTTTACGCTATGCCATTACAAATATCAGAAACATCGATCTCAAAGGGCACGAGAAAACGTAAAAGAACTGATGAAAGGTCGAAAAAAATTATTTTCATTCATTTAAATAAGAATTTACCATATGCTGCAAGATTTGATATTCTATAAATTAGCATAATATTATTTAACACTGAATTTGTAACATTCAAAATAATAATAAATTAAACTAATACAATAAGGTAAATGCAATGAAAAAATGCAAATTAACAAAAAAAAAAAAAAAAAAAAAAAAATTTATTTTAATTATAAAGTACGTACCTAAAAGTTCAAAAAGTTTCTTTCGAAAGTTCGTCGATGACCTCATAGTACGAGTATACAAGTCGAGTGGAAGGTTGTTCCACTCCCGAATTGCAAAAAAAAAAAAAAAAAAAGAGCGTTCCTTAAATAAACTTCTGTGCCGTGTCATTATTCCGTGTTATTATTCCGAAACTATTCGATTCTTTAATTTAGGCCAGAATAAATTGTTTACCCTTTCAGGACCAACGGAATATATAAGTATGTCCCATTTGAATTTTTCAATGTCAGCCATTTTCTTTCCGATTGGAGACAGACAGGTCCTCATCGTTAGAGAATAGGTATAGATATTCAAGTGTCTCAAAAAAATTGAGCTGTTTATCCTCAGGACGTCACAGTGTGATCCCAAATCCCAAAAATTGTATTTTTTTTTTAACTAATTTTCAGTAGATTTTATCTCGAATACTGTTACATGAAAGATATGAAGCGTCTAAGTAGCAAGTTTAACAGACTTTCAGCTTTTAAGAAATGTCAAGGGATTTTTGATTCACCGGTTAATTTTCCTACAGGGTACTTAGATAAAATGGGACATCCGTGTCCCGTTGGTCCTTAAAGGTATAAAATTAGGTACTTTTTTTCACTAAAACTTCTTATTTTTGCTGAAATACTGGCAAAAATAATTTATTCGAAATAAATTAGAGAAAAAAACTATACAAAATCATCTATGGTGAATTTTGGACCAAATTTTGTTATTTTGTGAGGCAAAAATAGTTCAGCCAATCTAGGTAAACGCATCTAATTTTGATCGGACATGGCTTATTTTGTTCATAATTAAATTTGAATACAAACCAACACTTTGGATTTATGCATTTGCCCCTTCTTTTCGTTTAATCCCCCATGAAGCTCTCATAAGCCTATAAAATCCATAAAACTGTTTTAAAATTTGTACTTAAAATGCAAAATGTAAATAATGCTACCAAGGTGATTTTCGGGGTAATTGAATTTGAATACGATGTTTGAAAACTGAAAAGTTTAAAATGGCACCGGAAAATTGTACAAACCCCCCATGCCACCCAAAAAAAAAAATGTTATCTATTTTTTTACCTTTCAGGACCATATGAGGAGTTATTTTTCAAAAGGGCTTATAACCAAAACGAGGCAAAAGTTATGTCATAATATTAGTTGTCTGATACTTTGTTATAAATTAATAAAATTGGATTCTGTTTTCACAAAAAGGTTACCCAATGACGTGAAACTAATGACATTTAGGTAAAAAAATCATATCTATCATATAACCGATTATTATGCAAATAATGTGTATGACATTACTTTTGCCTCGTTTTGGTTATAAGCCCTTTTGAAAAATCACTCCTCATATGTATCCCATAATTTTTTTCACACTCGGAATTAAAAAAATTAAGTTCTGAAAACACATTTGAATAGAAATATTATATCGCTTAGCACGAATCTGCAAAAAAAATACAAATTTTCAGCGGTTCAGGAGCAGTCCGGTAAGGGTTAATGAATGCCAAATTGCACATAGAATGTAAGCACCATTCCTTCAGACTGTTTTAAAGGGGTTTCAAAGATTCCAGACTGGGTACTTTTCTATAGAGACCGAGCTACGAGAACGACGTCCAAAATCAACGAACGATAAGATAACTAAGGGCCTGGTCAAGTCTTTAGTTGACAAAGATTCAGAATTGATACGAAAAATGATTTCTGATGATTTGGGATTGAACGCCATGGCTGCGACGCAAATTTTGGATAATGAAATTTGCTCGATGGGTTCCGTATACTTATTTTAATTGAGATCTAAAAGGAAGCTCGAGTACGTTTTTCCCAATATTTCCTAAACAAATACGAAAACGGACGATCTAGCAACTTTAATAAAATCAAAACAGGTGATGAAGCTTGGTCTTATAAATATGACCCGAAAACTAAACAACAGTCCATGTAATTGAGCCCGGAAGGAGCGAATTTTCCTATTAAAGCAAGACAAAAGAAGTCAGCAGCAAAAGTGACGATGTCTTTTTACATCGCCAGAGCAAAAATTGTAGCTGCTATTCCCCTGAATACTTGACAAAAAGTAACTACGAAATGATATACTGAAGACTGTTAATAAAGAGTTTTCGAAAATTTGCTTGAAATTCAAAAAGAAAAAAAAGGAATTGCGTCGCTACTTCTTACATCTATATATTAATACGCAAGACAAAAACTTGTCATGATAAACATTGATGAAATAACATGTAGCTTTATTGTGGTCCCTGGGGTTGAAAAAATTCATCCAGAACCATATTTTTCGGATATGGTGCACAGTAGTTTGTGGTTATTTTCAAAAATTTAAAAAAAAATTTAAAAAAAAATGCAGAAATAATTTATGCAATTTATTCAGAAACTCAGAAGCTTAAAAAAAACGATTTTGAGTACAGTTTTAATAAAAAATGTAGTGAAATGAATAGCGATTATGTAAGGAAGATGAAAAAGGATTAAGATCGTAGATAAATAAATAAAAATAAATTTCCTATTTTTCTTCTAGCCTACTCAGCGAATTTTAGTTAGTCCCTCCGTATATTAACTAACTTCTAATTTTATGTATTTTCGCAAAAATTAAATACTAAGTTTACACAATCTTGAATTAATATACCCTCAATAAATGAGTTCTTTTAAGTATAAGTACGCTTTCAAATTGTAAAAATTTGCTTATTCAATAACTTAGAAAATGTATTTAAAGAAATATCTCAATGAATATTTAACATCAATTAGAATTAACAATTAAAGCAACATTGAACTTTACATGGCCAATAACAAATTACAGTGGTTACCCAAGAATAATTTAACTTGCATGTAAAATTGGAAACTTTTCTTCTATATGTATGGTCAAGTTTCACCAAATTATATATTAAAAATTCTTAAAAGTTAGCTTGAAAAAAAAAACCCAAGATATGACCGCAAAAATTTTATAAAAAATATAAAAAAGCAACTTGCGGTGGGTATTTTAAATTCGAGGTAAATACTTTTTGATAAACGTTCTCAGTTAATTATTTCAATTTAATTGAAACAAATTTATATTTAGCATAATTGCAAATTGATTAACCTACCAGCAAATAGCTAGGGAAATGACCTTTAATACAAAATGTTGCTAAATTTGAGAAAATACTTAATAGTAATGACGTCTGTTCAAAAAAATAGGTACGTAATCAAAATCATAAGTTCATTAGACGGGAGGGTGTAAATAAAACCAAAAAGGCAGTGAAAACAACATAATACCTCGAAATAGTACAACGACATCTAATAAGTGAACGTAACATACATTAATGTACAACATATTTCATAACAAATGCTTCAAAATGTTGTTGAACCTGAAATTTTTGAAAATTTGCAACCGCTATATTTGTTTTAATATTGAGCTATCGTTTAAAGCTATAAAATTGACACAAGTAGAACGTTTGCACAATATTATGTACAATACTCAGTGATGAGGGCAATGTGATTTGAAGAGTTATGCCGATATTAATATTATCATATTATATAACTAATTTCATATGCATATTAGACTGGTTTAAATTTGTATAAAAAACCGAAATTTGCTTAGAATTCTGCTCCTACGGCACCAAAATGTTCTCTTTCAGTGAATATTTGATGAATCCCAAAACATTTTAACAACCGAAAAGTGATACTGAATAAGGAAATTTATTTTGTTTTAAAGTTTAAACTGATCAACGTCTTATATCGATTTTCGCTAAATTCGAGTCCGCAATTTACTCTCTCTGTAAATTCTGTAGTTTTGGAAATATAAGCCATTCCATTTCGTATCTTAATTTTCCACCTTCATGGAAGAGACAACATCTTCAAAACTACAGAACTTACAGAAAAATAAATTGCTGATTCGAATTTAGCAAAAATCTATATAAAAAGTTGAACATTTCAACCTTTAAAACAAAATATTTTTCCATAGTTAGGACCTCTTTTCGATATTTAAAATGGTTTGGGATGCATTAAATATTCTCTGAAATAGATAGTGATGAGTAAGTCAAGACCAAGACTAAGGTCATAGCAGTCTTGGTCTTGATCTTGGACATTGGGTCTTGCTCTTGGTTTTAATATTAATTCTTTGTCTTGATCTTGGACATCAAGTCTTGGTCTTGATCTTGTTCTTGGTCTTGAAAAAATATCAAAAGTTTGTTGAGTATTAAAATTTTCCAAACCTTATTTTTACAAAGCAGTTGGGTTCTTAAGATGCCAAATTTCGAATTGAGAGATGATTTTATGCTTGAAGGGGGCGTGACACACACATTTACTATAAATTATCAGTATTAACAAGCAGTGATGACCTTGATGATCATCGTGACCAAGTCCAAGACCATGGCAGTCTTGTTCTTGGGCTTGAAATTATATCAGCGTCTTGGTCTTGGTCTCGAAAAATTACCAAGATCAAGATCAAGACTCTAGACAAAGACTAATTTTGCTCATGGTGCTTATTTACCTCAAAGAGAACATTTTGATGCTGAGAGAGCGCAATTCCAAAAATTCCATGTGAAAACAAACCAACTTCTTTCTGTATTTCAGTCGGAAATATTTGCGATAGCAGAGGCGGCAAGGTTGATATCGATGAAGGATATATCACCTACCGATATGACCATTTACATTGATAGTCAAGCCGCCATTAAAGCTCTGCCAAATAGGAATATAAGATCTGAGGTAGTCACCCGTTGTCGCAGAGAGCTTCAGGTTCTTAACGAACAACACAATGTAGAACTGTGCTGGGTACCCGGTCATAAAAATATTCAAGGAAATGAAAAGGCAGATGAGTTAGCTGGGAGGGGTTCATTATTGCCTACAGAGAATATTAATCATATTGTTAAACCACCAATGTCACACGATTGCAAGATAATTTCAGAAAAATGGTTTTGGAGATGATGAGGAGATGGGGCAACTCGACCCATTATCAAACGACCAAAACTATTTATAACACTCCTAAGATAAGGTTTACTAAATTGCTTTTAAAGTGCAGCAAGAGTGAATTAAAGTCTTTTATATCAGAAGTTACGGGACATAATACGCTATGCAGGCACCTGGGACAGATGGGGTTTGAGACTGACGATCTTTGTAGATGGTGTGGAGACAGTGACGTGGAAGTATATAGTCAACATTATCTTTGCCAGAGCCTTGCACTTGCAAAAACAAGATTTAAAATATTTGGATCCTTCTTTTTTCAAGATATGAGAGAGCTTATGGAGATAGACCCCGCTAAGATCCTGAAATACATCAAGGCATCAAAATGGGAACAGAAAACACGAATAGTAACCAACAACCAATGAATAAGCTTCAATAAGACTGTATAAAACTGTATAAAATATACTGAATTTAATTAATTGTATTGTATCATAGAACTATGAACCGTATTTAAAGAGGGATCACAATGGACCAGCAAAATGGTCTAAGTGGAAGTTGGCTTGCATATATGCCAACGATGCCCTCGCAACCTAACCTAACCTAACCAACTTCTTTAGGCCGAACATCTTAGATCGCGCTGAAACTTTGGGACATGGTACTTTAATTAATTTGAATGAGTTTGTATCTATGAATTTTGCTCGAAATCTAATTTTTTGACCCATGTATGGGCCTTGTCATAAATATTTTGGGATTTTAATTTTTTCGAATTTTAAAAAATTATAGTTGCAGAAATATTCTCAAAACTTTGGTTTCTATGAACCAATTATGACCATTTGTTTCTTTCAATTTTGATACATTTTACAGTAAATTTTACCTTTCAATTTTACGAATAGGATTCTTATTTTCCGAATAATCATCCATGGAACTAAAGATATCTCAACTCCATGCAAATATGATTATGTCTTTTTTATGGAGATTAGACAACTTTGCTTGAATGGATGAGTAAAGATCTAATTGGAAAGTTGAAATATAAAGTTCAGAGAGTAAAATAACGGCTATCCGATACCATTGTATGTATGTATTCTCCTTTAACTCCTAGGATTAGCATAGGGCCAATCGAATGGATTTTAAAATTTTGACGAACCATATTGGTTCCGATTATAGGAGAATCATTCCTAATTATGCATGTTTCTTGCAACTCCAAATCCGATGTGCATGCTGCCGAGGCAGGTGGATTAACCACATTTTCGTGGGTACCACTTGGAGAGATATTTTCCATCGTTTTTCGATCCATGCTTCATTAGTATAATCTTCTCGGCAACGCCCCACGCAGTAAGTTATAAGCTTAAGGCTGGATCCGGCAAGCGCTGCAAATATAGTGGCCAAATTCACTTTCACGTACAGTCGCCTAATCTGGCACAGACGCTGACCTGGGAGCCGCCCACTCTGGGTCAGACGCTTCAGGATTTTGACAAGATGCTTATTTTAAGGCGGCATCGACTCGCCTTGTCAATGCCAGTTACGGGCATTGTGGGTTTTTTTCAAGGCGCAACGCTGTCCAACGCTACGCCCTTCCACACCCGCTTTTAGTCGCCTCTTATGAATAAGGATTAACTCAAAAACTAATAGCAGCAGAAAAAAAATTCCTTTTGTTGCTTTGTGCAATCTATTTAATGCACTTAATGAATAATTGTTGGAAGCCTGTTTGAGATTTTGGATTAACGAGGGTTTCAAAAAATTGCTTGGAACTTTTAAGCATAGATATCTCATGATCTTGACTAGTCCAAAACGTTTAACAATGTCTCAAAGCTGTTTACTCTTATTTCCAGAATACAAAATTAAAAATATCGTTACATATCGCAATGTAAAACGATGCTTGTTTTAATTAGACAAACTTGAGAAAATTAAAAATAAACCTAAAGAAACTCCATTTCATCTAAGTAGCTTCTGCAAGGAAGTCATTAACTTCTCGCTTGATAATTAGCGCTTCAAAACGTGCATTCAACTCAGTAACTACGCTTAATGTTTGGCCAGTCTCTTACGCATTGATATTGATATGGGGATTGCCTGAAACAGTGGCGACCCGTGGCGATTGTCTAGATTTACCGACGCATAGCTAAGTAAGCTATTGCTGTGCTTGTACAATATAAACTTTATTGTGCAATTTTGATTTCATTCAATGTCAACTCAACTCTTGTTTATTTTTTTGTGCTTTTTTGCTTATAATAAACAATTTTATTTTATATGTTTATTTTAATTATTATGCTACCAGACTGTAGTTGAATTATTTTCAAATCTTTTTCTTAGATGAAGAAGAAACGTAGGTAGAAAAAACAGATTTCATAAATTGCCCGCCTAACAATGCCTAAACATATTCTGGTGCACTTAAAGCTTTGGACAGCAGAATAACAGGATTAAGTTGGCAAGTGGAAACTTCCTCATTGATTATTGTTCCAAAGTTATAATTTGTTTTCTTTTTTATCTTCATTCTAGTAGATGTTATAGTCATATTTATGTACCCAAGCTTGAAAGCAATTCTTTTGTACAAAAGATAACCTTCATGGCATTTAAGTTGTTAGAAATGAATTGAAATTGCAAAATTGTTTTCTTTAGAATTGACGTCAGTGAATCGTAACACCCTGTGTAAGGAAGTCCGCAACAACTTATTGCGGAAAGTTTTTGCAGTATTGTATTTTTTTTTTTTTTTTAATGATGATGGGGCGTAATGAACACGTAATTGTTTGCACTTTACGCTTAAATTGACGCAATAACTTGGTTCAAGTTCGATTGAAAGTGGAAGATGCCAAATACAGAATCAGACGCGACAACATATACCTACCTCTTCTAGAAATAATCTAGATCAAAAAGCAGAGAATTCCCGTAGTTTCCATACCATTGGCATTATAATAGAACATCAAGTTATAGCGATGGATAAAGTATGCTTACCGGAAACTATCCAGCTAAGCTCTTGGGTGGAATTGATGTTGTAAAGCAAAAATCATTTAGAAAAGGTCGTAACAAATCCAAGAGTCTGGAAAGTCATGAAGAGAAATAAAAGTAGTCATGCGCCACATTAAATGATATCATATCGTTTTGGTCCCTTGCACTCTAAAGAAAATACTAGTAAATGTATTCATATGTAAGACAAGTATACTTTTTTTTTTTTAAATAAATAATATAATAAAATGTCTAAATTAAATAAAAATCAACATTAATAAAACAAAAGTTCAATAATAAATACAGTTAACAATAAATAAAAAACAAAACTATGTAAATCAAATTAAACCATGATACATAACTAAATTAAAACACCATGGAATCATATGGGAAAACTCCACTATAACATTGAAAAAATTAATAAAAATGCAAAATATATTGGTCAATGGGTTATTGTTAAAATGAATTAGTTATCTGTGACCACATGAGCCCATTAAATTCAACTTTAGAATAACGTACTCAAAGTATGAGTTACATTTTGTATTTGAATTACAAAAGATGGAGTAGGTTGAGGAAGCAATAGCTCGGCTGCGGGAGCTCATTAAAGATTCCACTAATTTTTCAAATTGTTCACACAAAAGTACTCATACACGTATAGATGATATATTTATTGAATAATATGTACATTAAAGTGGGTTGCCAAAAAAAATTGTTCTGGTAATCATTCATCCCTATTCCCAACTGTCGTTTGTATTTCGTTTTAGAGGCGTTTAAGTTTTTATCATAATCTTATTTCGAAATTTGGAGTCTGAAAATATATTGAAACGCTGAGGAATGTTTATCGAGGGGTCAGAAAAACGAAGCATAAGTGTGATTGCTTCGTTTCCCTAATACCACGATAAAAACTCCACGTCATTCTTATATATTGAAATATACTAAAATATGTTGGAATGACAAGGAGTGTTTATCGGGGCGTCAGGAAAACGATGATAAGTGTTATTGCTTTGTTTTCCTGACTCCTCGGCAAACACCCCTCGTTGTTTCAATATATTTCCAGATTCCAAATTTAGAAACGAGACGATGATCAGAACTAAAATGCCTCAAAAACTAAATAGAATCGACATTTGGGAATAGGGGTGATTGAAATATGTTTTTCGGCTTATTGTTAGACTTTTCACAACATAAGTATTTTGACTCTGCTGTAAACTTTAATAAGTCTAGAATTTGTTTTGGGTAAAGAACAAAAGATTTGTATTTATAGGTTCATAAAAAATGTTTAAGTTTACATCAAAATTATTTGGAAAGTTGCTCTCAGGTCACTAATTTAAGAAATAGTGACAAATCTTAAATATCGAGCGTGTGACCCGTTTAAAATTAAGCCTCAAAGTACGCTACGTTTTTGTGAAGTTTCAAACAACGTTGAGTATGAAATTTGTACGACAAAACATATCGCATGATAAGGCATAAAACATGTAAAATCAGCTTATTTGAAATTGTAGCATATTTTTAGGTTCAATTTTAAATGTTTGACACGTTTAAAATTTGTGATTTTTCACTATTTCTAAAGTTAATTTGTACTGAGACAGAGAACGACTCTGCAAAAACATTTGATGCAGCACTTAAACATTTTTTATGTAATATTTTTTCGTTGCATGTGCCAAAACAAAAAAGTTTTCAATACAAATCTAGTGTTCTTGGCCCAAAAAAAAATTCTAGCCTTATTAAAGTTTACATCAGAGTAAAAATTTTCTGTGAAAAGTCAAACAATAATCCAAGGAACATATTCCAAATGTTGCCAAAAAACATTTTTTATATTTTTTGTATGGTGACTGACCCACTTTAATGTGCGTATGCATATTTAAGTGATTCTCAACTAACCTACTAAGAGCCTTAGCTTAATCAAAAAAAAAAAAAAAAACACAAATTTTAGACCGCGAATAATAAAAGCTGAGGGTCAATTTGGCTATAAAAAACAAAAACTATGAAAATAGATAACGTAGCGTTACAATTACCAACAATAGTAATAGCCATCACGTGAGTTGCTAATGAGATTTCTTGTGAAGTGATGGATATCATTCGAAATCAAAAGTGTACATTTATAGTTTGTACACATCATTAAAATTTATTGAATACAATGAGTGACCCTTCACATGGTTTTGACGAATTTTATGATTTGTTTTGTTTCTACAAAAATTTGACAAATATGTTTACGAATACGTAGCTTTCGAGGTTAGGTATAGAACTTTTAATATTGAATAAATTTTGGTCTTATGATGGGTATACATACCTTAGGTAACCATATATCCTGCTTTTGGCAGGAGAACTTTTTATATTAAAACCTGCTACCTGAAAACCTGTTTTTTGGTCATCAAAATGTTTACGTTCGAAAATTATAGATAGATGTCAAAGTTGTACAACGCACAGTAAAAATGCACAGACAAAATATATACCTACGTCAAAAATTACCTACTGAATCCAAAATCAAGCAATGAAAGACAAATAAGTTATCAGTTCCGGAGCGGGGTGAAGGTCGGTGAACATTTTTTCCCTCTCCCGGCAATGAGGATTTTTTTGATATTTTTATCAAAATTTTGTATGGGAGCTCCCTTAAGGGGTGGAAAAGTTAGTTAGTATCAGCACCGTGCGCAATATTTACTCTCGGGGGGGTTTTTCATATAAAAAAACCAAGCAACCATATCTTTAACTCTAAATTTGTACCGTTTTATATGGAAAAAGATCTTCCTGGGGGGGGGGGGGTTGAACCCCCAAAACAACCTCCGTGTGCACGGGCCTGGTTAGTATATTAAAGAAATAGAGTAACTTAGGGTAATGTGGTTACCTTTTTTCTTTTTTGCCAATTTCTACCAAATTAATGTTAGAAGGTTAGCTTGGTCAACTTATTTGTATTAGTCATTTATTGTTTTTACTATTTGATGATTTATATACTAAAATATTAACATTTTCAAGCGTGAGGCCAGTTAAATTGAAAGTACCTAAAAATTTCTGAAAAAAAAAGTGTCAGGTAATGTGGATCACCCTATCCATTTCCTAAAGTAGTACCGATATTCACAATTTTTGTTTACTAAAAGTCTAGTAGTATTTTTTTAGATTATATTTAAATATTTGCTATGAAATAGCTTTATAGGCTTATTAAAGACTATTTTTTAGTAAGATAAATCATACTTAAAATAGTACTCCACATTACTCAAACTCGGGTGTCCCACACATGCAATTAGCTTTTTAAGGTGTAATAGTAATCAAAGTTGATATACATTATATAATATGGGG
The DNA here is from genome assembly GCA_951812925.1 of Calliopum simillimum. NCBI lineage: Eukaryota > Metazoa > Arthropoda > Insecta > Diptera > Lauxaniidae > Calliopum > Calliopum simillimum. The sequence goes on from OX638371.1 coordinate 97,207,684, forward strand.
TAGTCTACATTACCCGAATATATCATTTTTTTGAAATAATCATTGATTATATAAAAGGAATGTGAAATCAGACTTTCTTATGCATTTTTTCGTTGAATAATACATAGTTCAACAATTGCATTAGAGTTATTTGAATTTTAGAAAACAGAGTTGTGAGGAAGTTATTTAGTTGCTCACACCGTACTAAAAATAAGTCAACTTGACCTCACAGCTTATGTTATGCACACGTGTAATTAGCATAAAAGAAAAGGCGAAGAGCGTAAAAAATAAGTTTTTCGCTTTTTATTGTGCACAAATAACCAGAATTGTTGTGCAGTCTTTAATATGAGAAATAAAAGGGTGCACCACATTACCCGCATAGTCCACATTACCCTAACTTACTATATGTTGGTCGGTGAATATTTTTACCCTCTCCCAGCAACGAGGAATGTTTGAGTGCTCACTTGTTATTTAATTAAAAAATTTAAAAAAAAGATCCCATCTAAAATAAATCTTAAAATTTATCAAATTCATTAAAGTTTTTTTAGAAATTTTTTTAAAAAAAATCGAAGAGTATAATCATTGATAAAAATAGCAATTTAATTTTAAAAATTGAAAATTAAATAAAAATTGATTTGAAAAAATTTTGATTTTTTTTTTATAAAAATTTTCTAAAAAGACAAAACTTTTAAAAAAAGTTTTATAATTTGGTTGACTATTGACGGACTTATGAGCATATCAAAAAACTACTAAATGTTGTTTTTGCAGATTTTTTAGCTTTCTGAAAACTTATATCTCTGAAACGGCTCCATGAAAAAATTTTAAAAAAATCATAGATACTAATCTCAGCTAGTACTATAAGAAAATAAGGTTTCAAAGAAATCTGAGATGCAAAAGTCAAATGCTATCCGAAACGGCATGTAATGCCCCATATATATCTATTTTACTTAAAATTACTTTCCTATCAAAAGTACTCTTTTTTAAATATAAAACCCTGCCAAATGGAGGTTTTTGGTCACTTTTCCTGTTTTTCGGTAAAAAACATTTGGGCACCTTAGCTACCATCTCTTTCCTCGGCAAAAAGCAGTACACTTATTTGTTAATCTAATCAAGGGAAGATAGGGTTGTCAGGTTCAAATTAGGATTCGTCTGCACGTTTAGAGAAAAAAATCTTGATTTTTCTGGACACTTAAATAAAGAAACTGTATTTTCTGGTCAAAGAAAATTTATTTTATTTGAGAAAAGAACATATTTTGGTTTTCAATTTTAACAAAAAAGCAGTTTCCAAAACGAGTGCCGCTTAATGAAAGTCTGATACCTATATGAAGCAAAACACGCACGGTGTTCAAATAAAATATCTTAATGGGCCGTCGTAGAGTACCCTTTTTTGCTAAAATCAATAGTCCTAAGTCTCTTGAGTAAAATGATGTGCTTTTTAAAATCGAAACCTTGGCACCTTGTTTTTTATTGGGCAAAATGGGTTAATAAAGGTTTTCATAGATTTTCTAAGGAAAGTATAAAATAAGTAAATGATTTAAGAATTAAAATAACCATTTTAGATGTATTTGTGCTTTTCAATAACTAGATTTTCCTCTGTTACTTGCGTACTTTTCATAGCCCGAACGAAAGTACTAAAAATTGAAACTGTACTGAAAAAAAAAAATGCCATCACTGAAACACACTATCAAGTAATTTATGCAATTTACTAAACACCCTGTGAAGTAAGATGTTTTCCTACTGACCGTTAGAGTGCGCCACCAATGGAAACACGTAAACAAACTTTTGACAGTTTAAGAAGACGAAAAGAAAAATACGGCCAGAAGAACCACCGAAAAGAAAACAGAAAACACACACTTTTTTTCCACAAGTTAATTTATTAGCATCTCGTATAGAAATCGAACTATAAATTTTAAATAAATTAAACAAAGTGCTTTGCAGCTGAAAAAAAATACAAATTGTTCAGTTGGGGTGGTGAGCAACAGCAGCAGAAAGCCAACATTTGCATCATCCAAGAATACTCTTCTGTGTGCCACGTTCAGTTCTGCTCCGCCATGCGTACGATTTTACTGAGTAAAACCGATGAATCCTATCTGAAAAAATGCGCCACGGAACACAATTTTGCCTACGGCATCATTATTGGACAGGTAAGTTGGTAAAAATGCGGTTGGAAACGCTAGGGACAGAGTAGCTGGTCGACACCCCAAAACGCACTGTTGCTGCGCCGATCACGTCATCCAATTTGATGTTTTTCTCATATATTTTTATCTCATTCATCTGTGTTTTATCATTTTTCGATTCTCAATTTCACTTGCATTTCATTTATTAATATTCCTCACTTTCTTCTCTCACTAACTGCTAGCATGCTGAAATTGATAAAGATGTTGTTGTGCACTTGGCAAAGAACGGTGAAGAAGAGATCGATTTGATTGCTCCATCACAAGAAGATCACGTACCACAAAATGTCGGTGACATTGATACACAGGCGCTGACAAATCAATGGCTCAGTGCTAGCAAAATGATTCCTGGTTCATTTGTGGTATTGGGTACGTTATCTATTTAGTGTCAATTGTTGTGATGGCATCATTAATAGTGAAATGTTTGTATTTCTATAACATCAGGTGTTTTCGTCTCTAGCACAAAAGCCGATATTACAGATGAGAAAACTTTCAAAGTAGCCAAAAAACTACTCTACGATGTGCACAAGTATGAACATTTGTTATTTAATTAATTTACTTCCACTTCCATATTACGTTGTAGATTATAGCTCCCTATTGAATTTCATGCAATTGATTGTGTTGATGAAAAGTATTTGCCTTAAAATGACCAACATAATGCGAAAAAAATATAACAAAAGAATATTCATTAAAGAAATATTTATTTAAATTATTTTCAGTGTACAATTACTTATTAATTAAGTGTAGTTCAGCCTGTTAACTTAGAAGTAAACAAATATGTATAAGAGTGGAAAATTTGGAGTTGACAACAATTAGCGTTATTGTTATCAAGCAATTCTATAGAATTTTGGTCATTTTTAGTTCATAGCGCTCTTGTTAGCAACCACGTTGTTATTTTCAATAACATTGAAGTAGGGCCAAAATGTTTCGTTTCCACTGAATGTGACCCTTAGCGTTGACTTTTATTTCTACATTAGTACAAAATGTTAAGTAATGTTATGCATTACGTGTCAAACCATACTAAAATATTTGAATTGATATTCTATTTTAAAAGTTTTTATTACAAGTATTACATGCTAAAAGTACTTGATTTATTCACAGGCATATAATAAGAGCATATATTGAAATCAACTCCTTACTCAAAAAAAAAAAAAACAATTTTATAACCTTTTGTAAGGTTAAAATCAACAATTGAAAATGTTTATTATTATAACTGTTTCTCCCATATAGTAGGAGATCCGGTGAAGAAATTACTACCCTCATCGGCTTTCCTGATGAAATATTTTTTTTATGCAATAAAATATAGAGATAAACAAAACCTGTCGTGATTGGCACTCCATATTCTGGCTCATTCTTTTTCTAAATAAATTTGGCGGCAATCGAAAGCGAAAATCATATAGAAAATGCCGCTGTATGATTGGCATCCTTTATCCCGGCAAGGATACTTGCGAATCAGGTTTAAACAGGTTGGTTGGTGTTGGGTTAATACCCTCATCCCCTTTCCAAAGAAATCATATATGTAAATGTAGATAATTTTATTACGAATTCAATGGTATGTGATTGACATTTCAAATCCTGGCAAGGCTGATGATTGGCACGATTTAAAGATTTAATACCTTAGAACTTAGAAACTGCTCAGCCAATTGAGCTGAATATTTGGCAGGTTTCCGAAGGTAACCCGAACGCGTCGTGGTCAGAATGGAGGATATCTAGTTATACTATAGTGAAAACATCTATGGCGGACTATTAACAAGCCTTAATAAATAGTTTTCTGGAGCACCCGAAAGTTTCCGAAGTTCACCCGCGGGCTTTATCGTCAAAACGAAGTAAATCTAGATATACTATAGTGAAAACAGCGATGACGGACTATCAACAAGCTTTAACTGATTCATCCCTGAGACACTCGAAGATCACCCGGAAGCTTCATAGTATATGGAGTGCCAATCACGTCAAGTTTTGCTTATCTCTATATTTTATTGCATAAAAAAAATATTTCATCAGTAAAGTCGATGAGGGTCTTAGACTGATATATCATAAGTATTTTATAATTTCATACATTTTTCATTCAACTTGTAAGGTTTCATGTTCCAAAAATAGTTGCGCAATTTCCCTATCTGATCAGGATATAACTTGCCGCTTTTTCTTAAGGACACTTTGAAGCGTTGTAGGACAAAAGTTTCCTTTTTTATTTTCTTGTGTTTTTATCTATTCAAGACAGTGATAGCTGTGCTGAGATATGTATATAAATCTCGTCATTAAATCCTACTCGCTTGTAACGTCCCACACTGGTTCAAAATCCTTAAAAGTTATTATACAGCTTATACTCCGTGATAACGGAGTCTAAAACCCATTTTTATTTAGATTAATTTACCGTTCCACACAACTCTATCAAAGTTAAAGTATTGAAATAAATTTTTAAATTAGATATAAAAATTGTGCAAGTGTTATTTTTTGCCTTTTCGAATCCGCCATTTTGTTTTTTAAAAATCTAACGTCAGATTCGTAATCAGTGATCTCAAAAACCCCCGAGAAAACTTTTTTGTTGGATTTGGTTGAATATTTATGCAATTCGTCCACCATTTTGAATCCGCCATTTTCTTTTATAAAAATCTAACATCAAATTCGTAATCAGCGACCTCAAAAACCCCCAGGTAAAAAATTTCGTCTCGAAACTTTAATGATTTCGACTTTTGGCCAGCTTTTAGGGATTTTGCACCAGTGTGCGGCCGAAAGAGATTTATTTTTGAAAGTTAATGTCATAGGCGGCAAAATGAAAGTTCTTTTTTCTTTTCTTCTCAGTATTTATCTTCAAATTGCTTTGTTTTTAATGACATTTAATGTCAATTGTCAAAGTTCAGAGGTGCCACTTGGTCGAAAATACCCAAATACCGAAATCGGTATAACAATTGTTTGAAAAGTTTTTTGTCTAGCGAAATCTACTTAATTGTCAATCGTTTATTTTCTTCTTTTTTTTTTAAACAAAAGTTCTTATGATATTCTAAAAATGCATTATTTAAAAATTAAACATTTTCTAAACTAATTAGTTTCATTCATTCTTTATAATTTAGTTTACTTACGCAAGGAAACAACTACTGCAGCAGCGTCAATGAAACAATTTCTCATGAGGATTATATATTTCTGGCCTACTCAACTGCCGATAAGGATTGTGTTTGTAAGGCGTATACGCAATCAACAAAGTGAGTTTTTTCTTCTTGTCTTATAACTTTTGTTCTTGTAAATGGTGATGTTTCTAATACTAAATTAATTAAAATTTTCAAGTAATTTTGAAATGCAAGTATTTATTATGTTTTATTTAGATAAAAGTTAAGAATTAATGTTTATAGTAGAGATATAGTATAATCCAACGAAATGTGTTACCTACAAAAATCTAATTGATTTGCGAATCCTTTGGATCAACAAAGAATAAACGCAATTGGAATTTAAATTACAATTAAATTTACTTAGAAACTTGGATTTCATATATATCTCTGGTGATATTTTAACATTTTTATTTCAAATTTAATGACTGGTGTATAAGAAGCATGATGTAATATTTATTGAAAATACTTTTGAAACTTTTCTTCCCTCATTCGACAAGTGGTTTGTCAGCCCTCATCCACTCCACTGATCTGTGTACTGAGATTTCTTCTGCATGTAGTATAAAGAACTGACATTTTTTTAATTTTCATCATATTTTCTTGTTTACATTTTTTAAAGGCCACTTTCAATAAAAAATAATTGTTAAAATATCTGTGCTCCTTCATCAAAATACTAAATGAATCCAAGCAAAATAATATAAATCGTTTTCCTCTGACATTTGACAGTCAAACCATTTTTATTCCGTACTCCTTCTATAAACCATTGCATGCAACCAATTGTTTGTAGTACCTAATGTCATTTTTTTTATTAAGAATCCATTACAATTAAGTAATAGCGTTTTAAATAATATAATCTATAAATTTTCTTTAAATTCATATTATTCCATGCCTCGTTCATTGTTAACATTAAAACAAGGGAATGTAAGAAAACCTACTTTACGGCAAATATAAAATGTGTTCACTGGTAAATAAAAAAAGTTCAAAGTTCAAAAGATTTCTTTATGATGAAAAATACAAATGTTATAGAAATTTTCGTTTATTTTTTCCAATCGATGTTTCCATATTCAACCAACCAAAAAAAGATGAAGCTTTGTGGCTTTAAGCTTCCATACAAATATGGTGTTATTGGCAATGTAACTTATAATTTCTGCTTAGCTTTTAAATTATTGTTCCAAATCGTTTAAAGATTTTTACTCGTACTCGTTCAAATAGTTTTATTACAAAAATTTAATACTTTGAAATTCTAATGCTTTCACGTTTTCAAAATTTCAGTGGCGGCTCTTTCACTGATATGGATTGTCGTTTTGTTGAAAAACCATTAGAGTGGTATCTCTTCGAGTGCAGCTATGAACTGGATGACATCTTTCCAATTTTTGACTCTGCACAGAAAATCAATATTGAACATCAATTTCAGAAAACAATCGAAGCAGTTAAAGCAAATCTTAATGCAAGCGAAATATTCATACAAAATGAAACGGTGGATGAAAGCAGCTCACTGGAAACATATATTCTACAAAAATATGGTAAAAAAGATAAGCCACAAGGTGCCATACGTGCCAGCATATATTTACCAGTACGTTGCCAAATGAGCGTATCACAACCGATTAAAGTGAAAGAATTCAATGGCACGATACGTTTCTCTGGTGTTATTTCGTCGCGTATTTGGTGTAATCCAAAGAATACGCTAGGCGATGTAAAACGTTTTGTACGCGATGATATACTGCGTTCACTAGTCGCACGCATACAGGTCTACTGTGATGGACTTACAGAGACTAATGTTAGCAATGATGCGATTTTCATAAGTGAGCCACCACGAAGAGTATATTTTAATTTACATGCAGGCGGTGCTGCTTCTGGTGCAGGCGGACATAGTGCAAATGCCAATGCTGCTATACAATTTTCGGAATATATATTTCGTGGAGAAGCGCCTACAGTAGCGGTGGCACAAGCGAAACAAATACTTGATTTAGATATAAGCACTGAGAGTATATGTGCCGATTTGGAGGGACTGCCGGATGATGAAACATTTAGTGATACATCTTTTGATTTGCAAAGTAATGGCATTTCCGGTCAAGCGCAACAGAGTACAGCACGTGATCTAACTCGCACCATGTATATGCTGGGCATTTTTGTGGCGCTTTTGGTTTTATTCATTTCAATTATGTTGCACTATCTGTTTCGATAGATGGATGGATGTACATATGCGTGATTGCGTTAATAAAAAAAAAATTGCACGGCGACGCAAAAATTACGCCGACTGACGCCCAGGCATTTAAGTCGCCGTTTACTTAATTTTAATTACGTAAAACTACGGTTTTTTTTTTTTGTATGTAAAATGTTCATTTATTGTAATTTAATTTATAGGAAAAAAAGCAAAAAATCCTTTTTTATGTTTTCTAGATGATGTCTTTATAAAATAAATATAAAAAAAAAATGATAAATTAAAATGTTAAAAATTTCGGAAAGGTTGGTGAAAATGGAGACAAAAAACCATAATGCTACTGAAGTAAGATGGACAGAAATCGCATCAGCAACACAAAAAGAAATTTGATACGTGTTTCGATGATTGCTAGTTCTCACTGATGAATCTCATGAATGTCACTTGAAATATTCAACTGACTACAAAAAAATATGGCTCTAGCGAACGCTGAACTACAAAGGGGCCTTATCATGAATTTGTCTAGCAGTTCCCTCGAGAATATATTCCTTTCTCGAGAAGAAGCATTAAGAAGCTTAAATATTTTGAGAATGGAAAATCCATTTCTTGCAGGGATACTTTTTCCTCCAATTTTCGTTTAAAAACCACTATGCAGCCCTGGTATTTTCCATTGATTTTGACAACTAAGGTTAAAAAAAAATATAAATATTTAAATTTCATTAAAAACAACCCAAACAAAGTAAAATTAGAAAATTGCGGCTAAATAAATCTCCAAACCTTCACGAGGTGAAAAATAACAATGCTGATTGATCATTGATAAATTTGAGTCAAGTTTACTTTAGCGATACATCATATTTGTTTTTTTAAGCCTAGTTTATTTTATGAAGCTTTTAATTCAAAGAAAATATATGCATATAATCAAAAAGTGTCGCTCGGTTCGGAAGATACGGATATTGTTTTTAGCAAACCGGTATAAGTAGAAAGCCCTTAGGTGGATTTCAAAAATACAGTGCTGTGCATAACATTTGCAACCAAAAGCACTTGAAACTGAAAAACCATTTTTTGGCCACTAAAACAGATGCAAACAAAATACTTGGTATGAGGTTTTATGTCATTTATATTGTTGTGTTACATGTTGTCCATACATCACTAATACAAAACTAAAACTTAAGTGAAATACAAAAATTTATCGGTATTGGCTGTGCAAATTATTTGCAACTTTTAATCTTAATTAAAAATTAATAGCTCGAAATATTTGATGGAATAACCCCTGTTTTTTATAACAGCAGTGCATCTCTTTGGCATGGATGCAATAAAACTATTTTCAAATAAGTGTGGAATGTCCTGCTACCGTTTTTTAACCTAATTAAACAACTCATCCTGTTTTGTAAAATTTTGATTGCATAATATGCAATGCATTTTCGTGACTTGACGATCTCCCACAGATTTTCGATTGGGTTTAGATCTGGCGACTCCGCGGGCTGTTGATGAACATCAATATTTTGCCATTTTATCCAATCTTTTACCACTTTCGATGTGTGTTCAGCGTTGTTATCATGCTGGAATATCAATTTTAGTGGCATTTTTCAAGGTGCATATGGCATCATAGTATATTGTAGTATGTCTTTATAATCATTAGACTTCATTTTGCACTCAACACTTTGAATTGGACCGGTTCCTTGCGCAGAGAACCATCCCCAGACCATGATACTACAACCTCTTTGCTAGACAGTTCTTCTTGTATATTTGTCTTCTTATAAGACTGTTACCATTCGATCCGCATAAATTAAACTTGGACTCGTCAGAAAAGATAGTAAAAGTTTTGCGAGAAGACCAAGCAGAGAATGGCTAAGCCCGAAATATACATGAGGAATTGTCTAGCAAAGAGATTGTAGTAAGTATCATGGTCTGGGGATGCTTCTCTGCGCAAGAAATCGGTCTAATTCAAAGTGTTATAGGCAGAATGAAGTCTAATGATTATAAAGACATACTACGATATACTATGATGCCATATGCACCTTGGAAAATGCCACTTAAATGGATATTCCAGCATGATAACAACGCTGAACACACATCGAAAGTGGTAAAAGATTGGATGCTAAGGAGTGCGAGAAAAAATTCTCGAAAATGTATATTAATGATAAGGCCTAATATTGGGATATTTATTTTATTTATTTATTTATTTATTCAGATTTATCGGTATTTCCCTCGTAAGCTCAGAAAACTGTTCAAAATTGTTATTGATTAATATTTATATATATGGAAATTATGCGGAGAAAGTGGAAAATTATGAACATACGAGTTTGGATTGGAATCCGCATAGCCTACGAATCATTCCTAAAACCAATATTCAGACTCCTATTGCAGTTATCTTTTGCTTGTGTCCAGAATTGAATTTGCACATCAAATATAAATGCTATACAACTCAACTCTACATTGACTTCCAGTTCATTCAATTGAAAAACATTGTCATAATTGCTCTTAATTTACGATTTAATTTTAAAATTATATTATTTCACGCAAAGTATTTTGGTAACATTTGGAGTGTCTAACCAGCCGTGTCATTGATTTTTGGTTTTCCAATAGTAACATCACATACAACATAAAAGGGGGTTCATTCTATAGTCTAAAATTAAATGCATGCGGAGAACAGTGGAGTCAATTAGGAAATTGTATTTTTTTAAATTGTTGAAGATAATAATTCTGAACGGAGCACTGCATGATCACGGGAAAACTAAGCAAGATATTTTGATGAAACTCGGTGCACTATAAATTTCCCAAAAATGCTAGAAATACTTAGTTTATACACTATTCGTATTTCGGACATAGGGCGTAGCATCTTTCCATATCAGCAAAAAATTTCTTAACGCTATGATAAAAGCATTATTTCAGATAAGTTAAGCAAATTTCTTCTGGGCAGAAAATGTGCAAGTTCGGGCAAGCAAATATCGCAAAAGCGATTTTTAAAATAATGCAACAAAATTTCACACAAATGCTTTTACCATTCACCTAACTCCACTATGCAGCGTGTCAGGTGTTGCACACAGTTCCCCTATCTTGCCATAACTCTTTGTTGTGGCGCATCATTAAAGGTTTTGGTAAATACTCTATTTTTGGGAAGCGAAGCACGTCGAGCACATTATATTTGTGTTAAAAATTATTATTTACTGTTTAAGGTCATTAAATACATGCATCTATCGTGTGTGCGTTCTTTGTTTTACAAGGGATTTTGGAAATAAGCTTTTTTTTTGTATTTTGGTATTTTCAAAATATTTTTATTCATATTTTATTTTTAATTGATGCGTCAACTTTGGCACCACATTAAGAATTTTATGCTGTGACAACATGGGCTTTCTGCTTTCTTTCTTTCTTTGATTTATTTTTATATTTTGAACAGCATGAACCGGGAGAATATTTGAGAAAACCGTGAAATGTGGAAAAATTGTAGAGATAAAGTATATAAGAGATATCTTTGGAGAAAATGTTCTACTGATTATGGGCCCAATCATGAATTTGTCTGGGAATTCCCTTCTCGAAGATATATTCATTTCTCGAGGGTGATAGTGAATAAATTCAGAATGAAATTTTCAGCAGGGATATTTTTGTCGTCAAATTTTTTCCAATTTTCGCCAAAATATTTTTGTGCAGCTGCAGTATTTTCCATTTGATTTGACAGCTAAGATTAAAAAAAGATAAACAAAATATGAACATCTAAATTTCATTTAAATAAACTAAAACAAAGTAAGACTAAGTAAGTAGACTATCTCTAAAAACATTTTCAGTATGGGATGACGTAAGCTACCATATTTTTTTTTTGCTTTAATCAATAGTCCTAAATCTTCAAAGTAAAACGACATGCTTCGTAAAGTCATAACCTTGGCATTTCATGTTTTTTTTTTTGGGCAAAATGGGTTAATACCATTAAATAGTTTACATAGATTTTCTAATAGTCTAAGATCCGGCAGTAAAAAACGTATCGATCGAGTTTTTAGTTAAAATCAAATTTTTACGTATATTTCGGAATGGGGGAATATAACCGTGAGTCTCACGGGGAAAAGTGTCAAAATCTTTTTTATGAAGAGTCATATGCTCTACATGTAATTTACATTATATGTTAAAAAAAATTTACCGTTTAAGAATTATTTATTAAATACTGATTTTTTTAAGCAATAAACAATAAACGTAAAAAAATCGGTTTTTAACAAATGACTCCTAAGCGGTAAATTTTTTTTTACATATAAAAAAAATTACTTGTAGAACATATGACTCTCCATAAAAAACATTTGAACACTTTTTCTCGTGCGACTCACGGTTCATAAGTTATCGCAATTTGATAATACTTGCGGCCACATTTTGAGAGGCAACCCGCCAAAAGTATGCTCTCCCATTCATAAATATATGTAAAAACTAGATTTTAACTAAAAACTCGATCGATACGTTTTTTTACTGCCGGATCTCGTACTATAAGGAAAGTAAAAAAATGTATAGATCACTGCAGATAATGGGGTCATTTTCAGATAATGGAAACCGTTTTGAAGCACTTAATCACTATTTACTGAAGAAGCATCACGCCACTTTTCAATGATGATGTCCTTGGTAGTGGCAACAGACCCCTTTCGCATTACTTTTTCACATTACATTACAAAAGAAACATTTCATACATTATAATATACCCTTTTTGCATTACAAAAAACGTTAGTTCATGAATAGTTTCGGTTGCGAACAAATTTTTTATCAAATTTAAAGATTTGCCTATCATTCATTTATTTATTTTGGAAATAGTTTCGAAATATTTACTTTTGAATTGATTCAGCACTGTCTGTTATTCGTAATTGTTTCCAAATTATTTGACTATAAGACTAAAATAGCAATTTTCGATGTATTTGTCGATGCTGATTCCAAATCCGGTCTTAAAACTGCTTTATATTTAGAGCTATGTAACAAGACAAGAGTATTATTAGCTATAAAAGTTCTAAGTTCCAGGGATTCTCTCTTCAAAACTAAATTTTAAGTATTTCGGACCATCAAGAGACACGGTTATACCATTAAGAAAAATCGGGATAAGTTGAAAATCCTTTGAATTCCCTGTTATAAAATTGGAGAATACATTTTTACAACAAATGTCAAATTATCCCTCCCAAATTGTTGTCGATAACCTTACTTTCGAGTGAATATTGTAATTGCTGAAATTTTTTTATGCGGAGTCTGAAAAAAAATTCTCGAGAATGTTCTTTCATGACATGGCTCTATCATACCGCTGAAACTGCACATATAAACATTGATGATTCTGCTTGAAAATGTACTTCGAATATCTCAAAAGAAAGTTTGTTAAATGACATATTGGTAACTGAGAGGCAAAACTGGTTATATCCAATGAACATTGTTTCGGCAAGTGGAGTCACAGTACACATTCCCAATGCTTCTCTAACGAGAGTTCTTAAAACTTTTTCTCACAAATGGATTTTCAGAAGAGGTGATATAAAAGAGTGACGTAAGCATGATGAGTTGCATTTGCGTAGATGAAATTTTTTGAAAGAAGTTAATTCCTAAATTGTATATTTTAACGTTTTTTTTTTTTTCGTATATTGATGCATCATAAAATAAAAATTATTAAAAAACAAAATAAGTTTATACTTAATTTTTCGTTTTATTTATTGTAATTAATTAAACAGAAATAAATATTTACAATTTTTTTGTTTGTTTTGTACAATTTAGCATAAGTTTTACAAACTAATTGAAAACTACAATAAATATGATATCTATAGGTGTAAAACATGCAAAGATCAAGTTTTCAGTAATATTATTTTGAAGATCAAATGCAAACTACATACTACTAAGGGGCTGTCCATAAATCTCATGGCGCTCCGATTGAGAGGATGTTTTGTTTTGTCACAAGGATATGTTTCGGAGGGGTAGGTTTTAGCAAATTTTAGCGATTAGAGATTTATAGACGGGCACTTTTTATATTTTTCCAAGAAAAAAAAGCAATAATTTTCAAAAATAAATTAATGACATTTATTATGCATTTATTGTCAGCAATAAAAACAAAAATTCGAAATAATTTCACAGCCTCTTCAAACAAAACCCACCTATGAAACTAAGTACATTAAATTAAATTTATTTGTTTCTGTTTTTTGCTCTTGGCAAAAACATTATTTGTAATCAAATTAAAATAAATTATTAACAATCATTACAATCATTGTCGATCGATCGAATCTCAATTCGAGTCGAAATGCATGTCGCACCATTTATCAAATTGGAACGATCGGATTAAAAATATATTACAGTTTGCTAGATATGGACATACTATGCTACATTACTAAGTATGTATATACAGAATATATATTGAAAATAAAACTTCATAATACTTACTATAAATAGAGGCCTACGAAACTCACTACATGCTACAGATACAAACGCATTAAGACAAAAACACACACTAGCACATACACTTAATAATAAAAATACGAAACTATTGATCGATTTATCTGATTTCTATGTTGATAAATAACTGTGGAAATTATTATTTGTTCATAAAATAAATCCTAATCGAACATAAATCATTTGCAAATGCTGCTGCGCCTCGTGCTGATTCTGCATTGAAAATGCATACATTAACCCATTGAAAGCTGATTTATACAAAGAAAGCTGAATATTTTAAGTACCTATTTGAAATTTATTTTGCAAATTAAGAGTAGCAAAAATATTAATGTATTCAGCTTCCGAAGAAAATACTGAACTTGAAAATATTCTAAAGACGTAGAATCACACTTAATCATTCTGATAAGTTACAAATTTTCAGCTCCAAAATATGCTTAACCAATTTACGCTCCTTACGCCCTCATAGGGTTAAATCTCTCGCGCATTATCATTCCACATTGTAGTACACTCGTACACCCACCCATTAATCCATTCAACCATCTACAACTCAGTTGCCATAATTACGCTGATGCAGCTTACAGTTGCCATTGCAATTGATCACCGACCAAACCCAATCCACATAATTCGGCACCTTGGCATAGATACCGAACTTGTTACGCTTCGCGCAACCATCACCGAATGAAGTGATGCCAAATATAGTCCAGGGATGATTTGGTTTTGTTGTATCGCGACATAACAGTGGACCACCTGAGTCGCCGGCGCATGTATCGATGCGTCCACGTTTGTGTCCCGCACAGAACATATTCTTTGTGATCGTGTAATCATGATAAACCGAACGGCAATTGTCCATTGGTATCATGGGTACTTCAGCTTGATGCAGCACGCTTGTACCGGCAACATCACGATTGCGTCTTTTGCCCCAACCAATGACAGTGCAATCCATATTCTTTGGCAACGGCTGATAGGGATGTGGTAGACAAGAGAAGCCAATCCAGGTGGTGGTGTTGACTGGTTTGGGTAGCCTGAAAAATAGCAAAAACAAAAGAATAAGTAACTAAAATTGATACAGAGCATGAAAGTCATTTGTCAATTTCAAAAATGTCACCATAAGTTAACGATATCATCATGAAGTAAATGATTAAAGGAAAGCTTATGGGATAAAGCAAACCATTGTAAAAGCAAAAATAAATTTATCCAGACCGCCATCGCATTTGCAGAACACTGATTCAAGAAATAAAAAAAAAAGATTTCTGGATATCTGAAAGAGGGTGTCAAAAAAGTGAGCTGAGAATTTTTTCAAATTTTTTATGATCAATAAGTGGTCCCCAACGCCTTATGAATTGGCTTGATACGATATGTACAATTTTTCGTCTTGAATATAGATGAATCGATGTATGTTAAAAGGGCACATTTTTCAACTTAATACTGTCAATTTCACGTTTAAAGTAAGCTTTTTATAAAAACACACAGCCCAATTTTATCCATTTCTAAGAAAATGTCAGCCAATTCATAATATGCCATTATTTTTGTCCTTCTATGTATTTACTCCATTAACTCCGTTGGTTCTGCGAATTTCGAAAAATGGATCTAAGAAAAGTTGTTCAGAATATTCCCAGGAATCATATATTTTCCGGTGTTCTACCGATTCCCAAACACCCTGCTTACATGGTGTAAGCGTTAAGGTTACGAAGCTTCTGGAATTTGGTAGAGGCTTTGCTTAAATAAAAATTGTGTGGAGAGCGGCCTAAATCCTCGTTAAATTTTCTTCAATTTGGCAGTACATTTATCACACCAATTTTTCGATTTGAAATCTTTTCTTGGAGAAATCTCATATTTTAGAGTGACCCAAGAATTTTTTTTTTGTAAGAGAAAATATTGAGTTTCTCCCTTAACTCCTCAGTTTTTGAGAGGGGCGGGCACACCTATTGATTTTAAGTAACCAAGACTGAGAAGTAGTTTTGGTCTTGGTGATCATCGTGGTAAAGCCAAAGACCATAGTTTTGGTCTTGAAATTATATCATCGGGTTGGTCTTGGTCTCGAAAACTACCAAAACCAAGACTAATTTTGCTCATCACTAGTCGTGAGCTAAAAGAAAGGGGTCAAATTATTCGTGAGCCCTACACCTACCGTACACTGTAGTATTTTGAAAATTTTGCTTGTACTAGAGGTGCCACGCCCTTTTGCCCGAATTCAAATAGTTTTTGCTGTGATCTAGCAATAACTATTCTTAGTATCTGTGCGAAATTTGGAGTCATTTTCTCACGCTTGCCCTACAGAAGTATGTAAATTTTGCTTGTATGGGATATGTCACACCCTTTTGTTCGAGTTCGCCTAAATTTTACTCAGAGCTTGCTCATTTTATTCTTAGTGTTTGAGAGAAATTTGGATTGATTATCTCAAAAAACGCTCTCAAAATAGCATTTTAAAACTTTTACTTGTGTGGGAGGTGCTACGGCCTCTTGTCCGAATTCACCTAGTTCTCAGAGATTGCTTTAACTGTTTTTAGTGTTTGAGTGAAATTTGGTTGGATTATCTCAAATAACGCTTTCAGCCTAGCATTTTGAAACTTTTGCTTATACGGGAGGGGCCATGCCCTCTTGTCCGAGTTCATCCTTTTTCTGCTCAGAGATCAAATTTACTGTCTTTAGTGTCTAAGTGAAATTTGGTATATATAGCATTTTCCACTAACTATCCCTAGTAGCTTTATGGCTTTAAAAAAAGTTTTTAAAATAGGTTCATCGAATAAATAGAAAAACGGTACATTTGAAAAAATAAAAACACTCCAAATCAAAACAGAAATAATAATTTTTGATATATTTTTCAATGCTGAATCCATGCGTAGTCTTTAAAACCACATAAATATTGTTTTTGAACTTTTAAATTCGGATATCTTAAAAACCATACGTGACAAAAGTGGGGAAAGTGTTGTGACGACTAAACTACATAGTTTGAACGCGTATATTTTGTTTTATTTTTTTTTCAGATCTAATTGTGATTAACCAAGATAGTGAGAATAAGGCATGAAAGATGTTAACTACAGTTTTTCAGCTGAATATCTTCTTATAGATGAGTCATGTTCAAATCAAAAATATGTAACCATTAAGGAAATATTCTTTAAAAACCATCAAAATGGAGAAAAATGTAAGAAAAATTGCAAAATTCAATATACCCTATTCACTACTGAATTTTGTTAGGATATCACATAGAAAAAATAAAAAATTTTATAAACACCATTTAAAAAAAAACCAAAAATTTTTAATGAACCAAACAATTTACCTCAATAACGCCACATCACTATCGACTGTCTTTTTGTCGAAATTGGGATGTTTAAAGCTTTTCAGCACACGCAGCTGCAGCTCTGTACCATCTTCATAGTCAAGATTATGTTCACCCAAACGAACATAAAGCACCTTACGAACACAATGCGCCGCAGTAAGTACCCACTGGGGTGCAATTAAAGTGCCACCGCAAAAAGCCTCCTACACGAGTTCACAAATCACATGAAGAAAAAAAAAAAACAAAAAAATCATCACCAATAACTTAACTATGCAAAGATGCATCTTCTTTGGTTAACACTTACCTTGAATCGATTAAAAATTGCAACTTGCCATGGCCATTCGCCTTTGCGTGCCGCTTTACCGCCGATAATCTTTAGCATATTGTACATATTGCGCTTATTGCTCCGTATTGGTGCAATGCCGCATCTCAGCTTCAATGGTGTATACTCGGCGCCACGATAACCTTTGCTATGCATAATATAGTCACTACTGCCAACGATCGAATTCGTTTGTGATCCATCGACAGAGATGTCGCGACGACGTGATGCTGCCATGGGACGCAATTCGTAGGGTGGCGATTTTTGCACCTGCGCCTGCAGCCACTGTTGACAGAAGCTGCCCTCAGTATAGCAATAGGCGATTTCACGTAGTACTTCGCGACCGCATTGCTCACGAATGCGACACTTTCTGCAAAAAATAAAGAGATGATTTCCAACTTCAAAAACATCATCGATTATAACTTACTTGTAACGTCGCGTTGTACACTTGGGCGAACATTTTGTCCAACGTGACCATTTCGAATAGATGCGTCGATGTTTTGGTATCATACCATCTGGTGTTGCGCGCTCTCTTGCAGATGATGCTGCTGCTGCTGCAATCAAGCTGCTATTACGATCACCATCCGCATAATCGCTATCATCATAAGAATCTCCATATTCCTCATCCGCCGCGCTACGTTCGTGGTCAAAATCAAAATCTTCATATTGAAAAATATCACCTTCAATGCCATCATCACCAGCAGGCAAGTTACGTTGCGATGTCACCTTCTTTGGTTGTTGTGATGTGTTTTGGCGATGTTTATGACGACGTTGTTGATGTTGTTTTTGTGTGCGTATGGAACGAACATGACCCGCATATTTATTCTGTAGTATTGCTGAATCTTGTAGCTGTGCATCGTCGTCATCATCCAGTTCATCCTCATTGTCTTCAGCTTCTAACTCTGCATAATCATCGACATCTATATAAACGGGGCTTTGTTTCTTTTTGTAGCGTTCTTTTGGTTTTTCATTGATGACATAAAAATCGCTGGACTCTTCTGCTTCAGCCTCTCTCAAATCATCGCCAAACTCGTGATGATCATCTTTATTAGCGTGTTGGTGGTGGTGATGTTGTTGCGTTGGATGCCAGCCGATTTCTTGCAACACTGGCAGGCGTATCTGCTCCACTGTATGGTGGTGGTGGTGGTATACTGGCGGCGCTTGTGTGGGAAGCACTTGTGGTGGTCCATTTTGTGGTGCATTTATGATAATCGCCGGCGAATTGCTGCTCGTGTGATGTATCGTTTGTGGTGCGGTTGCTGCATCGTGCGAGTTTGTTGCATGCCAGACAGGTGCCGGATGACAACTGTGTATTGGTTATTGGTAGGTTTGAGTGGGAGAAATGATTAAAAAGATTAGTCTTGGTATGGTATATAAATGAGACATTAAAGAGTTAAACATTAATAATAGCTCCCAAAATAGTAGCAAAAAAAAAAGCTTCTGGAATGCGGTCATGCTTAGAGGAAATAGAGGTGAACATCGAAAAGCCGAGGAAAAATATCGAGTAGTTTCGGAAAATATTGGAAAATAAAAAAAATCGGAAAATCAAAAAAAAAAAAAAAAAAAAAATTCGAAATATATTGGATATTATTGAAAGTTGGAATATGTTTATAGAAAAACAGAAAAATTTATCATAAGTGACGTTTAAATTTATCTTGCAAAAGTTTGCGAGATATATCGCTATAGAACTGGTCAACCTTGGCCTCTGTAGCTCTTCTATACTACGAGTTATAGCAATTAAAAGTTTGTCATCTTTTTTCTCAATTTATAGTGATCGTATTCCATATCTGAGCATACTAAATTCTTCGTAGGATTGTAGGCTAATTACATGGCAACTTTCACCACTGTAGCTCTTCTATTTTACGAGTTATAGCGATTGAAAGTTTGTCAATTTTTTTCTCCGTTAATGGTGCTCACGTCCTATACTTAATTTTTTGTAAGATTTATGGATATTTTCATGCCAAATGCCAACTTTCACCCCTTTTCGTTAGAAAAATCCGACTTGATCCATTATATTTTTTGTGTATTTTGTTTGTTATACCTTAGTACAGCCCTTTCCTGTAATAGGGTCCTATTTTTTAAATATGAAAACCTATGAAACGTTAGTTTTAGATCCACTTTACCAGTTTTTCGGTCAAAAAGAGGTGGACACTAGATAATATTACAAAAAAACAGTTCGGCTTTGATTTTTAAGGAAAAAAAAAAAATATGCTTTTTCCGACCCCCTAGTAAGCTCCTAAATGATTTTTTCGTATTGCTCCGCCATTTGACGTCCGATCATCAAGTATAGTATATCGTTGTAAATGTCTCAATTTCATTCACAAAAGTAATTTACATCAAATGTTTTTTTCGACTAGTTGTACTCATTATCTCTGTTACTACCACCCTAAGGTGCCAAGGACACTTAATAGAATTGAAGCTCACAAAAAATCATAAAATTTATCTTTACAAAGTTTCCTCAAATCTTTGAAATTGAAGAAGTTATAGCGAATCTAAAACTTCAGTACAAAATATGAAAAACAGGATGTTTCAAAAACGAAAATCGACCCCTAAGACGATGCAATATTTTTTTTAACGTTTGACATTACAAACAGTATGTAATGAAATAAAAAAATTATCTTGCATAGTTTTAGGGGGCGTTTTTTGTTCTTGAAACATCCTGTTTTTCATATTTTGTACTGAGGTTTTAGATTCGTTATAACTACTTCAATTTAAACAATTTGAGGAAACTTTGTAAAGATAAATTTTATGATTTTTTGAGGGCTTCAATTCTATGAAGTGTCCTTGGCACCTTAGAGTGGTAGAAACAAAGATAATGAGTACAACTAAAGAAACATTTGTGAATGAAATTGAGACATTTACAACGATATACTATACTCGACAATCGGACGTGAAATGGCAAGATGTATGAAAAAATCATTTCGGAGCTTATTTAGAGGTCGAAAAAATTTTTTTTTCCTTAAAAATCAAAACCAATAAGCTTTCAGAAGGGGGGTTCACGGCGAACTTTTTTTTTTTGTATGAGGATCGATACAATCTAGTGGACAAGTTAATAATAATATCTAAGGTATGTAAGATCCAACTGACATAGCTTACAAATATCAAACGTATGGAAAATCCAATTATTCTAACTTACCCCCAGCACTTATGTTCCTCCAGATGTTTGGTATAACCGCATTTTCGCTTCACTTTGCAATAACGTTCGCGTCTTTTCACACAATCGCTACCACACCCAGACCATGCCGACCAAGCGGTAAAATGGTGACGCTCCATTGATTTGCTGCGACGACCACTCCAACGATTGTGATGATTGTGCCAGCGATGCACACGTTGTCCATCGTGCCAATGCGCACCATGATATTTCTGTTGATGATGATGGTGTTGGTGTTGCTGATGATGATGTTGGTTATGATGTTGGTGATAACTCGGTGGTAAATGTCCAACGGCACTCCTTACTTCCGCACGGATGCGTTGTCTGGCCTCCTGCACATGACTATTCTGAAAGAGAGAAACAGAGAAAAATATATCTGAATGTTGTATAACAAAACTAGAATTTTTTTTTTTTTTTTGTTGCTTAAATTTATGAGTCACGCGTTCGAATTCAAACGTCTACGCGATCAAGTTGCGGGGGTCATTGCGATCGAGTTCAATTTGCACATTCGTTAGTAATGAAATATGCGACCGGCAAATGGTTTGATTGCTGTCTGTCTTGTGACAATTTGTGGTGGGGTCTAGTTTTATATTTATGTATCTTCATACGTACAGTTTAAGGTTTCTTCATAAAGTTAAAGTTCATTCTTTTCATTCATTGAATTTCCATGTTTTACATAATTTTGTCACATTACAGTTCAAATTGAATTGATGTTTTTTTTTGCAGTTGATACCAAAAGTCTTAGGCATCATCAACATACATATTTACATTTATACTTTTATGATATTTACATTTAACAGTTTAAAGGTGAAACATCCTACATTCGTACGAGTATCGCAGCATCTTTGCTTTTGTCATTAAACCTATAAATCAACTGCAGAACTAAAAATACATAATTTATGCGATTACAATCAGCATCATATGTCAAGTTTTTTAAGATGATAAATTAAAAACAAATCCAACGGATATCAATTTTGATACATCTTTACATCTTTGCGCTGCTCTTAGGAAATTTCTTTTAGGTTTGCCAAAGAAAAGAAAAATATGTTGGCTTTTCTTTTCATTTTCTTTTTGCAAAAGGAAAATAAACAACAAACTTACAATTCGATTTGCAAAGGAACAAATGATAAAAACCCGTAATAGCAAAGATGTTCGATGTACATTCATTTGTTCTAACCCCACCCCAACAGAAAGTTGAGGATATATTCCGTATGCATGCCTAATGAATGGCAGATGGATTTGATGGCATGACTTAAGTTGCCGTGTCTACTGTTGGTTCCAAATTTGTTGATAGAAAATTGGTGCCAACTTGAAAAAAAAAAACATAAATTTGTGGCCGCGCGGAAAAATCAGGTAACTCCATTTTTCAAAAACAGGAGTAAAACGCGCTTAACTTTTTTGATGAACTTAGCATGTTTTTTCATTTTTATTCCTTTTTTGGCGTAAAATTACGTGGGGAAACTCTATTTTTTAAGACATTTCACTCAATTTTAGGCAAAAATACAGCTAAACACGGTCAGTTACCTGGTTTTTCCGCAAAAATGGAGGTACCTGGTTTTTCCCAAAAGATGTTCTATTTTCAATGTATGAGAATGTTACAACCCAACGAAGCGCTTCGAGCTAATGACATGCCTATGTTAATTTCTGTGCTGTTGGATATGACAGAGATGCGCTTCACTGCTGCGCTAGAGCGCTTCGGAAGCACTATTGATGCGCTCCGAACAAAAGTGTTAATCATCGATCGAATGATGAAAGTTTAATTGTGAGGAAATCGGCAAGGTTGAAGCAGAAGCAAAAGTAAAAGTTGTATTTCATCAAAGCAGTCATTTGAAATTAATCAAACATGAAATATTTTATTTTCATTTAATGAAGGTTCAATTTCGAAAAGGTCACATCTCCAAAACGAGGCAAAAGTAATGCCATAATATTAATTGGCTGACATTTTGTTAGAAATGAATAAAATTGATTTCTGTTTCCACGAAAAGTTTACTTGATGATCTAGAACTAAGTTGAAAGAATGATATCGATCAAATAACCGATTATTATGGCACATAATTTACATGACACTACTTTTGCCTCGTTTAGGAGATGTGACCTTTTCGAAATTGCACATTCATATATTCAGTTTGTTAATATAATGATACGTATATACATAAATTGTGTTTGGATTTCTGTTGAATTTTCTAGATAAATTGAAAAATTTGTGGAGTTGCCTGGTTTTTCCGCAAACGGTATGGAGTTACCTTGTTATTTCCCAAAATGTATCATTCACGCAATTTTTTGTTTCTTAATTACTTGGAAAAGATATGCATTACTAAAATTTCACTCTGATTGTAAATCAAAAAAACATTCCATTTTTCATGGTTTTTCCATTTTCCGAAAAAATGGAGTTACCTGGTTTTTCCGCGCGACCACAGAAATACATGTCGTTCATTTACTACAAGAACGGAACAAGTCAAAAAACTTGATTTTGCAGGAAATAAAGTTTTCAATTGAAAAAGCTATTCTGTTCTCAAACAATGACCGTAAACGATAAAACATACCTAATATGAAATTTTTGCACAATACGAAGCATGATATAAAGAATTATTCTGCATCATTAACTCAAAATTCGCGTTTTTTAAGTTGTGCCGTTCTTGTAGTAAATTAGCGATATCATAAAATATATCACTAACGTTGTCTGTTTATAGGGCAAACTTCAATACTGTGCTTTTTCAAGAAAGTTTTTATCTGTATAGATACCCTATGAACAAATATTAATATGTAGACTTCTGTACATTATCGTATATTGAAGGGGAAAGATTTTTAAAAAAATTGCCATGTTTTCGCCATAACTTTTGTATGTTTTATTTTGTACTTAATCCATTACAGTTCTAATTTGTAAATGAAAACAAGTGCACCTTCTACATAAGATACAAGAAATAGATAAAAAACAGCGTTATTGCAAATTCAACTCAAGAGTTTTCAATTTCAAATCTATTACAAGCAGATGTTGTAGAATATGTATAAAAAAAAAAAAACCATAACAAGTATCAACATCATGAGGCGTATAAAAAATTAAGTTTAAAAATAAATAAAAAAATGCATTATGTTATAAATTAATTCTTTCTAGCTTAAGTCTACATTGAAGCATAGTATGACATCCAGATATACTCAGATACTGCATTTGTGCGATACGCATCTTTTCCCAAAGACAACAAACTTTATGATGCAATCTTGGCAGATTGCACTTTTTTACTTAAATTTAATTTGGTTGTTGGAACACATTGTGCATACGCACCTCAGTCGGGTATACTAAGTTATTCAGAGCATTTATATTTAAACTTTTGTATAGGGCGAAAATTTCTCAAGTGCGCGACCTAAGAAATTAAACGTAAAAATGGCTTTCAAAAAAATGATCATATGTAGCATCTTGGAGAGATTTTGTAAAAAACTTTTTCTAAGATATTTAGCATAGACCAGGGAATAAAGTGATATTTTTTTTTTGTTTGGGCCAAAATTATTTTTTTTTCCTTATATTGAAAATACCTATTTCAAATAGGTACATAAAAATGCAGCAACTTCCCTGCCTCTGAGAATATTATAAAAAATATGTGGGCACTCTCCACATGTGTAGAAACTATGTTTCAGAGGAAAAAATTAGGTTAATCGACATTGATTCAAAAGTTATTAACAATATAGTGTTGCCTAAATTGGAGCGTTGGACCAGCGTCAGGCGTATTTGACCATCTCTGTCTATTTCATGCCCATACAATTTATATGGAGCATACCGAAACAGAGACGGTTGAATTACGCTGACGCTTGTCTAACGCTCCAATTTAGGTATGGCTGTAAGTCTTTTTTCAGTAGTAGAAAAAAAACAAGGCATCTTACGAAAAAAGTGTAGGTATATGGCAAAAAATACTTAGAACAGTTCAAAGAATACATGAGATTTTTTTTGGAGCGAAATAAATTTTTTATTTCGGACCAGTTTTTGAAAAATTATAAAATGTCGCAAAAAATTTCGAAAAAAACTCTCACGTATACTTTAGACGATTCTAAGCATTTTATGCCATATACACTTTTTTTCGTAGGATGTCTTGTTTTTGCCTTCTTCTGAAAAAATAAATGCACGGCACACTATATTGTTAATAACTTCTGAACCTATCGATTACTCAAATTTTTTTCTGGAATGTAGTTTCTACACATGTGGAGAGTGCCCACATATTTTTTATAATTTTCTCGGAGGCGGAGAGGTTGCTTAATTTTTATGTAAATATTTCAAATAGGGATTTTCAATAATAAATAAAAAATTTTGGTACAAAAAAAAAAAAAATACCATACCCATACCCTGGTCTTAGAAAACGTTTTTTTACAAAATCTTCCCTAGTTGCTACATGACATAATTTTTTTGAAAGCCTTTTTTATGTTTAATTTCTAAGGTGGCACTCTTGAGAAATTTTTCCCATATAGGTTGAAAACGGTAAGGTTATGAAGCTCCTAGGAGGCAATAGAGAAGGCCTAGACTAACAATAAATTGTATGTGTGGGAGGTTCTAAAATGTACTACTGTGACGAAGCTTTTGCTACTGCCGAAGTCCTGGCTCGCCGGTAGCCAAGGCTCACATCACAAAATATTTTTATTTTTGAGAAATGGTTAAAAATTATAACTATTCTGATTTTTAGTTGAATATAAACACCGGTTTTCGTTCTTTTATTTCGTTTACTTACAAATTTCTTACGATTACGGTACCTTATTTACATATTTTTGCGCGTTACAATTGGTTCAAACGTCATGCCTTTACAGTATCGGCTTGGCTCAATACCGTTCTCACTAAATACCCCTAACCACTATGTTTCCCACTCTTATGGTACAGACTTGGCTCAATACCGTTCTAGCTAAATACCTTTAACCACTAGGTTTCCGCCGATATACTTATGTATTTTCCTGCTTTCGTTAATTTATACTATTAAGATTTGTATTTTTCAGTTCATTATGACCGATTATAGTTCCTCAGAAAATAGTCTGTTTTTCTCGAATCACGGAAACAACGCAAAATGTCCGCTTCACATCTCTCGAGTTACTTAAGAAAATTTATTTATGATATTTTTGACTTTAGTATTATTGTTGCTGCTGTTTGTGTCGCGTGAATTGCGCGTGACTTGCTCACATTTGTGTAAACATCACACAAATCACAACATAAGGGACTTTAAGACTTTGCGATGCTGATTCCCCAACCAGTCATTACAACTTGTAGTAGACTATATTTGGAGCAACGCTTTTCTACGCTCCTCTCATTTCACTTTCTATTTTAATATCTTTGTGATAATTTCCAAGAAGATCTATGATAGTTGTCTGTGTCCCTTTTTTAAGCGTTCTGTGTGCACTTACTATACGAAGATGCCGTAGGTTTAAAGTTCAAAGAGGGTCTTTTTCTATATGAAGAATTGTGGTGATTTATCTGGTGTAACCTTTTCGGTTTAATTTTATAACAAATTACTTATATAGCTGAAGCGTTGAGTTAATCTAATGTAGAAGATTTATTATCTCATGATGTGATGAAACTTCATGGGATGATATCAACTTTTTTGTTGAAAATATAAATATTTTGAAATATTAAAGATAAACATTTTATTGCTTGTAGATCAAAATACAAAACATGTTCAAAATGTTATGGGAGAAATGTGGATATTTTTATAGTTTTAAAGTTACAACTTGTTTGCTTCATCTCTTTAAAATTTTACAGCCAACAACTTCTTATGTATGGCGTTGACAGTTGTCTGTCTCATAAGGAACTATTAAAATTAAATGAGCATTTTAAAATCGAACACACTTGCTATATAAAAAAAATGTTTTTTTTTAAGTTGCCAAAAGTATTGAACAACCTGCGTTCGCCACCAGACAAACAGACAGACAGACATTGCGTAAAAACACTGTGGAAGCTGACAATATTGAAGGAGTACACACAACATATGTCAAAAGAAGACACGCACGACAAATGACATTTTTGACAAACTGCAAAATATTAAAAACCAAAATTTTTTTGACATTTAGCTGTCAAAATGCAACATAAAACATGACAAGTTGTGAACAGAAATACAGCTGCCGGAGGTATATGCACTCATTTTTAAAACGAAAATTTTTTGAAAATAAAAATGATGTGTCGACTGTTTAAAAACTTGTGTTTTGGGGAAATAATGCTTGATGATCTAAACACTTTGAATTGGCGTATTGTATTCATACAAATCGATTTCTATTGATTGCATATATTGATGCGCAATAGCGTCCGAATTTTTTTTTTTTGTAAAGAAAATTCTCATGAACTCATGCGGAAATAATTGCGGAAATTTATCGCAATTTCAGTTAATTACAATTGTTGTAAACACTTTCTTTAGCTAATTTGTTAATTTGGTGATTTAATTCTGTTTTTTTTTTTGTTAGTTTTTGTCTAAGCTTTTTGTCAAAACTTTTTGTCATTTAATATGACTGGCCTTCATCGTAGTACACGGAGATGAAAATCTTCTTCATATATAGATAATTTATAGGATGTCCTATCCTGTTATGCCTTAATCCGCGAGAAGGCCCGCTATGACCATTTTGCTCACGCAAAACATTATAACGATTGTTTTTTAACTTAGGGGGATGGGGTAGATTCGTACAGTTTTCACTTTATAGCTAAAAACAAAACAAGCTACCAGCTTTTTCAAAATAACTAATATGCAGTTAAATATGTACACAATTAAGCTTTTAATGTAGTGTAAATTAAAGATGGTCCGATTTATCATTTAAGAGCAATGACAGATTTTTCTGAAGATACTCAAAACGTACGAATGTGCCCCATATGCGGGGAACATTCTTACATAACGTGGGGTAAACGTGCAACGGTGGATGCAAAAATTAAGGCGATGAAATCGTAGATCGAATGAAAGAGTATCCTTTTGAATGTATAGAACATCTTTCGCATGCAGATCTGCCATAGACCTTGACTGGTAAATCCCAACAGATGCAAAATCTTCGTCACTGCTTAAAAGTTTGTTAAATGTCCATGTTCTTGTTATTTAAAATGCACTTGTAATATTTTCACCATGACATGATCGAAAACTTTAGTCAGACTCAGAATATTGTACATAGTAGGAACTTTTCCATGGTTATTCACATTCCGATCTTTGAATGCAGTTCTTAGTTTTCAATAAAAAGGTCCAATCAAGCCTCTATTGGTTGAAGACGGTGTGTAAAGTGTGATAGGAGTAAGAAATAAACTATCCCGTTGCCCCAAGCATAATTAACTGCATTGAGAAATGACTTTCAAAGCTGTCGACTAGCGGTATATTAAGGTTATCTTTGGAGTATTGCGTTTGCTTTTGGATGTGTTTCAGTAATTCCATGAATTAATTGGTAATTATACACCGGCTCTAACTTTTGTTATACTTAATAAATTAAAATTACGCTTCATAAGGGTAAATTCGTGTGTACGATTGTACCCCGTAACTATATGCATGAATGTGCCCCAAACTGATCAATATAGATTGTTGCTATTTCTATTAAAACTATCAGCAAAATCGCAAAAATAGTAAACACACAGCATATCTGTTTTTGAACCAGCAGAAGTATTTTAAAATTTTAGCATAAAGTTATTAACATTAAACGAAGTAAAAGTCAGATAAGAAAATTACTTTTGCACTGGAAAAACACACAAAGTCTTTTTTCAGCCAAGTCAACAATCGTACCACCGCCACATTTCACAAGCATATAAACACATTTATACATTTACACATTTGCAAGCACCAATATTGTATATGAAGAAGCGGACATGCTAACTTCCATAGTTTTCGAAATAAAGCCACTGTACGAAGGTGCCCCGTGTACGATTATACCCTGTCTTCCCTTAATGATAATATAATGGCGTAAGCTATTTAGTACCTTCCCAACTTTTTATCCTCTTTCTTCTGATCAAACTTCCGCGTGGCTTTGTGGCTACGTAGCAAAGTGTTTGTGGAAGCCATGTCTTAGCGCGCAGCATTTTGCTACATTTATATGTACTAAAAATTCATTGGTAGGGTAAGGGAGGGAAATATGGACCACCAATCTTTTTTTTATCAAAAACTCTTGTGATTAATGAACTAATTTGTGCTAATAAATTATAAATGGTATTCATTAACTTTATATAATTAATGATATATGTATTTAAAACCAAGATGTCTTTAAAGTGAAATAACGAAATTTACTCTCTAGAAAAAATGAAACACAAAATTTTTTTTTTTTAAATCCTATGTATGCAGTGGAAAATAATTGTGTGGTCCATATTACCCACGTAGTCCACATTTCCCTCCCTTACCCTAATAATTTTTTATAATTATCAGCACACAAAATTCAAAGATAAATGATCAAATAAAAGATTTGTGCGAGGCTAGAAGGAAAAAAAACTTATAAGGGTGTAGCCTTTGGTCTGGCCAAAAATTAAATACTCTATGATGCCACGCCCTCTTGTTCGAGTTCACTCAGTTTTTGCTCAGAGCTTGCATTTATAGTTCTTAGTGTCTGAGTGAAATTTGGTTGGATTATCTCAAAAAACGTTTTCAGTATAGCACTTTGAAGCTTTTGCTAATATGGGAGGTGGCACGCCCTCTTGTCCAAGTTTGTCTTGTTTTAGCTCAAAGCTTGCATTTAAAGTTCTTAGTGTCTGCGTAAAATTTAGTTCGATTATCTTAAAAAACGCTTTCAGTATAGCGTTTGGAAGCTTTTGCTTATATGGGAGGTGCCACTCTTTCTTTTCCGAATTCGAGCAATTTTCGCTTAGAGCTTGCGCTGAAAAATACTCCTAAAGTTGCATTTTGAATATATTTTTTGTAAGGGCGGTAGGCGTGCCCATTGACCGATTTCGTTCATTTTCAATCCCACGAGCTACATCACACAGAAAATTAACTAAAATGCTTAAGTCCTAAAGATATGCAACATATTATTATTTTCATAGAACTACATGCATTGCGAACTTTCATTAAAGTCAAATGACGTTTTTCAGAAAATTGATTAGGTTTTCAATTGGCTTAAATATGTCGAACATTTTTTGACATATATTGAAAGAGTAGATTCTCACCTTTCATTTTTCTACAGTAAGAAGCCGTAGCTTGACGTAGCTAACTTAGTAATTTCCCAAGGAAAATGGCAAACGCTGATTTTATAGAGCTTTTTCAATTTGCTCATATCTTTTAAAACATTTATATAATACAAATAATTTTTTCTTTAAATTAATAACAAAATACTATATTTCAATAAATAATCTATCTATCTAAATTCTTAGTGAAACATATCTCTAAAAAAGTGCATCATTAGATTTTTGAAATTTAGTGGTCGAAAAAGATTCCACTCAAAAATATCCAAAAAAAAAAAAACATTCAAAAAAAACATCCAAAGAAAAACCTCCAAAAAAACCCACATCCAAAAATTTTCGGACACTTTTTTAATGGAATTTTTTTTTTTATTGGATGTTTTTATTTTTGGATGTTTTTTTGGATATTTTTTTTTATGTTTTATTGGATATTTTTCATTAAATGTTTTTTTTTTTTTTGGATATTTTTGATAATCACCGTCGAAAAATTTTGTTTTTCCACCAAAATATGTATTGAAATTTTTAATTGCAGTGTACGTGTATGATGCGGTACATTTTCTATTTGTTTTCATTTCCATTTGTTTTACTTTTGTCTAATATCAATTGAATCGAAATAAATTGTTTTGAATTATATTGTTTTCATGGATAAACCTTGATCTAAGAGATAGGTATTTGTTTTACTTTTGTTCGTTGCATTTCCATACACAATACAAATTGTAACAAGCTGAAATTTCATGCTCCAACAATTTTATTTAATAACTTACAAATATACATACATACATACATACATACATACGTAGTATGAGTAATTTTCGCAAACTCACCTGACTTAATGTAATAATTTGCAGTATTGTGAGCAGCCTCAGAATTTGTTCTAAATTCATATTTCAATTCCTTAAATGTTTAGAATACTCGATTGATATGCAATAAATAATTCGTTCGTTAAAAATATTTTTGTTTATTTTTAGAAAACATTGACTAGAGTTGTTGCATTGCTAATGAGACGCACTGGGTGGTGGTTGCAGTTGTTTCCATCATCATGAAGCTGAAATGAATAGAAAACACAAAAATTTCATTTAAATAAGCAGCTCAAATGGGATATTTCATTTA
Organism: Calliopum simillimum; assembly: GCA_951812925.1. Classification (NCBI taxonomy): domain Eukaryota; kingdom Metazoa; phylum Arthropoda; class Insecta; order Diptera; family Lauxaniidae; genus Calliopum; species Calliopum simillimum. Next base: position 97,238,416 of record OX638371.1, read on the forward strand.
TAGATCAATTTAAGATATAAAATATCATTTCAAGAATTATTTTATTTTTATGTTTTTTAACAAAAAAACTTGAGTAATTTAATTCGCTTTTTTAATATTGTGATCATTTGTTTGCTTTATTTTTGATTTTGGTACTCTACACAGCTGTCATCTATAGACAGCGTCTTTTTATTTTTATTGTGAAAATCCATTACATGGAAATCGGTGTAAGAAACAAGACATTGTCGCGTCATGCCTCACAGCGCGTCAAATTTACACTTTACGATTTGGCTTCTTTTTCTTATGAGTAGGTAATAAAAGACATCATGAGACATTTTGCTAAGAAACTAATCAGTGGTGCAGAAACTTTGCCAGCTAAATTTTCCACCCTTTGTAGCTCTTAAATAAATACAGAGTGTAATCGATAAGGTTACGAATATTCTGGAAGGAGATAGAGGTGGCCTAGACTAACAAAAAATTACCCCTAAGGGGGGGGTCTTAAATGTACGTTTGAGGAGTTATAGGGTTAAAACTTATTTTCTGACTTTCTTTAGAAAAAAAATGTTGTTGGGACACCCTAACGTTTCAGAGAAAATTTTTTCTTAGGAAACTTTAGGTAATTGCATGTGATTTTTAAAGTAGATATTTTTGTCCCATTTTTCGACTTTAGCGGCCATTTTAGTATGAGAAAGGTCCTATATATATAGCTTTTTATAATTTCTTTTGGATTTTTGGTTAAATTTACTTTCATTTTGTGGTACATTTGTTATACTAGTTTTTTAATTTGAGGTCAGAAAAAATTTTTTTCTATATAACAACACACAAGTTGCAGACATGCGATGCGCTGTATGTTAATAGTATGTTAATAGGACCTATTTCATACTAAAATGCCCGCCATATTCAAAAAATATTGAAAATTTAAAATATCAGCTTTAAAGGTCCAAAACTTTGGGAAATCCCTTTAAGCCCACGTCAGAATTATGAATTATTTCTGCTTAACCCATATCGGCCCAGTACCCGATCCCGTTGAAGTTTTTTTTTAATTTTAGAACACAGGCTAATTTGGGCCTAATCAAGAAAAATCCATTGGAATTTTTTGGATATCTGTAATGGTTTTCGAGTTACGGTTGGGGTAGTTTTTTACCCCTTGGGCCAATACATATGCTCAATTCGGAACAAAACTGGTTTTTGTAAAGTTTTTTTAAAAAATTGTAAAGTTTCATTGATATGTTTTTTAAATGTTGTTCTATGATCAATGGATAAAACCACTCACCTGATAACCAATCAGTTCAATTAGCTCACATTCATATTCCAGTGGCCAGTGACTACGCGATCAAATGACCACATTAGGTCACTTGTATAAAAATACTTTAATTTCAAAGATAAAATTCTGGTTTTAGGAAGAAGAAACTACACTAAGCCTATATATTGTTTCAAACACTATTTTATGTTCTATGGATCCCATTTGGCTTCATTGGAGTCTATTTCTGTTCCAATGGCTCATTACTATGTGACCAAGTGGCCATATTGGGTTCTTAGTATAAAAAGCCCTTATTTTCAAGGACAAAATTCCGGGCTTAGAGAAAAGAAACTACTCTAAACTGAAACACTTTTTCAAATATTGTTTTATATTCTATGGATACCATTTGGTTTCATTGGAATCCACTCATATTTCAGTGGTTCATGGCTTGGTGACCAAGTGGTGATGGTGGGTTCTTAGTATGAAAAGTATTTATTTTCGAGGATAAAATTATGGCTTTAGGAAAAAGAAACTACAACAAACTGATATATTCTTTCAAATACCATTTTGCTATAGATCCTATTTGGTTTATCGGGATCGATTCATTCTCCAGTGGTCCGTGACCAAGTCGCCGTATGAGGTTGTTAGTATGAAAACTCTTTATTTTCAAGGATAAAATTTTGGGCATTAGGAAAAAGAAACTGCACTAAATTGTTTCAAACACTGTTTTATGTTTTATGAATTCCATTTGGTTTTACTGGAATCCATTTATCTTTCAGTGGCTTATGACCACGTTACCAAGTGTCCATATTAGGTTCTTGGTATAAATCTCAAAATTTTTTTTTTTTTTAAATTTCGACGTAAATTAAAAAAACGCTGCGGAAAAAACAATATTTTTTGTACTGCTTTTACAAGGAAATTTCTTATTGTTTCTCGCTCTGTCGACAACCGAAAAAACGTTCCGCTGGCATTGTGTTCGGAACATTACAATGCACAAAACTAGGTTTTCAGACATTTTGCGTTATTCCAGGGAATTCAAGAGCTGTGATTTTAAACATCATACTTTCATTACAGTTATTAGATGGTCAAGATTTGTCCAGATTTTCCAAATTTTTAATCTTTTCCCGAAAAAAGGAAATTTGCCTAGACAAAATTCGACTAATGAAAAAACTGAGAAATTAAAACCAAAACATAGCCCAATAAGCAATGATAATGCAAACAGGACTCAAGCCTTTAAAATAGTTTTTATTCTAGGATAAAAAATCGAATGATAACAATAAATAGTCACGGAGGTTACCACAAAAAAATTCAGTTAACAGAATATTACGCCGCAATAAGTTCGTTGATTTCAAACTGGGAAAAGTTTCAACATGAACTTTGAGTAAAATTTTTTTAGTTTTTAGTTCTTCTTAATCGAACTTTTTTTATAAATTTACAATCAGGAAAATAGTTATTCCTTAATTGTTCTCCATATTGAAATATTTTATATACACTAAATAGTTTTACCTATTCTGGGCTTGCAAATTGTGAAATAAAAAAAAATTCTTAATTTTTCAAAAAAGATATCAACTTAACAAAACAAAAGAAAGACCTTGGAAAGAACAACATGACACAATTTAAGGCAGTTATTTGTAGAATTTCATAACCGAAGAAAAACTTATCTTTTGTGTTACAACATTTTCAAATTAAATTAGACGAACACTGAAGTTAAACTACGTACACAATAGATAGTATCTTCTTCTACTTAATTAACTTCAAGCATTTTTTGTATTCTCTGGAGTTGAATGAATATTGACGGAATTTTTTAAGTTAATATGTAATAATTATCTAATAAGGAACAAGACTTAAACCATTTACACACATTTTTTTACACTTTTATATAAACGTAGACGAATGAAGTTTGGTTTTTCCATCAAGACCACAAATCATATACTATTCGTATATGTGTATGATTTTTTTTTTTTTTTTTTGAACTTGCACTTCCCACATTTTTCAAATCTTTTTAAAATCAACCAAACTATTTGTCAAAATGATGTTGTAATAAACAAATAAATGATTTCCAAAAAAAGATGTTGCCAAGTTATTTAATACATTTAACTTAATTATAGCAATAAATTTAACAATTTCTATATATAGGCAATCAAACTTGTAAGTTCTTAAATTAAAAAAAATTAAAAAAAAAAAAATGTTTTTTCGTAGCGGCTACCTTGAATTATAACGAAAACTTATCGTAAAGTAACCACTTAGATACAAAGTTATTTAGCAACTAAGGCACGCCAATCAGGCACATCCCAATGAAAACATGAAATTTCTGACAAAAAAAATCAGCAACATTTTGAACATTAACAATAAAAACAACAACAACAGACGGTAAATAACGTCAACAATTTGACGAAATCTATTCAAACAAAAAGTCGAAACCGAACTGAGAGCAGGAAAAAAAAAAAAACGCGCTCCACCGTTGTACTATGAATGAATGAATGGATGGATGGATGGTTGAGCTAGAAATGCGTTAATTAAAAATTTATTTAAAAATAATTCAATATTACAAAAAAAAAAAATATTCTTTATTTTTACTCATTATTTTAATTTGGCATACAACACTCAAAATCAACTTAAAAGTAGTTCATTTTTTTTTTTTTTTTTTGAAAATGTTTCATCTTTTTTTATAAAAATATTACTTTTATTACTTATACTTTTTGCTGGCTGATTATATAAAAAATCATTTAATGCCTTTTGGTTATGAAACTGTGCGTACATTGACTGTTATGTGGATCATTGGAAAATTGATCGACAGGGGTGGAAAAATGTGCTTGACAGAGTTGTTTTCAATTGAAATGTTTCCAGCTATTTCACGATCTCTGACAGAGACTTTTGAGTTTTCCTGGTACAGATACAGAATAAGCTGCCATGGCATGAAAAAATATTGTCAAATAGCAGTGTCAATGTTGAAGATTTCATAAAGTCAAGATGATATAAACGTCAAGAAAATAAACTTTATCAATTCTCCAGCGACATTTTGGCAATAATGTCCCCTTAGCGCTTATGAATACTATTGTTCTAGCCTACTAGCTGTGTTATATGAAACTTAAGCTTTGAAAAAGCTTCTCAATGAGTTCTCATATTAGAATCTTACAAAATTTTGATGACTTCTTTACCCAACTGATTATAAAACCTATAGAATATCTTGTAAAATTCTTCTTTTAAGTAGTACCACGTTCTTTTCAATCTTAGTTTTCGCGAGAGATCAAGTCTATAAATTAGAAAATCTATTTACCGATCATTCAATGGTTTCACTTTCCTTAGGACCCAATTTTGCGATCAGGTCCCAGGATTCCTACTTTATAAGTTAACCCAAACCATAAGTAATGTTTCGATAGAGATATTGAACATCCGGATTTTCAGGGGGTTCCCCCATTAATTTGCAATTATCTTGCAAAAAATCGTTTGAATAACGTTTATTTCATGTTTTTGATTTGAAAAGTTCAATCTACGCCACTGGAAGTTACATTAATGTATTTGGAAAAATTAACCGATACACAAAGCTAACATAAGAATGTTTTCTTTTGTCATTCTGGTGATGGTCATTTCCGTACTATCTCTTAAAACTGTCAAGCAATCGAAGGGTCTTCGCTAAATTCCTAATATTCAGAAAATGACGCAATGTTAATTTGTAGAAGTGGCAACTATTTTGTATGAGGTGTGCGCTGCATTAATCGAAAATCCATTGAAAAGAAGATGCACATGAGGTCAAATTATCAATTTCTATGCATGAAGTACTCCATTGTGACTCACGGGACATTTTTACTATAGAATTTGACAAAACTTTAGTTATAACTAAGCTATTTTAAACTTTTAAGCAAATACAACTGTCTCGAAACAGAAATAAATATGACTCATGGGACATAAAAAGCAAAGCTCTTCTACATTTATATACTTAAAGCAGAATTTAAGTGAAACTACTGATGTTTTATGGATTTTTTTATTTATTTGCAATTGAAAGATTTTATCACTCCGAATGAATTCTCTAAAATAAAGCTAACTATTATGATGAAGATAATATAATATTTTGAATTGGTAACTTACAAAACAGTCTGTTGTGACTTGAAATCAGTAAGTTATTGATATTTTTAATAAGTCTGGGCCTGACCAAAAATTAAATACCCTACACTGTAGTATTTTGAAAATTTTCCTTGCACGAGAGTTGCCACGCATTCTTGACCGAATTCAACTCAATTCCGCTCAGATCTTCTTTTTCCAAATTTCTGTGTGAAATTTGGTTTTATTCCCTCAAATAACTCTTGCACGATACAAGTACGTAAATTATTCTTGTGTGAGATATGGGATATGCCACGCCCTCTTGTTCGGGTTCACCTAGTTTTTTTTTTCAAAGCTTGCACTTACTGTTCTTTGTGTTTGAGTTAAATTTGGATCGATTATCGAATATAGCATATTGAAACTTTTGCTTGTATTGGAATTACCACGCCCTAATGAAATCGCCTAATTTTTCTCAGAGCTCGCACTTACCATAACCTTGTTTAGTCGATTCTCAATTTGTTATAATTTTGAATTTAGAGAAAACCATAAAAAAATTTGTAATTTTTTCTTCGTATAAAAAAGGTTTTTTATAATGCAACACACATAATCAAAATAATATATCCGAAGATGTAAAAGTAATTGAAAATTTTAATCGTTTGCAATCTCACATGTAAGCTTGCTATTTTAATATAAGGCCCATATTCTTTACATTCCTTCCATTAGATATCGACAAAATTATTCGATAGATTGAAAACTGAATTTCAAGAATGTTGATGTAATTACAACGCGTGTATAAATTATAATTAAAATGTGCGTAATCTATAGATAAATGTTAATTGAGAATTGTATTTAACGGATTTATGCGTCAGACGAAAATAAAAAAAACAAAAACAAAAAATTAAACAGCAGCAACAGAATTAAATTAAAATTGAAAACTGAATGTATGTAATTAGAAAACACTTACGCACAAAAGAATTGTAACAACAACACAGTAGCATAGTGTAGATAGTACGAGTACTTACGTCGGTCGGTGATGGGCAAGATATATCATTGCGTTTATCTTACGCCTATACAAATAATTTTGCAGCTTCTTCAATTGCGTCAGTTTGGAAAATCTACATGCTTAAATAAAATTTTAAGTAAGAAATTTTCAAATAAAAATCCATATGAAAACGAATTACATAAGTCAACAAAAATTTTGTTTCTTAGTGTTTAATTTATAGGAAAATGTCTGTTTAAATTAAAACTATCAAAAGGAGTAATTTTGTATCTCCACTGAGATAGAGAAAAAAAATTAAGTAGGTAAGCCTAAAAGTATGCACTTAATTTTAGCATAACCAAGCAACATCAATATACCACTAGGCCGAGTCCAAGAAAAAGTAATTGGAAAAACCGCCTCCCATTTGAAAGATTACTTTGAGAGTATATGGGCATATTCGAAAATAATCTCCTCTTATATGACCCTGGTTTAAAGAAATTTTTTTTCATGTTCAATAACCAAATGAGGTGGAATATACTCCTAGACGAATAAAATGAAATTCCCAAAAGGTGAAAAAAAAAATTCGACCCGAGAGGGTGTTTTGGGAGATTTCCGATAATATACGGGAGAGCACATATTTCAGAAGTAGTAGATATGTTACGGAGCACCTTTCCAAATATTCTGTAGTAAAATTCAGAAAAATCGTATGAGGGTCGTGGCGACAGAATGGGTTAAAAAGTCTTAATCACTTACTACGGCCCTATAACAGGTCTTAAAATTCTGAGAAAATTCAAGCAAGTTCCTTGATAAAAAATAAATCGATTTTGTTTTGATGTTTTTTTAATTTAAGCGCCCCCTGCCGGGTAAAAATAAAAAACGCATTTTGGGTAAAAAAATGCAATTATTGGCAATATGCGATCGAGCACACCATAGCGACACATAAGGCAAGATAACGGGATACCTAACAAATATACCAGAGTAAAATTCAGAAAAATCGTATGTGGCTCGTGGCGACAAAATGGGTTAAAAGTTAAAATCGCTCTTTACGCCCATATGACAGGCCCTAAAATTCTGAAAAAATTCAAGCAAATTCCTTAACGGAAATCAAATTGACTTTGTTTATGATGTTTTTTTTTTCTGATTTAAGCTCTTCATGCCGAGTAAAAAACAAAATCAGCGGACATCCCTAGTGAAGGTATTGGAAAAATACCATTTTGGCTACTTTAGAGTGGTCCAAAAAAAAAAAATTTTTTTTGATTCCAAAATACTCTCAAGGTGAGCTCTCAAATAAAGGGCGGTTTTTTCGAAATTCTTTTTATTTGTATGGAGACCGACCCGGCTTTATATATCAAAATATAAATTTATGTGAAAAACATTATGAGATTCTTTTGTAATTGCAAAAATTTAATTTTCCCTGTCCCATCGCTATTGACTTTTTGGGGTATTTTATAAGCCTCTTTTTGAGAATTCGGCCAAAGCATGTAAACGGTCCATAAACTATCAAGGTCTATTCGAAAAAAATGTCCCTCATAGAAAAATAGTTAGGGTCACTGAAGTTGTCAACCATATAAGGTGTATATTTCTTGTCTTCTTATAGTTTTTATATATTTTATATTTTTCTCGAATACACCATGAGCGTTTTCTGAACCATTTATATGCTATGGCTAAACTCTCATAATGATTTTTAAATGCTCCAAAAAGGTAAGGGTGGCTTACTTGAAATAATTTGAGTAAAATAATTTCTTGAGTCATTGCGCCCAACTTCCTCTTATTAAATTAGTCCAAAAAAGCAATCAATATCTTATTCAGATTTTTCTTTTGACACTACATAGTCATTTACTTTAAGAAAATTAATATCATTATCACACATTTTCATCTGCGAATTTTGTTGACTAGTGTTATTTACTGTAAGTGATGATAAAGTAAAAGGCTACTCACAGCAACGTAAACTTACTAAGTAGGTAGTACTCATAAATTTATCGCACATGAAAGTCATCAAAATCTGAGGCATTTTTGTTTGAAAATTTGTGGTGGTATCTTTGGTGGTGGTGATGTTGTTTTTGTTGTTGATTTTATTTTAGTCGTAACATGAACATAAACACACAGTTTAGTAAGATGCGCATGTAAGACAAAATACATAAATAGAGGAACCAACAGAGAAAACGTGCGTACTTTGAGGTTCTAATTATAACTAATGGTTCATTTAAATTGGTTTTCTATTAACATTGCGTGGAAAGCACTTCGTATTATAAATATCCACATACTGTTGTTACATACATCAGCGTACACATTGCAGTTGCTTTTGCGTTAAAACTTTCATACATTTGTGTTGAATAGTTTCGGAGATATGACTAGTTCAGTTCTTAGTGGGCGTGGTTCCGCGCATTTTTCAATGGATATTAATTCTTCTAATGCCTTTGACATCTGCACCAAATTTCATTAAACTGGCTCAAACTGTTTCAGAGGTGTGACGAACTATGGCACCGCCTATTTTTCTGGCCCGTGATCTACCTCTAAACGATTTTAGAATGCTTTGAAAATTTAATCAAAATCAAGTGAAAAGTTTTCGAACCGTTAAAGGTCAGAAAAACAAACATTACATCATTTGTATATAAAACAGTACAATACGAAATATCCAAACAACTTTCTGATTGCTGTTTCTGAAAGTTAATAATGTTCTTAGAAAAACAATTTTTGGATTTTGCTAACTTGGCTTCAGGTCGAATTATGGCCCCTTAAAAATTGGGTTCAAACTGGTTTTTTCAAAGCTATTTCGGCTATATATCGTTAACCGTGCGAGATTTTGTTTTTTTGTCCGTCGCAAAGTTTTAGCTATAAGCTTAAGCAAAAAAGTTTATATATATTGCATATAATAATCATAATTCTAATACCAATTAACTTTATATTGGAAATTTAAAATCATACAATTCGACACTAATCGTTATGCGACACATTCATCCATTGTATTAAAGCCATTATAGCCAATCCACTTAAGACTTACGTAGGCGCCAACAACATTTTGGCAAACAGACAACAAATCGGAACAAATCAGCCCATATCAAAACGTAAGCCTAAACGTTAAATTGACAAGCTCATTAGTTCTTGATTTTATTGTGATGTTTTCACAAAATTTACAACATCAAAATGACCACTTTAATTAATGCAAAAATCAATTTTCCATAATTTATTTACTTATTTTTTTTTGCTTTCGAAAAGACAAACAAATTAAGGCTCATTGCTTCCGAAAGCTATAAATTATAAAAATAAACGCCATATGATGATGTTGTGCATTAGATAAAAAAATTAAACTTAAAGATTGATACAAGATAAAAATAAGGCGAATCACAGCGCAACAACAACAAGAAAAATAGAAAAAAGCAAACTCTCGATATAAACTTGTCATGACCTTATATTGAAAACCGTGATCGATGAACGAACTCGACAGCGTACATAAACCATGAGAATTACGAGAGTACGAGTTGAGTTAAAAAACCACAAACGAGGTTGACTTCTTGATGATGATGATGATAATGATGACGATGACAACGTTACTGATGAGCAACATATTGTATGATGAGATGCGACAACTTGGACCAGCCAACTTTTAAAAAAAAGACAAAAAGCAACTACAGCAAAATATCACTTAAATGGTTAAGGTAGTCGTTTGGAACAAAATTGGCGCTGTGCGCTAGTACAAGTGAGCAGAATAAGAGCAACATAAAAGTTACGGAATCACATTTTTTTTTTTTGAATTTAAATGGATGTAGTTAAAATGGTAAAAAAAAAGTTTTTTTCGAATACAATTCCAGTACTTTTCTTAAAGGTTCTTACAAGATATTCTGTATTGTCAGCTGACAACAAAGAATATCGTCTGATCATATGACCAGAATTGCAAACTGCACAGTCTAATGTGATTTTGGTGAATTTCATAAAAGAGTGCATAAACTGGTCTCAACAAAATTCTTACGTTACAAAAGGATTATCTACAGTACTTCGTGTTTTAAAAGGGTCCTCTGAGCATATTTAACTTATTTTTTGAAACATATTTCCCAGTTAACAAATCAAAGTATGGGAGAAGGGGGAGGTTTCGACACCCTAACATAAAAGTCCTTATATCTTCCAAATGCAATTGTGCATGTTATTTTGAATACACATAGACTATGCATGAATATGTGTGCTTCTTTTATAAACTACAAAAATCGATTTGTTTACTATTTTCGGTAATGTGACCAATAAACCAAAGTTAAAATAAATGACAAAACCTCCCACTTTTGGGGAGGCTTCGTCAGTCATATAAATTCTTGATTCCCTTGATTTTTTGAAACCTTCAACCTTTTGAATGTAGATGGTAAAAGACTGCTTCCGGTGATACAATGGGAGAACGAAAATCAGGGATGTCGTCTTCAATCGGGGCCATATCCAGCAAATCATTCGAACCAGGAAGGTTAGAGCCTTGAACGAGGTCGAGACATGGTTCAGGCTGATTCTATATTCATTTGTACATCGGCATTGGTACCGAACTCCATATCTTGTGAAAAATCAGATTCATGGAAAACAATTGAATCATATGTATAAATTTCAGTTGTCGAATCCTCCCATTTACACTTAACGAATCCTCCCTTATCCACTTGTTTCCAAATTTCAAAAATTTCGCAGTTATATTTTATTTATTTTGCAAACCTTAAATGTAGTATAAACAGTAATAATATATTTAATTATCTGCTAAAAACAACGGAAATTTTATGGTTTATTTACCGAGTATCACACAAAAACCAACAAGCAAATATTACATCAACTTGCTATAAAAATACAAAATCACGACTGACTACGCACCCTAGCCGAATTGCGCAGAGAAATTTTTATGATAGCTGCGTATCATTAGGAGTAAGACTTTTTGGTTTTCACGCGGGAGTAAGTGCGAATAGAAATCGCAAAATTTGGCACTGATGAAGCCTCCCACGTGTCGAAAGCTCCCCCTTCTACCCTATACAAAAATTTCTGACAAAAAAATCAGTTTAACCATCAGTGACGTGCCTTGGTGATTTTACTAGGATGTTCAGCATTAATTTGTTGTTGAAAGTGATTTATGGGATTAAGAAATTATTAAATATGAAATAAATAACTAGAAAAAGTTACTTTATCGCTTTGAATGAAAATTGAACCCATGACCCAATTAGCATAATGCAGTACAATACAGAAACACTTAAAAAAATATTTTCTAACCGTTTTTCGTCCCATACAAAAAGTTCAAATCAAAATTTCGTAATTAGGATATTTCCTAACCTATAATTCGTACGAAAACAGCTCTGAGGAACTAATTTTCTGAAAAGTAACCGTTAGTGTGATATTTGCAAAAAAAATGGATTTTTTCGACCTTTGAACTTGAATATCTTGGTGCATTTTTATCTACACAATATAAGAAAACAATCTGCATTTGTAGATTTCATGTCCATTTTAGTCGGATTAGATTTTGCATACCGTGGATACACCAAGGAGTATTTTTCAGTTGGTAAGTAAGTAAGATATAAATTGGTGTAAGCATTATCCGTAAAAATTGAAGAAGTTGAACATGCGGGACTATCGGTTAGGGGAAAAAAAATTACAGGCAAAATTTGTACGTTGCATTCATTGCAAGTGCTGAAAAAGATCAGACCACCAACAACCCAATAATGCGTTAAATAATATATAAAAGTTATTTATAAAAAAATTAAAACCATCCAAGCACTAAAATAACTGACATTTCGTGGCCATTAAAATAACAATTTTACAACCTAAAGACAGTAGCGTGCAATAAGTTAAAGATTAATGTCAGATAAAGTTAAAAAATATTTGCATTGAACCTTCTTTTTCACTAAAATCCACAGAAGCTTTGTAAAATGCCCTAATCACCTATTATTACGAGTACCTTACCTCATTCTTTTTTTGCCCATTAACTTACATTGCAGAAGAAAAAGAAAAAAACCAACAAAACTCCATTAACTGACGCTTAAAACCCATAGTTATTTTCAAAAAAGATGTTAATGTTGGTGGTTATGGCCAACCGCAGTATCGCCCCAAATGATGGTGCTTTGAAGCAACGTACAGAACGCGTCTGGAATGTCCACGAATGCGTGCGTATGAAAATAAATAATTGAATTTCAAAGATAAACAAAAAGCAACAAAAAAATAAGAACAAAATGCCCCTACCGTTTAATTTGACTTAATTTAATGATGCAAAAAATTATCAAGACATTCTGTCTGACGGATGCATTTGAAAAAAAAAAAAATAATGATCTTCAAGTCTCGATCGCGCGCCGCAGCACTCATTGTTTTCAATACATTGGCGTCTCTTATGTATAACTTTGCTGCAATCCGCATGCTATCCCGAGGGTTGTTGGAGCCACAGAGCAGGAATGGCAAAAGATAAAATAAACTAAAAAAAAAAGTTTTTTTAAGGGTTTATCTGCGATGCCATGGCCTTGAGTAGGATTTTTTTTGTGCAAAAATTATGCTTATTTGTACTCTGTTTTATTTAATCTAATTGTTCGCGATTTTCTTTACGTTCCTTTCTTTCTTTTTAAAAAGGACACAATATTGGTACTGTTTTGAATTAACTTGGAATTGCTCAAAATTTTTCAAAAAATAATAATCAATATGCACAGAGTAGTGACTGAACTGGGTTCCCGGGATTGCGTTTCGGAATCCCGAAAATCCCGAGATTAGTAAAAGCCCGCAAATTAACATCCTTGTATAGAGAGACCAACAAAAGCTCGCTGAGTTGTTAAGAAGAAAAACAAGAAAAATACTTTTGTTTATTATTTTCAATATTCATCTTCTTTTTGTTCACTCCTTCTGAGCTCCATACCATTGACTGTAGTTTGGTTTCCAAATTGTACTGAAAAAACTAAGCTTAATCATCTGCTACAGTTTTATTAAAGTTTTAAGATTGTCCGTTTTCGAATTTGTTAAGAAAGTATTGAACAAAACGTACTCGAACTTCTTTTTGGATCTCATTTAAAATTCATGGAACCTGACCTTGAAATAAACTTTTTAAAAAGTATTTTTTTAAGTTAAGTCAGACTTCAAACTTTTAAATCATTTCGATAAAAAGTTAAGAAATATTTAAACTTTTTAAAATAAAAGTTTAAAAAAACCTTTAAAAAGAAACTTTTAAGAACAAAAGAAGAAAAAATAAAAATCTTTTATTTTAAAAATTAATTTTAAATGTTTTTAAAAACTTGTATTCCTGAAAGTTTTTATATAAAATTTTTTTCGAAAAGCTTTTATTTTTAAAAGTGTACATAAAAATTTATCGCATATAAGTTTTTTTGAATAAACATATCGTTGTATATATTTTCTAGACCATTCCTCATCAAACGGTGCAATAAAATTACCTACTTAAAAATGGGTCTGAAAAACAAGTTATTTGATTTTAAAAACTTTTTGTGGTCGAAGTTTTTATTGACTTTTATGCAAAAAAGGGTTCCCAAAAAAATTTAATCTGTAAGACTTTGAATAAAAATCATTATCCAATATTTGCGACACAGCCATGGTATTTAATCCCAAATCGTCAGAAATCATTTCTCGTGTCAATTGTAGATCTTCGTCAACTTGAGCTTTAACAAGGGCCACATTTCTCTCATCGGATGACGATTTTGGCCAACCTTCTCTACAGAAAAATGTCCGGCCTAGTATCTTTGAAAGCACTTTGAAGCAGTCTGAACGCATGGTGTACTGACTTGCAATGATCTGAGTTGTTTGCGAATTACGTTTTAGGTCCGAAGTTTTTTTTTAGTTATGACAAACTTTGAACTTTGATATCTACAAACTCGAGTTTTTCATTTTACGATTTCTGAAAGTCATCACTCCGTCAATTTTTAGAGATTTCCGGTGATCGTGGTGTCATTTTGTTCAAAATAATCCGTTCTAATATTATAAATGCGAAAGTAACTCTGTCTGTCTGTTACCTTTTCACGCCTAAAAAGATGAAATTTGCTATGGAGATAGTTTCAGAGCCTAGGAAGGACATAGGATAGTCTCTATTTTTAAAATCTTCTCTTAAACGGGCGAAAAATGAGGTGGAAGTTTGTTTGATTGTGTGTATTTGTTTGAAGCATTATCACTCAGAAACTATTCGGCCAATCGAGGTATGGGGAGATTTTTGTTCTATAAACGAAGGTTTCCGAAGGTCACGCGAAAGCTTCGTAGTCAAAACGAAGAATATAGGTACACTAGAGGTAATAATTTTATGGTGAACTAAGTATCAACTAGCCCTTACTGATAGTTTTCTGGGAAATCCGAAGGCTTCATAGTCAAAACGAAGAATATCTAGATACACTAGCAAAAATAATTCTATGGCGAACTATAACTAGCCTTTATTGATAGTTTTGTGGTAAACCCGAATGTTCGCGAAGGTCAACCAAAGGTTTCGAAGTCAAAAAGAAAAATATCTTGGTATAATAGAGGAAAAACATTTATGGCGGACTATCAACTAGTTTTAACTGATAGTTTTCTTAAGGACTCGTAGGTTCCCATAGATCACCCGAAGGCTTCATAGTTAAAACGAAGAATATCGATCGAAGGTATATCGATGGCGGAGTACCAACAAATCTTAGTTGATAGTTTTCTGGGACCTCCCAAGGCTTCATAGTTGAAACGAAGAATATCTAGGCATATCAGAGGAAAAACATCTTTAATTGATAGTTTCCTGGGACACCTGAAATGCATTCCAATGTTTTTCGACACTTTTTAAATTTTACCGATATTTTGGATATAAGTATTTCGATACTTTTGGAATTTTACAATACTTTTTGGAATTTTACGATACTTTTGGATATTAACCAATATTTAAGATGTTTTTCGATACTTCAGGTCTTTTACCGATTTCCTCGAGGTATTTCAATATTTTTCTATCCTTTTGGAATTTAATCAACATTTTAGAAAATCGGCTAAAAATGGTAAAATATGAAATTAAAAGCATAAAACTTGATTGTTTTCGGCGTCAATATCAGATCAATTGTTTTGCTGATTCGGTTTTGAATCACAAAATATAATAAATTTACAACATAAGTATAGATTGCATGCAGCTTTTTGATTGATTCACTTCGATTTATCGCACTTCGAAAATTATTGAAAAAAACTTTTGTGTTGACTTTCCCTTATTTAAAAACTGTTTTCTAATCAGCACAAAGCAAGCATATGCGTTAGTTTGCTCCAGTATATGAACAAAAACTTCATGCAGTTATAATACGCGCTTCACATTTATCAGAATAGCCGTATTTGTTTTCTGTCAAAATTTACGGGGTGTGCCCACACCCGACCCATGCCCGCAGGCGACACTATTTCCCTACATATTCATGTACAAGTTCAGCAAAATACTTGTATGAGTCACATGTTAACAAAGTAAAGAGTATTACAGAAACACACGATTAAGGAAAAGGAAGTAGAAAAAGGTGTTAATTTCTCAACCTGTAACTAACTTAATTATAACAGGTATCATGTTAGCAAAAGGCAAATTTAAATATTTTCCATGTCTTAATCTGACAAATCGAATATTTAATCAAAATATTTACGCATAAAGCGTTAATGACAAAATTCAATTGGCTTAATAAGCTTAAATTATAAACAAAACAAAGCAAAATGATTGATAATAAATTATAATTAATTAACTACTTGTATAGGACTATGTTGACTTTTGGCATTTAAAAAAATAATCAGTTTTAAAATCAAAGTTAATATTTTATTTTAAATTTTAGAATGTAGATATCTATAATTTTATGATAAACCACGTGAAAGGCTAAAGAATTTTTCATTTTGAATTTTTGCCCGCTATGCAAAAGCTTATTTTTGAACTGCTGCATATTCAGCTCATCTAGTGAAATGATGAAGAGTTTTCTCAATTAAGTGGAACACATTAAAAAACCATAAAATAAAATAATTTATTTGGCCAACAATAAATTAATACTGATTATTCTTGGGGGTGTTTCTTATACAATGTTTTAAAATATTCACATTTTGTAGATGTAAATTCTTGAAATATTTATGATGTTTTTTAATAAATTGCTGTAAGTATGTAAGTTTTTCTTTGTTTAATTAAGAAAGTTAATAAATTATGATTTTTGCAATAACTAGCTGTTTTTATTTAATGTTGCCTACTTATTTTTTATTACTTTTTTTTATGGAATTTGCATTTGTGAAATTTTCATACAACAAGCAAAAAGATGTGGTGCGGAAATTTATGTAGCCAAATTTTTCTTTCTTTTGACTTTAGAAATCCCATGTAAAAAACTCAACATTTCAACATTAAATTGCTACCTTCAAATTATTGAAAAGTCAAGATAAATAGATACCTACCAGCGCGAGTAAAAATAGCAAAACTAAATCCCTTTAAATTTTTTGGTATTTACGCGCATTTTCTGTCTGTTAATAATTGTGACAACCTGTGATAATCATATTTTCAACTGACTGACAGTCTGAGTGACACAACATGGGCGAAACTTACACGTACGGATTTGGTTTTTGTAAACTTTTGTTTTTTACAATTGCCTATGTTGTGTTGATGCTGCACTGTGAAACAAAGTTTCATTTTCCTTAATAAAACTATAAAATATTTTATCAGTGACCATGCTAATCATCAAATACCAAGCGTCACTAACATCGTGAATCTCATGCAAGGTGTCCCAAAAGAAAGTTTATATCTGTTTAGCTTATTAAGTTAACGCAAAGAGTCCGAGGGGCGCGCGAGACATGCCAATCCGATAACTGACCTTCGGGAATTGAGTTACTATAAAACGTGTCTTCGGAGCGAACCGCACGTTGTGTGTGCGAGCGTTATTACAAAAACGATAATTTGGCGTGCTCTGTGAAAGACGACCTGTAGTTACGATCAATTCGGAGTGATATTTTATACAACTTCTTAGTGCTTGAAATGCAAAATTTTCCGGGCTTTAATCAAAGAACATGGTTCAGCAATACACACACGTTTAATACATTTCTGCTACGAACAGTCATCACAGAGTCCACCTGCCGAGCCGTCATAAGAAATTTTAGTATTCGAATATTTGAGTACCGTGACCACGAGGGTTTATAATTGGACAATATTACTTTTAGGGAATAAATTCCCAAATTGTGTATTTTAATAAATAATGAACACATTTACGATAGATGGTTTACTTTTTCTGTAACTGGTCGACTGAATATAAATTTCCTTTTGAGATATCTTCCATAAACTAGAAGTCGTGGTTTCACCCCGTTCTGCCAAAATTTGGCAAATTTCTACTTTGGGTTCAGTTTTCGTTCGTACACAAGCAATCAGAAGGCAGATAGACAAAAACAAAGAGTTCGAAAAATATTCGTAAGTGTGGAAGATGTCGAAAAAATATTGAAAATGTTAAAAAAACCTGAAAATGCTCGAAAAAAAATTATAAGGTTGAAAAAATTAAAAATGTTAAAATATTTTGCAAAATCGAAACTTTTTTAAAAAACTTGATTAAAACTCAAAAATGGTAAAATCGGTTTGGCTTTCGTGTCAACTTATTCTGTTATATGTATTTCCATATTGCGATATCATTCCATTTTTAGAATCATCCGATCAAACACAATTCCTTCCAATGGTAGGGAATTAAGGACCATCTAAACCACTGCCGGTTGAGATTGCAACTCCGCACCGAGCTTTCAAACTCTTCCTGCGTTTTAGGTTCAAACCACAGCCAACACAAAACTTCCCGAAGGGCCTTCCAATAGTCAGTTGAAATATTCAGCGAACCGGATACTCCAAAGGGCTACTGACTCCAGTGGTACCAGAATAATCTCTGGTCAGATTTCGTAGCAATAAGCTACTGTTAGTATGATTCTGATCTGACTGGGACTAATCACGCATTTAGATTTATCATGGATTGGGGAAATACGTTTCTTGGTGCATCCTCCCTTCAGAAAGCCCTAGACTTTCTTGAGAAAAGTAGTCTTACCCAAGGTTGCTATGGCCACTTTACAATGTACGACTCGACTTACACGGATCGTGGGAACACATTACCAAGTGCAGATTTCTCAGGAAAACTATCGAAATCCTATCGTGGATTGCTTTTTATCACTTTACGTGACTATTGGGATAAAAGGGAAAAACCCTTATCTCTCCAAAAGTCACACCTTTCCGCTTTCTTACTTTGGCTGGAAACCAACAGCGACACTGTGGTCAACAGTGTCACCGCCAACCACCATTACCATGGGTTGCTGCTGGGAGGCAGCAGGCTGCTTGGGACATTGTCTAGCCAAGTGGCTCTCACGTTTCATTTCATCAATCCTCCTTTAACTTCCTGTTAAGCAACTTTTAATCACCAATCAATCTTCTACACCATACAAGACTGCGCCTTCAGGTCCATTGATTAAACAACATATACTAGCGATTTCTGGCGGCGGGAGATCCGGAATGTCTGATCAGATCTCCCACCTCCCTCCAAATAACTGGGTGATGGTAAGTCGGGGCCGGCCCCTATGGTTAAATATATCCATAACCTGTTCTATGACTGAGCAAAACACAAATCTAATATACATACCTCTCTAAAATACTTACTACAATATTTCATTTATTAGTCCTATTTGCACCACTGTAAGAGCTGTCAATTCCTGCCTAGAGTGCTAATAAAATCATTTGCAAAGTCGAGGTCTTATTTATTTATATTTTTATAAGTAAAATTTTTCAACATTACAACAATGGTAGCGGCTTTACCAATATATAGTTTTACATACATATGTTCAAGCAACAGTGGTTAATGTTGACCACAACAAGGGACTCATGACCGCATCACTAGTGAGTGTGCGCCTATTTTGTGTGGTGTGGGCATCATGTATCACATATCAC
The DNA here is from genome assembly GCA_951812925.1 of Calliopum simillimum. NCBI lineage: Eukaryota > Metazoa > Arthropoda > Insecta > Diptera > Lauxaniidae > Calliopum > Calliopum simillimum. The sequence continues at coordinate 97,257,487 of OX638371.1, forward strand.
AGAGTTATAGGCTGAAAAAAATCCGACAAGACATCACTTTTACTAAAATATATTTTAGTTGCTATTGTTGTTGTTGTTTTTGTTGTCATTATTACTAACGTAATAATTGTTTTATTTTTGTAACTCTGTCAGTGTAATGGATTCATTGTCTTTTAAATTTATAACTCTAAAGATGTTTATCAACTAAGTGTTAGCAGTGTACAGGCTTTCTAAGGTTTTTTTCTTCAGTTATTTGAATATGAATTTGAAAAAATATAAACAATTTTTTTTTTTTAATTATTTAAATAAAATTAAAAATAAAGAAATTAAATGCTTATCGCATTCATTTATGTTTTATGTGTATTTCTGGCGTATTTGTTTAGTAAATATCTTCACATGTGTTTCTCTAAATATGTCACGCGGAGCTTATGCATAAACACCTGACGAATATGACATTTTAATTTGAAAGAAAAAAGAACTTCCCACATTTATACACATCAAGTGATTCTTTAAATAAACCATATGCTTATCAGTTGATCTGCTGACATAATTTTGAAATTAATTTTTGACTTCTTATGTATGTGGTATGTGGCAATCTACTGATATCACATTGCATAAAATAAAGATGAAACAATGACTTATGAATGTAAGTAGTTCATAGAATTATGTAGATAAGAATGCAGTTAATACAGTTAACATTGAAGGCTTAGAGTCAATAACAAGAAAGAAGTAAATCCATACATGACATATGCTACACAGATGGTAATTCGGTGTCTATTGATTATGAAAACTATTTTTGACTTTATACAAGGTGAGGCAAAAGTGATGTTATAATGTAAGTTTTCTATCAATTTGTTAGAGATAAAAAAATTGGCCTTTGTTTTCACAAAAAGTTTACCCTTAAGTTTTAAATTGATTAAAGTAAGTTGTTAAATTTATATTAGACATCATTTGCTACCAACAAGCATGAATCAGATGACATTGTTGGCTTGAGCTTACTATTTATGTAAAAATACCAACAAAATTACAAGAACAAGGCAAAATGCATAACGAAAAACAAAGAAATGTGTTGGAAGGCTAGTTTTAGTAACGTTTCAAAGCCCACCACAGGTCATCGGACAACTTTGCCGACATCCAAAAGAACTTACAAGCAAAATATATTTAACCATTAGCATAGATTTGTTGGGAATCACAGCAAAAGATAAATAAAGCACATGCAAAAGTTCTAACTTTTTGTTTTTTCTTTGTCATGCATCTCCCTACTGTTGTTGTACCCTACACCAAGAGTATATTCACTTTGTCCTTCCGTTTGTAACGCAGAGAAGGAGGCGTGGCAGATATAGAAAAGTATATATATTCTTGATCAGTGTCACCTCATGATTCGATATAACCATGTTCGTCTGTCTGGCTGTGTGTGGAAAAAATTTTTTTGAGAAAACTGAAGAAGATAACTCAATGAAATTTGGTACACTGCCTCCGTTGTCAAAGTTAGCTAGTGGACAAGAGGGCGTGGCACCTCCCATTTAAGCAGAAGCTTCAAAACGCTATACTAAAAACGTTTTTCGGGTAATCGAATCAAATTTGGCTCAGACACTAAGAATTATGAATGCAAGCTCTCAACAAAAATTGCGTGAAGTCGGACAAGGGGGCGTGGCACCTCCCAAATAAGCAAAAGTTTCAAAATACTATACTGAAAGAGTTTTTTGAGAAAATCCAACAAAATTTCACTCAAATACTAGAGACTACATATGCAAGCTCTGAGCAAAAAATGGGTGCACTCGGACAGTAGGGCGTGGCACCTCTCATATAAGCAAAATTTCCAAAATACCGAAGATTTCTGTTTTCCTTCATAAGTTTTGCTTTTTTTGTAATTTTGTTGGTGTTTTTATATAACCCATTAATGCCCAGCGGTGCCATACGGCACCCATTTTGCGTAGAAATATTTTCTTTCAAAAATATAGTTTGAGCCCAGGTCGATAACTCCTAAAAATTTCAGCCTTCTATCTATCGTGGTTCCTGTTGGGCATTGATGGGATAAGCACACTGAACAATAACCTCAAACCAACAATGTCATCTGATCCATGCTTCTTGGTAAAAAATAATTATTTCCTGAAAGGATGCACATTTGTGCTCGCTTTCAGCTTTTTTAGTTGATGCTCGCAAAACATCGAATGGAAATTCCTTTTCCAACAGGAATAAATTTTTTTCCGTTGAAAGTTTTTGCAACTTTCCACAAAAATCCACGAAGAAACCCTGATAGTTTCCATTTTTTTCATTAAATTTGGACAGCTAGTGTTAAAAAAAAGAACAGGCTGTTCGTTTACTCCAAGTTTTTGCAAGTTTTTACCCGGGTAAACGTACAGACTGAAAGTGATGCAATAGCGTCTGATTAAATTCAGTTGTTTCGATTTTCGACATATCATTTTCTATCATTCGGCGCCACATTGGTTAAGGTATGATTCTGCCTCTGTTTTACCGAAGTGCTGATCATCAAGTTTTGCTAAAGTCTTTTCTGATCGTCATTCCCCTTGTTAGATGATTCATGATTTTATGATTTCAACTTCCGTTTCTTCATTCAAAACAAAAAATATACATTTTTACATGTAAAGATATTATATTCATCATATATCTTCAGAATATTAAGTTCTCGAAAAGATAATGTTCAATATTACGGATACGTCCGTTTGATTAATTAATTAAAATTCATGTCATATTTAATTTATGACACATAATCCACAAATAAAAAATGTTTTTTATTCTTTTAAACAAATAAATTTTGCACGTAATTTGAGCTCACACCATGAACATTTTATTATAGAGCAATACTTAATAACTTAAACAGGATTTTCCCAATGTGCGCTTATTTCTAATAAAAAATTAAAAATTTTTATAGCTTCTTGGAATTCGAATACAAAGTATCTATGGTTATTGAACAAAATTGTGCCAATGAAATTTGAATTTGGACTTCACTTGAAAGAAACCATCATGCATTATGAATATTATTAATTCTTTGTGATATGATAAAAAAAAAAAAAACAAGTAAAAATAAATATCCGGCAATCATATTTCTATATACCTAGTTGAGTATATGGGAAAATTTCGCAATTCCGATTGTGTTCAAGTGATATGTGTTGCCTGGAAGAAAAAACTGCTCTTTGTATCAAAAAGATATTGCAATTACTTATTTGTGACATCTAGACTCTTCTCACCAAATATATTGAAGAAAATAAAATTAATAATTTCTCTAGGGAACTAACCATTTTCATCTATTTCCATACAAAATGTGATTTTTCAAAAGACCCGTAAGATATAAGACATGTGCTTTCTTTTTACTACTCTATTTTTTCTTGACTACTACTTCGGAATAACGATTATACTACATATTTCATATTTTAATTTATTCATCTCTTTTAACACATCAGATCAATACTGTAGCTGATTATTTAAGACTCTTCCCTAATCAACCAACAGCTTACAATTTCTGTCAGCAACATTTTCCACTTTTCGAAAAATTTCTACAACCAAATGGAAAATGGAAATATTTCGTGTGGGTGATCAGTAACCATTAAGATATTGCCTATACAATTACAACAAAAACTATAACAACAACAACAAAAAAAAAAAACAATAACAACAACAACAGTAATAACAACATTTAACAAAACTACATTTAAGAGTTATCTTAATTTTATGACTTAAATTGAAATGTTTGGGGTCTTTTATTGTATCAAATTTTTTTTCAACTTCTTCTTTGTTAACTTGATATTGACTACTAAATGCTTCCGATCCGATCGTTGACCAGACAACCATGTGCGCGCGATCATCATTAAGCGCAAGTAAGTAGTACGAGAGAGAACAAGGTGTGCTGCCGTGCTGGTGCAGCATCGATGTTTATGTTAATGACATGGTGTTGTACTCGCATGCATTTAAGTTGTTGGCAGTAGGTTTATGTTAACGTTTTTATGAATTGAATTAAATGAAACTGAACTCATAATCAACAGCTTGAAGAGTCTCCCATTCAAATTTACCGACAACCCAAAAAAACACGTCACCCGCCAACACGCGGCGCACTTGGAACATGGAATAATGATGATGCTGCGCGCAGTAGTAAACATGATGATGATGATGTTGGTGATGATCATCGTCATCATCGTTGTCGCCTTTACTGCATTTATAAGCTTAATGAATTGATAGCAATCGAATGTTGTTGAATGGATAGATGGATGTAGTCGGTTGTTGGTTTATTGACTTACTTGCATTGCATATGCATCCGCTATTTGGCACAGTGGTGAGGATTACGATTTTAATGTTTCAAAAATTGTTTAGCATTTAAATGATAGACTACAAATGATATTTCGCTAGTTCATGAAAAAATCTTCAACTTAATAATATTTAATAATATTAAAGTGCCATATGGTTAAACACATAAAAATTAATAGGAAAAACCAATGCAAGACTCACTATCTCAATGTTGTGATAGTTTTCTCTTAGTTTGTAAAAGAGTCAAATTTTTGCCCGACATATAAGGAAATGATATTGAGCATTAAAACTCCACAAACTTATCTTTTTATCTTTTTTATCTTATCTTATATTTTCAAGACTTTCAACAAATTTCTGTTTTTTTTCAATTTTACATATAAAATCTTAATTCGCAACCACTGTGCATTGCTTGTATAGTCGCATATGATCGCGAGTGAAAATGCTGCACAGAAGCCGTTCAAACTGACAAATGCGATCTTGTCATATTTGGTTACAACGGCGAGTATCTGACATTTGTAATTAATGATTGAGGTTGTTAAATTTTCTATAAAATTTTTCACTAATATGCAGTATATGTTTGTATTCCAATAAAGATAAATCAATGAGGTTGCGCAGTTATTATAGCATTTAATCATTATGTATGTCAATTTTGAAAATTCTAAAATATATGACTTATGAGCAAATCCAGCGTGTCGTACGATTCATATGGATGATTCTTTTAAAAACTATGCATACGATCTATTAATATATGTATTTGGTATTGTATTAACATTTATCGCCAATTAAATTTAAATTTTAATACTAAATATGTAATTGAAGTAACTCTAAACCCAACAAAAGAAAAAAAAGTATATGTATTCGGACTTTTCACATAGCGGTAGGTGTTTTAACACTAAATTTAAACTAAGTAAGACAGAGCTGTTTGTCATATGTGGCCAAAAATTTCTCAAATGATCCATCTTAGAATTAAAATGTAAAAAAGGCTTTCAAAAAAATTTATTATTTGTAGCGACCAGTAAAGATTTTTGAAATTTTTTTTTTCTAAAATATTAAGCATAGACCAAGGAATAAAATCGTTATTTTTTTCTTTTTTGAACCAAAATTTTTCATTTGTTATTGAAAATCCCTATTTCAAAGAAATGAATAGAAATTTAAGCAACTTCTCCGCCTCTGAGAAAATAAAGAAAAATCTGTGCGTCCCCTTCGCTTATTCATTAACTATATTCCCGAAAGCAAATTGTTTCAAAAGTTATTAACGATATAGTGACGCCGTAAGTCTTTATTCAGTAATGGAAAAAAGCAAGGCATCTTACAAAAAAATGTATATGGGTGACTCTCCGAAAAATGTACCATTCAATGTTCCAGGGCGCAAAACCATGTTTAAATTTTGATATTTTAACTACTAAATGCAGATATTTACTTAACAAGAGCTTCTATACAAATATCTACTAAAGAAAATAGTTCTTAATATTTTACTATGAATTTATAACACAAAGTATTAAAAAGTCATTCTCCATCCTGCCCCTAATCGCTTCTTAATGCACTTAATTTGCCCGTTTCGCATATAACTTTATACGACATTTTTTGTATATGGGCATATCCGAAAACAATCTTCCCTTATATGACCCTGGTTTGAAGAAATTTTTTGTTTTCATATTCTTTAACCAAATGTGGTAAAGTATATTATTAGACTTGTAAAATTAAATTCCCAATAGGTGTACAAAATTACTTCGACATGAGGTCGTTTTACCTGAAAATTTCGGGAAATACGAGATTTCCGATAATATAGGGGAGAGCACACATTTCAGAAGTAGTTGATATGTTACGAGGTACTTTTCCGAATATTCTCAAGTGAAATTCAGAAAAATGGTATGTGGAACATGGCGACAGAATAGGTAAGAAATCTAAATCGCTCATTACGGCCACATAACAGGTGCTAAAATTCAGAAAAAATACAAGCAAATTCCTTGATGAAAAATAAATCGACTTTGTTTGTGATGTTTTTTTTTTTAACAGAAGCCTCCCATGCCGAGCAAATTCTTATTCTTACTGTAAATTTTTTAAATATTGAGTAAAAAGAGAACTGGAAGTGAAGAGAAAGAGGAGATTCAATGCATTTCAGCTCATTCAGTTTTGGTTTTTCGATAGTGAGTGCTCGTGCATTTTTTTGTTAAGTTCAAAAATTTTTTAAAGAGTGCATGTGTGTGTCATTCTCCGCGTAGGTTTTTTTTTTTTAGTTTGTAAACATATTAGAGGGGCTATCCATCAATTTCAACTTTTTAAAAAATAATTGCTATTTTCATTGTGATATAACTGTTTTTGCAACATTTTGTCATTCTCCGCATAATAATTCTCCACATGGTTTTCTGTTGTTAGTTTTGCTTAAACCATTTATTTAAAAAATAAAAAAAAATAAAAATTGGAAAAAAACACTTAAATAAACTTTTCAAAAATCCAACGTGAATTTTTTGGGTTGCCACCTGGTTATTTATTACGTTTATATCAATGCAGGTATAGATAGGTATGCTATATGCGTGATTGTGTGTTTGGATATGTGGATATGAAAGAGACCAAGCCAGCGACAACAAGCTTATTATAAAAAAAAGAACAACGCACACCGATTCGTCGACACTTACAAGAAGATCCAGTCAACATCTGATCCATTGTGTCGACGCCTGCCTTGAATTGATTTAAGTCCAATACTTGATTTGGCTTTAATGCTTTCGATGGATCAATGTCTCAACTGGTAGTGAGTAGTAGATAACAAAACTACTGACTTCTTCGCTTTTATCATGTAGGAACACAAAACGACAATATTATTTTGGAAGCGAAATATGGTGCCATTCACAGCACGTTTTGGGTCCAGTAACCACTAACGCTAGGTTTCGTTCCATCAAATTTGTGCCAATTTATATGACGAAAAGAAGATATCCGCGGAAAATGTTCTGCCGCTATCCATTTATATCTTCAATAGTTTTATTTCGACTCATTTGCTTTGGTTTGTCTCCGTTTGGTCATCTAGTGGTTTTTCTGTATAAATTTTTCCTTTCAAGGGATAATTTGAAACGAATATGCAATTGGAAAGTATTGGATGAAACAAGTACGTCCGCGATATAGATATAACTCTCATCTGGCAGCCAGGCTTGTATGACCTCTCTAAATTGGTCATCAGCATGAGCCAAATATCATCCACGATCGCAGTTTTACTTTATTGTAGCCTCTCCGCACAAGTGCTACTGTTATCGAACCGTATAAATGTAGTCAATTGCTTGAAGCGGTTGTATGACATGGTCGTTCTATTCAAATTTTTTTTTTCAAAAAAAGGGGATTCGCTTTTAGATCAATCAAACAAATGAGGTGGAATTATTTTCTTGTATGTTTTTTAGACGAATATCCGCATTTGCAGTTTTCAAATTTTTCAAGAAATGAGAAATTTTCTTGATTTACAAATTTACTTTCTATGTCCACTAGAGCGCCCATATGTGCGAAATTCTGATTTTGTTTGCTCCCCGTCCATTTCCTGAAATTAGAGGTCAAAAAAATAAGATCTCAAAAAAAAATTTGGAATCGGTAGTGGAAAAAACCCAGCCGGTTTTCGATTAAAGGTCGAAAAATGAACTAAAAAAAGGCAAGTCGCTTTGACTGCCCATTACTTCGAAACTAATCATTTTTTCGCAATGTTTTGAAGACAGTTTTTGTAGAAAATGACTAGGTCAACATTATCTTCTCAGAAAGTGTTGGTCCAAAATTTAAATTTGTTGCTATTTCGGTACAAAAATTTAAATTTTTTTAGAAAATTTGCATGACTTTTTTTCTATAAATTGGTTTTTTGTATTATTTAAAGAGCGGAATATTTGTTTTGGAATTCTATTATTGTAGGGAATTAAATGTTGATTAAATTAAATGAAAAATTATTAAAAAATATTAGTTTTTAAAAAATGGAGCCAGTTTCAAAGTTAAGAAAAAATGTATTTTTTTTATTTTTTTCTTCTTAACTTTTAATTTGATGAGAAAAAAATTTTGGAAGTCATATTTTCTAATCTAATTTGGGGTTGCTGAACTTGAAAATAGCATTTATTTTCGTTTTAGTGCGTTTTTGGGCGGATCTAGCAGAGATAATCGAAAATTTCGATTTTCGTTAACGCAGCCCAGAAAAAAATTTAAATCAAATTGTCATGAATTCCACAAAGGTGTTAAGTTACACGTGAGTATTAATTGAATAAGAAAAAAATGTTTTCAAAATCAGTTCATCGAATGGTTTTTAAAATGAGGTCGTAAAACGGTATTTTTAAAAAAACCACTACCAACCAAAACCAAAATAGTCATTTTAGATGCATATATTGATGCGAAATCCGAAATTGGACGCAAAATTGCTGCATAATTTATGGTTTGTGAGATATCTTACCCCTATTGTTCAAAAAACACGATTTTTGAGGTAGTGTAGAACACGCACGATATCGTTTTGGTCTTTTCTATAAAATACATCATTTAGTACTGTTCGTCTTCTTCAAAATGAGTTATAAAATGGTCTTGTATAATTTTTCTTTAAAAAGCTATGACCATTTTAAAATAACATTATAAAAGATATAGTAAATGGCAATTGCTATAGAAAATCCATACATGATTTTTAACTTTCATGATGTCATTTTAAAATGATCATAACTTTTTGAAAAAAAGTCGCACAAACCCATTTTATAGCTCATTTTGAAGGCAAAAAGCAGTTCTAAATGATGTATTTAATAACAACTACTAATCCTTTTTCTTGCATCCAATAAAGTAGCAATTAAAAGAAAAAAATTAAAATACTTAATTTTTTTCCAACTTTGAGATCGGCTCCATACCTTAAAACTTAATATTTTAAAATAATTTTTTTTTAAATTAAACAACATTTAATTATCTACAACGTAAGAATTCCAAAACAAATATTCCGTCCTTTAAAAATTACAAAAAACCAATTTGTAGAAAAAAAGTCGAGAAAATTTTCTTAAAAAGTTGAAATTTTTGCACCGAAATAGCAACAAATTTAAATTTTGGACCAAAACTTTCTAAGAAGATAATGTTGACCTAGTCATTTTCTACAAAAACTGTCTTCAAAACATTGCGAAAAAATGATTAGTTTCGAAGTAATGGGCAGTCAAAGCGACTTGCCTTTTTTTAGTTAATTTTTCGACCTTTAATCGAAAACCGGCTGGGTTTTTTCCACTACCGATTCCAAATTTTTTTTTGAGATCTTATTTTTTTGACCTCTAATTTCAGGAAATGGACGGGGAGCAAACAAAATTACAACTTTGCACATTTCATATATCTTGTGGGCGCTCTAATGTCCACACATAGAATTCTACGCATAAACTGAAATTTATTCAAGCAGACACCATTTTTTTTATAAATAAATAGGGGATACTCTTTTAGATCTATGAAACCAATAAAGTAGAACGATTTACTTGTTTACTTTTCAGGCAAATATCCACATGTTCAATTGTCAAATTTCTCAAGAAATGGGGGATTTTCCTGTTTTACTCGAAATGTGTTGGGTCTGGTCAGACCCTAGTAAGCTTGAAACACGAAAGTCATTTCATATAAAATATATCGAAAACGTACTGTTTACTATTCTATCGTGTTCAAAAAGTTATACACGCTTAAAAACCGATTGGATTTGTTATTAGTTTCGCTAAAACCATGACTTCCGCCTAGAAGTCATATACAAAATAAAATTCTTGCTGGAAAAAAAAGTTTTTTTGTTTTGCCTGAGGTCATATTATTCACTATAAAATTTAAATTTTTCAAAAAAAAAAAAAAAAAACTAATTTTGTTACTTTGCTAAATGTATTTAAATAGTTAAAAAAACATTAAAAAATTGGAGTTAAATCCTAATTAAAAATCATAAAAGTCAACCCACAACAATTTAGAAAAAAACTTACCATATGATTTATCAGCAAGCAAAAAATTCATGAATGAAACTGCCACACATTCAGAGTTGTACGACGACGGGCGAGTAGTCGCTAGTCGCAGCAGCAATGAAGTTTGTCGTATCGAACGCAACCAATTCGTTGGAAATTCATTCAACTTTGCGTGAAAAAGTCAAAACATTTAAATGTTGTTGCTTTTTATTTGTTGTATATTTTCTTTAATTTTTTTTATTTTTTTTTTTTTTGTAACGTTTTGGCCAACGCGCACAACATCCGCTGTCAGTTTATTTTCGCTGCACAAAATAAAAAAAGTAAAAGTTTCAATTGAAAACCGAAAACTGACAAGCCAAAAAAACGACAACAACAACAACTTGTACCGTGCGGACGCAATGTCTGGCAAAACCAACCGATTGGCGGCTGAGACAAGACTAGACGACCAGTGGGCACGCCAGCGCTAGTGACGAAATCTGACCAAAAAAAAACACAAATTCACAAATAAAAGAGACAGCCGTACGATGCAAATGCAAAATTGAAATGATGCACCACCGCGAGGCACAAATGCAACAGCAGCAGCAGCAGAACGTTATAAAGATGTATTTAGAAAAAACAACAACAAAAATCGAAACAACAACATAAAACTTGGCCGAATTCGACGTTTAAACAGCGACAGTAAATAACAACCGAGACAAAAAAACCCAAAATAGTTACCAGCAATTTACGAGTAGGTGGCGCTGCTGCGCAAACGATGAATGGTGGTAACGTAACGTACGTACGGATGCGATCAGCACGTTACGTTTACAAGCGCTTACAACTATACAACAACAACTACAACAACTTTCGTGATTGGGTTGCGAGTTACGATTTTGTTGATTTGACCATAAATTTTATATGAAATTTTTTTTTTTTAAATAATTTTTTTGATTTTATTTTTGTTTATAATTTTTTTTTACTAACTTGGCTTAAATATGGCTTTAAGGTAGGCAGACTGGTAGACAACGACACAACAACAACAAAAAAAAAAAAACGCGCATTTATTCATAGGAAGTGCGCGGATTACTTGGTAGTTATCTACGAACATGCGCGAGTGAGTCTGTTTATATATCTGGTTACAGTTGATGAGCGTTTTAAGATTTATTAATTGAAAATTAGCGTATCAAGCTGTTAAATATTTATATCTATGTACACTTAACACAATTACAAACATACATTGTATCTATCTATTTGAGTTTCTGGTTGAAATTGTTGATGTTGTACGAATTTGTTTGCTAAACGTTTATTTGTTGCGCGCTCATTTTATTTCACTACTTCATAGATACTCGCACTCGTGCATCTGTATGTTGATTTTTGCAGTTTGCTTAAGATACACCCACAATGTTTATCACACTTTTAAGGTTTGTTTTTGGCACTTTTTCAAACGCATATGTATATTAGAGCTGATCAATTTGTTCGAAACAAAATTTTTTGACCTAGTAACATTCAGTTTCGGACTCTACGTCAAATTCTAAGCTAAAAACACCTTGCGATTACATGGGCATATCCGAAAATAATCTCCCCTTATATGACCCAGGTTTTAAGAAAATTTTTTTTTTTTCCATATTCAATAGCCAAATGTAGTGGAATTTATTTCTAGACATATAAAATGAAATTCCCAATAGGTGAACAAAAACTTTCGACCCGAGATGGTGTCAGGAGGTCGTTTTATCTAAAAAATTTTGGGAAAATCGAGATTCTCGATAATATACGGGAGAGCACATGTTTCAGAAATAGTAGATATGTTACGGGGCACCTTTTCAAATACTCTGGAGTAAAATTCAGAAAAATTGTATGTGGGTCGTAGCGACAGAATGGGTTAAAAAGTCTAAATTGCTCTTTACGCCCACATAACAGGTTCGAAAATTCAGAAAAAATCCAAGCAAATTCCTTGACGAAAAATTAATCGACTTTGCTTACGATTTTTTTTTTTTTTTTTTTGATTTAAGCCCATCATGATGAGCAAAAAACGAAAAACTATAAATTTTGCATTCCCCCAAAAATAAAGTTTTTTACCCAAATCTTAGCGTTTTTCGTTTTTTATTGGGGCTCAAATCAAAAAAAAAACGATTCATTTTTTGTCAAGGAATTGGTTTGAATTTTTTTAGAATTTTCGAACCTGTTATGTGGGCGTAAGGATCGCCACGACCCCACATACGATTTTTCTGAAATTTATTACGGAATATTTGTTAGATATCATGCTGTATTGCTTTTTGTGTCGATATGGTGTGCTCGATCGCACATTGGCTAAAATCGTATTTTCTTACCCCAAATTTTTCATTTTTTAACATATATCGAGCCCTAACCGCCAAAAAGACTTAACTGACAAAAAGTAAATTTTACAGTAGAAGGTTTTTTTCAAATATCTGTGCATTTAGTATAGCTATTATAGTGAAATTAAGTATGTTAACTATGTTTTGTGTTAGACATGCGATGCAACTAGTTTCATTCACCTATTTATAATATAACGGCTATTTTTCTGTGTTTTGTCAGTTAAGTATTTTTTTCTTTTCCAGATTCCCCATCTGATCTTCAGTTTTTGTACCAAAAAACATTTAAGGTTACATATACTATTAACCCTCATTAAGACTTGTTAATAAATTTTCCTTTTTGTTGCATTATTTGCAAATTATTTTTGACACAAAAAGAAAAAAAAGACTTAACCAACAACTCGCAGTCACAAAAAAATAAACTAAATACTTCAAATGTCGGTTAAGTCTTAATTGCTTTCGCTATAACTCCGTAACGGTTCTTTTTACAGTTATGAAATTTGTACAGAAGATGCGTATGGACACGAATTATAGGTTTTCATCAAAAAACGAAAATCCGAAATCGTGTCGGTTAAGTCTTTTTGGCGGTTAGGGCTCGATATCTGCGGTGAATTTTGAGGCGCCTTAAAATTGTTTAAATTTCTAAGTGTTTTTTTCTACTGCGAGATTGATTTCGAAAATTTAGATCTTCCGAATAGTTTCTCGTATTGCTATGATATTGACAAAAATAATAAAATTTTAACCTTTTTATTAATTTTCGAGAGAATTTTGAGCTGAAAACAATCCCAAACCAATCAATTTTGGGTGTGATTTTCAGCTTGTCCATAATATTCTTGATATCAAGTAATAATGTGATTGTTTATCAAAAAAGTGAATATGCCCATTTGAGCTCAATTCAATTCATTTTGGGATTGTTCATCAAAAATTTATTAAACTCATTTGTGCTTAAGCTCAGCCCTTTTGTACTTGTTTAAAAACAAAAAAAATATTCCCATTTGTTCTTAATAATTTCTAATTTAACAAAATATGAATATGACCATTTTTGCCAAATGCAAGAAATGTCATTTAATTTTCAAAAATCAATGTACCAAAATGTCCAAAGACACCTCAGTAGGTACATCGTAACATCCCATTATGGGATTTCAGTAGTATTTACGCTATTATAAATACCCAATTCGACTGTCGAGCAGGAATTATTTAAGCGGTAGATGACATAGTCATATTGAGAATTATAAACACACAGAGTAAACACAAATGAAAATTAATTTTTTGATAAACAATCCCAAAAGAGCTTGAATATAGCAAAAAATGGGCTTATTTTTTTGATAAGCAAGTACAAAATGGCTTGCATTGAGTTCAATTGGTCTTAATTATCAAAATTTATATTATGCCCAAATTTGAGCTTGAATTGCGAACAAATTGGGCTTATTTTGGGATGATTTTATGCTATATTGGGTTTAATTCGGAATATTTAATTTCAGAACGATTTGAGCTTGATTTTAGAACATTTTTTCTCTCCGTGAACAAGACACATAATGTGTACTGGAAAAAATTGGGGTATGAGGCCCCCACAAAAACCACTTCATCATATCTCCGCAAATATTTATCGCACATGAATGAGATTTGATACGTGCATATAGAGCGAAAGGACAAAAAATGTCCTCTGAGAAAATGGGCCCCTTAAAAGTGAAATTAATAATTTATGAGATTTGGTACACATGTAAAATGGATAGAGACAAATGACATCCTTTGGAAAAATTCAAGATGCGACGTCAACTTAACAAGGAAAGATGATCCAACATTCACTGGCAAACCATGGTTTTTTTTAAAGATTTTAAATTTAAAATTTGTATGGTGGAAAAAATGTAACGTTCATATTGTCGCGTATCGATTCAGATTTTGATCAAAACAAAGAAAAGTACAGAAGATATATGAATCAAATACATTATAAAGTAACATTATTGCATAAGATTCTAAGATAAGTCACGCTAAAAAATTCTGACTTGTTTCGCTGAATTCTGACTTTATTTGAATAGGCACGAGAACTACTACCTTTTTTGTCACATTCGTTCTGTGTCTTTTTTTGCGTGTACCTTAGAGCAAGGACTGTCATTAAAGTTGGCACTAATTATGGTGCTACCTAAGTGCTATAATGTAAAGTAAAAACTAAAATAAGAATATGTTTTACTTGCACTTTTTTCCCACTTTAAATGTCTACGACGCGTCGGTCACGTTCGTCAACTGGGAAATGCCCATATGTCTTTTTTGGAGGTTTTTATTTTTGGATTTTTTTTTCATGTTTTTATTTTCGGATGTTTTTTTTTTTTATATTTTTGATAATCAGCAGCCATAATTACACCTTAAAACAGTGATTTTTTCACTTTTAAGAAGGAATAACTTAGGATCCTGACATGATAGAAAAAATCAAGCATGCTGAATTTTTTGAGAAATGAAATCACTATAACTTTCCATAATAGTTCAGAACATGCAAATCTGTTAAGAAATGATATAGATAATTTTTTTGATTTTCTGAGTGCGGTTTGTTTAATTTCATGTTTTGAAATTTAAAAAAAAATCATTACTCCTAAATCGTAAGACATACCATTTAAATTAGTACGCAAGACAAAAATTTGTCTTACCTTTTTTACTATGTTAGAAATGGAGCATGACTTTGAATTATATACCATTAGAAAGGTATTTGTATGTAAATGTGCACAAAGTTAAAATTATTTTAGTATTTTGACATTAAGCCAAGTAAAATTTAATGCAACGGCAAAATACGTATTCACACAGAGCTGAAAAGAGGATACAGCACAAAGAGAAAGACAAAAAGCTGACTGACTTCATGTTTTTTGTTTTCTTTTCGTTTCACACGGATGATAAATGAGCTTTTCTATCTTATACCAAATAGCAAAAAAAGTACTAAAATTATTTGTGGTCAAATTTTAAGCATTAGGCGATTCTAGTTTATTGAACAATGCTTAAATGAATAAAAAAAAATTATGAAACTTGTGCAAATATTCAAAAAATTTGTTAAGTGTTCAAAAGGGTTAAAAAAGTCAAAAAAGTCAAAAATTTAAAAAAAAAAAATTTAATTATGGAAAATGAAGATTTCAAAAAATTCACTAACTTATGGGCAAATCCTAAAAACCAAAGGAGTCCGACATGAAAATATAGCAAATATACGCTTTAAGTGAATTGAAGCCAGAAGTTTTTTATCACACAGAATTGAAACTATTTATAGCGGTTAGGAAAACCAACAATCCTTAAGATAGTAAGCAAAAATGTTCTTACTCAAAAAACAAAAAAAAAACTAGCATCTCTAAAACTCTTAAATAAAGCTAAATTAACCGTTATGCATCTATGAGCCAAATAGCACTTAATACATTGCTGACTGCGCTAATAAAAATATCTTAAGCTGCGCTAACGATCTTAAAGATGCTTTTATGACAAGCAAATAATTTTTATGAATGAAACATTTATCTTTTCCGCTACTGAATTGTATCTCTTAGTTTTTTTCAAATAATTTATTTTTGCAACTCAATCCCAATGTGAACGGCAATAAATTTTATTTTTAGTCACTACAGCGCCAACCAAGAAAAAAGATATTTTATCTTTATTTTTAAACAAATTAGCGTATCTACGTTAATTCCGCGTCACACCACAAAATTGCCATCAAATACGCGTTTTATTTCTTTATTCAGAAGATAAATCATTGGCCACAAGGGAACACACTTTAAACACTTTTCAGTTAACAACTCTGAATAAATAAAATCAACTTATTTTTTTTTTTTTTTTGGTAAATATTTATTAAAAAAAATAAAAAAAAATAGCAAACCCAAAAAAAAAAAATATTTAAAACAATTTTGGTTACATTTAAAATCACTTAAGGAGCACAAGCCTATATTTCTTTGAAACTCTATTGTTGTTGTAAGAAAATCTTTTTTTTTATTTTTAATGTTGAAAAACTGTGTAATTTCGCGCTCGCGTTTTCACACATTGACTTGACGACGTCCGCAACCGGCAAATGACTTCAACTAACTAAACCAAAACTAAACTGCGAGTAAATGTTTTGTATCTTCAAACACAAATTCTATACAATCAAATGTTGCCGCATCATGTTGCTAAGCAAAAAAAGTGGCTTTGTTGTTCTCGTGAAAAACTAAGTATGTGTATCTTTAAGTCTGTAGTATTGTATCTGTTTTCGTCTTTTGTTTTTGTTTACATCTGTGCGTGCTAATCTACATACTCTGTTTGTTTACATTGCCATAGCAATGTTGCTGCAACATGTTTATTTGTTTATCGATACAGCTGTGCTGTTTTTGTTTTTATAATTTTATTGCTGTTGTCTGTGGCAGTTCTTTTATTATGATGTCACATTGCAATATTGATTTCTTTGATTAATGCAAATTTTCGTATTAAATCAAAAAATGTTTTAAAAACCTAAAAGATTTTGAATAATATTGTAAAATGTTAATAAAATTCATAAAATGTGAAAAAGTTCGAAAAATGTGGCAAAAGTCGATAAATTTAGAAAAATCGAAAAATATTGGAAAAATTGAAAACTTTTTGAATATTGGAAGAATTTTAAGAAATAACAAAAAACAATATGAACAAAATGTTGCAAGGAATGCATATATGTTGAGGAGACCAAAAAAGTGCGGAAAGTTCAAAGTGAACTACACTCCTTCCTGAATGTACGCCATATGTCTGAAAATAGCCATTTCTGCGCTTTAAGTCTAAGATATCTCGAACCTCAGATTCGGAATCAGCGGCTCTGAATTAGTCGAAAGATGAAGCAAAATTTAGAAAATAATATTGAATAGCCAAAAATGCAAACAAATTAGAAAAATATTGAAAAATTGATTGAGAACTCACTGTTGTCTTGAAGATTAGATTGGTGTGATGGAAATGTGGGAAAATCGGATTTCGTGGTTTCATTTCATTTCATTTCATTTCATTTCATTTCATTTCATTTCATTTCATTTCATTTCATTTCATTTCATTTCATTTCATTTCATTTCATTTCATTTCATTTCATTTCATTTCATTTCATTTCATTTCATTTCATTTCATTTCATTTCATTTCATTTCATTTCATTTCATTTCATTTCATTTCATTTCATTTCATTTCATTTCATTTCATTTCATTTCATTTCATTTCATTTCATTTCATTTCATTTCATTTCATTTCATTTCATTTCATTTCATTTCATTTCATTTCATTTCATTTCATTTCATTTCATTTCATTTCATTTCATTTCATTTCATTTCATTTCATTTCATTTCATTTCATTTCATTTCATTTCATTTCATTTCATTTCATTTCATTTCATTTCATTTCATTTCATTTCATTTTATTTCATCAGTAAAAGAGAGCGCTTTTGCTATGTTTTGAAGCTATATATCTAAAAAACAGAATTCAGAACCCATAAATTTCGATAAACATTTTGAAAGCTCTAATCCTTTTCTTTCAAACTTAATTCAAACTATGTCAATATCTTTATTCCTCTCGGAAATACATATCCTAAACTAAAACCTAACCTATTTCAGTCTATGATATTTCGGAAGAAGAAAAAGGTATCGACATCATTTAAAGGTTTTAAAGAAATTGAATAAAACTTTCAATTTCTATATGGGATTTTACGTAGATTTTTCAGGTTGGCATATATGAAAAACCATACAAAATAGAGCAATTCTAAGGCCGGATATCGAATTTAGCATTGCAAAACTTCAAAAATTTATATTTTGTTTTATTTTTTTTTTTTTTTAGTTTTTTTTTTGTATTTGGAATATGTTTTTTCGTTATATTTCGAAACACGATCTGCTACGATTTCGGTGTTTTTGCATTCTTTTGAGCATTAAACGAGTACAAATGTGACTCCGAAAGCCGATTTTTTCCACATTTTCATCACACTTATAGACACTTCAAGACAACCGGACAAAATTTTGAATACTTAAAAATCTAAACATTTTGAGAAATCCGGAAATCTTCTGAAAAATTCGGAAAAATTTTAATATATCAAAAAAATTTCAACACCGCGTTGCAACGTTGAAAAACTCGAAATATAGGAGTATATTCAAAATGTGTCGGAAATCTTCGAAAATTGTTTAAAGAACTGAAAGTGTAAAATATCTAAAATGTTTAAAAAATTTAATTCGAAAAATTTCAAATAATTCGAAAAATATTAAAATATTTTAGGTATCTAAAAATTAAAAAAAAAAAATACAGAATTCGGAAGATTTTGAAAAAAAGTCGATAAATAATAACACAATCCAAAAATTATGAAAAATCTTGAACAATCCAGATGTTATGAAAAGTCAATTGTTGTAGGCGAATAATGAAGTATTTGGAAAATATTGAATATATAATTGTAATATTTTTATTTTTAAACACTTAAATTCATTTTATTACTTATTTAATAAACACAAAACATGTCAAATACATTAAGTTTTTGTTTACCCCCATTTATGAAACACTCCAGTTGCCACAGTAGTTGCATATCTTAATTAGTATCTAACGCTGTGCACCTCGAGTTGTATCTAAACATTATCTATCTGTGCTCACATGCAGCGTTCACTTATATAATTGTGTAAACAATTTACGCATTCGTAAACAAAATAAAGAAAATAAAGCATTTTCATTATTTCATATTTGTATGCGATCTGAGCATATCTACCACCAGCAGTTTAAGTTCCATACCCATGATGATATCTTTTCGATTTTTTTATTTTTTTGTTTCTTGAGTTTTTCAATCAATTGAAATTATTGTTCTTCATTCACGTTCAATTTGAATCGTGCGTTTCGATGCGCAAAATTGGCATCTTTATTGCATTGACAAATTGTTACTTGAATTGAAGGGTAGATAGATACATTTGTGTTGAAAAATTGCTCCACATGTAAGTCATGAACGTAATTAAAAGTAGATATTCAGAGTGTTTAAAATTTTTTCTTCTCTTGAACACTTCAATTCAATATCTTTGATTGTAGAAATTTTCTATTGAATTGATGTCAAGGTGTTCATAGAATTTCCTTTCCATTGATATTTATTTCAAGATTTGAGCAATGCATTGAACATTTGTTGACGTTATATTTAAACAAATACATACATATATGGTATATGTGAGGCTATTATCTTTATTTTAAACTGTGTTCAGGCGATTAACACTAATATTTGAGAAAAAAAAAGTTCACAAATTTCACTTCTTGCAACGAATTCTGTTAAAAAATTACATTTCATACTGTAAAATATACAATTACTGAGTTAAGGTAAGCCTGGGGGACGTAGCACTCCTAGGTGCTATGGCACCCCTTTCAATTTCAATACTCGCAGCTTTTGTAGCATTCAAATATGGATCAAATCTTTTTGCGGCTTACACCAAAAGAAAGAAATGGCACTCAATTACTGAGGGTGATATGGTTGCGGTGCCAGTTCTTTCTGCGCACATTATAATATGTTTGGAAGTAGGTACAAATATGAAGCGCTTGAACTTATAGTCACTCCAGAATCGCAGCATATTAGTCAGGTAGGATCTTCAATGGTTCCTTTTTTATTTTTACCAGGTTTTATTTTAGAAAACCTTTGTAAAATTGGTATACAAGTGACATCACGTCAGAAATGGTATTAAGTGAAGTCTTGCTTATAGTTAAGACTTCCAATATCTCTAAGTCAAACCCACGAAATCGAACGGCAGAAGTTCTGATAATCTTCTGATAATATGGTCAAAAAGAAAAATTTCAAGCGAAAAATACAACCTTCGCAACGTAAGGTGGTTCCAAAGAAAAGGACTTATAAAATTAATGTGGTTACTAGTTATGCTGCTTCCGATGAAGTTGAAGAAAATTTTTATTCCAAGATGAATGTGAAGAGTGCGTTGGATGTGGAGAAGACTGTATGATCTGGATTGAGCTTACATCCTGCTTTATAGTCTAATGATTTGGTTCTAAAAAACATTCCAAAAAGAAACTAAGACGTTTATGTGTTTTTATTACAGAAATCGGTAAATAGGTCATTTGAGAAGAAAAATCCATCAAGTGCTATTAAATTAGAGGGTAGAGTTCGGAGAGGGGGGGTGCGAAAATACACCCTTTACAGTTTTTTTAATATAACTAGCGAACAAAGCTAAATATTGATATTTTTTTTTAGAAAACTTTTTGCAGAAAATTAAATTTGGCATCGAAATAGTTTATTTTAAAAATTTATTTATTGCTTATGCTAAAAATGTTGAAACCAAAACCTAAAAAAAAAAAACCAAAAACTTTGTTTTTTTTTTGTGTTTTTTAACTCATTTGCCTATAACTTTTTTAAGGTCAGAGATATGTAAAGACGTAAGTTAATATGAAAAACAAAGAAAAATATAATTTCCTTTCAAAAGCTTTGTTCAAAAATTTCTTGGGTTAAAAATTGACCGAAATATGGCTACCTAAACATGGAAATTTTGTTTATACGGTCGGAAAAAAGTGCATACGGCCAAAAATACTTGCAATCGTCCAAAGAATACGTGTAATTTTTTTCAGAATTTTTGGGGACATTTTATAATTTTTCAAAAATTGATAAAAAAACTAATAAGGGTGTTACCTTTGGCCTGGCCAAACATTAAATATCCTACACAGCAGCATTTTGAAAATTTTGCTTATATGGGAAGTGGCACGCCCTTTTGTCCGAATTCACCCATTTTTTTCTCACAGTTTGAATTTATAGTTCTTAGCATTTGAGTGAAATTTGGTTGGATTATCTCAAAAAATGTTTTCAACATAGCGTTTTGAACCTTTTGCTTATATGGGAGGTGCCACGCCCTCTTGTTCGACTTTATCCAGTTTTTGCTTAAAGCTTGTATTCATAATTCTTAGTGTCTAAGGAAAATTTAGTTCGATTAACTCAAAAAACGCTTTCAGTCTAGCGTTTTAAAGCTTTTGCTTATACGAGAAGTGCCACGCCCTCTTATTTGAATTCGCCCAGTTTTTGCTCAGAGCTTGCGCTTACAATTCGTAGTATTTATGCGTATTTTGGTTGTATTATCGTGAAAAATACTCAAAAAATTGCATTTTGAATATATTTTTTATATGGGCGGTAGGCGTGTCCGTTGATCGATTTCGCTCATTTTCAATCCCCCGAGTTAACTTTGACAACGGAGGCTGTTTCCCAAAAAATGTATTTCCACACACAGCCAGCCAGCCACCCAGCCACCCAGCCACCCAGCCAGCCAGACAGACGGACATAGCTATATCGACTCAGGAGGTGACGCTGATCAAGAATATATATACAGGGTGCTCCATCTTTTATGTCGGTATGTAAACGCTGAATAACTTTCACATTTACCAACCGATTGATTGCATCAGATATGTTTTGGAAACGTCAATTCAGTACAATTTTTGCCATGGATCTCAAGGCAAACATTCGTGCTGAAATCGACGCTATAACACCCGAGATGCTTGGAAAGGTAATGGCAAACGCAGAAAAAATGAGTCATTTTGTAATTGCTAATAAAGGTGGCCACTTAATTGATATTGTTTTCAAAAACTAGTCCAAAAAAATTGTAAAGAACCAAACTGAATAAAAATACATCACTTATAGAAATCGGTTGTTTTTTCTCAAAGTTATTCAATGTTTACATACCGACATAAAAGATGGAGCACCCTGTACTTTTCTATATCTACCACGCCTCCTTCTCTGCGTTACAAACGGAAGGACAAAGTGAATATACCCTGGGTGTAGGGTATAAAAACAATAAAAAAGTTCCGAAGAACTCTGAAAAAGATTCACACATATTTTTTGGACAATTCTTACCATTTTTCGCCTCATGCATTTTTCTCATGCCTTGGTTTTGAGTAAAAACCGTTTTTCCGACCGCAGAGACAAAATTTCCATGTTCGAGTAGCCATATTTCAGTAAATTTTTAGCCAAATAAATTTTTTATTTTTAACCATATCCTAACCTAAGAAAATTTACTTAAGTGAGAAAAAAACAACCATATTTATAAATAACATAAATTGTAAAATTTCATTTTATTAAATAAGTAATGAACTATTAAAATGTATATTTTTGTACATATGTACTTCGTTGTATAAAATTTAATGGCTTAAGTTTTGGTAAAATTACTGGCGTTACAACTATTTTCTTATTTTTTTAATTTAAAAAATGTTTATCCCACTGTATACGCCACTGGGTAATAAATGAACTAAAAATAAAATACGTACGAGTAGGTTATGTTTAAAATCCAAATAAATATAGCTAATTAAACGGCTTTCTTGTCCGAATCTTGCTCAAAATCGGGAAAAGTTCCAAAAATTTATCAAATCAAATAATTAATCTACTGATAACAATGCCACATTGCAACACGTTCCCCAACACCGGTTTCACGCAATTTCTTCATTTGCTCAGCACCAGTACCCTGAGCATTGGCGCCTACATAAACTGTGCCAAGCACCAACTTTTTCGCCATTTTCGTTTTCGTCGCTAACGTTGTGCGTATGAGTAAATTATCTAAATCGTCTAAGGATTGCAGTGGTATCGTTAGTGTGGCCATATCACCACCCACATCCCATTTTGTTGAAAGTGATGGAAAAAAGTTTGGTGATTTCCAAGCATCAACATAAATGTTATGCTCAAAAACGCTTGTCTTAACATAAACGCTACCAGCAGTGGCTTCCAGTTCATCCTTGACCTTATGAGAACAGCGCATACGTGCCGTGACAATGCGCAATACAAGATCTTTGTGTTGTTTCTTCGCGCTATTGCTGATACCCATTTTGCGGCGCACTTCTGATGTCATACGATTCCATTGAGGATTTTTCGTTGTTGTTGATGACAGCGATGCTTGACTGCCACTACCACCACCAGGTGTATAACCATTTGTTTCTTTGGTATTATTCGTAGTAGTTGTTAGTATAGTAGTAGTAGTAGTAGTTGTTAGTATTGGCATGCCATCTCCATTTGTTTGTACTGCATTGGAATTTTCACTGAGATCTTGCAGTTCCAAAATGATCTCCACAACACCTTTGACGGAGTTGGTCACCTAAAGGGGAAGAAATAACAAAACAAAAAGTAGGAAAATTATGTGCTTCTTTTGAAGTACGAGATGTTTATTATGTACTCAATTGAGAAAACTTAGCGTATGATATAATGCGATTACTTAATATTTTGACCTGACATTGTTCATCTTAACATGGTTATTTGGTTCAACAACACAAATAAAAAAGTGGTTTAAATAAACATGGAAAAATTAAATCGTTACTTTCGCTACGGTTAAATAGGGTACATCTTTCTGTCCGTTAACGCATAAGAAAGTAGTGAAATGTAGGTAAAACTGCAAATTTATATCATCACATTTATGTCATTGTTTATGAGGAAATCTTACATAACCCGCTATAAAGTGAAGAACCTTTTTTTATTTTTATTTAATTTTAGGTAGCTTCAGAACCTTTAAAAAGTGTTTTGGTCAAAAACTTAAGGATTTAAAGTTCACCCCAAATCAAAACTTTGGTTTTGATAGATTCCGCACCTTTTAGTTATCACTGGTTGATTCGCTTAATTGGGTTCCTTAAAGTCCCCTTGCGCGAAAATTGCTCTTGGGGTTGTATTTCATAAAAAAACGAAGGCACTATACAGAGTGGGTGGGAAATGGTAGAACGCCATGTTTCGAAATTTGCAAAACCAACGGAGTTATTTGAGTAAGTCCATAAAGGGACAAAAGTAATGTCATAATATGAATTGGTTGAAATTTGATAGAAATTAATACATTTGGGCTCTGTTTCCACGAAGACCATTCTTGATAGTTTTGAAATTGACAACATTAAGTTAAAAAAATGATCCCGTTCAAATAACTAATTATAATGGCACAAAATATGTATGACATTACAAGAGGTGAGTTCAAACCACCAAAAGTGTACGTGCGCAAGAGCCTGGTTCCAAACACCTTGTTTTCACTACTAAGATTAACCAAATCAAAAGCGTTCACACTGGCTTGCTTGGTATATTTTCTGATAGTCGGTATTTTCAACAAACAAAAAAGCTACCTAAGTATATCATAAATAACCATTTTTGTAATTTAGAAGTGCAATAGCTTAAGTCATTTAGTTTTCTAGTTAATTTATTTAAAACTTAATAAAGCCTTTTCCTCGCTATTTTAGTCAACCAAACCGAAATCAGAAAACACTACGACACGAAAATCGGTTAATTTTTTCTTGAACAGTCAAAAAAAAGTTTTTCAAAAAGCTTTTTAGACGCAAGGTTGGTAATGGTAAAAAAGCATTGCCATATTGAAAAATTATTTGGATTTCCGATGACATCTCGGAAACTAATGATTCAGTTGAAAAAGTTAAAAGTACGCTTTAAAGAAAAAGCTTAGGGCTATTCAATGCCGCTGTCAAAAGTGAGCTAGATTACTTTCAGGATGTACGCCATATGTTTGAAAATACCGTTTCTTGTACTTTAAATCAAGGATAACTCTGATCTCAGACGTGATGGAGTAAACCGGAGGTCATATTCGGATTCAGCAATCAAAAATCTATAAGAATCACTTACTCTTATTTCGTACTTTTTTAGCTTTTTCAAAAACGCAGGACTGTGTTATCGGAAATTTTTAGATAAAACGTCCTCCAGACACCCTCTCTGGTCTAAATTTTTTTGTTCACCTATTGTGAATTTCATTTTATATACTAGGAATATATTCCACTACGTTTGGTAATTGAACATGAAAAAATATTTTTCTTAAAACCTGGATCATATAAGAGGAGATTATTTTCGGATATGCCTAATTATGAACACATATGAACAATTATCGCGAGCACACTTAGGGTATTCTTTAAAACGTGTAAATGCCTCGAAAACGTCTTTAACTCTTTTGAATTGGTCTGCCAAAACGGTCAATATTTCCCAGCAAATCTCCGAGAATAGATTTTAGGATGGAAAATGCCCTCTCTACCAAATTAAACACAAAAAAGAAAAAAATGGGCAAAATTTGTCTACTGGAAATTGGTCGAAACGAACCTTTAAAACTTTATAAAAATTGGTTCGGTTTTCGGCTCGGATCAAAAATTTCAGTTCAATTAATGATTCAGTTAATTAAAAGAAAAAAGCGGTTTTCCAGTTCTAAGCCGGTTCACGTCCCTGATAACAATGTAAGCGATAGTGCTCGAAAAAGCTTAAATAGCAAGTTCTGATCTAACAAAGCTTCCATAGCTTGCTCTTTAGCCACAGCCACTTTGTTACTCTATTATTATGTCATGTGGCCCAGTTTATCTCCACATTAAAATTTATTGCATCAGTTTGGATGTAACACTATTTTTATATAAGTGCTTAGTTGCCTACATCATAGAAGTCTTTTTTTGGAGATACAAAGGTACCAGAAAGGCTATTTCCGTTTTTTTTAAATTTCCACTTACATTATTTGTTGGATTCTTAGGTATCGTCGTTGTTATATCTTTAATAGGCAGCCAAAGTTCTTCGGTGGAATACACACCGCTGCGTGGATTGCGTTGAAAAATTTTTGGTTCCAAGTAACAAGTGACGGAGCCTGCAAAATGAAACAACTTTAGCTTGGAATTTGTTTCACAAAAAAGCACAAACTTGCCAATATTTCTACGTGATTCGCTAATTGTTAATGGAGGTATAGCATCTCTTGGATTTGGATCAGTCGATTTACGTCGATCAACATATTGCTTTGAACTAACGCTGCCATTTGAATTTTGTGCATTTTCCTGATCAACTTTTGGATTGGAGCCGCTGGTAGTTTCGACAACTTTTTGCATGAGATTTGAACTTTTATCGCGCAATGAACGGTATGTTTTATTGAAGCGATTAAAACTCTACAAAGAATGAAATAGAGAAGACATATTGTGACTCTGTTGTCTAGTGTATACATATGAAAATCATGCACAATCATGCATGTGAAAAATCTCAACTCACGGCTGGCGGTAATTCTAAAAGTGCATAAACTGTGAAAACCACAAATTGTCCAGCAAAAAGTTCTTCAGGCGTAAAATCGGCTGACACTGGTTTACTGCTGCTGGCACGCCGCGAACTGTGCTTGAGTGAGGGTCTGAAGTTGTTGAAAATTAATAAATATTCAATTAAATAAATTTTCAATCTAAAACTCACTTAATATCCGGCGCTAAGGGGAATTTGAAATTTTCATTAAATTTTGGCCAAGAATTCGTTTGTATGCTGCTGTCCAAACGCTTTGAACCAGGAAAGAGTTTCACCTGCAAATATCATTATTGGTTTGTATCACTACTTAACACAAAAAACTGTTAACAGTTCTGTTAGTAACATACTTTTATTAAATATCCCTGCACTATTTTGAAACCAAATAGCGCCGGTAGATGGCGCGCCGCTATCAAATGCACATTAAGCTCTGGCACTGTTGTCTTCTGATAACCGCTAAAAGCTACATCACTGTTATTAGCAGCACTGCTGGCTGTTGTCGTTGTTGTTGTGCTCTGTTGGCTTGCCTCGATCGTGATCTGAAAGCCAATCTCTGGTACCAAACTGATCGAGTTGTGCTGCTGCTGAGCGGCGTTAGCACTTACAGTGCCGCCGGCATGTTGACCCGGTAGCAGTGAACGTAATTTCTGCATTGAGAAAGACATCACTGATGAGTAAATCTACCAATGGTGATTAATTTGAGGTGGTGCTGATCGTTCGCACTTTTGTTGAGTCATCTGTTGTTGTGTTTGCTTGGAACTGTAATTAAATAAAAATGCCAAATTTAAAATGTTTGCAATATTGAAATTTATATGTAAATTTTATTAAACCGATCATCGTCACTTCGACGATCACACTTTAATTAGTAACTTTCAAGTGCTTTTTGTTTATGTGTCATTCAGACATATTTTATTGACAAAACTTTTTAGCGTTTATTAAATTTTGTTATCTTATCAGTGCGACAAAAGGCATGAGCAAATAAATACCACGTCGAGTATTTATTATTCCAACGAATATTAACACAGTCGTCTAAATGAGAAATTGTATCGATTCATTTAGCGCGATCACTTAGGATTGAAGTTATACTTGGTAAGCTAGTGGATTTGGCGCAACTACGAGTTGTATGAAATGCTGAACTGAATATCTTGACGGATGTCTCTGTTGTCTGTTGTTCACGCTTGCTAACTTGGAGGCTGTGGGTAGTGCACTGAACGCTTGATCGATCGATCGTTTCATCGATCTTAAATGTTACGCCTGCATTTTTAGTGTGAAGTTCTTTTCCATCTTACAGCGATGACATCGTCAATTACCGCATTTGTTGCAATTATAATTGCAACAGTTGGCGGAGTTGTTTGGTTTTTGTATTGTAAACAACAACAACAAAAGGAACAAATGTTCTGTCTGGGACAGTGTTGTGTTGCTTAAATTGTTGGATTTACGTCGGAAATTTAGTTTGGTATAAAAAAATGTTCTTCCGAAAATTTAAAATTTTTGTGTTTGTTAAGGATCAACTCCTCTAAGTCTTCCAAAAACATGAGTCAACATCTTTGTCACAACTTCTAATGAGCTATTTCTTGATGAAAAGAATCACAAAGGTTTCTCTAGAGTCTAGATGAATGGCAAATTTTGAATGGATTTGGCTCAATTGCCAATTAATTTCAGTAAAAACCTTTGTTTTGACGTTTTTAAGAGTTTGTATAGATATAATCTAAGATATCCACGGTCAAAGGTCATGAAAGTCAGTATGTGCAAAAACCTCTCTAATTGTTATTTTTACAGAAAAACTTTTCTCTACCCCGAAATACCCATGGAAAAAATTTGTTTGAGTTTTTTTCGTACGAATCATCGTTTAAGAGATATGAAAATTGTGAGACTCAGAGATGTTCATAGGTATAAATAACAAACATTAGAGCATATTAATATGTTGAATATTGTAAATAGTGATAGCTCTCATGGAAAACAATATAAAAACTTGTTTTTAGAAGATTCCAGTCTTTTCAAACCATAAACTATATTATTATATAATTTTCGTTCGAATCACGGTTCAGGAGATATGCTTAACATATGGTTTTTGAGGAATATCTCCAAATTGAGCTTCTGGAGATAACGCCATAGGAAATATCGCCCTACATTTTTTTTTTGGAAATGAAGCCAGCAAAATTTCCATGTACCTAAACTTCTGGCGTTATTTCCATTTTGTTTTTGAAATAGAGCCAACCAATTTTCTGACTTTTTTTCCAAAAGTTATGTGGTTTACAAAAAGGAAGTAAGCACAGAAAAATTTAAGGAAATAAAACTAATAAAAATTCATTACAAAAATCTGGCGTTATTTCCATTTGGTCTTATTTCGAAATTAAAATTAAAGATTTTTTTGGCTTTATTACCAACAATTTTTGTGGCATCATTTCCTACGGCATTCTTTCCAAAAATTCTGGCTTTTTTCTAGTTAAATTAACGCATTATTTCCAAAAATTAAAGCTGCAAAATTTTCCAAATGTGCTATTTCCTATGGCGTTATTTCTCTTTTTTTAAGAAACACATTTTCTACAAAGAGCATTTACACCGCCCTTGCCCATGTGGCATAAGCTTAACTTAATCGATGGTTCTCGCAGCGCCACACAAAAATTATCTTTGAAGGGAACCTCCTCGACTTCGTCTTGTGATACGATAGTCCGGGCAAATTAGCATTTGAATTTGCAATAATTAGGGGAGAGCTGATCCTAGATGCACCATTACAAATAAAATACTAAAAGTCCCAACTGATCCCATGTGAGATAAAAAAGTTATTCAAGGTCTAAAGTCACAAAAATCAGGGGCTGAATCGCCGCATCAGTGAACGTACAATTCGTGACGTGAATTCATGTATATAGTGTATTTAGTAATGCAAACTATATGTGAAACACGTGATTTTACGTCACGAGTTGTACATTCACGGATGAGTCGATTCGACCCCAGTTTTTTGCAAATATCTCGCTAACGGTAAAATTTATATAAAAATATTTGGCGACAATATTGTAGCTCATAAAATTTTCCATCAAAAAGTTTAGGAGATATCCCAATTTAAAATGTGCATGTGACGTACGAGTGCGAATAATACTCGTAGAGCTGGGCACGGCCGTGTTATTTTTCGTCTTCGTGTCGGCGACGGGCTCGGACCTTGAAATTGAATTTTGTGCGGGCCCCGGATTTACTCCAAAAAATCAAAAATAAGAGGGCAATAAAGGCCCGTAGATCACACGAAGGTTGAGATGCACAAACCTGGTAAAAATTTCTATTTTTACATAAATGTAAGTAAAATGATGTATAAGACAATTGAGTAAGTCAAGTGAAGTCAAACAAAAAACTCAAATAAGCATTGTATAATGTATGTTTTTTCCTCCTTTGAAAGAGATTGGTTTAACTTAATCAATAAGTTGCACTTTTTTTGTAAATCATATTTGGCCCGTGGCCATCTCTAGTTCATAATCATATGCTGACTTTTATTGCGATAACTCATGGACGGTAAGTTGCCGTTAATAAGTAAAATTATCTATTAATAGCGAAATGCATGTTCCACAAATTACTTTCATTTTTATATGATTTATAGTTAAGGAGATAATTTTTAAAAATCCCAATTTTATAGTTTCTAAAAAAATTCTAGCTGATTCACTTTCAAAATAAAAAGCGATTCGTGTGTAGATATATTACCACTGTACAAAGAACTAATTCAACGGAATACATCAGAAAGTCTGAAATATTTGTGATAGTTTGCATATATTAATTATTATGTTTTTAAATGTAAGACATTTACATTCTAAAAAAATGTACATATTTGACTCAAAATAACGTGTAACTGAACATCACTGTTCATAGCTCTATGGACCATCAACATCTTCAGTCCGTTGAGTTTTGTTGGTGGAGGAAATACATTGCATTAGTTGCAAAAATACGAGTATCTTTCATTTTATTGAAGTTGAAGTTGATTATCGCCAGCTTGTTGCATTTTTTGTCTCTATTGGTATATCTGTGTAGTACATTTTTGAGCTATTGACGTTATGACAGTTACATCTGCTTGAAAACTTTAATTTGTCAATCAGAAGCACAAAGAAAATTCAATGCATGACGTAGCACAGCAATTGAAAATGAATCGATAATTAAAATGGGTATATCAACTAAAGCAGCAGGCTTCACACAAGCATTTTTTCCTAAACTTTCCATATACACCAAAGGCAATTCTACATGACCAATAAAACATATTGAAATTTAAAGGAAAACATTCTATAGAGACACTTCAATTTGAAAACTATTATTTTTTTTAAGTATTTTCAAATTTACTCAATTTATGTTAAAAGATACGAAAGGACGAACATTTCGACATTTGAAACCTGAACAAATTCGGCATACACAAAAAGAAATATTGTTACCTTTGCTTTGCTGAAATCGAAGTTATAAGCATTTTTCGGAAGGCATAATTTCTTCAAATTCAGAAGCTTGAAACTCAATTCCAAAGTATTTTAATTATTACAATTTTTATAAAATTAAAACAAATGTATGATTCATAATGAGTCTTGATTAAAACTGGTATGAAATCGTTGCCATATATGTAAGTAAATTCTATACAGTCATTATGTAGGGCGGGTATTTTTTTTCCTTTTGTCATGTTTCTAAAAAAGTAATTGTTGCTATAAAGAATTTTTAATTCATAAACCTACATAAATATAACAGCAATAACAACGATATAAAATAGTTATAAAAAGAAAAAAAACTTTTATTCTTGTTTTGTTGTAGGTATTGCTCATTTTAATTATTTTAAATTATTTATAAAAAACGAAAAAAAAAAAATCACAGTGAAACCTCTTAGATGCAATGTTAAGATAAGTAGTAGAAACAACACTACAATATAACATCTTAGTTAGGCTTCAGAGAAACTGAACTACTGTTTAAATTAACTCTTAATCTGCTGCTAGAATTGAGAAGTGACAGTGGAGTTAACTTTTGAAAATTCAAAATTCAGTTAAAAGCCATGTAAATGTTTTTCGGATATTGGTATTATCGGACAGCTAGGGAGCTAACGATATGAACGACAATGGCCGATAACTTTTTAGCTTGCACTCGTATAACAAAATCTGGACCGAAGGTTTTAAGTAAAATAAAAGGTCAAAAGGTAAGAGAATACTAAAAAGAAATTATGGTGCAAAAATATTTGTTTTAAAAAAAATTTATATAAAAAACTTCGCATTATCTAGGGACAACGTTAGTTGCATTCAAAGCATTCTTACGTTGTGAGTTAAATTCTCTAGAGATTCTTGCTTATGGCATTGGGTTAAGGTTGGACAAAGTCATAATCGTAAGTACTACTAGCGACAAGCGCACACATACATATGTTTCCAACAAATTAACCCATTTGCCGCCACACCTAAAAGAAATGCAGATTTTTTTGATGAAACTTCACATGATTAACACATATTGTGCTATTAATTTAATTTTCAAAGGTTCAAATTCCCGAATATCCTATGATAATTCAATTATTAAATATTCACAATATAGGTTTTAAGTGTAAATAAAAAAAAAGATAAATCTATGAATGGAAACGTGCTAATTACTTCGAATCAATTATGATTAGATTATAATAGAGATAACGAGTTTGTTATCTAGTGCTTTTTTTTTTTTTGGTTTATTTTACTGTTTAGGTATAAGCAGCCAACTTATTTTGAGTGAAAATCAGGAGATTCTTAACAACACATTATGATATTAAAATAATTTAAGTAAAAATATACCAATATTTCCAGTTTCCAATTTTTAATCTATTTGGAACATTCTTAACTATTGTACATATTTGAACACGCGGTGTGAAAAACAAAATAACTTAGTTAATCTTTATAAATTGCTCCCTTAAATTTGTATTTTCTTGAAATTCGTTCTTCGATCGGAAATCAGGAGATAATTCATACGGTACGTTCAATCAGAAGACCAGATTAAAAATGAGGAAGTTCCTGAAAAAATCAGGAGAGTTGTCTGCTTGTATTTGATGCCCTCTGATTCTAAAGCAAATGTTCTACCCCTACTCTTTTCCCCAATAGGGGAGATGTGTGTACCTTGGTCCGCTTTTCAGTTTTTTCAATGTCTCTGATTTTCCAAAAAAGTTTCTTTAGTTTTTTAATTAATTTATATTTCTACAATGCTTGCAGCATCAAATGACGTGACAATGATATTTCAATGTCTTACCATTGAGTAGAAATATTACTTTTTCCGTTGCAATCTCAAACGGTCCAAGGTACACCATGCAAGTGTACCTTGGACTATTAAAAATAAAAGAGAATACATTGTATTTAGGTAATAAATTATGAAAGAACCATTTATTATGTAATCAAAAGTAAAATTTTTTTCAATAAAAAATAAAAAAAAAATGTTCATAAACAAAAATTATAACAAAAAAAAAGTGCATTTAGTAACAAACAATTAATTAAACAAAAATGATTGCAGATAAATACATTAATCCCGTAAATAATAATAATACTATTATATTGAGAGGCGATTATGGCTTATTGGTTGCCCGTCGAAAAAGGCTTCCTGGTCAATGAGCATAGGTTCAAGGTACACACAGACAGCATGTTTTAAAAACTGTCAACACCCATAACATATATTAATGAAAATACATCTAAAACACACTAAAAGCTTAAAACAATAACTAAACTTCCTTGCTAATGTTGTAAAACTGAAATATTTCAAGTAAGTTTCTCAAAAAACATTTCGTAGTTTACTCCAAAAACAAATTTTTATACACAAAAAACACTTTTTCCGTCGCTTTTTATACACGCATACAGCTTGACGGTCTGAAGTCATCCAATATGAGTCACCGGTGCCGTGACATAATCCCCACGGACATAATCCCCATTCACGATATGGGGATTATGTCCGCAAGTTATTCGGACATAATCCCCATTTTTTCAATGGGGATTATGTCCGCAAGTATTTCGGACATAATCCCCAGGAAAAAACGGACATAGTCCCCATAACGATATTTTGTTATTGACCACAGAAGCAGCTCAGGATTTACAACTCCCAAAAATTCCACAGTAATTTTACATAAGGGTAGGGGTAAGTGGGCGGCCTGCGGCCGCAGCTCAGGATTTAAAACTCCCAAAAATCCAACACCGGCTTCGCGGCGGCCTTCGGCCGCGGATCAGTCTATAACATCCAACACTATATAAATTTTTTAAATGGATTATTGCAAAAATTTTGTTCAATCTTAATTAAATTTTTCGGACATAACCCCCATTGGGATTATGTCCGAAAAATTTACGGACATAACCCCCATGGCCAAAATGGGGATTATGACCGTAAAATGTTCGGACATAATCCCCATTTACGAAATGGGGATTATGTCCGTTGGGATTATGTCCGGTAACCTGAGTCACCGCTATGAGTGGAAAATTCCATAGAAGAACATTATCGTACACGTGCAGCTGTTGAGTGGCAAACGGCACTCGGACCGAGGTACACTTGGACCAAGGTACACACATCTCCCCTATGTCGAAAAATCGAGGGTTCGATTAATCGAATGCTTTCGGTTATCCTATCACCGACCAAATTTTTAGCATCACGAGGTTTAAGGATAGCCCCCCTTTTAACTGGCATCATCGATATTTATCTCTCAGTTCGATTAATCGAAGAGCAGTTTGCAAAAAGCAAAAAAAAAAAAAAGCTTAAGTCGACCCAAGCAAAATAAGTTTGAGCTCAATTTTCGTTAGTTCTGGGTAGATCTTAAAAAACTTTTAAAGACAAAACTATAATTTTATCCAGAGGCAATAGAACAAGGACCGACCCCTCCAAGTGGCCGTTATGGGCCCTAAGAGGGGTTGGGGACTCCACTGGTCATGTCCAAAATATATTTTCGACTTTTCCCCCATCGATTGGTGCAATATATTTTTTTTACAAAAATGGGCCCAAAACGATCGGGGACTCCTCTGGCCATGTCCAAAATGTATTTTCGACCTTTCCTCTGGTCATGTCCAAAATATATAGTCTACCTTTTCCCATCGATTTGTGGAATAAAATTTGTTTTCAAATGTGGGCCAAAATCGGTCACTTAGAGAAGTCGGGGACTCCTTTGATCATGTCCAAATGTATTTTCGACCTTTCCTCTGATCATGTCCAAAATATATTTTCGACTTTTTCCCATCGTTTTGTGAAATAAAACTTTTTTTCAAAGATGGGCCCAAATCGACCACTTAGAGAGGTCGGGGACTTTTCTGGTGATGTCCAAAATCTATTTTTGACCTTTCTTTATCGATTGGTGCAATAAAATTTTTTTACAAAAATTGGACCAAAATGGTCACATATTATCTTCCAGCTATGTTTTTAAAAACTTTTTCAAAAAACTTATTAAAATAAAATGTTAAAAAAATTTTTTCAAGTAAAAGTTTTTAAAATCTTTTAATCATCGAAGTTTTAAGAAACTTTTATGCAAAAATAGTTTTCAAAAACTTTCATTTGTAAAATTTTTTGAATAAAAGTATGAAAGTTTCAAGGTCTGGTTGTAATCACCAATAATTTAAATAAATTATTTTTTTAAGTAATGGTTGACAAATCGACCGCATGGTAAGAAATGGGTTAAGTGCAGTTAAATGCTATCACAATGCAGCAAATTGATTATGCACATTCAAATTGAAATTAAAGGCTTCGTTCGACTGTCTTGAGTCGTTAAGGAACGTCGGCGATGAGTTGCGCTGCCTAAAGTTCAAATTTAATTAAAATGCAATGAAAACAATTAATTTAGCACGGTTTTTTTGTATTTTTTTGCTGCGGTTCGAAAACTTAATTCATGTAAACATAAGAATATAAATATTTGAACAGTCACGAGTTCGTTTTTTCTTTTCGATAATTAACAATTGATTACTTTGCGCAAAAATTTATTTGTATAAATAAAAATAAAATACATAACTACAACAATAAAAAAATAAATTTATATGAACTTACACTCGTACACCTAAAGAGGCAAATTTATATTGAGGTGGAAATTTTTTTGGTTAAAAATGAATCATTCTAAGTTATGGTAAGAATTAGTACTCGTATAAACGAAAATGAGGCAATTGTGAACCGTAAAGTAGAAAAACCCCCTAAACTTACTAACGTATTACTTGAACAATCCTTTGGGAATAATTTGAGTATTCCTAACAACTAAGTAATAGAGTATTCTCTCTTGCATATACTGTGAAATATCAATTAAATGGAAAGCAATTGTGAGTACCTGGTGATTTTGAAAATATAGTCCAGAAAGAAAATTACTAGAGTTGGCTTGTATTATTTAAACTGAATTGTCTTTTATACAAATTAATTAATTTTATCAAAGCCAGTAACTCGGAGAAGGCGCTTATCACAGGAATGTATTCTGTTTTAACGATTATCACTGGAATACGAAGATATATTGCTGTAGCTCTCCAATATACACTTTTTTACTGGGATAATAATATAATATATGAATATATCTATAATACTTATATACATTAGAGCGCCCATATGTGCGAAATTCTGATTTTGCTTGCTCCCCGTCCATTTCCTGAAATTAGAGGTCAAAAAAATAAGATCTCAAAAAAAAATTTGGAATCGGTAGTGGGAAAAACCCAGCCGGTTTTCGATCAAAGGTCGAAAAATTGACTAAAAAAAGGCAAGTCGCTTTGACTGCCCGTTACTTCAAAACTATTAATTTTTTCGTGATGTCTTCAAGACAACTTTTGTAGAACATGACTAGGTCAACATTATCTTTTTAAAACATTTTGGTCCAAAATTAAATTTGTTGTTGTTTCGGTACAAAAACTTAAATTTTTTAAGAAAATTTTCATGACTTTTTTTCTATAAATTGGTTTTTTGTAAGTTTCAAAGAGTGGAATATTTGTTTTGGAATCCTCATATGGTAGGAAATTAAATGTTGATTAATTGAAAAGAAAAATTACTAAAAAATAATAGTTTTTAAGAAATGGAGCGCGTTTCAAAGTTTAGAAAAAAAATTTATTTTTTTATTTTTTCTTCTTAATTTTTAATTTGGTAAGAAACCATTTTAGTAGTCATAATTTCTTAACTAATTTGGGATTGCTGAACACGAAAATAACATTTATTTTCGTTTTAGTGCGTTTTTGGGCTGTTCCAGCAGAGATAATCGAAAATTTCGAATTTCGTGCGCGCAGCTCAGGAAAAAATTTCAATCAAGTTGTCAAAAACTGCACAAAGATGTGAAATTGCACCTGAGTATTTACTGAATAATAAAAAAAAGTTTTCAAAATCGGTTCATGGCATGGTTTTTAAAATGAGGTCGAAAACGGTATTTATAAAAAAACGACTACAAACCAAAACCAAAATAGCCATTTTAGATGTAGTTATTTATGCTTAATTCGAAATTGGACGCGAAATTAATGTATCACTTATGGTTTGTGAGATATCTCACCTCTAATGTTCAAAAAACACGATTTTTGAGGTTGTATAGAACACGCACCAAATCGTTTTGGTCTGTTTTATTAAATGTGTCATTTAGTACTGTTTTTTTCTTCAAAATGAGTTACAGAAGAGTTTTGTGTAATTTTTCTTTAAAAAGTTATGACCATTTTAAAATAACATTATAAAAGATATAGTAATATGGCAATTGCTATAGAAAATCAATACATAATTTTTAACTTTCATGATGTCATTTTAAAATGATCATAACTTTTTGAAAAAAAGTCGCACAAGCCCATTTCATAGCTCATTTTGAAGTCAAGAAGCAGTTCTAAATGATGCATTTAATACCAACTAAAAATACATTTTGTTGCATCCAAGAAAGTAGCGATTAAAAGAAAAAGATTAGAATACTAATTTTTTTCCAACATTGAGACCGGCTCCATACCTTAAAACTTAATATTTTTAAATGGTTTTTTTTTGTTTAATTAATCAACCTTTAATCCCATGCAATATAAGAATTCTAGAACAAATATTCCGTCCTTTGAAAATTACAAAAAACCAATTTATAGAAAAAAAGTCATGAAAATTTTCTTAAAAAATTAAAATTTTTGTACCGAAACAGCAACAAATTTAATTTTTTGACCAAAACTTTTAAGAAGATAATGTTGACCTAGTCATGTTCTACAAAAGTTGTCTTGAAAACATCACGAAAAAATGAATAGTTTTGAAGTAACGGGCAGTCAAAGCGAATTGCCTTTTTTTAGTCAATTTTTCGACCTTTGATCGAAAACCGGCTGGGTTTTTTCCACTACCGATTCCAAATTTTTTTTTGAGATCTTATTTTTTTGACCTCTAATTTCAGGAAATGGACGGGGAGCAAACAAATTCTCAACTTTGCACATTTCATATATCTTGTGGGCGCTCTAATATACATATACCGTACATAAGTGTAAGCACATTTTTAAAATGCAATATTTTAATAATTAAACTAGGAAATTTTTTAACACGCTTGGTTAAATAAAATAAATGCAAATATTGTCGGCAAACACTTTTTGTTATATGTTCACTAATAAAATGCATTTTCATTTTATTTGTCATTATTTAAGTAATATTGCAGTTGACATCTAACAATAAATGTGCCTTGACAGATGTTGGGGGTTTTTTTTCTCTCATGTTTCAAACTAAATCGTAAGGGATTCTACATTGTACTGCATACTTGATATAAATTTATAACTCTTTTCATTGGTAAAGCAACATCTCTAATACTTCTCGATATATATTTTATTAAAATATTTTGTCGGATGACTCAATAACTACATATTTAGTTAAAAAAATGCGAGTTTAAAAAAAATTTCTACCAAATAACTTTACTTTAAAGTCATTAGTGGGTTCTAAAGCCGTAGCCACAGTTTCCCTGCAATCATTATTAGCAATTTCAATGAGATTTAGCGTAAATGAGCCTCAAAATTAAACTTTAAATGTTGATTTTGCTTAAAAAATAAAGACTGCGCGGATCTTCATAGAAAATTTATTCATAAATCATAATAAGAGAATAAATATATCAATCCCAGCACAATATATACTACATGTGCGCGAAGTTGATATAAGAAAACAGAGAGAATATATGTATGCATAGTAGGGTGGGCCAAATTGTATGGAAGAAATTTTGCCGGCCTCGGCTACCCCCCTATGTGAAAATTCATTCAATTCTAAGAATAAATGCCAAAGGAACCATACGTCTTCGTTCAACTTTAGAATCACCCAATGGTCAATATTTTACCTCAAAAGTATTAAATAACTTTTGTACTTTTTGGACAGTTTTCGTACTTTTTTGCTATTTGGTATAAAATAGAAAACCTCCTTTGTCATCCCTGGTACAATGACAAATGCGAAACG
Organism: Calliopum simillimum; assembly: GCA_951812925.1. Lineage (NCBI taxonomy): Eukaryota > Metazoa > Arthropoda > Insecta > Diptera > Lauxaniidae > Calliopum > Calliopum simillimum. The sequence continues at coordinate 97,296,163 of OX638371.1, forward strand.
AAAAGAAAACAAAAAACATGAAGTCAGTGTTAGTCAGCTTTTTGTCTTTCTCTTTGTACTGTATCATCTTTTCAGCTCTGTGTGATCGAGTACTTTGTCGTTGATAATATTGAAAAATTTGCATATAATTTTACCAGGCTTAATGGCAATATATTGAAATAATTTTAACTTTGTGCACATTTACACACAAATACCTTTCTAATGGTATATAATTCATAGTCATGCTCCATTTCTAACATAGTAAAAAAGGTAAGACAAATTTTTGTCAGTCAAAAAACCCACTTTCAAAATAAACGATGGTAGTTTGATGTATTCAATGAGAAAACTTACAATTTAGTTCTTAAAACTGCTACCAGATGGCGCCTTGGATCAAAGTAAATGTCAGATTCGGCAGCCTAGGTCGGTGTTTTGTTTGAAAAAATTCATGTAAAATAAGAATCGTTTATTTTGAAAGTGGGTGACAATTATCGGTTATTTGACCGATATAATTTTTTCAAGTAAATACTGCCAATTCCACATCATCAAGTAAACTTTTTGTGTAAACAAAACCCAACTTTATTAATTTTTGGCAAAAAACCAGCCAATTCATATAAGATTTTTTTCTGTATAAGATTTTTCAAAATGTAGTAACTATAAAAATAAAAATATATATTAAATGCAAGGAAAAATTTTCAATCGAAAATGCGCCGAACTAAAGTTGAACGAAGAGGTTTGGTTCCTTTGGCATTTATCCTTAAAATTGAATGAAATTTAATAAGGGGAGTAGCCTTGGTCGGCTTGCAAATCGACCCACCTAATGTATAGTTTTAACAATAACGATATGCATTTCATTCAAAAATGTTATAAGTTCACAAATTTTGTGATTATAAACTAGAGAGAGGAGGACTGGGAGGTAATAAAATGTATGAAGCACTCCACGCCAAGTGTACCAAAAATACATTTTTTTTCTCCGATTTCGCTCAAATTTGGCAATATGGTAGCTCCGGTGTGCAAGAACTACAATCCGTGAGGATTTGGTCCTAGTACCATTTGTTGTTAAAATATAGGGCATTGAAGTTGAAGTTTTTGGTCATTTTCATGAAAAGGGTGTTTTTTCAAAAATTTATAGCTTACACTAAAGATTGTAAATTGATAAATCTAAGTTAATGGTCCCATTTATTTTTAAGTGTTCTTTTTATAAAAAAATATTTCTTGGTGAAAAAAATTTTTTTTCACCAAAATTTTTTACACTTAAAAATACTTCTGAATTTTTTTTAAAAAAAGCCCCCTTCGATTTTTTTTAAAAGTATTTTAAATTAAAGCATAATTTATAGGCTTTAAAATGATGTATGACTCAAGATGGGATTCGGACGCTACATGGCAGTTTTTGGATTTTGCACGCCCGCGGCTGGCAAAAATCTTTTTTTACTTGAGCCAGTATAGTTAGCGCTAGTCTTTACCAAAATCTAAGTAAACTCGACAAAATTTTCAAAATGCTGCAGTGTAGCGTATTTAATTTTTGGCCAGGACAAAGGTAACACCCTAACTAGTTTATAATTGATAAAGATTTTTTTAAGTAAAATGTTTGGAATGATATTTTTTTAAATGTACAATTTTTTTTTTTGGTTAAACACTGATTCTACTAAATTTAAATTGTATAAGACTTATTTTGTTTCTGAGACTTTGTCAAAACTTGAATTACTTAGTTTTCTATAAATAAACTATGAACCTTAGCACTTACCTTGTTATTGAGTAATTTTTTTGTTTTTTTTTTTTTCAATTAGTAATGCTGCACGGTTAATATGTTCACTACAATTATTGTTTTAATGAATTAAATAATTTTACAGCAAATTAAAGCACGTGCAAATTCTTTCAAGGAAATTCCATAACAAAATCTATATTTTTTCATATAATTTCAAATAAGATAGATTAACCTTAAGTGAAAAACACTTTGGAATTAACTTATTAAATACATTTTAATTATTTTTATACTAAGAATTTTCTTAAAAAAGCACAAAAACCCATTATTTTCAATAAAGAAAAAGCATAAACATTTTCGGTCACTAATTAATGTAGACACAACTGACTGTAAGAAGATTTATTCACATACCTTCCAATAATTCACACAACACGAAATACGCGCACTTAACGCTCCATTTGAAATTAAATTACTTAAGTATTTCGTAAAAAAAAAAATCCGCAAAGTAATAAATTTAACGATATGTACGAATTTTATTGCGCGCTACTACTGAACTTAAGCGAAAAAAGTAAAATTGCGTAAACCGGCGAATTAACATTAACAGCAAATTAAAAAGTGCGAAAAAGTGACATAAAAAGTGCGAGCAAATGTTTCCTCTATGAAACTTAGAAAAAAAGTCATAAATTTGTATTTCTTTTTTTAAACAACGGAACAGAAAAAAAATACAAAAATTCTTAAGAAGTTACGATCGATTGCTTTGAACAGCTGACGAACGTGTTGAATACTAAAAGAAGCTCTTACTACACAGATACTAAAACGTTCGAAATGCTTGACTAACAAGCTTGTAGTGCGCCATGTCCGGTGAGTTGACTCGAGCGAGCGCACACGTTGAAACAACAACAAAGCCGTTGTACAGTGGGTGATTTTAGAAAAACAAAGGGACTTTTTAATTTAATTTGAGTTTATCGTCGGGCTTGAACTACATCTGAAAAATCTACATTTTTCATTCTTCGTATGGGGTTTTTGCAAGTTTTCTGCTTTTAACTTTTTATATAAAATTGGATAAAGTCTAAATTTCAAAAAATTTAAAATATTCTATATAGGCACATACTTAACTAAAAACATCAAAAAATTAAGATGTCCAGTTGTACCTAGTTTTAACCTGACGATATGCAAACCTTTCAGCAAATTGTGTCAAAATATAGCAAACAACAAAAAAAAAAAAAAAAAAAAAAAAAATAAATAAATCATCCCGAAACCATCTCAAAAGTAAGAAGGGCTCTTAAAAACGGTGCCTGCTTCATTTTTTTTTTTCGTTGCGATAAAACCCAATGGCGCGTTTTCTACTGAAGGCCCATTTTGGCAAAAAAAAAAAAAAAATATTTTTTGCTCAATATTTCTTTTCATTACAAAATGAATACAAAAACTTGCTTCAAAAATTAAGGCTTTATTCTTACAAATTACAAACTTATAATTTTTTTTTTTTTTGCTGTGTAGATGATATTCGGTTCCAAAAATCAATTTTTTTACGTTTTCAATTACATGTTCGGAAAAATTGATTTTCTACTTAAAAGCATGGTATCCTACGAAAAAAGTGTGTAAGGCTAAAAATTTCAAGAATCGTCCAAAGAATTTTTTTTTTTTTCGACCATTTTTTGATGAATTATAAAATGATTCAAAAAATTCTAAAAAAATTTACTCATTTTTGTACATTTTGCATTTTTTGCTTATAGAAGGAAGTGCCATGCCCTCTAGTCCCAGTTATCCTAGTTTTCGCTCAGGGCTCTCATTTACTTTTCTGAGCAACTTAGTGAAATTTAGTTTGAGTGTCTCAAAAAACGTTTTCAGTATATCATTTTGAAACTTATATGGGCGGTGCCATGCCATCTTGTCCGAGTTCGCAAAGTTTTACCTCAGAGGTTGCATTTATAATTTTTGGAGTCTGAGTGAAATTCTATTGGATTATCTCAAAAAATGTTTTCAGTATAGCACTTTGAAGCTTTTGCTTACATGACAGGTGCCACCCCCCTTGTCTGCTTTCGCCTAGTTTTTGCTCAGAGCTTGCATTTATTGTTTTAAGTGTCTGAGTGAAACTCTATTGAATTATCTTGAAAAACGCTTTCTGTATAGCATTTTGAAACTTTTACTTACTAACTTTTTACTTGCCACGCCCACTCGTCTAAGTTCGTCTTATATGGCTATATCGACTCAGAAGGTGACACTGATCAAGAATATGTTTACTTTTCCATACCTGCTACGCCTCCTTCTCCGCGCTATAAACGGATGGACAAAGTGAAGGTGTAAAAATGTTTCTATAAGTGAAAAAAAAAAGTATTTTACAGTCTAGTGTACATATAGACGGAGAGCGTAGCACGAAATAATGGAAAAACTCGGTGTAGTGGAAATTTAAGTATATGGGAATCGAAAGCTTAGGAAATACTTATTACGAGTCCGTCAATCTGCCGTGCTGAATCGGGTATCTAAGCATGTGACCTGCCTGAAAAGGTTGCAAAAATCAGTTTTTTGCAAATATCTCGTTAACGGATAGTTCTATAGAAAAATGTCGGACGATAAATTTGTAGCTCAGAAAATTTCCAAGAGAAAGTCGTAAAATCTGTATTCGTACGACTTACAGTTCCTGAAGATTTTCATACGACCATCAAAATAAATTTTTTTATCCCCAAAAAAAAGTATAATCAGACACCGTGCGGTGCTCTCAGCTGATATAAAAAGAACAACAACAACGAAAAAGACACCGATCGTTTTAGCAACAGCAAACACAACAACAACAACAGTAACTGCAGAACTTTAACGCGCGTTTAGTGGAGCGGAGACTGGAAAGCTTTGATAATTTAGTTGGGGGTAAAAACCGCAAAAAAGCACAATATGACAACAGCAGCAACAACAAATGACGACGATGCTGATAATGCACATGATGATTACAATGCAATAGCAAACAGCAACAACAACAACAACAACAACAACAACAATAAATGTTTACAATTTATTACTTTAAATGAATAAATAAAATGAATTTATAGAATGAGCACACACCACTTCGAAATAATACTCCGTGTACTATGGGGGTAGTGTTGAAAAGTTTCAATATTTTTTTTTTATATTTCAATAAAATGCAGTTTATATTGTGCAATGAAATTGAAAGGAAAATTCAATTGAAGATTGTCTCTATGAGTAATGTAAATCGCACGAATTGCTGCCGCTTTTTTACAGTGAATGCTCACAGGCACGCGCACGTATTTAAACTAAAAATTTTTTCAAAAAGTTTTATTTAAAACATTTTAATGGAAAATTCAATTGCACAAAGATTTCTTTATCTTGCTGTATTTCTTATCAGTTTTTTTTCCTTTTTTTTAATTTATGATAAGATAGTAGTGTTGATTTTTTTTCCATTTCTTTTTCTTAATCATTAGTTTAAATGCTTTTTATTGTTTCTACACTTTGGCTGACTGTCTGGCGCTCTGACTGACCGCGGCATACATTTTAACCCAAATAAATAAATGAAGAATTTTAAGTGGCCGCAAGCTCTACGACTGGCATGCGTTGCGTATGAGCAACTTTAATTGAGAAATTGGCGTGCATTTTTTTTTTTTCTTAAGTTTTTCCTTTTTATTTTGTTTTTAGGATTTTGTATGATAGCTTAGAATTTTCGCTTTGTCTTACTTTTAAAATACATTTATTTTATTGTATGTTTTAAAGATATCAATTGATATATTGCTAGTGATCAAAGTATTTCATGCACAAAAAAAATGTCGGAAATTTCTTGGGCGACTAGTCATTTTTAACTTTTGACGATCTAAATTGAATCGAAAATTATTTCGTACCAAACAGCAAAAAAAAAAGTTCTAAAAGTGTCCAAAAAGTACGAAAATTATTTAATACATTTGTGGTTGAATTTTGACCACTAGGCGATTCTAGTTAACATTAAATTTCAAACATAAATTACATTACGTATGAACTATTTGATGAGTCAGTAAAGTAATATTTACAAATAAAATATAGTTAAATAAAAAACTAATATTTACTCCAAATTGCCTACATTTGACTTTAAAGTAAAGTAGTAAATTATACTTTCAGCCAAAAAATGTGTGATCATTTTGAATTTATAATTCTACATAGTTAAAATTATTTTTTTTTTTTTCACGCACAAAAAATGAGAGTCATGATTTTTACTCCACTCGAGTAAGGTAAATATTGTAAAAATATATCATCATTTTAACTTTTATAATTTTAACAATAATTTCTATTTTTAGACAAACATTTGCTTTATATACAAATTTTATACCTTTTCATCATATGCGCCAGTAGCGTAGGAGAGTATGTATCTACCTATCACATTGACGTGCTATTGTTCGTACCCTAGTGCGGTCAGGGTATATTCACTTTGTCCTTCCTTTTGTAATGTAGAGAGGGAGGCGCGGCAGATATGAAAAAGTATATATATTCCTGATCAGCGTTACCTAGGAACGGCAAGCTTAAGCTCAGAGCAAAAACTAGGTAAACTCAGACAAAAGGGTGTGGCACCAACCACATTACCAAAAGTTTCACCACATTTTGCAAAAAATGTGAGCGTAATCCTTTTACTCTATGAATTACACGGAATCCTTTTGCGTCATCAAAATTAAGACTACACAGAATATTTTAGTGTACTTACAATTGGTTTCTCTCCAAAAACAGTAAAAATATCGATATTTACAAATTAAAAAATGAAATTTCAAAATCACTTAAAAACTTTAAATGATTCCAGAGAGCACAAAAATACGTCTGCACAGATCGCTTTACCATAAAGATTTGCTTACAGTCATTTCTAGTACATGTCAGAAGCGCATAACAGCTATACTTTGCTAGTTTGCTCGGAAAAGGGCATTTCACATTTTACCCCACTTCCCACTTTACCCTATTTACCCCTAATAAAAGCATTTTTTGAGATAATCGAACCAAATTTCACTCAGACGTTAAAAACAAAGCGTTTTTCAAGATAATCCATCAAAATTTCACTCGGACACTAAGAACAGTAACTGCAAGATCTGGGCAAAAGCTATGAGAATTCGGAGAAGTGGTCATGGCATCCCCCGTACAATCAAAATCTTCCAAATACTGCAGTGTAGGGTTCTTTTGCAAAAAAAAAAAAAATTCTTTTCGAAAAAAAAAAAAATTATTTTCGGGGCAAGTTTAAAATTTTCATCTTTGAATCATGCCTGAAAATTTACCAATAACTCTAAAATACTTTCGAAAAGCATTTTTTTTAATAAATTTCCAGAAGAGCTCATCTAGGAAGAGTTTAAAGCTTTCTTTCATGGCGAACTTCCATTAATCGAAATCATTTTACTCCGTTTTGACATACTCCAACAGTTATCACTACCATACCATCAGCGAACTCTGCTTTTTGTTTCTCCTGAAAAATTTCCAAAAATTTGAGGTGAAACCTTTTCGAAATTCACTCTTCAACAAAGAAAGTTCAGCCCGTAAAATTAAAATCAAAATTTATTTTTTAAGATCAGAGTCTTGGACAACAAAAAAAAAAAAAAAAATAAAAACTGCTTCCACTGCAGCTGATCTAAAATTTGTTCAATTTATCATGAAAAAATTAGTGTGAAATTTGATTTTATAAAGAAAACAGTTTTTGAACTTTCAACTTTAATACTTACTTAAAAATCTTGAGTTCTATATAAATTGGAAAACCATATTTTCGAAAATAAACTAAGTGGTTGTCAATGAAAAAAGTCCGCAGTCCGTGGGATTGGGGATAAAAAGGTGGGTTTAGCTCAAAAAGATTTTAAAAAAGTAAACGTGGGCTGGCACACATCTTAGTGAACGGGGAGTAGTATGTACAATTCGGTCAAAGTCGTGCAACCAGGTAGGAGATTTGAAATTCCTGAAATTTAGCGAAATATTTTTAATTTACTGAAAATATTGCTGCATTACCACTGATTTTCGTAAGTCCATAAAAAGTTCAATTCAACATAGCAAGTTCATTCTTAGATCTGACTATGTTAGTTATAGTGGGGGTTATCGCGAATAAATAATCCCGAAGAATTTTCTCAGACTGCCGTGCATTGTGTTAGTTTATGTTAACAATGAAAAATATTGAGGGTATTCCTTAAAAAGTGTAAATACCTCAAAAATCAAGTAAACTCGTAATAGTTGTCGAAATCAATACAAACTTTGGCAGTTTTACGAGCTGACGAGGCCTTATACGACTTTTACGTGTTTTTACTATCGTAAACTTTTTCAAATACAACAATTTTGTTATATGATAACGATAATTTGCTTTATTAGAAAAATTTAGGAACTATGAGTGCAAATACATTTAATGGAACAATCACATTTACAAGCGTGCAGTTTCTTCTTCATTTAAAGTCGATTGATCTTGTTTACTCTGTACAACTTCTGGCCGTTCAACATCCAGTATATGAATACGTTCGACAAATTCATTAAATTTTACACCAGACTTAGCATCCTTTGGTGGTTGTGGTGTTGGCGGCTCTTCGCTTCCAACTTGTAATGTTATATCCGAAAAATCTAAAGAAGGGCGTCTATCGATAATTTTTGGTGCAGCAGCTTCGCTGAAAAACTGCCGCATGTATTCCGTATCGTTATATGAATTCAGCTTTGTTTCCACTACAGGAGTTGGTGGTATGGTTGTATCATTTTCAAATTTTCTCAAAGCAGATTTACGACGTCGCTGACAGCGCTCTCGTAAATAAAAATGCCATAAGATGAAACCTTTAGAGAAAATTTGATTATAAATTAAATATTTTTAAGTTGAAGTAAAGAATTTCAATTATAAATTACATAACAATAGGAATAGCATGATGGATAGCACTGAAACTGCAACTATATAGCCTATAATATTTGCTTCATATACAATGGGTTCACGATTGATTGTTTGATTGGACATCAGACCAACTTCTTCATATGTCTCTGCGGAGTTAAAGTTGCTTTCTGAGTTTGGGAGTGCAGTAAGACGCCTGAGAAGAAATAAATATTTAAATAGGAATGTGCCGTAAATATTTTTCATAGAAAATCATAGTTTTCTTCGAAAAATTAGCTTTTCCTGCCCGCTGCGCTTGGCATGTTTTTTTTTTTTTTTTGATTTTTCGTTTCCAATAGCTCAAAAGATATAGATAAAAACGTTAATTTACACCCCTGCAACGTCACCAATAAAAATTTATGTATCATGGGAAAGCCAATTTCATTTTAAAATTCCCAATGGCTAAGCTGGGGTGTCCCAGAAAACCATCAATAAAATCTTGTTGATAGTCTGCCATAGATGTTTTCCATCTAGTATGCTTGGATATTCTTCGTTTTGACTATGAAGCCTTCGTGTGACCTTCGGAAACCTTCGTATATAGCATAAAAACCTTCACATACCTGAGATTCACTCATTGCCAAATTTTCAGCTCAATTGGCCGAATAGCTTCTGAGTTCCACATTTTTCGAACTTTCTAATATTTTTCGAATTTTGCAAAGTACGAGTATTTCTATTTTTTCAAGGTTTTACAAACTTGTAAAAATTACCGAGCTTTGTAACATTTTTCGACTTTTTCAATATATTTTGAACTTTTCAGCAAATAACGACCTTTAAGTTTAAGCTTCCTCCCTAAATATTTCAAAAACCTAATACTCACTCTTTGAACTTTTCACTTGTAACAGGAGTATCCAAATCGAATGCATAAACCCAAACTTTTTGTGTTATAGTGCTGTCTGCTGCTGCACGTATATTGCGCCTGCGTAATGTTGAACTAAGTTCTACGGCATCAGTCGCTTCTCCCGGAATGGTTGCCATCTTCACCGAATTTAACTGATAATTGGTCTTTTCCGCTAGCTCCTGCAACTGCTCATTCAAATCTTGCCTCTCATTCATTGAACGTAGTGTCAAAAGCATAAAATACTCTGCACTCAGGCGTTTAACAAATAGCACCGCTTCTGTGGCTAAACCATCAGAGGCACCATCACGATCAGTAGCTTTAACATACAGAGTGGTTGAATCCAACATTTGCAAAGCATTTGCCATTGGATAAATAACACCAGTTTCAGGATCAATAGTAAAATGTTCATCCTCACGCATAGAGTAACGTATTTTGGCATTAAGACCCTCATCTATATCGAAGGCATGCACTTGCGTCAGATATTCCGGAAAGAGTTCTAGGCAAATTTTACTCTCCGGGTAGCCAATATGCGTAGGCTTTACTGGATAAATGAACTGCGGTGCATTATCGTTTATATCAATGAGTATCAGTTGTAATATGGTGACATCTCTAGCGTAGGGTATATCCTGACCCAAAATAAGCGAGTACTCATCGGTAGCAATAGCACGGCGATTTCTTTCGGTTGTATTTCCGCATTGTAGCTTAAGTTTCACCTGCACTTGCGGTTGGGACATATTGGCGAAAATCACATCTTCACGATCGATTTTCATTGAAGTCAACATTTTGGTGTTTTCATCAATGCTAACGTAAGCTAATATAGAAATTGCGGTGATAGATGTGAATAAAATTAATTTAAAAAGAAATAACTCTTACCTTTGTCATCTGGAAACATGCTGAATATTTGATATTCACAATTGCCCTGGGACATTGCCATTATGTCCGTATGCAGCTTCTCTTCCTCTATATATTTGATGATCAACGTATTGGCCACATTTGTTTGACCATCATCACATTGTATTAGCGAATCGACATCGAGACGTGCATTAACACTCGTTTCAGATAATGTTTCGGTGTTTTGTGCATTTATTTGAAAATGATATGTGCCAGGACTAATATAGCTAAGCAATTGTAGCTCACCGGTGTTAGCATTTATGCTAATGCGTGGTGCCAGATGTTCTAGGTAAATTGAATATTTTATTGTGATCTTACAAAGAATTTTGAGGGTCTTACCATTTTCCACTTCTAATTTGTATCTAATGGTAGCATTGCCATTTTCAATATACGCGTTAACATTTCCTAAGGAACCCAATTGATTTGGTTTTGCCGTAAAAAGGTAAAAATTGCTATCAAAGAATGGTAGATTCGTGGGTGGTGGAATCGTTGGTACACTGGGACAATCTGTTAAGAGATAAATAACAAAATTATTTGGGTATCCTGTAAGAAAAATATGCACTGTTTTCGAAAGATGTCTTGGTTTTTTCTTATACTGAAAAAAGAATTGCACGGCACACTATATTGTTAGTAACTATTGTTCCAATTCCGATTAACTCAATTTTTTTCAAAGATATTGTTCCTGTCGAGAGTGCCCACATATTTTTTATAATTTTCTCAGAGGCGAAAAAGTTGCTTACATTTTTATTAACTTTTTATAAGGATTTCCAATAATAAATGGGAAATTTTGGTTAAAAAAAAAAAATTCTGTTTCTTCCCTGGTCGATGTTAAATATTTTGGTATAAAAATTTGATCCAAAATTTTTTGTAGATTTTAGCCACTTTTCTTTATTACTTCTGACATTTTCTGCCCTCAGTCGTATGAAAACTTCGCCTATAGACTTTTAATTTTCCTTTTTTTTTTTTGACCAGCATTATGTGGGTGCTATGGAGGATTCCACTTTAAAATATCCAAAAAAAAACATCCAATGAAAAACATCCAAAAATAAAAATATCCAAAAATAAAACATCCAAAACAAATATCCAAAAAAAAAACATCCAAAAATAAAAACATCCAATAAAAACATCCAATAAAAACTTCCAAAAATAGAAACATTCAATAAAAACATCCAAAAATAAAAACATCCAATAAAAACATCCAAAAATAAAAACATCCAATAAAAACATCCAAAAATAAAAGCATCCAATAACAACATCCAAAAATAAAAACATCCAATAAAAACATCCAAAAATAAAAACATCCAATAAAAACATCCAAAAATAAAAGCATCCAATAAAAAACATCCAAAAATAAAAACATCCAAAAATAAAAACATCCAATAAAAACATCCAATAAAAACATCCAAAAATAAAAATATCCAACAAAAACATCCAAAAATGAAAAAAATCCAATAAAAACATTCAAAAATAAAAACAACCAAAAAAAAAATATCCAAAAATAAAAACATCCAAAAATAAAAACATCCAATGAAAAACATCCAAAAATAAAAACATCCAATAAAAAAAAAAATTTCCAAAAATAAAAATCTTAATAAAAAAATCATCGATTTTATTAAATTGAGTTAACTTATTTTGATGAAAAAATTAATGTTGAACATTTTTTTATTGGATGTTTTTATTTTTAGATGCTTTTTTTTTTGATGTTTTTTTTTTGGATGTTTTTTCTGGATATTTTTGAAAATCACCCTATAGAGACTTCGGGATGATTCTACACAGCCTTGTTTTCAGATTTCTTAGTTGATAATCCTTGCGTTGCGAACTTGTTGGAAAATATCGTTTTTCACCTGTGAAAATCTTGTGTCGTGTAATATTTGATACTCCCAACTTCTCTAGCCTCTCACAGTCTCCTCCTAACTTATTGACGACACATACAATTCAGATAAACCTACCTTGCTTCGGCAATTCAACAAAAACCAAGGTGCTTCCATTTACGGCACTATCCGTTGATTTTACAGCATGCAAGATCAGATTGAGTTGACTTTTAGCTTGCAGTATATCCATTGGTATGGGATCCACTAACTGCAAGTTTAACACATTATTTTGTGCATCAGTCAATGGCGAGAAGTATGTAGACTCATCTGGAAAAATTATAATAAATAATAATTTTTGATATGTCTACTAAGATATCTCTATATATACTACTTACTGCCCTCTAAGGTATAAACATAATCATCAACTTGATGATCCTGTCTCAGATGTATAGCAGTCGTATGCAACATTTGACTGTTCTCATCATCATCATTAATCTCAATTCGACCACTATGCCATGCCTGTTGAAAAATACCACTAACATTTGTATTTCTCATAGCAGGTGGCTCTATAATGACGCTTGCAAGCCCCTCCAAATCATCATTTGTTGCTGCAATCACTAGAACAAATGCAAAATTGGCCTCAAGTTCCTCTAAAGTGGGTCTACGTTTCAGTTGTAATTCAACGCGTTGCTCATACGCAACAATATCAAATAAATCTTCCTCTGTATCCCGTCTGATCAATTTGAATTGTGTCTTATTGGCAATGTACGTTGTTTCATTCAACTGCATCGTTTCAGTGGTCAGTTCACCATCGTCAGTTAGTTTACCAAAATACACGGGGCTCTCAAATTGTGGTTGAAGCTCTTCAGCTTTTATTGCTGACTGTGGAAGTTTGATGAAAACCGCTGTTGTATCATGTTGGTCATTTAGTGTAGCTCGAATTTCCAACGTAAAGAAACTTTGGTTTTTCCAATTTTCCAACGTGAAGTCTTCACTTAGTAGTAACTTTAAGCTATTTAATTGTTGCTGTAAGCGAAACATTTGTTGCTCTGTGCCTTGCATTTCAAAGTTGATTGCAGGATCATAGGCAACTTCATTGAATAAAATCGTTGGAATCGTAAGTGTTGCATTTTCTTCGATATTTCCTTCGTAGAGTGGGCTCACAAAGCGGAAGGAGTCTGTTGTGAAAACAAGATTTTTTGTAAGACCTTAGGTTTTTCAAATTTATTGGCTGTTCTTTAAAAATCTCAGGGCTTACTAAAGTTTAGTCATAAATTATAATTGGTACTTAAAAGGCATTGGTGCCACGCCCTCATAAGTATAACATAATTTGACGCTTGTTTTGATACGTATTTTAAGGAAACTGGGATACATTTAAACCAAACCGGGTATGGAATAAAAAGCTCTTTACTTTCAAATATTATATCAAATTAATTTGTTAAAAATAACCTCGCTAAAGGACTTTAAAATAGCAAAAGAAAAGTAACTTCTGAACATTAATGTTAGAATATCTCGAACCACAGACATAAGTATTAAACAGAGCAATATAAAAGGCACAAGAAGAGAGCAAAAATACTCTCAAGACATTTGCATGCGACACTTAACTGAAGTATTTGTTAAATCAAAAAACAGATCTTACCCTTCAGTTGCCACTGTGTTACCTCCAAGAGTATCAAACTTGTTGCTGTTATCAATTCATCTTGTGCCACAATGTTCAGCGATATGAATTTCATATCCTGCCACTGTTCAACGCTTACGGCATCGTTGATTTTAACCATGACAACATTAACCGTGAAATGTTCAAGGTGAAAACTCTCCGCATGTGTGCCCGTAAGTCGTACAACAATGCCATTTGTAGAATTATCGCTGCTTTGAAAGATTATCCTGCTTAAATTCAAAAAGTTTCTTGCATCCAATGAGCCATAATAGACGTTCTCATCAAACTTTATCCAACGTTGCTTTATATGGAATAGAAGTTCAGCGGTTGCTATATGCGCACCATCTACCAAGGCATAAAGCTGTGCTTGCAAATTATCCAAACCCCTCCATTGACTCAACTCCAGATCTGGACGTATTTTCAGCAGCGCTGTATTTCCCTGTTGCTCCACTACGAAATATTGTCGGCCATTATTATTTAAAGCAAATGTAAGCGTCGTTGCATTGTTATCTTCCGAGTGATAGACGATATTTTCCAACGTCAGTGCATTAGACTTTGCATCTACTTCTCCCTGATACAATGGCTTTTGAAAGTTGCCTTTGGCCATTGTATTTTGCGATAGCCGTATGATAATCAAAGCGGTAGTATTCCATAGTTCATCGGCAGCTTGGATGGTAATGCTCAAATAATGTTCATTTTGCCATTGTTCCGCAGTGGCTGTGGTTTTTAATTTTATTTTCAGCTCATTAGGTTCCAATGTTTGCAATTCAAAGATTTCAGCATATGGTCCATTCAAAGTGTAGTTTATGTTATCGCTTGTATTGTCACTTGTTCGTAGCATTATATTCTCCAGTGTCATGCTATCATTTGAGTCCATAGTTCCATTGTAGATCGCATGTTCGAACTGAAATGTTCTTTTGATGAGCTCTATTAAAATGTTAGTTGTAGCTAACGGTACGTCATTCCCATCAAATAATGCATAAAGTTTTACGACCATATTGTCGATGTTCAGCCAAAGTTGTTTCTCCAAACCAGCTTTTAATGTTAGCAGTGCTAGATTTCCAGTTTGATTAATATCAAAATATTTTATACTTTCTTCGTCTAATTGAAAGCTAAGTTTTGACCAATCTTGGTCTACTCCTTCTTCAAATATGATCACATCATGCAGAAATTGTTCATTTTGCGTTGTTAAATTCCCGCGGTACAGTGTCTGAGTAAATGCTGATTCTGAAAATGTAGAATTATTGCTTCTGTAATGATGATGATATTCTTGACTACTTCATGGGACTTATTATGAATGCATATTTTCTCCAACTGCCTCTCAGTCTCCATTGCAATCGGAGTAAAAATTCTCGAGAATATTTATTGATAATAAGACCCAATTTATAATTTATTTTTATTTATGCATTAATTTTCCCTTGCTATTTACAGTACAGTACACTTGAAAGAAAATAATTATTGAGGTTAACTTTTCGAACACCACGAATTACTGTTTATCTGAGTAGTAATTCACTTGTCCTGCCTTTTCCACTTAGCTGCCCTTCGTATTGTATACTCTTATCTCATAATAATATTATGACTTAAATTTTTTGAAACGGACACACTAAAAACTAACTTGCTAAACTGAAACTTTTTTTGGTGGGTTTTTGAAGGGTTTTTGATCTAAATTATTGCCTTATACTTTTTTTAAAAAAATTTTAATTTTTTAAAAAGTTATAAGCATGTGAATTTTTATGTACGTCTTTTTTCAAATTGCAATTTCTCAGAAAACATTGAGCGAAAATTAATGAAACTTTTGTAGTAGGACTAAAAATAATTCAGAATTTAAATGAAATAAACTTTTCATAAAAATTTTTAAAATTTCTTATAAATAATGCACTTTTTAATAAACAAATAGATATTTAAGCTATACCTATAGCAAAATAAAAACAAAATTTTTATACAGAAATGTGCTCTGAAGTCTGCACAATATTTCTGTGAAAAAAATTGGAGGTACGCATGATTAATAAAAAGTTACGCGTACTTACATGACTCTACATAGGTGCTTTGCCTATGCGATTCACACATTTACGCTCGCTGCGCGTTCTTACATGCATTCTCAATTTTTGCATAAATTATGATTTGTTGTTTTGAAACGGCATGCAGCGGTGAAATGCGAAAATCACATAGGCAAGGCACCTATGTAGAGTCATTTAAGTACGCGTAACTTTTTATTAATGATGCGTACCTCCAAGATTTCAGAGCACATTTCTGTATAAAAATTTTGTTTTTATTTTGCTATAGGTATAGCTTAAATATCTATTTGTTTATTAAAAAGTCCATTATTTATAAGAAACTTTAAAAATTTTTATAAAAAGTTTATTTCATCTAAATTTTGAATTATTTTTAGTTCCACCACAAAAGTTTCATAAATTTTCGCTCAATATTTACGGAGAAATCGCAATTTGAAAAAAGACATACATATAAATTCACATGATTATAACTTTTAAAAAAATTAAAATTTTTTAAAAAAAAGTATAAGGCAATAATTTATATCAAAAACTCTTCAAAAAACCATCAAAAAAAGTTTCAGTTTAACAAGTTAGTTTTTAGTGTGTCCGTTTCAAAAAATTTAAGTCTATATAATTAGGTATATTTTGCTCTTTGAAAGATGATTTTTGCTAGCTATTTCAAAATTTTGTTCCTTTGATTTTACTTCCTCACCACCGCAACATTTCGCACAATCTTCTGTCAGCTTAAGATGATGATCTGTTGGTGTTGAGTCAAGGGATCATAAGCAAGAGATGCTTAGCGTAGTGCCAGCCATATCTCTATTTCGATTGCCTTTTTTTGGCTGATATCGATCATTGCGACTCTACATAAATAATATTTCCATTCTAAGGGCAAAGTCAGTCAAAGTAGAATTCATTGAAAAGAAGCAGCCTCTTGTGATTCGTAATAGCTTTTTCGCTGATATACCACATGTCACTTTGTATTTACTATTGATATGATGTTTGCTGTAAGGTTCAGTAATTTTCTTTCGATCATTGCATTTGCCTTAAGAATTTATTACGCGCGGCATAGGTTCGATACATGAATTCGCCGTCCACGAGGACAATGATAAAAGGTTAGGCGTATAAATTTTGTGCTAAATTGAAATTAGTGGTTTCAGGAACGGTCAGGTAGCTAGAGATAGTACAGATTCTACAAATAGCGAAAAAAAGTCTGGCAACCCTAATATGGCAACCCTTAATATATGTTTCGTTGTTTTTGGACCCAAGATGTCAATTTATAGAGAGAAAATTATAATCCTAGCAATTTATTGAAAGAAAATTTTGATTTTATTAAAAAACCAGGTGGCAACCCTAAAAAAACTACTATGGGTTTTTGGGTCGAATATATAACTTTTCAATAGAGAAAGTTAACAAAGAAACGCAATTTTGCGAAAAAACTTCTGGTAACCCTAAAATGACAAAACTAAATTTTTCGACAAAACTAAACTTTATCTGATCGTTTCTCAAACCAAGAATTTCAGATTAGTCACAAGAAGAGTGATTTTAACAAAATTTCAGGAAATAACTAGGTGGCAAATATATGTATGATTTTTAAAAAGTTTATCTAAGCGTTTTAAGACTAAAATTAAATTTTTTTTACATATATATGGTTTAAGCAAAATTTACAAAAAAAAAACAGGTGGCAACGCTGAAAGTTCTTGTACAATTTTTAAAAAGTTTATCTAAGCGTTTCCTAAGCCAAAAATATGAATTTAGTCGCAGAAAGTATGATTTTAACAAAATTTAGGAAAAAAACAGATGGCAATCCTAAAAATATATAATGGATTTTTTAAAAGAACGTTTCCATAAATGTATAGAACCTTTTCCCAATTTGTATAAAAAACTTTATTTCAAGGTCTAATTATGATTATATCTATAGGAGATATGTCGTCACCAATCCGCTCTAATCTACAAAAACATCTTTTGTGAGTAAAAATAAACTCGAATTACCTTTAGCATTTGGTATTGTCACAATGACAGCTGTTTGTCCAAATTCTGTTAACTTTTGATTATTTGCTTTTATCTCGAATTGTAAATATTTTTTGTTTTGCACATCGGTTTGTTCAAGTGTTGTCAATTTCACTTCTAGCACATTTCCAGTATTATTAATCTCAAAGAGATGTTGATCAGCGCCAAATTTTTCAAAACTGACATCTGCCGTGTAGGTTTCTGCCCGAAGTGTCACCACAAAGGGTTGCATATGCAGTGATTCATTGAGTGCTGCATGATAAACGAGTTGCTCAAATTGTGGTGTCACCGGTATAGTGTTGGCCGGATCAGCACGCATTATAACCATTGCCGTGCTGTTCAATGGAGGATCGCCACTGTCCTAAAATGATAACAAAACTTGTGAAACAAAAGCATATAGACATGTAAAAGTAATTTCGACAAACCGTTGCTGTGATATTAAATTGTATTTCTGTGGCGAGTGCCAAATAAATTCGTTCCAATGTTAACTGCGCATAGTAGGTCTTATGATCTTCACCAACTTCAGGTTTTGTGCTCACACCAATAAAGTGAATTCCCGCCGCGTCATCGGCGCTAAAATGTATTTCATTGCCTGTTAAATCAGCATCTTTTGCTGATATCACACCAAATGTGGTCAAATCGAAACCAACGTAAAGTGGCATTGGTAGCGTAAACTCGTAGAGAGCTTGTGAGAATTCCGGACGATAGTAATTGCCCTCTTTAAAGGGTTGATAGAAAATCTGGGGAATAAATGAATTAAAGCATAAATAAAAGAAAATCAGTTATGAAAATGTTTACCAAAGTACGCTGACGTCCACTATCACAACCAAAGAGCACTCGCAAAGTTATACGAGTAGCAGACTGTTCCATGGCATATTGGGGATAATCCTCTGTTGTGTGGATAATCAAACTTTTGGTACCATTGTTAGTTTGCTCTTCGAGACGTGCATCAATGTAGTTCTTCTCAAAGTCATTATTTGTTTTTGATATCAAATTGTTTATAACAACATCCGAGTACACTCGTATATCGCCTTGGTGTGTCAAATCGATAGGTTCATTGAATACAATGGTGACTAATTCGCTATTACTGCAATCTATATTAATTATTTATGATATTATTGCATTTAACTGTAAGTTTTATAACATTGTAATCTATGTTTATATAAAATCAAATACTTTGCACTTAAAATGGTTTTTATGAAAAGATAATGAACATTAGTAGTTTGCAAAATAATTTTGAATTTGATTCAAAATTACGGTCGTGAGTGAAAACAATCTCAGAAATATGGAGAAATACGTGAATCGAAGAAATATTCGAAAGAAATGCAAAGTAATAACTCTTCTTATCTAAGTGGGTCCTGGACCAAATGCATATCTATACTAGCCATGAAATGATCTCTAATAATAATGACTGATCAATCTCAATAATGATGAGCAAAATTAGTCTTGGCCTTGAGTCATGCTCTTGTTGATTTTTCGAAGCCAAGAATAAGACGCTGATATAGTATCAAGACCAAGATCAAGATCAAGATCATGACCTAGACCTAGACCTAGACCAAGACCAAGACCAAGACCAAGACCAAGACCAAGACCAAGACCAAGACCAAGACCAAGACCAAGACCAAGACCAAGACCAAGACCAAGACCAAGACCAAGACCAAGACCAAGACCAAGACCAAGACCAAGACCAAGACCAAGACCAAGACCAAGACCAAGACCAAGACCAAGACCAAGACCAAGACCAAGACCAAGACCAAGACCAAGACCAAGACCAAGACCAAGACCAAGACCAAGACCAAGACCAAGACCAAGACCAAGACCAAGACCAAGACCAAGACCAAGACCAAGACCAAGACCAAGACCAAGACCAAGACCAAGACCAAGACCAAGACCAAGACCAAGACCAAGACCAAGACCAAGACCAAGACCAAGACCAAGACCAAGACCAAGACCAAGACCAAGACCAAGACCAAGACCAAGACCAAGACCAAGACCAAGACCAAGACCAAGACCAAGACCAAGACCAAGACCAAGACCAAGACCAAGACCAAGACCAAGACCAAGACCAAGACCAAGACCAAGACCAAGACCAAGACCAAGACCAAGACCAAGACCAAGACCAAGACCAAGACCAAGACCAAGACCAAGACCAAGACCAAGACCAAGACCAAGACCAAGACCAAGACCAAGACCAAGACCAAGACCAAGACCAAGACCAAGACCAAGACCAAGACCAAGACCAAGACCAAGACCAAGACCAAGACCAAGACCAAGACCAAGACCAAGACCAAGACCAAGACCAAGACCAAGACCAAGACCAAGACCAAGACCAAGACCAAGACCAAGACCAAGACCAAGACCAAGACCAAGACCAAGACCAAGACCAAGACCAAGACCAAGACCATGACCAAGACCGAGACCAAGACCAAGAAGACCAAAACCAAGACCAAGACCAAGACTCTCAATTCAAAGACTCAATACTAAAAACGTAGCAGTCTTGGTCTTGGTTTGCTTATCAATAATTCTCAGTTTAGAATAACTTTTCAGCCTAATGTAAATTCTAGAAAATTTAGTTATGTTTGTGGTTTATACTCTGTAGGTAAGACATTCAGGTTCTTTAGCTCCCACTTTCTTGAAAATGGAATAATGGTAAATTTTGCTGAAATGAAACTCAGCCCTATTTTCATGCAACTAATTTTCGTAACTTCAGTCTCACTTACTTATTTCACATTAGTCATCTTTTCTCATATCAAATCCTGAATCATAATTCTTATATTCCGTATATGGCCATAGTCCAAATTAGTAGAAATAAAAGCACAAACCTCTAGCCAAACTTTTGCTGTCAGCCTAGCTTTCAACATTTTTTTCATCTAATATTTTAGTGAAGCAGTTTCTCTTCTTCGAATAAAAACTTATTTTAACATCATGAATAACTCGGAAACTTTGGCACAAAATATGGGTTTTATTCATACAAAATTGAATTCTTTTCTGTTTTTCCGGATGTGCGGATATATCTATTCTATTTTATAAACTGTACCTATTAGACCTATCATAAGTTATATGGTATAAATTTAAAATGAAAAAAACCTTGCTCCCAGAAGCTAGAAAATTTCTATTGATGTAAGTAGCTAGCATAAAAATTTTGGTTCCGATCGGGAAATATTTGACCGTGCCGCAAGGCCGTTGAAGGTGGGAAAAATGCTATTTATATGGAAAAATGGGGCTTTAATCGCAAGAATCAGTCCTATCTTTGAAACTATTTGACATAAGTGAATGAGATTTGGTACGTATATGAACAATGCTTCAGTAAATTGCATCCAATACAAAAATGGGCGATGCCACGCCTCTTCGACCAGAAATTCATGTGTCTCTGGAAATATTGGACTCAGGGGAATGAGATTCGGTACATACATATGTAATTGGCACTGAGAAAAAATTTTTTTATAAAAAATGGGCAGGATCACGCCCCCTCATTCTGAAAAAGTCAAATTTGTCATATCTCTGAAACTATTTGACTCAGGTTTTCGCCTCACTCATCTAAAATCCAATCTTATTCACCTGTGCCAAATAGTTTCAGAGACATGACAAATTTGACTTTTTCAGAATGAGGAGGCGTGCCCACGTCCATTTTGACTGAAAATTTTTATCCCAGTACCAATTAGATATGTATCAAATCTCATTTACCAGAGTCAAATATTTTCAGAGGTATGACATATTTCGGTTGGAGGGGGCGTGGTACTGCCCATTTTTTTATTGGATACTATTTACTTAAGTATTGGTCATATATGTACTAAATCTCATTCTCCTATGTCAAATAGTTTCAAAGATAGAATTGATTGTTTCCATATATTCATGTAAATAGCGTTTTTCCGGCCTTTAACGGCCTGCGGGCACGGTCCAATATGTTCCAATCCGGACCAAATTTTTTTACTTAAAGTTTATACCTAAGAGATCAAAATAAATACATAAAAAAATTCTGCTTGCATATCAACTAAGTACCTTAAATTGGTTTAACGTTTTTACAGTGCCATATCCTGTTCGCGTCACTTTACCTGAAATCAAATCTTATTCATATGTGTCAAATAGTTCCAGAGATATGACAAATTTGATTTTTTTAGAAGAAAGGGGCGTGACCCCGCCCATTTTTTATAAACATTTTTTTTCCCAGTGCCAATTACATATGTACCGAATCTCATTCCCCTGAGTCCAATATTTCCAGAGATACATGAATTTCGGGTCGAAAAGGCGTGGCATCGCCCATTTTTTTATTGGATGCAATTTACCAAAGCATTGTTCAGATACATACCGAATCTCATTCACTTATGTCAAATAGTTTCAAAGATAGGACTGATTCTTGCGATTAAAGCTCCATTTTTCCATATAAATAGCGTTTTTCCCACCTTCAACAGCCTTGCGGCCCGGTCAAATATTTTCCGATCGGGACCAAAATTTGTATGCTTGATACTTACACCAATAGAAAACTTTCTAGCATCTGGGAGCAAGGTTTTTTTAATTTTTAATTTTAACGATAGGTCTAGTCCCTATACTTAAAAAGAAATAAAATAAATGTGTGCAGACTTTTAAACCGTTTTCTCTAAATTTTCACATTTTCTGGTACTTCTTTTAATTTGCAGAAATTGCTATTTCCTAAAAGGTGCATAGAGCAAAGAAAAATTAGTTTTTATTAATTCTAAAGCCTTCATAAATAATTTTGACATTTCTCAGAAATCATCTTCCTCTATTGCCCAAAAAGATGCCACGTATAAACGAACTTTTTAGAAAGTTTTCACTTTTTATCTCACTTGTCTTATACAATTATGCGGTGATTCATCATTATCTTTAAATTTAACAAGTATCATTACCTACGGCTTCTTCTGCCAAATTGGAGCTTATCAAAAGCGCAGTTAACATCAAACAAATTTTAATAAAATTTTGATACATTCTGCAAGCATTTAAATTTGCACAGATTTTTTTTCACCACAGTAATAAATTGAAATTTTTTTTTTTTAATTTTTAAGCGACTTTTCCAATGAACTTCTCGATATAAACTAAAATTTATAGTCAATATTGCTATCAGTTGCACTAATCAATTGTTGTACCATTCGTCATATCTTCTATCAGAAGAGACAAAAAAAAAAAAAAACTTCAAACAAAAAACGTAAAATTGTCTTATCTGGAAGAAGAGCAAAGTGCTGTGTCTTCTTTCATATGTTCGATTTCAGGTGCGGTGTAGAATGGTCAGAAATTATTTGTCGACTTTTCTTAAAAATATTTTTCATGTATTTTATTTTTAACTTTATTTTCATAAAAACAAACTCAAAACAGACCAAAAAGTAAAGCATCCCATCAACTCTATGACTCAGCGACCATTTGCCTAGTTCTGCTTGTGGTACTTGTCTCATCTCTTAGCCCATCTGCTGTGGTCGATGTGTAAATATGTTTCAAATATAAATTAAAGTAATCAGTATAATTCATTGGCTTTGAAATGCGATGTTTGCGCACTGGTAAACGCGGTGACAGCGATAGCATGCTCGCCCACTGACCATCACAGAGATCATCATAACGCAGTAGACCAACTTCATGGCCACCCAAATCACCAGGACCGCGACACATTGGTTGAGCATCCCATAGTTTGGCGAAAAATTCACGTATCCAACGTGCCAAATACAAAGCACGACAATCACAATGCCAGGGATTTTTATCCAGTTTTACGGCGACCAATTTGGTTAGACCATCAAGAGCGCCATGTGGTAAATATTGTAATTTATTGGAATCGATGCGGCTGCAAGCAGAAAAATATCTAAATAATTAATTTAAAATTGTGCTAAAATTGAGTGTTTACAGTTTTTCCAGATTAATGAGTGGTTGAAAAGCATCCGCATCAAAGTTTTTCATCATATTATTGTTCAACATAAGATGTTTCAGATTAACGAGTCCTTGAAAATCATTCTCCTCTAAAGTGGTTAAATTATTTGAGAAAAATGTCAAACGTGTAAGTGATGCGGTGTTGAGGAATAAACCCTCCGGTATGTAAGACATTGAATTTTGTCCCAAAAAAAGTTCACGCAGATTATAGAGTTCGGAAAAAGCACGTCCATCAATCTGAAGAGAAAAAATTTTTTTAGTTTAAATTCCAATTATTTTGAAAGTGACTTAATGGCAAATTCAGAAACAAATTATGTCTTTTGTGATTTTTGAAAACCTAACTTAATGTTGTAGAATTCCAAACTCACCTTGCTTATACGATTCAATGTCAAATCCAAAGTATACAAGTGCGAAAGATTTTCAAAAATTTTAAAAGAAATCGTTGTTATGCGATTATTGTGTAGTATTAATGTGCGCAAGCTTTTCAGTCCAGCGAAGAAATCATCGGACATGTTTGCTTTAAAGAAAATATACATATAATTAGGTCTGTTCCGAAATCCGTATGATTTCAATTTCTTTTCATTTAGTAAGCTTTCTGATGAAAAGGGTCGAACGATAAAAAATATTAGAATCTCTTTGTGGGAAATTAAAAATCAATATAATTTGTGGAAGCTGTAATGCTCCACAAAAGAGATTCTAATACTTTCCATCGTGTGGCTCATCATTTTCATTCAAAAACTTCGGAAATGAAAAGTAATTGAAACCACAAGGATTACGGAACAGGCATGAATATGAAAAATATAAATATACAGTTATAGAACTATTTTGAGAGTTCGATAACTGAATCTGATGCAATAAAAATCACAAACAACTCCAACCTCTTTTATCAAAATACTCATAACTCACATTTCCTTGGAGTAAATTAACTTCATTTTGCTTAACTTTCTTAAACAGACTGAAATCAACATTTACGCACTGCAATCAAACCGTCACTGCATGCTCAGAGAAAAGCGGCTTACATACTACTTGGTTGCGGTAGTTGAAACATTTGTAAAAGATCTTTAAACTTCATACAGCATTATATGGGGAAATCTCAGCAAATGTGACTTTCGGTGTGAACAGGTCACGGTTTGTCGAGTGAGCATTTCTCACCCGTTCTAGCATATCTGGGACATTTATTGGATGATGCTTAATACAAAAACATGCGTGTGCTACCGCCTGGATGCTTTAATTTTTTGGCGAAATTCGAGCAAAATCCACAAATTTTGAGTGTGAATTAAAAAAACCGCTACTGTTATTGGGCTTTAACTCTTGAGGCGGTTCGGCGGATTGTTTGGTGCTTTCAGGATCTTCAACATGGGTGTTACGACGTAAGAAAAACCACATCCCGTTGATGTGCCTTTTTGGGTTTCTAACATGGTGCTCTGAATGCGATTGTTTTTTCGCAATATTCCCCACGAAATATTTTTTCTTAATGTAACGATTAAAAGGTCTGGCCAGTTAGATGGATCTTTCACCTCTGCTTCGGTGGTAAAACACTTAAGAAGATGCTAAAATTGCGCTTTTTCATGCGTAATTACGTCTAAAAACCTTGCGTGATCGCCCTCCAGTACAAACTTGAAAAATGGCTGGTATGTGGGGAAATCTCAGCAAATGTGACTTTTTCGAGAAAAACAAGTATTTTTCTTTATTTCTTGAAGATATTGGGGAGGCGATCGAAAAAAGTCAGTAACGCAGGCTGAAAAATAGTTCTAATATATCTAAAATTGATAATTCGTGGTCCAAAATAGGGTGCCACATGTTAAAAAAAAAACTGGTTTTTTTTTTCGAAAAAGTCAGACATGCTGAGATTTCCCCTATATACAGAGGTATTTCGAATTAAGTTGCATCTCAACTTTACGCAATACGAATTCAACTAGAAGAATTTTCTGCATGATTTCAGTAATTTTTGTCGTAAACTGAGATGACGAAATTTCTGTTTATTAACATTTGCATGTTCACTGCAGTCGATTTATTGTAGTAGAAGAGTCCAATACATACATACATTCCAATTCAATACTCTACGACTTTTTTCCTTGTTTCCTGAATTAATCGGTTTTTTCCACCTCATATCGACATAATTTCTTGATTTCATTCGATGATTTTGACTTTTTCGATACTTTGCCTGTATACCTAAAAGCCCCCTGTAAATAACTTACATATAGCATTCCACGAAAAGTCCAAAATTTTGAGATGCTCCAAATCCTTCATGCTGCCAGTTTGCAATATTGCAATTTCATTTCTTGACATATCCAGTTCCTCCAGCGCTAACTGATCACGCATAAGTTCGGGTGGAAATACTTTAATTTTATTATCCGACAAATTGATTACGCGCAAACGTTGCACATGATTGAAAATGTTTTCTGGCAATTCAGTGATAGCATTTTTGCTAATATCCAAAAGTATAAGATTACGTAGCTTCCAAAAAATACGCGGATCTAAATCTTCCAATTGATTATGTTGCATGCGCCTAAGGAAGCAAAAAATAACTGTACAAAATATCAACATTTCAAAGCACGCTTACAATTGCACCAAACTATCCAAATCCTGAAAAATATCAAATGGCAAAAAATCCAATATATTATTGGAGAGATCCAACTCCTGCAACAGCGTGAGACCACGAAAAGTATCCTTATGCAATGTGGAAAGTAAATTCCGTGAAAGATCTCTGCAGAAATGGCACAATTATGAAAACTCAATAACCTTACATATGCAAAACTCACATAGAAACCATATTCATGGGTATCACCTGAGTTGCGGGCACTGATTTCAAATTTGTATTCCAACAGGTAAAACGTTTTGTATCCGGATTACAACGACACACACCCGAAGTGCAATGATTCCATTCAATTTGACTACCAGGCGCCAAACGCCAGACAGGTTGTTCCACAGAACGCAGCCGACTTTCGATTTGTCGCACCTGCTTAACTAAATGCAATTCCATATCATATGCATCTAGCGTTGGATGCGCTGTATGTTCCTTGTCCATGGTGGACATTGGTTTGGCTGCTGTGCTATTTGCTTCACCATTACCAGGCGTTGTCTTTATAAGGAAATAAAGTTGTGACATCATTTTAAGCGCTTCACAAGCGTTAATTGTGCAATTTTTTGCATCGGTTGATTGCACTATTGGCATCAGATAACGTTTACGAAATTGTTCTACACTTTCTATAGCCACAATTGGCTGAGTCCTCCAATAAAGGATGAATACAAAAATCAACAGATATCGTAGCAACATTTTTAAACTGGACTGCGCAAATATCACAAGTAAAACTGCAGTGATTTTCAATTGTAGCTGCGTTTAAATACTGGCGGCTTATTGTCTCCTAATTGAAAGGAAGACATCACTTGATTTAGAAAATTTGCATTTGTTCATAATTGGGCATAATCTAAGGCAGCAATAGTAAGTACCTACATACGTATGTACTTGACCATGCCTTCATATATTATGTATTTGTTTGTAGTGCGTCCGTCTGGGAATCTCAAGAGTTCAATGTAACTTGAATGTCAATAGCTTTGTGTCTAATTGCTAATGTGATTTATTCTCTAGTTTATCATTTAAAAAAATTTCTATATCATTTTTATGTGTTCCAAGTAGTTGACCATCAGTTAAAAAAATATAGGCAAGTCCGAATCAAGCTAACACCAACTTTAGGGTGGAGTGCACCGAAGAAAATTTAAAAAACTTGCTCCTATTCGAAATGAGGGCAAAAATATTCCAAAACTTCACAGGTCTTAAGAAAAATATCTTCAACTGCTGCACTAAGTATTTGCATAGTATTCTTGGTCTTGTTCTTGCATATTGAGTCTTGTTCTTGGTTTTGGTATTGAGTCTTGGTCTTTGTCTTGATCTTGGTCATTAAGTCTTGGTCTTGGTCTTGAAAAAATTTCTAAAGATTGTTGAGTATTCAAAACTTCCAAACCTTATTTGTGCAAAGGCAGTTGGTTTTTTAAGATGCCAAATTTCGAATTGAGATATGATTTTATGCTTGAAAGGGGCGTGACACACCTATTAACTATAAATTCGCAAGACTAAAAAGCAGTCTTGGTCTTGATGATCATCGTGAGCAAGACCAAGACCAAGATCATAGCAGTCTTGGTCTTGCAATGATATCAGCGTCTTGGTCTTGTTCTTGCAAAATTACCAAGACCAAGAGAAAGAATCAAGACCAAGACTAATTTTGCTCATCATTAGGTATATATGGCGGGTGATTCACTTTATTGAAAGAATTCGACCATAAAATGTAAAAAAAAAAAATCCAAAAGTTGACAATTTTATAAAGAATTAACAAAGAGGTTTACGGAGCTCTGTTCCAAAAATAACACAGTCACACAAAATAAAAAAATTTAAATAAACTTTTGACTATACATTCGTGCCCTTATGGTCTTTTTGACGCTGAATCCGAATTCGAGATCAAAATTGCCAATATACCAGCAGGATTCGGAGATATCCTTGCTTGAAGTTGCGAAAACACTGTTTTCTATTTCCACTTTTTAATGACATCGAATAGCCAAAATACTTCTTATTAAACTATACCTTCAAACTCTTCCGATTGGACTCTTACTTTCCGAGTTGTCTTCTTTTGAAGTAAAGGCATGAATTTTGCTAGCTTTTTTCGCTATAAATCGGTTACTCGCTACAAATATAGTATAGTAATTACATGGGCTTACTTTAAAAGTTGGTTACTCGGAGAATCTCGTTCCAGTCGGAAAAGTTTGAAGGTAAAGTTTAATAAGGAAGATTATGGCTATCCGGTAGCATTATAAAAATGGAACCACACCTTTTCCTGGAACTGCATAAGCAATTCTGATCTCGTAATCAGATTCAAGTTCAAAAAGTGCGTAAGGCTGATAACTTAGAGCGCTATAGTCTTATCTTCATTTTTTCAATTGTTGGGAAATGCAAAAAGAAGATTTCAAACAGTGGTTATTTAGAATTGGCTGGTATTTTTATATAATGATACATACAATAATTTTACATAAAATTAAACATAATTTTATATTTTACTAGAGTTTGCATTGTGGAAGAGATTTGACCATTTTGATTTGACTTTCAAAAGTTTAAAAACTTTAAGGTCATATTATCGTTTCCTAGTATTATAAGTATCTCCATACTAAATGTCATAAAAATTGTTGTAGTAATTGAGCCGTGAGAGCCTTTTTTCTATTTAAGGGCGTGGCACCACCCACTTTGAGAAAAAGATAATCCTATGCACTGCTTCTCCTCACAAAATTTCCAACAAAAATAAAATCGAGCGAATATCATGAGATTTAGGGACTGAGCCGATTTTGTTTGCCTATTTATATACATATATACATAACATATATAGTAAATACTTGATTTCTATGGTTTCTTGGCATTTTAAAATCTGGTCAAATTTCGTAAATCTTACAAGCTATTTTGATAAAATTTGGTGGAGGGGTGGTATCTGTCAATACCTTATAATGGAGCCGAAATGGGAAGAAATGAAAAAAGCCACGCACATTTTTTAAGCAATTAACTAGAACAAATTGATTCAATATTACGCTAAAGAGGCTCCAATGACTTTATGGAAGCTAAGGCAGTATTACTTTTGATAGCCAGGATTTATATGTGGTGTATCATTATGTTCGGATAAATCGAAAAAATGCGTGGGGTCGCTCAATTTACTATAGGGTGTTCACTTAAAGAAAGGTACATAGGTATCTCCATCACAAAAGTTGGCAAAATTTCACCAGTGGGTGTGGCACCTTCAATACAAGAAAAACACGTTTAATGTTATATTTAGTAATGATGAGATTTGATGTGAAAACACCAGTAACTAAGTACTTTCGGTCAAAATATGAGGTGAAAAGATGCGAATTACAAAAAGAAACTTGCTAAGTGTAGTTAGCATATTTGCACTCTTCAAAAAATTAAGTCTTGGAGATATAATTTTTTTATTGTTATACCCGAATATTTTGGTGTCCCACATTTTTCCACTCAGTATAGAACCCCACAAAATCACAAAAACTTACGATGGGACTATAGCGCTCTAAGGTATTGATATGTCTAGTGATTTTTATACCCTACACCCAGGGTATATTCACTTTGTCCTTCCGTTTGTAACGCAGAGAAGAAGGCGTGGCAGATATACAAAAGTATATATATTCTTGATCAGCGTCATCTCCTGAATCGATATAGCCATGTCCGTCTGTCTGGCTGGGTGGTAGGCTGGCTGGGTAACGGCTGTGTGTGGAAATACATTTTTTGGGAAAACTGAGCAAGATAATTCAATGAAATTCGCTACACTACCTCCACCGTCAAAGTTAGCTCGAGGGATTGAAAATGAGCAAAATCGGTTAACGGACACGCTTACCGCCCATACAAAAAGTATATTTAAAATGCAACTTTAGGAGTAGTTTTTAAGACAATGCAACCAAAATGCACATAAATACTACGAATCAAAAGAGCAAGCTCTAAGAAAAAACTGGGCAAATTCGGAAGAGAGAGCGTGGCAACTCCCATATAACCAAAAGTTTCAAAACGCTATACTGAATTTTTGAGATAGTTCAACCAAATTTCCCTCAGACACTAATGACTATAAATGCAAGCTCTGAGCAAAAACTGGGTGAACTCGGACAAGAGAGCGTGGCACCTCCTATATAAGCAAAATTTTCAAAATATTGCAGGGTAGGGTACCTATTTATTTTTTGGCCAGGCCAAAAGTTACACCCTTACTAGTTTTTTTTTTTGTATTTCGGGGGTCATGGATATTTTGGGGCAACATTTTACAGTTTATGAACTTGTATATTTTGAAGGTTCATTATTCAGAATGTGTAAACAAGTGGTACTAGAACATTAAGTTTGCTTTGCATTTAGTAATTAAAGGTGTAAGACTCTATATTATATTTTTTACATTTATCTAAAGAATTCAGAATTTTTGAAATTTTTCGTGCTTCTAAAATAATTCCTATAGTTTTTGCAAACAGAGCATCGAAAGTCTAATCGTAATTTCATTTCGAATGTCTTCCCTCCATCAAGAATTTTTATATATTTTTTAAAATTGCAATCTGTAGATTGTTTTGAACCAAAGACAGCCGCTTTTATACAATACTAGCTGGCCTGGTTGCGACTTCGTTCGCCCATTCCCGATGCCCTTTACGTACGAAGTCCCATCCATCTCCATCATCCCTCTCTTCCAATCACCAAAGTTTTTAAAGATCCATGTATTAACTTTTGTAATCATAGCTCCCATAGGTACAGAGATATAGCATTTTATATATTTTTTGTATGAAGGGTGCAACTCCCCCTTCTCACCCCCCCCGCCCAAGTTTTTCAAAGTAAATGGTAGATAGAATATTCATGTATGTACCAAGTTTTATAACGATATCTGCGATATGTGAAGGAATACAGCATTTTGTGTATTTTTGAAAAGTGGATGCAGTTCTCCTACACCCAATATCTCCCAAGTTTTGCATGGTGAATGGTAGATATGTACATTATGCGTAAGTTCATCAACTTTCATAGTCATAGCTTGTATAACTGTAGAGATATAGCATTTTTTGTATTTTTTTCGTATGGGGGGTGCAACCCCCGTTCCCCTCAGTGGCATCCCACCCCCTTAAGAAACTTCTACAGACCATAACAAACAATTTAAAAGAAAAATTATGTAAATCGGCCTTGTAGTTTCCGCGTTCATAAGCTACATACGGACACCATTTCATTTTTATATATATAGATAAGTCGAGTATAAGGGGATTCAGTACTAATGTTTGCTTCGCTTAATTGACTTATGACCCCATACGTTGTACAACAACTAAACAATTTGTAAAATCGATTTCAATTCTTGATTTCAAATTAATAATTTTATTTAAAATAATTAAAAAAACAGTTTTAATTTAACACATTAAGGTAAATATTCGAGCCACGTGCAAAAAACATATAACAATAATTTTTTTTTTTTCTTTTTTCATATAAAAATAAAGTTTTTCAAACTTAAGTTATTTCTTAAAAACTAAATGTGCATTTAAAATTTGACAATAAAATATACAAAAAATATTTTACATAAATTAGTTAACTTGAGTGCATACACAAATCATAAAACCGAAATAGACGTCTGTAAAAGCGTACGAACTAATTTCGTTGGGTGTATACATTTACAATATATAGGTAAGTATGTTTATATTTATAATAATAAAGTGCGCTTTACTTACAATTAAAATTAAAATAATAATAATTTTATTATTAAATTAGAAAACAAAAAAACAAAAAAAAAACAAACATAAATTCTTAATTTAATAGCGAAAGAGATAGAACCAGCTTTCTACGATGCATCATCCATCCAATTTGAATTTAATCTACCTCTAATTTTCTAAAACTCCCAACAATGCCAGCATCAATTTCACCAATATCATTGCCGGCAAAATTTGCCGCATCCTTTGTGACTTCGATTTGCATATCATCCAGCGCCAAAATAGCAGCACGACGTTGCTGGAGTTTTGCTTTGAATTCCTTAATCATATCGGCCATTGGTACAGTGCCACCGTATTCTTTTGGCAGAATTGCTGGATTTATTTTAGCACGAAGCGCATCCATTGATTTGTGTACCTGAAAGAGAGAGGAGAAAACATTTGTTTAATAAAGTTTCCATATCTGAGTTTGGTTTAAGTCGCTTTATCTAGACTAGAGTTTGCCTTGTGGCCGAAATTCGATCATTTCGATTTTACCTTTAAAAGGCCACATAGCTCTTAACTTAATCAAACAAATTCTTATTAGTAGCCATGACTGTCAATATGCTTTTGAGGGGTGTTGCACTGCCCACTTACGACAATAAGCAGTAACGTCATATAATCGTTCTTTAGTGTTAGACCTATATCAATGCCGAATTTGTTAAAAAACGATCCGAAGTATTATTTTGCGTAAATCTGAATAAATATACAAAAATAGTACTGTACTGATCTTTTTTCTGAAATTGATCTCTTTAAATGTGCCATATGATGCTCCCTTCAAAAATTACGACTGACTTAAAATGCCATAATGAAATCCAAAGCATATTTTGTTTTAGGATTTCATGAAATCATATAAAACTTATCACAACTTTCGAAAAAACCATCGTATGGCACATTTCAAGAGCTTATTTTGTAGGAAAGGAGTAATACTACATACGGGATGAATGCTTAAGGTAAAAATATAACAAAAATTTTGTGAAGTCTGCATCTAACCTTAAAACAAGCCAAAATAATAATTTTTCAAGCACAAAACTTCAAATATCTCAAAATCCTGAGATGATGGGTCAATTCTGACTACGGGTTAACGTTTTACGCATAAAGTTACTTCGGCAATGAACCTCAGCTGCTCGAAAAAAATGATTATGTGTTATGAGAGAGACAATATTTCGTAACAGATTTTCATGCTCAGACCAGTTTCGAAAAAGTATTGAATCGGATTATGACCACAGGGTAAATCTTTTGTAATTGGGAAACAGCACTATTTTGGCACTAAAATTACAAAAAAGCTCCATGATCTTATTTTTTGACCATCCAAAATATATTCTGTGGAAAGAAAAAACTTGTAAAGGTGTTACCTTTAGGTCTATAAAGTGAGCTATGCAGGTGTGACGAATTTCGATGTTTTTTGTTTGGGAATTTCGAGCTATTTTCGAGCTTTTCAACAATAATTTCGAGCTGTCTGGGAAATTTTCCATTTTCCGGAAAAGCGGAAAAATTGTTTTGCATAGCTGAGTTTATTTTTTCGGCCAGACGAATCCGTGGGGAGAGTTAGCGATGAAATCTTTTTACGCAGGAATTTCGAGCTACTTCGAGCTAATTTTGAGCTAAAAGCATTTTCCGGAAAACTCCCAATTTTCCCGGAAAATCCCAAAAAACAATTTTTTATGGCTAACTTTATTTTTTTTCAGCCAGACGAATCCGCGGGAATAGTAAGGGATGAAATCTTTGAATGCAGGAATTTTGAGCTACTTTCGAGCTGACCTTGAATGAAGTGTTTTTCTTAAATTTCACCGGAAAATCCCAAAAAAATTTTAAAGGGCTTGCTTTATTTTTTCAGCCAGACGATCCCATGAGAATATTTCGCGATCATATCATTTAACACACGAATTTGAAGCTAGTTTCGAGCTCATCAAAAACGAAAAGTGTTTTCCGGAAAACCCCAAACTTTTCCGGAAAACCCCAAACTTTCCCGGAAAATCCCAAAAAATCTTTTTTTATGGCGGTGCCATGACATAATCCCCATTTCGTAAATGGGTGTTATGTCCGCCAATTAATGTATATATTACCAACTGATCCGCGGCCGAAGGCCGCCGCGAAGCCGGTGTTGGATTTTTGGGAGTTGTAAGTCCTGAGCTGCGGCCGCAGGCCGCCCACTTACCCCTACTCTTATGTAAAATTACTGTG
The DNA here is from genome assembly GCA_951812925.1 of Calliopum simillimum. Classification (NCBI taxonomy): domain Eukaryota; kingdom Metazoa; phylum Arthropoda; class Insecta; order Diptera; family Lauxaniidae; genus Calliopum; species Calliopum simillimum. Next base: position 97,330,149 of record OX638371.1, read on the forward strand.
GCTAGCAAACTAGGTGTTGGATATATTATAGGCTGATCCGCAAAAAACTTTCGGACATAATAATAATAATATGCGGACATAACAAAGGGAAAAAAAAAATTTTAGTTTTTTGGGAATTTCCGGGGAAATTTAAGGAAAATACCTCATTCAAGGTCAGCTCGAAAGTAGCTCGAAATTCCTGCATTAAAAGATTTCATCCCTTACTGTTCCCGCGGATTCGTCTGGCAGAAAAAAATAAAGTAAGCCATAAAAAAAGTTTTTTTGGGATTTTCCGGGAAAATTGGGAGTTTTCCGGAAAATGCTTTTAGCTCAAAATTAGCTCGAAAGTAGCTCGAAATTCCTGCGTAAAAAGATTTCATCGCTAACTCTTCCCGCGGATTCGTCTGGCTGAAAAAATAAACTTAGCTATGCAGAACAATTTTTCCGCTTTTCCGGAAAATGGAAAATTTCCCAGACAGCTCGAAATTATTGTTGAATAGCTCGAAAATAGCTCGAAATTCCCAACCAAAAAACATCGAAATTCGTCATACCTGCATAGCACTTTATGCACCTGTTACCTTTGGCCTAGCCAAACATTAAATACCCTACAGAGCAGTGTTTTGAAAATTTTGCTTATATGGGAGGAGCCACGCCCTCTTGTCCGAATTAACCCAGTTTTTTCTCAGAGTTTGCATTTATATTGTATTTGAGTGAAAATTGCTTGGATTATCTTAATAAATGCGTTTTGAAGCTTTTGCTTAAATGGGGGTGCCACGCCCTCTTGTCCGAATTCGCCCAGTTTTTGCCCAGAGCTTACGATTACAATTCTTAGTATTTATGTGTTTTTCGGTTGCATTTTCGTGAAAAATGCTCCAAAACTTGCATTTTGAAGATATTTTTTGTATGGGCGGCAGGCGTGTCCATTGACCGATTTCGCTCATTTTCAATCCACCGAGCTAAATCTGACGACGAAGGCTGTGCACCAAATTTTATTGAATTATCTTGCTTAGTTTTCCCAAAAAATGTATTTCCACACACAGCCACCCAGCCAGCCAGCCAGACAGACGGACATGGCTATATCGAACCAAGAGGTGACGCTGATCAAGAATATATATACTTTTCTATATCTGCCGCGCCTCCTTCTCTGCGTTACAAACGGAAGGACAAAGTGAATATACCCTGGGTGTAGGGTATAAAAATAAACTTTTATATGAATCAAAAATTAAGATGGTATACATATTTGAGAAGTTATAATATTTTTTTTAACTTTTCAAAATATGGAACCAAACAAAGAGGTTTTTATACCTTCTTTTTAGTTCTTGAATCATATGAAAGTTTCTTTTTTGTATTTCCACAAAATATATTTTGGAAAATAAAAAGAGTAAGTCATAAAGCGTTTTTTTGTAATTTTAGTACTAAAATAGTTTTAAATTTAGAGCCAAGCACCTGATTAAATACCTATTCAAAAATGGTCTGAACATGAAAATCAGTTAGTAAATTTTCAAGTTATGAACTCTTATGTGAAGGAGCATTTGTCACAATTTACCGATTTTCCTCTTTTTGCACCCCTCCAAAATCCACAACGTTTGGCATTGTTATTGATTTTAGCATAAAAGAAAGCCATATACCAAATTGCAGCGAAATCGGAGGGGTTGTGGCACTTGTAACGTTAGGCATGTAATGGGTGAGAGGTTTTATCTGATTAAAAATATATCAGTATTTAGGAAAAATAATGTTTTCTCTCCACGCAATGTAGACAGAACTAATGAAAAATCGGCATAAATTTGAGAAGATTACCTATGTCTCCCGAAGCGGTTAATAATGCTAAAGGGATTTCTCTGATTAGGACTATTAAAGCTAAGATTAGAATAACAGACCTAATAGACCGGATCGTCACAGTAAATGCAGAAGAAATTCAAGGTTTAAGGCAACATACATGCTAACTCTAAAAATATCCTTTGATCCAAATCAAAATTAACCAAAATTTTGTCAAAACTTACAATTATGCGCTTCTTCAGTTTCTCACTTAACATGCCGACAGCCAATTCAATTATTCTGTTGGCATAATGTGGAATATTGATGAAATGTGTCTCTTTGTGACGCATTGGTGTTGAATTCTAAATGGAAAAAATTTGCATACGTTAACTCCATGAAATAACATTTTTATAGCCACATACTCACCTGAATACATTTAATAATGCTGCGCAGATCGGTGAGGGACCATAAACTTACAAAACCCATATTCATGCCACTTTCATCGTTAACATAGACATAACCCGCAACCTGAGAATCTTCATCATCCAACAGTGCTTCACATATCAGCGAATGTACACGTGCCATTTGAACAGATGTGAATTTATATGGATCAAATTTACCCGCCACGGAAATAATTACTTGACGTCCCAGCTCATCACGTTCAGGCAATGGCACCAGATAGCCATTATCAAAGATTTCACTAATTGCCGGATCATCAATATCTAACTTGCGGAACCATTGTGGAAATAGCTGACGTATGGTAAGATAACGTTCGAGCATCTCACATGCGCCAGAAACGGAAAATTTCTTTGTGCGCAAGAAGCGTAGCAAGAATACTGAATCTGTGCGACATTTCTTGATATTCGGATGTTTGGCGATCCATTCACGAAATTGTGTCAGCGCTTGTTTGCGAATATTCTCATCTTCATGTAATTCATCTTTAGCCACCAACTTCATATCTGAACTGAGCGAACATACGTAGGGATCGAAATCATCATTTGTTGGGCCATTCAGATGTGGCTGTTGCATGACTTGGGTTTCCAACACTGAAAGGAATAAAAAAGGAAGAAAATCAATTTAATGTGAGATATGTGAAAATCTAAGTTTTTCAAGTATAAATATATATTTTTGTAATAAATTTTTAAATATTTTTATAAAAATCATTTTTCTACTTATAAAGTATTTCATTATTGTCACTATGCTTCCATTTATGTATATCATCGCTTAATGGGTCAAGTTAAACAAAATCATCATCATTGTCTTCTTCATGATCAACATCATTATAGTGATCTACATAGATCATTGGCTATATGGGTTTTATCCACTCAAAATTGCGCACACAAGACTTGACCTTGCGCACCAATTTACTTCTTTGGTAACTGCATAAAAATGCGCTCAAAATAACCGGTTTTAACCAGAAATTCAACAAAATTAGCTGAATGATATTTTTGTAACGATCGACTGAAATGGGCAGCATTAAATTTAAGAGGTTTTTTTTGTAGATTGTATTCCAACTGGAGATCGTATATATGTAAAATTTTGTGTCTTTCTTATAAATTTAAATTTATTCAGTTTTTACGGTAGCTATTACAATAAATGCATATACTCGTAGTATACTAACAATAACCATAGCTGGTCAGTCAACTTTAGCCGTGGGTTTGTTTATCAAAATGATGTTGTTATGGCATTAAAGTAATCTATCAGAGGTTATCTTAGAATATGGCATACTTTCTGCTAGACAAATAATTTTTATCTAAAACTTGTTCTAAGCTGAATGAATTTTTTGGAATTGGATATTTAGAATTGGATATATTAACATAACTCGTAGTAAGAAAGTGTCTAAGATTTCATAACTTTCGCTTCTGTAGTATATGAAATAATAAGTTTGGCTTTTAGTTCACATGAATAAAGTATAAAATGAAAAAATATGTAATAATCTAATAAGATGATTATTTACAGCAGACGGAGACTGGTTCGTAATGGAACGGATGTGCAATAATTGGAGAAGTTTGTTCCACGAGTTTGCCGATAAAAAAAAAATTCGAGCTTAAAACACAAAAAATCGAGGTTTTGGAAGGAAGTGTACCTATGCCGTTATTCGAAAAACTTTTGTTCTTCTTTTGCAATAAAGTTTTTAAAAACTATGATTATAAAAAGTTTTTAGAAACTTCGATCATAATAGTCCGGGAGCCGGCAATACTAAAAGTGCCGTCATCGCGGATTCTGAAATTTTGAATGCAAAATGCTAGTTTACACTAAGACGAATAAGAAAAGCTTGGTCAGCATGGTTGAAGCCTGGCAGAAATATTTTTAAATGATTTTTGAATTATTAAATTTACGGAATGTTTAGCCGTCATCGCGGATTTTGATCAATCTTAATATTAATCGATGGTAAATTTCATAACCATTCAGAAAAAATTCGGCCGACCAATTTTTTTATTGCCAAAAATGACCGGCAGACCTATTTTAATGGTGGGTACAATTTCTCTGTTATCACGGAAATTTATTTTTTTTTTTTTTTAATTTACATGTTTTAATGTCAAATTTAAAAATATCTTGGTATGCGAGCTTAGAAACTGCGGGAAGTACCCACTGTCGCACCATTAAAATAGGTCTGCCGGTCATTTTCGGCAAAAAAAAATTGGTCGGCTGGAATTTTTCTGAATGGTTATGAAATTTACCATCGATTAATATTAAGATTGATCAAAATCCGCAATGACGGCTAAACATTCCGTAAATTTAATAATTCAAAAATCATTTAAAAATATTTCTGCCAGGCTTCAACCATGCTGACCAAGCTTTTCTTATTCGTCTTAATGTAAACTAGCATTTTGCATTCAAAATTCTGAATCCGCGATGACGGCACTTTTCGTATTGCCGGCTCCTCGCCTATAACAAGTTTTTAAAAACTTTTATTTAAAAAGATTTTTTTAAACTCTAATAAGTTATTTTAAAATAGGAAAACTTTTTTGGAAAACTTAAAAAAAAAATTAAAAACTTGTTTTTGGAAAAACATTCAAAAATAACTTTTATTTTGAAAAGTTGTTTTTATATATAAATAAGTTCAAAACGAAAATTTTACAACTGGCCAAAAATTGACTCAATTTTTGAGCCCCCCTTTCTTTAGAACGATAATCATTGCGAAAAACCGCCACGCGGCATTGCAAAGTTACTGCTTCAACGAGAACTTTGTATGTATGTATGTATTCTCCTTTAACTCCTAGGAGGAGCATAGGGCCAATATGAAATCTCTCCATTTGTCACGATCCCTTGCGATGACTTTGATCTCTTGCCACGATTTTCCCGATTCTTGGATTTCCTTTTCCAACGACCTTTTCCAGTTGGAACTTTAAGCCGGGTTAAACCTTTTTATCTGAAAAACTTCGATGGAGGGGTAGTGTGGTCTACTTGACAAAGAATGCACTATATGTTTTTAAACAAACTTTAATTCATAAAACTTTTTACATAAAAGTTTGTTTCAACTTTTATTTAAAAGATTTTTATAAAAGTTTTTTTGTATATTTTCTACCTTTCCTCATCGATTTTTTTAAAAAAAAATTTGGCCATAACGGTAACTTAGAGGGACGCAGTCAGTTCAGGTCATGTCCAAAATATACTTTCGATTCCACTCAAAAATATTAAAAAATCCAAAAAAACATCCAAAAAAACATTCAAAAAAAACTTCCGATAGTAAAAAATTCCAATAAAAAAATGTTCAACATTCATTTTCCATCAAAATAATTTAACTCAATTTAATTAAATCGATGATTTTTTATATGAATTTTTTTCTTGGATATTTTGTTTAATGGATGTTTTTATAATTGGATGATTTTTCTTGGATGTTTTTTTTTTTTTTTTTGATATTTTTCATTGGATGTTTTTGATAATCACCTTTACTATCGACCTTTTCTCATCGATTGGTGCATTCAATATTTATTTCACAAATGGGCAATAGTTTGCTACTTTCATAGGATTGTTACAAAAAAATTACGGCAAAAACTGAAAATGGGGAGCTTTTCTGGTCATATTTCTATTGGCCAGAAAATCAAATCGGATTTCCCCTTTGAGAAAACGCTTTTTCTTCATATAAAAAAGAAAAAAAAAAAACAGATGTATTTTGCGATGTTGAATTCGAATCCGGCACAGAATTGCTCTGTCGCGTATAGTTTTTGAGATACCCCAACCTAAAAAACAAAAAATAAACATACCGTTCACCCGTAAAATCCAATAAAGTACTTTTTTTTTAAAAAAACCTAATTTAAATTTTTTTTTCCTGAGAGAAACCCTAACCTATAAATATAAAAAACATATTTTTTTAATATTTCGGTCTATGATATCTCCTAGAAAATAAGGTCTTAAAGCAATAGATTAGAACTTTCAAGTACTTTATCGGATTTTATGGATGAACGATATGTTATTTAGATACATAGCTTCAAAAATGCAAAAAATAATGGTGTTTAAGAAATCGAAAATGCCTATTTTTGTTTATGTTTCTTTTATCTTCGAATTTTTTTTTTTTTTTTGTCTTATACGGAGTAAATGGCGCAACTTGTAGTGGGGTTTTCTCGAAGCAATGAAATGACCTCTGTCCTGACAATTGGTTTTGTCGTGAATAGAAATCAGTGGTTGAGGTTTTTTAGTTCTTGATTATTTTTAAATATTGATATTGTGCGATACTAATTTCAAGTATTCCATTACATTGTGTTCATTTTTATATGTTGCACATGATAGTACAATTATTGGACTCGATTTTGTGCATCAATCTATTTCTTTTTTAGAGCAGCCTTAACGGAACGTCTTCGACTCAACTCAACTATCATAATTTCGCTGCCTGCTTCTTCTTTTTGAAGTTCATTAAGAGCTGAATATAAATCAGCGAAAGCGGTTGTGCCAGACTTCTGAAATATTATTTGTTTTGTGTGAGCCATCAATCGCAATATCGTCACTTCATCTCCATGGCTGACAGTAACAGCGCTGGCCTGGCATTCACGTGCTCTTAAGCGCTGATAGTCCAGTACGATTTTTTATCGCGATCTTTCGAGTGAAGGTACACGAACCCATGAACAAATAACTTTTTTCCGACCATTTTTGGTAAACGATCCATTGATATATTACGGTTTTGGCGACTTTGACGTAAATTTTGACGTAATTGATATATAAACGATAGGTACGATCATCTGTATCTATGGCAACGAAATTGTTGAAAAATGTTCTTCAACGAAAAAGGGTGTCGGGAAAAAAGTGCTGTCGGGAGATTCGATTAGGGAAAAAACGCTTATCGGGAATACGTACGTCGTGAACATTGTTGTCAGGAAAGTCGATTCGGGAAAACCATCGAGTACAGATAAAAACATAAAGGTAAACCTTCTGATATCCACTGTGGAAAGTATTTTTGTGAAACCCTTGCCTTTTATTGATTCTAAAGTGTCGTTAAGAGTAAATCCCAAGATATAGTATAATTTTGCAAGACGAGTTGCGTCAGTGTTATTAAACCATATATGTCTGCTTTATGTCCATGCAATTCAATTCAATTCAATTTTATTTAACCAATTTTCATAATAATATATACATACAATACTATGGTTATTTAAATATACATTTTGGTAGTTCAGTGGTACTTCTCAGCACTAAAATTTTTGTAGCATTGATTAGGATAGGTGCCGTGACATAATCCCCACGGACATAATCCCCATTCACGATATGGGGATTATGTCCGCAAGTAATTCGGACATAATCCCCATTTTTTCAATGGGGATTATGTCCGCAAGTGTTTCGGACATAATCCCCAGGAAAAAACGGACATAGTCCCCATAACGGCCGCGAATCAGTCTTTAATATATCCAACACCTAGTTTGCTAGCCACAGTAATTTTTCATAAGAGTAGGGGTAAGTGGGCGGCCTGCGGCCGCAGCTCAGGATTTAAAACTCCCAAAAATCCAACACCGGCTTCGCGGCGGCCTTCGGCCGCGGATCAGTCCATAACATCCAACACTATATAAATTTTTTAAATGGATTATTGCAAAAATTTTGTTCAATCTTAATTAAATTTTTCGGACATAACCCCCATTGGGATTATGTCCGAAAAATTTGCGGACATAACCCCCATGGCCAAAATGGGGATAATGACCGAAAAATTTTCGGACATAATCCCCATTTACGAAATGGGGATTATGTCCGTTGGGATTATGTCCGGTAACCATTAGGATATACAATTCAATACAATTTATATGGAGCATACCGAAACAGAGACGTTTAAATCACGCTAACGTAACTCGTCTCGCAAAATTGTATCTTTAGTTTAATATCAAAAATCATATAAATTTTATAATTCTTCAGCTCAAAATACTAGATATTATTTATAAACTTGAAATTTTTATTAAATAAGCGTTTTATATGAATTTTAAGAGCTTTTTGTATTTTTTCAATGTCAACTTGCATTGTCACGCTCATGTTCCAAATGTTAAATGCTTTAAGTATTTTTTAAATGTTCACAAAGGTGAGGTCCATAATGTTCATCTGTTGATCTACATCATATCATTAACACGTGAGCCATAACAAACTTATTGCTAGTCATAAAGATTTACACGCCTGTGAATATATAAAAATAGTTATGACCAAAAAAACACTAACTATGTACTTTCATATACTTAGTCATATCACTGGTAAGTATATTTATTATCACTGACGAATAAATGCGAAGAACTAAATGACAAGATCAGCCTTGCCATATGAAAATATTTATAAATTTCAAGGTACTTAAATAGCATGAGAATGTGCGAAATATTCCAAAAAAATCAAATGGAAAATATCAGATTCGTACGAGAGCATTCAAGGCACTGCTCAAGAAATTAGTGAATGATATATTTGACGTGATCAGCACTGCCGTACAAGAAGAAACTTACTAACTGAACACTTATTTACTGAGTCAAAAATAGAATACTATGGATTTTTGTTTCTATAACTGAGACCAACTGGTTAAAACATATAGTAAAATGTTGACAATGTAGACTCTTTTAATTTTATATAAACAGGCATGTTCCGTAATCCGTGTGGTTTTAATTACTTTTCAATCAGGAGGCTTTTTAATAAAAACGGTGGGTCGAACAATAAAAAGCATAAAAAATCTCTTTTGGGGAGAATTATAGGTTCTGCAAATAATATTGATTTGTATTAACGAAAAAGTAACCGTTTAGAATGTATTCGATAAAATCGAATTTTTCGATTTTTTGCGGTTTTTTAGGAATATTTCCTAAACGGTCACTTTTTCGTTAATGCAAATCAGAACCAGTAATTCTCCACAAAAGAGATTCTATACTTTTTATCGTTCGATACACCGTTTTCATTAAAAAGCCTCCTGAATAAAAAGTAATTGATACCACACGGATTACGGAATATCCCTGAAAGATTTTATCTCAAGAAGTTTTGGAGGAGAATATCAATTTTGTGTCTTTTCTGAACCATAATTTTATCAAAAATACCTGATAGCCAAAATGGTTATAATTAATATTTTCATTAACGTATAAACCATTTTACCAATTGGAGCAAAACAAACAACTTAAACCAAATCCAAAAAAAAAAAATAAAGATATTGCAACAAGACTTCACAATAAAGTGTCCCAAAGTAGCCATCTAAAGAAAAAACAAAAACTTGACCATAACGAAATCCACTAAAGATGCGTCAGTGTAGACGAAATCGAAATTTAGTTGGCAAGCGAAGCGGTAACTGCCTGTCACAAATGAAGCCATCCCCTTATTAACATTAACATTTTATATTTTTCATGTCTGTTACAATTTGGCCTTCACACAGTTTTTTTTTTTTTTTTGTTTTTTTGGACATTGATGTGAACGTTTCTTATTTTGTATTGTTACCTTTTCTTTTCGTTGTTCATCAATACCAACATGTTTGGTTTTCTTAATTTTTTTTCAATACAGGTCAAACTTAAACTTTTTTGGGAAACCGGGCTAAAATTTTTTTTATTTTTTTTCTGGGACAAAGTAAGTGCATAAGAAGTAAAAGTGTTGGGACGCGTCATTTATTGAGCTCAATGACTGCCTTGTGCTTTGCAGAAACGTGATTTTGTTACATCATAACACAGCGCACATGCGGCAAAAGTAATTGGAAATGAGCTTTTTTCGAGTAGTACTCACTCACTCAAAGTAACCGGTTTCGTGAAATGAGTACAGAGTTTGACTTGAGTTTCTCATTTTGTCAAATTTTAAGTTTTTGCTTCGCTCTTCTGGTTGGTTTTGTTCAATTTGGTTAGTAGGCTGAATAGAGTTTTGAGTTGTTTTGCTGCGTTTTTTCTTTTTTATTTATTTACTTTTTTTGTAGTGTTTACAATAACCATATTTTTTTCTTTTTTTTTTTTGTAAGTTTTCAATTATGCAATTACCTATATATTATACAAACATTTTTAATTTTAATCGTTGCTTTGTTGGTTAATTTTGCGTTTACTTTATTCGCTGGTTTTTTTTTTTTTTTACTTGAATTCAAATTGATTGCCAAAGTGTAACGAAAAATGAGGGCTTTATTCAGCAGTTTCAGTTGCGCATGCGCCACAGCACATGGCGTCGTTCAACTCATAAACAGTGAAGGTTGAATTTTGTTTGACTATTCACTTTGTTTTTATTTTTAAATTTCTTGTGTGCTTTACTGTTTACAAATTCTTAACAATTTTTTTTGGTTGGATAAAGAATTTTGGAAATGCACATAAATTTTTTTTTTGTAGTGAAAAAAAAAAATTTATTTTCGGGTTCTCATTGAAATTGAAGCTTAGATACATATAAGTTATGCTATTAAAAATAATTTTATTAGTTTTTATTTCTGACAAAAATTCTGAAATATGGTGAAAATAAATGTCATGCCATCGCTATCTGGTGCTAGAACTCTAAATGCTTTTACAGATTAAAGTACACCCTGTGCCAAATCGAAGCAAATGCACAAACCAAAAGCATGTGGTGACAAGCAATAATAAGAGTGGTTGAGAATGTTATGCATACAACCGAAAGCAATAAGAGTATGAACTTAGTGTATTGTTAAACACTCCGAGCTTGAGGAACAGAATTATGACCAAAGTAATCCCGGCGAATGGGAGTAATTTTAGAGGCTTTAGCGATGATTTCCCATAGGATAGAAAATTTCTTTCGTTTCTAGTTATATAGCTTCAAAAATAGCAAAAGAACGGTATTTTTTCTTTGTTAAGGTAAGTATATTTCAAAAACTATGCACGATAACGCAATTCTGAGGCCGGATTCAAATTAAGCATCACAAGTCACATTGAAAACGACTGTTTTATGTTTATATGTTGTATTTTTTTAAAGGGACGTGAACCGGGTGAAAAATTTGGTCGGTTTAGCTTTCAAATCTGTTTGCGCTTTTTTTTTACTCAAACGCGAGACATCGTACGATAATAGCGGATAAGGCAAAAAATGCTTAGAATCGTCCAAGAAATACGTGTTTTTTGAGGCCTTTTAAAATTTTTGCAAAGAAAAAAAGTTTCAAGAATTAAAAAATTTATAATGTCTCAAAAAATTCTAAAAAAGTTTACACGTTTTTTTCGGACAGTTCTTAACATTTTATGCCTCATACATTTTTTTCGTACGATGCCTCACTTTTCAGAAAAAAAAGCGTTTTGCCGACCACAGGCGTTCAACAGCCGAAAATTTTCATTGAATGACCAAATGAGCATCTTGAGTATTTAAAAAGTTCATGCATTTTACAGTCTAGTACAATTTTTCCAATGGATGTTTTTTTGAAAAATTGATATTTTATGAGTTATGGTCAAAAAACTAAAAAAGACCGAACATTTTACATCAAAATACCCCCTGTATAAGATTTTTTGCTAAAGTACATATAATCAAAAATGTTACTTGTTCGACATCAGCTACAATTTAAATTAAATAAAGTATCGGTTTCTGCAATAATACAGGATCTGTTCTTCGAAAACTGAAGAGTCTATAACAAAAACTGTAGAGGTGAATAAAAACCGTTATGCAGCTAACTATGCAAAACCCATCAGGAGTTTTACTAAGCGATGGTAAGGCTATCATCCCAGTAAAACCAAGTCTTGTCCCTAACTTTGCTGTTGCACTGTGTTAGTAGGAATATCGGTTCTCCGGTTCAAGAACCGGTTCGATTCAAAAACGGTGCACGTCCCTGATTTTTTCAGTGATTTTTTTTTATATGGAGACTATGCCGCAGGAAAAAAATTGAGCTTTTTCGAAGTGGGAATCAACTGGATTTTTATGGTCCATCACCATTAAAATTTTTGGAAAAACAGCCCCTTATTTGAAAGCTTACCTTGAGAGTATCTAAAAATAGCCAAAATGGTATTTTTTCCATAACTCCGGCAGCTGATGTCCGAAATTATATATCGTTGCAAAGGGCTTAATCAGGCCTACATTTTTCCTTAGCATTGGTTGGACCTCCGAGGTAATTTTCGACTAGTATGACATAGTTTCTCTGGTTCATATCCCCCCAAAAAAAAATTTTTTTTTTGTTTCAATAATTTATTTATCGACCCGATATGGGTGAACATGCGCTTAACAAGGGCCTTTTGACTTTTTTAAGGGCTCACGTGGTCTGTAAGTATTTGAAAAAATCTAAAAGGCTATACAAAAGGCCAAACAAGGGCGCTACAAGATTTGAAAGTTCTGAAAGGCTTCAAATGTCTAAAAAACCGTTCTAGAGCTGTACAAAGACAAAGTTCTATTGAAAATAAAACGGCCGATTATACGATTGTATGGGCTGTACAAAGGCAAAAATGGCTGTAAACATAAATGTTGCCTGTGTGCACAAAGGCAGGATCATATATTTAAATTAATTCTTCTTTTATTGAAATAGTTGCTGGATATTCATACTCCATATATTTGCTATTCGAGTTCTCAATTTAAGCGGCCTAAATCAACTACTTAGTTCAAAATATCAAAACACCGATGACCTAATGCTTAACTATTTATTCTAAATTATGTCAGAATCTTTCTAAGCTTAAGCAATTTCAAATTAAGTGTATTATTATTGTTTGGTTTTCTCATGTTAATTAATTCATTTCATACGTTTTGTGTCCATTAGGGATTACAGCTGTGAGTACATTCTTTCTTAAAAGTTAAAGCATTAAAGTGATTATCACATCCAATTCCAAAATTATATTCATTAAATCGCATAGCGTGCATGCAAGTTATTAACAAATTAAGTATTTAGAATTGTTCTTTTTTTGGCTTCTTAAGTAAACAGAGTTCAGTAACATTATGAAGCTTAACTCGAAAAATAAGAAGTTACGCAAAATATTAGTTCTGCTAGCATAAGCTACGAAATTGTGATTCCCCCATCAGTGCTAGAGAAATAAATAATTAAGTCAAAATTCTGGTTTGTTCACCTAATGATGTTAACTTAGTATATCAAAATATTTCAGTATGAAGTTGAAATAACCGCAAAAAATACAAAAATAATAGATAAACAAAACTTTTTTTCTCCAGTTTGGCATAAAAACAAAACGGTTTTTGTGATTTGTGGTTCGTTGTAGAAAACTTGAAATAATCACAGTATAAGAATGAATGCTCCATAGCGGCATATTTTGAATACTTTGATTGACTTTGTTCTCTAAATTTAGTTCTTTGCAACACAGAGGACAAACCTTTTTTTATAATTTTTGCAATTTTCAGAACTCTGAAAACTTTTCTTTCTTTTTGAGTGCAGAATTACCTCTTGGGAATACACTTCCAAAAGTTTTAAGTCTAATTGCTTCTAAGAAAAATTACAAATTTCCTCTGACCTTTATTTTGTAAATAGTGGAAAGTCAAAATTATGCATTAATAAGCTAACAGAAATTTCATAAAATTTTATTTAAAATTTCAGATGACTCTTCACTAGTTTTGTGCTGAAATCGATTTCATATTTTGTTAGCCTACCTATGTAACTTGCAAAGACAACATTATGCAGTCAATAACTTAAAAGTTGAAAACACTTTCTAAATATAGAATAGGATAGTTACCAACTACAGATTTTCTTATTCGAATCCAAACCAGGGAGGGAGACAGTTTCAAAATTATGTGTCAAAACCCGCACAAAGTAACCTGCACAAAATTAGACAACAAGCCAGTTTTCAGCTTAGTTGAAAAATTTCTGTACAAGCACATATTTTTTATTGAGTGTTCACGACAGCAGAAAGTGCACAAAACAAGCATTGTCCTTCTATATTAATCAAATGTTTTGGAAAAAAAGAAGGAGTACTCCTATATATGAGCCGTTTTACCCGTTGAGACCGATGGGGTCACATAGGACCCCAAGCATTTTTTCGAATGCTATTGACATGCTCTAGAGAGTTGTTCTGTTAAGTCTTGGCTAAAATTTTGTTTTAATTGTTTGGCAAAATACGGAACAGTTTTGTAGCTATGAACAAAAATGGTAAAAATATTTGACATTTTTGTGATTTTAACGCCCAAAACACAATTTTTTCGGGTGAGTTTTTTCAACTATTTCTTTCCTTTGGTCTCTATCTATAACTTCGTTGAAGATAGAAAAACAAAATCTCAAACGGTTTACGACTTATAGCCGTGGCAACTTTGAAAAAGCAATTTTGAAGCAATTTTTATTGTACTATAAAATTCGACCAGGAGCCAAACAAGCGAACACAGATAGGGTTTGCTTTCAGGAATAGTATTCAAAAAGATTTTCGAATTTCTTTTACTGCACTGTGTAATATGACTGCACCTTTCCGGCTATAAGGGGCTTTTCCGGACCTACTTTTTTTTCTTAATCTAAACACTAGAAAACTTAATCCGAAGTTCATTTTTTGATATCTACAATGGTCTAGGGGTTAAAATGAAAATGGTGCAAGTCCAAAACGGGACAAAAGTAATGTCATAATATTAATTGGCTGACATTTTGTTAGGAATAAATAAAATTGATTTCTGTTTTCACGAAAAATTTATATGATAATACGAAATTGCTAAAATTAAGTTGAAAAAACGATATAGACCAAATAACTGATCTTTATGGTACATAATTTATATGACATTACTTTTGCCTCGTTTTGGTGTTGCACCATTCTAATTTTGAACGGCTCATATGTCAATCAACTTTTCCATGATAAATAAGAAATAAATATTTAAGTAAATTAATACCTAAAAAAAGTAGAACTTTAAAAAAAATTCGCTAGAGTAAAATAAGAAAAAAATCGCTTCTTCAAAGTTCAAATACCTCAAGAAATCACAAATTTTTAAGTTTAAGGTGCTGCTGAAAAAAAATTGGCAAAGAGTAAATTAATTATCTTAATATCACTATGGACCCTTGAGGTCTATATGTGGCAATATTGCCGCCACCCTAACCAAACTTAAATTAATTACACAGGCCCACAAAAAAAAAGTACCATGCGCGAGAGATCAGACCACCTGAACTTTATGTTTTCGGGGTCGCTGAATCCGAATATGGTGCCAGAATAGCGAAGTTGGTTCGCGTTTTTTCACAAATCAGAAATAATGCTGAAAAAAATCTCATATTTTTCAGCATAATTGTTGATTTCTGAAAAAACGCGAGCCAACTTCGCTATTCTGGCACCATATTCGGATTCAGTAATCCCGAAAACATAAAGTTCAGGTGGTCTGATCTTTCGCGCAGGGTACTTTTTTTTTTGTGGGCCTGTGTTATTTTTAATGCAGATTATTGTTCAAAGAAATCTCTATAGAATGGCTCACTCTTGCATAGACTTAATTTGTAAACGTGAATGTCTCGAAAACCAGAGATAAGATGTAAAAGTGACCATGATCACTGAACTCAGTTTCGTATTACTACTCACTATCCTTAAATGTTGGAACTTTTGACTAGCACAGTAAAATTAAAAAACTTTCAGTTAAAAAATTTAAAAAAAAAAATATAAAAACTGTTTTTCTAATAATGTTTTTAAGAAATTTCAGTGGTTTTTTGAGCGGCCATTATTCAAATTTAAAATATTTTTCAATAAGCATGTATGTATGTATGTATTCTCCTTTAACTCCTAGGAGGAGCATGGGGCCAATATCAAATATCTCCATTTGTCACGATCGTTTGCGATGCCTTTAATCTCTTGCCACGACTTTCCCGATTCTTGGATTTCCTTTTCCAGCGATCTCTTCCAGTTGGTTTTGGGTCTACCACGTGCTCTACTGCCTTGTGGATTCCACTCAGGAGCCTGGCGACAAACTTCGCTGTGTGGTTTCCGGAGTGTGTGACCAATCCATCTCCATTTGCGCAGCTTGACCTCGATTGCTATAGCCCTCTGATTGCATTTTTGATGTAGCTCGGCATTTGATATAGTGCGAGGCCACCAAACCTTTAGTATTCGCCTTAAGCATTTGTTGACGAATACTTGCAGCTTGTTCGTTAGTTGTTCAGTAACAAGCCATGGTTCATTAAATGCTTGCAGTTTAAGTTCTTTAGTTGCATTGAAGCTTAGATGTGACAATTTGTTATAACAGATGCATGCAGTCAAAAAGCTATCGGAATGTAAATCTATTTCAGACCAATAACTTTTAAGACACATAAACAACATTAAAGCAACTCATCAAATTATTTAATTACCTTCAAATCTTCAGACGTGTTCAATTATAATGTCACACTTCAAAAATAAATCCCAACTCAAAAATGTCAACTCAATGAGAGGGTTCAACAACTTTGGCATGACGACGACATCAAGCGGCAAATGCAACCAAAAACTTGGAATCAAAACAGACAAAAAAATCAATCAAAATTTTATGTAAATTGACAGAAAAAAATGCAATGATGATTCAAGATTATGCTAATTATCACTAATGTTTGAATTTCATTAATGAAAAAAAAAAATGCTGAACTTGACTTTTAAAATGTAGCAGAAGAAGAAGAAGAAGACGGATGACATTTGAACTTTTGATGTTTTATTTGTAGACATAATATATATTTAACAAATTATGCAATCAACGCGGCTAGCGGTTTTCTTTTGAAACACCTTCGGCTAACATTTAAATTCCATAGCACTTCTTGGTAGAGCCCTCAAACACCTTAAACTTGAAAAAAAATAAACAGAAATTCCGAAAAAAAACTAATAATTTGCATAACGGAAATGTTTTTGCTTTTTTTCGAAATTAACATAACCTCAAGTCTACAGTCAACATACATAGTACCTATACATCATTAGAGAACAAGCAAACAAAAATATAAAATCAAACAAACAAATGTAAAGTAAATTCCATTAAGTGTTTGAGGACCCTTGTATTAATTATTCTTGTCACGTTCAAGGTTAGTGCAATGCATATAGGTAACAACAACAACTACAACTACAACAACATCGACAGCAAATGAATATAACTAAAGGCTAAGAATTAAGTAAAACGTTATAATTAAAATGTAGGTAACCACCACCATTAATGAAGGTTTCATAAATAAAAATAAATCAAAGACATCGACAATCATAAATCTATTACTTGAAATATTTTGGAGGTTCTTTTTTGATCAGCTAATATCTATAATTCAAAAAAAAAAAAAACCTCTACTTTGCTAAAAAAATAGATAGGTATTTGCCGTCAAAAATTCGATTAATTGCGCTTAATTGCGCATCGCCATTAAAACGCACCATTATGTGTGCTATACAATGAACTCGAACGTGACTGCGTAGTTCAGGCAGGCAACACAGTGTTGGGTTAAAATATGCCCATTTTCTTTTTTGACATTTCACGGCAAATCTAAAACTAAATGAAGGTGATTCATTTTAACTTGCGAATAAAAACATTTACGAAGTGACGAAGAAAACATAAATTCTTAAATAATTTGCGCTAGATTTTTTATAAAAATCGACATTGAAAATTGCGCGGCCATTAATCAAATTGAAGATTATTTTGATTTACATTGGAGTTTATGTCAAAATTACAAAATACATTTCCTGTGTTGTATCCGTAGAAAGATATTGAAACTTGAAGCTAATGGGCACAAATAATTATAATTGCTGAGATTTTTATTGATTAGAAACATTACCTTCGCCTTAAAGTATTATATTCAAACTTTAAATATGAACTCAATAAATTCGATGAATTCAAGAAAATAAGACCACAAGTAGTAACGATTTCTAGAATTTACTAATTTTTAGAAAAATATTTTAAAATCAAAAAACAGAAGTATCGTGCAAATTCTGAAGTTCAAAGTTCAAAAAAAAACTTTGCGATGTTCTATTTCAGATCTTCTAGATCTTGGATCTTAGTGAAATATTGACTTACCACGAAAATCTATTAAAATGACGTTTAGCAATCTTTAAACATGATTCATTCGAAATAAACAAAGCCGTTGTTCAATTTTTGCAAAAATTTCCTGCTGTTTACATTGAGTTATAAATCATAATGCATTACATTACACTTTCTTAGTCGAAAATTATGAAATAAATAACTCTTGATAGTAGACACAATATAAGGTCAGCATTTTGTTTTTGAGATATTTAAGTATTCAAAAATTAGTTACAAGCACATACCACTCATTCCAGAAGAAACACTCCATATAGGCATTTCCCTGGTGACGAACGTGACCGTCGTACACATTTAAAGTGCAAAAAAAGTGGAAGTAAAACCTGTTTTTATTTTGGTTTTTACTTTACATTATAGCTCTTAGGTAGCACTATAATAAGTGCCAATTTTAATAGCAGGCGAAGTCTTGGTTCTAAAATACATAAAAAAAGACACGAAACGAACGTGACAAAAATAGAAGTAGTTTTCGTGCCTAGTAAAAGAAAGTCAGAACTCATCAAAACAAGTCAGAATTTTTTAGTGCGACTAATCTTAGAATCTTATTCAATAATGTTACTTTATAATGTATTTGGTTTGATTCATATATTTTCTTTACTTTTCTTTGTTTTGATCATAATCTGAATCGATACGCCACAATGTGAACGTGACATTTTTTCCACCATACAAATTTTAAATTGAAAATCTTTAAAAAAACCAGGATTTCCCAGTGAATATTGGATTACCTTATCCTTTCAGTTAACGTAGCATCACCAATTTTTCCAAAGGATGTCATTTGTCCCTATCCATTTTACATGTGTACCAAATCTCATAAATTATAAATTTTTTTTTAGGAGCGTGGCATCTCCCATTTTCCCAGGGAATATTATTTTTCCTGGTGCTTTCTATACATGTGCGATGAATATTTTCGGAGATATGGTGAAGTAGTTTTTGTGGGGGCGTGATCCATCCATTTTTTCCAGTATATATTATTTGTCTTGGTGCTTTTTATATAAGTACCAAATTTTATCCATGTATGTTAAATAGTTTCAGAGATATAATGATTTAACTTTTTGGCGCATGGTGTACCTTTAGGCGGAAATGCCGACATTTAAATTACATCGCATTTATAAAATTCTAAGGATGCGCTTGGGTTTTTCTTTTTAGAATGTTTGTGAGGAGGAGCAGTACATAGGATTTCCTTTTGTATTTAAGTGGACGGTGCCAGGCCCCTAAATGGAAAAAACGCTCTCACGACTAAGCCACTGCATCGATTTTTATGAAATATGGTATGGAGATTGTGATCTCCAGTGGGCGGCACCACGCCCCTAAATGGAAAAAACGCTCTCACGGCTAAACCACTGCATTGATTTTTACGAAATTTGATATGGAGATAGGGTAAGCTCTTAGAAACGATAACATGACCATTATGGCTTTTAGTGGGCGTAGCCACGCCCCTAATGTTATAATACGCTATCAATGCTAAAAAGCTGCACCGATTTTTTGGAATTCAGTACTGAGATAGGCCCATATATAGAATACACGGTTTCACGGCGAAACTGTCGCATTAATTTTAATTTCACTTGGAATAATGGCAGGCTTAACGCTAAGGATCGTAATTAAAACTTAACTAGTAAAGGTTTTACCTTTGGCCTGGCGAAACATTAAATACCCTACTCTGCAGTATTTCGAAAATTTTGCTTATATGAAATGTTCACCCAGTTTTTGCTCAGAGCTTAAATTTGTAGCTCTTAGAGCTTGTGTAAAATTTAGTTTAGTTATCTCAAGAAACTCTTTCAGTATAGCATTTTGAAACTTTTGCTTGTATGGGAGGTACCACGCTCTTTTGTCCGAATTCGTCTAGTTTTTGTTTAGAGCTTGCACTAACTATTTCTAGTATTAATGTATATTTTGGTTGCATTATCGTGAAATATACTCCAAAAGTTGCATTTTGAAGATATGTTTTGTATGGGCGGTAGGCGTGACCGTTGACTGATTTCGCTCATTTTCAATCCTTCATGCTAACTTTGACGACGAAAGCAGAGTACCAAATTTCATTGAATTATCTTGCAGTTATCCCAAAAAATGTATTTCCACGCACATACAGCCAGCCACTACTTTGGACCCAACATATCTTTTAATTAAATGTTACTCATACGTCCAGCTGTACACAATTGATAAAGCGCTGCAATAATAATGCATAAGTAGAAGAGTTTGTTTAAGTGAGTACATACATATCTTGAATTAAACAACCAACAAAATGAAGTTGCATAATTTTTATCCAGCACTGTATTGCGTTTATCACACTTAGTAACATAGACAGCAAGACAAGCTACAAACTAAAAAATGCACTGAAGAATCGTTACTTTTGCTCATCATTCATTCAATCGCTCAGTCAGTCAGTCATTTCTACTACTCGCTAAGCTTGGCTTGCGCAATAATATTTTTTTTTTTTATGAGCCACAACAGCTTTATATTCATGCTGACTTGTAATGGATGAATAAGCGGACATACAAACACATTCACATGCACACATATACATAGCTGACCTTGTCAATATTGACACTTTTATTTAACATGTCCATCGATAAGAGTTGCAACAGCAAAAAAATTTTATATTTTAAAATATTTATTTGGATATTTATTTTTTTTTTTATTGAAGTTATTATTTATTGCTAAGTACATACTTTATATGTATGTTAGTAAGTAAGTATGTAAGGGTATACCTAGACTACAACTCAGGAAACAAACGAAAAATTTACAAGCATTTTTTGTTTTTTGTTTTTCTAAATTCTTAATTAAAGTGTGAAAAATAATCACAGCTGTAAAAACATACTTAAGTTCTTAGAATATTGGGTAATAAAATCTTGCGGAACAGCAAGTTGTTTTATGGCAAACAAATTTTTGAACAACAAACACCGGTTGTTTTGTCTTTAAAAGTTACATAAAATCATTGTTTTGTTGCAAAATTTTGACACTTCTTTTTTTTTTGTAAGAAAAACAATTTTAAACTTGCAAACAATTTTGATTTTTGCATCGAAATAATTTAGATTTCTGTTAACTATCATGCATAACAATTGCATCACTCGTAATTATTATTTATGCGATTTCAATTTTCATTAATTTGCGCAACTCGTAAATTCATTAGAGTCTCCAAACGTTATTGCTTTTGTTTCATTTTCCCTTAATTGTAAGATTTCCTTAACTTTGTTAAACAAAACAAAATCCATTAAAGAAATATTGTAACGTCATTAAGTCAACAATCACAAGCCGCAATAATGGCAATGCTCTTATTCTAAAAACTTTGCACACGTGTCGTATGAGTAATCACCATTTCATTTTTAGATTTTACAATTGAAATGATGTGGTGATGTAATTAAATAACAATTATGGAAAACAATTTAAAAATTGTTAGTAAGTACAATCTTCAATCTAGAACAATAGAGGACCATAAATTCCTTTTTCAAAGGACAACCACGTTGCCTCGAATGTCTTTTGTGGGCTTAATGAAAGCCATTGTTCAAAGTGTTGCGACTATAACTAAATTTTGAGATATACCAAAGTCACAATAACTCTTTTGATTCAAATTTGAAGAGTTCTCCTACTAAGCAAAGCGATGAAGCTTTTTTTCCATGCAAATAGACAAAAATGGTCTTTATCTCTGTTCAAACCTTTATTTGTAGAGGTTTTAACAGTTTTTGAAGATACTTACTTGCACTTGGAAAACCTTTATTAACTAATAAAACAGTCTCGTTAATCAAAATCAATCGCTTGAAAACGAAACTAACGAAAAGACCAAACCAGAACTTATTAAAAAAAAATAAAAATTGTTAACAATGGGAGATGCTCAACTAAATAAAAAACTAAATGCAAGTATTAGAAATGAAGTGTATGGTATTTGTTTAATAGTGGGCTTCACCCAGAAAGAGGGTGGCAAAAAAATAAGCTGGTCATTTAGATCTTTTGATTATGTATGCATGGTTTTTTTAGCTAAAACTTCACGAAAAACGTATTTTCAAAGATTCACCCTACTTGAAAACTAAAAAGAAAATTTATATTTTTGGGGCATAGATAATATTCGGCTCCAAAAGTCAATATTTCTAAGTTTTTCAATAACTCAGAAGCAAGGCATCTAACGAAAAAAGTGTATACAGCAAAAAATGCTTAGAATTGTCCAACAAATACATGCCAACTTTTTGAGAATTTTTTGAGATATTTTATAATTTTTAAAAACATAGTCAAAAAGATAAAAAAAAAAATCCAAAAATTCTGAAAAAATTCACACCAACTCTTTGAAGGATTCTACGTCATATAAAATTTTTTCGTAGATACCTTAGTTTTAAGTAAATCAAGCCATTTTGCACTAAAAGTGCTCCATTGGTTTTTCTCGGAATGAAAAAAAAAAAATTATGCAGATATCGTTTGTAAGAGTCCCTCTAACTTTTGAGTCGGTTTCGGGATGATTTTATTTTGCTTCATACAAAGTCGAGGGTCCACAAGGCAGAAGAGGACGTGGTAGACCCAAAACCAACTGAAAAAGGTTGCTGAAAAAGGAAATACAAGAATTGGGAAAGTCGTGGCAAGAGATCAAAGTCATCGCAACGGATCGCAACAAATCGAAACGTCTCAACAGGAGAATACATACATACATACAATACATACATACAAAGTCGACCCGGTCTAATAAACAGTGACATATTGGAGATTAAGGATCGTGAATAAATATTTCCGAGGATTTTTCCTCAGACTGTCTAGTATTTTTTATTGCAGTCAGAAAAAAATTCCAAGGGAATATTTATTCACGATTAACCCCATGATTTTGCGGAAAAACCTTTAGACAACTTGATCGATTTATTAGCTATTTATCCTTTCGGTCATAAAACGGCGGCTAGATTGGAGAATTTTTTTTTTTTTTTTTTTTTTTGAAGAACATTAACAGCATTTTCATTCAGGTTATGTTTTGCAATGTATTTTTGCACTAAAAGATTTCTATTTTGTCAAGTTTTCAAAATCTAATTCCTCTGAGCAACTTCAATAGTGCTAACAAAATTATTTCATGTAATCATCGAGCTATACCTGAACGACGCGTCTTTTTGTTCTTTCTAAAAAATGATTTTAAATTTTCAATAAAATTAAGCAAACAATTACCTTTGAAGGTACTTTGTAGCATTCAATCTTTTATTAAGAAATCCTCTAAAATGATGTGCCACCCTTGAACTATGTGCACTCAACTGTTGAGCAGGGCATATCCAAACTTTGAAACTTAATTCGAATTATTCTCCACCTTATATCTGAAGACGTTCATCGTAGCCACCAAATTGCAAAAAATAGTCACGAGACATTGCAAAAAACAACCCAACATAACTGGGTTGTTTTAAAGTTCAGTACTTTTTCTCAAATCCTTAAGAAAAATTTTTGCTCTTCACACGGCAGGGTCGACGGCATCTTGACTCAATTGCAAAAGATAATATAGCAATTCCTCAGTATAAATTCAATCGATAATTATTTGTTTATAAAGTGCTATGGGCTCAAGCAATGGTGGCCGACAATTGTTACCGATTTCGATGTGTGTATCTAAAACTACCAGTCGTATTGTTCAAGCCTTCAAAAAAACTCTATATCACTAAAATCATCCACGAGTATAATTTCCTAGAGGATCTCTGGTGATGTCCGCTTAATCAAAGTATAGCAGGATATGAAGAAAAATGTGTAACTAATAAAGTTTCTTTTCAAAAACAACTCCCAAAAATGGTTGGAGTACATCCATTTCTAAAATTTGATTACATTTAACTATCGGTAAACGTACTTAAGTAAGTACATTAAGGTATTTAAAGTCTAAACACAAATTCATTTCAAACGGCTTTTAGATCTGAGCACTTTTATATTCATTTAGTTACGAAATTTTAAGAAAATGTTATGATGATG
The DNA here is from genome assembly GCA_951812925.1 of Calliopum simillimum. Taxonomy (NCBI): domain Eukaryota; kingdom Metazoa; phylum Arthropoda; class Insecta; order Diptera; family Lauxaniidae; genus Calliopum; species Calliopum simillimum. The sequence continues at coordinate 97,354,023 of OX638371.1, forward strand.
ATACTTTTTTACTATGTTTATTTTAGAGATGCCAGATGATGTATTATCAATCAATCAATTTAGATAAACAAAACAATATTACATATTCTAGAAAATAGCTATTAGTAACCCCAAAATTAACTTTTAAATTATGTGACAGTTTTATTCTGCAAATATTGCTTAAAGTTACAATTGAAATGCTTAAACTTAAAACTATTTCACAAAAGGGGAATTTTCGGGAATCATTAAATTTCGTATTAAAAATAGATGATACAGATGTAAAATGCACTTGAGTTATAACCAAAATTATACAATTCATTTGAAATGGAATGATTTATGTGGCATTTCTGCTTAAGACTATTGCGAACTTACTTAAGATAAGTTTATTAGAGCTGCACCTCGAAATACCGAATTTAAATATTGCAACAGGCATATCTCATGAATAGAACTGCAAAACCGTGATAGCTCACACATATGGATCGTATTAATACTGCACATTTTTTTTAATTTACGCCTTAGAACGAAAGAAAGCTTAGATGAAAAAGGAACATTAACACAAATTTTCCATATGGATGTCCTTATAAAGGACATAAAGGAATACTTTCTTGGTATTTTTCCCGAGAAAGAAATAGTTAAATCTAGATCTCTATCATAAGTTTTATAACAAAACAAAAATTTAACCCACTTTCAATTTCAATAAATAATAAACTGAAATTGAATAAATGTTACATAATCATAACTTGGCGTTTTGTAATAACGTCAGAAAACTGATTATTTTAATCTTGTGTAAAGTGTAATAAGTAGTAACATGTTAGCTTGCAACGACAACAAAAATCATTGGCATAAAATTGGTTATACGCAACAATAATAAATAAATTGAGGAGAGATACAAGAAAAAAAAAATACTCTGAACAACTTATACAAAGTATCTATATACGAATAATAAATGTATATTGAAAATGAAAATACAAAGAAACTTTGTAAGAAAATCACAAGAGAAAACTACTTCAAAACTACTTTTACATCATCATCATCATTCATCCATGCATTGCATCGCAACAACAACACAGTAGCGATAGCATAAACGGAGCGGAAAATAAGTAGGTGGCTTTGGTGGCTGTGGTAACCACAATCTGGACTGCAACCTGAAATCAAACAAATGTTAGCAACCGCTAGAGCGCTGTTGAAATGACGCTGAACTTAGTAATGATATTCAATAGATACTGCCACAATTCCAAATAAAAAGTTGTGGGCTAAAAAGTGGACTTTTCGTGCGCTGCTCACTGTATTTTAAGTATGCTGAAATACCTTCCGGTTGCTCAGACAGAAGTTGCTCGCCTTAGAGATGCCAGATATTTTAAATCAAATATTTTATTGTATTTAAATGGCGGTTAGGAAAGCATAACACAGCCCTGAATTTACAAATCTTTTTTCTAGCTTATTATAAAGGTGAAAAACATCCTATTTATGAATCTGAACTTGGTTTGGTCTTTTTCATTTCAAAGGTTCTTTTGATCTTGATAGCATTAAAATGAATCCGATTAATTCGACTTCAGTCAGAGATTCCCATATTGGCCATTGGCCTTTGTTAAGCAATTTTGTTGCACTCCAGATGATTTATAAGGAAATTTTTTATGCTTTCCTTAACTTTAGAGAGAGTAGAACATCTCGCTATGGGTCTGGCTAAACATTAGAACCCTTATAATATAAAGGGAACTAGGGAACTAAACAAAACTGATAAATGAAGTATTGATTAAAAATATCGATATAGATGAATAGTACAACACATGGCTAGTTCTGGAAAGCATCACAAAAGCTTACGAAAGCTGAAAAGTATCGACTAGTAATCAAAAATTTTTGAATGATATCAGAAAGTATTGTGAAAACTATACATTTGTAAATAATATGTAAGTATATGCCGAATGGTAGAAAATATAAAATCACTTACATAGATGAATATTAGATGAATGCTAAACATCATCGAAAAATTTTATTTAAATAGAAAATGGTGAAATAATTCGAACCGTCTAAGCATGATAAATAATAGTTCGAAAAATATAGAATAAGTCATGAAATGAATAATACTGACATAATCGAAAAACGTAGCGAAATGTCACTTCCCAGTGTGCCAGACGGTTCATATCTCCGCTTTTTTACCCGTTACGGATCAGTAACGGATCAGTGACATTTTGCTATGTTTTTTGATTTTGTCAGTATTATTCATTTCATGACTTATTCTATATTTTTCGAGCTATTATTTATCGTGCTTCGCTTTTTTTTTTGGGAATCTCTCCCGCCAACGGATCAGTAACGGATCCGTAAATAAAAAAGCGGAGATTTGAACCGTCTGGCACACTGGGTTATGTAAAAATTCAATAACGAAACATAATATTAATAAAGTCAAAAATTGTTTTAAAATAAGGAAAAATATTTGAGATCGAAATATTTTGAAAAGGTCGAAAAATAAGATCGAAAAATATAAAAAAAGGAGAAAATGTTGAAAAACTTAAAAGTTTAGGATATTAAGTTCAAAAATGTTCGAAACCTTCAAAATATTTTGAAAAATACTAAAAAATATTGGAAAAAGCAAAAATTTTGGCAGAGTTTAAATCTTTTGAAAAATGTCGGAAATTCCTAAGAATATCGAAACATGCTACAGCATTTCTAAAACGGTTGAAACTATAAAATATCTATGGTAATCTTTAAAATGAGTAAAAGTCTAGAAAACCTCGTAAACTCGTAAAAATGTCATAGTTCGTATTGATTTTGACAACTATTACGAGTTAACGAGGTTTTCGAGGCATTTACACATTTTAAGAAATACCCTTATTGTAAGGAAGCACTGAATAATATTGAAAAACTCCAAAAATATTAAAAGGTTAGATTAGATTGGCGTGGCGGTAATTGTGCAAAAATCTCACACAGACCGACTAGGTCCATAGCGTTACCACAAACTAACTCTGTTGGAAGAAAAATAGTGTTCTGGCTTCATGATTTTCATATTAGAAGGTTTTCAAAGGATTAAGAAATATTTGTACAAAAATTAAAAGGGTGGAAAGATTCTTTAAGACAAATAAATGTATGCATTCGAAAAATTTTGATAAGCTCAAAAAATGTCGAAAATGTTGGAAAGGTCTTGCCAAAATTATGTTTAAAAGTCAAAAATATTTAAAAATTTAAAAATTTTCTCGGAAGAAAAAACTTTGAGTAGGCAAAAAATATTAAAAATAACTTTAAAAAATTAAAAAAATATTGAAAAAATCATAATATTGCAGGATTTTGAAACCGTCGAAAAGTATTCAAAGCTAAAAGAATGTAATATATGACTGATATATAAATGATGCCAGTGTGAAAGAATTTTTGGCTTAAATTAATAGGTTTCAGAAACATAGAACCAAACCAAAAATATAGAATATTTTCGGAAAGGCGAGTTTGCTCAGCTTAACCAAATATGGTCTTCTTCCGTTATATACACAAAAACGAATGTGAGTGGAGATAGATTGGTCATACACTCCAGAAATTACACAGCGAAATCTGTCGCCAGACTCTTGAGAGTATTCCACAAGACTATGGAAGACGTGATATACCGAGAACCAACTAGAAAAGGCCTCTGGGTAAGAAAATCCAAGAATCGGGAAAGTCGTGGCAAGAGAAAAATGTCGGAAAGGATCGCGTCAAATTTAGAGGTTTCATATTGGCCCTATGCTCCCTCTCGGAGTTAAGGAGAATACATGCATACATCATAATTGTGATATATTGCGGTATCCTTCTACAGAAAATTTTTGTTTTTGCCAATATACTCTTTAAAACTTTTGATGGGGCCCTTTGTATTTAATATTTGTGTTTTTTCGCTCATTCCTAACTTGAAAATATTACTTTTCGAGTTTTAGAATAGACCGAGTGAAATTTAACCAACAATAAATCAAACTTCATTCTCAAAGGCATTGATGATAACAACTTTAAAGCTGTGGCTCAGAAGATGTAGACCTTCATATATTTTGGTTTCCAGAATCGAAAATTTTTTCAGCCTTATAAGTCTAATTCGATTTTGATTGGAAAAATTTTCGATTTCGATATTTGAAATCAAAATATATGATAGGAAAATCTGCATTCAATTAAGTTCAAATCGAAATCGAATTAGATGATAAGGTTGAATGATAGGCCCGATAGTCTTCTTCTATCTAAGCTTTATAAACAAAGTTTTTAGCTAAGAATTAAGGTTTTGTTTTTGTACATAGGCAGGTAGTACTTCTGTAAGTCAAGCACATGGCAACTCTCATACACTTCGAAGAAGAAACTCTGAAGCTGAAGAAAAGTGAAAGCGAAAGTTTTCCAGCATTTGTTTGCGGTTTGTTTGCGGACATACTTACATTTTCATAAAAATTGTTAGATTATTTTGCAATTTTTTTTTTTATAAATAAGGTAGTGATCTTTTATTTTTACTTTGTTACCAAAAGTAAAATTTTACTATATTTTATGTAGGTACACATAATTAATCCTTTATTTGTATATTTTGGAAAAAATCACAACTCACTTTTATTAGAATTGAATTCTTTTTTTTTAGCACCAAAATAGTTTTGAAATAGTTATTTAGTTTAATGCGTTTATTGAACACTGCGCAACACGTTTTAAGCAATTTAAGTCAATGTATGTTATTTATTTAAAGTTTTATTTTTTCAAACTTAACGTTGTTAATTTGTAGACGATTCGAGCCAAACTAAAGTTTTTTGGTTAAATGAAAACTTATTTAAAAACAACATCAAACGGAGACACCAAAATCCGTCCAAATAAATGAGTTAAAGCAGTTTGAGTGGTTTTGTTTTTTTGTAGCTGAGTTGAATGATTTTTCTAGACTCTATAGTTTTTTATGCTCATAAAGCTCAACTCTTTTGTGACGTCATAACTGGTTGTTAACTCTTTTTGACTGCTGCATAAGAAAAGTTTAGGCGATTTGTTTGTATTGACTTTTCGTGTAGTTTTGATACAATTTATCTATTCCTTTTGTAGGCCTATGCTAATTATGTTTTGAAAATGTTTAAATTAACAATTTTTTAAGCGCTGGTTTAATACTAAAGTCCTTATAATAATCTTATAGGTGCTCAATTTCAATGTTATTTTGAATGAAGAATTTTGTTTAACGACTTGTATTATCGAAAAGTGACAAAAGTTTATATAAGTATTTTGTTAAAGTAAAGGTTACGAAGCTTCTAGGAGGTGATAAAGAAGGCCGAGACTAACTTGCACCAGAGGTTGATCTTAATGTACCCCTGCGGAGTGATAAGGAAAAAAATAATTTTTCGACTTGTTTTACAAAAAAAAAAATTTCTTAGTTCACCCTCACATATTAGAGAAACTTTTTTATGAAAATTTTTAAACCAATTACACCGTCCGACACGATTTTACACAACTAAAAAAACCAATACATTCTGAAAATATGGCTAAAAATAACTTATACGTATCTTCCCGATTTTCTGGGTCAGGTCGAACTTTTTTTTTATACATGTGTTGAGTCGACATAATAAATTTTGCGATCCTTACATCTGAGGTATATCACGTGTTTTGAAAATTTATGCAAGATATTGAAAGGAATACTTTTGTAAAAATTTTACCCCTGTACATCCTCCACAAATGGGTAATTTTTGACCATTTCTCAAAAAGGTACAAAAATTACCACTAACATAGGGGAATACTGGATCAATATGTACCACAGAAATATTTGCTATAAAATTTTACTAATAGTTGCCCAACACTAAAAAGTCAGAAATTCACCGCGAAGGCCAAAAAACCGTCAATATCAATAAAGACCTTACACATTTCATATTAATCAAATTTTTTAAAGTATTATTCTTATGTTACTTAGCCACAAAAACAGCATGCAATGGGATAATATGTTTTAGAAAATGTTTCCTATGTGATTTTGCTATGACCTTGGGACAACAAGTTTTATTCAAAACGTGGTTCGAAAGTCTTACTGTGGGGTGAAATTTTGAAAATTCATTTCTTTTACCTATATAGCTAAAAAACAATACGTATGTATGTATGTATTAGGGTGAGCCAAATTGTGTGGACGAAATTTTATCGACCTCGGCTACCCCCCAATGTGAAAGCTCATTCATTTTATGAATATTTGCCCAAGGAACCATACCTCTGCGTTCAACTTTAGTTCGGCGCATTTTCGATTGAAAATTTTGCCTTGCGAAAGTTCTCATAGTATATATCTTTTATCAAAGACTCCGTAGTATGCCTACTATATATAGACAGATTCTATATAAAAACTAACCAACTTTCAGGGCAACATCACAGATCAATTTGTCGAGACAAGTATTATTATTCTGCCGGAAACTGCTTTTGACCTAAGTGCTCTGAAACAAAAATTGATGAATTTTTGTAGTTCGCTCTTAAGAAAAAATCGGATTCAGAAAAATGTGTCTAACTTTGGTTACTGCAAGCCAATTATAAAAATTTTCTTATAATGTACAGAATTTAATCTGGTTTCAAAAAGCGTAAGGTCGTTAGGTCTTGCTTATTATCTCATGTGCCTATCAAGGCAGCAATTTAGAAAAATCTGAAAAAGTCAAAAAAAGATTAATATCGAAAAACACAGTTTCACTTGACACATAGAGCTACCTTCAAGCTATAAAAAGCAAAGCCGAAAACTTATTTCAAGGAATGAGTCTAACCAATATAATCGTCAAAACAAAAGAGCCCAAATGTAACTTTATGTTAAAAGTTTAAATTATATTACCTTGTGTAATTTTATATCTCATAAAAAAATCTAGATAAAATATACATATGTTTAATGTGACTTTTTGTGTAAAAAATAAATATTCCAAGTTAATACATAAAATGTGTCCTTAACTTTAGCTTCCGTAGAATTATTTATTATTTAACAACATTTTAATTGCTCTGTCTTATGATTTTGTCTCGTTTCCATACAAAAAAAAAATCATTTACAACTGCAATAAACTCCACATAAAGTCGAACTAAAGAAACCGGTACAAGAATGCAATGATTGCATTCAAATTGTAGCTACAAAACAAGACAAAATTAAACGAAATCAGTTCATTATTTTAAATTTAATCTGATGGACAGACGATTGACCGCGCTAAAGGTCGGTCGGTCGATCGGGTGGTCGATATTTCCAAGCGAGCATGCAACAATGTTTAAATAATACACAGGTGAGTGGTGCGCACTGCGCGCAGACGCAATTACACAACTTTTTTTTTTTTCTTTTCTTTTCTTCGACATTATGGCAACGAATTTTAAGTTTTTTTGGTAGTGGCGACAGCTGTTGTCACCATGAACATGAGGCTAAAAGAAGGAAAAAAATAGTAGTTAACCTAAACTGGCAGTAGTTGATCTATACATCTGTAGTTGGTTGATTATTATTTTTTATTTATTTTTTTTTTCGTTTTTAATTATAAACTGCAATTGTTAATTTTTTTAGTTTCGGTTATCTTAACTGTTTGTTGTTGCTGTAACAACCTCATTGTTAGTAATCGCTTGAATTTATTTGCTTTTTGCTGCTAATGTAATAGCGCCAAAAAAAAATGCTTAAGTTACAAAAAACTTGTTAATATTGTTGTCTTAAATGTTTAGTTGGAGCCCAAACTTAACTTAATTATTTCCAAGGTTGACTTAGAAGTTTCGATTTTACAAAAAGACGCAAATACAAAGACGTAGTTCTATAGCAAATTGAAACTTTTTTAATAACTTTGCCATTAAAAACTTAATTGTAACAACAGTTTTTGTAAATCAAATTAGTAGCGGTAATAACACGGATGTGCGCTTAGAACACAACTTCTAGCTACATTCTGCAGAAAACATGGTGCTATTGATAAAAGTAAAATGTTGAGCAAAACGGTTTTCAATTGCTTCTCATTGCAAAAAAAATATGTTGAAGGAGGCTTACGTATATCATAGTTAACCCATATTGGCCAGAGTTGTAGTTTTATACCCCTAAACTTTGTTGATACATATCTGATCTTTGGAATGTTTGCTATCATTTATGTATATCGATGACCTTAGGTTCACTACGCCCACACCACCCCTCACATTAACCGAAAGTCTCCAAAAAGACCATTTTGAAAAAAACTAAAAATATTTTAATATTAAAAATGATAACATCAGCACTTGTTTCATGTTGCTGAGGGATGGTAGTTGAAAAATAATTCAAATGGGGATGGCCATGTCTGAGATATCTGATATCAAAAATGCTAGGTAGTTTTCAAAAATGCTCTATCACCTCTGGTTTTTGAGATATTCTAACCTAAAATTACAAAAAAAACACCGTTTTTGACTATTTTTGAGGATATATAGCCTTGTGAATTTCTTGTCTCACCAAAATTAAAACTCTTTTTCTTTCAAATATCGTTGGGCTTGCTCAAACATCTTTTTTTTTCTATGAGATATCGCATTTTGAAATTTGCTGTTTGTTTCCCTGTATGTTATTTCATTCCATTTTCAGGTATAAGAAAATGTGCAAACAGGAAAACTTCAAAATGATCCAAGTCCAGATTTGGATTCAGAGCATCAAGAACCTGCGGAAATAAGTATATAGGCTGGTTTCTGGGTCTGAATGTTGGTTAAATTTTGTCGGCGTGTGTAATTTTCACGTTTTTTGAATGCGATTTCATATTTTGTGAGCAATATAAGTATGTTCTGATACCGAATTTTAAGGTTTTTGGCATGTTAAAAATGATGCCGTAACCAATTTTGTTATGTCACGTCAGAATTTTGAGATATTCTTGTTTCAAAGTGGAAAGTAGCTGCTAAAGAATATATTATGTATATATCCTATTCTTTTCCGTCATCATGCCTTATTATCTCATGCTGCGTTATTGGCATAGATCTTACTTTTGAGATAATGCTTAAGAAAAACGCCTAAGGGTATAAAATCGAACTCGGTGTTCAACGAACAAACATCTTTCTTAGTCAAAGAGGTTTAATTCCTGCCCACAATGAAGAGTTGGTGTATATTTGTTGGGATACACTGGCAAAGTTTCAAGTACGGTAGAAAAGTCTTAAACTGAAAGGCCTTGTAATTTCCATAAAAACAATCATAATCTAATTTCATGACCGAATGTTTTTGGAAACTATTAGGCAATGTTGCGTTTGGAAAAATTAAGGGTTGATAAGCCATTTTTTTTTTTTTTTTTTTTTTCTTAAAATCGTATTAGTTCAAGTAATTTAGTTTAAGCTCTAAAAGCGAATTAAGTTTGATTGAACCACTTTAAAAATTTTTTTTTTTTTTTTGTATAATTACGCAATTATAATATGTTTGTATTTTTTAAGATAAGCTTAGCAAAAACAATTTAAAAATTCATAGTTTAATGCTCTATTGAGTTCAATTGTGGTTTTTCTATTTTACTTTATTTTTTTTTTTTATTTTTTGGCAAACGCAGTCGACTGCAAAAATTACAATTACAAAAAGAATATTAAAATAAACGATTAAATTGTAATTATAAAAAGCTCATACTAATGAATGTATTTTCCAGAAGGATTTTTTCTTCATACGATATTCTTCATTGAAAAATGTGTTTTTTTTTTTTTTAGTGAAAGCTGTTATATACGCATCCTAATAATATTCACGCAATGTTAGTGACATATCATTGTATCAACTAGATGATATGCCTCACCCAAACTCTTGATGTGATAATCACAGAAATTTCAATGTAATGCGCGTGATAAGTTTTCGATTACTTTTTCCATTGAAATGTTCATACGTATGTGCTTAAACTGATCTTTAACCTATTACGCATTCTATTCTGATAACACTTAATTAAAATATTTCATTTTATTTTTAACATCATTATATTCCACACACAAAAGTTTTATGTTTACAATCCAAATATTTAAATATAAAATAGCAAAGTTTCGACAAAATTTTTCTTAAAATTCAATATAAAAAGGGAAAATACTCATGATTCTGTCCCTCAACTAAATTAAATGGCACTAGGCGTTCATTAGATTTGTAACTATCTTCCATTGACAATTTATGGTAGAATTAGCCAAGAAGTAGCGTTTCGTAACGTGACTTCTGTCAAAATCTTTCAAATGGCAGAAGCGTGTAAGCGATTAGTGAAATCGTAAAGTAGCAGCACGCAACGTTTGGACCTGTTGAAATTAGATTTTGAAACGTCGCGCTACGTTGCTAGATAAAATAAATTAAATTTGGATGTTATAAATGGATTTTTTTGAACCAATTAATTAAAATAAGTATGACAATGAATGCTTGTTTACAAAAACTGGAATTTTTCAAGTAGTTTTTAAGTTGTAAGGTGACATTTCGAGCGTTGCCTACCGTTTTCACTAATCGATGCTACGTTGACAAGCTACCGTGACGTTACGTTACGAAACGCTACTTCTTGGCTAATTCTACCATTAAAATCGAAAACGCTGAAATTTTCAACAATACGAGATACGTTCGATAATTTTGGTATGGGAATAGTGCCAATATTCAGCTGAAATAAAATATGAACATCCGTGAATATATTTAAACTCAGGTTATCTAATGTTAGAAAGCCCTTAGAACATTATTCAAAACCAACATTTTTCATCGTTGCGTAAGGACTGTTTTTTACACCGAATAAACGTGATCGAAGGACATGCCAGAAATATAAAGTATTTTCTCATAACTTACCAAATATCGAAGAATAATTTGCGCTGGAGTTTTACCATATTTTTTGGCAATTGATTTTGTTTCTTCCGAAAAATAGTAAACAGGTGTCTTTTCAGCTGGCTTTGGGCGACCCAACGGTGAGTACGCCGTCAATGTCATACCATTATCTTTACAAAATTGTGTCAAAGGAAGGAAAAAAATAAAATCCTAGCCACATCATAAATGTTCGACGAAATTTTTTTTTTAACATACCTTTGTCACCAAAATTATATCCTCACGCTTAACAACACCCTCAGCAACTTTCTCACGTATTGCCTTGCCAACTTCAGCCTCGATAGCCAATATCAATAGCATGTTTTACAGCAATTTCTGCTTCATTAAGTAATTATAAGATAAAGAAATATGTGCAAAATTTAAATGAAAAAATCAAACAAGTTCTTATCGACGTTGATTTTTATCTAGCAGCTCCTAGGTAGTTTTTGGCGCTCCAGTCCATATAAGTGAATTGTACTCTAGCTTTGGTCTTATATATATGAAATAGACAGTTTAAAGATCAACAGGAATGAAGTATTTCTTTGTTGTTAGGTTATATGGTCTTAAGTCAGAAACAGTAGTTTTCCATAAAATCAAATTGAAAAAAGTTCAATAATAGTTTTTCAATAGTTTTTTCTGAATTATTTCCTTATGACTAAATTATTACGACAGGAAGCAGTTGTGCTAGACTTAAGTCGTTAATACCAAAACGAAAGAGGAGAAAAAAAATGAGTTAAACACAATCAAAAACCCAAAATGCAAATTTTTGACTTAAAACCTTATTACCTAACGACAAAGATTTCTCACACCGTTTTAGATGACCTAAGTGGCGGAAAAAATCCGCTTGTCTGGGAGACAACAAATAGCATTGGGTCTTCGACCCCACTCGGAGATTGTTTTGAGGTCATTTGAGAGTGTGTCATTCATAAACTGCTTTTTTGTCTTCACAGAACCAGAACGATTTTTGATGCAATACAAATGAGTTATTTCTTAATAAATAGGGTAGAACGGGGTTAAATCGCCACGGGGTTAAACAACCAATTGCCTCTAATTTTTTTTAATCAATACAACGCAACTTTGGCAAAAAGTTCCACTACCGTACGTGTGTTATAACCTGAGTTCTGACGAAAGAAAGATTTGACGCGTCGTCGCCGCAATATTTTCAGTCGACAAAAGTTCAAAATTCCACAAATCAGTGAAGTGCAGAAAAAAAGGTGAGTGTTTTTTAAGAGCAGAATTACATGCTGAATCCAAATCTGTAATGGGTTTTACAAAATTTAAATTGGTTAAAAAGTTGTTTGCCTTAAAATAAACAAAAGCACGTGGGGTCAAATAACCAGAAGAAGAAACAAGCATTGGCAACCATGGTAAGGTCGGAAAAAAAGATTCTAAAGAAATTATACAAGCCAAAAATCCAAGACACGGCAGCCAAAAACAATACTCGTTGCTCAAAAAGAGGTCGTCCAAGAAAATAAGTATACGTTGAGGAAAGTGACGCCAGCGATTAATGAAGCTCAAGAAAAACTTTTTCAAGTTAATTTTGTTCTTGTGTAACGTTTTGTAAAATTCTGATAAAATAAAAACCCTAAAAATAACAATGTTGGTCACTTTTATTACGGTGGGGTAAAACAACCATTTCTGACTTTTTGTTCAAATGCAAATACCGGCTAAACAATGAGTGTTTGATAAAAAATTTTCGGATGAATTTTGTAACAAATGCTTCAACGAACCAGGAACAGTTAAAATTTTCAAATTATTATCATAAACAAAGTTTTTACAGAGTGTCAAACGCAAAAGTGGTTGTTTAACCCCATTCTACCCTATAATATAAAATATATGAAATTAATGGTATTACATAATATGTATTATGTATGTATGTTTACATCAGTCAAATTAGGGTTGAAAAAATTCCAAATAAGTACTGCAAAATTTTCCATTCGTATCTATCATCCCCGCGGGGCCCCGTAGTAAATAAAATATATTAATTATTGTATGATAATATTATTTTCAGATGTATGTCTCTAGTATAAGTCTGAAGAAGAATTTTTTATTTGGCAATACTGTAAATTAAAAAAAAAGCTTAACATTAAAATTCCCATAAGCTTTTATTAACAGTCCTATAACAGATGTTAAAAAAGCTTTTCATATAAACTTTTAACAAAAGAAGAGAAACAAAAACCATAGCCTTTACTCTGATTTTTCGTATGTATCATAAAAATGTCAAATTCACAATAACTAAATATAACAAGAAACAATGACACAATGACATTAGCAGTGTTTTTTTTTTTTTGACGCGTATATACAATTGTGGATATTTTTAAATTGCGATAACTCATGAACAGTGAGTTGCACAATAAAACTCTAAGAAACTTTTTTATAGAAAATCACGTTCTCTACAAAAAATTTTCATTTTATTTTTAAAAAAATTTATCTTTTAGGAATTATTCTATAAAAACTGGTTAAGAGCCAATATCACTTTTTTTTAAATAACTACTAATTATTTTTTTTTACAAAAGATTGAAATTATTTGTAGAGTATGTGGTTCTCAATGAAAAATACCCTTGGACTTTTTATCGTACTCACCGTTCATAAGTTATCGCAATTTGAAAATTACCACAATTGCATATACGCATCAAAAGAAACACGGCTATTAGTAGATCTAATATAGATGTATAGATGAGATATACTAAATACACAAGTTTACAGCCAAAATGTACAAGAAATATCACTTTGGTAGCTTCACTTAATTGGTTTTAACTCCGATATTTATCTAAAGGTTTTCTGCAAATATACCTTAGTATCTTGTTAAAAAAAGAGTTTATGTGCTTCAGATAAGAACAAATTTTTAATTAATTTTTTCTATTTTTGCGTATTTATTTTGTGAATTTCCAATTTTTATTTTGACCAAAAAATCGACTTCTGTCATATATTTTGACCCATTACCCTGAAACTACTAATCCACCTGGAAAATTATGTAAAAGACGTTTAAATATGGTTTAATTACCTTTAGTCTAAAGTCAAGTGCGATCAAATCAGACACTCATGGCTTGAGATATGACTTAGAAAGTGAACCCGCCTTCCCAAAAATAGGAAAAAAATTTCAAAAATTTACATTTTTTTTTTTTTGGAAATTTTGAGCTAAGAGGTGCTATTCTGACGCCGTTAACATTTGGTTACTTACCTCATAGTTGCCCAGGCCGAAAACGGGCATCTCATATCCATTGTTTAATCTAACAGTTGGTGCCAAAGCTGGTACCAATTTATTTGAATACAAGCGAGTAGCACTAGTATTAAATGAATTCTTTAGATTTGTTAGAGAACCCCCATGTAAACACTGTATAGGTAAACTTTTCGAGAGCGAATTTAAAGCAAATTGATGCCTTTCACAATAAATTGAAAGAGTGCGAAGTGTAATCAAAGACATTTGAAAGCGTAGGCACTCACTAAGTGCTACATTAAGTATGGTATCCAAAACTATATGACCTGGTTTTTATATGTATATATATTGTGGTACTTAATATTTCTTCATTATAAAAAAGACTTTAGTTAATTCTTTTTAATTGATAACTTTACTGGATTAACGCATTAAGAACTTTTTAGTGGTGAAGTCAACTTGATATAAAATAAAAGTTCTTTCAAATATAGCTTTTGTTGTTTTCAAGAGATATAACATTTCCTTGCGGTCTGTCAACATCAGCTGTTACTCGTATAGTTGTCGTTAATTAAGTAGTAAGTTAGGTACTATGTTGAAATATAATTCTAACCATATGAAATCTTTCGGTTTTCATGTTATTGATCAGAATACTCTTTTATAAATATTGATGTAATAAAAATCTATTATCAAGCTTTGAAGTAATTCACTTACTGTTTAGTTTATTGCGCTTTTCACTAACACAAAATAGATTGTTGATAGTTTGAACTTAGACATAGTGATAAATTTTCTTCACTAAATTTAGTGCAAATTTTTCACTGTCATAAAACTTAATTTAATGTTAGTGAAAAGTTCTTCACTGTCATAGCCCTTTAATGGGAGCTAAGGTTGATTTTGGGTAATTTATCGTTTTCAAGATAACTGCAAAAAAACCAAGACGTTCACACAGGACAATAGAAGTGGTTTTCGACGCCAACAAACTCTGATTTTAGGGAAACTTGAGGCAATACATCAATGTAACTAATTCTAGAATATTGTTCATTGATGTCTTTTAAAAATGGTTTTGATTTTTTCCAAAAATTATTTTTACTTTTTATTCAATTTAATTTAAATTACGGTCGCATGAAAAATTTTTTCCCACCATACAAATTTTAAGTTGAAAATATTATCTTGTACAGTTGACATGATATCACCAATTTATCCAAAGTATGTTATTTGTACTGATCCAATTTATGTACATATGTACCAAATCTCATTAGTGATGAATTTTTTTTGTTAGTGAACATTATTTTTGTCTCGACGCTCTGTATGCTCCATATCAAATCTCATGTGAGATTAATATTTTCAGAGATTTGATGAAGTGATTTTTGTGGGGGCGTGGTACCGCCATTTTTCCCAGTACACATTATTTGTCTTGGTACTTTTTACATATGTATCAAATCTCATCCATGTACGTTAAATAGTTTCAGGGATATGGTGATTTAATTTTTGGCTGGTGTACTTTTCTGTGGAAATACCCATATGTATGTGAGAACGGAGCTAAGCGGACGACTTGGCAGCACTGACAAACGAGACTTGTACGAAACGAACATGACGAAAAGACTTTGAGTAAACGAACAAACGCCAGTTGAACTTGGTAGTTGTTGAAGAGAAGTTAATGAAGACGGTTGTCTGCGGACATGTAAAGAAGTGAAATTTAAGACAATGAAAAGAACAGAATTAGAAGTAAGATTGATGAACTTAAAAAGAAAGAATAGTTACAAACTGATTCTATTTTGGAAAACATTTTATTAAAATATTTAATTTTTCATATATCGTTTTACTCAAAAAGTGATATCGATACCTTAGATCACAAAAAGTCGTGTGTCCCGTTTTTTGAAGTTTTGTATTTTGTGCTTGAGTCCTAGGTCCCTTCAATTTTAGCAAACATAATAATAGCAGGCAGTTCTAAACAAATCACTGCTTGAAAACTTCGTTTTGCATTCTCCAAATTGGACATAAGGCTATTGTGTTCTAAGATACCGATTTGTTTATAATTCCAATATGTTCACGTTAACAATAACGCTACCAATGCAGAATTTTTTGACACATAGTTTTCGTTAAAATTCAATAGCAAAAGGCCAATACTTATGATTCTGTCCCTTAATTAAATTAAATGGTACAAGACGTTCACCAGTATTATAACTATCCATCACTGCAATATCTTCCGTTGACAATTTGAAATCGAAAACGTTAAAATTTTCAGCAATACGAGATGCATTCGATGATTTTGGTATAGGAATAGTACCAATATCCAGCTGAAATAATATGTGAAATATTATAAATCTAATTAAACTCAGGTTATCTAACATAAGACAGTCCATAGAAGCATTTTGTTATCGTTGCCTAAGTAATGTCTTTTTTACACCGATTAAATAGTTAGTTAGTTGGACATTAACAGTCAAAATGGATCTAAGAAAATCTCATAAATGTAAAGTATTTTCTCATAACTTACCAAATAACGTAGAATAACTTGCGCTGGAGTTTTACCATATTTGTCGGCAATTGCTTTTGTTTCTTCCGAAAAGTAGTAAACAGGTGTTTTTTCGGCTGGCTTTGGGCGCCCCAACGGTGAGTACGCCGTCAATGTCATACCATTTTCTTTGCAAAATTGCGTCAATTTCTTTTGATTTAATGCTGGTGAACATTCCACTTGATTGGTGACTGGTTTGATTTCACAATTCTCGAGTACACGCTTAATTTGCTCGCTATTAAAATTGGAAACGCCAATGCTGCGAACTAAGCCAAGTTTCACTAATTTTTCCATAGCTTTATAGGTGTCTACATAATCAACATCACTGCGAAGAAAAGTATTAAATATGTGATGAATTATGATTCGGATTTATATATTTACCTCAATTGTAAAACACCTGCTTCATTTTTGGGTAACAATGTTTCTTCGTCCACATATTTATAGCCTACCGGTAAATGCATCAAATACAGATCAATATAGTCCAGACCAAAAAGTCCCAATTGTTTGCGACAAGCACCCTCAACACGTTCGGGTTCATGGTGAATATTCCAGAGCTACAAAATATATTTAAATTTAATAATATGAACATAAACCACTTTTTGAGGAAAAACTGATTTTTACTGGACTAAACTAGTTCATCTGATACACGCTTATAAAATAATTTTAAAAATATTTTACGTGCTTCGGATTATCTGTGATAAAATCTACTTTATCTGGTAATATTGAAAAAGCATGGATTGCAATAATTTTAGATTTGTTGTGCAATTCGTGAAAAGTTATAAAACAAAGTCAAACCCAGATTAAAAACAATTTTTCAATTTTTTATGTTGTCAACATACCTTTGTCACCAAAAATATATCCTCTCGTTTAACTACACCCTCAGCAACTTTCTCACGTATCGCCTTGCCAATTTCAGCCTCGTTCTGATAGAAATATGCAGTATCAATGTGACGATAGCCTATATCAATAGCATGTTTTACAGCAATTTCTGCCTCATTATTTTTCGACTGTAAATAATTATAAGTTAAAGCAATATGTACAAGTATTAACAAAAATTAGAAGTAGAAGACGAGTTCTTAACAATAATTAAACATTTAATATTTTTCATTTCATTTTGAACTTAATTTTATTCAATTCATATAAAAACTTATAAGCTAAGCTTAATTTATACTATTTTCAGCATTAATATTCGATATTATACGGCCAGTATTTATGATGTTGTGCAACTTGAAATTTCCACAAACGCTGACCGACATTAAAATTATCTAGTACTGCAATTTCATCCGATGTCAATTGAAAATCAAAAATACTTATATTCTCCCCAAGTCGCTCAAAATGTGATGATTTCGGTATGGGCACTGTACCAATATCCAGCTGTAAGTACAAAAACATAAGAAATACTATTATTATATAATATACATATATATATATAATATAATACTATAACTATATGAATTATATCAAAAACTGCTTTCAATATAGCATTTCGAAACTTTTGCTTATATGGTAGGTACGACGCCCTCTTGTCCGAATTCACATAGTTTTATCTCGGAGCTTGCACTTACTTTTCCTATAGTACGGTATCCGGCAGTAAAAAAACGTATCGATCAAGATTTTAGTTAAAATTTAGTTTTTACATTTATTTATGAATGGCTGAACATATTTTTGGCGGGTTGCCTATCAAAATGTGGCCGTAATACGCTAAAATTCTGAAACAAATTTTTTATCATTGAATTCTTAGTCCTTAATAAAAATATGTGATCAAAAAAGGTATCTCGGACCTAGTTTCGGAGATATAGCCATCGAAAGATCCGGATATACCTTCTATGAAAACCGCTATAAGTTGAGAACCCCTGAATGGATTTAAAAAATATTGATGTCATATGGATTCATAGTTTTGGAGATATGACCTTTTTTGAAATTTTGAGAAATTTTTCAATTACAACAACAAATACATCAACAACATCAGAAACAACAACAACAATAAAATACCTTTCATATGACATCAATATTTTTTAAATCCATCCAGTGGTTCCCAACTTATAGCGGTTTTCATAGAAGACATATCCGGATCTTCCGATGGCTATATCTCCGAAAGTAGGTCTGAGATACCCTTTTTGATTACATATTCTTTTTAAGGACTAAGAATTCAATGATAAAAAATTAGTTTCAGAATTTTAGCGAATTTATCACTAAACGACACACGAACCCCATTTTGATCTCCATATGACCTTGAAATCTTTTTTCTCAGACGTTCTGGCAAAAAACGGACTCCGAATTCGGATTCAAGACGTCAAAGTCCCTAGGAAACACATAGTCTGATCAAAACGCCACATTTTTTTTTTTTTTTTTGTAAACCTGTGTTATCCAAGATACAATAGTAGGAAGAAGAAACAAACCTAATAAGCAAGCAAGTTACAGTGTTCGTCGAGGAATGTCTACATTGTTTTTCCATGTCAACTTTCGAATCACGCTATTTTCTAAACATTTATAAAAGTTTTCTTCACATTCCTATCGAAATGTTTCATCATTCATCATTACTTACCAAGTAACGTAAAATGATCTGTGCGACAGTTTTTCCATATTTCCGTGCAATCGCTTGTGTCTCATCAGATAAATAAAATGCACGTGTTGGTTGTGAAGGCTTGGGACGCGCTAATGGTGAGTAAGCAGTTACAATAATATCACGTTCATTGCAGAACTTGATTAACTTTTTTTGATTCAGACCTGGATGGCATTCAATCTGTAAGGAATTAGCATTTTTTTATAACATAATACATTGAGATACTTAATTAAAGAAGTACTCACCTGATTCGTAACTGGTTTAATTGTGCAACACCTTAATAGGCGTTCAATTTGTTCACTATTAAAATTCGACAGGCCTATACTGCGCACTAAGCCCATAGCGATTAATTCTTCCATAGCTTTATACGTATCCACATAGTCTATATCACTTAAAGTTTTAAGATAAACGAAATTTAATTTTTTTCACTTTTCATTTTAACAACACAACTAATGGCACCCACTTTAATTGCAGCTCATCCTGTTCATATGGCATCAAGGCATCATCGTTGACATATTTGTAACCCACAGGTGAGTGCATCAGATATAGGTCAATATAGTCAACGCCTAATAGTTCTAGTTGCTTGCGGCATGCATACTTAACACGTTCAGGTTCATGATATATATTCCAAAGCTTTATGTTTCACAAAAAAAGGTAATAATGGTTATGATACATTCAAGCAAACTGGTATTGTTCTTACTTTGGTCACAAGAAATATATCCTCACGTTTGACTAGCCCTTCTTGTATTTTATCATTTATAGCTTTGCCTACTAAAGCTTCGTTTTTGTATAGATATGCGGTGTCTATATGACGGTAGCCTATATCTATAGCATGCCTGACAGCCAAGTCGCATTTGCTCTTTTTCAACTGAAACATAAATGGGTGTTTAAAGTGCTTGTAATTTTATTTGTAATACAAGTACGCTATCATCATGTATTATCGATGATCTCCTAGACTTTAAGTTAATCTCTAACATTGTTCAATATACGAGCAAATTATTCATTGATCTTAATAGTATCTTTTAAGAAAATACTTGCTTGACAAAAAATCCCTTAGGCAAGCCTGACGAGAGTACAAGGGCAAGGAGGGTGTTGGAGCAGATTATTATATATTAAAATAAGATTAAAATATTGATTATTTATTAATTATTAATGAATATTAATTATTAATAGTTCACTTTAAAGTAATTTTTTATCATAATTACAGTAAACTATTTACTTGCTAATTTGGGTTTCAAATATTTGCTTTGCAATTTGCCTTTCAATAGCAGTCACACACATACATACATACATTCATTTTGACATTTTCATTCTTATGTATAATACTTTTTGGCACAATATTAAAATCTTCAGCAAGTGTGGACGCGAACAATAAGTAAAACTTAAATTCTAATTATTAAAAGAAAAGTATAATAAAATCAGTGTAAAATTAAATTAAATTCATTTGTTTAAATTAAATAACATTAATCTTAAACAACTACCGAAACATTGGCGACCGTGACAGGACACTTGTCCATGCATTTTCGATCATCAAAATTTTCATTGAATTTTTATAATTCAATTAATTTAATCTCATCGAAGGATTTATAATTTATTGCGTCTACGATTGTCGCTGTTTAACATCCCGTACTGCTGGTGGGAATCTTCTGTTTTCCATCGTATTGCTGGTAAGGAGTCTGCTGTTGTTCCTCGTGCTAGTGCTGGTTGGTGACTGCTGTTGGTGTTGCGCTGCTAACGCTGTTGCTGGACGTGCTGCTGGAGCATTGGAAAGGTTCCTGGAAACATAATTGGAGCATTCATCTTCATTTTGGAAGAATCGCCACCGACTCAAGTACAGTATATTCATACATATATACAAGGGATTACGTGAGTACATACATTCATACATCGACAAACAAATATACATATATTGTTGCTACAAATTTGCGGTATTTTATTGCTACTTGTTGCCGTGCAAATTACATAAAATAAATATATAACAATTTTGCTTGGTATATGGTACAGTAACCCATAATCGTCATTGCTTTTCTAATAAAGCATATATATACACCGTTGCCTTTCTAATAGAGGTCACTACATATTGCTGATTAAGGCATCAAAATTGTTGCTTTTTCCAATAAAAAGCGAATACATAATACCGATTTAATACTGCTTTTTCCAATAAAAAGCGATTATATTTAAAACAAATTTAGCACTGCCTTTTCGAATAAAAGGTTTATACTAAATCGTTACCGAATACGTGTAACATACCTTGCTACATTTAAATACATTTTATCTTTGTCAAAATGACACCTGAGGAAGTATTGGCTGCTCTTAAACAGCAGCGTAAAACCATGAAAAAAAATATTACTACTATGAAAACTAAAATAGAAAAGGATGGAGACGCAGTCGATGCTACCATTCTTGACTGTCGCCTTCAAATATTGGAATCTTATTTCAAGCAGATATGTCACATTCAATCGCAAATCGAACAACATAACCCTGAAGACACTGCACGAAGCGACTTGGAAGAAACTTTTATAACAACTAAAGCTATAATTGTTTCACTGGTGAATGGAAAGCGTCAAGGTATGTCACTCGACACTAGTATGATGAATGCAACTCCCAACTATGGAGTGTATCATAATTCTCGTCTACCAAATTTAAAACTACCAAAATTTGATGGTAAATACGCCAATTTCAAACGTTTCATAGCTTCATTTACACAGTTAGTGCATAATGATCAAACACTTTCCGATATTGATAAATTTAATTACCTTTTGTCATGTCTCTCAGGCCAGGCACTCACTGTAGTTGAGGCCTTTCAAGTCACAAGCGAAAATTATACGAAAGCCTTGGCACTTTTGAAAGAACGTTTCGACAACAACGTTTTGATTTTCCTTGATCATATTACAGAACTTTTTAACATTCCTACTATGGGTAAAAATGACTTTGCATCATTACGCCACATAATAGATACGGTTACAGCACTTCGCTCATCACTATTGTCATTAGGATCTGAAGTAGATGTTATGAATTCAATTATTATTCATTTCGTGTTATCAAAGGTTGATGCTGATACCAGATCAGCTTATGACGAAAAACAAGAGTTTGAGAAAATGCCTTCGTGGGACGACTGCTACAAATTACTAGGCCGTCGTTGCCAATTTCTCGAAGGTCGAAATATTTCCACTGAAATACGCGCAGAAAAATCGTTTAACAGCAAAAATAAGTTGCAATCAAAAAGATCATCGCAATCGTTCCTTAATTCAAAGCCTAGTTGCGGCTTTTGCAAGGCCACTGACCACTTTCTAGGAAATTGTCAGGCCTTTTTAGAAAATACGGTTTCAAAACGTTTTGAATTTGTCAAAAAATCTGGCTTTTGCATAAATTGTCTAAATAAGGGCCATTCTGTCTCAAATTGCAAATCACTATCACGCTGTCGAGTCTGTCGTGGATCACATCATACATCTTTACATATTTTTTCAAATTCTTCAAATACTGAAGCTGTTAAGCAAACCATTCCTGATGCACAACTGATGCAAAATCCATCGACCAGTTCTGCTACTTCGTTAATTACTTGTTCTTTTAAAAGGGCAATTATGCCAACTGCGCTTGTATTAATAAAAGATAAATTCGGTTGTATGCAACCAGTTCGAGCTCTTCTCGACTCATGTTCAGAATTGAATTTTATGACGGAAGAAATAGCTAAGATGTTACAATTGGATTTTCAGCATGCGAATCAAGAAGTATCTGGAATCGCAGATATTAAAACAAATCTCAAATATAAAGTTTTTGCTACTATAAAATCACGTTTTACAAATTTTGAATGGTCTTCGCAATTTACTATTACTCGTTCTATTTCCTCAATGCAACCTGGAGAAAACATTAATACTTCAAATTGGAAAATTCCAAATGAAATTCAATTAGCAGATCCGCTTTTTTATAAACCACAACGAGTCGATTTACTCATCAGCTGTGAAATATTTTTTGACCTACTACTCGAAGGTAAAATTTCTTTGGGTGAAGGAAATCCTTGCCTTATCAATACTGTTTTCGGATGGATAGTAGGAGGAATGCATAATGCAAAATTGAGCTTGAACAAATTTCAATGCAATATTACTAAAAGTTTAACGGTTGATACATTCTTACAGCGCTTTTGGGATATAGAGGAGTATCCGAATAAAATAACAGAATTGTCTGAAAATGATAGAAATTGTGAACAACACTTTTCAAAAAACGTGTCGATTCAAACTGATGGTCGCATTCAAGTCCGACTTCCATTCAAAGAGGCTCCTGAATTATTAGGAAATTCCTTTGAAATTGCTCGCAATCGGTTTCTTTCACTTGAAAAAAGATTACTAAAGGATAAAACGCTATACCGAATGTATGCTGAATTCATGGATGAATATATTTCGTTAGGCCACATGACGCCAGTTAAAGGTCTCGATTATTTAAAACCACATTATTTTATACCGCACCACTGCGTGCTAAGGCCACAGAGCCTGACAACTAAGCTTCGTGTCGTCTTTGACGCTTCAGCTAGAACATCTTCAAATTATTCTTTAAATGATTTATTAATGGTTGGACCAACGATCCAACAGGATCTTATTACAACATTACTTGCATTTCGATTACACAAATTTGCATTAACCGCTGACATCACAAAAATGTTCAGGCAATTTATAATTGATACTCGTGATAGATGGTTTCAACTTATATTATGGAGAAATAATCCTAACTCAGATTTACAAATATTTCAATTAAATACCATAACATATGGTATGGCATCAGCTCCGTTTCTTGCTATTCGTTGCCTTTTCTATATAGCAGATACGTATATTTCAGAATTTCCTACGGGCTCCTCAGTATTGAAAACTGATCTTTACGTCGATGATCTCCTTACTGGAGGAAACACTATTGCTGAGTTGCAACAAAAAAGATCTGAAATTACAAATTTACTAGCCAAAGCTGGCTTAAAACTAGCAAAATGGAATAGCAACGCAGAAGCTCTTGTAACAAATGCAGCTGATGAATTTACAATAAAAACTAGCGAAGAAGATATCACAAAGGCATTAGGTATGTCGTGGAAACCCAAACAGGATTTGTTTTGTTTCAAATACGAAATATCTGATCAAGATTCACACACTAAGCGGTCTGTGTTGTCAATAGTAGCAAAGATTTTTGATTTATTGGGGCTATTAAGTCCAGTTATCATCCGATGCAAAATGCTTGTGCAGAGTTTGTGGTTGCAGAATTTAAATTGGGATGATCCATTGCCTGAAAAATTAAATCTCCTGTGGATGCAAATAAAAACTGATCTAACTCTTATAAATAACATAGACGTGCCACGTTACGTCTTCACATCAAATGAAATCAAAAGCGAAGTTCACGGATTTTCTGATGCGTCTCAGCGCGCTTATGGATGCTGCATATATATACGCACTAAAATTAATGATGCCTATAAAGTAAGCTTGCTTGTCGCTAAGTCAAAGGTAGCACCAATCAAGGCTCAATCCCTACCAAGACTCGAGCTTTGTGCCGCTCTTCTGCTGGCGAGAACATGGCAAAAGGTAAAATATAAAGTGGAACAATTTGTGAGCACCATAATATTTTGGACTGATTCCAAAATTATATTGCAATGGCTGCAAATGCATTCTTCGTCACTCAACTGCTTCGTAGCAAATCGTATATCGGAAATTCAAGAAATTACAAGAAACATCAAATGGCACCATATAAGGTCCAAAGACAATCCAGCAGACATTGTTTCCCGTGGCTGCAGTGCTGCTGACTTACCAAATACAACTTGGTTCTCAGGTCCTGATTATCTACGACAAGAAATAAATGAATGGCCGGTAAGCGATATTCACAACATCGAAACTCCTTCAATTGAATTACGTAAAGGGTTTACTTTAAAATGTAGCAATAGCAGCAACGAAAAATCAATACTTCTCGACATAATAAATAACAATTCATCATTTTATCGAATAGTACGTATAGTAACTTATATATTTCGAATTCTTAATGGAATACGTCCTAATAGGTTATTAAAATCAATTGACGTAATACATTTATTACCTAACGAACTAGATGAAACATTTTGGATAATTGTAGCTGAAATACAACGTGTATGTTACTCAAATGAAATTGAATGTTTAGAGAAAAACAAAACGCTAAGTGCGAATATTCAAAAACTGTCACCATTTTTGCACACAATGGATATCAACAATAAAAAAATCAAAATACTTAGAGTCGGTGGTCGATTATTTAACGCACCAATTGCTTTCGATGCTAAATTTCCTGCTTTAGTACCGAAAAATCACCATTTTGTACAACTATACATTGAATTTTTACATAAAAATAATCTTCATGCGGGCCCTAAAGTCTTAATTGCCATTCTACGGCAGAAACTTTGGATTGTTAATGCGCGTGAAGCAGTACGAAAGGTCGTACGTTCGTGCGTTCATTGCTTTCATTACAAGCCAAAGCTTATGAATCAAATTCTTGGTAATTTGCCCGCTGATCGCTTGCGAGCCCAACGTCCATTCCTTATTAGTGGAGTTGACCTTTGCGGACCATTTTATACTTCGTATCGAATTCGCGGAAAACCACCTTATAAGACCTATGTAGCAATCTTCGTATGCTTTGCAACCAAAGCATGCCATATTGAACTTGTCACAGAGTTATCAACTAACGCTTTTCTTCTTTGTCTCAAAAGGTTTATAGCTAGGCGAGGTGTTCCACAACGCTTATATTGCGACAACGCAACAAATTTCATTGGAGCGCAGAAGAAATTGAAGCAGCTCGAAGATATACTCCTGAAAAAGAACTCAATCGACGACATTATGTCTTTTTGCAGTAAAACTGGATTTGAATTTTGTTTTATACCACCACGCGCACCGCACTTCGGCGGGCTCTGGGAGGCGGCCGTTAAGTCAGCAAAGCAGCTTTTAATAAAAAACGTGTCTGAAGCTAACCTTACTTTCGAAGAGCTTAATACTCTCATCACTGAAGTCGAGGCAATTTTAAACTCTCGGCCCATTTGCCCGAGATCTGATGATCCTAATGATGGCGAGGCTTTAACTCCTGCACATCTGCTGATAGGTTCATCGCTTAAGGCTTTACCTGATGAACAGTTTGACGATAGCAAGGTTTCATACTTATCAAGATGGCAACGTGTAACCTATCTAAAACAACGCTTCTGGCAACTCTGGAAACGCGATTATGTTCTACATCTACAACAGCGATCCAAATGGTTCACTCCTGAACCGAATATCAAAATCGGTCAGCTAGTAATTGTTCACGAAGACAACATTGCACCCCAGAATTGGCTCCTAGCAAGAGTAAAACAAGTTTTTCCAGGCACTGATGGGAAAATACGAGTAGTGGAAGTTTCTACAGCTAACAGCACTTATCGCCGTTCAATTCAAAGGATTGCACCTTTACCAATAGATGGTTGAAAGTTTGTCCTTTCAACGGGGGCAGTATGTTGGAGCAGATTATTATATATTAAAATAAGATTAAAATATTGATTATTTATTAATTATTAATGAATATTAATTATTAATAGTTCACTTTAAAGTAATTTTTTATCATAATTACAGTAAACTATTTACTTGCTAATTTGGGTTTCAAATATTTGCTTTGCAATTTGCCTTTCAATAGCAGTCACACACATACATACATACATTCATTTTGACATTTTCATTCTTATGTATAATACTTTTTGGCACAATATTAAAATCTTCAGCAAGTGTGGACGCGAACAATAAGTAAAACTTAAATTCTAATTATTAAAAGAAAAGTATAATAAAATCAGTGTAAAATTAAATTAAATTCATTTGTTTAAATTAAATAACATTAATCTTAAACAACTACCGAAACAGAGGGAATCCCCCGGGTCTGTAGTAATTTGGGGGGCACGGTTTTCAGTAGAAAATATTTTTCATTACTAAAATTTGAAATAATTTTTTGCAAGATTGTGGTATGAAATTTAGTTCCAACTACATACGTGTATAAAAAAATAAAACCCTTAAAATTAATATCCTTTTAAAGGATGGAACACAGAATTTGTCATGGGAATTATTTTTTTAGAACAGAAGCCTATTTTGCTCCAGACAAATTTTACTGGATTTTATGTAAATGGTTGCCAAAAAGTTTTAGCATGGAAAAAGTTATGTTCAGAATAGATCAAAATCAAAAACTGAAAATATTATATAGAAATATGATATTTTTGTCTAAAATCAATTCCTATCGGTCATCCTGAATTTTGGATTGATCGTCAGAGGAAAAAAATTATTAATTGAGATAGCTCTTTGCCATTGACAGTTTTCTATGAATTTTTTTAAAACTAACAAGTTATGCGCTTGAAATCTGTTGAGAAAATATTTACAGGAGTATGATGAATTTTTGTTTAGAAGACATCATAAACAAAAAAGCCGCTTTTAATTTTGTAAGTTATTTTAAAATTGTTGTGTAAATCAATAATAACCCTAAGATATGTAACTGCCCTAAGTTTTATATTTATTAATAATATTTCGGTTTTTCTGGCACACTTTTAAAATAAATGGCCTAAACTAAATGGGGCTTTTGTCCGGCTATTTGCTTGACTTAATTCACAAAAGGTTATTATATTTATTTGATAACGCAAAAATAAATAGCTCGTTATTGTAAATTTATCGAAAAAATAAAGCAAAACATAATGGTAAGCGAGACATCTAGCGATCTCCAACGATGCCAAGGTGTAGAATTTTTGATATATGACTTGCTAAGTGCTCGTTTAGTCGGTCGATGCTGGGTATAACGCCGATTTTAATGATGTTAATATAAACTGCGGAGTTAATATAACCTTCCAGGAGAGGGATCTCTCCAACCCATTGGCTTGTTATTGCCTCACAGATCACTACATATGGAGTGCTTTGTACACATTCTCTGAAAAATATTAAACTTAACAGTTCTAAACACGGTTTCGTCTACATTTGAGGTTATTGAATAAATTATTTAGAACAATTCAAACATGTGCCAGTATCGAATACAAAAAACAAAAAATTAAAAAGGTCCCGGATGTAACCATCACAGGGCTTGAACTACATATCTTCTCACTCCCCTGCTTTCAGGTTATGGTGTAATTCATAACCTTTTAAACAATAACTGCAATGCTTGTTTGTAGGCTTCAGACCGTCAAAGTGACGGAAAAAGTGTTTTCGGTTTGTAAAAATTTTTTTTTGGACTAAACTACGAAACGTTTTGTGAGAAACTTACTTGAAATATTTAAGTTTTACAACATCAGCAGGGAAGTTTAGTTATTGTTTTAAGCTTTAAGTGTATTTAGATGTAATATATGTTATGGAAGTTGATAGTCTTTAAAACATTCTGACCCATGCTTATTGACCAGCGAGCCTTTTTCGAAGGGCAACCAAAAAACCATAATCGCCTTTCAATATAATATACTGTTATTATTTACGTATTTATTTATGTATTTATTTGCAGCCAGTGTTTGTTTAATTAGTTGGTTTTTTCTAAATAGATTTTTACGTGCTATAATTTTTGTTTATTATTAATCTTTATTTTAATTGAAAAAAAAAATTTTACTTTTTATTGCATAATATATGGTTCTTTCATAATTTGTAAGCTATATAAAATGTATTCCCTTTTATTTCTGATGGTCCAAGATACACTTGCGAGGTGTTTCTTGGACCGGAATAGGTAATTCTTTTACTCAATGGTAAAACATTCATGCTGCAAGCATTGTAGAAATATAACTTAATCAACAAAATAAAGAAACTTTTTCGGAAAATCCAGCTCATTGAAAAAACTGAAAAGCGGATCAAGGTACACACATCTCCCATAATGAACATTTTTTTGTTCTATCTTAAATCCCTCTTATCATAAGTCAAAATCTTTTTTAATCCACAATACTTTATATTTAAATTATTGTGAAATTAAATTTGTAATCGTTTCTGCAAAAACTTTATGGCTAATGAACAGAAAAAATTAAATCTCATTGTTCAAAAAATAAAAATGATAACCCCGTCCAAAGTGTCAAGCTTTAGAATATTTCAAATCTGTGCAGAGATGGCAAAATGTGATACGTCCGATAATTTTTGAATTAGGTTTTTTTACATCTACATAAGCAATGTGATCTAGGATCTGACAAAAACGTATATGTAAATATATCTCTGCGCCTTCTGGTTTCTGAGATAAAAGACATAATAGAATATAATACGACAGATTTCGTATGACTTTTTCTATCCATATTTTGCAATCTTTCACAAAAATGTACAACGAAGCTTCTAAATCATGAGCGAAATACCTTAACCTGGCAATACCTCGCCACCTAACAGATGGTTAAAAAAAAGCTTTCCATTTAAACTGTTAACAATAGAAGAGGAACAGCACCAAAAGAATGCCGGTCGGTGCACTTAGCTCCGAACGCATTATTAAAATGACAAGTTGAATGTCAAATGCTAAGTACAATGTAAATAATTAAAAAATAAATAACAACGCGAACATTAGATAAGATATATCAAATGATCAGGAACCTCGAGTTCGAGTTTGGAATGAGATATGAATATAGTTTAAGCATAAAAAGATAAACCAAATATAAATATGTAATTATAAAAAGAATCTTATTACTTAAAGCTATTTCCTGACATTACTGACAATTTGTTCGCTTACCTCATAGGTGCCCAGGCCCAGCACGGGCATCTCATAGCCATTGTTCAATTTTACAGTTGGTGCTAAAGTTGGAGCCATTTTCGTTATACACGCGTCCGTCTCTAAACTTGAATAAAAACGACAAAAACGCAATTCACTTAAATTAAATGAATTCTTTTGATTTGAATTTAATACAGAAAACTCAAGCAAACAACGCTGTACTACAGGCGAACTTCTTGAAAGAGAACTCAAAGCAAACTGATTCTTTTCACAATAAATTGAGCACGGGAAACGTGAGAGGGTGCGTAGTGTTATCAAAGACATTGAAAAGTCTTTTCTGTTAAAGTGGGCAGCAACTGTAAACGCTATGTTATGCTGAATTATAAAACTTTTCTTTTGCAATACTTAATATTTCCTCACATACGAGTATGTAGAAAACTTAAGTTCTTTTTTAAGTGATAACTGAGCTAATAGACTTTAGTGGATTAACGCTTTCAAAGCTATATGTATGTGTATTCCAGTGATGTAGTTAACTTGATATGAATTTAGACAAAAATTTCTTTCAAACAGATATAGTTTTGGTTGTTTTCATGAGATTTGACGTTTCGTTGAGGTCTGTCAGCATCAGCTGTTTACAGTTTTCGCTACATACTTCGAGGGACAATTTTCTTTACTTTCCTAAATTAGCCATTCTCATTCATATAGCGTTTATCGGATGAACAGTAGGCCGGGTTGATGAAAAAATAATGGAAAAAACTGCCTCCTATTCGAAAACTTACTTTGAGAGTATCTAGGAAACAAAAAATTTTGTGTTTTGGATCACTCTATAAAAAGCCAAAATCGTCTTTTTTCCATAATTTTGTCAGATGATGTCCGATGTTTAAAAATTATTTATCGTTGTTAACACATTTTCGGCCACGTTGCAAAAATTAATTTATTTTTTGATATAAGGCATATTTTTAGAATATTTGGCACCCCCTGATTTCAAACTCGTGTTCAAAAAATTTTGACCCCCACTCGTTTTACCGTTATGCCGAAAAATCTAGTGTTCGAGCAATAGAATGTTGGCCGTTAGATCCCATACAAATACGACAAAAGTGGTTAATTAACACCTCATAGTCCGTCAGCGGAAAGGTAAATGTAGTCCATGCCAGTTTAAAGGGACTGCCCATAAGCCTCGTGAAACTAATATTAGTCATAATTTACCCCCTTCTCCCATCTCCATTATGTGACAGTATTTTTTTACTCCATACTACCGTTACACAGGGAGTAAATTTTAGCGTCACGAGGCTTATGGGCAGCCTCTTTCAGCTGGCTTCGACGACATTTATCTTTCTGCTGACTGACTAAAATGTAGGCCTAACTAAGCCCTTTACAACGATATATAATTTTAAACATCGGACATCATATGCCGAAGATACAGAAAAAATACCATTTTGTCTGTTTTTAGAGTGATCCAAAAAAATTATTTTTTTTGTTTCCTAGATACTGTCCAGAAAAGCTTTCAAATGAGGGCCGATTTTTTCAAACTTTTTGTTTTTTTTTTTATAGAGACCGAACTGGCAATGAACAGACTCTCTGATCTGGATAACTTCTTAATCAAAACCATATCGATATCGCTAGGGTCCCAGCAGTATTTACGTGGTACTGATGCATTGGAGAGACTATATATTTCTTTTAGCCTCTAGGATCCTAAGACAAGAATAAAATAAAAAAAGCATTTTTAAGTATTCTGGCCTATCGTAGATTCGATTTTCGTAAGAACTAAGAATTGAATTCAGTGATTAATTTGACGAAATTGGGTCTAAATAACACATCTTGCAAAAAGTTGGATATAGTTCTTAAATATCCGAATACATGGACAAATCTTATTTTTTTTTGTTTTAAATTTTATTGATATAAATTAACGTGCCAATTTGAAAAGGAATAATGAAAAATCAGTAAATATTTGGATAGACAAAAATCTATGAATTTAACTATATGATCCTTACATCTGAGGTGCATCATTTGTTCAGAAAATCTATGCAAGATAATGCGGGGAATATTTTTTATAAAATTTTAACCCTGTTTAACCCCCACATGGAGTCAGTATGCACTACAGAAATATTCGCTATAAAATTTCATTGCTAGTTTCTAAACACGTTAAGGTCGAAATTTAAGCCCGAACCCAAAAAAACGTGATCCCTGACGCGATCACATTAAGTTTTAAAAATTTTTCGCACTTGGTAACTCTTAGTGAAATTTTTTGTAGGATATTTTTGCAAAATTCTTTAACCCATTGTGGCTCAGTTTTAGAAAAAGGGGTCAAAAAGACCCATAAAAACAGGATATAGTAATTTAATGTGTTCTAGGAAAAATGATTCTTGTGTGATTTCGTTATGATCTTGTGAGAACGAGTTTTGCCCAAAATGTAGTTTTAGAGTTTTACAGTGGGGTGAAATTTGAAAAATATTGATTGTTTGAAGTGCTTACTGATTTTAACGATTTTTTTGCTTTCGGGGTATTTTGCTTTTTAAGTGTTCAGCGACTAGTAATGAAATTGTATCGCAAATATTTCTGTAGTACATACTGACTCAATATTCCCCTGTTTTAGGTGGCATTTTTGTACGTTTTTAAGAAAAAGGCATAAATGACCCACATGTGGGGGTTGCACAGGATTAAAATTTTCCACAAAAATATTTCCCGCAATATCTTGCATAAGTTTGCTGAACAAATGATACACCTCAGATGTAAGGATCATGTAATTAAATTCATCGATTTAACACAAGAATACGGTATTTTTGTTTTTTTCATGTACAGTGGATAAAAAAATTTCAAAAATCGATTAAAAAAAAATGTGACGTGCTGGAGAAAAACCACGAGACACGGGAATTTTTTTTAACGTCTACTTTAAGAATTTTTTGAATTTTCTCATGTTTTTTTTTTTTTTTTTTTGAGTCGAACAGTGTAATCACTGAATCAATTGCATATTCGATTTTCGTAAGATCTACGAAAGTGTTATTAGAATTGAATTCGAATCGTCGCGAACGTGAATTCAAAACTCGTCACTCTAGTATTTTCTCCAAAACACTAGGGTGACCCAAGAAAATTTTTTTTTTTATAAAATAAATTATAAAACCAGTTTTAACTCTATAACCCCTCAGGGGTTCATTTAAGACCCCTTCATGTGCAATATTTTTTGTTAGTCTGGACTTCCTCTATCATCTCACAGAAGCTTCGTTACCGTATGCAATACACCCTATATAATATAAAAAGAAACTACAATTCATAAATTCTTTTAATGGCATTTATTGAAAATTCTTCTCAAGAAGTCGTCGTTTCAACTCAAAATGGAACATTAAAAGGATAATAAGGACTATGTGCTGCTTTATCAAATGGTATAACACGTTGTCCTGTATGGTATTTATCAAGAAACTTATGATCACCTGTTGTCAGTTTAAAATCGAAAATTTCAAGATTTTCGATGATGCGTTCTTGAGTTACTGATTTTGGAATTGGTATGATACCTTTTTCAGCCTAATGAGATGAAATTAATTTTTTTAATTAGCATTGTTACAATTTAAAAATGTTTACCAAATATTTTAAAACAATTTGAAATGGTGTTCTTCTATGATTTTTAGCTATTTCCAGTACTTTCCCATCGTATAAGAATTTTGGAGTTTTTTCTGTATGATTAACAGCTGCAAAAGGACTATGTCCTGTTACAACTATACATTTTTCTTTACAATACTCTACGAGTCTTGTATTGGCAAACATGGGATGTACTTCAATCTAAAATATTTTCAAATTTAAAAAATGAGCTAACTTAGTATGTGATATTGTATTTATATACCTGATTCTGCACTGGTTTTACATTTGAATTAATTATTAAACGTGTTAATTGTTCTGAATTAAAATTTGCTACTCCAATATTTTTAACAAGACCTTTGTCCAAAAGTTTTTCCATGGCATTCCAAGTGTCTAGATAGTCTACAGTGCTATGTAATTGGAAATAATTTAGGCAAGTGACAAGATAATATTGAAATTCAAATTATTTACGCTCACCTCATGTATAACTTACGTGTACAATCTCTTGGATATAGTACATCATCACCTTTATTTATGAATCCAAATGGCCAGTGCATCAAGTAGAGGTCGATATAATCCAAACACAAATTTGCCAAGGATAGGCGACAAGCGTGTTCAACGCAAGCCGGTTCATGATGAATACACCATAACTACAAATTATTAGGACTCTAAGGATAATCTTTAAGGATAACGTTTAATAATGAAAATCTCACCTTAGTGGTAAGAAAGATTTCATTTCGTTTGACACTACCAGATTCGATTTTTTCTCGTATCGCTTTTCCCACTTCAACTTCATTTCCATAAACGTACGCAGTGTCAATAGAACGGTAGCCAAAGGTTATTGCGCTGCTTACGGCCTCTACGCACTCTGTCCCCAAGGCCTAAGTCAAAAGAATGATTTATAATAAATATCTATATACTTAGTTGTGGTTGAGGTTTTTTCGTCCATGACCTTGAGTATCATATTTATGGCATATACTACTAATTTTACCTTCCAAGTTCCGAATCCAATTTGTGGTACATTAACGCCATTATATTGTGTCAAATAAGGTACTTCGGGTAATTTAGTATTGTAACTGACGCAATTTCTCTTTAAGATGTATTAAATATTTTTAAAAAATTGTAAAAAGAAATACGAGAATTACTTAAACACTCACGAACCAACTGTTGTTGATAGAGGATTTCCCACTGGAGTGTGTTGCATTCTAATAGTTTTCTGGTAGCTCTGAAACGTTCAGATATTCTGTATAAAATTAACGTCTGACGAGTTGCCATTTAGTTATTTCTATATCTTTACTAGTATGTTTACAAAATACAGAATTCTTTGCATTACGCTTTGTTTAAAATAAAAAATAAATAAAAACAGTTTCTAGAAATGAAAGTAAAATTCAAATTAATTTTGACTTATTTCACAAAGATCATAAAGTTTCGTAGCATTGCCAGTTTCTTTAAATTTTATAAAATACTTTCGAAGAACTTCTATCTTTAACCGCTTGAAACCGAAGCCTAGACCATTGTAGATATCGAAAAATTAACTTCGGATTAAGTTTTCTAGTGTTTAAATTAAGAAAAAAAAGTAGGTCCGGAAAAACCCCTTATAGCCAGAAATGGTGGTCATATTACACAGTGCAGCAAAAAAAATTCCAAAATTTTTTTGATTACTATTCCTGGAAGCACATGATGTTACTAGTAAAACCCTATCTATGTTTCGCTTGTTTGGCTCCAGGTCGAATTTCATAGTACTATAAAAATCGCTTCAAAACTATTTTTTCAAAGTTGCCGAGGCTATAAGTCGTAAACCGTTTGAGATTTTGTTTTTCTACCTTCAACGAAGTTATAGATATAGACTAAAGGAAAAAAATTGTTCAAAAAACTCACCCGAAAAAATTGGGGTTTGGGCCTTAAAATCACAAAAATGTCGAAAAATTGTACCATTTTTAGTCATATCTCCAAAACCGTTCCGTATTTTGCCAAACAATTAAAACAACATTTTAGCCAAGACTTAACTGAACAACTCTCTAGAGCGTGTTAATAGCATTCGAGTACCCCTTGATACTAATTTTAAAACATTGATGTATCAAAAAATGCTTGGGTTCCTATGGGACCCCATCGGTTTCAAGGGGTTAATATTATAGGCTAATCCCCTTTAGTTGCACGCTTATTCACAGCAAAAACAAAAACAACATATAGCAGTGAAGGTTAGAAATAAAACTATGAGTGTTCGATTACTACTTTGTGCAGAATTAAAGTCTTAACCCATAAAACGTACATAAACAAGAGCTTTCTGTACTAGTAAATGAACACTCATATTATTTATGTAGGATTTGTAGGCTTCCTTTCCATAATTTAATAAAAAAACAACACAATACTTTTTAGTTTTATTCATACATTTATTTCAGTTTAGTTTCAATTATTATTTATTTTAGTTCTTCTTTCTATTTTAGTTTTCTTTAACATCCTCAAACCATTAATTCTGTTCTTTTCATTGTCTTTTAATTTCACTTCTTTACATGTCCGCAGACAACCGCTTTCATTAAGTTCTCTTCAAAAACTACCAAGTTCAACTGGCGTTTGTTTGTTCACTCCAAGTCTTTTCGTCATGTTTGTTTCCTTCAAGTCTCTTCCGTTTTATCAGTGCTGCCAAGTCGTCCGTTTGGCTCTGTTCTCACATGGGTGCAATGTACAGTCTCATAATGAAATATTCTCTCTTCAAGAATAAACAAGAAATTAATCTCGAAACCAAACACAATTGCTTAGAAATTCTAAGTTAGAATTAAAGAAGTAACTGAGCGTAATAGAGAGCGAAAATGTTTATGCTTGTGTGAAAATTTCTTTCTAAAAACTTGATTCTTGATTTGTTGTTTAGCACAAAACCGTGGTTAAAGAATAAAATTATAAAAATCGATTTGGCATATATTGCGCCAAAGCAAGATAACGGCTATCCAGTGTCATTGACAGAAATAAACTACGCTGTTTACTGTGTGATATAATCTTAAAACTATCGATGGAGCGTTTTTTGAGAGCGGAATGCGCGTTGTGCGTGCGAGAGTCTTACAAAAACCCTGATTTTGGCGACTCTCACCTTTTCCGCTGTTCTTGATGATCTTAGTCGCCCCGCGGATACCAAGCATACTTCTCATTCGAAAATGGATGAAGAAGTTTGAAGAGACCGGTATAACATTGGACAAACCGAAGAAGGGGCGACCAAGAAAATCATCACCCATGCGCCCGTCGAACTTGTTGAGTTCACACAGGAAGCTAAACAAATATAAACTTCGTTTTTTCACACACTTTATCACAACTGGTCCTAAGGATGAAGAAGCTTCATCCTTAAACGATGCTCAAAAAGAAAATTCAAATAAGTCCAATATAATACTATTTATTAAAAATTCTTTCCAATTTTGAATAATTAAACTATTTTCAAAATAGATCGCGAAAAGGATAATAAAAACTATGATACGCAGCGTCAAATGGTATGGTACGTTCTTTTGTGTTGTATTTTTGCAGAAAATAGTGATCCCTGTTTGACAATTTAAAATCGAAAATCTCAAGATTTTTAATTATATGATGTTGATTTGTAGATTTTGGAATAGGGATGATACCTCTTTCAATCTAATAAATGATAAGTAAATTTTGTTTATAAAAACATTTAGATCCAGTTGAATATTTTCTTACCAAATATCTCAATATTATTTGAAATGTTGTTTTTTTGTATTTTTCTGCAATTTCTGTTACCCATGTGTGATATAAAAATTTTGGTGTTTTTGCATCTGGATTAACAGCAGCAAAAGGACTATGACCTGTTACGAGTATAGAGTGCTCTTTACAAAAGTCTACCAGTTCAGCGTTGAGAAACATGGGATGAACTTCAATCTAAAATTTATAAATATTGAAAATCGATTTGAAGATTCTATATCTTATCTATTGATATCGAAATTTTTTACCTGATTTTGAACTGGTTTTACTTTGGTTTCATTTATTAGACGTGTTAGTTGTTGAGCATTAAAATTTGACACTCCAATGCTTTTTACAAGACAAAGATCAATCAGTTTCTCCATAGCTTTCCAAGTGTCTACAAAGTCGACATCACTATGAAATCAAAAAGAGAATGAAGTGATTGTTGATGTAACTCAAAGTATCAGCATATTAGATATACATAATATATTTTGTCTGTTTTACCTCACATATAACTTTTTATTGCAATCACGTGGATATAATACATCATCGCCATGGTACACGAATCCAAATGGCCAATGCATTAAGTAGAGATCAATATAATCCAAGCCTAAATTTTTCAGCGATAAACGACAAGCGTGCTCAACGCAACCTGGATCATGATGTATACTCGCCAACTATGTAAAAAATATCCAAATTTGTACAGAAAGCAAAGATTTCTATGTCAGGAAGGAAAAACTGCTTAAGTCGGTTTAAGCAAAATAGGTTTGAGCGCAATTTTTTCATAGTTCTGGGTAAAATCACTCTGGATATTATTAAGATCTAAATAAGCACTAACAAAAGGCTCAAAAACGAAAGTACAAGTGCACCCTGGAAAATGGAGCACAAAACCAATTTTTGCTTAAGTCGACCTAAAAAGTTTTTCCTTCTTGCCACAGAGACAAAAGTTGAGACAAAAGGCACTTAAACATTTAACTCATATATACAAATATGGAACAATAACAATAAATGATATATACAGGGCTGTAAAAAGTATGCCACAGATTTTATGTAAAAATTTATGATTGAAAAAAATCACCTTAGTAGTAACAACGATTTCCTCCCGTTTGATAATACCCTCTTTAATCTTAGCTCGTATTGCTTTTCCGACTTCAACTTCATTCCGATAGACATAAGCAGTGTCGATGGAACGCCAACCATAGATTATTGCATTACTAACAGCTTCTTCACACTTTGCACCCTTGGACTAAAGGAAAACAAAAGAAGTGTTTGTGAATATCCTTAGGGCTTCCCCTTAATTTTGTATATCGATAAAAGTGAGTAACTTAACCACAATCAAATTAATTAAATTGAGTTAACTGACAGGCATAAGCACCATCTTACATACAATAAATTAAGGGTGAGTATATAGAGAAGCGGGAATCATCAGGAAAATGCTAATTATGCCTTACAACTATATGAAAGCGCATTCTGTAAAATTGTGAGCTATTGTAAATTTATTTGAGACTTAAAATAGCCTAGCCATTTTCAGCCCAATCCGAGAAAAAATAATACCTACAGGTGGGGCAAAAGTAAATAGCAGTCTATATAAGAACATATATAAAAGCGAATGTTTGTATGTATGTTTCTTATAGAATTCCAAATGGCTGACAGATCACCGTGAAAATTTATATAAATTTATATGATCCAAGAAAATTTTTTTTTTTTTGAAACAAGTTTGAAAATCAGTTTTAACCCTATAACTCCTCAGGGGTACATTTTAGACCCCCCTCCAAGTGCAATTTTTTGTTAGTCTAAGCCTCCTCTATCATCTCCCAGAAGCTTCGTAACCTTATACAATATACCCTGTATATAAGTTTTCGGGTTCGGCGCGTGTTTCTGCATCATTAGTTTTTTTGGTCCTTTTTTTTTTCACCCAATGGTCCCCCTTGGATGTCAGCATCAAAAATTTTTTTGTTGTTTCTACGTGTTTCATGACTTTTTAGTGGAAACAAATTTTTTTCCCCCCAAGGGTTCCCCCTCAAAAAATGTATTTATCAAATCTCTGCGAACGAAGGAAAAGATGAGCGGTGTCATATCTCTGAAACTATTTATCGCACATAGAAGAGATTCTGTTCGTATATAAATTGCGGACAGTTTACATTCTTTGATTTAATTTGACGAGAGAAAGTGTAGCAACGCACACCGGGAAATGCTTGTCCGTAATAATTCTATGACCTGTCCTTTATGGTCAATGGTCAATAATACATGGTCCATAACCTTTGATCTATGATGTGTCTTTTATAGTCTATGGTTCATAATGTATGGTCTATGGTCTGTCTTTTATGGTCTTTGTCTTTTATGAACTATGGTCAATAATATATGGTCTATGGTCCATATTCTTTGGACTATGATACATCACTAAGGGACTATGGTCCATTATTTATGGTCTATGATCTGTCCTTTATGTTCCATAACCAATTTGTTGTAGAATAAACTAAAAAAATTACACAATTCAATATGCGTCCATATAAAATCCGGGACATGCATGAAAATCTCGAACATTTCCGTGAAATTTTTGAATCCGGAATGAAGACAAAATCCAAGACTGTCCCGAAAATTCCAGGACGATTGGTCACCATAACTTAGAATGAACTTAAATTACAATGTAAGAGGAGGTATGAGATGAGTCTTTGCTAATGAGCAAACATAGGATCATGAAAAAGTTGAGGAAATTGAGAAAAATAAATTTTTTAGATTTTACATTTGCACTAATGTATTACCTTTGAAGTTCCAATCCCAATATGTGGTACAGCGGTATTATCATTTTGTACTAAAAGGGGTACATCGGGATGTTTCATTTTGAAGTTAACACAAGTTCTCTTTAAATTAAAATGTATATTAGTGAAATTCTTGATAAAACTCTAACAGTAATTGAATACTCACGAACCAACTGTTGCTGATAGAAAGCTTCACATTGAGATGTGTTCCATTCCAAAAGTTCTCTTGCAGCTCTATAACATCTGCAACCAAATATTATACGCGGCCTTAACATGTGAGAAGTAAATTCTATTTGTTTTGAAAATATATTAAATAAAAATTTAAATCAGTTTGTCAAAATGCGAACAGATTTCAAAATCAATTTGACATTCTACGCAAAGGTCATCCTGTATGTTCAGTGCTTTATTTTTACTAACTGTTTTGTTTAGGATATTTCAGATAATAAAAAAAAATTGTTTGATGTCTTATAACCGAATATATGTACCAAATAACCAAATATATGAACGGAAAAATCTAGTATGGTGATTCTAAGTACTAATCTTTCTCTTTAAAACCTCATTTGA
The DNA here is from genome assembly GCA_951812925.1 of Calliopum simillimum. NCBI lineage: Eukaryota > Metazoa > Arthropoda > Insecta > Diptera > Lauxaniidae > Calliopum > Calliopum simillimum. Next base: position 97,394,082 of record OX638371.1, read on the forward strand.
AATTTATCGATATCTTTATTTTTCTCAGATAGATCGTAAACTAAAATATCGAGAAATCGTGTTTTTTGAACTTTCGATAGGTGTCCTACAAAGGATTTCAAAAATCACTTTAATAACATCCATAATCATGTAGAATTCGGATGGCGTGAAAAAATCCGAGGTGCGTCAATTAAACCTCAAATTTGGCCACCGTGTTAGAACAGGAAAAATAAATTTGTATTTAATTTCCACTCTTTGCATCCCATTCCGCGGAGTTAAAAATGTCCCCTCGTATGCATCAATAAAACGAAACAAAATTGTTTATATTTCTAAGACTTTTTTTTATTTTTTATTTTTTCCAAGACATCACTAAAAGGATAATATTTGCTATGCATTCCTTCCGCCATAAATGCTACACGCTCTCCGGTATTAAATTCAGATATTATGCGATGATCACTTTCTTTCAGCTCAAAGTCAAAAATTGCAATATTTTCAATTATGCGATTTGGGGTCACCGATTTTGCCAAAGGTATTGTACCTTTTTCAACCTGCAGATAAAAAGATAAAAATTAAATCAATTAAGTATATACTTAGCTTATTGAGTGTCCATAGATATATTCGTCTAAGAGCTTTAACCGAGAGTTTTTCACTAAAATCTCAACTTAAAAAAAATAAACAATTTTTTAAATCTTATTCGTTTCCTTTACGTTCAAAAAGGTGAATTATTCATTTTAATGTTCAAGACGGTACATAATTTTCTTTTGTACCATATTAATTCAAAAAACATTCACGTTTACGCTTAAAAAAAGTGAAATTCGTAAAAATTTGTGAAGAACCGTTCCGTGAACAAAGCTGCGAAAATTGGTGTTATTTCTATAGACACTCTTCTACTACTTTTACTACTACTATTTATATATAAATATATTGTCCCAATACCAAATATCTTAGTACTATTTGTTGTACAGACTTGTTGTGACTTTTGGCTATTTCCAACATTTTCTCATCAAAAAGAAACTTTGGAGTTTTCTTCTCTGGCCTTGTGCGCGCAAAAGGACTATGAGCTGTTACAACAATCGAATGGTCTCGACAAATTTTAATTAAATCTGTTTGATCCAACATCGGATGAAATTCAATCTATTCCAAGTGTAAAGAGTTGATAGTAATTTATCAAAAAATGTTGTATATTGGTTTGATTTGTATGAAGCAAAAAAAAGTCGTTACCACACCGACTCAAAAGTTATGATGTAGGCCCATTTTGGCAAAAAAAGAACACTTTTGCTCATAACTTTTTCTTTTTCTTTACAGAATGGGTACCCATTAGATAGTATCGACCCCCATACAAAAAAAAAAAAAAGTTCGAATGATCGCCCCCAGTTTGAAAGCTAATATTGAAAGATTTTGAAGGAAAAAAAAAATTTTTTTTCGGCCTCTAAATTCGATGCGGTTTTGTTTTTTTCTTATATCTCCGCCATTTGACGTCCGATCAGCAAGTAAATGTTGTAAATGTCTCGACTTGGGCTACATTTCATTCATAGAAGTATTTTTTTTCGACTAGTTGTTTTACCTCAGCTTCTTCCACCCTAAGGTGGTGCCAAGGGCACATCATAAAATTAAAGTCCGTACAAAATCATAAAATTCATCTGTACAAAGTTTCCTCAAATTATTGAAATTGAAAAAGTTATAGCAAATCTAAAATATCAGTACAAAATACGAAAAACAGGATGTTTCAAAAACGAAAATCGCCCCTTAAGACTATGCAATACTTTTTTTTTAACATTTTTCATTTCGATCAGTATGCAAATAAATAAAAAAAGAATCTTGCATAGTTTAAGGGGGCGATTTTTGTTCTTAAAACATCCTGTTTTTCATATTTTGTACTGAGGTTTTAGATTCGCTATAACTTCTTCAATTTCAACAATTTGAGAAAACTGATTTTTCTCGCATCGAAAAAAATGATGCAGATATCGTTTTTAAGAGTCCTTCTAACTTTTGAGTCAGTGTGGGCATAAATCTTAATAGCGAACCTATCTTATAGGCATATATATATGGGCATATCCGAAAATAATTTTCCGTTATACGACACAGGTTTTCAGAAATTAAATTTTTGGTGATATGCGAAAGTTTACGTTTGTCGTTTTTTACTCGTTATGGGGGCTTTAACTAAAGAAACAATATATATATTATATATAAGCAAAGTCGATTTATTTATCATCAAGAAATTTGTGTGAACTTTATCAGAATTTTAGAACCGTGTCCATATGATTTTTCTGAGTCTTACTTGAAAATATTTGGAAAGATTCCCGGTAGCATATGTAATGCTTCTGAAATGTGTGGCCTCCCATATATTATCCCAAATACCGGTTTTCCCGAGATATTCAGGTAAAACAACCTCCTAACCGCCCCTCATATCGAAATTTTTTTGTTCACCTACTGCGAATTTAATTTTACACGTCTAGGAATATATGCCATCACTTTTGGTTATAGATTATAAAAAAAAAAGTGGCGGAAAACCTGGCTCATATAAGAGAAGATGATTTTCGGATATGCCCATATGTATATTAAGAGCATACTTGATTTTGTACAGGCTTTGTTTTGCAGCTTGAAATCAATCGATTCAGTTGCGTTGCATTGAAATTTGAGACGCCAATACTTTCTGTCATCAACAAGTCAACTAATTTTTCCATGGCTTTCCAAGTATCGACATAATCACAGGAACTGCAGTAGCATACGAGAGATTCACGATTTTATATAATGTAGTATTTTTTTATTTGAGTTAAACCAATTTATCACCTCATTATTACTCTGCCATTACAATCTAAGGGCAACACCTCTTGATCGCCTTGATAATCATATGCCATAGGCCAGTGCATCAAATAAAGGTCAACATAATCCAAGCCCAGATTTTGTAATGATAAGCGACAAGCATGTTCTACAATGTTAGGATCGTGAAAAGTATTCCATAGCTAAAAAGAAAACGTTGCAATTTATATGACACTGAACAAAAAGTGTTTACTTCAAAATGCTATACATAACCTTTGTGGTAATGAATAAATCTTCACGTTTAACAATACCCTCGGCTATTGTGGCATGTATCGCTTTACCAACCTGAACTTCATTTTCATAATAGTAAGCAGTATCTATAGAACGATAGCCATTTTGTATCGCAAATTTAACAGCACTTTCACAATCTTTTATGTTCTGTGAAGTTACTTGATTATTGATTTGAATTAAGTTATCTCTGAACCTTACCTTATAAGTTCCTAATCCAATATGAGGGACTTTAGTACCATTATTATGTGTTAAGTATGGTACTTTTGGTTGAGATCCATTGAAACGTTTTACTATATTAAAGCAAAACGTTAGATTTAAGCTCATGAAGCAACTGCTGCGCGTTGATAACATTTCAAAATATTACAAAATGATAAGAACTAAATAAAATATGTAATGACTTGTCAAGCAAAGTCATTAATACTGACACTTTTTAAAATTACCCGTTAGAAAATTTTTAAAAATGACGAACAACTGTTTAATTAAAACAATTTAATAAGCACTTCCTTAAGTAAAAATCTGTATACACAGATATGGGGCTTGAGCTTCTCAAGTGACCTCTTTTGACCCATTAATGCTCAACGAGAACCACACTAGACAGGATGTTGATATTTTCAGAAGTTAGCCTCCTAGACTCAACATATGCTTATAAAAAAAATGTACTAAGTCTTTCTTAGGATCTGCTCAATGACTGGGTGCCATATGGTTCCGCTGGGCTTCATATAAATACATTTGTTTTTTTTTATGTTACATGAAAATTTAACTGTTTGTAAATAGTAAAAAAAGTTTTTATATGTACTTCAAACAATTAAATTAAATATTGTTTAGCACTAACTAGTCAAAAGAAGCTATAAACTCAGATTATAACATAATTAAAACGAAAATTAATTGTATGTTCGACTGCAAGGATTAAATCTAGCTGAGGCGCAAGTCTTATAACAAAAATTTAATCACTGGCATACACAATGTTTTGTTGGCTAATGGCCAGCGGTGCCATACGGCACATAGAGATACAGTAACTTTAGTGCTAAGTAATGTCCAGCAATGCCATATGGCACCCAGAAAAAATTTCTAGTTAGTGCTCTGCGGTGCCATATGGCACTTTGGCTTTCCAAATCATCACAACTCATTTATTTTAAAACGAATTTTGTTGATTCTTCTTTCAAGATACTCATTAGTCTTTTTAAATTAAAACTGCATACAAAAAGATTCAAAACTTAATAACGATTTAAGGTGATTCTTTACCTCAGGTCATTCGGCATCAAATTCATACTTAACTAGTTAGTTAACCCTCCCATTGCAATTCTCTCAAAAAGGAAGGTTTTTCCTTCCAAATTTTGCCAAAAAGGAGATTTTTTTTTTTTTTAAAGGAGGATAAAAGGAGGGTCAATGTATTTTACGAATATTTAAATGAATAAATACGCAATCTGTTTGGTCGCCGCAAGGCACGTCTTATTCATTTGTAGGTGTAATTTTTGCTATGTTTACTTTGAGTATAATAATTTTTGATAAAGCTAAACTTCTCGTGTGATTGCGGCGAAATGATAGGTACGTCATACAATTTTTGTATTTCGGAATACTTCAAATTAGGATAATTTTCGTTAGGAAAGGGGAATGAATGATTGGAGGGCGAAAGGAGGATTCAAGGCGAAAAAAGAGGCCTGGAGGTTTTTGAAATTGTTGGCTTAAAAAGGCGGATAATCCTCTCAAAAGGAGGATAGATGGGATTGTTTGATACTCGTATAAAGGAAATTGTGAACGCCTTGGCTTATATGCAATTATTTTGAAAACGAAAAATTACCAAAATCAACCTAAGTACCAAATATAGGGCTGATTAAGAGCTATAAGCTTAGCCTATTTTCCAAATAAAAATCCATTTTATTTTGACCTTTGTTTCAATTCAAATGTGTTCGACGGTCACGTGCGATATATGTTCATATTTTCTTGCTTAAGTTCCAGGTACGGGTGCCAGACTGTACTGTTTTTTGAAAAAAGTACTGTTTTATGACATACACCCAAAATAGTACCAAAAAGTACTGTTTTTTAATGATTACTGTTTTTTGTACTGTTTTTTCTAATAATATGTGTTGAAAAATATATTTTGGTCATGTGCGTATGCAAAATACAGACTGATTGAATTTTTAATGAATATATTTTATTTGGAATCAATCTGTATAACTTCTTGACCACTCTGTCTATTATTTAAATTTCTGGCAACACTGCGAAGAACATTTCAGTAACGTCGAAGCAGTCGACGATGGTATTTTGCTGGACATCTTGCGAAAATATGGGCAACGGGTGCTACCAAATCAGGTAAATTGATGTTTTTCCACTTTCTTTAGGAAGTTCTGCTCAATTTGAAAGAAAAAGCAGCGGTGAGGACAGTTAAGCAGGCGCCTAAGGCAGCCAAGGGAACGACATGCCAAACCTCCGGCAAAGCGCGCCAAGAAATCCACATCGGACTTTTATATAATTTCTGAGGACTTTTAACAAAACAACCTAACTCGAAATTGGCAACTTTTCAATAATGTGGCACAATTTCGTTGATGCAGCGTTGAATTTCCTTTTTCTATACATTTTTACTAATCTCAAAGTGTCAGCTGTCAAATTATTTTTTCTCTTGGTTCATAACACTTCACCGCACGAATGGCGCTAGATTCAAATCTTGCGTGAACTGTGGGACACCCTTATACCTCTGGAACAAGAAAACATGGATACATGGCGATTATACCAATAGAAACGTATTTAAATTTTATATTTAGGACTAAAATCCTGGAGAATTGTCTTATCTCGACTTAGGTTGTTTTAAGCTGTTACCGCGCAAATTAACCGCCAACAACTCTGTAAAATGTAACGAATGCAATCGACCCGTTCATTTAAAGTGCGCTAACATACAAATCAGCTATTTTGCTTGCATTCATTGCACTTCAGGTGATTTTGTGTGAATCAATGTGTCCAGGGGGTCGATTCTGGTTCAGTGAAACTGTGAAGTGTAAAAAAATTTATCACTTTCATTTTCACCGAGTCTTTTCACTTCACTTCATCGATTGAAGCGATTCTGGTTTACAAAGTGAAAAAAGTGAGGTGAATATTATTTTTGTTTGTGGTGTGTGAAAATAACTGTCGTTCTGAAGTTTAAAGTTAAATATGAATTGTTTTGATTAAAAAAAAGTTTGTATATTCGGGGGAACGAGCGTACGCGAAAGCTGAAGCAGCGTACGAGAAAGCTGAATTAGCGTACGCGAAAAAGCTTTCGGTAAACTTGCGTACGCGAAATCCAGTGAAGTTCTTTCCCCCGGGGCAGCTTCGTTACGCATGATTAATTTAGCGTGCGCGAAAAAATGTTGCTTACGCTGCTAATTTTCTGAAATTGTTTTGTGCGCCTTGATGTTACTTATACGGATATTCACATCAAAAAAGGTTATCATATGTTGGTCTACAAAAATTTTCATAAAGATCTCGGGGAACCCGGGACGGGGACACCAATTGAAGACAACAACAACAACCTTACAACGACAATAACTTTACTACTACTACAAAAACAACAAAGAGAACCAGCTACTTGTGCAAGCGCAGCAGCTACTTATTATTTACAAAAATAAAAAATTTTTAATAAAAATTGCGCGCGCAATATGGCTAGCAAACTATGTGTTGGATATATTATAGACTGATCCGCGGCCGAAGGCCTCCGCGAAGCCTGAGCTGCGGCCGCACACAGGTGCCAATCGAAATAAAACCCGACCAAAAATCGTGAAATCGACTTGCGATTTGGATTATTTTTTTAGCCTCGTTTTGTAAAAAGAGCACCAGCGCATGATAAGGCGTTAGAAATATTACGTAATATCGAGTTGCCTCTCTTGTACCTTAACGCAAAGTCGTAGTTCCTGGGCATGGAATGGCTGTATTGCATTTTGGATTTTTTATTTTATTGAGAGGTGCCACGCCCTCTTGTCCTAGTTCGCCTAGTTTTTGCTCAAAGTTTTAATTTAATATTCTTAGTATCTCAGTGGAATTTGAACGGCTTACCTCAAAAAACGCTTTTAGTATAGGATTTTAAAACTTGCTTATATGGGAGGTGCCATGCAACCTTATCCGAACTCAACTAATATTTGCTCAAAAGTTGCACTTACTATCCCTAGTGCCTAAAAACTGATTTTCAAAAGTTTACGTGCAGAATTACATTTTTGGCCAGCTTTTACATCGACTGTGTGCGCCGCCCACTTACCCCTACTTTTATGTAAAATTACTGTTGTTGTAGTTGTTGTACTGCACTTCATAATATGCACTAAATAAAAGTAGGGGTAAGTGGGCGGCCTGTGGCTGCACCTCAGGATTTAAAACTCCAAAAAATTCAACACCGGCTTCGCGAAGGCCTTCGGCATCGGATCAGTCTATAATATATCCAGCACATAGTTTGCTAGCGAAATTGCGCGCAGCGTACCTAAAATTTTTTAGCGTGCGCTGCAACACTAAATTAATAATGCGTAATCAAGCTCCCCGGGAGAAAGAACTTCAGTGGATCTCACGTACGCAAGTTTTCCGAAAGCTTTTTTCGCTTACGCTAGTTTAGCTTTCGCGTACGCTACTTCAGCTTTCGCGCACGCTCGTCCCTCCGAATAGCCAGTCTCTTTAAATAATTGTGTGGACAAAATTTATTTATTAATGAATTTACGTCAGCTTGCAGCATTTAATCTATTTTCAACATAAGAGTTCCAAATGGCACTGGCTTTACTATTATTGGATATTAATAGACGAGATGCGCAAAGGTATGGGATTTTGATTTAATTGACTTTAGCTACATCGAATGTTTGAGCTTATAAGACTACAAATTCGTTATTGAGAGATGATTTTACGTTCGATAGGATGACAAAACAAGTCGAAATTGCGGTATTGATCTTGATGGTTACCGGACATAATCCCCACTTCGTAAATGAGGATTATGTCATAAAAATTTAATTAAGATTGAACAAAATTTTTGCAATAATCCATTTAAAAAATTTATATAAATAGCGTTGGATATGATAGACTGTTGTCAATAACAAAATAGGGCGTTAGGAAATATCGTAATGGGGATTATATCCCTTTTTTCCTGGGGATTATATCCGCAAGATTTTCGGACATAATCCGATTTTAGAAATGGGGACTAAGTCAGAATTATTGGTGGACATAATCCCCTTTTCATGAATGGGGGGTTCAACTCCTCACTATGGTACATCAGCGATTATTTGACGTGAAAAATTTTTAAGATGTAGCTGAGGTTAACTTGTTTTGTCTTCGAAAATTTCTAAATTTTAATAAAAATCATTCTTAAAAGAAACCATCCCAGAATCTTGAGACGCTTGCTGCGAGATAATGAGAACCCTTTTGAGGTTATTACAAACAAACATTTTATGGAACTTTACAGATTCCCAAAAAGTTTGTGTTTGAACTTAATCAATGAGTTGAAGCCGCACCTAAAAAAATCAAGCAGACAACACGCTTTGCCTTGTCATATTAAAGTATTAAGCTCATTAAGGTTCTTCGCAACAGGAAGTTTTCAAAGGGCTATTGGACAGGATAATTTATCTGCATTGTCACAGACTTCTGTAAGTCGCAGTGTCTCAGAAGTAGCAATTGCTTTAAACCGTATTTCATCCAGATATGTAAAATTTCCAACTACTACTGAATTTGCGGAAAAGAAGTTAATGTTTTATCAAAAACATAATTTCCCAGGCATTATTGGCTTAATAGATGGTACACATATTAAAATATGTGCACCAAAAAAAGAGATTGAGCATGTGTACTACTGTCGTAAAGGTGGGCATTCAAAAAATGTTCAAATTATATGTGACGCAGAGTACAACATTTTGAATGCCAATGCTCAATTTGGTGGAACCGCACATGATGCGTATATTTGGCGGAGATCCCAAGTAAGTCTACACTTGGAAGAATTATACAATGCTGGGAATCGAGACTTTTGGCTTCTTGGTGACAGCGGTTATCCACTACAGGTAAACTAGCATTTATTGAGGATTACTTAAGCATTCAAAATACTTTAAATAGCCGTGTTTTTTTTGACGCGTATATACAATTGTGGATACCTTCAAATTGCGATAACTCATGAACAGTAAGACACACAATAGAACTCTAAGAAACTTTTTTATGGAGAATCACGTTCTCTTTCATTTTATATTTAAAAAAAATTATTTTTAAGTAGGTATTTTATAAAATCTGGTTAGCGCCGATAAATGGCAAAAAATCACTTTTTTTTAAATAACTTCTAAATAATTATTTTTTTTTTACAAAAGATTAAAATTATTTGTAGAACATGTGGTTCTCCTTGAAAAAGACCCTTGGACTTTTTATCGTACGACTCACCATTCATAAGTTATCGCAATTTGAAGGTATACACAATTGTATATACGCGTCAAAAAAAACACGGCTAATGTGTAGCAAAAAAGTAACAACTACTTCCTTTTCAGCCATGGCTTATGACTCCAATTGGTGCTCCCACAAGTGATGCAGAGGAAAGGTATAACGTTGCTCACAAAAAAACAAGGGTTATAGTGGAACGATGCATTGGAGTCCTAAAAAGCAGATTTAGATGCCTTTCTAAAGAAAGAGCACTTTGCTATAGCCCGGAGAAAGCAGGAACTATAATAAATGCATGCATAGTGCTCCATAATATGTTGACACAAGCCCGCGTTCCACTTTTAGAAGTATTAGATGCAGCTTCGGTGGAGGAAAATGACGCCACTGTAGCTAGTACAGAGATTTTACAAATCGCGAGACGACAACGGGCAAGAATCGTTGAAACAGCTTTTGGAGGTGTACAGTAAATAAATGAAATATAAGTTGGTTTTTTTTACTACTTTTCCAACTATAATTTTTGTGTTTATTATTTCTTGTAAATGTCTGATGACTCAGTGAAAACAAAATATGTAGGAAGTGGTCTGTTTTGAAAAGTAAGTAGAAGTATCAAAAAACATTGAAAAATATCTAAACTGTCGGTAAAATTCAAAAAGTATCGAAAAACATTGAAATTCATCCAATGGTATCAAAAAACATCTAAAATATTGGTAAAATTCCAAAAGTAACGACAAATTTTGAAATACATGGAAGAAATCGGTGAGAGGCTGAAAAACTTCTAAAGTAAAAGTTTAAAGATATCGAAAGAAAATCGTTAACATATTTGAGCTGGTTATTTTGAAAGTTGCCTAAGTCCATTCAAGAGCAAAAGTTGTGTCATAATATGAATTGGCTGAAATTTTGTTAGGAATAAATAAAATTGGGCTCTTTTTTAAAAGGAAGATTGTCTCATAGTGGAAAATTGATGGCATTATGTTGAAAAAATTATATCGGTCCAAAAACCAATCATTATACCACTTAATATGAATGACGATATTTTTACCCTTTAAAAGACTTAGGCCACTTCCAAAATAATCGGCTCATTTATATATGCAAAGAAATTTTAGTTTTAACGAGAAAGTAAATTTATTATTTCCCTTAGGGAATCTCTAATTTCGGAATGTATTTTGTTTTGCTCAGCTTTTAGCTTATTCCCCTCTTCCATTGCCATAACCTTTTTCTTCTCCAATTCAATAATAGCTTCGGCATAAGGAGGATCTTTTGTTGTTCGTTTCCTTTTGTTTTTGCTTTGAGGGACAGGGTTTGATATTTGAATATTTTCCACATTTTCCTCATTTTCCGACAGCAAGTATGTGATTCCCTCCTCTAAAGCTTCTGTATCTTCCAAAGGTTCCTAGAAAAAGTTTTTTTCTGTTAATTAGTTTCAATCGAATGAAAATAAATAGCTTTATTTAATATGAAACGGTTTAGTGACTGAAAATTACTTATAATAATACCGTTTGAAACTTTTACTTAAAAACTTATTTCAACCTAAGCGTTGAAATTGGATTAAATGTATAAATGTGCCTGTTCTACTTACAGTAGTGGAAAAACCAAGCTCTATGATGGCGGGAATACCATCAACTGCTTCCATTGAGCAAATATTCAACACTCGCTGCTCCAGCTCGGTCAACTCTTTAATTTTCTGAGTTCCATTAATTCCACTTTTTTTGAGTTGATTCTTGTACGTAGAGTGCTTACTTCGAGTGTTAAGTCTGAAATAAATATATTTCATAAAGTTATTTGAGAAAATTTTGCGTAAAGGTGTTCATCACCAATACTTCAGAACGAACGAAAACTGAACGGCAACAAAGGAGTAAGTACACTTGCGGCACCGGCACACGTTGTACTATATGTGATAAAACTATGAACTAAGACTAGTTGCTAGTCCTACATTGATATTTTTCCTCTTTCATACCTTGGTATTCTTCGTTTTGACTATGAAGCCTTCGGGTGATCTTCGGGAACCTTCGGGTGTCTCAGAAAATGAGCAACTAAGACTAGTTGCTAGTCCTACATGGATATTTTCCCTCTAGCATACCTGAGTATTCTTCGTTTTGACTACGAAGCCTTCGGATCACCTTCGGGTGTCCAAGAAAACTACCAATCAATGGCATTCAAGTTCTTCCCGTACCTTCGAATTTTCGTCAAAATAGCTTCTATGGCTTGCGAGATATAATAGGAGAAATCAGGTTAACTTTGGCACGTTTAGGTCAATTTTGTTCCTTTGGTAGAGGTTTGGAGAACTAAATTTTTATGCCATCTAGCGGATAAAATTTAAATTTTTTTCACTTGTTAGTTAATCTTGAGATATTTAGGTAGCGTTAAGTACAAAAAAACGCATCGCATGCATCATGTTTTGTGTAAGATAAGGTCCCTTTTCTCGCGACGCATCACATATGTATTTTGAAGATAAGTATGTACTTACCTTAGATCATTCCAATATTTTCGCCATTTGGAGCCATCTTTTGTTGTTCCTCCTAAGCTGTTTAGCTCTATTGCTAGCTCGTTCCACATTTGTTCTTTCGCTTTTGCCCCATCTACAGAAATAAATCTAAAAAACAAAATGAGTAACATAACTCTAGCTTAGTAAATAGTTATTATACTTACTTATCATTGGCAATGTCGATATTTTGTTCCAAATGGTTAATTAAATATTCTTTTTGTTCCTCGCTTGCGCGTTTTGCTCGTTTTATTCCTTCGAACTGCATTTTACCACAAAAGAAATATTTTCAAATATTTGAAATGTAAACATGTCAATATAATGTTTTTATTTTTAATTTCATTAAAATTTTATCACTGTCGAATTTGTCAGTGAAAACTTTTGCTTGAGGTGTAAAAAAACTTTTCACATTTTTTAAAATTTTGAACAACAAGAATCGCTTTTACGGTGAAGTGATAAAAAATCTTTTCACTTCGACTTTTCACTGCACCAGAATCGACCCCCAGAATAAATAAACTTAGCATTTTTCTCCATTTGATTGCGTTTTACTTCATATTTTCCCATTTTTAGCCGATTTTCTAAGGGTGCCCACAACCGAACCAAACATTTTTTTTTTTTGTCAAAAATTATCACTTCACTGTTTTTTTATATAAATTTTCCAACTGACGAAATTAATTTACTTTCTTCACCAATAGTTAGCTAAGGTCTCTAGCTTTCCATTGATACTTATATGCCTGCATAATATATATTTGGTCAAAAGTTATGAGTCAAAAACAAAACGGTGCCCACAGCAGGTACTCTTCCCCTACTGTTTTTTTTTTTTTTTTTTTTTTTAATTGTACTGTTGTTTTCTTACATGATGTATTGTTTTCTCCTATTTCAAATCTGGTCACCCTAGTTCCAGGTGCATAACACTTTAACATTAATAAGAAAAAAAAAATATTGCTTTCACACTTTAGCCTTATATAAAATTGCGATATATCTGTGGACTTTTGACAAAACGACCTAACTCGATTTTGCCAACTTTACAGGGGAGCAAAAAAACTACTTTGATGCTTCTCAATTCTTTTTGTGTATGAATTGGAACAAATTTTAAAGTTTTTTATTATAAATGAATACTTAACAAATATTTTCCATTAACTTTTTTTGCTCTAAGGTCAATAGTATTTAATAAAATTGAAATAAGATGCTTTTGTCAAATAAAAAAAGTAACTTATTTTGAAGAAGTGCTTTTGTCAAATTTTTTTTTGCCATTTAACCTGTATCTTATTTCGACTTAAGATGTTTTGTGAAGAAATAACCATTTTATTATGTCGATTTAATACCCTATTCTCACTTGCCTGGTTAACCAGATGAATGCTGATTAAGCACTAACCAGGATAGTTTTCCATATAAAAAGCTATTCGATTTGTATGGAATAGATTAGCTAGTTTTTAAACAATTAGATCATTTAACCCAAAAAATCGGCAGGTGGCATCTCCAAATTCAAAAAATCCCAGGGAAATTAGGAAATTTCCTTTTCTTTTGACAAATGCAAAATGTAAACAAATAAAACATTTTTAATAAAAAGCAAATTAAAGCTAAAATCAAAAATGTTTTCGTGTCAATTGTTTTAAAAAAAATTTATATAACGAATATTCAAAAATATATTTGAAAAAAGGGTTCGTAATTTGGTTAACGCCAAAAAAGTGTCATTGAAATGATAGATGACTCATCCATGAACGTGGTTCTGAGATTATTAATATTTTCTGATTTTAGGCTGGTTAACCAGGCAAGTGAAAATAGGGTGAATTTGAGGATTATTCGAGCGACAGTATTATTCAGTACAGGGCACCACTACATGCAACGTATTATTAAACCATCTCTGTCTCTGAATGCAACAGTTTAAGTTTAACTCCACCCATAGCGAAACTAAACACAGCTCACTACCCGAACAAAGACCGAAAAATTAAACGGATCTATTGTGACGCGTCGGGAAAGATACACAAAATTTCTGCTCATGTTTTCTTGAGTTAATAAAAAAGCAAATAATTTTAATTTTATACAAATTAAAAAGTATATAATTTGCTAAAAAACAACACACAAATATTACTTAACAAAGTGCAAGTGAATAAAGTAAAAGAAAGAACTATAAAAAGTGAAACAAAGCACAAAGCAGCTAAAGAAGTGTCCAAGAAACGCGAAAAAGCAGAAAGTAAAAAAAAGGCAGCGTGTAAAAGCAGCAGCGGAAATTTTCAATTTAATTTTTTTGATTTTGTGTTTTTGGTTTACAAATTTTCATTTCGTGTGGTAGTGCACTGTTTGCTTAAGGAATTGAATGAACTCAAGTGCCGCGATTGGCGACAGCAACGTTAGCAGCATTAGCACAGTGCTGATAAAGGAAATTCTTCGAAAAAATTAACTTTTTTTTTTTATTGAAGCGCAGCCGACTGCGACGCAGCGTAGCAGCGCCCCATGCTGGAAAAATAAGGTAATTACAGAAGAAAAAAAAAAAAAAAGAAAGCGAAAAAAACTTCAAATTTGCAAACGAAAGTGAGTCATAATTGTGGGAACGATATTCGCATTTGATGAGTTAATTAGAATGAAAAGCGGAAATTGAAAAAGTGTTCTTTATTTTATATTGCAGAAGTCAACATTTTTTTGGTGGATTAGCAGCAGCGTAACAGCGTTTATCAACAGCAAACTAAAAGGAGCGGCGGCCAAAAGTCAAAATTAAAGTGCTAGTTATAGAAAATTCTACGAAAGAAAAAGCATCAGTTCAAGATAAAGCACTGAATAGAGTAAGCAAACTGGTACCGGGACTAAATAATTTTGCACCGGAACTGAAAGTATATACATACATAATATATAAAGAACAAAAATCAAAATTTAAAATTGCAAATACCAAAGGCTGATTACACGCAAATTAAACCCAATTTAGTAATAAAAATAAATTGCAATTATTCGCTTGCAGAAAGCAATCATAATCATCATCATAACGTAGAGGCAATACAATTTTGCATACAGCAACCAACGCAGCAGAAGCCCCCCTTACTTACGGATTTCAACACTAAACTTTGAATTTTAAAAATTTGAACAATGCGTGAATATAAAATTGTTGTTTTGGGTTCCGGCGGTGTTGGCAAATCTGCGCTAACAGTGCAATTTGTACAGGGTATATTCGTTGAAAAATATGATCCAACCATTGAGGACAGCTATCGTAAACAGGTCGAAGTGGATGGTCAACAATGTATGTTGGAAATTCTGGATACAGCGGGCACAGAACAATTTACCGCCATGCGGGATCTCTATATGAAAAATGGTCAAGGTTTTGTGCTCGTCTATTCGATTACTGCACAATCAACGTTTAATGATTTGCAGGATCTGCGTGAACAAATTTTACGTGTAAAGGATACAGATGATGTGCCAATGGTGCTGGTCGGCAATAAATGCGATCTCGAAGATGAACGTGTCGTTGGCAAAGAGCTTGGCAAAAGTTTGGCCAATCAATTCAATTGTGCTTTCATGGAGACATCTGCCAAAGCTAAAGTTAATGTTAATGATATTTTCTACGATTTAGTAAGGCAAATTAATAAGAAATCCCCGGAAAAGAAACAGAAAAAACCCAAAAAATCCCTCTGTGTTCTGCTATAAGACTATTCACAAAAACAAAAAAAAAAAAAAGAAACAAAACAGATGAAACTACTTTTGAACTACTTTTTCCTTTTTTTTTTGGTAGAATGGTAAACAAAAAAAGAATTAAAAAACAAAAACAATAGTAGAGATAAGCAAAAAAAACTGTCAAAAATACAAGAAAAAACACTGTTTTACAAATCACATTTCCTTTGTCATTTCGAAGCTATCGATATCAACTTTAAATTTAAAAAAAATGCTGTTTCTAAAATATGCATCTTTCATCAATGAACATTTATATTTGCCCAGTGTGCCAGACGGTTAATATCTTCGCTTTTTTACCCGTTACGGATAAAAAAGCGGAGATTCGAACCGTCTGGCACACTGGGTATTTAAAATTTTTCCTTATAATATCTGTGGCAAAAAGGTAAAACATGACGACTTAAAACCCATTAACCATTTCTTTAGGCTCCAATTTGCTTTCTGGCTTTGAGCATCTATGAAGTCTGTATAAGTAAGGGTCTACACAAGACATCTTGTAATATAGTGCACTTTTTTACTCGCACATTTTACACTGAACTGAAGTATATGATCCAAAAAATTCAAGACTGCAATCTTTACTGTACACTGATTTAATTTGGACACAAAAACCCAAGTTCAAGAAGGGTAAAACCGATTCGGGGAAACATGAAAAGTTCCATGGGCCAATGAGAGCTACTGGAGAAGCGCAACAACAGCATAATGTCATAGATGCGAAAAAACAAAAAATTAAAGGAACCTCTAGAACAGCACCAACAAAAACCCAAGTGCAAGATTGATTGGTAAAGATGGAAAGAGAAACCAGAAAAGGCCAATCAGAGCAAGTGGAGAAGGGCAAGAACAGCAAGTACGCCTGATTCGAACATATACTTTAGTGTACAGTATTTTGTACAAACAAATACTTTAGTGTTAAACATGCTAGTAGAAAAACTACAGTAAAATTTATTATATGGTAACACTTGCAACTTGAAACGCACTGGTAACCCAGGATTGTAGTAGCTTTCATACATTGTCGCGAGAGAGAGAGAGTATACACAAAATAGGCACAAAAAATTAGCAAAAATCTACATTTGTCACTGAAGTAACATTTTGTAGTGAACATTACAACTACAGTATATGCACTGAACTGAACTGTAGCAAATCAAACAAGACAAATCTGTGCAGTAGTTGTTTTGTCTTCTTTCGTACCCAAGTACTGTCAAGACATTTGCATTCGACACTTAATTGAAGTATTTGATAAATAAAAAGCGAGTACAAGACACAACCTATCTTGAAATGAAATGTCTTGAAACATCAACAAGACGTCTTGTGCAGACCCCTAGTATAAGAATCGTAAACTTAGTCAAAAATCGAAAGAGAAAATTCAGCCAAAACTTATGGAAAATCGGTATAAGCTCCTTTTATCCTAAGTAAACTTAAACAGTTTTCCTTCTTACCACAGATTTTCAAGTACATAGTTTGTAATTGGAATGAAAATGAAATTTACACAGTTGTTATTTAATGTAACAAACTATTGTAAAATGTCAACTATGTTTGTTTTTTCAAAACTTTTTCCTAAAATTATTTTTGGGATAAAATTATATTTCTTTACAAAAAACTTTACACTTTCCTTAACTCTTGTTTTTATAGCTTACAATCAATAAGGAAACAATAATTTTTTCGTATGCCTTCTGTGCTTGTATTGTATGGACTTTCATGTATTAGTCCCCAAATATTGTCTTCCATCACACTCTCAGATAAAAAATTTTAATATTTTTTTTTTTTTTTTTTACAAAACTAATGTCTTTTTTATTCGATATTTGATCCAAAAATATAAATTTTTATCGGCTTCACATAAGTATTTCACTCAAAGCATTATTTTTTTTTACAATTACCGAAATACAATGAAAATAACACCCAAAACATGTTGACCTTGTTAACCATTTTTAGCTATTTTTTTCATTAATTTTTCGGCAAAGTTTTCCTTATTGTTTTGTGTCAATATTTTGGGCGCTTTTTTAAGAACAATACTCCTTTGTGTATTGATTAATGGAATATTAGGATTATGTGATTAAATAGTATTTCGTTTCGAATTTAGTATGAAATTTCCATAAATAAATGAGAACTGCTAATGCAATGTAGGGAAAATATTCAAAGACATGCATTCTGATATGATAATTGAATTTTTATAATAATCGTCATTTGAAAAGTTGCATATGCTTATGAATAATGCTAGTGAAGTTTTCTTTTAATTTCCATAATCATTTCGAGTTATAAGAATATGCGGTTTAATTGTAAATTTATTATCATTGATTGAAAACTTGTATCATTGGAATTGCAAAAATAAACAAATGTACATAAATGATAATCAAAAAGCATATATGAATAAGCTCGAATTTCCAAGGATAATGAATATGTTATTAATGAAATCTAAATGATTTTGCAAAGATATAAAAATTACAAATTAAATAAGTTTTTAATGAATTTTCATTTCACCATATAAATTAATTTTCGGCAGCATTAACATTAAATTGAGAGAAACGTGTGTTATCTCTCCGGCTAGTTGAGTTTTTTAACATACAAAGTCTCTAAAATGTAGTTGTCTTTATTTGGTGTTCTACAAAAAATATTCCATAGTGAATAATAAATTATTGCTCCATTCCATTGTATTAAATACAATAAGGTACAATTATTAAAATACTTTCCTTCTTTCAATCCTTATTTCAATTATGAATGTAGGAAACCCCTTATTCTAACTAAATAAATAGTTTTCAAATAGTTGCTCGGATTCTGAACTAAAAACTTAAACAGCATATAAATTTAAATTTAGAAAATCTTCTTAGGAACTAAGTTTAAAGTATTCAATTTACTTTTAAACAAGATTTCGAAATTATCACGAATGCTAGCAGAAAAACTTCGATAGCTCGTACTTTGATAACTCGAATTTTTTACTATACGCACCAAATATACGCTAGTTTTAATAATCAATTCGATAATTCCGTAGTGATAGAGCTACCGCAGTTTGACTGTAATATGTTTCGTATACGAAAGTTAAGCAATGCACGCGTGTTTTATAATTAAAAAAAAAAAACAATTTTTTTGTTTTTGCGTATTTAGAAACAGCATTTTTTTGTTTTAAAAACTATTATAAAATTGACGAAATCCAAACATTAAAATTTTATACAATCAAGTTTTTCTTATTATTATTATAGTAAGCCATAGTTATTTATTTGTTAACTTATAATGCCTTATTAAACTACCTAGATTATTTGAAGCGTAAGGCCTACCTTAGCAGCAATTAGTTTTAAAATATCCTTGATTTTTACTTTTCAAATTTAAAAATTTATTTATGGATTTCTACAATTTTGAAGCTTTTGGGTTTTTTTCCAAAAAAAGTAAACATGACAATTTTATGTTCAACAGTGTTTTTTATTAAACTATTTACTAATTCTTTATATACAAATTTACATAAATATACAAAAGAAAATCAATAAAAAGGAAAAAATGCAACAAAACCATCATGCACACAAGCGACACAAATATTAAAAATTATAAATAATATACGAACATATAGACAACCATACAACAACCGCCACATAAAACACTTACATTCATAGTAATATTAATTAAAAGAAAATAAAAACAAAAAAAATTAATTAAAAGTAAATTAAAAGAATTTTTAATTAAAACAAAGTTAAAGTATAAATAAATTTAATAAAACCTTAAAGTAAAATTTAAAAATAAAAAAAAAAAAATGAAAAAAAAAATCAAGTAAACGTGAACGCCCCCTTTAAAAATCTAATATTGATTATTTGCTAAAAACAAAAAGAAAATAAGAACTTATTAAAAAAAAAAATCAACAAAAAATTATAATTATTAAAAAATTATTATCTTCTTATATATTAATATTAAATGTATTATGTTTACAAATATAATAATAAAAAAGAAAAACAAATAAACAGAAAATAAATTGAACAAAAAAAAGCGATTTATTAAACAAAAAAATTTAAAAAGAAATTCCATGTAAGAAACAAACAAAAAATTTAAAAAGATTTAATTGAGGGTATTTCTTAAAACGTGTAAATGCCTCGAAATCCTCGTAAACTCGTAATAGTAGTCAAAATCAATACGAACTTTGACAGTTTAATGAGTTTCCGAGGCTTTTACACGTTTCACTGAATACCCTTATAATTTTTTTTTTTTTTTTCAACAAAATTCCTAGTAAAATAATAGCATAGATAGACGATTGCGTTAATCCGCAGCAGCAGTCTTAATCCGAATTTACGTGCATAATCCCCATAATCAATACGAATTTACTCCAACACTAATGCATGAAATCAAAGTGGATTAGTACTGAAATGAGTTTCTTCAATATAATAATGCTGTCGATAATTGTAATCGATTGTAATAATTTGACAGAAACAAAACATCTGGGGTCGAATCGACGCATCCGTGAACGTACAACTTGTGACGTAAAATCATGTGTTTCACATGTATTTCGCATTACTAAATACATGATTTTACGTCACGAATTGTACGTTTACTGATGCGGCGATTCAG
The DNA here is from genome assembly GCA_951812925.1 of Calliopum simillimum. Taxonomy (NCBI): domain Eukaryota; kingdom Metazoa; phylum Arthropoda; class Insecta; order Diptera; family Lauxaniidae; genus Calliopum; species Calliopum simillimum. Next base: position 97,414,129 of record OX638371.1, read on the forward strand.
CCCCAGATTGTCAATTTTGAAGTCGATTTATTAAATTTCACTTTATTGAAAAAATTAAAAATGAATAGAAACCACAAAAAAAGTCAGTTTAAGATAAAATATATGTTTATGTGCATAAAACCCAAATTAAATATTTTCATTTTAAGATGGAAATAAAAAGAAATCGCCGTGTGTGGAGCGAGGGCGATGAGCAGGTCCTGTCAAAAATACAAGTAAACAAACAAATCAGCTGTTTCTTAATGCAGAAACTGTCGTCTTTCAGGGTAAAATTTTCAATTGCATTAGGACGTTTATAATCTAGTTTAACGCTGTCGTCTGTCTATGCTATAAGACTGCAAAAAGCAATTTAGTTGTAGGGGTTTTTTTTTAGAAGATAGTATGTAGTTTGTTCGTCTTTTCATAACTGCTTGGTTATATGTATAATGAGGGTTTTTTCAAAAAGATAGGGTTTTTGTTTATTACTTATTGTGTATTTTAAGTGGATCTCGTGCTGAAACGTGTGTGGTTGGTATTGGTCATCTTTCACAAAAGACGCTATAGTAGGTTACCGCAAAATCTCCAAAAAATCTTTAAGGTTTTATAATATAAACGTCGCGAAATCGCTAGTGCCATAAACATCCTTGTCGCTCGCGATTTCGCTTGTAGCGCGACGCGAAATCGCTTAGGTCATAAACGTAGCCTTAGTTTTTTAAAAAAGCTTTTTTGGAAAAACTTTTATAAAAAATTATGAAGTTCGGGCGTAAAAGACTTTTTAAAAATGTTTCATCAAAAGTTTTTTTTAAAGGTTTTTTAAAATTTTTATCTTAACGATTTAAAATTTTAAAGTCTGACCAAACTTTGAAAAAAAATTTAAAAAAAGTTTATTTCAAGGTCTGATGACCACAAATGTATTACAAAATTTTGGACACTTTTAGAACTTCTTTCTTGCTATTTGGTACAAAAAAGAAAAGCTAATTTATCATCTTTGGTATAGTTCAAGCGAAATTTGTATAAACAAAACAGAAAACACGAAGTCAGTGCTATGCTTTTTGTCTTTCTCTTTGTGCTTTACCGTTTTTTCAACTCTGGTTTACCTGGCTTGAAGTCAAAATATTAACATGATTTTAACTTTGTGCACATCTACACACAGTTTTTGTCTTGCGTATTAATAAATAGATTGGAATGTGACAATTTAATGGCAAAATGTTCAATCGATTTGACGAAATCAGCACTTAAGGGTGTTAACTTCTTATGGATAAAATTTATCATTCAAAAGGTTTCTAATTGTTTTCGAAAACTAATAGTTTTTTCAAACACTATCAGTGTATATAGAAAAGAATATGTGTATCCATTCAAATAAAATTTTCAACATCTTTTCGATAAAGTTACGCTATATTAAAGACCATATTCAGTTGATTAAAATTTTTTATTTTCCATCAATTTTTTGGTAACTCCAATTGAATATCTATAATTGACTCCTAATGCGGGACAATAGATAACAATAAAAAAAAAAAAAAAAATGAAAAAAACACATGCTGGCTAATTCCACTGTATATGGTACGGCAATGACAGACTTCAACAATATTCCACACCCTTGACAACCAGTGCCTGCTCCCTTTCCCTCCTGCCCTACTGAAACTCATTCAATAATTGGCTGCGCTCGCATACCTCGATAAGATAACAAATTCGTCGTTGTTTGTTGGCTGGCTGTTTGTAGTGTTTTTTCGGATTTTTTCCTATTATTTGTCTGTTTTGTTCTATATACTCTTTATTGCAACTACGAGTCATTCACTCAGAGTCAGGAGATTTTTTTATAAATATTTGCTATTTTTGAATTTTTATTGTTTTCTTTTTTTGTTTGTTTTGTTTACAAATAATTGCAGATACTCTTGATTGTTTAAACTCATCCATTGCGCTGCATTTTTTATTGTTGTTTTTTTGAACTTTCCTTATTAAAAATAAATCGTAAGAATACTGGCTGCATGATAATTTACCCATGTGAATTTTAATTTTTTTTTTGTAGTCCAGACCATTTACATAAAAATCTGTTTGGCGATATTATTTTAATTTAAAAAAACAATCCTCGAGTCTCCTCTAATGTGTCTAATGTGTATTTGGTAATACAATTGTCCTAAACATATCTTGACACTGCCAAGCACCTTTTAGCTAGTATCACTTCCGGAAAGGGCTTATATTACTTAGAATCAAAGTATAACTTAATGGGCTTAATCATGAATTAACACTCGCGAGAATTTTTTTCCATACAGTCGCAGTAAAAATTCTCGAGAATATTTATTCATAATAAAGTCCAATACGTTAAAACTTGGAAGTTTTACTATTAGAACCTAAGCTTAAATGTCAAAATCTTATGAATTCCGGGCGGTAAATCTCCTTTTCGAAATCCAATACGTAGGAAATCACGTAATGGAAAGATTACGGGAAAGCGAAGCATTATAATTTGAAGAAATTTGACTACTCTGGCTACATCTACAAAAATACTTCGAGGGATTAAAAATGAGTCCGTTTATGGCAGTGGAGAATTTAAGTTTGAGAGAAGATTGATAGAAGTTAGACAGAGATAGACAGATTTTTTAGTGCACAATTATGCTATGGAATGCCGATCACTGACTTGTGGCCACTTTAACGAGACCACTTTAATAAGTGTCATATCACAAAAATACTGCAAGACCTTTATTATTTTATATTAAGAACTTTATAATTATTATTTATTAATCAATCAAAGTAAATCTAAGAAAATAATTTTAAAAAAAAACTTTCTTGTCTGGGATTCGAACTTACTTCCCCAGGTTATGACTCAAACGTCTTATACATGCAGCTAACTCTGTCTACATTTGTATTGATTGTTGTTTTAAATTAATTTTAAACAAAAATCCATACAAAAAATTCAACAAGTATTGTTTATTTTTTATTACTTATTTAATATAAGTTGTTTTGAAAATAATGTCAGTATATTTTAGCAGTTGTTTTTCAATACTTGTTGAATTTTTTGTATGGCCTTTTGTTTAAAATTAATTTAAAATAACAATCAATACAAATGTAGACATAGTTAGCTGAATGTATAAGACGTTTGACTAATAAACTGGGGGGGTATGTTTGAATCCCAGACAAGGTTTTTTTTTCCATCAAACACATATCATTTTTGGCCAAATCAGCAATATTTCAAGGTCTAAATAAAGGCATATTAATATTTACCGAAATTTGTAAATTATTAACAAATATTTTCTAGAATGTTCAACAAAATATATTTCTGTGAGGGAAACATTCTTTTTCTCAATGCATAAAATATGTATATCTTTTATATCCGACATCGATTCCGGCTTTGAAAAATCAAATTTAAAATATTCGGTTCAGACTCCGTAACATCCTTAATCTAGAGTACTAAATTTTTGCCAAAGCTATAGTATTTCGTTTCACTGCTGATGTGAAGAGGCTTCACCCAAGCAATTTGCTTCACATCCCATGGGTCGTATGAACTCTGTTTAACCCTAGGGTCATCGCACTCCAGGTTTTTGTATGCAAAGTTATTCTATGAGGTCCAAATATACAGAAAGTCGTTTTTGAAATCGGTCAACGAGCTAATCGATTGTCCAGACGAATTCGGGTTATCAAATGATCTTCACATAGTTTCTATATCAAATGATCTTCACATAGTTTCTGTATCAAATGATCTTCACATAGTTTCTGTATCAAATGATCTTCACATAGTTTCTGTATAAAGAAAAAAGCTTGACAAAATTGGACTAGAAAAACTGAGTGTGCAGTTAGTTATCCCCGTATATTTGTAGATTAAAAATGGTATTTTGGAAAATATTAGCTGACCGCGTTAAAGTAAATTTTGATATTGAATTCGAATACGGTCTCTATCTTGTGTGGATTTTTATATATCCAAGCCTAAAAAAACAGAAAAAACAGTTTTTTGCAATTTTTTGAAGTAATATTAATAGACATCCTATCGTTTATTCGTAAAATCTAAAAAATAATTGAAAGCTCACAAATATCTTACTCGGGATGAAATAATACTTACTTTTAAAACTTTCCCATATTTAATTTGGAGGCTTTTAAACTTGTGAAACAAAGGTAAGTACTATATTATTGTATATTGATGTATTTGCTTTTTTTTTTTTCTTTATTAATTTAATTTACATACTTATTTTTAGTCAAATATACATACGGACTGTCCCAGAAAAATTTGATAATTAAGTTTCTTATGATTATGATTTACCTGATCACTGTCCAAAGGGTTATTTTTAATTATAGAGTCCAACTTATTGTACGAACAAAGGGTTCAGATAGAAAGCCGGTTGGACCCACTGTAATGAAAAATTTGAACCACCTTTTCAAGAAGAAAATCACAAAATTCCCAAGCAGTATATGGTTTGGCAGGCCATAAGCACCTGCGGTCTAAGAAGCAGTTTTTTTCTTAACACAGGGCACAATTACCTCGAAAATGAATTAATGAATGCCTTGAAATACGTCTTTTGCCATTTATTGTGAGCACGGGGGAACTGTTATGTTCTGGCTTGATTTAGAAAATTATCATTACTCTAGAGCCATCATAGAATGGTCCAATAGCAAAAATATAAATTTTGTTCCCAAAAATGCGAATCCACCTTATTTGCCCAGAGCTTCGAACTATTGTGAGATATTGGGCTCTTATGAAATCAGATCTTTGGAAGAGTAAAAATACTGGAAAAAATTTAAAAGATTTCAAAAATAAGTGGTGAAGGTCATACGGTGCTGTCGACGAAACAACTGTACAAAACTTAATGAAGGGTCTTAAGAAAAAGTAAAATATTTTTATAGAAAATATATATTTGTTAATAGTTTTTAGGGTATTAATATTCGTTTTACTACTCATCAATAAAAAAAAAAAAATTTTAATTTATTGGATATTTTTTTATTGATGAAAAACAAAGCATCAAATTTTTCTGGGACAGTCGTTTAGTGTTTGTGTCGGAATGTATACATTTATATACGTATGTTTATAATTTTTATTTAAACATCAGAACTTTTGCACCCTTTTGTTAATCTTAACCAAGGTACTGATGAAACCCACAAAAGCCATCGTGAGACTAGAGATCTTTATCCGGAAACAACAGAAAAGGGATTTTCACTAACTAAATTTCACAGTACAGCTAAAAATAAGGGGGTCAATTTAATCGGTTTTCAGTTTAAGGTAGAATTCCGTGCTTACACATATTCTGAATATTTTACAATCAATTTTAGGTCGGTTATCAAATTACAAATACCAATAAAATGGCCCATACCAATCACCCACCCTCCTCTTCAGTAAAAGCGATCTGATCTTCCACCATAAATTTAAGACATTTTAATACGTTATATATCGTAAAGTATGCAAGTTAATTCAATGAAATTTGCTAGGTAGATGCCGAACATACATACATACGTACCATACGCTGGTCAAAAAGTGGGCGTAGTCAATTGAGTGCCACACCCACTTTTCAAATATAAGTTTCACTTCCTTCATATTAATCCTTTAATATTAAACCTCTGCTACTGTAATTGCAGCCAACAAGAAAAGTAAAAATTTTGCAATATCAATTTAGAAATTCCCCTAGCGTTTGCGTTGCGACCAAACATACTCAAATTTCATGTAAATTGTTGACAAAATTGTAAACACAAGAAGCATATGGAGCCAGACATGAAGGCTATATATGTATGTGGGTATGTAAAAAAAGACCTCTGCTTGCAGAACTTTAGCAGACCTGTATATAGACATGGGTAAATAAAATGATGTACGAAGAGAACGAACTTTGTATTTAAAAAACAACTGAAGTGTGTGGCGGATCAGCAGTAGTAGCAGGGGCGTAGTTGCAGTTAATCACACGTAGATCGTGAATTAAAATTCATAGCAGACAAATGAATGCTATATGTACATGTACTTACTTACATATGTTATCGTATGTACATAATGGACCCTATCATGAATAAAGATTCTCGTAAAGTTTTACTCAGATAGCAATGGAGATTGCAAGAAAGCCCGAGAAAAAATTCTCGACAATATTTATTCATGATAACCCTCCAATATGTTATTTATGGGACATATGACAAAATGCCGATTTTTTCTACACCTACATCTACACATGAGAGAATGTAATTTAAAATGAGAATATATAAAATGATAATGAGAACTATGAATTCATATTGAGAAAATATAAATAAAATGGAGAAATAAATGTATGTAAATTGATAACGAGAAGGCATACATACCCTGCAGTAAAAATATGAGACAGTCCACAAAAAATACCAGTTCACCGTTAGCACTAGCCTGAAACTAGTGAAAAAAGGATGCTGTGGGGTCCAGTTTGATCTCAGTTTATAGTTTGTAGGGGCAAATTAATTTGAATAGTGACGAAAACAAATTACAATTTGAAATAATTTGTGCTTTGAGTCACTTGAATTGTGTGCCAAAATAAAATGTGGAAAAAAATTAAATTAATAAATTCATTTTTGTTAATGTTGTTTATGAATGTAATTCAACTTTAATTTGTTTTAAAAAAATTTATATCCAAATCAAAAAACAAAATATTACTATAGGACTACTTCATACCACAACTAGCCTCGGACTAATGTAAAAGTAATGCATAAGGGGCCAATTGAAATTTTGTAGGATGTCAACACACAAAAACGAAAAGTTGCTTGTATGCAAAAGAGTTTGAACTCTGACTAGTACTGGTTGGTAGAGGACTAGTTAATGGACTACTCTTAAACTAGTCCGTTTGCCTGCAGGGTAAATTCAATATGAGAATATGTGAATTCAAAATGAGAATATAAAATATTAAGCTTACGGGAATTTAATTTTTCCTAGAAATTAGCACTTGACCAGTTTCCAATATTGCATTAAAGTCAATCGATATCATCTCTTTTATTTTCTTGTGTTTAGGCTACACACCACAGACTCCTGCCTTGGTTTATGGGTCGCACCAGGCATTGAAATAAGCTGCAGTAATGCCCTATTTCTGCAGTAATAACTTCAAATTTGCAGTAATAACTTCAGAATATTGTAAAAAATTGTAATAATAATTTTCACCCAAATTCATATTACTTTGTATTGCGTTAATCGTTGAAACTACTCATTTTATTTCGTATATAACCGTTGTTTTAGTTGTCATACCTCCCCAATCTGGGCTGAAATGTAGCAACCACAATAAGTATTCGGCATCTCCACTTTAAACATATTTTTATAAATGCAATAGAAGTGGAAAATAGCGAAGATGAAGATGCATTCGAAGAAAATTTCACTATTAATTTTCAATTTTAAATTGAATCATTGCCATCATATCTGTTACTTAATATTAATATTTAGTATTAATCACTTGAATAAGCCAATAAAAAAATGTTGCTAAAAAATTGCAGTAATAGTTTTTTCTTATTTCAACCCCTGGGTCGCAAATACAGAATAAAGCATTATCTGTTGCTATAATCTATATATTAATTCGTAAGACAAAAAACTGTAACCCATTTTTTAACAATGCTAGAAAAGGAGTAAGACTAAGTTTTATACCGATAGAAAGGTGTTTGTGAGTAGATTTGCACAAAGTATAAGTAACTTATAAGCCAGGTATTCAATATTAACAACAGTTTTGTTTTGTTTAGGTTTCGCTTTTTTATTTTGTACCAAATAAAAAAAAACTACTAAAGGTCCAAAAAGTACCAAAAGTGTGTTAAAATTTTTGCCACATAATTTTATTAAATGTCCTAGACTAACCATCTTCAAATTTTTAAAGGAAACATTTACCGAAACGATCGTATGACTCTTGTTTTTGCAGTCAATAATCAAACTTTGTGGAACCCAACGAATAGGTTTTTTCGTATACATACATATCCCAGTTGATCATCTAAAATTCGTTATAGAGTCATCGCATTTATTCGCAGTTTACTGCCAAAGAAATAACACTTTACTAGTGACAAAAACGAGGTTAAGGTTTTGTTTTTGAATAACATTGACATTTTATTTATATTTATATGCATTTGTTTTAGATTATTTTTGCTTGAAATATTTAGTTTTTGTATTTTAATTTATATTTTCATCCTTCATATTAATTTACTTAATTGTTAAAAATTGTTTTCTAAACATCATTTTGCAATGTTGTGTTAATAGTAATGTATTAGCATAATGATTACAATTAAGTAGAGTTAATGCATGGAATTAATTGAATTGAAGTATTTGTTTAATTCCAAACTTTAATTTTTAAATCATCTTTTACTTAAATTTTGTTCTAAATTTTGCCTCCTCCTTACGAAAGAAGCATAATCAAAATTATTAAAAATATTTTTAATTTATCAATTAAAGCTTAAACGATTACTACATTTATAAATTTTTAATTAAAATATAAAAATAAATGTGATGTTTTCAATTTATTCATTGAATAATGGCTGCAGTTTGTTTCATAATAAGACGTTTTCCGAAACAAAGTTAAGTCAGACTTAAAAGTTTAAACTCTTAAATCATTTAGATAAAAGTTCAAAAAAATGTTAGACAGTTTGAAATTGTATAAAGAAAAATGGAAAGATTTCGTAAACACAAAATTGTTCTAGACCCGGAGTGTCGTCTAATTGTAGACGTCACTAGCAATTATCAACCAATAAAAATTAAAAACAAACAATAGCTGCATTAGAAATAAAATAAATATAGGTATATACTATGTACTGCAACTCTGTTACGGAAATATTTCCATTGCAAGTACTATAAACACTACAATAATCTCAAATTTTGTTGTATATTTTGTTGCAGTTAAGATATTTTGGTTTAATTATTTTGCCTTTTTTTTATCTGACTAGCCTTCTTTTTGAATTATAATGAGCTTACATGTTTCAAATAGTTCATTGATATTTATAGTATCGTTTAAGCATTACTATTCTTAATTTCATAAGAGTATAGGACTTTCGATTTAGCTTTTAATGAATTATTATGTTAAATTTGAATTAGACATACATAATATATTTAACTAGCGCAAATTGCATTATTAAAAATAAGTAAATAACATACGGTACGGCATAGCATTAGTTTTAGATAAAAAATTTACACAAGTTTAAAGAAAAAGATTAGTACCTCTAAAATAAAACAAATATTTTCGATTGTAACTAATTTAATTATTAAATAAACCTTGCAACTTGCGCTAGATAAATATATGGTATGCTCTGTTATTATTTACTACACTAAAATTGTACTTATATGTATAAATAAAACATTTTACGTATTAAGAATAATCAGAATTTATAGGAAATACTATTACAAATGGAAAAAACAGCTTGAAAAAATTAATTTTTATAAAGAAAAAAATAAAATCTAGAAAGCAATAAAAAATTTTCAAGCAAATGCAACGACATTTGTAATAACATTTCAGTATGGCATTTTTAAGATTCTGAAGCCTCTTATTGTTCTTTCAAACAGTTTGCAATCTTAGAACATCTACAACTATTCAGTCATTCATAGTTAATAGCGCGTTTCTTACCAACCATCATAAAAAGTATGGAGAAAAAAAGGACTTTTTTGCATTTAAAATTTGGCAACAAATCTTATTTCAATTTGACATCCAAAATTTTATTGGAAATTATAAATAAAATATGAGATTTATTTTTTCAAGATTCAAAAAATATACAGATTCAACTTTACATAGTTATATTGCACTAAGTTTCATTGCACAAATTAAGTTTGCTCGAGATAAGATTAAAATTATAAAAAAATATGATATTTGCTAAATATAATCAACATAAAAAATTTATCTTTTAAAATTATAAACATAAGCTGTAGAATTAAATGCTGCTTAAAGAAACACGAGATTCATTGACGTCAGCGAAAATCTACATTAATTTACTACATTTTGTTCGCACACTGTCTTTTCTATGGTAACAATTTCTTCTTTCCCAACTTTTGCTTTATTTACGCACCTGATGCTGCGATTGATGTTGATTTTGGTGTAATTGTTGTTGTTGTTTATGATGGTGATGATGATGGTGATCTTCATCATCGCTGGGTTCCTCCTTTAGTGGCAACGAATCAATTTGCTTTGCTGTATTTACTTTTTTATTACGTTGCCATGTAAAAACACGTGCCATCTGTAAAAACTTTTTACGTGATATTTTACCCATATGCTTCAGGCGTTCTTTAAAAGCTGCATCATCTTCACCCTTAGCCTTATCGTATTGTTCCTTCTCAAGTGCAGTCATAAAATCTTGATTCCAACGTAATTCATTCATAAATTCTTCATTCTGTAACATTAGTGCAAATTGTTCATCGGGTAAGTCAAATTCACCGCGTGTACTATCGACGGTTCCGGGAGCTGGTTGTAGGCGTAGAAAGCCCGCTGGTAGTGGACCTAATATGGGTGGGTTCCAACGCCGTGAGCCATTGCTGCTGCTGCGCTGCTGCTTAGTGGGTGTATTATTAGTAGCGACTGCGACAGCAGCGGTGTTGGTGTGATGTGGTGTTGTTATTTTGTTTGGCGGACGTTGTTTTGGCGAAGCGCCAGTATTATGATGGTGGGGTGATGCGGTAGCGCCAAGATTTAACAATGCAGCAACAGCTGGCGTGCCATGTGTTGGAGTGGGAGTTGCATCTGAGGTGTCAATAAGCTGCATGCAACGTGTAACATCTGGTGGAGGTGCGGGTACAGTATCAACATCATCATTTAAATTGATAAGGCTGCGTTGTGGTGAAGCAGTAGAATCCATTTCGTTGCGTAATTTTTCGTTCTGTTTAATGATATAGATAAGTTAATATATGGATGCACTTTTTCTTATTTTTTTGTTTTTTTATAGCATAGTGATTTGATTAATCGTTCATATCATGATTATGATTCTCGAAAAAAAGACGATTTTCGTCAGAGCAAAAACTTGAAACCACATGACTGAAAACGTGGATATTTGCATTTTGCACAGAAACACCTGTTAAGCTAAGCAATACCAATATCTAATGCCACTAACAACAAGAGCATTTTTAAATTTCTACTCATAAATGCTAAATTTGCTTAATATTGTTTTAAAGTTTTTAAAAATATTTTCGTACAGCACAAATTTACATTGTATTTCTATCATTCTTTTGAGCATCGAAAAGCCAAATTTATAAAAATACTACCAGCTACATACAACATCTGAATGACATAAAATTATTCCCTTAATTTGACACCGTTTTCCTATAAGTGTTCTTAAACATGTCAGATAATTGGTTCATTAGAGTAACACTAATTAATTATTTCGTAACTGATTAGTACAACTGATAGCGTGAATGCAGCAAAAAAAATTTCATATGCATAACAAATTTTGTTTATAAATGAAAAATTGTTTGCACTAGCTTATCGAAAGTTAAGTTCAAACATAGATTGAAAATAAACTTTAGGTAATTCTTTACACTTCCCCGTCAAGTAATTAGAAATGGCACTAAATTACGAGGGCACTTCATAATTCAACTTAATAAATGATGGTGAATTAGTTACGATAACGAGGTAGCACTTTTGTACCAACAAAGTTATTAAATTAAATTAACACAATATTTTAATTTTTGTAAAATCTTGATTAAATGGGTTGATCTTCATAGAATTTTCAAAACCAAATTCAAATTTACCCATTTACAACCTTCCATTCTAAGATTAACTCGATTACATGGAAATAAAGTATTTTCCTATTGAGTTCAAAAGTTTTTATAGTAAACAAAATCATAAACCAGTTTAGTTTGAAACGAAACCTTTTTTCGGAGACATACCAAGAGTGACAAACATTTTTGTTTCGTTTCATCTTAACAAGGGTTCATATTAGTTAGGGAGCTGGTGGCAGAAGATGATAATTGTGAAGATTGGAGTAAATCAATCAATATAAGGCATGTCTGTCAATTATGTTATGTAATAACATCGTGTCTACCACTTTTTTGAAAAAAAAAAAAAAAAAAAAATAAAAAAATTTTAAGATTAAAAAATAAGGTAAGTGCAAGAGGCAGACATTTTTCGTGCGGGGTTTTTGAGGTATTAATATTTTTCTGAATTTTTATGACATAGTATATGGTCATATGCCGGAGTATACTCTGCTATGAAAAAGCTACATACAGGCCTGTTCCGTAATCCGTGTTGTTTCAATTACTTTTCATTTAGGAGGCTTTTTCAAGAAAATGGTGAGTCACACGACAAAAAATATTAGAAACTTTTTTGTGAAGAATTACAGGCTCAATTAATAACATTGATTAGCATTAACGAAAGAGTAACCGTTTAGTAAATATTATTAAAAAACGGCAAAAAGTCGAAAAATTCGACTTTATCGAATATTTTCGAAACAGTTACATTTTCGTAAATACAAATGAATATTATTTGTAGCACCTCTAATTCTCCACAAAAAAAGATTCTAATACTTTTTATCGTGTGACTCACCATTTTCATCAAAAAGCCTCCTAAGTGCATAGTTATTGAAACCACGCGGATTACGGAACAGGCCTGATAATCTATTTTGTAGGAAATTTTTAGAGCTACGAAAAGAAATTCTTATGTAAAAGTTAGCATAAACGAGATATTTGCACATTAGACCTCGAAAACCTTGACATCGGAATAAGACATTATATCGCTCATTTACTTCAAGAACGGCACAACTCAAAAATCTCGATTTTGCAGAAAATACGTTTAAAATTTTCAATTGAAAAAGTTATTTCTTTCTCAAACGGTGACCGTAAAAGGTATTAATATGAAATTTTCACACAATATGAACCATTATATAACAAATAATTTAACATCAAACCTAGGGTTTTTTAAATTTTTTATCGAGTATTTCCGAAACATTTACTTTTTCGTAAATACTAATCAATATTACTTGTAGAACATGTAATTCTCCACAAAAAATATTCTAATAATTTTTATCGTATGACTCACCATTTTCACTAAAAAGCCTCCTAAATGAAAAGTAGTTGAAAACACACGGATTACAGAACACGGTTGATAGTATAGCTTTAATTTGCATTTTCTTAATTAAATTACAAAAAAGAAGGCGTTCTGGACTGGACGCCTGTCGTCTTGAAATTATATTTTCTTAGGAATAACTTTAATGCGGAAATTCTAACTGTCTGGAAGGTATGTCAAATTGTTAAACTAAAAATTAATGAACGTAGTAACACATTTGTCAACAATATAACTTAGTCTCTCTTTGTCCTTGGTTTCAGAATATCTCTATGTAAAGTAGGGCAGCTATGCAATCTTGCAACTTGTTGGGTTCCCAGATCCAGCAATTTCACTGGCAATGAAAATACTGACTTGATAAAAAAAAGGTCTTTAACTAACACAATTTCTGAATCCTATGTAATGAAATCACTCGCATTAATTAGAACCATCATTGACTTAATATGTATTTTGTGGGCTTATTTCAGATGGTTGTACGTCGAGGGCGGTATGGCCACTTTATGAAGCTAATAGAACACGTAAAATCATCTCATTAGATAGGCGCAGCCACAGAATTTTAATTGATATCATTACATGGCAGTATTTTAAAGGCGGGCATGCCTCAGGATTGAGGGTCGCTGACGTAGGAGATCTTTGTAGAAATTGTAAGGTTCCAGAAGTCGAAGAGTCCATTTTTCATTTCCTTTTTGAATGCCCAGCGCTGGCTAACCGACGCTAAAAAATGAGCGAAAGGCAATTCTTCGACTTTCTTGAAGATAACGCTCAAAATAGTCCCATATCCATTTTGGAGTTGATAAAAATTTCGAAGTGGTTCTTATAGGTTGGCACTAAGTTAAACACCGAAATACAGTGATTGCTTAGTTTTATCGTTTAAATGTACTACCAGAATTTAAAATTAAAAACGAGACGTCGATTATAAAAACTAAAACGACAATTTAAACGCTTAGGGGTGAGCATATGGGTGATTACCTTTTACTATCATGGCTTCAAGTTATATAGAACTTGAGAATAAATTACGATACATGATATAACATGGATTGTACTCTATTCAGTTTCAATTTAAAATCTATTGAAATATGCTTATTTAAAATGAGTTACAAAACACTGGCCAATTGTACTCACCTGATTATCAGTGCTCATGGCAAGCAGTTGATCGATGGTGGCATCCACTGCGCCTTGATTAGCACGTAGCACAGCCTCAATAACATCTCGATCCATATCCGGAAACATGGTCTTAAAATCAGACATGGCCTGGGCAAATTCCAGTTGCATAGTTGAAGCCATTCTGGTGTGGGTGTGTGTGTGTTCGCCTTGTTGTGACCTTTAGTTTGCGAATGTGGTGGCTCTGCAATCCGTGACTCGATGCAATGTGGAGAGAAATAATTCTTTTCGTGAAATTGTTGAATTCCACTTACAACATATATTTTTCTTTATAGTCGCCTCAGTTCAATGTTTTGCAAATTGCAAATCATTTTAATATTTTACTTTTACCGATGACTTGTGTGTTCTTTTCCACTTTTCCACCCCCCTCCCGATAGCTTTTCTTTTTATATGTGCCCAATTTCTACGTATTTTCTTTTTCACTTTTTATTTTGATTGTGTGGTGTGGCGAAATTTAAATATTTTACGCAGAATTTTATGCTTCCTCACGAATTCGCATTTCTTTTTCGTTTTTTAAAATTCGTCGTTTATAATTTTCACCAAATAATTTTCACTTTTTTCCCCAATTTTCTTTTGGAAAAACTCCTGTGCTTCATCTTCTTCAAAATGCAGAGAAAAAAAAAACAACGACAAATAAGGCAGCGAAATGAGAGCGTTTTGTTGGCAGTGTTGCCAGATGCATAGCTCCAGAAAATAAATATTTAATGCAGAAATTTCTTCCAACAAAAATCTAAATACTTGCAGCTATTATGTCAAGTACGGCAGGTTATACCCAGAACAGGTAACGGCTGGAGTCGAACATGTTAAAATAAAGTAAAATACTTTTTAAAAATATTCGATGGAAACCGAAATAAGTACATATATAAAATTCACATAACCTCAAAGTTATTTTTATAAATTTTAAATTCTACGCTGAAAATGTCAAAATGTCAGCAAATTCATTGGATCTGGCAGCACTATTTGCTTCATGTCAAAAGAGAATAATTTCGCGAATGTCAACATCAGGGCTGCTGCTTTGTATTTTGGAATTCTAATGTCTTGCGCACACACGCAGATAATAGTTGCACAATGTGTTTGCTGTAAGCAATTCTAATTAGGATTGTAACTGGCCGGTTTTTCAGTGCAAGTTTAAACGAAGTTTTATTAACCCTTTCAGGACCATAGGGACATATGTGTCCCAAGACAAAAATAAATTATATTTAAATAAGTAAGAAACCGACATATGTAATTTTTACATTTATCAGTTCCTAAACGTTTCCTTAATTCTTATTAAATCTGGCAACACCATCAGAAGCACCGTTATTTTTGTATGATCATTCTTATGTGAAAGTTTGTCTGGTGAACTATTGCTATACTTTACAGCAGAATTTATAGGTGTTTAATTGTTTTTAATCATATTATAGTGTGAAATAATTGTTGACATGCAAATAAATTGTTGTTTTATACATTAATTGAACTATTATTTAAGTTTAGTATATTGATAAATCATAAAATTCAAATTGGGACACCGGTGTCCCTATGGTCGTAAAGGAAGACTTTTCAAATCACTTTTGTGCTACAATTTTACCAATTTCACAGGCAATCAAAATAAAAAAATTTAATGAACCTGTTAGTAGACATATGTACTGTAACGTACTTTTTGACACTGAATTCGAATCCGAGGCCAGAATTGCTCATATACTTCAGGATTTCGAGATGTCCGTGCTTGAAGCTGAGAAAGCGCTGTTTTCAATCTTGCGGTGTAGTTCCAGGAGATGGTTTATTTTAATTCTTTTGATAGCATCAAATAGCCCTAATCTCACCTATCAAACCATACTTTTAAATTTTTTCAATTGGACCCTTACTTTCCGAGTTATCACCCTTTGAAATAAGGGCATATTTTCTCCATATAAAAATGTATGGGGAAAAAGTCTCCTTTAATGACCATAGGGACACATATGTCCCAGAAAATTCCAGAAAAACCGTTAAATTTTTTTGAATTTTTATTTTGAAATATGTTTTCTGGACGCCCAATAGACCATTATAAATAGCTAACATGGTTGCATAAGCTCCCAATTCCTTACGGTCCTGAAAGGGTTAAACTCGTTTAAATTGTTAATCTTGTTTAAATATGAAATGGCTTTTCGGTGGGAGTTTAAATTAAACTCGTTATTTTTATTTTTAGTAGGCATTACTGAAAAATGACAAGCTGTTGACTTATAAATATACATTTTTTGACAGCTTGTAGAGTTACTTTTTAGAAAAGTTTCCCTAAAATCCTGCTGAATCCCCTAGAAAGCTGAGAAAATATCAGGAACAACAATAAAGCAGTTGGTGGCTACAAGAAAATTTTATTTGCACGAATCCCCATGGTACAATTATAGAGGTAGCGCCAAATTGTTAAAACGAACAAAGCGGAGACAAAATTGGTAGCAAGTTCTGTCAATAAGAGCAAATCGGAGAACGAAATCAACCAATCAAATTGCCTAGAGACAAATGTCAAAATCAGAAAACTATAAAATTGTTGTAATTTTGGCAGTACCTGCTACCAAAAAAGAACAAGAAACGTTTCAGTTACTGACGTTACCTTGTTGATTGTATCATGCGTATCCCTACGAAAAGTTGGTTTACAGGCTTTCAAATTATTGGTGCTTAGTCACCACAACATTTGGCCTAAATTTACTATCTCACCGCTGATCAAGTGCAACGTGGAGCCAGACAGGTCTTCGTCGATGGTGCGAACTCAAACGAAGGGCACGGGCACGTAGAGCACGTCGAATTTCTAGGCAAGCGGATGGAGTGGTGCTTTCATTTCCCTCCGTAGGGCACATCAGATTTTTAGGCAAGCGGAGGGAAGTGGTGCTTTCATTTCCCTCCGTTTGCCTACAAATTTGACGTGTCCGTGTCCTTAGTGTGATTTTGCACATAGAGAATAGATATAGATATCCAAGCAGAAAAATTGAGCTTTATATCCTCAGGACATCACAGGATGATCCCAAATCCAAAAAATTGTGTTTTTTTAAACTAATTTTCAGTAGATTTTATCTCGGCGTCTTAGTACAAGTGCGAACTCACACGACGGGCACGTCAAATTTCAAGGGAAGCGGAGGGAAGTGGTGTTTTCATTTCCCTCCGTTTGCCTACAAATTTGACGTGCCCCACGTGCCCGTGCCTTTCGTGTGAGTTTGCACCAACAGACTTTCAGCTTTTTATAAATGTCAAGGAATTCTCGATTCACCGGTTTATTTTCCTACAGGGTGCTTAGATAAAATGATCGTTGAAGGTACAAAATTAGGTATGTACTTTTTTTATGCTAAAATTTCTTATTCTTGCTCGTTTTTTACATAAAATACTGACAAAAATAATGAAAATAAATTAAAGAAAAAACTATATAAAATTCATCCATGGTGAATTTTGAGCCAAATTTTGTTGTTTTGTGAAGCAAAAATAGTCCAGCCAAACTAGGTAAACATATCTAATTTTTCTGAACATAACCCGATTTTGATCGGACACGTCTCATTTTGTTCGTAATTATATTTGGATACAAACCAATGCTTTCTATTGTCTCACAAACGAGTGGTTTATCCCCCTCCACCTTTCAATATGGCCGGCGTAAACATTATGAGGTTAGCAACTCTTGACATTCTGAGTATATCGATTCAAGCTGATCTGAGATTGACAGATCACTTATTCGATGTGACGAAAGAAGCGGCCAAGTGCTTATAACCTATAGGTTATCTAAAATGGTGAATGAAATACTTCACTCCTGTTGATCTTCACACTACCTATTTCGCTAATATTAGATCTAAGGTAGAGTACGGCTCGCACATCTCAGCCGGGACTCCAAAAACTACTTTGGAGCTGCTAGACAGAGTGATTGGGGATGCGGATGATGTATCATATTGACTCTCTCGAACACCGTCGTAACGTTGAGTTTGTTACCCTTTTTTATAGATATTACATATAATGGGATGGGCTCGGTTTTTAGTAGAACAACGCACCATCGGGATAATTCGTTTTTTGTGGAAAGAGAAATGTTCATCGACACTTCTCCTCTTTTCCCCCATCCCTATTTCATTTTCTGCGAATCAACACGGTGCATTGTAAGTAATGGTAGAATTAGCCAAGAAGTGGCGTTTCGTAACGTGACATCTGTCAAAATCTATCAAATGGCAAAAGCGTGCAAGCGATTAGTGAAATCGTAAAGTAGCGGTACGCAACGTTGAGACCTGTTGAAATTAGATTTTCTAACGTCGCGCTACGTTGCTAGATAAAATAAATTAAATTTGGATGTTATATATGCAATTTTTTTAACAAATTAATTAAAATAAGTATGACAATGGATGCTTGTTTACAAAAACTGGAATTTTTCAAGTAATTTTTAAGTTGTAAGGTGACATTTCGAACGTTACCTACCGTTTTCACTAATCGATGCTACGTTGACAAGCAACAGTGACGTTACGTTACGAAACGCTACTTCTTGGCTAATTTCAGCATAAGTGATCCCAATCTACAAATTTTGAATTCACGTCGTAGCAATTGGATAAAAAAAAAAAATTAAATATCAAAGTGTGTAAAGAAAACTTTCAATTCATATCTAAACTTTTAAGGTAGGCATAAGGAGTTGAAAGTCAGCCACGCACTTATTTCGACGTACAGAATTAGGGTGTTAATCTGGACAATACTAAATAAACAACATTTAATTTAAATTTACACTTAAATATGATAAATATAAGCATTGATATTCAAATATAAGAGGAAATCAAAATGTTTTTATGAAATTCGGTGTCTTGAGCATTTGTTATCAATTAAAATATAAAGAACATGGATTGTATTTGCATTTTATTGTTTATGATAAAACTTATTATTCAGTTCATTGAGTTTTTCATCATCTTTAAAATGCCTTAATTACGTTGCGTAGTTTTGAGTCGGGTGCCTGCTTTGCATTCCTTGTGCCATATAATAATTTATTGTATACTTAAATTTGTTTACGTTTACGCTTATGAATTTTTGTTTTTGCTTTTCGTTGAATTTTATTGAACTTTTTTAACCAGTTCGCTAAACTTTAAGGAGCTGTTGTTGTCGTTCTTACTGTGTATAATTAGTGCAAGTATATTGCACCAAATAATAATATCCAGATTAATAACGAAAACAAAAAACAAGTCATAAAGATTATTTTTAAGTTTTATTTTAAATCGATTTATTTTGGATTGGATTATTTTGGATTATAATATTTTCAGTTTCTGAGTTAAGTAATTTAAGAGAACACCAACTGTTTTTACAAAAATAAATAAATTTGATTTATTTATTTTCGACTGTTATGTTAAAATACTTCTGGGAAAATACGAATATTAGAACAACTCGTCAATCAAGTGAGAAATCTTTTGATAGTGGAGTTCGCAGGGCGTCAAAAACTTGAAAACCTACGATTTCTGTTAGAGTGAATGAATTTATATGGTTGAGGTGGAATTTTTTTAATACAATAAAAGGAAAAGTTTACCTAAAATTTTTTTGTGCTTTTGATTTTTTCATTAGTTCAAGCCGCTTCAGACTATCTAAGAAGTCATGCAAAAACTCTGATGAGTTGTCAAATATGGCAACTCTGATACGAGGGGTACTATTTATACTATATTTCGGGAACTGGCAACACTAATGTCAATAGCTAAAATCTGGCAACATCATAATAAAGTTAGATATATTTTAGCATAAACGTACTCACAACGTTTTGATGTGCAAGTGCTATTTGTTTCGTTGGATACCCCATAATTTATCAATCGCTCAAAAAGGCACGCCAAATTGATTTTCTTAACTCACTGTAAACAAAAAAAAAACTCCTGCACATCAAAAAGTTTTGAGTACGTTTATGCTAAAAAATGTCAAAATTTATTATGGTGTTGCCAGATTTTAGCTATTGACATTAGTGTTGCCAGTTCCCGAAACATAAATTGTACCCTACGTAGTGTGAATGTAAATTTATTATACAAATGATTTATCAGAAGAAAACTTATATGAGTTATTTTGGCATTAGATTTGAGTCTATTTGAAAAGAGAAGTCATAGGAGTTTTCAAATTTTTTATTGTTGTTTGAAAAATAATATATTGTATAATATAATTTAAAAACTTAACAGCCAGAGAAAAAATCGTATTGTTTTTAGATAAGTTTTTTTTTAACAATTTTATTTCATGACACATATAATTTCAAACATTTTAAGCCTATGATATTAGGGATTTAGTGCAATACTCTGAAAACCCTTGCTAGGTATACTCGTACTATAATTAAATCATTAGCTTACTGGGTCACCCATTATTTTTTATGAAAAAAGTCGAGTAAAACAAAATTAATGACATTTTATAAAATTTTATTTTTTTTTAACAAAAATAAACTAAATTTTTTTTTTTAAAACGATAAAAAATGCTGTGCAAGAACCTCGATGAACTTTCTGCTGCTGGCAAATGGGATGACGTTTTCGAATGTTTGCAACTTGATGCGAATTCTACAATTGAACTTGGTGCACTACGATGTAAGTTTTTGGTTTTAAATTTGATGGGTGTAGGAAAATCCTTTGAATATCTTCAAATAAAAAGATACAGTGCATTTTTCCTCAGCGACTTTCCTGTATTTTTGCAATGCTTCTGTTTCGTAAAACTAATAAACAAACTATTTAAAGTACAGCAATACAGTTCGATATCTTAGACATTTGTTGAAAGTGGGCGTGATAGGGCCAAGAACTCCTCCAACTACCATGAAGTATGCATATACAAAACTAACATTTAGCATCTGAGGTAAAATTGGTAGCATCTAGCTACTCGTTAAAAAAAGCGTTATCGGATCAAAGACACGCCCACTTTCCATATAGTCCAAAATTTGAAATCGCCATTGCTTCGGATGTATATAAAATACAACAATAGCTGTGTTTTAGACGGCAGCGCGTTTAACACGTTGTTATCACTGTTCTTCTAAAACGAGTTTCTGTGCTATCTCCTTCTTATTTTGTTTTACTTTTTTCTGCTTTTCGTTTCCGCACCATTTCCCTCCGCTTGCCTAGACAATCGGTAATAATGTGGTGCCGCTATGTTAAAATCCTATTAAATACAGCTAATATTCAGTGTAGTAAGACAACATCAACAGTCTACTTTTTGCTTAATAATTAAACACTCAAATTTATCTGTGTTAAATTAAGCCCTTTAGTTGTTGATATCCCATATATTTCTCAGAAAGTGCTTAGTTTAACACTGAAAACTGTCATCAAAAACACAGCTAATAATATTTTATACCTGCGATATAAATGTTAGTATCAAGCTCTTGTCCGCTATTTTGTTTTCGAAAAATGCCATCCATAATTTGGAATCAGTGAGCTCATAAAACCCCCTAGCTACTATTCTGTTGTGATATAATTTTTCTTTAAGAAACTTGTCTGCCCGCCATTATGAGTCCACCATTTTGTTTTCAGAAAATTTGATCCCGAATTCAGAATCAGCGATCTCAAAAACATCACAATTTTGTTTTTGATGCATGTAATTTTGCGAGAAAATTGTCCGCCGTTTTAGATCCACCATTTCGTTTACAAAAAAAGTAGATTCTGAATCCAAAATCAGCGAGCTCAAAAAACCTCCTGGTCACAATTCTGTCATGACATAAGGGGCTGTCCGTGACGCTGAAATTCACTAAAATAACCTCCACCTGTGTGACGGTAGCTTCATAAAAAAAAAAATACACCAGCCGTGACGCTCCCAAGGGGGGGTTAAAGGAATCGTCACGTTTATGGACAGGTCCTAATCATTTTTTGAAAAAATTGTCCGCCATTTTGTATCCGCCATTTTGTTTTCAAAAAAGATTGATCAAATCCAAAATCCCATCGTCAAAATTTTATAGTGATATGATAATAACTTGATAAAATTGCCCTCTATTTTGGATCCGCCATTCTGATTTTTAAAAAATGGTTTCAATGGTTTGAAATCAACTACCCCATAGACATTTTTATACCCTGCACTCAGGTTATATTCACTTTGTCCTTCCATTTGTAACGCAGATAAGGAGGCGTGGCAGATATAGAAAAGTATATATATTCTTGATCAGCGTCACCACCTGAGTCGATATAGCCATGTCCGTCTGTCTGGCTGGCTGGCTGTGCGTGGAAATACATTTTCTGAAAAAACTGAGCAAGATAATTCAATGTAATTTAGTACACTGCCTTCATCGTCAAAGTTAGCTCATGAGATTGAAAATGAGCAAAATTGGTCAACGGACACGCCTACCGCCCATACCAAAAATATATTCAAAATGCAATTTTAGGAGTATTTTTCACGACAATGCAACCGAAATACACATAAATACTACGAATTGTAAGCGCAAGCTCTGAGAATGAACTAAGCGAATTTGGACAAGAGGGCGTGGCACCTCCCATATAAGCAAAAGCTTCAAAACGCTATGTTGAAAACGTTTTTTGAGATAATCCAACCAAATTTGACTCAGACAATTAGAATTATAAACGCAAGCTCTCAACAAAAATTGGGTGAAATCGAACAAGAGGGCGTGGCTCCTTTCATGTATGCAAAAGCTTCAAAACGCTATGCTGAAAACGTTTTTTTGAGATAATCTAACTAAATTTCACCGATATAAGAAAAATTTTCAAAATACTGCAGTGTAGGGTATTTATTTTTTGGCCAGGCCAAAGGTTGCACCCTTACCATTTTGTTTTTAAAAATATCTAGGAAGGACTTATGACCGGCTAGAAAAGCATTCTAGACCACTGTGCGCCGTCGTCATATAGAAGACTTAGAGATTTGAGAGTTTTTATTTTGATATTTTTTTATTTGAAAGTTTATATATCGCTGCTCGTGATTTTTCGGTGCGCAAAGATCTCATCATACAACATTCTCAACTTTTCTCAACATTTCTTTTTGTTTGCCTTTTTTTATGATTTGGTACAGTGGAGGCCATACAAATTATTCCTTTTAATTGCGTTACTGTCTTATTTCGCTTTTGATTTACAAAATCAATTAACTGTCAAGTCTTTGGGCGATAAACTCAAAAGAGAGTCGGTTTTTGGACCTATGTACAGCTTCCTAAAGATTTCTGTTCTTCCGCTTTTAACTAAAAGCGAACGTGTTAGAGTTTGGAAAAGACTACCTATTTCTATTCATATTTTTAACAAATACTGAGAAAACACTACTTGCATTTTGTGTTTTTGTAAAACATTTAAAACGATTTTATTTATTTTTTTTTAGCACACAAGGACGACGAGTATCTCTGGCTGAAGAAACATAAAGCTGATTTAAATTCATTGGAAATCATTTTGGCCATAATATTAATATTTGATCAAATTTTTTATGTAATTTTAATATGGTATTTAGGACTTTTCGCCTATAAATTTGTACGACATCACATCAGGCAGAGAGCTAAAATGTTGGAAGCAGCCAAAAAAGACAAAGAATCTGAATTGAATCAAGGTCAGAGTGAGGGTGCTGAATGCCAAATAAAACGATAACTTAAATGTTTTTTCTTCGATCACTTTAAAAACTTAAACCATATGTTCATTTTATTATTCGTCATGGATGCTTAATTGGTTACGCTTTTTTTTATAGTAGAATTTGCCCAAAGAAAAAGTGTTTGGTCAGTTACTGAGTGGAGAATTTTTTCAATTATTTATATGATATGGATATAATTTGATAAATCAAGGTCAAGCTGCGCAATTTAGGTACCTATAGAAAAAAAAAAAAAGCACAAAATGTAATTTAATTGCGCTCCCAATTAAGAATCTTGTTTCAATTTTTTTCTACGATTACTTAGCATGGAATATTGTTTGTTTAACGCTTGAGGCTTGGATTTATTTCAAGTGTCACATTAATTAATCAGAAGCTTATAGATTTTTTAATATTTTATTATTTTTAAAGCTTTGATTGAATTTATTTTAAACAATATTCTGTTTGGATGTTAATATTAAGTGTTTTTATACTTTTTTTGTTGTTAATTGTACTGTGGAGCAAAATTTGCTTAAAAGTGGGCAAAAAAAAAAAGGCACAGGAAGTAGTTGAGAACTCTATCGTGAGTACTACAAAGAATTTATAGTAAAATTTATTCCAACGACATCTTGTTCTCTACATAAAACTGCACTTACACTAAAACAAAAGACTTAGGCAACGAACTCGTTAAAATTTTCAACCAATCATTTATGAGCACATTAAACGTCAATCTACGCATTAATTCTAAGTTTAACATATTCATAAGTCAACTTTTAATTGATAAATTAGCTAATTACTTTTAATACTTCTCATCACATTTTGCGACTGTTGCATTCGAGTAGCATTTGAGTTTCAATCAAAAATTTTGTTCTAACAAACCGCTGAATTTTTTGGCATTTACATTAATATACACGCAATCTATTAGCTAGCTATTTTATGAATTAAATACGTTTTATTTACGATTGAAATCAAATAAATCTTTGTTTATCTTGTAATGCCAGCAGCAATTAGTGCTGTCAATTCGCATATGATGCACATTTTTTTTGTTGTTGCTGCAAATGTTGACAAGTTGTAAATCGATTTATGATGTTTGTTCGATAATAGAGACCTTGAACGAGAAAATAAACTTTTTAATTAGAATTTTCACATTGACATAGTTTAGTTTAGTTTTTCAATTTTAATTAGTTTAATTGAACTAAGTGTAACAAATTTAGTAGGTAGGGGAGAGGGGGGCTAGTGTGGACAATTTTTATATAATTACAAAATTATATATGTAAATATATCATTTTTGTAAAAAAGTAATTTTTAGCGATTATTTATACCTCTTGCCTTCATAATTGCATCAATAGTTATGATTTTTTATTTTCATAAATGCTTTATTAAATTATTTTAAAAAGAGCTTACATTTGTCCACACTAGCCTCTTATACTGGGTTAGTGTGGACAACCATTGATTTAACTGGGGGCTAATGTGGACACCATAAGAAACTTGATAATTCATACAAAAACGTTAAGAAAGAGTTCAGATACATGTTTATTCAAGAAAATAATGATGTAATACAAATAATAATACAAATAAAAGATTAACTGCAATCCCATGTTGTATTTGGACAAATTTATATCAAACTTCATATAACTTGCTGATCGATATATTTCCGGCAGTTGTTTTGCTTGTGGCAGCTTTGCCACTATTTCATTTCGGTGAATTTGGCTGGTATCCGGTATATCGGGATACGTGAATCTATCGTTCTTTCTTTTTAGAAACGTTATGTCGAAATCTTCAGAACCGTGGATCGTGACAATTTGGCCAGTATAAAATGTGGACATGTCCACACTAGCCCAATTTCAGTTGTCCACACTAGCCCCTTCATGTTTTTTTAAGCAAAAATATTTTTTTTTTAACCTTACGGTAAAGTTCATCAAAAATAACTTCAATGATTTCAATAAACACTAGTTTAAGTTGTATTATATATTAACACTTCAGCACAAGAGTAATTTATTGAAAAGTATCACTGAAATTACGAAAAAGGAAAAAACTTACTTTTTGCTGCGTAAAGCACGTGCGGTACCGTTATCATGGAAAGCACTGTCAAAAAATGAACTTTTTTTTGGTGATGCAGAGTGCAAATACCAACTTGTTAAAAATTAAACAGAAACAAAAAATTCAAAACGGCGCGAGAATTTGAATTTGTCCACATTTCCCCCAGTCCACACTAGCCTCCTCCTCCCCTACTTATTTTTATTAAAGTTTTTTCAATCACCACACAGACAACATTCTTAACCATTCAAAAATAAAAGGAAAATTAGGAAAAATGTTCAAGTTATAGTTTTGATAAATTAAGTTCAAAATCGACCATTTTATTTTACTTGAAACATTTGCCTTGCACACCTACAGACGAGACTTTGGGCGGAAAATTTTTAAATTCTTTTTTGAGACTCGTACGCGAGTTAATGTGTAAAAAAGCCTTTACCGTGCCACTCTTTTGCCGTGCGTATTTTGTGTGAAAACTTAACTAAATTACGATAAATAACATGGAAAATGATAACAAAGACTCGTATGTTAATTTATTTGTAAAAATGCCTTTACCGTGTTTCGCCTTTATAGCGGATAATTTGTGTAAAGTTTTAATTTAATAAAAAAAAATTACCTGGTAAATTACAATGTAGACTCGCACAATAATTTGAATGTAAAAATGCCTTCACCGTGCCACGACTTTATAATGAATATTTTGTGTAAAGTTTTAATTTACTATAAAAAATTACTTCAGAAATGATAAGATAGACGTACGCTTATTTGATTGTAAAAATTACTTTACCGTGACACTCCTTTGTATGTATGTATTCTCCTTTAACTCCTAGGAGGAGCATAGGGCCAATATGAAACATCTCCATTCGTCGCGATCCCTTGCGATGACTTTAATCTCTTGCCACGACTTTCCCGATTCTTGGATTTCCTTTTCCAGTTGGATTTGGGTCTACCACGTGCTCTACTGCCTTGTTGATTCCACTCAAGAGCCTGGCGAAAAACTTCGCTGTGTGGTTTCCGGAGAGTGTGACCAATCCCTCCCCATTTGCGCAGCTTGACCTCGTTTGCTATAGTCCTCTGATTGCATTTTTGATGTAGCTCGGCATTTGATATAGTGCGATGCCACCAAATCTTTAGTATACTCCTTAAGCATTTGTTGACAAATACTTGCAGATTGTTCGTTAGTTGTTCAGTAACAAGCCATGTTTCGCACCCATATAACAAAACCGATTTCACATTCGAATCAAACATGCGCACTTTCGTTTTGGTGGATATAACGGACGAAGACCATATTTTGTTCAGTTGAGCAAACGCGCTTTTTGCTTTGGCTATTCTTGAGTTGATATCCTCTTTTGCTCCACCATCCATGGAGATAATGCTGCCTAAATACGTTAAGCTATCGATGTTTTCGATGTCATCACTGCCAGCTCTAAACGTGATGTCATCCCTGTTTGCGTTTAACTTCATGCTTTTAGTCTTGGATACGTTGGTTTTTAGGTCGGCCTTTTGTGATTCCAAGACAAGGTCTTCAAATTTGCTTTGCATATCTGAATGTTTGGACGATAAAGAGGCAGATGTTGTCAGCGTAGGCGAGATCTTCCAGATGTTCGGTAAAGTTCCATTGGATACCCCTTTTGGCATTATTAAGAACTTTATCTAGGATATCATCAAGAACGATAAGGAAGAGTGATGGTGATAGTAGACACCCTTTACCATAGATATTTTGTTTAAAAATGTAAATAACTATAAAAATAACATGAAAAATGATAATATAGACTCGTGCGCTAATACCTTTACCGTGTCACACATTTATAGTGACTTATGTGTGCAAAAATTTTAATTTGATATAGAAAATTACATGGGAAGTGATAAGATAGACTCGTACGTTAATTTAAGTGTAAAAATGCCTTTACCGTGCCACTACATTACCGTTGACATTTTGAGTAAAAGTGTAACTAGCTGTGAGAAATAACATGAAAAATTGTAGCATAGACTGGTATGTCAAACTGCCTTTACCGTGTCACGCCTTTATAGTGGATAATTTGTGTATAATTTTCATTTACTTCAACACATTACATGGGAAATGCTAATGACGTAATATAAGTGTAAAACTGCGTTTACCGTGCCACTTCTTTACAGTGGGTATTTTGTTTAAAAATATAATTTACTATGACAAGTAATATGGAAAACGATAACATAGACTAAGTTTTGTGCAAAAATTCCTTTATAGGTATAGTTTTAATTTACTATAAAAAATTACATCGGAAAAGATAAGTTAGACCCAAACGATAATTAAAGTGTAAAAATGCCTTTAACGTAGCATGCCTTTAGCGTGACATGCCTTTGTTGTGGATATTTTGTGTAAAAACTAAATTTACTAGAGAAAATTACTTGATAAATGATAAGAGAGACCCGATATGTTAAAAATGCTGTTATCATTTCACGCCTTTACCGTGGATATTTTGTGTAAAAATTTAATTTACTACGGAACATTACATGGAAAATGATAATGTAGGCTCGTACCCTTATTTAAGTGCAAAATGCATGTATCCTGTGCTGCCTTTAATCGTGGATATTTTGGGAACACTATGGAAAATTAAAATTCCAGGTGATTTATTATTTTTTTCTTATTTTTATTATGACTTCTTTAAGCTATTGCGGCCATTTAGTAGAATCACCATGTTGAAAATGCCAGAAAATGTTGAAAATAATTATATTAAATTAAATTTGGAGATACTTTGTAAAATTTTATAAAAATCGGTCATTTTGATTTGATTATCCATTAAGTTGCTGAACTAAAGGATGACGAATAACCAAGGTTCAACTTTATTTTGAAATAGTGGAAAATTGTTGAACAAATTTAAAATACGCTGCAAAAGGTTGAAACAGTCAAAACAGCATTCGCTTTATGATTTCCACCCAATTTACTCCTATAGAGATTTTCTTTCATGCCAGTCAGATTGAGACATTCTTTTAACAGTAGTTGATTCAATGCCAAGTGTAATTACCACCACGCTGATTATGTTGCATTTTTAAGGACGCACGCTATCGACTTCTGCATTGCCTTCAAAATATGTAAATTCGGTTAAGCGCATGCGTAGAAGGTTGCGTACCACCAACATGCTGCGCTGCTATTGAATTGGCAAAATTAAATTATGAATCATTTGGTGTAATTAAAAATTTATAATTGCAATTAAATGAATATAAGTAAAAATTAATATTTCAAGTACAAAAAAATATTTTCCATACACAAAACAAAATTCTTGTTTGTTCATCAATTTGTATTTTGCGTTTGTTAAGTCATTTTCCCACGTTCAGTTCCGCCTGCAAACAACGTATTGTGGCTTTTTTTCAAATAAATTCAATTGAATTGAATGAACATCTTTATTTGTATTCAAGTTTGTGTTTTTCAATTACTTACAATGCATTCTCTATCAATTGACTTCAGCTGAACGCATATCTTGATAAAACATTGAAATTATTTGGCTTATCATTTGCCAAAAATCTTTACGAACTTAAATGGCGATAATTAAGCAGAACATTTAAGTAGAAAAGCTGAAATAAAGTTAAATAAAAAACTTAATTGTAATAATCATTTAATATTTTTTTAATTTTTTAAACTTGACATTCTACAAAATAAATATGCGGTATAAAGTTTTGTGGTTTTTATTTTTACATTTATCGTCGTCGTAATGCACATTGGATGAAAGAAACGTGACAACATCGAAAGGAATTAAAGCGAAATAAAATTTTATTTAACGCCGCATGTGTTCATGTCTGTTTCGACGGGTCTTGATTTAGATACCAAGTGATGTACTTGATTTCTGTGACATTTGCTGATTCATCAGTTGCAGTGACAACATATAAACAGCTTAAAAGGAAAGGTAGTGAATCAAGTAAATGGTGTTTTATAGTAGCACAAATTTTGCCTTTGATTTTAAATAAACTAAGTTCTATAGCTAGTACCCTGAGGAGGAGTAGGGTTAAAACTGATTTTCTGACTTGTTTTGGAAAAAAAATTTTCTTAGGTCACTCTAGCATTCAAAGGAAAATTTTTTTGTAAAAAACTTTTACCTTATTGTATGAGCTTTCTAAAACTGTATTTGGTTAATAGGATTTTAAAGTACTTTACAAAGTCCTGAACCCTTAAAATTGATATATAAATTTTTTTCCCCTTTTTTGTGACTTTGGCGGCCATTTTAGTACGAAAAAGATCCTATTAACTTACCTCTTCAAAATTCTTTTTGGAATTCTTGTTAAATTTCCTTTAATTCGGTGGTACATCTGTCATACCAATTTTTTTAAATGTTTTACGAACAATCTGTTTGAAGGCTCCAGTAGAGAAAAGACAGCGCGTGGAGCGCGCACATCGTATGCAGCTCAACGCATGAGAGCAATCCGTGTGTTACATAGAAAAGTATTTTTTCCGACCTAAAATAAAAAAAATGGTATAAAAAATGTGCTAGCAAACTGAACTAAATTTAATGAGGCTTTCAAAAAAAATTATAAAAGGGTATGTTAATAGGACATTTTTCATACTTAAATGGCCGCCAAAGTCAAAAACTAGAAAAAAAAAAAAAAAAAAATGCAAGTATCAACGTTAAAGGTCCAGAACTTTGCTAAATCCTATAAAAACCTACAAACCAAGTACATACACTTTTAAGATGTGTGAGCATTAGCAAAAAATGTCCTATGAAAAAATGTTCTCTAAAGCGCAAGACATCTTTACAGGGTTATGTTTAAGACCCCCCCAGGTGAAATTTTTTGTTGGTCTAGTTCTAATATATCACCGCCCTGTAGCTTCGTAAAATTATGCGATACACCTTGAATATACTAGATAGTATCGATAAAAAAAAAGTTCGCTGTAAGCCCCCATTCTGAACTCTTATCAGTTTTGATTTTTTCCTATTGCTCCGCCATTTGAAGTCCGACCATCAAATATAGTATATCGTTGTAAATGTCTTGATGTGAGCTATTTATAGAAGTAATTTATTTCAAATGTTTTTTTCGACTAGTTGTACTCATTATCTGAGTTTCTACTACAATAAGGTGCCAAGGACACTTCATAAAATTGAAGCCCATAAAAAATCATAATATTAATTTCTACAAAGTTTCTTCAAATTATTGAAATTGAAGAAGTTATAGCGAATCTAAAGTTTCAGTACAAAAATGAAAAACAGGGTGTTCCAAAACGTAAATCTTCGCCTGCAACTATGCAATATTCTTGTCTTTTACATTTGACATTTCAAACAATGTGTAAATAAATAAAAAAAAAGAATTGTGCATAGCTGTAGGGGCGATTTTTGTTTTTAACATCCTGTTTTTCATATTTTTTATGAAATTGTAGAAGTTATAGTAAATCTAAGACCTCAGCACAAAATATGAAAAACAGGATGTTTCAAAAACGAAAATAACTCCCTAAAACCATGCAAGATTCTTTTTTTTTTATTTATTTGCATACTGTTTGAAATGTCAAATGTTAAAAAAAAAGAATATTGCATAGTTTTAGGTTGCGATTTTCGTTTTTGAAGCGCCCTGTTTTCATATTTTGTAATGAGGTTTTAGATTCGCTATAACTTCTTCAATTTCAACAATTTAAGAAAACTTTGTAGGAATAATTTTATAATTTTTTATGGGCTTTAATTTTTTTGAAGTGCATTTAGCACCTTATTTTTGTAGAAACTGAGATAATAAGAACAACTAGTTGAAAAAGGCATTTAAGATAAATTACTCCTATGAATGGAATATAGCCCACATTTACAACGATATACCATACTTGATGATCAAACTACAAATAGCGGAGCAATAGGTAAAAATCAAATAGCGTATTATACAGACTTCGAAAAATAATTTTTTCCCTTAAAAATCAAAACCAATAAGCTTTCAAAATAGGGGTTTACAGCGAACTTTTTTAGATAGGTTTGGTTATTGATTCTTTTAGTTTTTGGGCCATTTTTCCACTTTTTTCATGTGCAAAAATCCGTTTAAATTTTGAGAACAAAACTTAATATGAATCATACGATCAAAAAATTACATCGTTGTTCAACAGGTTGTAATAATATTTCAAATATAAAATAAGTAAATTTAAAAAAAAAAAAAAAAAAAAAAAATGTTTACAAGTAATCAACTTTTATTACATCACTTTAAGTTATATGTGAATGGAAACATTTCAAATTGCACATCTAATGAATGACACACCCACGATCAAGCGATGAAGCGCAGGATTTGATTTTTTACTAAAAAACAAACAAAATGAGCTGAGCGCTTAATATGGAACCTTCGGAAGTCATTAAATGCCAGTTAACAATTGAAATTAAATAATTTTGGGGTGTAATTAATAAAAAATTACTGAATGCGTGGGAAGTAAACAAAAATTTAAACAAAATACAAAATTAAATAAAAATTATAAATACGACATTGACGCCATCATGACGACAATTGACAAAAGTCAATATATCCGTAGTAAGACAAGGCTTGATGTTAAAGTGCGTATGTGCGAGTGTGCGTTGAAGAGTCTCAAATTACGCACAATCATAATAAACAAGCCACAATGGTAATTAATTTCGTATAAAAAAAAATCGCACTTGAAAATGCGTTTGTCACCTCAAGCCGTAGCACAACTGTCAACACGTTGTTCATGCATTGTGTGTGTATGGGTGTAAGATTGTATTTAATCCAGTTTTATTTATTTAATTTTTTTTTGCAATTGATTAAGCGCCTTTTGATAAGCAAGCCAAATTGATTGCCTTTAATTTGAATGCCACTTAACGCACAATTGTCATGTTTGTACGACGGCGGTATAAATCGCTTCGTATTATTTTTATCTACTAAATACAATGCGTTTTTGTTGTTAATTTAAAAGTTTAAACTGAAAAATTATGACATACGCAATTCAAGGTCTTGCATTGATTTAAATATCAATTTACAGCGGTTTTGCGGTTACTGTACTGTATGCTAATCCATAGTGCGATTTTCGCAAAAGAAGGCAGTAAGTAATTAAAAAAAAATTTACTTTTTTCAGAGGGACAAAGACTAAAAATTTATTGCCATGTAGTACGTATATTGTATAGATGGAACACACATAAAAACTAAAACTGAATATAAAGTTGAAATAATGGAATGCATCAAAATGTTAATGTTCGGAATGCATCGAGAAAATCTAAAAAGTGGAAAAACTTTGCAACGAAAATTTCCCACACGTGTTTATTTTTTGTTCTAATCATCCATACTTATACTTGTATCATAAATGTGAAAGTAACTCTGTCTGTCTGTTTCCTATTCACGCCTAAGCTGTTGAACTGATTAAGATGAAATTTGGTATGAAGATAGCTTCAGAGCCTAGGAAGAATATAAGGTAGTCTTTATTTCTAAAAACTTCCCTTAAAGTGGCGAAAAGTGGTATGGAAGTTTGTATGGAAAATGATTGTGTGTATGTTGGAAGCAAATATTCACCCAATAGATCTGAAAATTTGGCACTGAGGGTATCTCAGGTATGGGTATGGGGTTTCTATATACGAAGGTTTTCTTAGCTTATAGTTTTCTGATAAGCCCGAAAGTTCCCGAAGTTCAGCCAAAGGCTTCATAGTCAAAACAAAGAATATCTAGGAACACTAGAGAAAATAGAACTATCAACTAGCCTTTACTGATAGTTTTCTGGTAAATCCCAAGGTACGCGAAGGTTATCCGAAGGCTTCATAGTCAAAACGAAGATAATCTACATAGGTATAATAGGGAAAGAACATCTATGGGAGACTATCAACAAGTTTTAACTGATAGTTTCAACCGAAGGCCTCAAAGTTAAAACGAAGAATATCTATACTAAAGGAAAAACATCTATGGCCGAATACCAACTAACTTTAATTTTAATTGATAGTTTCCTGGGACCCCCGAAGGTCACCCGAAGGCTTCATACTTAAAACGAAGAATATCTAGGCATATTAGAAGAAAAACATCTTTAATTGATAGTTTCCTGGCACACCTGAAATGTACTCCAATTTTTTTCGACACTTGTAATTTTACCGATATTTTGGATATATTGCGATACTTTTGGAATTTAACGATATTTTTGGACTTTTACCAATTTTTTCGATGTATTCCAATATTTTTCAATCCTCTTGTACTTTTATCGTTATTTTGGATGTTTAACGTATCCGAAATTTCAGATGTTTTTCGATACTTTTGGATTTTTACCGATTTTTAAGGAGTTTTTCGATATATTCGAACTTTTACCGACTTCTTCGATGTATTTCAATATTTTTCGATACTTTTGGAATTTTATCGATTAACGTATTGGATATTTTTCGATACTTTTGGATTGTAATCGATATTTAAAATGATTTCCGATATTTTTGGACCTTTACCGATATTTTAGAGGCAACAATTTTATAGAATTAAATAAATAAATATATAGGAGCATCTGTTTTTAGAACATTATTTTATAAAAATAATTTTATTAATAATATTTGTAGAATAAGTGACATAAAGCCATTTGCTTTTTTTTCTGAGAATGACCCAGTAAAAAATAAAACAAAAACCGAGCAATGCCGGGTAAAACAGCTATTATTCTATAATTGAAATTATTATTTTTATACTTGTCCAAGTTACTAATGTTGTATAAAAAAAAACAGGGAAATGAAAACAGTTATTATTTACATGAAACAGAGAGAAAAAAGGCCCACACATAAAATACTTGATTTAATTTTCCCTCGCTTTTAAAATAATGTGAAATTCACTCTCAGACATAAGGTGAACGTATTTTAATCCCATCACTAAAGCGAGAAACACATAAAAAGTATGCATGCATCAAGAATTGTCAAATTGAAGTCAAATACATGTCTGCTTATGAGAGCGCCCAGATAGAAAGCATGCTTCGAGCATACTTTCTATCTAACGGTTCCACACCATAACTGGAAATTTATTTTTAGTAGCACTCAGACCGCGTACAAATCGTCGAAATAAAACCAACAAAACTGACGACAACTAGTTCGGTACAACTCATTCGGGTAGTGATCCATCGGTCAACAATCGCTGAACATACACGTTGAAGCAGTGGCCAGCAAAATTCAGAGAGAGATTTTATGTATGAGAGCAGATAGATGGGTTTTAGAAAAAGAAAGACAGAGATAAATAGAAAAAAAAGAGCTCAATTGACGTATGCAGGTGCCAATCACTGAGTTCAAGGCACGAAGACAGGGCGCTATGAGTGATTTGGAAACTTGATTCCAACCGTCAACGAGTTCAGTAGCCAGCATTTCTTGGCTAGTCATCGCCTCCCTTTAGAATTCTCGATCGAGCTACTTTACGAAAAGTCCCGTATAATCATACACTTCGTTGACTTGGTCCTGGTAGGTAGACGAGTCATCGCCCTCCTCGGCATCTTCAACATAGCGAAACGTCGGACGTGGCGTCCGAATCGCCAGAATTCAGCGATCAATTTCTTGTCTGATTTCCATTTTTGATATTTTTGAGTTGAATAATTGAGGAGTGGCCGTGTCAAAGGGCCTAAGTACTTTTACGAAGCAAAAGTAATGTCATACATATTATGTGCCATAATAATCAGTTATTGGACCGGTATCATTTTCCAACATAATGACATTAATTTCACACCACCAAGATAATTTTTTATGAAAACAGAAAACTATTTTAATTTAGCAAAATGTCACCCAAAACATTTTTTTTTGCCTCATACTGTTACTTAGGCTCATTGGTACGGAGATTCCTCAATGAGCTCTTTTTTTCCTTTGTAAAACCCATAGGTAACACGATCCGATACAGTTTTGAACCGATGAGAAATTTCAAAATATTCTTCAAATAACCCAGTGTGCCAGACGGTTCATATCTTCGCTTTTTTACCCGTTACGGATCCGTTACTGATCCGTTTGCGGGAGAAATTCCAAAAAAAAAAACGATTCGCTTTTTTTTTGGGAATCTCTCCCGCCAACGGATCAGTAACGGATCCGTAACGGATAAAAAATCGGAGATTTGAACCGTCTGGCACACTGGGAAGCGATAAAAAAATAACCATTTCTCGTCGTTTTTCTCCAGCATGTAAGATTTTGTTTTAATCGATTTTCAAAGTTTTTAAATCCACTGTACAAAAAATAACAAAAATAAAGCATTCTTGTGTAAAATCAAAATATTTAACAATATGATTCTTACATCTGAGGTATGTTATGTGTCCAGCAAACTTATGCATGATGTCACGAGAAATATTTTTCTAGACAACTTTAACTTTAAAAAATAATACCTGAATCAGGGGAATGCTGAGTCAGTATGTACCACAAAAAAATTTACTATAAACTTTTACCACTAGTTGGTGAACTCTAAAAAGTCGAAATTTCATCACGAAAGCCAAAAAATTGTTAAAATCAATGAGGACTTATCACATTGCATATTTCTTACATACTTATTTGATGAATTTTTTTTTTAAGTTTTAAGCATTTTTCATTTAAGGTGACCGACCCCTAGTGAAATTTTCCGTAGAATATTGGTGAAGAATATTTTAACCCACTATAGCCCAGCCTTCGGAAAAACGGTCAAAAAGAACTAAGAAAATGTTCCTTGCATGATTTCTTTTAATTAAGCATTACCTTTCAACTTTTCCAATTGGATCCTCAGATTTGAGTTATGAGTCATTGTAGTAACAATTGTAATTTAGTTTTTTCTATAAAATTAAGATATGTAAAAGAACTTAAATTAAAAAAAAAACATAGAAGCACGCAAAGAATTTTTAGCTAGCATCTAAGCCATAAGCTATAGCAATTGAAGGTGAAAACCAGTGCATGTAATGGCCCAATAACATTTTTAAAAGGTACTACCAAATAAAAAATAAGAAATCAACTTCTGCTGTGCTTCCTTTTTAACTGCCATTTAAGTCAAAGGAAAAAAAAAATAAAAAATTAAAAATTATAACAAAATGTTGCATGTTGTGTAAAAATGCACATAAATCATGCGTCGTTTTTTCATTGTTGGGTACTGCAAAAAAAAAAAAACACAAAAACAACAAGAAACAATACAAATATGGAGCAACAACATTTCCGCTTTTGCACGCAATACCATTTTGTTTTTGTTTTTGTTTTGACTTCATTACATCTCGCCAATCGAAGAAAGCGTTAGTACGACGTTTGGAACGCATGCGATTGACTTCTCTCAATCAATACAAAAAAAAAAAACAAAAAACTCTTTGACTTGCAACTAATTATGTGATTATTTTACTTAATTTCAAGTTGTCATGGTAACTTTAAGTGTTAATTGCAAGATGTTACCATTATTATTGTTATTGCTGCAATTTGGATTGCGAAATATGTGTAAGCTGCGGTGGTCGTATTATCGTTTATTGGTATCTGCTTGTATGGTATACACGCAAGTTTGTGGCTTAAGTCTTTTGTTTGCAAAGGTATTACATACTTAAATTAGCAAATTAGTGCATTTTTTGCGATATAAGTATTTCATGTGATAAATTATTTATATATTTATATTTTCGTTAATATTTGGAAGTTATTTCGTTCTTATTTTGGTAGTTACTTCATTAAAACAATACACGAAATAACGTCTAAATTATTTTTATATACATAAATAAATTTTGAGCGTTATTTCCAAAATGATTATCGCCCGAAATTTATATGAAAACTAGCCTTCTTTGTCCGCTTTGCTTGGCATGTTTGTTTTGTTTTTTGATTCCCAATAGCTTAGAAGATATAAATTAATGTGATAATTTACGCCAGCGCCACATGAACAATGAAAATTTAAGTATCATGGGAAAGTTAATTTCATTTCAAACCATTTCAAAAATTCCCAATAGCATAGCTGGGATGTCCCACGAAACTATCAATTAGGGCTTGGTGATAGTTCGCCTTAGATGTTCCCCTCTAGTTTATCTAAATATTGACTATAAGGCCTTCGGGAACCTTCGAGTAATCCAAAAAACTATCAATTAAGGTTTATTGATAGTTCGCCATAGATATTTTCCCTATAGTATGCTTAAATATTCTTTGTTTTGACTACGAAGCCTTCAGGTAACCTTTGCCAAACTTTGGATGACTCAGAAAACTATTAGTTTAAGCTTGTTGAAAGTTCGCCATAGATATTTTCTTTCCAGTGTACCTAAATATTCTTCGTTTTGATTATGAAGCCTTTGAGTTGACTTCAGAAGCCTTCGTGCATAGCGTAAAAACTTTTCCATACCGGTGACACACTCTGTCCCAAATTTTCAGCTCAATTGGCTGAGTTACTTTCCTGTTTTTGGGCGTTATTTCATTGGGCGACATATCCTATCAGAAAAATTACTACGGGGGCCAAAATATTGAACTTTTATTAAATTCTGATCCAAAATATCTCTAATAATGAAAGTCGCATTTTTCATAATGTCTGTGCTGGGATCTTTCAAACTGAATACTTAATTTGACAGCAACAGCGACATTATAACACGACATTGCCAGTATTTTTATTATAAATTTTTGTTTTCTTGAAATTTTTGAATTTTTTTGCGTTTGATTTAAAAAACAACACTACAGTGCTGAGTGCAGACCATTTGAAATATATCTAATTTATTCTTTTCTTTAATGAAATGTATTGTTTAATGAACTTAATTACATTAAATACAGGTAAATTATTTCACTGCCAATTAGCTGTCAAATTTAAAGAAAGAACTTGTTTACAAAACTGACACTTCGTGAGGAAGCAAAATTTTACGAGTTAAGCAGCCTTAATTTTATTTTACAATAATATTTTTTTCAATTAAATACAATAAAATTTTATATTTTTTATTTTTGCTAATGTTCATATTTACAATTGTGAATTTTCACAATTTTTATTAGTTATTAAGAAGTACTTAAGATTTTTGGACAGTGTCAAAATTTACATAAAGTTGAATTTCAATTTATGAGAGTTTAATACAAAGTAAATAATTTGCCAAATTAAGCAGAGTGCACACATTAACAAATAATTTATGGTTTCTTAAAGATTTGCAAAGTTTGAAATGTGAGAGTGATATGCTTCGATTCATTAAAGAACTTAAACCATCGCTTAGATTATTTCTCATTGACTAACATCTTTTTATAGTTGACATGTTGATCATTCCATATATCAAATGAAAACTGGAGCATGTGATGCATTTTTCACTGCAATACTGCACTGTAAAGATGTTAACAGCAGCAACCAATTCAAGGTCAAAAGTGTTTAACATTCGAATGTAGTCGCTGCTTAATCAAGTCATCGGAAAGAACTCTGCATTAAAAAAGTGAAACAAAATCCGGTATTCAACGATTAAGAAAATCAAAACAGCTGCTGCTTAGCTCTTTTTTTGCTACACGTCTTCTTCTTAGATGGTAATACTTTGGTTTTTCTTTAATTTGTAAATCTCATTAAATTGTTTACTATTGTAGCTATAAATTCTGCAATAAATTGTGACAATCTAATGGATTTGCTATGTAAAAGTTCTGCTGTAAGAAATACATTTGTATGTCCATAAAATACTTTGCAGGCAGTGATTCATTTTGCTATAGCAAATTTTTTTAATCAAAAACTAAAGACTTAAGAAATAAACTTTTAGGGAAATCGTTACATCGAGTAAAAATCACAATAATCAATATACCATTTGTATCTGTACATATTGTGATACTATGTTCCCATAAAAGTTAAAGAATCATATTAGTCCAATCTTTTTTCTAGTTTTTTTTTGTAAGTAGTAGTGGACTACACCTCAAATTAGAATAAATTCACTTAAATTATCAATTGCATCAAAAATGGTTCAAATGTAATACAAAGTCAGTCAATTGTATCGAAAATGTTCCAAATTTAATGCATAATCCGTCATTAGTACCAAAAGTGGTCCAATTGTGTATCGATTGTATCAGTGATTTTATAATGTTTGACAGTTCGTCGCTTGGGAAGAAAAACAAACGATAGTATATCGGTCTAGTGACTTGCGCTGCGTGGAGAAGCCCGGGTTCAAATCCGCCACTCGGTGATTTTTAATTCCAATTTTTAAATTTCTATTAATTTGTACACAATTTGTCTGAAGAGTCTTTTGAGCAGAAAATGAAACATATGTCCAACATATTCGAGGTATAAAATAAAAAAAAATTAATAAAAAACATTTTCATCCACACTGAGATTTGAACCAGGAACACATTGCTCAGAAATATATAACAAACTTTTTAGCACATTTGGCTATGAAACCTTTTGATATTTTTGTGTAAAATTTGAATTTCAAATTAAATTTGTGTAAGTTTTGCAAATAAAATAAAAAAAAATATTGGCTTTTTTGTGGTCCGAATGGAATAAGGAGACAATTGACATTTTTCTAGTCCGATTGTAATGCATAAGAAAAGAATTGGTTATGCACAATGACAAACAATGTAAATTATAAATAGAACTTTATATGTGATGGAATCAGAATTTATACTAGTCGGTTTCTCGCATGAAGTAGTTTGCAAACTAGTTTTGGAACAGTCCGTGATCCTGCAGGGTACCTAAGCACCATTCCAATATCATTTGATTCAGAACATATTACATCGGCTGGCCAATTCAGGGTCTGACGTATGGAGCCATATAATTTTCTAAAAGATAAATTAAAGTTTTTCTTACCTCAATAAAAAATTATAATTCGTTTCTATTTTTTTTTTCATAATTGCAAAAAGTGAAAAACTTTTGTAAGTGTTGATTAACTCTTGGAGCTCATAGTATTTTTCTTGTTAATAGAAAACCGTTTTTTTTTACATGAGAATTTTTGTATTAATATCTTTTTTTATACCACCATCGATAAAAATGTTGTTTCCTTCAAAAAGTTTTTGGAAATCGATTACAGCAATTCCCAAGCAGAAAAGGAGCGCTTCAAAAAGCCTTCTGAAGTTCATCAATAAGCGCATTCTCTCCGTAAGAACTATTTTTTATTTTTAACAATGCATGTCCTGGGATGTAAGCGTTCTGATACTTACCGCGGCGGTGGTAATTGTTTTTTTAGTTAAAAAAAAAAAAAACAAACTGACTGCAGTAGGATTTGAACCAAGGGCCATCCTATCTCACGGATGGTTCTCGGCTCTCGATAGAAACTTATTATTTTTACTTCAAATTACAAACTTGTTAGACCTCTATACCACTGACGTACGTATATGATGAGAAGGTATAAAAATTGTATATGAAGCAAATGTCTGTCCAAACAGAATTTGATATTCGAATGCTTTAATAACGCTTTAGGATTACAAAAAATCCTTATGTTCTCAATTTCAATTCAATTAAATAAAAAATAAATATATTGGAGAAAGAAAGGTAGAAAAAAGAAATAAAAAAAAATATTTAAATAAAAAATTATAAAAAAAAATAAAAAAAATCGCCCGCGATGGGAATTGAACCCGGGTTAATTGCAAACTTGTGTAATGTGTGTGTTAAATTTGTGTATAAAACACATTTTTGTTTATGTTATATTGTGTTCTCTCTCTTCCTATCTTTTTAAAATACTAC
Organism: Calliopum simillimum; assembly: GCA_951812925.1. Lineage (NCBI taxonomy): Eukaryota > Metazoa > Arthropoda > Insecta > Diptera > Lauxaniidae > Calliopum > Calliopum simillimum. The sequence continues at coordinate 97,455,108 of OX638371.1, forward strand.
TCAAATATTGAAACAAACATGTCTCTCTGTGTAACTGCTTCTAAATTTATATGGGAAGAAGCGCTTTGCAAGTGCTTGATTAAGAAGCGCTTGAAATTTTACATCTAAAGTCGAATATGATTGAAGACTAATGGTAATTTTCATAAATGCAGTGCTCTCTTGATAATATGAACTAATTCAAACCAAAATTATGTTTATATTTTAGAGCTTTTTACCTTTTTTTGTATGTTCATAATTTAAGGGTGTTCATATTTTGATATGTTAATACTATCGCGAATAACATAACTTAACCCTTCTGTTTTGCAAAAGAGTACAAAGTATTGCATTTTGGCGCTTTCTTACAACTGTTAGCTCATTGTTAACGAGAGACAATTGTGTTCCAAGTCTTTAGTATTATTTCCTTAGTGATTTATAATATGCAAAGATTTTTCGCTTTTGTCATGTAAATTTAAATGTTGCATATTTTCTTTAAAGAGTTTTTATAGCTTTTATTTTACAAATGCTATTGTTTAAAATCCTTTGTAGTAAGTTTAAAAGACTTTTAACAATGTAAGTAAGTATTTTACATAAATTATTTTTTTTGTTTTAATAAAATTCAATTTACAAAAGTTTGAATATTCATTCAAAGAAATAAAATTTTATTCATTTCAATCAGGTTGCGCTTAGGTTCAACTCAAACAATATGTATACAAGCGATTGTTAGCAACATGTTGCCAAAGCGTAGCTTCAACATGCAATATTTATTTTGCTTTACAACTTTTTCCACATTTTACTATCGTTATTCTTTCGCCTGCTCTTTTTCCGTTTTTCTCGCGCTCTCAATTTCTCTCCGTCTCTCTCAGTTTAGCACAGCTCATTCTTATCAATATGTATTTTGTTGTTATTCCGCTCTCATTCTGAACATCTCAATTCGGCATTTTGCAAATACACATTCCTTATAATGTGATGCAAAAAAGCAACAACAACAATAACAAATGTAAACAAAAAAGATTGAAATAATCAAACCAGAAGCAGCAGCAGAAGAAGAGGTGGAAAAACAAAAAAAGCTAAAAATCTCATAACGTCGAAGACATCGTGCTGAATCGTTGGAGTTCAATGCGTTTAGTGTGGCTCGTGTCTCCACCGTGTTTTGTCACGCTTTGTTTTAGTGTGTGCGGTTTCGAAATCGTTAATTCCAACGCGAATTTTTTGAAAAAGTAAAAAAAAAATAATAAAATACTTAATAAAATTATCAACCAAAAATACAATTTAAATGATAAAATAAAAAATTGCAAAAAAAACAAAAATAATTTAATTTTGCTATAAAAACAAAAAATAAAAATTAAGATTTGCACTTTTCAATTAAAACTAAGAATTAAAAAGCAACAAAAAAAAAAAAAATTATAAATTTCTGTTGCAATTTTTGTGGCACTGAAAGTGAACTGAAAAAGTGTCAAGTTTATTTGTCGCTTAATTACCTACTGTTTTTTTTTTTTTTTGATTTCTACTGTCATCAATCATACATAAATATATTTATAATGATAATTACAACAAATGCCCGCAAGTGAAATTTATGCACCTTTTTTTGTTGCCTCTACTTAAGCTGAAGAAAATGTTAAAGATTATTCGCTTATTGGCATAAAACAAATCATTAAAATTGGATTAATTTGAATTAACGCACGCATGCGTTAATTAGGTTTGTGGCTTAAGTCTTTCGTTTGTTTGCATGGTTTTTATGTGTGATTTGTGTCGATTGAACTTAAAGCAAGACAAGTTAATATGTTTTGGCACGAGTTGTGCTGGATAAAGAAGTTCAAGTAATAACTTGTAAAAATCAAGCGGTTTTTCGTTTTTTATGTATAACAAAGAAAAAAAATTATACAAAAGTAATTTAATTTTTTATTTTTATTAATGCAACTCGTACAATTGCTTAATAATTTTGTGTTTTTTTAAATTAGTTTTATGTAAAGTATGCAAGCAGTATTTGTGTGAGATATGAAACCTGGTTGCATTGCTTTCAATATTTTAAGCAAAGAAGAGTCGCGTCATTCGAGATCATTCAGCTTATAATGCTCAATGCGAGGATATTAAGTGAAGAGTCTTACATGAGTAGTTCAGAAGTCAATGCGCTTAAGTCCAAAAAACTGAAATTGAGAAAATTTGAAATTATTCTAAAATTTATTACAAAATATTCAGAAGCTATTCGAAAAAGGGCTTTTTGACTTAGAAAATATGAAGAAAAATGGATTGATCCGCATTGGCTTCTGGGCGACTCATATAATGTCTTATAGATTCTATTGAGTCTATGTTGGTTGCATGCCAAGATTTTTTGCTATCCACAATTCTGTTTTTAGATAGTACTCAGATATATTCCCAATAGAGCGCTCGACTCTTTTAGATTATGGCATTCAGTGGACTCCTTTAGTGAGCACCTTGATTATTATGCGTATGCCGATGAAATATGCCTTCTCGTTACCAAACACTCAGTGAAGCAGCAACAATTTAGATTAATTTCGGAAGAATTAGGCTGAAAATTTATATATCTATTTTTAGCAAATGAAAATTAAAAGAATGCTATGCTGCCCTGTTCCCAATACCACTTCCACACGAAAGTGGATATGAAGTGGAATACAAAACTTTTTGAAAACTTCGCAAGACTAATGTATTTATGATGCGACTTTTGAATGAATTCAGATTTTTATAGGGATTTTTTTTATAAAATTTAAATAAAAAATATACATATACGTATAAGCTCCAGAGTTTTGTCTATTTTATGGAGTGATTTTAGTTTTTCATTGTAAATTTTGTTAAAATAAAAAACTTTTACTATAAAAATATATTTTTGGTGATAAGTAAAATGTCGACGTTTTAGCATTTTTACATTTAGTGTTTGTGTGAGTCATTTGACATGTCATTATATCATAGTGTTAGTAAGAATTGTTCGGAAATAGGATGCCGTCCAATTTGGTTACTTAAATTGTAATAGAACATCAAATAAACCCGATAAAATGTATGATGGATCATGAAAAAGTACTTTGCTTCATAAATATTGTTTACTTGTTCCTAAAGACAAAAAGTTTACGTTTCTACTGTGAAAAGTTGAACGTCTTAAAAACTTATTGAATAGATCTCACTTCCACTTCGAAAATAAAAAGTCATCTAAACGTTTTCGAAATGAAAACTTATTGAAATTTCACGGATTACGGAACAAGCCGGATGAAATTATTTTATTTCAAAGAATGTGAAAAATTAAATGACTCATAAAAAATGTTTTATAGATGAATGAAAAATATCATCAATAAATATATGAAATAATCCGTTTTCCAACTTTGTAAATGATTTAACTTTACAATTTACGCACAATTTGTTAATACTGTATTGATTTGTCAAAGTCATGAAATGTTACATCTTGTCAATATTGGTTTGGAAACTGTTCATCGATTATTCTTCTCTGGTTAACTCATTGCAAATCACCTTCTTCAGATTTTTCTTTTCGTTTCTCGTCTCACCCTTTTTCAAATTCCCGATCGTGCTTTTTGGATTGTTCCTTTCCTTCTTCTTATTATATTTTCATCTTTTTTCTTTGTTTTTTTCAACATGTTCCTTCCATCGGTTTCTTCTTGTTTGTTCCCTATTTTGCTTCTAATCTTATCCTTTCGGTTTCTTCTTCCTTCTTTTAATTTTTCCAGTCGTTCTTCTTCACATAATTTAATCCTTCTAATCAACGTATTCCTGTTGCCATCTTCGGAAAAATGGAATTGGCAGCACGCTTCTTAAAGGTTCTCATGAGATGTGCTATTCCAATCAGTGTTCATCAAATTATTTGCCTGCAATAGAACGAAGGAAAACTTCAAAATCTGCATGTCTGTGAGACTTAGTTAACAAATAGCGCCTTAAAAGAGTACTCCAACAAGGTAGGTAGGTGGCGCAGAAACTTTGAATACAAACTAAAACTGAAGTGTATTCTTAGTGTACACTGCAGGCATTGAAATAAGCTGTAGTGATACCCAATTTCTGCAGTAATAACTTTAAATTTGCAGTAATAACTTCGGAATATTTTAAAAAATTGTAATAATAATTTTCACCCAAATTCATATTAATTTGTTTTGCGTTAATCGTTCAAACTGAATACTCATTTTATTTCGCTTATAACCGTTGTTTTAGTTGTTTAACCCCACCAATTTGGGCTAAAATGTAGCAACCACAATAAGTACTCGGCAACTCTACTTTAAACATATTTTTATAAATGCATTCGAAGAAAATTTCGCTATAAATTTTAAATTGAACCATTGCCATGATATCTGTTATTTAATATTAATATTTAATATTAATCACTTGAATAAGAAAATAAAAAAATTTTGGTAAAAATTGCAAATAAAAACAAAAAAAAAATTCTGCAGTAATAACTTTTTCTTATTTCAACCCCTGGTACACTGTACAGCTGCATAATGTGGAAGAAAATTTGACCAAGAAGACCTCTTCTCTATTTAAGGCTCTTTCTCGGCTTACTAGGAAGCCATAATTTTCTTCTAACTGCGATTGTTTTAAACAATTAACTACTTATAATCAAGCACTTGGTATAAACATTAGCTAAACTTGTATAATTTTAACCGACAATCATAATTTGAAGTGCTATTGAAATTTTTTTCTTCATCTATTTAGTAACATTTGCCACACTTTATGTGTTGGCACCACTTTAATTGCACTCACTTAATAATAATGATTTTTGTGCTCATATTATGAGTATAATGTGGCATGACAACTTCAAAAAATGTTTATCTTTGTCTTTTTGCCTTTGACAATCAGATATTTTTGCTTGCGTGATCACATTAAAATTGTGACATTTTCTGTGTCACGTACCATGGCAGCAAATATAAATCAAGATCAATTGCTTTGATTGTAATACCCACTAAGCAACCAACCAACCTCCCAACCCACCCACATGAATGCAAAGGCAGTCATTGCAAAAAAAAAAAAAAAAAATAAAACAACAACAAAATTTCTTATATCACAGTTTGTTGTTTTTTTTTTTTGTGTTTGAAATTTTCCTGCAGTCTGTCGGCTTGTCTGTCTGAAACTGGTTAACAAGTAACTTGTGGTTTAATGACCTACAGCAACAACACCCTTTTAACGACATATGGCGTACCATGAAAATACTTTTTGAGGTTTGAATTTTTTTTTTTCGCATTTGGTTTTTTAATTTTTTTACAACAATTTTTTGTTTTTGTAAATTTTTTAGAAAAAAACTGTTGAATTGTTGTTGCTTTAACAAAATTTTAAAATCCTTTGTTCATTTATTTATTAGTTACCAACTTGTATTTTTTTTTTTTGAGATGTTTAATGAAAGCAAGAAAAAATTTTGAACAAAAGACTTAGGAAACGAACTTTTAATCTTCTTTTTCATATCTTAGCTTATTTTTGACTGAGGTTGGCCGAAAATCTGCGCACATTAAAGACAAAAGTGAATCCTAAGAGAAGAAAACTTTCCATATAGTGCCATTATTGTCAAAATGACTAAACCGAAATGATATCGGATTTTCGTTTTTTGATAGAAATCGATAATTCTTTCGGTATGACCGTTTATGTGAAATAATCTAATGGCACTCATATGTGATATTAAATAAAATAACATGAGCTAAAGTTTGTCTTGTGGCAGAAATTTGACCATTTTGATTTGGCTTTAAAAAGATCGCTCAACCATGTCTGTACATTTTAGCTTTAAAGCCGTGTCAAACATAAGAATCATATTATCCTTAGTGTTGACCATTTCTCCAATGGGGCGTGGCACCACCAATGTTATCATTCCTCTTGTTATCGTTCCTTAGTGTTAACCCTATCTCCATACCAAATATCATAAAAATCGATAAAGTGGCTTAGCCTTGAGAGTGTTTTTTCCATGAAGAGGCGTGGCACTGCCTATTTTATAACATAATGGTCATGTTATCGTTCTTTAGTGCTAATCTTATTTCCATACCAAATTTCATAAAAATCAATGCATTGGTTTAGTCATGAGAGCTCTTTTTCCGTTAAGGAGCGTGGCACTGGCCACTTAAAAACAGAATTATTACGTTATCGTTCCCTAGTGTTAAGCATATCTCCATACCAAATTTTATAAAAATCAATGCAGTGGTCTAGTGGTGAGAGCTTTTTTCCATCTATGGGCGTGGCACCACCCACTTAATAAAAAAAAGTCCTATGCACTGCTCCTCATCACAATCTTTCCATAAAAAAAAACTAGTAAGGGTGTAACCTTTGGTCTGGTCAAGCATTAAGTTTTGCTTATATGGGAGGTGCCACACCCTCTTGTCCGAATTCGCCCAGTTTTTACTTAGAGCTTGCATTTATAGTTCTTAGTGTCGGAGTAAAATTTAGTTTGACTATTTCAAAAAACGCTTTCAGTATAGCGTTTTTAAGTTTTTGATTATATGTGAGATGCCACGCTCTCTAGTCCGAATTAGCCCAGTTTTTTCTCAGAGCTTACAATTCGTAGTATTTATGTGCATTTTGGTTGCATTGTCATGAAATATACTCCTAAAGTTACATTTTGAATATATTTTTTGTATGGGCGGAAGGCGTGTCCGTTGACCGATTTCGCTCATTTTCAATCTCACGAGTTAGCTTTGACGACGGAGAATTATTGAATTATCTTGCTCAGTTTTCTCAAAAAATTTATTTCCACGCACACCCAGCCAGCCAGCCGGCCAGATAGACGGACATGGCTATATCGACTCAGGAGGTGACGCTGATCAGGAATATATATAATTTTCTATATCTGCCACGCCTTCTTCTTTGCGTTACAATCAGAAGGACAAAGTGAATATACCCTGGGTGTAGGGTATAAAAAAACCACTAAGAGTTAAATCATCAAAAAGTTCCTAAAAGTCTTACGTTATGTAAGACTCTATTAACGGAAGTATTTTGGAAACTTTTGAGTCCAATATGGGTGTGCAATGGAATCACAAGAAAATATATTGAAATTTGACTAATTTTGATTAGATAAAGGCACCACTGCCTTAAGCAATAATTTCTTGCCACAATTAATATAACAAAATTTACATTATCTAACACTTGCAATAGCCCACGCCCTAAGCTTAAACTAGGCAAATTGGTATAAAAGGGACCGGCACCTACCATTTACATTCACTATGTTTTTTAATTACTTAATTAATTTATTAATTTGCAATAAAATTCTTTTACGCAAAACTTGTTTCACTGTGTAGTTATTTGATCTCTAACGTTTCTCGCGCCCATGAAAAAACATTTTGTCACCTCATTACACTAAAGCCTTTTAAGGATAGGTACATGCCAATTATAAGTTCAATTCAATTGAATTGAAACAATTTCATATTAATTAATTTCAATTAAACAAGTTCTTGTTTGCGTGTTTGAATTATTGTGCATATTTTTAATTAATATTCACGCCATGATCGATTGGTATTGAATCAGTGTCAACGGGTACGTTTCTTAAGTCTTTTGTTTGTTTGGCTTTTGCTGAGTATCGCAACAATATGAATTCTTTTGCATAAAATAGGAAATAAAAAAAAGAAAAATAAAAAGTTAAATAAATTAGTGTTGTATGCTGTCAAAGGAAGTTTGTTGCTAAAGTCTTTTGTTTCCGACATGACAAACTTTACATAGTTTTTAATTGAAATAAAATAATTAATCTTTGGTTTAACAATGCATATAAAATTAATATATTAATTAATTATATTGAATAAAATGGTATTCAAACGAATAATAAATTCAATGAAATGTTTTGCAAAATTTTTAGTGCGAAAAATTGATTTATTTTGATATATTTTGACCTAAAAATTAAAACTTTAAAAGTAGTCAATAGCTATGGACTGTCTCTTTCACTGAAAATTTTTGAGAATGAAACATGAAAATGTGAGTAAAAATTCAGCAACTACATGGGTTATTCATTAAAATTGCAAAAAGCGCAAAGTTTGAAAATCATTTAAAGTAAGCGCACACACAAAAAGGTGTGACTAGGCCGTTAGTTAAACTCTACGCATAATTAAAGGCGTTTCAGGTAATAAAACTTTAGCCAATTTACGCACAGCTGCAAAAGTGCGTTGTCGTTGTTTGAGCAATTGAATTTATTTTACAATTTGTCCAATTAAAAAACAGTTTAAACATTTTTTAAAATAAATATTTTAAAATCGACTTATTGACATAAAGTGCTGTTCAGTTTTTTTAAAAGCTGTAGTTTATTTTGCTTAAGTTTCATATCAGGTTTTTTTACTAAGCTTTGACTTAAATGTGCAGCTAAGCGCAGGAAAAAAGGGCAACTTTATTATGTTTGTTTGTTTGTTCAAAAGTGGGTGTGTATGTGTGATAAAAATTTCATAATAAATCAAACAATAAATGAAATTTAATATCTTGAATTTACTTTCAAGGAAAAACTGCAGTCTTAAGTAGTTTTTATATTGTAATTTAAAGCGCTAAATAGGGTTTGAAATTTCAACAGCTGTTGGTATTTGTTGTAATTAGTGCACAATAAACAAAAAAAAAAAAAAAAATTTTATAAAAACTGAGCTTTTTTTTGCGTTTGATTGTTTTTCTCTGCAGTTAAGTGTAATATTTTATTTAAAAAATCAATAAATAAAAGCATATCAACAGCAGCAGTTTGCCTTGCAGTGGACTTAAAGGCGCAACAATTACAATTTTTACACAAAAGTGAAAGAAGACTAAGCGGCTTGTTATTAAATACATTATTATTTGTTGATAAGGCCAACAAAAACAATAGTTATAATGGTAAGTTTATTAAAAAAAAGATTTTTTTATTTATCCTTTTTTTTTACTATGCTTCTTGCCTCATAGACTAAGAGCCAGCGCTTGGCTGACCCTCCTCATAGTATCAAAGCTGAATTTTTTTGTGAGTGTTCTTCCAATAGTAGGTATGAACTTCTGTTCTAGTGAATTCCTGAGAGGTGGTGCCTACGTGAGATATCGGGCGCAAAAGATCGAGAAAAACAGTTTTTTGCAAATATCTCGCTAACGGTTATATCTACAAAAAAATTAACTTCCACAATTTTGAAGCTCATTGAAAATTGGTGCTAATTGTTTTCATACGGCCTATATTTTAGGAGATATGGTCCAGTGAAATTGAACCTTCCGATCCAACATATAAAATCCATAATTTCTTTTTCTTTAGTCGATCTATTTTATAGTTTCAAAGTATGCACCAAAATTCGAGACCAATTTCACTGTCGTTCAAAAAGTTATTCAGGCACAAAGGTCGAGAAAATTAGTATCTCGCTAACGCTTATTTCTACAAAAAAATGGTGCTCCACAATTTTGTAGCTCAGAAAATTTTACATCATAAAGTGGTGCAAATTATTTTCGTACGACAAACAGTTTAGGAGATATCGTATTTTAAGGTATTTTCCGCATACAAGTGTGCATAGTAATATGAGTGTTGATTTTCAAAGTACTATAACTACGCCTACGTCATAGTATCATGGTTGAATTTTTTTGTGGGTATTTTTCCATTAGTGGGTACCAACTTTAGTTTTAGTCAAACCGTGAGAGGTGGTGCATTCACGAGATATCGAGCATAGTTATAGTAATTTAAAAATCAACTTTTAAAAAACTGATTTTCTCTACCTTTCGCACCCGATATCTCACGAAGGCACCACCGCTCATGGTTTGACTAAAACAAAACTTAGTATCCACTGTTGGAAAAATACGCACAAAAAAATGCAGCCATGATACCATGACGTAGGCATAGTTATAGTAATTTCAAAATCAACTCTACAAAAACTGATTTTCTCGGGCTTGCACCCGATATTTCAGGAAGGCACCACCTCTCACGGTTTGACTGAAACAAAAGTCAGTACCCACTATTGGAAGAATACCCACAAAAAAATGCAGCCATGATACCATGACGTAGGCATAGTTATAGTAATTTCAAAATCAATTTTCAAAAAACTGATTTTCTCAATTTTTGCACCCGATATCTCAGGAAGGCACCACTTCTCACGGTTTGACTGAAGCAAAAGTCAGTACCCACTATTGGAAGAATGCCCCCAAAAAAATGCAGCCATGATACCATGACGTAGGCATAGTTATAGTAATTTCAAAATCAACTTCCAAAAAACTGATTTTCTCAACTTTTGTACCCGATTTCTCAGGATGGCACCACATCTCACGGTTTGACTCAAACAAAAGTCAGTTCCCACTATTGGAAAAATACCCACAAAAAAATGCAGCCATGATACCATGACGTAGGCATAGTTATAGTAATTTCAAAATCAACTTTCAAAAAACTGATTTTCTCGGGTTTGCACCCGATATCACAGGAAGGCACCTTTAACGGTTGGACTGAAACAAAAGTCAGTACCCACTATTGGAAGAATACCCACAACAAAATGCAGCCATGACACCATGACATAGGCATAGTTATAGTAATTTCAATATCAACTTTCAAAAAACTGATTTTCTCTACCTTTTGCACCCGATATTTCGCGAAGACACCACATCTCACGATTTAACTAAAACAAAAGTTAGAACTCCTTATTAGGAGAATACCCACAAAAAAATTCAGCCATGATACTATGACGTAGGCGTAGTTAGAGTACTTTGAAAATTAACATTCATATTACTATGAGCACTTGTATGCGGAAAATACCTTAAAATACGATATCTCCTAAACTGCTTGTCGTACGAAAATAATTTGCACCACATCTTGGTATGAAATTTTCTGAGCTACAAAATTGTGGACCACCATTTTTTTGCAGAAATAAGCGTTAGCGAGATACTAATTTTCGCGACCTATGTGCCTGAATAACTTTTTGTACGACAGTGAAATTGGTCTCGAATTTTGGTGCATAATTTGAAACTAAAAAATAAATCGACTAGAAGAAAAAAATTATGGATTTTATATGTAGGGTTGGAAATTCCACTTTCACTGGACCATATCTCCTAAACTATAGGTCGTGCGAAAACAATTAGCACCTCTTTTCGATATGAAATTTAATGAGCTAGAAAATTGTGTCAGCTAATTTTTTTGTAGATATAACCGTTAGCGAGATATTTGCAAAAAACTGCTTTTCTCGACCTTTTGCGCCCGATATCTCAGGTAGGCACCACCTCTCAGGAATTCACTAGAACAGAAGTTCATACCTACTATTGGAAGAATACTCACAAAAAAATTCAGCTTTGATACTATTAGGAGGGTCAGCCAAGCGCTGGCTCTCCGTCTATCAAGTTCGTAGCTTAAGTCTTTTGTTTTAACTAAACTTATATTTCGTTTTTGTTTTATCGTTGCTGAGTTTTTTTAAAGTCTTAGATGTAACTACTTAAGAAGCATAGGGGAAAGTGGGGAATCGTGGGCCATGGGGAATCGTGAGACACTGCCACCTTTTGGCAGTATGTCGAGATAAATAGTTAAACGCAACTGTAATCGTTTTCCCTTAGCCTCAACTTATTTTTACATTGGTTGTTGACAAACGTACGCGTTTTATTTGCTTTGTACAATACTCGCCCAAAAAAAGTATCTGCAAAACTTTTTTTGCGTGTTTGATTTCCATCATTCTTGGACGAATTGCTACAACAAAACACAGGTAAATATGTTTTTTATTATCGTTAGACCTTTGCCTTTCAACATACAAAAGTAATTTTGCATGACACTTCAACAAGTCAATTACACGCCGTTGTTTTGCAAAAAGTAGCTTGTGGGGAATCGTGAGCCACTTGGTGGGCCACCCGTGTTTTGACAGTTTTCGTATCAATACACATTTGTATGTTGTGTTTATGATGTTTTGTGCAAAATGGAGGCTGTGAATCAATAAATACATATTTTGTATCAAATTTTCCTATTTCTTTGTTAACGTATCTGATTGATCGTGCAAAACCCTTCTTCTTCATTTTGTCGATTAAAATAACTTTACTTCTCATTTCAACTAATTCAATAAAGTTTTGTATCATAATTGTTTGATTTTTACTTGATTACGGCGGTGGCCCACGATTCCCCACCATTTTTGAAAATCGCAAAAACACTAATTTTTTTCAAACCACGAAAAGTCGGATAAAACAAAAGAATTGTTAGAAAGTGTAATAGTCAAAAGTTACCTAACTTCATGTAGAATAACGTACCATATTACAATTTGCAAATTTTTTTTTTTTTTTTAAGATATTTAACAAAATAAAAACGTGGCCCACGATTCCCCACCTTCCCCTACCAAAAGAAAAAAAAAATTATTGAAAACTATTCGAAAGTAACCAGCACTTTTGGCATCCAACTGTAAATGACATTTGTTTGCTTCCTAAAGAAAGTGTCAAATATCTGGGCGTAATTCTCGGTAGAAAGTTGTCTTGGAAGATGAATATAGAAGAAAGGCAACGAAAAACATGCGTATCTTTTTTATACAAACAAAAAGATGTTTTAAAATTCTTAGGGTCCTTAACCAAAGTTTTGTGGATGTATATTAGGGTGGGCCAAATTGTGCAGATGAAATTTTGCCGACTTCAGCTACCCCCCTATGTGAAAGTTCATTCAATTTTAAGGATAAATTCAGAAGAAACCATACCTATTCGTTCAACTTTAGTTCGGCGCATTTTCGATTGAAAATTTTAGCTTGCATTTAATATTTATTTTAATTTTTATACATTTTCCAAAATTTTATAGAGACAAAAGTAATGTCATTATATGAATTGGTATTGTGTCAAATATGAATTGAATTGGGTTCTGTTTAAAAGGAAAGTTTACTTAATAATGTGAAATTGATGGCATGTATTTGAAAAAGTGATATCAAATAGTGGATTATTATTACCCACTTTCAAAATGAACGATGGTAGTTTGTTGTATTAATTAAGAAAAACTGCCAATTTAGTTCGTAAAACTGCCACCAGATAGCGCCTTGGCAAAAAAATGCATGTCAAATTTGGCAGCCTAGGTTGGTGTTTTGTTTGAAAAAATTCATGTAAGAATATGGATCGTTTATTTTCAAAGTGGGTCATAATAATCAGTTATTTGGCCTATATCATTTTTTTTAGGATTCATCAAATACTTATTCTCTGAAATGGACCGAGTTTCACATGGTGTTTATTTACATCAAAGAAATTATTTCGTTGCTGTTTGAGTGCAATTCCATAACATTTTAAAATTTTAGAGCATTCTGCTAGCTATCTTCATATTTCTATATAAGGTGTATCGTATAAAGTTTCGAAGCTTCTATGAGGAGATACTGACTTGTTTTACAAAAAAAAAAAAAAAAATTTCTTGGATCATCCAAACATTTTAGAGCAAACATTTTTACAGCAACGCTTTAGTTAATTATATGAGCTATCCTGATGGCGTACATGGTTTATAGAAATTACAAGGACGTCGCAAAGTTATGGACCTTTAAAGTTAATATATTATTTTTTTATTCTATTTGTTGACTTTGGCGGCCATTTTAGTATGAAAAAGGTCCTATTGATATGTCCTTTTATAATTTTTTTTGAAATTCTGGTTCCATTTTCTTCAATTTAGTAGCACATTTGTGTCATAAATTTTTTTGTTTGAGGTCAGAAAAAATACTTTTCAAGAACAATCCGTTTGAAGGCTTCAGTAGATAAAGGCCAGCGTGAGTAGCGCGCACATAATATGTAGCACAACGCATGCAAGTAAGCCATGTGTTACATAGGAAAGTATTTTTTTTCGACCTCAAATTAAAAAGGTGTTATGATAAATGTGCTGCCAAATTTAAGGAAATTTGACAAGAATTCTAAAAAAAAAATTATAAAAAGTTATGTTGTATGGATCATTTTCATACTAAAATGTCCCTCAAAGTAAAAAAAGGAAAAAAAAAAGTTTAAAATATCAACTTTAAAGGTCCAGAACTTTACAAAATCTTTCAAAAACATATGAACAAAATATACTCTTAGAAGGCTCATACAATTAACTTTAAGTTCCTTATGGAAAAATCTCCTCTAAAAATGGTAGGATGGTACAAGAAATTTTTTTTCTAAAAAAAGTCTGAAAATCCTATAACTCCTCAGGGGTACATTTTAGACTTAGTTTAGACCTCCTTGATCATCGCCCAGAAGCTTCGTAACCTTATGTGATACTCCTTGCATAAAATGCAACGTCTGTTTGTCAGTCTCTCTGTGTCTCCATAACTCGAGAACCGTTTGATCGATTTGCATGATTTTTTTTTCTTTCACAGATAATTTGCCTTGTAATGTTTTAGGATATATTTTATTTTGAAATACCCTCGGCTTTATCCGGGTTCCTGGAAAATCCCATACATAATTCAGGTAACATTCCAAGACAAATTCTAATTTGAAATACCCTCGGCATCATCTGGAATATTAAAAAATTTTAGCACCGGGACAAATAACAGCCGCTGGTATGGATGCAATTAGGTACTCACATATATTTGTAAAGGATAGGTATCGGTATCGCAAACAAAGTCGCTCCCGGGCAGCTAGTTATTTCTATAAACGGTAGCGAATCCTTTGAATGTTAAAAAAATGATTTTTACAATAGTGGAAATGTTGTGAACCACTGATAGTACTAGCAAGTCATCGACAAGTAGAGAATAAGTTGGTAATAAACAATTCAAAAATGTGGTCATTCGACCTCTTTTTGATTTGATATAATTTTTTAAACAAAATGCAATGAATTTTCACTTGCAAATAAAATTTTCGTGAAAATGGATCAACGCACATTATGCTTTTACTTTTGCTTCACTTTGTATATCTGGCGAAGAAAGAAGATTAACTTTTTGGGGCCAACATTCAAGTATATACATAGCATGATTGCCGGCTTTGCATATTTACATAGGTGCGCTTGCCTCAATGTTAATAAACTGCAATGTGCTCTTAACTGAGCGCTTAAAAGATAAATTGCAGTAATAAACCACAAAAAAAAAAAAACATTAATTGAGGAAAAAATTATATTTTGCTATCAATTACAATTAAAGTAAATTAAACTGTGAAGAAGCGCTTCCCACTTATTAAGTTTTAATTGATTTATTAATTTTTTTTTTCAAATTTAGGAGGCATAAGTGTTGATAATTTTTAATTAAAATATTAAAAATATTAATATGATACAGTAAATTAAAAAAACAAAAAACGAAAATAAAAAATTAATAAAGAAGTAAGCAAATTAATAACAAATAATCAAACATAACCATACAGTTTCCTGCAAAATTTAAACAAATTTGTTGAATGTTAAATATAACAAATAGGTAGGCGAGAATGAACAACAACAACAACAACAAAATAAAAATAATAATAACAGTAATAAATATTTCTAACAAATGCTCAGTAATTTGCCAACAAAAAACTAAAAAAAAACAGTAATTAATACAGCAACATTTTAGCTGCTGCAAATTTTTGCAGTTTTTTTTTTAACAGAATTCTGCAGTAGGAAGAAAAAATTAACTAAAAGTTCAAGTTACTCAATTCAAGAAATAAAAGAAAATATGACAAGAACAGCCTTGAATTAAAATGTAACAATTCACTGAATAGTTAATCAATCAAAGTTTTAGCTAAAAAAATGATGTTTTTTTGTACTTCAATTTAATGACGACTCATCTGCATTAAAGATTCTGATACTTAAGAGTTTAAATTTAATATTTTTTGTTGTTTTTAATGATAATTTTGCAAAATTATTTCAATTGCAATACAAAATGTACGCTTAATGTTGTTGAGGGCTGTGAAGTTTTCATGAATGTACATTGTACAACATTGCCGTTGGTGTGGTATGCGCATAGTATTTAAATGAATCATTCAATACAATAGATTTAGGAAACGAACTTTTGTGAGCAATTCAACAACATATTGTTATAAGAAATGGGAAATCTTTTTCAAATTCATCAAGAGGCTTCCAATACAAAACAATTTTTAGAAATGTTATATCTGGACTTTTCAATTTTGGATGAATTAAATGCGAATTTATTCTGCAATTAATTTTAAACAAAATAAGTACATTACATAAAATAAAAATTATTGCAAATATGTTGTTTCTTCAATTTGAAAAAATCCTATAAAGTGCCAAATCACCCGAGACCTAAAGACTTTTAAGTTTCTATTGTTAGAATTGCATATTTTCGTATACGATGTACATATTACGCACTGGATCCAATCATATGGTCTAGTGGTTTGTGCATAGTCTTCTACACACATAACGATTCAACTTCGAATAAAGTATTATCTTCACCGTTATCGGAAGAAGTATAACTAGCCACTTCCTCTACTTTGGAAACACTGTACGCTGCAAGTGTTGTGTTTTCCATATAATCCCAGTGTGCCAAACGGACTCGTTTCGGATCCGTAACGGGTTCATATTTTCGTTCTTTTTATCCGTTACGTATCCGTTACTGATCCGTTTGCGGGAAGGATTTCTAAAAAAAAACGAATCGTTTTTTCTTCTTTTATGGATCCGTTTCGAACCTGTAACGTACATCAAAAACGAATTCAAAACGGATTCGCTTTTAATAATGTTAATGCTGCTTATAAAAAAAAAGAAAAATGGTGAAGCGCTTATTTTTAATTAAAAAAACAAAATAAAAAAAAAAAAAAAAAAAATTACTAGCCCGGCCGAGAGTCGAACCCCGGCTCCCGGGGTATTACTCTTTCATACAGGAGACGTTAGACAACTAGGCTATTGACCGATATGATGTTGACTTATCTGATGTATATTAAACAAATTTCTGTTGTTTTTTTATAAGTATTCTGTGTTGTTTTTTTTCCCTTCTTTTGATAAAAAATGTTATATACTCAAATTTGGAATCAAAAACATTTTTTCAAACAGAGTTTGAAAAGCTTACAAAAAATCATACGCAATAAAATAAAAAGAAAAAAAAAAAAACAAATCAAAAATATTTTTTTTATCATCATTAAAATTAATTAAAGCAAATCCGTTTTGAGTTCGTATTTGAAGTATTTACGGAATCGAAACGGATTTGCCCAGGTTCGAATCCTACCAGAGGTGGATTTTTACCCTTTATTTTTCTTCCTTTTTTTCTTTTTATTATTTTTTAATTGCTAATAGGCGCATCAAAACGGTTTTTTTCTGTAAATATTTTTTTAATCGCTAATAAGCGCTTCAAAATGTTTTTTTTTTTTATTTTAACAAAGCGTTTTGAATTTGTTTTTGATGTACGTTAAGGGTTCGAAATGAATCCGTTACCGCGGATTACGTTTTTTATACCTTTATGAACTCGTAACGGATTCGAAACGGATCCTCATCCGTTTTTGTGCACATTGGGAAGTGTTTTTCGAAGTCGAAGATTTCACTAATTCTGGGATAAAGTCACTTGTTTTTTAAGTTTCCGTAGGGTTTTCCAAAATATTAGAGAAAACCTCAAATTAATTAAGAACTTCATATTCATACTCCATCTTATTACTTGCAAAGGGAGAAATTGCGACTGCAGCAATTGGGTGCCATTTGTTCTTTTCGGTATAAGCCGAGTAAAAGTGCCACGAGTCGAATAAACATGTTCACTCGCGTTCGTATTCATTCGAAAACGAAATCATATTTAATTTTAGTTGTTTTGATATATGCAGCATAAAGCTATATCAAGTACTCACCGCTCTGCTGTCTCTTTAAATATATCCAAAGCAAAAGTCTATCATTCATATTTCCAATATTTTTTTAAAAATCTCACACACAATTAATTATTGCAAATACAGCTAAACGAACTACTCTCCATGAAATCTCTTGCACAGCTGAATTAAACTCTGTCCATATTTGAATGCTTTTAAAACAACAAGTATTGAATCGGAGATGGGTGCCATATCACCTGGAGGTGCCACATCTCCTGGGTTTGCCTTGTGTTTATGGAACTTCTCGCCAAGTACTTAACAACCAGTCACAAGGCAGTAGAAATCTTGATAGAACAAAATACAGCTGGAAAATATCGCACAGTACTCCATTTGTAATACAGATTCTTGATCAGCGTCACCTCCTGAGTCGATATAGCCATGTCCGTCTGCATGGCTGTCTGTGCATGGAAATGCATTTTTTGAGAAACCTAAGGAAGTTAATTCAATGAAATTCGGTACTCTGCCTTCGTCGCCAAAGTTTGTTTGAGGGATTGATAATGAGCGTAATCGGTCAACGAACACGCCTACCGCCCATACAAATAATATGTTCAAAACGCAATATTAGGAGCATTATTTGCGACAACGCAAGCAAAATTCTCATAATTACTAGAGATGGTAAATACAAGCTCTAAGCATAAAGTTAGGTGAATTTAGACAAGAGGGCGTGGCACCTCCCTTACAAGAAACAGTTTCAAAATGCTATACTGAAAGCGTTATTTGAGATAATCCAAACTAATTTCACCTAAGCACTTAAAACAGTAAATGCAACCTCTGAGCAAAAACCAAGCAAACTCGAACAAGAGGGCGTGGCACCTCCCATATAAGTATAAATTTCACTCTGACACTAAGGACAAGACAGTAAGTGCAAGATCTGAGCAAAGGGTTTGTGAATACTGAAAAGTGATCGTGGCATCTCACGTAAAAGTAAAATTTTCAGAATACTGTAGTGTAGTGTAATGTTTGGCCCGGCCAAAGTTAATATCCTCTTACTTTTAAAGTCAAAATAGTGGATCTCAAATAGTGGAGCATTTTCTTAAAAAATTATATTATCACGATGAAATTGTAGCTTGGGACCTTGGAGGTCACTCATTTTGAATTCGGTATTAACTTTTTTGAAAACAAAATTACGCATCTAAAGTTTCGGATTAAAGATTACTTATATCAAAGCAAAATTGTGACTATGGAGGTTTTTGAGGTTGCAGATTCCAAATTTGGGCTCAATTTTATTGAAAAAAAAATGGCGGACAATTTTTTAAATGAATGCTTACTTATATCATGGCAAAATTGCGGATTGTGGAATTTTTGAGGTCACTGATTCCAAATAACAAATAATGGATAAAAATTTTAAAAAACAAAACGGCGGACAATTTCGGAGTATAAGGAAGGTAGGCGTGTTCTTGATCCTATCAAACCCATTTTCAACTAAAAGCTAAATGCAAACGCTTTTATCTCAGATATCAAATATTATTGTTGTTTTTCAAATATTCTAGAAGCTATGGCGATTTTAAATTTTAGACTCTCTCACAGGCCACTGGGAATCGTTGGTTACTTTTTGTTCCATATGCTTACCTTAAGAGTTACAAAAAGCTGAGAAAAGGAATCATTGCTTTGCTGGCACGTCAACAAATTATTACAAAAAAAAACAAGGATTATAATATTGGCACGCCAACTAAGAAAATGTGCGTCATTACTTATAAGATCGCAGTTCATATAACGGGCTATTGAAAGCGATAATTTTTTAAGTGATTCGTCTCATTTGATATTTATTGTATGAAATTCATAAAAGTATATGAATATATGCTTTTAGTGAATATTTTTCACTGCAATAAATTAAAAATAAATGTAATAAGCCATAAAATGCATGATTTCTTTGTTTGTTCTCACAATGCAGTTAATATTATAAACGGAAGTTCGTTGCTTAAGTCTTTCGTTTTGGGTTTTTTTTTCGCTGCTGTGCAATTGAGCTTTAACATCATAATGGAATTTTTTTTTTATATCTTTTTCAATTGAATAAAATGTCAAATTTTAAAAATAAACACTTACGCCAGCATCATGCACAATAATTCTATGCTAACCATAACCAATTGCAAATAATTCCTGCAATCAATTTAGAAGCAGCAGCAGACATTTCATTGCATTTGATTCATTGTTGCTCATCCATTCAATCACTCTACCATTCATCCGTCAAGCGACAACAACAATATAGCAACAACAGGCTTTGTGACGGTGATTATAAACAAACAATGATGAAGCAGCAGAGGCGGCAACATCAATATTATTTATTGAAAGGGTAAACTTTTACGTTAAAATGTTGCTGAAAGCTTATTGAGTTGTCATGAGTTGAATGTTTTGCTTTTTTATTTAATTTACGAGGATATTGGAATTTTTCCTTATAATAAAAATGACATTTGCGAAATTATTTTTTAAATGGAAATTGATTTATTTTGCGGTTCAAAAGTAAGGAAGTTTGATGGAAAAATTTCAAAATTATTGACATATAATTTAACTAAGTAGTTAACTTATCGACAGACAACTGATTTTTCGTGCATATTATGTCCTTTCAAAATTAACGTTTTCGTTTAGTACAGACATTTTATTTAAAAAATGGTGTAATCCAGGCTATTCTGTGGTTTCAATTACTTTTCACTTTTTGGTGAAAATAGTGAGTCAGATGATTAAAAGAATTTTTTGGTGGAGAACTACAGTTTCTGCAAACAATATTGATTTGCATTAACGACAAAGCAACAGCTAAGAAAATATTCGATAAAATCAAGCTTTTCGACTTTTTGTGTTTTTTAAAAATATTTCAAAACGGTTTCTTTTTCGTTAATGCAAATCAATTTAGTTTGCAGAATCTTTAATTCTCCACAAAAAAGAATCTAAGGGGAGAGTGGGCATAGGTGGCTCCTTTTGGTTACTGGACATAATCCCAACGGACATAATCCCCATTTCGTAAATGGGGATTATGTCCGAAAATTTTTCGGTCATAATCCCCATTTTGGCCATGGGGGTTATGTCCGCAAATTTTTCGGACATAATCCCAATGGGGGTTATGTCCGAAAAATTTAATTAAGATTGAACAAAATTTTTGCAATAATCCATTTAAAAAATTTATATGGTGTTGGATATTATAGACTGATCCGCGGCCGAAGGCCGCCGCGAAGCCGGTGTTGGATTTTTGGGAGTTTTAAATCCTGAGTTGCGGCCGCAGGCCACCCACTTACCCCTACCCTTATGTAAAATTACTGTGGAATTTTTGGGAGTTGTTAATCCTGAGCTGCTTCTGTTGTCAATAACAAAATATCGTTATGGGGACTATGTCCGTTTTTTCCTGGGGATTATGTCCGAAACACTTGCGGACATAATCCCATTGAAAAAATGGGGATTATGTCCGAATAACTTGCGGACATTATCCCCATATCGTGAATGGGGATTATGTCCGTGGGGATTATGTCACGGCACCGCTCCCTTTTTTTGTTTACGGTTTGAACGTTTTACGAGGTTTTCGGGAGCGATTGACACATTTTGTGGAACAACCTTAATATTTTCGATTTTTTAACATTTTTGGTTTGTTTTTTAAAGTTCAAAAATATTACAAAAAAATATCCTTCTAAAGTGTAAAATTTACCGTAAAAAATTTACAGTAAAAACACTGACCTTTGGTGTACAATGTTTGTTGAAGATTAAATTTAGTATTGTACGTGTCTTTCCAAAGTTATTGTTGTTGTTGTTGCTTATGGTCGCGCATTGGCAGTGGGCGTGTTCCAGTGTAAAGTTAATTTTCAATGTAATTTCAATTGCTGTGTTTATTATTAAGTATTTGGTACGTGCACATTTTGCAATGAAACATTGGAAAATGTTTTATCTCATTATTAAAGTTGATGTTGCGGTTGAACTTTGAGCCATAAGGGAGATAGGGATGGAGCATAGAAACTTGTAGTGCTGCTGCTGTTTTTCTAATTCATATCTGTATTTTTTCATAATTATAAATCTTTCAGATTAACAAGATCTTAATAAAAAAAAACAAATCGCTTTATTGATTTTATTTCTACTGCCTTCAACTCTCTAACTAATGCCTTGCATGTCTTTGCAATTCAGTGGGTGGAATTTATAATTTTTTTCGCTACTTACAGTTATTATTAACCTATAAAAAAAAAATTAATAACTTGTTCAAGATAAGAAAAGAATCTAATAGATTAAGCAATAGCAACATAAATGTTGGTAGCTGAGTTTTTCATTACGGCTTGCGAATATTCAGTGAGGACATAGAACAGAAAATATATTTTTTTTTATACGTAGAGTCTGAATAAAATATGAAATATGTACTTGCAAATAAAAAAATGTTTTTTTTTTGTTGTTTTGAACAGATAATGATTTACATAGGCGATGCAAAAAATGAATAAAGCATGCTTGGTCGAGTTCTTGGTTTGTAGGTGAATTCGACTGAAGATCCCATATGGTTATGGGTAAAACGTATCGAAAACCAACCTACCAACAAATTTTTTGGTTTTTTTACCTATGCATTTTGCCTTGTTTTTGTAATGTTGGTGTTTTTACTCAAAAACATAGAACAGTAAGCTCACACCACAAAACCACTTGACACGTGATTTGTTGGTAGCTAGTTAAAAAAATATTTTGTTTCAAATTCAGGAAAAGAATTGACTCAGAAGTTTTAAAAACAACTTCCAAAATTAAATATTGCGGCCAAAGATAGAAAAGATATACCTAGGCTACTCGTTCCAAGTGAAACTTTTTTCAAATCTTATTGATCTTTGCCAAAGCATATTAATTTTTTTCAAAATTTAAGTAACCTTTCATACATGTATGTTGGTAAATCTCCGAAAATATTTGAGCCGTTCAAAATGACAATGGTGCAACTCCAAAACGAAGCAAAAGTAATGTCATATAAATTATGTGCCATAATGATCGGCCATTTGATCGATATCAGGTTTTCAACTTAATTTTAACAATTTCATATCATCAAATAAATTTTTTGTGACAACAGAAATCAATTTTGTTGATCCCTAACAAAACGTCAGCCAATTAATATTATGACATTACTTTTGTCTCGTTTTGAAGTTGCACCATTGTCATTTTGAACGGCTCAAATACTAAAACCAAAAATTTCAATTAAGTCAAAAAAGTAAGAATTATATAAGATTTTCGAACGAAACCAGATGGCAACCCTAAAATAAAAATTTATGTCGGATTTTTGAAAAGTTTATTTAAGCGTCTTAAGACTAAATTCAAATTTCTATTTCTTAAAAAAAATGGTTTAAGAAAAAGTTACAACAAAAAAAAAAAAATAAAAAATCCGGGTGGCAACACCGAAAGTTTTGTAAAATTTGTAAAAAAGCCTATCTGAGTGTTTGTAAAACCAAAAATTTCAATTTAGTCCAAAAGAGTAAGAATTATATAAGATTTTCGAAAGTAACCAGGTGGCAACTCTAAAAATTTATATTGGATTTTTAAAAGGTTTCTTTAAGTGTTCTAAGTCTAAATTTTTATTTTTATTTTTATTTTTTAAATAAATAGTTTAAGCAAAACTAACCACAAAAAAAAACCATGTGCTGGGTTACTAAACGGAGAATGATAAAATGTTGCAAGAACGCGACGGAGAATGATGAAACAGAGAATGACGAAATGTTGAAAAAATAGTAATGTCACAATGAAAATTGCAAGTTTTTTTTGAAAAGTTGAAACTGGTAGGTAGCCCCTGTAATTGTTCATTGTGTTACTTATATAAAGATAAAATAATATGTTTAGTATTAAAAAAAAATACACACGAATATTCATTGTCGAAAAACCAAAAATGACTGAGCTGAAAATACACTGAATCTCCTCTTTCTCTTCACTTACAGTTCTCTACATACTGAATATTTAAAAAATTTATAGTTAGAATAAGGAAAACTGAGCGGAGATAGTCCAAAATGAGGGACCAACTTCCATGGTTGTTAATTTTACATAAAAAAAAATGTTTGTAAAGTTAACACAGAAATCAGTAGCCGACATACAGTGCTGTGCAAAACATTTGCAACCAAAAACACTTCAAACTGAATCACCAATTTTTGGCCACAACAGATGCAAATAAAATACTTGGTATGAGGTTTTATGTCATTTATGTTGTTGTTTATTAAACAATTTTGAGTGCCGGGACATTGAATGGTGAATTTTTTGGAGACTCACCGGAATGTTGTTTTTGCAGTTTTTTCAGTTTTGTGAAATTATACCTTATATGTTTTGAACGGCTTGGTAAAAAAATTTTTTAAAAATTACGGATGGTAGTTTCAACCACTATTGTAAGAAAAAAATGTTACAAAATAATCGGAGATGCAAAATGTTTGGGAATTTATATTTATTCAGAGAATAATTTGCATAATGGTGAAATTGATTTGGAAAAAGTTTGATTTTGAAAAGTGTTGATTTGAGTGTAGTTTAGAAGAATTCGATTTGGAAAAGGTTTAACAAGGAATAGAAAATCTGTATTTTCATAACTTAAAGCTGTAAGACAGAATCATTGAGAAGATACGCTTTCTGTGGAACTAAAACTAAGTTTTGTTCGTTTTTTGATGATTTCCCGATTGAGACCATAAAAAATTTTCACTTGAAGCTTAGGGAATTTAAGACTACAAACGGAAGTACAAGGTAAAAATCTTCAAACATCAGCCATGTTAATATTTACAAAATACATATGTATACTTATATGTATACTGAGTACATATGTATTGAAACAAAAAATAAATTTTACAACAATTGTCTGCATACACTCCAAGTGCTTCTGTTGTTTTGTTGCATTTGTGGGTCATTGCCTGCTGTTCACTTGGTGCGCAATTGGCCGGTTGTTGTTTTGTATTTGTTATTATTGTTGTTGTTGTTGTTTATTTTTTGTTGTTTTGCAATCTCGGCTTTTTGGTTGTTGTGTGGCAGACACGTTGTAGCCATTAAATTTAAACGAATTTTAACTTTATATTTTTAAATTGCAATTTACCAGACAGCCTGACATGCGCCGAGAGATTATGTGTGGGTATTGTGTATTTTATGAAGGAGATGCTTTGATGTCGCGATTTTTTCAAGCTCTTAAGGGATTTATTTAAACGCTCTCATTATATGTTAATAAATTGATATTATTTATTAATGCCTTAATGTAGCTAAATAGACTCAATTTTAATATTAATGGTTATTTTATTTTCAAAAAATTATGCGAAAAAATGATGAAAATTTCGTTAAATATTTCATCAGACTTTTCGAAAGTAGCATTTTTTATTTCTGTAAGCAAGTAAATAAGTGTGAAGTCCATTTCTTTCCAGTTTTAAATTTCGAGAACTTCAAGCAATGCATATGAGTAGGTACTTATGACTTTTAAAAAGTTTCTGTGCAAACAAAGTCACATAAAGAAATATTCATGGTTAAGTGCGTCCATGAATATGTCAGCATTATTTAGAAGAATTACTGAGGCAGCTATAAAAATTTCAGTTAAATGAATTACTGATGCAGTTATAGAAGTTTTCGCATTACAGCGTATTTTTCGGATTTATTTTCGAAGTGATTTTATGGTACATTTTACCGAAGATTTAAGTTTACTTTATGGGTGGTTCCCCCCGAAAAATACATCCATCAATGTCCCAAAGCTTAGAACAATGTTCAAATTTAAAATTTATTATTTAAATATTTTATTACAAGAGCTTTTATACGAATAGATTAAAATAAAACTATTAAGGGCCTGGCCAAACATTAAATACCCTACGCTGCTGTTTCTTGAAAATTTGGCTTGAATGGGCGGTGCCACGACCTCTTGTCTGATTTCATATAGATGTGCTCAGATTTTGCATGCACCGTTCTCAGCATCTGAATGAAATTTGGTTGAATTATTTCAGAAAACGCTTTTATTATAGCATTTTGGATCTTTTGCTTTTATGGGGGGTGCACATCCTCTCTTTCCGTGTTTGGCAAGTTTTTGCTCAGAGCTGTTTTCACTGCCAGAGTGAAATTTAATTTGATTGTCTGAAAAAACATTTTCAGTATATCACTTTGAAGCTTTTGCTTACATACATGGGAGTTGCAACGCCCTCTTGTCCGAATTCACCTAGTTTTTGCTCAGAGCTTGCGCTTATCGTCTTTAGTATTTATGTATGTGCATTTTGGTTGCATTGCCGTAAAAAATATGGGTGGTGTCCATTGACTGATTTCGTTCATTTTCAATAAATCAAATTTACATAGGCGACGAAAGCAGTGTAGTAAATTTTATTGAATTATCTTGCTACCAAAAAATATTAAAATCATTTCATTAGACAGACAAACGGACATAGCTATATCAACTCAAGAGGTGATCAAGAATATACATATATACTTTTCCATACCTGTCACGCCTTCTGCACGTTACAAAGAAGGACAAATTGTAGGGCATAAAAATAGTTCTAAATATTTTATTATGAAATTATAACATGAAGTGTTAAAAACTCATTCTCCCGCCTGTTCCAAACTGCTTCTTAATGCACTAAACTAGTTCGTTTCACTTATTACGTTATTTTCTAAAAGGAAATCGTTGAAATCATACTTTTTGTGACTTAATTTTAATTCTTGGTCTCAAATGCGAACAGAAAAATTTATATCAAAAATTAAGCGACAGCCCTGAAAACTAATGTATCTTTTTCAAAAAGTTTTTCTGAGCGTTTTTGAAACCAAAAATATCCAAAAAAAATATAGCATTTTTTTTTCAAAATTATTGGATTAAGCCAAACTTAAAAAAAAACAGGTGGCAACCCTGAAAGGTTATGTAATTATTCAAAAAGGTTATTTTACAGTATTTAAAACCATTAATTTCTGTTTACCAACAATATGTAAGATTTAGACAAAATTTTGGAAAGCAACCAGCTGGCAACCCTAAGTACATTGCAAAAAATTTTTTTTTTTTTTTTTTCCAAAATAACAAGGTTCTGACAATGGATTATGGTAAAGGGGACCAAAAAATACACATGTGTCGGCGTTTTGAAAGCTTAGGTACATCTGAATATTTTGTTAGGAGGGGTCAAGGTTTCCCCCTTTTGACGCAATCTTGTGTCAAATCGGCATATTACACTATACGATCGTTACATCTGAGGTGTATCATGTGTTTAGCAAATTTTTGTACAATATCATGAGAAATATATTTGTAGAAAACTTTAACACCCTGTAAGTTCATGTATATTTTTAAAAAAATTTAATTAAGGCTCTCATATTCTATACCTTCAATTTATAAGAAATAAAAAAATAGATGAAAACAAAAAAAAAGATATGTTTTGGTACATTTTTCGAAGATTCACATATACACAGGGTATAACGAACCTTCTGGAAGGTGATAGAAAAAGCTTGGACGTAGTTTTAGCTTATTGTATAAGCTTTCTAGGAGTGTATTTGGCTTATGCGGTTTGAAATGATTTCACGAAGTTCTGGACCTTTAAAAATGATGTTGTAAATATTTTTTTCTATTTTTTGAATTTGGCGCCCATTTTAGTAAGAAAAAGGTCCTACTAACATATGCTTTTATACTTCTTTTTTAATTACCCGTTAAATTTTCTCTAGCTCGGTAGTATATTTGTCACACAATTTTTTTAATTTGAGGTCGGAATAAAATACTTTTCAATATAACACAAAGTTTACTCGCATGTGATGCGCTGCATATAATGTGTGCGCTTTATTTACTGCAGCTTTCAAACGGATTGTTCTTGAAAAGTATTTTTTTCTGACCTCAAACAAAACTAATTGGTATAATAAATGTGGTATCGTATTAAAGAAAATTTATTGAGAATTCCAAAAAAAATTATAAATGGTATTTCAATAGGACTTTTCTTATACTAATGGGAAAATAAATTGAAAATATCAACTTTGAAGGTGCAGAACTTTTCAAAATCTTTTTAAACCAAATACACTTGTAGAAAGCTCATAAAATAAACTAAAATTTTCTTATAAAAATATTTTTTCTAAAACGTTCGGGTGACCCAATAATTTTATTTTTTTTTGTAAAACAAGTCAGAAAATCAGTTTTAACCCTATAGCTGTTCTAGGGTACATTTTAAGCCCCTCCCCCAGATGCAATTTTTTGTTAGTCTAGGCCTCCTCTATCATATCCTGGACTCTTTTTTACCGATACACCCTATACAGTTAGGTTATAGTGTAATATGTATATATCTCATTGAAACGACCTTAAGAGGGTATCATTTATTCATTCAACCGTTGCGTGGGAGGATACGTAGAGCAAAAGCTACTTAGTAAAGAACAAAATTTTAATTAATCTAAATCACACCGCTTAAGTTATTGTGCAAAGTTCTAGCTTATAAAGCAGATAATTAATTATGCAAACAAAAGACTTAAGCAACAAACTTGTTTAAAGATGACAACTTAGATAACATGTTTAACAAAAGTTTGCAACTTAATTAACTTTAAACTCAATTTAATTGTACCGAAATTTGTACTTAGTTTTTTTGTTTATTTTTATTTATATTTTTTAATGTACTCGTACATAACTACACAAGTAATTAACACATAATAAACATTTCAAAAATACCGTCAAAAGACCATAAGTAAAATTCAAGCTTTTAAATGAAAATATTGTGTTTGATGATAAAACTGACGCAAACAAGATATTCTTTTGTAATTTTTGTAATGTCACAATAAATGAATTTGCGTCCATCCAAAGCTATCAAATTTTACTTCACATATCGTTTTGTTTACTTGAGTTATTGTATTAGTTCGTTAATAAAAATAAAAGTTAAATGTAATTGATATTTAACAAAGTGAACACTTTAAATTAAGTATTTCCAAAAATTTCGTGAAACATTTTCTGACAGTTTTTGTGAAGGTTTCAAATTATGATGGGAAAAACAAAAGACTTAAGAAGCAAACCTGCATGTGGTTATTTATTTGTTAAGTAGCTTTCACAAATTATTAATTGAAAAGATAATTTTTTTCGTACATTTTTTCACACATCTACTAAATATTTTACTGGAAATTTTTAGTTCAAGCTTTGCTAGAGGATTCTACTTGTATGGTTCTTACAACAATAATTGAGAGCTAATTGTTGTTAGCGATGGAAATTTATGACCTCTTTTTATTATCGTTCATTTAAATAAAAACTGCATTACAAATAATTATATATTATTTTTTTAAATATATATATTATGTATATGCAATAAAAAATATTTTATTTAACGATAAACGATAGCCATATTTGCACCATGTTATTTATTTCAATGGCTCATTCATTGAAACAAACCGCTAACAATGAAAATTACTTGAGAAAATTTACATATAAATTAGCATAAACTTCATTAAACCTTTTAATAAATGTTACGGTAGTGAAAAAAAAAAAAAACGCTAAAACAATATCAGCTCGCGTAATAGCATCATTAAGCGATTTTCTTTCGTAGACATAAGTGGCGGCCATAAGTTGTAATTTCATATAGAACCTTGTTATGAAATGCTCTTGTTTTAGTTGTTTTAAACGCCAAACGAAGGACAAGATATCTACTTATCTTTCTAAGTTTTAAAATATTCAATATGTACTTTTTGCATTTGGAACGGCGATGTCTAGAATATATTACTTTAGGAATTGACATTTGGAATGCAATTACAATGAAAATGTTATTTTTATTTTTTTAATTTTTCTAAAAGGATAGAGCTTGTGATTGAAATATTTTTCATATGGCATTATCAGAAACCCTTTAGCCAATACACTATGGTTTCAGTGAACACATTGGAGGTGGTCCATAATAAAACACATAAATCCACATACTTACATACTTATATCAGAAATATTTAATTAGATACTAGACATTATGTATAAAAAATATTTTGTAACTGTGTCGAGGGCATTTATAGGTATAAAATAATCAAATATTACTAAAATCGGAAACACCAAAATTTTTTACCTCGTTTTTTACGGGAAAAACCCCAATTTGCACAATTTCCCGAAAAAATTGGGAGGACCCATTTTGATATGTTGTTCAGGGCAAAATTTTCTATCGATTGGAATAGGTTTTATGAAGTTTGGAATTATTACAAGTCGCAAATTTAGTTGGGCTGGTCTATAATGTTGAGATATATATGGGGTATTATTCGTCAGATTAACGAGTATCTATATCGACTCAGGAGGTGACGCTGATTTAAAATATACAGGATCCAGCACTCGAAGTGTAGCCAATTAAAAAGGCCATAAATTCAGTTTGTAATATAACTTTTATTTGTTTCAAAGTACAGAATGTGTGAAAACAATACAAAATTCAGAATCAATTCACTTTTGCTCGATATGACCACCTTTTGCCTTGACTGTGGCCTTGAGACGGTCTAAAAACGAATTGCAAGCTGCCCGAATGTGACTTGCCGGTATTTTGGCCCACTCGAGGACAATGGTTGTCTTCAGCGCCTCAATACTGGTGTCTCTTATAGTTCGGACCTTGCTCTCCAAAATGGCCTATAGAGAATAATCCATTGGATTCGCGTCTGGTGAATTCGAGAGCCATTGTGTGGTCGAAATGAAGTTCGGAACGTGGGTTTTCAGCCATTCTTGATGCATTCGAGCTTTGTGAGACGGTACCGAATCCTGTTGAAACGTCTATGGTCTGCCACTGAAATATTTATCTGCCCACGGCTTCAAAGCAGCCTCCAGAATACTTTCCCGATAATATTTCGCATTGACCTTGACGCCAGACTCGATGAAAATGATTGGAGAGACCCCATCTGCGGTTACAGCAGCCCAAACCATTACCTGCGACGGGTGCTGCCTCCTGGTGGCCAATTGATGACTCAAATTCTTGTATGAATGGCAGGTCAAGTAAACCCTATCGTTTCGAGAGTTTACAAATTGCTCAATTGGAAAAATTTTCTTGTCAGAAAGCACAATGTTCGGAAATTGACCGCTTTCGGCCAAGCGAAGTAACACCTTCGCTCTCTGAAGTCTAACTGATTGCTGCTTCGGTGTGAGGTCATGCTCCTTTTGGATCTTGTAAAACTTGACCTTGAGCTCATTTTTCAGTATGCGTCGGATGCTACGGGTGGATATTTTCAGTTCTTTTGCCATTTGATTGGCACTTCGTCGGGGATTTCACTCAAGTCGTTTTTTCATTTTTTGAACCATCTCACGTGATGTTGCAGTCTTTTGATGACCACCTCCATGACGATTTGCGATGCTATCAGTAATATTGTAACGAGTTATTATGCGATAAACAAAAATTTTATTCACATTAAGGTGTTTCAGCTCACGAACAATCGCTGGTTGTGATTTTCCAGCTAAATATAAAGCAATCATACTATTACGTTTGAAATTCATCCCCCCCGATCACTTTTTTGCGTTCACTTTTGGCAAAATGTTTTTGTTCGCTTGTAAACAACTCTGCGGACTGCCGTTTAGCAAATTTTTAGTTAGCTGATGGCAGTGCGTTTGTTGCGCGAACGGTCTGAAGTTGGTTACACTTCGAGTGCCGGACCCTGTATATGAAGCAAAACACTCCAAGTGTACCAGCTGAAAATTTGTTTGTCTCCGATTTCGCTTAAATTTGGCAACATGGTGGTTCCGGTGTGCCATTTGTTGTTAAAATTCAGGGTGTTGAAGTTGTCGTTTTTAGTCATTTTCATGAAAAGGGTGTTTTTTCAAAAATTTATATCTTACACCAAAGTTTGTAAATTGATATATAAGTAACTGGTCCCATTTATTTTTACATATTCTTTTATAAAAAAAAAACTATTTGGTGAAAAATATCTTTTTCACCAAAATTTTTTACACTTAAAAATACTTGAAATTTTTTAAAAAACCCCCCTTAAATTTTTTTTAAATGTACTTTATATTAAAGCATAATTTATTAACTACAAAATGATGTCTGACTCAAGATGGAATTCGGTCGCTAGATGAGAGTTTCTGGCTTTTGTACGCCCCCGGCAGTCAAAATTCATTGTTAACTCAAGAGGAAGGTATCTTACGAAAAAAGTGTACTAGGCATAAAATGCTTAGAGTTGTTTAAGAAATACGTGTGAATGTTTGAAATTTTTTGGAAAGTTAAAAAAATTTTTTTTTTCTTAAACTTGGGCGAAATCGGATACAAAAAAATTTTCAGCTGGTACAATTGGCGTGTTTTGCTTCATATACTTTTCTATACCTGTCACGCCTTCTTCTCTGCGTTACAAACGGGAGGACAAAGTGAATATACCCTGGGTTTAGGGTATAAAAATCAATTTTCAACGAGCTCAAAATCAAATGTTTTTTATTTAAAAATTTATGTATCAAATTTCAATCAATCCTATTAATACTTAACTAATGTGCAAATAGACACCCTATAAAATCAATTATTCAGTTTTTTATTTTGTTTGTGAAATTTATACACAAAGTTGCTGTCGTTTGTGTGTAGTTATAACAACAGAAATAACATGAAAATAAAATTTATTATAACAATTGAAGTTAATTCTCAAGTTCATGGTCAAACTCCAATAACAACAACAATCATAAGCAAAAAAAAAACATAGCATTTAAAATCAGCATATGCGAGGTAATGCCGAGCCAACACATTTTTATTTTTAGACCCATTGTTTGCCTTAAATTTTTCACATCAGTATAATTATTAATTTTATGGCTTTACAAACATTCATCTTGCGTTACATGTTGAGATTCAATAACTGACATTAATTAGATTTTCGCAAGTCACGACAAAAAAAACCCACAAAGTGTTCTATTTGAGAAAAGTTTATCTCTTACACAATAGAGTTGAGTTTTAAGTCGCAATTTTTATAAAATAAAATAATAAAAAAAAAAACAAAATATGAACGAATTCTAAACATTTCATTAGCACTTTTATTAACTGACAACCACTTAGCTTTTGACATCATTCGTAAGAGTATTGCTTCGTCATTATTACCTCATAAAAAGCCTAAATTATTCTCGACGAGAACCTAATTAAAACATTGAGTTGTGTTCTAAAGTTTATTTTTTTTCTACAGAAACTGAGCTTTTTGATTTTCAGCATAGCTTTTTAGTTATGAGAGGCTTTGAGTATGAAAAAATCAACAATTTACAACTCATTGCTTAAGAAAAAATTTGAATAGAACTATCGTGAACTCAAAAAAAAAGTCTTAACTTTCTCGAGAGCATTTGTATGATCTCCCTTAGAGGGTTATGAAGTACTAGTACAAGAATTGATCCAGGGACAGCGTTTATTCAGGATCTTGGTATTAAAGTGGATTATCAATTTGGCCCGTTTTCCATAACCATATTTCATCATGCAATCTTCTACAAACAAACAAACATACGCTCAGAAACGAGTTATCTGACTATCTCCATCGTGAAGAAGTTTGCTATAATAGGAAATACTTACGTGAATAGGGGATATATTTCTTTATATTCTTCACCGTTTTACAACAGATTTATCAATTTTTAGCTTAAAGTCTGCTTAAATTAGGAAGATGCTTTTTTAACGAAAGGGTAGTAGGTAAAGCGTATATTCCCCCTTTTCAGCCCCTTGAAAATCGCCCTCTCTTTACTTGAACATACCATAGCGAAGCATTTTACCAAATCTTATAGTTTGCGTCAAGTAGCGTCAGTAATACGACAAATTTTATTTTCGTAGGGCGTGGCACTGCAAATTTTGTCATTGAAAATTATTTTTCCAAATGCCTTTTGCATATGTTCCAGATTTTGTCTATCTACGTCAAACAGTTACTGAGAAATGATGAATCAGTATTCAGAAGGGCGTGACACCGCCCACTTTTTTAGTGAGAACTAATTGTTCGTATTGCTTTAGCATATGTACCCAATCATATCTAAGTGCGGCAAATATTGTCAGAGAAATAATAAATTTATTTTTTTGAGGGCGTGGCTCCGCCCATTTTTCCGGTGAACATTATTTGTCCTAATGATTTTTACATATTTACCAAATCTCATTTATCTGCGTCAAAGGGTTTTGGAGATATGATTAGTTGATTTTTTGGAGGGCGTTGCACCGCCCACATTTTTAGCATATAACTTAGCCTTTTTTTGTACTAACACAATGTAACAACTTCCTTAAAAACTGTTCGTTAGTTTCCGAGTAAATAAGGGACAAATACACAAACAAAGTCTAGTTTTAATAAAGTAGATTTTCGTTTATTTTGCATAACTTGAAAACTATAAAAGAAACTTCAGAATTTTTAACATATTTGAAATTAGCGGGGTCAAGCTATTAAAAATTGATACCCATTTTGAAAAAAAATTCTGACCATGCCCTAACTTTGTATAGGAGGTAGGCGTGTCCGTCAGCGGATTTTGTTCCTGTTTTGTAGATGTATTTATAAGGCTGTCACAAGACCGATTCTGACTTACGGAATTTTTGTCTGGTAGAAAGCCTTAAGCAATCAAAAATTTAAAAAATCGCGGGCATGAAAGTTAGTGGAGTTGTAAGCACTGTGCCTTTTGTTGTCCTCGATGCTTTGTTTCACTTTGAGTTTCTTGATATTAACGCTAAAGGAGTTGTAGCAAAAAGTGTTGTGATATTGAAAATGGAACTGATTACATTCATTCCACATTAACGTTCTCAACCAATTTTCAAATGATAATAACTGAAAAGAAGGATTGAACTCCGATTTTTAATTCTGTAGACTCGAAAATAAAATCTGGTACATGGACTGGGATCTTTTGCAAGGACCTGAATAGCATTCTTTTGCTTTGCCACGCTACTGCAATGTATTTCAAGTGGAAATTTTAGCTGTGTGCAAAGCGTACCAAATTATAAAACCCAGAATTTATGAACGTAGTAATACACTTGTCGTATACGTTGAAAGTCAGGCAAATTAAAGCCCTTGGTTCCATGGGGCATATTCTGAAATCCAATTTACTTCGGAATAGGAATTAAATCAATCTTCGAGAGCTCTTCATTTCGACAAATAAGATGGATTCGGATTTGTTTTTCAACAAATAAAATTTTCTGATGGTTTATATTCAAATAACTTAAACCTAAATCCGATTTGGAATAAATTATCGAAATGCGGAGCTCTTGAAGAATGATTTAATTCCGATTCCGAAGGGAACTATAAACATTTATTATAATTTTTTCATCAAAAAAACACAACTTTTTGTATAGCAGAGTTTTTTTTAAATTCTGTAGACCACATTCTGTGCTAAATAAACAATACAAAACTATAATACGAGTATAAATAATAATGCTTATTGCACTAGAAAAATATCTTTATTTGAAACAAGAAAGCAACAAACAAACTTTTAAGCCTTGCAATATATTATGAATGGCAAGCTAATTATTGCAATACAAAGGAAAAACAGTGTCATTTGCATTCCACAACAGAACTCAACAAAACATGTCAAAAATAAATGCAATTTATATGAAATGATTTGATTTAAAAAAAATCCAAACACATTGACTACAAACGCTGCGGACAATGCAAACATCATCATAAATATTTATAGATGCAAAAAATGTACATCTATATGTACATATGTATAAATTAAAATGTTGTTCACTATTCTATAAACCACATTTTACAGCTGTTGTTCATGCCACATAAATTTACTGGGTTAGTAGTTGCAAATTAACTGCAGCTGTTGCTAATGAAATGATGATTTAATTGGCAACTATGACAAAAAATGCTGAAATTGTCATTGTGATTTAAGAATTTCAAAAAAACTTTAATAAATACGCTTCAAGCAAATGTCACAAAACACTAAGAATACATTTTTAAAACAATTACGCAATTTTCAGATTTTTTTTTAAAACAATAAGAACATTATGTCGTTTTAAGCCATATGTTATCAATCTGCTGACTTTGAAAATTTATTGATTAAATAATTGTTATGAAAAAAATTTTAGTGTCAAGTTCAACACTTTAAAGTTTTGTTAAATGGCAGCATGATACATAATTATGTCTATAAATGGCATAACTAATTGGAAATCTCGTTAATAAATGGAAATTAATTAACCATGTTTATAGTGAACATAAGTTATAATAATAATAACAATTTCCAATTGATTACATTTAGATGACTTGAATAATATTAATCATTCACAAACGCTGTTTTTTTATTAATATTAAGCTTATGCTTGCGTTATGTGGAGCATTAAAAACAAAAGACTTCAGCAACGAACCTGTTGAATTTAACAATGAAGATTGATTATTTATTTTTATTTTTTCTTATTTTTTAGTTGGTTAATATTTACAAAAGTAACAATTCTTTAGAATTTAAGTTCCCATAGTCTGTACTTTAAAGTTTTCCAGGGTTTTGCAAGGTAAAGCAAGGTAAAAGCAACTGAACGCACAATTGTCTTTAACGCAGTAACCTTCCATTCTATATGAACTTTTGCTACATTATTTATATCTGCATACATATGTATATTATTTGTGTATATGCAAATGACTGTAACTACATAAATCAGTGTATACATTTTATAATTTTTGGCACCTGCTTAAAATTATTTATAAAAAAATTTACATACAATTGCAGCAGCAGGCACGTCCTCAGCCATGTCGTAAAATTTTATATCTTTGTTTTGCCATAAAATTCAACAACTTAATGTTTGAAAACGATAAAAGCGTAAACTCTTTTTTTTACAAAAAAAAAAAGTGTAAAAATAAACTGTGCATATAAGTTCAAGGTTTTTAGCAAATTATTAGGTAAAAGCAATTAAAATCAACCTTGTTGCAACATGTCACGAGAACAATAAAAGGAACAAAATAAAAAAACCAAAGAAGCGCATGAAAAAAGAAAATGCAAAAGAAAAACGTGCGCACCGTTGTTGTAATTTTCCAAGCCAATTATTTTGTTTCGAAGGGTGTACCTTATTCGAAAACATCTTTGATTTAAAATTTACTAAATGGGTGATTTTTAGATAAAAGTGCTTTTTCGGGTTATGAAACTGGCAGATATTTTTTTTCGATTTATGCAAGTTTCCTCTTTTTTTCTTCTAAAAGTCTGAATTTACGTTTTTGAGCCATATTTGACCGTTTTTCAATTGAATCTCCAGTTTCCGAGTTATAAGCCTTAAATGTAAGGATACCTCTCAATAACATACAAAGGATTTTTTCTCAATTTTTCTTCGATTAACCTTCATTCGCAAAGAAGTTGAAGGGGCCCTTAAGGAAGGAAACAAAAAATTTTGTAGCAATATGTTAGAGAATTCTAACTTATGGAATTACATCTTCGTCATATTCTTATCAATCAAACAAATCAACTGAAACTGCCATACAAAGCCTAACGTTAAATACTATTCGGTTTAAACTGAAATATTCCGATTTATCTATTAAAACACAGGGAAGCTTTGCAAAATATCATTAAAGTCTCAGGAAACCATCAAGCTTTCCCTCTTGAGCTTTTGTGTTTGAAAGCTTTCCGTATACATATTCACTCATATATAAGCGTTCAACAGTGACAGTAGTCGTGCAGATTCGCGCCACTTGCTTGCAGCTTATTCAAAATATAAAAGCTTTTAATGAGCCTTTATACATTGACAAAATACCCTTGTATTGAGTTTGGTCATTAATGATCTAGATTTTCGTCGTTTTGACTATAAAGCTTTCGTGTGGCCTTCGGGAACCTTGGAGTATTCCAAAAAAACTGTCAATTAAAGCTTGTCCGTAATAGACTTTTTTTCCCCTAGTATACCTAAATATTCTTCATTTTGACTATCAAGCCTTCGGATGACCTTCGATAAACTTCGGGTGACCCAGAAAACTATCAATTTTAACTTTGATGTTTGCCCTCAAGTATACTTAGATATTCTTCCTTTCAACTATGAAGCCTTCGGATACTTTCGTGAATAGCAAACATATATTCTCATACTTGAGATACACTCATTCCAAAATTTTAAGCTCAATTGGCCGATTAGTTTCTGAGTGATAATGCTTCACACACAGTAATTTTTATATATGAAGCACTCCATGCCAAGTGTACCAGCTTAAAATTTTTTTTTTCTCAAATTTGGCAATATGGTAGATCCGGTGCGCAAGAACAACAATCCGGGAGGATTTGGTCCTAGTACCATTTGTTAAAATACAGGGTGTTGAATTTGGCGTTTTTGGTCATTTTCATGAAAAGGATATTTTTTCAAAAATTTATAGCTTACACTTAAGTTTGTAAATTGATAAATCTAAGTTACGGGTCCCATTAATTTTAAAGTGTTTTTTTTACAAAAAAATATTTCTTGCTGAAAAAAATTTTTTTCAACAAAATTTTTTACACTTCAAAATACTTTTGAATTTTTTTTAAAAAAACCCCCCAAAAAACTCCAAAAAAAATTTAAAAAAAAAATCGAAGGGGGATTTTTAAAAAAAAAAAATTCTAAAGTATTTTTAAGTGTAAAAAATTTTGATGAAAAAAATTATTTTCACCGAGAAATATTTTTTTATAAAAAGAACATTTCAAAATGAATTGGACCAGTAACTTAGATTTATCAATTGATCAAATGACGCCAACTTCAACACCCCGTATTTTAACAACAAATGGTACTAGGACCAAATCTTGTTCTGTTCTTGCACACCGGATCTACAATATTGCCAAATTTGAGCGAAATCGGAGAAAACAAAATTTTGAGCTGGTACACTTGGTGTACAATATATACAATATAACTAAGTATTAAAAATTCTTGGGAATCAGAAATTCGAGATCGAAAGCTTTTTTGATGATTTGATTAGCAAAAGGATTGAAACTACAATACGTGTACCGTAAGCAGGGGTGACTTTTATACAAAAAACGGAATTTCCAAGTTTAGGAGCCTATAATTTCAACAATTTTTATAAAATTAATGGTTTTATTACTCTTAATTTTTTGTGGGGGTTTCAGCTTGAATGTCATGTAATATAATTTATACGAAGTAATTACAAATATTTTAAAATTATATTTTTGTAAGTGGGTTAAAGTCACCTCAAGGGTGGGGCGACTTTAGCCGAACAATTTCATTCATTGATTTTACATGCTTTACCTTTAACGATCCAAAATCAGGAT
Source organism: Calliopum simillimum (assembly GCA_951812925.1). Lineage (NCBI taxonomy): Eukaryota > Metazoa > Arthropoda > Insecta > Diptera > Lauxaniidae > Calliopum > Calliopum simillimum. The sequence goes on from OX638371.1 coordinate 97,493,569, forward strand.
GTATGGTTTTGAAAACTTAAGTTCACTTTACATTTTGGCATATTTATATAGGCAATCGGCCTAGCCAATGGGATGTTTTCAAGGACGAGATTAAAAAAAAACTAAAATTTTTGATAAATGCGGTTTTAGCCTTTGGTGTGCTTTACTTATTGGTATATAAGTTATATCAAATAACAATACTTATATTAAAAGCTAAGCAGAACTTAAAAAATCCACAAAAACAAGCTTAAAATCGATTGAAAATTAGAAAACAAAAAATACTTGATTGAAAAAATTTAAAAAACGAAAGAAATTCTAAGTAGGTAACTTTAAAAATACCTCATTTGTTAAAGGGCTTCGGTGGCTTAATTTTTTCCAAAATTTCTCTAAATAAATAAAGGCAAATACTCTTTCTGGGTAGCCATTTGCTTTACAAAGATAAAAAGGAAAAAATAGTTTCAGTTAGGCGAATGACTTGACTTTATTTTCATTACAGTTCACCATACCCAGTGTCTTGGGCATCAATTTGGCCTGAGTTTGGGTTTCTTTCATGCCTGCCTAACAAAACAAAATTTTTTGGGGGTGACTTTGGACCGCTCGAAAGTCACCCCAAAAACCTTGTCTTCTAACATACTCCCATATAAAAATGCATTAAGAATACTTAGAGGCAAATATATCCACCAAAATCGATGGATTAGGGAAGTAAATTAAATAATAGTTCTAGTAATATCACTCACCTAACACCAGCAATTTTCCTTATAGTCAATAAGTAGTAATTTTCTGAGTGTTAAAAAATCCGGCATAAGACAACTTTTAGAAAATGCAACAATATATCGGAGAGTTCGCGCTAAAATCAAATATTGAAAACAGACGCTAAAAGCCAATACCTCAAGGGTACTGATTGACCCAATACAAATCGATAACTAGTCTTTGGGGTGATAATATTATGATTTTAATCTTTTTTTTCTTGTCGGTTAAAGTCGCCCCCGGATGTCAGAGTCACCCCTGCTTACGGTAGATGAATGAAAAAACTAACTCACACAAAGTTGGTGTAGAGAGAATGTATTTGAAAGAAGCTCTACTAAAACCAAGTTAGTACCTATTATTCGGAGTAGAAAGCTGGATCTGGTATTCTTAAGATTGGACGAAAAATATTTCAAGTATTTATTTATTTATTATTTTGAAGTAATCCTGGACAAAGTTCTAAGTGAGAATAATCACCAAAACTCTAAGGATTTTGAAAAAGTCCAAAAAATTTTATAATGACAAAAAACATTGGAAGACCGTAACATTTTTAAAATGCCGACAATTATTAAAAAAGTCGAAAAATATTATAAAATTGAGAAAATATTGAAGAAGTCAAAATACTTTTAAATAAGTCAAAAAATGTTTAGAAGTGTGAAAATAATGAAGAACTAAGTATTAAAAAAGTCGAAAAAATGTAAAAAAAATAAATATGAAATTTCAAAAAGCATTGATCGGAAAGATCTGTCAAAACCTTTGTAGCCATAAATACGAAGATTATTAAAAAACCAATTATAATAAAGATGAACCATTGCTATTGAAGACCATTAATATAAGGAACACCCCAACACTACCACCGCGATTATTTTAAAAAACACAACAACGTGTGCAACATAAATTATCGTTGTTAGTTGGCATTACGCAAAATGTGTTAACAATTTGCAGGTAAAACGTTGAACATTTTTTCTTCTTTACACTTTGTGACTTTGAGTGCTGATGATTTACTTGCCAATTTATTGGCTTAAACAAAGACTTTAGTTAATGAGCTACAGCTGCCTACCGTATGGGGGAGTTATAGACGTAAATAAAAAACAGCAGCGGCAAACAAAAAAAGGAAGCCTGAAATGACGTGGCCTCCGTCACAGCTTTTACATTTTCATTTTCATTTATATTTCTGTTGTTTCTACCGCTGTTTCTTCTGCTTTTGCCAACTGATTTACTGCTGCTGGTGTTAAATTGTTAAGTTGACCTTGATAAAAAAGCAACAACAACCACAACAACAACATCTGTAGAGCGAAAAAAACAAACATTGTTATTTTGTTGAAGAAAACTTAATTTGTTTTTTTTATATTCGTTAAATAAGTAAAGTGGGATCTTGGCTGCGCCTATACTGCCACTTTTGCTCTTATGAATGATGACTTCTTCTCTGTAGCATTTTGTATATTAATTTGTAGGCTCCAAAAAAACAAGAGGTTGTGTTTACAAAAACTTTAAGTTTTTCTTCTTCATTTTCTCATTAATCATTGTTAAGTTTTTTAAGGTAATTAGCCAAATTAAGCTCGTGTTGAATATGTCGCCTATACTCAGAAGACCCTTGGCCTCGCTTTTTGTCGAACATATGATGTTTTTTTTCTTAACTTAGACCACAGGCGATTACATGATATATGTACGTACTACAAGGTAACTGAACTCTGAACAAAATATTGAAAAATGTTTATTTTCTTAAAAAATCAAACGATCTGTTACTGAGGCCCTTTATTAGATAATGTTTTAATTTTTTTTTTGTTTATTTTATGTTAACCAGGTTAATTGATCTTCTATACAAAATGTTTTTTTTTTTCTTATAATTTGCGGTTTATATGGGCATTTGATTAAATACAGTAATCAATGGCTTCAATTTGTGGTTTAAAGGCACGTATTTAAGTAGCTGAATCATAAGTTTGCTATGTAATCATATAATGTGCGATCTCTTAGAAATATCAGTCTTTAATAATTGCATTTTATAAGCATTTTCAGAATAATATGCCATATATTTTACATTCGAGTATTTTGTTTCAAGAATGGAGAAAGAAATAGAGTTAAGAGAAGAAATAATATCTAATTTGATACCTTTGCTTTTCTTTGTAATTGCGCTTCACGATGTAATAAATTGCTAAACCAAGACCAAGACTGACTGATGCATTAATTTGTAAACTCAAGAATTCAGTTTCTGAGACAGCCCCCGGATGGCTATGTGCTCGATATATTTTTCGACTTTAATAAAAGATATTTATTTTCCAAACGAAAAAAAAAAATGGATTATTCGCATGAATTTTAGTATGTGTAGATAGCCCTTAATTGAATCGATTACAAATTTAATAAAAATGTTAAAGTGAATAACAATTTATATTTTCAATAACCTTATATATAATTAATTTCTGGGGCTCGAGGTCAAATTAAATTATAAACCTGTTTTGTTTTAATTTTTATATTTTTAAATAAAAATTTAACAAACATTTTATGCACTTGTTGACGAGTATAACTTTAATTAAAGTAAAAGCTATAGGGTAAACCTGAGAGATGTTGCACCCTCAAGTGATATGGCACTCCATTTAATTTCAATACTTACAGCTTTCGTAGCATTCAAATATGAACACAGTTTGATTCAGCTGCGCGAGAAACTTTGTTGTGAGTAGTTCGTTATTCTTTTCGTGACATTTTTACTCGGTGTAAACAGAAAAGGAGAAATGGCACCCCATTACTACGGGTGATATGATTCTAGTACAATTGCTCCCTTTGCATCTTATAAGATATTTGGGAGTACAAATAATAAGCGCTTGAACGCACAGTCACTCCAGAATCGCAGAAATAAGACAGCTAGCACCTTCAGTTCATTGAGTTTTCCTCTAATATTTAAGAAAAACTTTTAATTCAAGTGACACACCGCAGAAATGGTGTTAAGTGAAATTTCGCCTGTACCAATGACTTTAAAAAACTCTAAGCTGAACAAAAGAAAATAAAAATAAATAAAGAATTCTAATTATTTGGTCCAGCACAAAAGAAAAAACTTGAAGCGGATAACACAAACAATGAAATGTGGTTCCGAAGAAAAGGACTTATATATTTAATTCCAAGATGTATTTGATAGGTGCGTTGGATGTGGAAAATACTATGCGCCACTAAACCAGATGATTGGATCCAATGCGTAATGTGTCGTATGTGATCAAATGAAACATGTATGTACATCATATATGGAAACATGCAACAATTCTGGCAACAAAAACTTAAAAGCCACCTAGGGTGCCAAATCACTCATGATGTGGTGCCATATCACCCATAGCTTCGGTTGATTTGGCACTTTATTATTTTTATACCCTACACCCAGGGTATATTCACTTTGACCTTCCGTATATAACGCAGAGAAGAAGACATGGCAGATATAGAAAAGTATATATATTCTTGATCAGCGTCACCTCCTGAGTCGATATAGCCATGTCCTTCTGTCTGTCTGGCTGGCTGGGTGGGTGGCTGTGTGTGGAAATACATTTTTTGGGAAAACTAAGCAAGATAATTCAATGAAATTTGGTATACAACCTCCGTCGTTAAAGTTAGCTTGGAAAATTGAAAATGAGCGAAATCAGTCAACGGACACGCCTACCACCCATACAAAAAATATCTTCAAAATGCAGCTTTTGGAGTGTTTTTCACAATAATGCAACCAAAATATACATAAATACTACGAATTGTAAGCACAAGCTCTGAGCAAAAATTGGTCGAATTCGGACAAGAGGACGTGGCACTTCTTATATAAGTAAAAGCTTCAAATGCTGTACTGAAAGCGTTTTTTGAGATAATCGAACTAAATTTTACTCAGACACTAAAAACGATAAATGCAAGCTTTAAACAAAAACTGGATAAAAGAGGGCGTGGCACCGCCCATTTAAGCAAAAGCTGCAAAATGCTTTTCTGAAAACATTTTTATAATTTTTCAAAACTTGGTCAAAAAAAAAAAATAAAAAAAAATAAAAAAAAATAAAAAAAAATAAAAAAATTCTGAAAAAATTCACACCTATCCTTCAAAGGATTTTAAACATTTTACGTTATGGAAAATTTTTTCCTAGATGACTTGGTTTTGAGTAAACCTAGCATTTTACCGGCGAACGTAAGCTTATCAGCTGAAAACTCAATTTGAAAAATTTTTTGAACACTATAAAATATCTCAAAGAATTCTGAAAAATTCACACGTGTTTTTTTGGACAATCCTACGCATTTTTTGCTAAGTGAATTTTTTCGTTAGATGCCTTGCTTTAGAGTAAAAAATCGTTTTTTCGACCGCATAGTTGAAAAACGTAAAAAAATCGATCTTGGGACTCAAATTTTATCTACACCCTCAAAAAAAAAAATTTATAATTTTTAAACGCCAACATTTTTTTAAAAACAAAGTCTTTATTTCGAAAGCACTTTCGGGCATCCATTTTGTTATGAAAAAAAAGTTATAACCAAAAACTACGTTTTTTTTAGGCAAAATGGGCTTCAAAAGTGCTCCATTGGTTTTTCTCGATATGAAAAAACAATAATGCAGACATCGTTTTAAAGAGTCTTTAAAACTTTTGAGTCGGCTTTGGGATGATTTTATTTTGCAAAATCGAATCGGTCTACTGTTTGGTTTCTTTAAAAATGTCTTTTAGTTTTGGTTTTATAGCACTTCACCAAGCCATGTCTCCCGGGCTTAACGTTATTTCAAAAAAAAGTTCTTTACGTTGTGTAAAAACTGCATAGTATGGAGTGATTCAAGTTAGCTAAATTCCGACACACATACATCCAAATTTTAGCACAAAGAATTATCCAATTATCATTGAATTATGCATTTAAACCGCATTTAGCCAGCATTCTTCAATCAACTTAAGAAAATTAATGTTTATTAACAGTTGAGGTGTTGCCAGTATTAAAATTTATTTGGTTTTCTTAAATTACACATAATCGGTAAAAAAAAAACGAACCAATATGTACAAGAAAAAGAACAATAACAGTAATAATTTGAATACAATCAAATAATAAACATACAAAATGCAACATAAAAAATAGTAAATACACAACAACAACAATAAAAGAGTAATCATCATAAAAATAACAACAACAACAGCAATTGTAGATGAAAAAATCAAACTAAAAATTAAATGTTAAATTAATGTCTGTGTAAGAAAATAAAAAATTTTTATCGTCAAATAATAAAAACTGCATCCGTATGCCGCCGCACCCTACAACTGAGAGCTTAGAGGATGTAAATGGGGTTTATTGATGGTACCCACATTTTTGTGCAACCAATTACCGCATAAAACAGCAGCCGCAGCAGCAGCGTTATTGGGTAAAATGCTTGACCCACAATGCTTTTTATTTCCACAGCGCTTAAGTGTGACTTGAACTCATGCAATTGCAGTTTTTACGAAATCATTTCATTATTGAACACCAGAAAATAAATTTAATGATATTATTTATTACGAAAAAATGAATTATTTTCATAAAAATAAAAATCATTCGCCAACAAAGATGCCAAACAATGGAACTTACGCTGCGGGGTCAGTTAAACAATCGACAGCCCCGATTCAGTTGCAAAGATGTGGCAGATAAATCCAATTTGAAGTTGATTGCAGAAGCAGTAAAATCACACACAAAATACCATACAAATTTTGAAAAGGTCATGCCAAATAATAATGCCACTTACAAATCAAATCGGTAGCTGTTAAAAATTATGACTATTCGAAAAAATAACTGGATGCATTTAAATGGTTTTTTTAATTTTTTTTCTTAAATTTGAAATTTATTTTAAGTTTCTAATAAAAATTCTAAAACATCCATGTAATTGACAGTTGTAGATAGAAACTATTGCTCCGAGGTGTCTGTAACTGCGGACAAGGTGCATTTTTTTCCTTTAAATATTCTCTAATTATAGTATTTAAGCATCAAGCGCACGTCTAAAAATACAACTGTTATTGATGGAGCGTTTGCAATACATATACATAATTGATGCCAAATTATATATAATTGCATATAAAGTATGCAATATTAAACATAAATCAATAAATAAAATGTGCTTGAAATTAAAAAGTTGCCGGACGTGCAAATTTATGCAAGAGAATTAAATGGTCGGATTGTGCATCTTTTTATTGCCGATATATGAAGAAATCTTATGGAATACAAATAATGGAGTCAATAAAGCCAAAAAACAGGTGAACAGACCATTTTTAATCATTGAAAATTTTGATTTTAATCAAAAGCTATTTTCGAGTAATATTGGAATCAAAATATCAAAATTTTCAATGGTTAAAAAGTGGGCGTGGTACTTTCCCGATTTCACCCAATTTTTGCCCACTAGGAATTGATAGTCAGTAGTAAGGGAAAAGAAGCGCTTTAAAAACGATTCCGCTCCGTAAGAACTATTTTTTCTTTTTAATATTGCATGCCTTAGGATGTAAGCGCTCTTAGGCTTACTTTTGAAGTGCTTATTTGCAATGCGGAGGTAAGCGTTCTTTCAATTAAAAAAAAAAAAAATTAAACGACCGCAAGAGGGTACGAACCTATAACCTTCCGTATGATAGATAGAATCATATTATTTTTACTCACGTTTACAAACTCGTTAGTCCGCTATACCACTAACCCATATGATTAGAAGGTATAAAAATTGTATATTAAGCAAATGTCTGTCCAAACAGAATTCGATATTCGAATGCTTACTACGCCTTATATAGAATCATTTTGTAAGCAGTTTCAATTCAATTGAACAAAAGTAAATGAATAAAAGAAAGAAAATTAGAAAAGTGAAATAAAAAAAGTGCAATAAAATATATTAAAAAATTAAAAATAAAGCAAACTAAAAAAAATACAAAAATCGCCCGCACTGGGTTCGAACCCATGTTGTGCTGCAGCTTTACAAAAAATCATTGTGTAAGTGCTTCTAAATTTCTATGGGGAGAAGCGCTTTTAAAGTGCTTAGTTCAGAAGCGCTTGAAATTTTTCCTCTTAGGTGTTAAGATTTTGTTGTCTGCAATGTATGTGTTCGAAAACACATTAAAACATGCATGCTTGAGGCATTTTTTTATCGCTTAATTTCAATTATCAAATGTTATTCATTGATTTGTTCATTTCAAAAATGTTACTATTTGTGAGCTGTCTTTTATAGTTTTTAAGCTATGAGAAAAAACGAAAATAAAAATTATGAAAATGGCTGTTTGATTAATTCAATATAAATTTATCATATTTCAATTAAAGAGCGCATTGGTACTTTCATTAGTACTGTACAAGTAAAATACAGTCAATAAACAAACTTCATAAATTATCTAGGGGAACCTGCCTATCAGTCATTAAAATTCTCATAAATTCGAGAGCCTGCATTGATTGTGGACAAAAACTACGCTATTTTGGTTTTAATCGCAGCTAGCGTAGCATCTCTCAAAACCAGAGTGTGTTCCCAACTAAAAACAATTAGCAATTTTTCACAACAGACGTCGCTAAGTGAGCTGTATGATATTTATCCTTGGCAATAGCCTAAATGGTAAAACACTGCGTCTCACGGTGTGCCTTAACCCGTTCTAAATCGGACGTCGTAGCACATCAAATTTTTTTCCAGATTCTGTTTACTTATCGTTCAAATGATGTATAAAAAAATTTTCACTCGTGACTTTTCGACTAAATTTTGAGATAATCGCTTTTCCAATTGGGGCATTTTCCCATACAAAAAGAAAAAAAAAAATTTTTTTAACTACGTTAAACAAAAATTAAAATAATCACAATCGATGTGTTTTGCAATGCTTAACGCGAATCCAACCTTAAAATTGCTCTATCGTGTATAGTTTATGAGATATTGTAATCTAAATACCAAAAAAAGTATTTTTTTGCCATTTTTTGAAGCTATATAACTATGTAACATATCATTTATTCGTCCAATATGGCTTAGATATTTAAAAGCCCCAATCTTTTGCTTTAAAACCTAATTTAAATTATATTGATATCTTTTTTTTCCTCAAAGATATCCTAACCTAAAAAGACACAAAAGTGCTAAAAACCCGTTTTAACAATATTTCGGTCTACGATATCCCTTAGAAGTATGAAGATATAAATATAGTTTAAATTAGGTTTTAAAGAAAAAGATTGGGGCTTTCAAATATCTAAGCCATATTGGACGAATAAATGATATGTTACATAGTTATATAGCGTCAAAAAATGACAAAAAACGACTTTTTTTGGTCTTTAGGTTACAATATCTCATAAACTACACACGATAGAGCAATTCTGAGGCTGGATTCACGTTGAGCATTGCAAAGCACATCGATTGTGATTATTTTAATTTTTGTTTAATGTAGTTAAAAAAAATTATTTTTTCTTTTTGTATGGGAAAATGCCCCAATTGGAAAAGCGAATATCTCAAAATTTACTCGAGGAGTCACGAGTGAAAATTTTTTTATACATCATTTGAACGATAAGTAAACAGAATCTGGAAAAAAATTTGATGTGCTACGACGTCCGATTTAGAACGGGTTAAGGCACACCGTGGTCTCTTTCATTAGTAACATGGAGTCAAGGGTTCGAGTGCGGCTTCTGTATAAAGCCTTATCTCCAAAGTTGTTTGACGCAAATAGATGAAATTTTGTAAATATGTAAAAATCATTAAGACAAATAATTTTAGTTGAAAAAATGGGCGGTACCACGCCCTTAAAATCACAAATTCATCATACCTCTGAAAATATTTAACGCAAATAGATTAGTTTAATACACATGTAAAGACAGTTAGAAAATTTAATTCTTTCTAGAAAAATGGGCGGTGTCACGCCCCCCTAAAACCTAATTCATCATTTCCCTTTAACTGCTTGATGCAAATAAGTAAAGTTTGATAAAGTGGCTAGTGCCACGCCTTATGAAAATAAAATTTGTCATATTTCTGAAACCATTTAAAGCAAATTATAAGATTTAGTACATTGCTTCACTATGATATGTCAAAGTTAAGAAAGGGCTATTCCCAAGGGAGATTAAAATGCGTCATATACATCTTAAATGCTATCTTCCGAATTTAATCACACTAACAGCTTAATATTGATAAAACTATTGTAAAATGATGCAAAATATAAAAAATAAAAAAAATTCTTAAGAAAAAGTACTCAAAAGTTGCAGCTGGAATTTTGGATTTCGATTAAGCATTCTTTCCCACATGTTATATTAAAAAATAACAAAGATTCAGAGGTAAAAACTTTTTTTTTAATATTACACTTTGCGAATTTTTAAGTGTGTTACTTATTGACATTTATATATAGAAAATTGATTTTTTAATTAAACTTTTAGTCATATATTTGCAAACAACTATTTGGAACAATATACCAAATATCAATAAATAACACAAAACAACAATTATGATATATCAATACGTATTAACACACAAACAAAACTGGCAAAAGTCGGCTTCGCAGCCGGGCAAAGCTGGTGCAGTGGTAACGACTTCTGCTACCAACCACGAGTTCCTTGGTTCAACTCACGCCCAGCCCAAAAACGCAAAAAGTTTTCAAACTTGCAATTGTTCAATTATAATTAATTTAGTGAAATAAATACAAATATAATTATGGGAGAAGGGGAAGGTTTCGACACCCTAACAAACAAGTCCTTATGTCTTCCAAATGCAATTGTGCATGTTATTTTGAATACACATAAACTATGCATGAATATGTGTGCTTCTTTTATAAATTACAAAAAAATCGATATCTTTGTTATTTTCGGAAATGTGACCAATAAACCAAAGTTAAAATAAATGACGAAACCTCCCACTTTTGGGGAGGCTTCGTCAGTCACATAAATTCTTGATTCCCTTGATTTTTTGAAACCTTCAACCTTTTGAACATAGATGGTAAAAGAGAATTGCTTCCGGTGATACAATGGGAGAACGAAAATCAGGGATGTCGTCTTCAATCGGGCCATATCCAGCAAATCGTTCGGACCAGGAAGGTCAGAACCTTGAACTAGTTCGAGACATGATTCAGGCTGATTCTATATCCATTTGTACATCGGCATTAGAACCGAACTCCATATCTTGTTAAAAATCAGATTCATGGAAAATAATTGAATCATATGTATAAATTTCAGTTGTCGCATCCTCCCATTTACACTTGACGATTCCTCCCTTATCCACTTGTTTCCAAATTTCCAAAATTTCGCAGTTAACTTTAATTTATTTTGCAAACCTTAGATGTAGTATTAACAGTTATGATAACTTTAAGTATTTGCTAAAAAAAAACGGAAATTTTATGGTTTATTAACCGAGTATCACACAAAAAGCAACAAGCAAATATTACATCAACTTGCTATAAAACTACAAAATCACGACTAACTACGCACCCTAGCCGAATTGCGCAGAGAAATTTTTTTGATAGCTGCGTACCATTGGGAGTAAGACTTTTAGGTTTACACGCGGGAGTAAGTGCGAGTAGAAATCACAAAATTTGGCACTGATGAAGCCTCCCACGTGTCGAAACCTCCCCCTTCTACCCTACAACAAAATTAGTCTGATGAGTCTTTGTGGCGAAAGACATAACATATGTCACTATAGCCGTGTTTTTAATCCGTTCCTTGATTTTTCATAATTATGTATTAGAAAATGCATTGATAGATTTATATATGAGTTGATCTTTGCAAATATATGACTAAAAGTTCAATTAAAAAATCAATTAAACTTTGCAAAATTTTTACATATGTATATAAAATTTTAGTTTAAGCAAGAATGTCGTAACTCCAATTTTCCAAATTGCGTTATTTGGGTCATCTTGGTTCAGTCCGTCAACCCACAAGAACAGGTTGCATTATAACTTCACTTTCCCTATAAAAACAACTACGACTTTTGTCGTTTCTCCCAGCCGTACACATAAACATAAACACAAATACTCATTTTACAAAAATACAAATTTATTGGAGTTACGGCATTCTTTCTTAGGACGACAGTATAATCGATAGAAAAAAAAAAACTATTTTGTATAAAGTAAAAACAGTATATTTTCTCCTAATATGCTTCATTAGTACATTAGGCTTCAAACAAGTCAACAAGAGCTTTTTCTCCAGCAGTTGCTAATTTGAAAAGTTCCATACAGCAATTTTGCTGTTCAAAGTTGAACTTTAAGCACAAAGAAAATTTTAAACTTTTATTGTTTTTTTCCATCCATAGGTATTACCTGACGATTGGTGTACAAATTTTTAAAATCCATATAACTTAAATTTTTTATCTATTTATGACACCGTTTTCATTTTCAATTACGCACATTTTTTCACAACACCCTAGCGCACAACCTACGCTCATGATGCCACTAAATACTTCTTTGTCATATTTGCATACCGTGCAATTTATTAAAAGGCTTGCCTGTGCGCAGAGTTGTTGACACATTGTAATTTGGTTAAAAAATTGGCATGTGTAGTGCTAACGATTTTGTCATATCTCTTGAATCACATTATTAATCATAGTGCTAATAAACAATAAAAAAAGCGACATAAAAAAAGGTGTAAAGAGTAATTAGTTAATTTAAAAGCAATAAAATTTTGATGTCGGTGCTAAAAAGTAATTTATTCAAAATTTGTTACGCATTTTTTTGAAACAGCCGGGTACATTGTACACAGCAGGAAAAATGTAATAAAATGCGATAAAAGTTAATAAAAGAAAACAAAAGATAAAATAAAAGCACAACTATTGCTTATGTAATATATTAAATAAAAAATATGTTCATTGAAATTTAAAAAAAAAAAACTAAATGAAATTTTAGCAATTTTGTTAATCAAAAAAAAAAAAAAATAGATCACGAATATTCACTTGAATTGAAAGGCTTTCAAAAAGTCCATATACCACTTTATATTGCATTGCAAAACAAAAGACTTAAGCAACGAACTGGCGCATAATGAGTAAACAAAATGTATTAAATAGTTTTCTTTCTTTATCTTCTCATTTCAGCAACTTTCACATGAACTTTATTTGCTAGTCACCTGCCTCACAGCATTCAGCGGCGCAATACGCGTTGATTGGAATACAAATACAGGGCCCATAGTACCACCTACACCACGTACGACTGTGCGGCCACAACCACCATTTCGTGAGCCAGCGCCCGTATGGGAAGATCAAAGCAATGATATACCGAATCCAAATCCATATGTGTGAGTAGTTATTTGGCAATTGTTTTTTTCTTTTTTTTTTGTAATGCACAAACAAAAGACTTGAGCAACAAACTTGATAGCTATTTCACTTATTTTTTCACTTTTCTCCCTTTTTTTTTCCACCACCACAACGCACAGTTATGTTCTGCCACCGCCCTCTCGTCCACGACCTGCTACCAACAATTATTTGACCTCTGACCGACAGCCAATCATTCAAACGAATTACAACAACAACAACTACGGCAGCATTGTTTCACTTAGCCAAGTGAATTCATATTTGCAGCAGCAGGGCAACACAAATGCAGTACCCAGTTTGGCCGTTAAATATATACCAAATGTTGGTAACAAATATTATGCTGTGGTACCAGGCAAAGGGTATTATCCGGGCAATTATTACAACAGCAACATTGATAAATTACAGGGCAAATATAATGCAAAAACGAAAAAGTACAAAGCATACGAGAAGGTCAAATATGCGCCACAAACGAATTACGTAAGAAGAGTACCAAATTATCGTTATTTTTAATGTGGGGAAGTGGGAGGAGGGAAAGGAATTTGATACAAAATTTTCCTATTTTGCTTTTAATACAAAATGGAATAATAAATTTATTTGTTTAATAAATAAAATAATTTTATACATATAAAAAAAACAAAATTTATAAAAAAATAACAATTTAAGTAGGTTTGGTGCACTCATGAAACAATGCCCCACAATCAAATGCTCAGCAACCTTTTAACATTTATTTCCTGCTTCACAATTCCAGCAATTCCTTTTGTGTTCCCCAAAAATGGTGTTTGTTACTTAAATGAAAAAAAAAAAAATTTGCATATTCTCTTTTTCCATACCCATTTTTCGTTTTGTTCTTTCTCATCATTTTCTTTGCAGTTTCCGTTATTTAATTTTGAATTGCCCCAAGAACAATCGTACGAACAACAGTTTAATCAACAACTTTTGCTGGAAACGCAACAATTACCATTGGCAGCAAAACCGGCGCCTTTCCGCGTTGAAACTGAATTTAAGCAAGAACAACAATCATCACAACAACAACAAGAACAAGATCAGCAGCAGCAGCAAAAGAAAAGGCATCAACAAGAGCAGCAACAACACCAACAGCAAGTTGCAACGCAACAAAAGTTCGCCCATGATAAGAGCGTCGCAAGTGAAAAATCGCATTTGTTAAATGGCAAATATGGCGACAAGTTAACTGCCAACAGCATCAGTAAGAACAGCATATTAAGCTGAGTAAGCTGTGTAAAATGTGTTTTATTTTGAAACAAAAAGATGCTTATACCTCAAAGTTTTAAAATTACATGCATACATAAATACTTCATATGTACTTAAATGTCTGTTAGTATTTTCATTTTAGACTTCATTTCCCTGCACTTATTTTATGCAAAATTTATGATTTTAATTTTTAATTTTGTTGATGTTTTTTTTTAACTTGATTTTTTTTATTTGTTTTTATCATAAGAAAAAAAAAAATTGTTTTGCCATATTTTTTTGGTAAAATTCTAAAAATGTAAGCGAAATTTTAAAAGAAAACAATTTTTTTATTTTTTTCTGGTTTTTGTTTTTTTTAAATCTTATTGTATATAAATTGCCAATTATCTTGATTATTTTCTTAAAAAAAAAAAAATTGTAAATATATAATAAATTTTTGTGAAATAAAATTAAAATATTTGCGTTTTATTTCTGAATTATTATTGCAGAGTTTAGTCTATAAGACACGAATAAAAATCTAACCACTTTTTTTCGAAAAGTATCAGAGTATCGAATAAATAACAAAAAACATTAAAGAATTGAATAATATGTATGTATGTATTCTCCTTTAACTCCTAGGAGGAGCATAGGGCCAATATGAAATCTCTCCATTTGTCACGATCCCTTGCGATGACTTTGATCTCTTGCCACGATTTTCCCGATTCTTGGATTTCCTTTTCCAACGACCTTTTCCAGTTGGTTTTGGGTCTACCACGTCCTCTACTTCTTTGTTTGGTTTTTCTCAACATACTTATAATAATATAATAAATAAAACACGTCATTCTTCTCCCCACTACTCTCTGCTCCGGTGCGTTGCTTTCTCTGCCGCTAGTCGTGTCCTAGTTAAGTGTAGTAGTGGTTAGTTGCCTCTCTCACACCTAACACAAGAAAATTTCGATGCGCATCCCCAAGATGCAATAGCGATGCACGTCCTTCTCGCATCTAAAGAGCTGATTTGTATGCGCATATTTTCTGCGCTATAGGTAGTGAGAGCGAAGTGCATCCATAGAGCATTTCTGATAGCGAGAACGAAGCGCTTTCAATAAGTCAGCTTCGTAAGAGCGCGAGGATGGAGCAGTGGTCTAGCGACTGGCACTGCGATTGGGAGTTGTAGCAACCGTGAGGTCCTCGGTTCAACTCCGGCCCAGACCTAACACAAAAGTTTTTTAACTTGCAATTTTTCAATTATAGTTAATTTAGTGAAATAAAAATAATTATAATTACATCAAAAAAAAAAAAAACAATAGTCTGATGAGTCTTTGTGGCGAAAGACGTAAAATTTCAATTAAAAACTAATTTTTTAAATATTTTTATTGTCATCCAAAAAGCATCCAAAGAGCATTTCTGAATGCGAGAGTGCTGCGCTTCGAAAGACCATTTCTGAATGCAAGAGCGATGCGCATCCAAAGAGCATTTCTGGTAGCTAGAACGAAGCGCTTTCTTCCAATGACATGCAATGTTAATTTCAGCGCTTTTGGAAACGAAAGAGATGCGCTTTACTGCTGCTTTAGAGCGCTTCAGAAGCGCTATTGATTCGCTCCATTTCCCATTGGGTCTATAGTCATGAGTAGCTAATCGGGCTGCTCACATCCAACGCAATGGCTACTTTTCTCAACCCACACTATCCTTCTGTATCTCCTTGGTACTTTGGAGAGAGAGAGAGCACATCTGCGACCAATTGATTTATTATCGGCTTGATCGGCTAGCCGTGAGCAGCTGATTTATTATCGGGCCAGCCACGTCTAATGTGGTGGTTTGCTTTCCGCCACCTAGCACTATCCCCCTATACAACGCTCACGCTATTGACTACAATGCTCTCTTATAAGCGACTAAATACACCATATTCCGCTTACTACTCTGCTGTAGATATGCCCGACTCCATTCCAGACTAGATCACACCCACGAATAACTGATATATTATCAGGCTACTTGCTTATGCGACCCTTCACCCTAGTACTGATTTATTATCACGTTACATGTGTTTATTGCCGCGGCCTCCACCCCAATGGAGAATGGAGCTCATCAATAGCGCTTCTGTAGCGCTCTAAAGAAGAAGTGAAGCGTCTCTTTCGTACCCAAACCCGCTGAAATTAATATTGGCATGTCATTGGAAAGAAGCGCCTTGTTCTCGCTACCAATAATGCTTTTTGGATGCGCATCGCTCTGTAAAAATAGCGTTCAAAATCAGTTTTTTACAAATATCTCTCTAACGGTTACATTTAGAGAAAAGTATTTTGAAGCAATATTGTAGCCTATAAAAGTTTCTATAAAAATGACATTTAAACTGTTTTTATAAAACTTATAACTCGAAAGATATCGTAATTCAAAATTTGAAAAAAATTAGTAGATTTTCCATGCCGCTTATGAGAAGGCACGAAATTAAAATTACGATAACTCATGAACGGTGAGTCACACGTTCAAAGTAAAAATACTTATTTATAGGGAATTACTCTCGCTATAAGCTACAATTTAGTTTTTATTTCGTATAACTTATATATAGCTTAGGAGATATTTTTTAAACAAATCTAAAATTTAGAAAAAAACTGTTTTTTTCATAATGAAGTTATTAACGGTTCGTTTTAGAAAAAAAATGTTCTTGCATTTTGTAGAAAGTTTAATTCCCTATAAGGGCCTCTACAAAATGTTTTTTCGTCAGACTTACAATTCATGAGATATCGCGACTTCAAAATCATTCAAAATTTAAAATAGTAGTGCGCATAATACAATGTTCAATTCTGAACGATTTTCAAGACGCAACATCTCATGAACGGTAAGTAGTAAAAACAAACATTTCGAAGACACTTTTTGGACGCCATTTGTGCAATTTTGCAAAGTTGAAATTCTGAAAGAGCACATCGAAATCTATATAATCCCGCAATACTTTCCAGATAAAACTACTAAATGACTGTATGATGTAATAATTTTGGAAATAATCCAAAAGTCGAAAAGTACAAAAAAGTATCATAAAAATTCAAATGCATTCAACTAAATATAAGGAAATACATCAAAAAAGTTGAAAGAATCGAAAAACATTTAATGAAAAAAGTTCAAAAATATCAACTAATATCGCACAAAATAGCCAAAATTACCGATAATCATTGGAAGTGTCTAAAAGACCCTTAAAACAGGATATAATTGGTCAATATGTTCAATGAAAATGATCCTTGAGTGATTTTGTTATGATCTTGTGGCAACGAGTTTTATCTAAAATGTAGTTTTAGAGTTTTACAGTGGGGCAAAATTTGGAAAATATTGATTGTAAGAAGTCCTAATTGATTTTAACGATTTTTCGGGTTTCGGGATAAAATTTCGACTTTTTGGTGGTCAACAACTTGTAGTGAAATTTTATAGAAAATATTTCTGTTGTACATACTGACTCAATATTCACCTGTGTAGCAGGCATAGTGTGCAATGCACTCATACACATATATGTAAGTCCAATGAGTTGGTTCTCTATCTATGCTCAGTCTCTCTTTCTCTCGAATGCTCTCATAATAGTCGATAATATATAAAGTATTTTAATTGTTTTAGGTGTCATTTTTGTACCTTTTTAAGAATAAGGTAAAAACGACCCACATATGGGGGTTGTAAAAGGTTAAAAATTTTACAAAAATATTCCCCGTAATATCCTACACAAGTTTACTGAACACATAATATACCTTAGATGTAAGGATCATCTATATATTAATACGTGAACAGTTTTTTTCGCCTCCCTTTTTGCGAGCTAACCATTTAACCGATTTTCGATTTTTCTTTTTATAAAGGGTACTGTGGTGTAGAATGCACAAAACAACAAATTATCCTCATAAGTTGCCATTAAGGCATTTCAAAATAGGATCGAAGTTTTCCATATAATTATAACAACAACAGCACCCACAGAGTTATGCTGTGTTGTTAAGAAAGTGAATGAGACAGTGGAGTGAGAGAAATTTTGTTGTTGTTGTTTTTTTTCCCTTGCTTGCACGAAACCTGTTTCGTTGCGCTCTGTCGACGTTCTGCACCGATATTTTGGATGTTTTTCGATACATTTGGACTTTTACCGATATTTTGTATGTTTTTCGATACTTTTGGACTCTAACCGAAATTTTGGATGTTTCGCGATACTTCTCGATATTTTAGATGTTTCTCGATTCTTTTAGACTTTTACCGATATTTTGGATGTTTCTCGATACTTCTGGACTTTTATCAATATGTTGGATGTTTTTCGATACTTTTGGACTTTTATCGATATTTTGGATGTTTCTCGATACTTCTGGACTTTTACCAATATTTTGGATGTTTCTCGATGCTTTTGGACTTTTACCGATATTTTGGATGATTTTCGATACTTTTGGACTTTTATCGATATTTTGGATGTTTCTCGATACTTCTCGATATTTTGGATGTTTCTCGATACTTTTGGACTTTTATCGATACTTTGGATGTTTCTCGATGCGTTTGGACTTTTACCGATATTTTGGATGTTTCTCGATACTTTTGGACTTTTATCGATACTTTGGATGTTTCTCGATGCTTTTGGACTTTTACCGATATTTTGGATGTTTTCGATACTTTTGGACTTTTATCGATGTTTTGGATTTTTCTCGATACTTTGGACTTTTATCGATACTTTGGATGTTTCTCGATGCTTTTGGACTTTTACCGATATTTTGGATGTTTCTCGATACTTTTGGACTTTTATCGATGTTTTGGATGTTTCTCGATACTTTTGGACTTTTACCGATATTTTGGATGTTTCTCGATGCTTTTGGACTTTTACGATATTTTGGATGATTTTCGATACTTTTGGACTTTTATCGATGTTTTGGATTTTTCTCGATACTTTTGGACTTTTATCGATACTTTGGATGTTTCTCGATGCTTTTGGACTTTTACCGATATTTTGGATGTTTCTCGATACTTTTGGACTTTTATCGATGTTTTGGATGTTTCTCGATACTTTTGGACTTTTACCGATATTTTGGATGTTTTCGATACTTTTGGATTTTTATCGATATTTTGGATGTTTCTCGATACTTTTGGACTTTTATCGATATTTTGGACGTTTCTCGATACTTCTCGATATTTTTGATGTTTCTCGATGCTTTTGGACTTTTACCGATACACATACCCATGTTTGTCGATACTTTTGAGATCTTTTCGATATTTTGGATGTTTTTCCGATATATTTTGGCACAAGCACTACACCAATTTTTTGTTATTCGGTTTTAAGATATACTGAGCCTGCTGCATATAAAAAATGTTGCTACGATTAATGAATACTCAATGTTCTGGCTTTCATTTTTACCAAACGATACTCGGCACAAGTGTATCTATCTCAAAGTAAAAGGCCAAATTTTGGCCACCAGCGACACAAGTATAGTTAAATTCATCAATTTAACACAAGAGTACGTTATTTTTGTTTTTTATGTACAGTAGATTAAAAACTTAAAAAATCGATTAAAAAAAAAAAAATCTGACGTGTTGAACGTGACACAGGTATATTTTTAAAGTCCATTTTAAGATTTTTTTTTTGATTTTTTCATGAGTTTTTTGTTTTTGTGTCGAACCGTGTTATATACTGACTATATATGTGATATTTTTGATTATTCAGGGTACATTAAACCTATACCAATCCTTTCGTGAATGATCCTTTTGCCTTGGATATTAAAATCCGAATATTTTTGCATAGTCATCAACTCATAAATGCATAAAATTAATTATTAGATTTATGAATTATTCAAATACAACACCATTTTAATATTGAATTTAATAATTAGTATGAAATCAGTCTAAGTAATTCAATGAATTTTAAAAATTTTATTTAACTAAGTAATTCAAAACAACAACAAAGCTTAAACAAATAATTAATTACAACAAGAAATGTTAACAACATGTTCTCAAATTGTTGTTGTTGTTGCTAGCATGAAAAAAAAATTAAAGCATTTCAATACAAATCAATGCCATTGAACTTTATTATTTTTTGTCACTTTTAGTTTCATTCAAGTCAAATTTGTTATATTTTTTTACGATTTTTATTAATTTTTTTCGTACATTGTTGTTGTTGATTTAGCTTAATTAAAATGCGTGCATTTCACATCAACAGCGGCTTTGTCGTTCATATTGTTCTTAATTAAAACCGTGATTTATATAAGTAATTAATGTTAAAAATGTGTGCATTCTTCTTAATGCTTCACACGTTTTTTACATATTTTGATAAGAACAAAAAAAAAAAAACAAAAAAAAAAATATATATGAATAAAAAATAATAAAAAACAGCGAATTTTGGCAAAATAAATCATCGAAAGTTTAGCCAAAAATTGGAATTTTCCCACACTTATCAAAAAAATATTTGAAATTTGATCGCAGCGAGCGGTGATCAGCGATTGAACTCAAAGACGAAATGACTTTGTATTCGATATTTAATTGCTATTACTTATTATTTCATAAAAGTAATTTTTGATATGATACGTGCAGTAATTGGCATTTTAAGAAACAATAAAAATCTTATCAACATTTTTTATAGCATTTTTATTAATTAATAATTTTACGACTTATCGGTATTCGGTTGACATTTTTATTTTATTTTTTGAGTAGCAATAAGCTTATATTTACAAAAAAATATTTTTCATATATTTTTTAAAAATTGATATTATATTTTAATTGCAATAAAAAAATTTACTAAATAAAAATAGTAACATTAAATACGAGTGCACATATCGCTTATATAACATATGCCACTGGCTCCGCATGACGTACTGGTTCTCTTGGCTGTTGCTGACTTCGCACATGAATGCGTTGCATCGTACGACTCGCTGCAGTGCGTGTCTGCACTAATGCGCGAAACCCTTTGTCACCATCCACCTCATAGTGTACATCGCGCACATAGCCACCGGGCTCAAGTAGCCCATAATATCCAGTAACGCGAGTACCACGTCGCTCTTCGCTATGATCGAATTGCACTTTGGAATTGGCATAATCATCAATGTAGTAGCGATAGGCGTAATTAATCTGTTTGGACATAAACAAAGAAAAAAAAATCAAGGAAATAAGCAAGAAAAGTAGAAAATATTTATAAATAAATCAAAGGTGTTGCATTAATAAGCGAATTATATAAGAACTTACAACTTTTTTGTCAGCTAATTTTATGATTTTGAGTACTTAAAATGCAATGAAAACAAGAACGATGGTTTTATACTTCAGAAATTTATTGTTAGAAGTTAGGCTATACTCCCCAGGTAAGTAAAGTTAAATTCCCATTTATGTATTATTTTTGTAAATCAAGGAGGCTCAGCAGGCTTCTGACTAAATGTTACCTCGGTCATGTTCAAAGCAAAACTGCTTTTAAAGAAAGCGGTGATCAAATTTCCGCTGATGGTTCAAAGTTGATGGAGTACAAATGGGAGAACAATTCCCAGAAGGAAGTAAATTGTAAGAGGCCGAACGACCTTACACATCGTCACCTGAAATCCGAAAGCACGTAACAAACTTTTTCAATTTTTTCAAAGACGATGCAAAAAAACATCTTAAAACTCAAAATATTTTAGATTTTAAAGTCAGTTTTTGGAAGTATTGTTTCAAATAATATGGGTAATAGGCAATATGGCCAAAACTTTTATTAAAATCTAAAATATTTTCAGATTTAAGGAGCTTTTTTGCGTCCCCTTTGAAAAACTAAAAAATGTTGTTACGTTTTTTAGATTTCAGGTGACGTTCGCCCTCCTACAATTTGTTACCTTTTGTAAATTGTTCTCTTGCTTTACTCCCCAAGCTTTGTGAATTATTAAATCCGGATTATAGACTTAATAAGGCGAATCTTTTTTAGCATTTTTTAAATACATATTTCGTAGACATTGATTGACTAGAAGAAAATTATCAAATTCAGGGGCAAAAAAGTTCTTTAATTTTTGTAGCCAGAAGAATCTTATAGATTTACAGCGTCAAAATCTTTTGGCACAGGAGTTTTGAGCTAATTTGGAGCAAATTGCGTTTTCGGGAAAACCTGGAATTTTTCCACAAAATCATAAAAAACTTTTCTGATCTACCCGACGAATGCACAAGAAAAGCCAGAGACGAAATCTTATAGTACAGTAATTTGGAGTTAGTTTCGAGCTGATCCTGAGTGAAAAGGGTTTTTCGAAAAACTCTAAACTTTTTTCAGGTAAATGCAAAAAATTTTTTAAATGGCTTTCTTTATTTTTCCAGCCAGACGTTCCCACGGGAAAATTTGGCGATCGAATCTTTTGACACACGAATTTGGAGCTAGTTTGGAGCTGATTTCAAGCGATAAGTCATGAAATTTCCCGAAAATCCCAAAAAACCTCCTTTTATGCGTTGCTTCTTTTGCAGCCTGACAAATCCACAGGAATAACTGGCGATAAACTCTTTCGATGCAGAAGTTTTGAGCTATTTTCGAGCTGATCTTGAGGAAAAGCTTTTTCAAAAAAACTCACAATTTTCCCGGAAAAACAGAAAAAAACTTTTATATAAGTACCTTAATTTATTTTTTCAGCCAGACACACCTAGTGAAAAGTTGACTACAAAATCTTTTGAAACAAGAATTTTGAGCTAGTTTGGAGCTGATTTGAGACAAAAAAAAACTTTCTCGGGATTTTCCAAGAAATTTTTTTTTATGGTTACATTATTTTTTCAGGCAGACAAGTCCACAAGAAAAGCTAGCGATGAAAGCTTTTGTAAAAGGAATTTCGAACTAGTTGCTTTCAAGGGAAAAGCGATTTATGAAAACCATGAACTTTCCCGGAAAACCCCAAAAAAAAAACCTTTGAAAAAGTTTATTTCTGGATTTGGTCCATGCCGAGTTTTCAGATCCCACAGAATTTCATAGCTTTGAGAAAGCTTGATATGAAATATTTGCTTTTGGTATTCTCACTCTCTAATTGCATTTATACGTTTAATTTCTTTATTCTCGACTCAATCTGGAGAATCTAGTTTACACAAGAATTCGTGACCTCCTTATATTCATCAAAGAGAGTCGAAGTGGTTGCGAGTGTAGCAAAGCTGTTCGTTTTGGTTTCAAGGCATCGCAAAGGAGCAATTTTGGAATACTTGGAATCGTATTGAACAACTTATGATATACTATATATTAGAGCGCCCATATGTGCGAAATTCTGATTTTGCTTGCTCCCCGTCCATTTCCTGAAATTAGAGGTCAAAAAAATAAGATCTCAAAAAAAAATTTGGAATCGGTAGTGGAAAAAACCCAGACGGTTTTCGATTAAAGGTCGAAAAATTAACTCAAAAAAAGCAAGTCTCTTTGACTGCCCATTACTTCGAAAGTAATAATTTTTTCGCAATGTTTTGTAGACAGTTTTTGTAGAAAATGACTAGGTCAACATTATTTTCTTAGAAAGTTTTGGTCCAAAAATTAAATTTGTTGCTATTTCGGTACAAAAATTTAAATTTTTTAAGAAAATTTGCATGACTTTTTTTCTATAAATTGGTTTTTTGTATTATTTAAAGGGCAGAATATTTGTTTTGGAATTTTGGTATTGTAGGAAATCAAATGTTGATTAAATTAAATGAAAAATTATTAAAAAATATTAGTTTTTAAAAAATGGAGCCAGTTTCAAAGTTAAGAAAAAATGAATTTTTTTTATTTTTTTCTTCTCTATTTTTAATTTGATAAGAAAACATTTTGGAGGTCATATTTTCTAAGCTAATTTGGGGTCGCTGAACTGGAAAATAGCATTTATTTTCGTTTTAGTGCGTTTTTGGGCGGATCTAGCTGAGATAATCGAAAATTTCGATTTTCGTGCACGCGGCCCAGAAAAAAATTGAAATCAAATTGTCATGAATTCCACAAAGGTGTTAAGTTACACGTGAGTATTAACTGAATAAGAAAAAAATGTTTTCAAAATCAGTTAATCTAATGGTTTTTAAAATGAGGTCGAAAAACGGTATTTTTTAAAAAACCGCTTCAAACCAAAACCAAAATAGTCATTTTAGATGTATATATTGATACAAAATCCGAAACTGGACGCAAAATTGCTGTATATTTTATGGTTTGTGATATATCTTACCCCTAATGTTCAAAAAACACGATTTTTGAGGTTGTGTAGAACACGCACGATATCGTTTTGGTCTTTTCTATGAAATACATCATTTAGTACTGTTCTTTTTCTTCAAAATGAGCTAAAAAATGGTCTGGTAAGATTTTTCTTTAAAAAGTTATGACCATTTTAAAATAACATTATAAATGATATAGCAATATGGCCATTGCTATAGAAAATCCATACATGATTTTTAACTTTCATGATGTTATTTTAAAATGGTCATAACTTTTTTTAAAAAAATCACACAAGCCCATGTCATTGCTCATTTTGAAGGCAAAAAGCAGTTCTAAATGATGTATTTAATAACAACTAGAAATCCTTTTTCTTGCATTCAATAAAGTAGCAATTAAAAGAAAAAAATTAAAATACTTGATTTTTTTCCAACTTTGAGATCGGCTCCATACCTTAAAACTTAATATTTTAAAACAATTTTTTTTTTTAAATTTCACAACATTTAATTATCTACAACATCAGGATTCCAAAACAAATACTCCGCCCTTTAAAAATGATGAAAAACTAATTTGTAGAAAAGAATTCGAGAAAATTTTCTTAAAAACTTGACATTTTTGCACCGAAATAGTAACAAATTTAATTTTTGGACCAAATTTTTTTAACAAAATAATGTTGACCTAGTTGTTCTCTACAAAAACTGTCTTCAAAACATTGCGAAAAAAAGTATTAGTTTCGAAGTAATGGGCAGTCAAAGCGACTTGCCTTTTTTTAGTTAATTTTTCGACCTTTAATCGAAAACCGGCTGGGTTTTTTCCACTACCGATTCCAAATTTTTTTTTGAGATCTTATTTTTTTGACCTCTAATTTCAGGAAATGGACGGGGAGCAAACAAAATTACAACTTTGCACATTTCATATATCTTGTGGGCGCTCTACTATATATGGGTATGTAATATACCGTTCCGGATAGCATTTTGCTTTTGCATCTCCGATCTCTTTGAAACTTTTTGTCTTACATTACTAGTTGAAATTAACATCTATGAATTTTTTAAATTTTTTTCATCGAGTCGGACATCTTTCCAATATTTTTCCCCTTTTTCCACCCATTTAGGGGTCTCACATACAAAATTTTGATAAAAATATCAAAAAATCCTCATTGCCGGGAGAGGGCAAAACTGTTCATCGGCGCCCATTAATTTTTCATCTTCAACACTTTTTTGAATGTACGTATTCCTTTAATCCACCCCTTAAGGCGGTTGATAATAATATATAAAAAAAATTTCTCATTGCCGGGAGAGGGACAAAATGTTCACCGACCTTCATTAACTTTTCTTCTCCAATAATTTTCTCAAACATACATCTATTATCCCTTTTTTCCACTAATTAAGGGGGCCCTCATAAAAAATTTTGATCAAAATAAAAAGAGAATCCACATTGCCGGGAGAGGGAAAAAATGTTCAGCGACCTCCATTAATTTTTTCTCCTCAAATTTTTCTAAAACATACTAATCTCTTTTTTTCCTCAATTAAGGAGCCTCCCGAACAAAATTTAGATAGAAATAATCACTTCTGTATGTGTGCCCCTTAAGGGGTTAATAAAAGGAGCTAGTATGTTCGAAAAAAATGTTGGTGAAAAAAAATCAATGGGGGTCTGCGAACTTTTTTTTCCTCTCCTAGCAACGAGGAATTTTTTTAAATTTTTAGAAATTAAAAAACTTATGGCTTGTTTCACAGAAAGTATATCTAAAGATGTGAAACTGCATACATTAAGTTGAAAAAATTATACTGCTCTAAGGATCATCTTCTAAGTTGACCCAAATTTGTTTTGACTGTATTTTAAATTGCTGCACGCAAAATATTTGGCTCCAGGTTGGTTGACCCTTTGTTAACTAATTCTTTATGTGTCTTTAAGATAAATATCATAGAACAATGATTTTTGATGCCGTCTGCTAAATTTATGCGACATTCACACTATGACATTAATTTTACAATATTTGAGTTTTTGTTTTTAAATATTTTTTCCAGTTTTTATGAATATCGCAAGTAAACACTTCGCTGCAGTATTGAAGGACAACTTATTTTCGCACGCACTGCGTGTGGTCATATAAATACCGAATCTCTTAAAAATCATCAATGCTAACTGGAAAACAAGATCATAAAGTCAATCAAAAGTTGAACAATTTGGAGCAATATGACAATTTGCAAATAAAAAAATAAAAATATTTTTTTTTTTTTAAATTTATGGTTAAAAGCGTAATATCGCAAAAGCACAAAAAAATATACTTACCGCATCTTCGATGTGATTCTTTTTATAGTCCGTGTAAAACTCCACAAATTGCTGTTGCGCATGCGCCAATGGCATTAACTTCAAAACGACGCTTGTGGCAACAAAAAGGTTGAACAGGAAAAGCCAATGATGACGATGAGTGTGCAACATGATCTATGCATGAAAAGGAAGAAAGCAATAAAGGGAATGTTTAATAATAAAAAAAAAATTTATTGAAAGTAAAAGTTCATCATATTATGAAACTTTGTTTGAAACAAAAAAAAAAAAGCAAACTTTAAAATTGCAAACAAAAAAGTATCTTCCACTCATATTCGGTATTTCTACAGATTGCGGTTAGACCCATAAATGATGCCTGAGTGTTGTTTTTTTTTTTTATTACAGCGTCACGTTAATAATTATCTTATTATCGCTACAGTTAAAGTTGCATTTATGTGCAACCATTACGAGAGCATTTTTGTAATCAACAGCTTGTAACAACAACAATAACAACAACAATGGCTATAGCATCATCATCAACACCATCTTTGATGCCAGAGCAACAACATTAGTAATGTTGGCGGCGGCGATAGTTGCAACCTCGCTTAACACCCTGCAGCAAAATCAATAAAATGAGCAACAACAACTAAGATTTAAGGTTGCGAACCCATTCGTTTTTTGGCACATTCAATTTAGGGTTCAGCGCACTTAACCCTTTTTTCGGGATTTACTTTTGAAATTTTTCTGTATTTTTATATAGAGGTGTTACTCGAGGGATCTCTTCTTTCGTCAACCAGCAGCAACTCCTATGATTGCTATGTGCGATGGTGATGTTGCTGCTGATGTTTTCGATTTGTACCGCTTGTTGTTGTTGGAAAAGTTGCAATATTTTTTTTGTTTTTTTCGCTAGCAAAATGCTTAACAGCTTAGTCACGTTATTGTCCAAAGTAAAGATTTGATCAAGTCGCGCAAAAAACAAAGTCTTTTAAAATAATATCAGGTTGGCGCAATCTGTATAAATGCGCTTATCTAACGCTGTTAAGTTGAGGAGTTGTGTTGCTGCCAGACGTGTGAAGCCCCTTTTGAACTCATAATCAAGTAGTGAAATGCCGCGCAAAATCCAATTGATTTTTATTTGGTAAACTATTGTAAAAAATTAAGTTGAAGTTTTGAGTGGCGCCCACAATTTGAATTTTTTTCTTTTCATATGGTTTGATTAATTTGGTGAATCTTAAATTATGTAAACACTAGAGTTTTTGACTTGAAATGGTTACACTAGCTTACAAATAATTAAAATATTTCTGAACTTTAGTTGCCACTATTCATTTCCTTTGTAAAATCGGCTGTTGATTCCGAAAACCATATTATTTTTTTTCTTTCACATCGCACAGTGGTCTAGAATGCTATTCTAGCTGGCCATAACTCTTTCCTGGTTATTTTTTATAGAAAAAAAATTATCAGCTTTTATGTTTTTGGGGTCGTTGACTCTAAATCTAGAAACAATTTTATAAAAATTAAAATGGCGGATTCAAAATGGCGAAAAATTTTCATTAAAATTGATTATATCACAACAAAATTGTGTTAAGTGGGGTTTTTGAGTACGCTGTTTTTGAATTCGGTACCATCTTTCTTTTGAACAAAATGGCGGATCTGAAATGACGGAAACTTTTCGTAAAAATTTATTATACAATATCACGACAAAATTGAGTCTAGTGAGGTTTTTGGGGTCGCTGATTTTGAATTCGGTAACATCTTTATTTTAAACAAAATGGCGGATCCAAAATGGCGGAAAATTTTAGTAAAAATTAATTATATCACGACAAAATTGTGTCTAGTGGGGTTTTTGAGTTCGCTGTTTTTGAATTTGTTGCCATCTTTGTATTAAACAAAATGGCAGATCCGAAATGGTGGTAAGTTTTAGTAAAAGTTTATTTTATCACGATTAAACTGTGGCTGGGAGGTTTTTGAGGTTGCTGGTTTGAATCCGATATCATCTTTTTGTAAACAAAATGGCGGATCCAGAATGGTGGAAAATTTTTTCAGAAATTGATTATATCACGGCAAAATTCTGGCTTGGTGGGTTTTTGAGCACGCTGTTTCCAAATTAAGGATAAAAATATTCGAAAACAAAATGGCGGACAATTTCGAACTATGTATATGGAATGTGGGCGTATTTCAAAACTATATCGAATTTTATTGATTTATCTCAAACAAATTGACTGTTATTAGTTTTACAAAACTGGAGCGTTGCAAGAATACAGAAAAGTCGCTGAAGAAAAATCATCGTTGTCCTAAAAGCGGTGTGAAGGGGGTGGCCGATAACTGCGCAGAGAGAGACTTTTTGTGATGATCCGGATATCCTTTTTGTATTAAAAAAACTAACATCTAAGTACGCAAGTCTATAGAAAGTAGATCAAGTTATTTTTCCATAAGTCCAGGAGGCAATTTAGTTTTAGAGTTACACTCATTTAAACTTTCACATATTTTAAGAGATTTTTAGAAAAAAATAAAATTTTTTTAAGTTCAAGACGCGAAACCTCAGAAATGGTATTATTTTTTAGTAATATGGTACTTGAAATATGTTAACTAGAGATTTAACTTTAAATTTGTGCAATAAAAAAATACCACTTCTGACACAAAGATTTTCGGAGTTATGACTGGCTAGCGCTCCCTTATAGACCACTGTGCGTCGTTTTCGATATATCTCAAGAACCAGTAGCTAGCTACATTGAAACGTGCTTTATGTCAAATTAAAGGTAATAAAGTTACCTATAAATGATATTCTGAGGTCCGAATTATACTTGATTTAGAGAGCAAAAAATGTTATTTTCAGACAAATGGCATACATCCAGGAAATAATTTAGTTCTTTTTTATCAGCTGTGTTGAATAGTCCTGATCTTCTTCTTCAAATTTAAAACTATACTTTTCCAATTGGATCATTACTTTCCGAGATATTGGCCATTGAACTAAAAGTATCTACATTGTATAGCTTAGCTTCAATAGATGATATCTTGCAATATAATGACACAATTAGAAAAGTTAAAATTATGACTTAAAGAAGAAGGCTGACAAAAATAGACTACAATACTCCCTGGATGTAGGACACATGTCTGAAAATAGCATTTTCTGCGAGGATAACTCGAATCTTAGAAGTGATAGGAAAACCAATTGCCAGATTCTGAATCAGCGATCCTGAATTAGTCAAAGAAAGTTATCGAGATCAAATTCAGATTTTTGTGTTGCACATTGTAATGATTATTAATTTTTGAATTATAATTTTCGATATTATTAAGTACCTCTCGACTTTGTCAATAGTTTTTAAATCTTTTCAATATTTTTTATACTTAACCGATAATTTTCAAGCGCTTGCTTCCACTAACTACTTTTTGCTTTGCATAGTAAACATTTAAGTACAACTCTGCACAATCCCTATCTCCGCAGTATATCGAAAAACTTCATTAATACATTATGACAATGTCGTTTTGAAGTAAAATTGTTGAGTTTAATCAAGAGACAAATTGCAGATCAAAACAGGTTAATAGTTTTGCCCTTATAATACTTGAAAATGCCGCTTAATTTGCTATAACATGAGCGCTGCACCTACAAAGACCATTAAGCATTTTTTCGCTTTGCTGGCATTTAGTGTCATTGCGGTGCATTTAATGAGGATTAAAAACAAATTGTATAAATCACCCGCATAAAAATGCAGAATTCCACTGATTAATGCACGGTACAGATATAGAAGTAATATTTCAACAGATAAGTAAAGTTAATAAATTTTATTTAATGTTTCTATTTTTGTGTTAACGCAATGATTAAAAGTTACAAATCAATTTATACAACAATGTATGGTGGCAGCAACCACATCATGTTGCAGCACATGCCATAGTTGTTGTATTCATTGTTTTTATCGCAAATAACACTAGTCTGCAAAGAATTTCTCTTAAAAAATAATATGTTATGAAATATGCTTTCATACAATACAACATCTTCAAACTTTTTTTTAATATCAATGTAGCAAATCTAATTAGAACTGAAATTATGCCATTCATAACTCCTTGTGCATGGCAGAAGAATTGCCTACATGATTCTAGCAGTTTCTGTTGGACTACGTGCTAAATTCACCTCTTACTGTTTGGTTTGTCCAGTTACCTCGATGTTCTAGAAAATTGTTCCTTGCTTAATTTCATGTTAACCTTTTAGAACATATTAACCCACTATATCCCGTTTTTATGGATCTTTTTGGCCCCTTTATCCAAAAACTTTGTTATAATGGGTTAAAATATTCCACCAAAAAATGCCATGAAAAATTTCACTAAGGCTTACTGAAAAAAAAAAATACCAACTACTCATGATAATGACAACATTATACAACTTCAAAAACTCATAACTTGATAACCGTAAAACAAAACTCAATTTTGTGGGCTCGAAAGTAATTTTACATTTTATTGTACCTACTCTTAAATAAAAATATTTAAAAAAAAAAATAAATAGGCTGCTCCAAGCCTCAAAATGGCTTTCAAAAAGAAAAAAGTTTTTTTTTCGAACAAAAATATTTATTTTTTTTTTCAGTGCAAATGTTTTTTTTCCAAAAGATCATACTTTTCTACAGAAACTCTGAAAATTTAATTAAAATCGGTTAAAAAGCCGGGGAGCTATAAGTTTTCAAATCTGGGAGCATCCAAAGGTTGGATCGAACTTCCTATGGCCGCCATCTTAAAAATTTTCGGAATTTCGGAAAATCAATTTTCCACAGTAATATGTGTGTCAAATACTAACTTTTCAGCAATTTTCATTGAAATCGGAGATGTCAAGTCGAGTCTTGATCGATAACGCAATGAAATATTCTAGAGTATGATTTTCTTCGCTCGTTTCAGAGTTCAGAAAGACCTCTGTGCCTAAAAAACTCTTCTCGTTTGAGTATAAAGTTCACTTATTTTTGTACTTTTGGTTCATTTTTTTGCAATACAACAAAATGGAATCTCTCAGCAAAGGTTTGTTTAGTATGTTTAATATGTTTAGTACATAGCATTTTGAAACTTTTGATTATATGGGAGGTACCACGCCCGTATTTGCCCAGGTTTTGTTCGAGCTTGCGCTTACCGTCCGTAGTATTTATGTGTATTTTGGTTACATTGTCGTGAAAAATACTCCTAAAGTTGAATTATAAATATACATATGTTTTGTATGGGTGGTAGGCTAACCGAGACCCCCGAGCTAACTTTTACGGCAAAGCCACTGTACCAAATTTCACTGGATTATATTGATTAGTTTTCTCGTAAAAAATATTTTCACAGACAGAATGACAGAGAGACAGACAGACAGACAGACAGACAGACAGACAGACAGCCAGGCAGTCAGACAGATGGACATGGCTGTTACGACTCTGGAGGTGACGCTGATCAAGAGTATATATAATTTTTTATATCTGCCATGATTATTCCGCTGCTTTACAAATGGAAGTTTAAAGTGAATACACCCTGCGTGAAGGGTATAAAAACGAGGCGACCAAGAGCATCAAGATCGGCAGAAAACGTGATAGTTTCAAAAAACCGATTTTTTTGTAAGACTACCGCACGTTGTGCGTGCGACTGTTTCAAGAAATTAATGATTTTGTGATCAGATTTGATGTTCCAAAAACTTTCTGAAAAGTACATCCCGAAGTTTTGTTAAATTTTGTCGACCAGTATTAATAGCGCAAACGATATACATAATATGAGTTAACATTTTTTTAAGCAAATTTATTTTTTTAAATGGTTATGTACCTTAAATGGTAAATATTTTCTTGCGAAAAATCCAATATATATTACATTATTCTTTTTTTGTGATTCATATTACTTCAATGCATTTATCAATAACACAACATGTCGCTTTGGTCAAGTGAAAGTGTTGCCAACTTTGAAAGAAACTAAAAAATATTATGAAATCTTTAATTACTAACATTTATCTCACAGTCATTGTGATTTTCAAAGCTGTCAAATGCATATTCAATTCAAAATTTTAAAATGTTGCAGGACACAATTCAGAGGAGGTAAACTAAGCGCCACATACAATGTGCACAAATGTTGCAAAGAAAGGTGCAACAAAATAATAAATGAAATATTGTTAAACAAAAAAAAAAAAAAAACCAAAACCTGTCGACTGCTTATTCGGGAAGCTGTTTTACCGCCGTCTGTCAGTCTGGTTGGCTTTTTTTTCGTTTGTGGTTCACCTCTTTCATCTTAACAAAGTTGCGCAAAATTAGCCACAAGTCGGGCACAAGACTCCTTTTGGTCGCTTAGTGGCGCTCTTTGAATTTCTTTCGCATTTCGCATTACTTAGTAAGTTGCTACTCTGTGTTTGTATATACCTAGTATATGAGTATTTATGTTTATGTTTTATAAAAAGCTATTTAATTTTTTATTATGAGCTAAATAATTCAATATTTTCCACAAGCGTCGACTCGTTGCTCCAGCAGCCACAGTGTTACCAATAATTTTCATTTCTGAATGATGATGATGGAAAACTATGCCAACTATATAAAATTGTTGTTGTTGTTGTTGTTGGGGGGAATTTCATTTGATTTAACAAGTTGTTGGGGTTTTTCTCATTTCACGCACATCAACTTGTTTAACCTGTCGGTCTTCGCATGTTGCTTAATCTGGGATTGTAGGTTATTGTGTAATTTTATGTTCAATTTAATGTTGTGCTGCGGGTGAACAATTAAAACAAAACGTGTAATTAAATCGGAGTTAATGTTTGATTTGTTTGATATTTAATTGGGATTTTACAGCTATTTGGATCGTCACCTTGGAAAACGGATGTTGTATGGGAAAATTGACGGTTTTTGGATTTTGTTGAACTTTCATTAAGTAAATTTAGCTTCTCATCCAATTCCAAATTCTTTGTTTTTAAACATTTTCAACAATTTCAAATTTCATCGAATGTTTTTTTAACATTTGTACCGAATTTTCAAGTTTTTGAAATTTTGTATTATTTTAACATATTTTGATATATCACAACTTTTTAATACTTTTTCAAAATTTTTAAGCTTTTGACTTCCTCAATGTTTTTGCTTTGTTTGAGTAGCTCTTGATCTTTTGTTTACCCAATTCAATATTTTTTGATTTTATTAACATCTTTGCTAATACTTTTGGGCTTTATCGTTATTTTTGAACTTTTTAAATGTTCAATTTTGATTTATGAAACTTGAATTTAGCATGATTTACTATCCCTTAAATTCTTTACTATATTTTTCAACAATATCAAGTTACAAAATGAAACACGTAAACATTTTTGTAACAAAGGTATTTGCAAAAAATATTCATATACAACCTTTGCCAGAGAAAAATGGGAAATGATAAAAATCTCATGCGGCGTAATAAATAAATGACCATAAATATGTCTACGAATAAATCACAGATTTATATAAGTCATATTGTCATTGGCTTTGCTATTTTTGCTATTGACAAATGTTGCATAATAAATTGCAATGACCATTGAAAGGTTGCAAATGCAAAACAAAATGCATAAATGAAGTTCATGGCAGTCATATTACAACTGCAGCTGAGACAAAAATGAGAGTAAATAAATCAAATTAAAAAGTTCAAAATACACTGAAATAAAAGTATAACATTAAAACATAGCGAACCCTTTTTGTTTTAAAGAAAACAATCAAAGTATTAAAATTTGACTTATTTTATTTATGTACGATGACCTGGCTTCCTAATAAGTTCCATAAATTTCATTATGAAACTTTTAGTTCTCTTTTATGATTTTATTATTATTATTAAATATTTTTTGGACGAAATTCGATACCCCAAAAAAAAATATTTTTAAATACCAGAATTTTTGTAAGAACATCATCTTTATTTCTAAAGCACCCTTGGGTATCCAAAAAAAAGTTATATACTCAAAAAGTATCACCTAGCAGCATTGCGTCGGTAACAATAAGTTTTTCGATAAAAAAAACACAATTTTATGTTTTAAAATACACATTATTATTCAGTATATCACACCACTCTTTAGCCTCTTGTTTTGATTCAGGATCATGGTGATAAAGCCAAGTCTGATCCATAGTGATGAATCCCCTTTATGCTTTCGAAAACGCTCAATATGTTGCAGAGAAAGTCGCATTCGAATGTGGTTTTGTTCCATTGTTAGCGAATGCGGCACCCTTTGTGCACACAGCTTTCTGAAACCTAATACTTCAGTCAAAATATTTCTTAAACAGCCCAATGAACTAGGGCTTTTACAAAATCTCTTTCAGTCACTCGACGATTTTCCAATACGATATCCTGTAATTTTTCTACGATTTCTGGAGTTGTTGCTGTTTTTGGACGTCCTTGACGTGGATCGTCTTCAAGGATTGTAAGTACGACAACCTTTAAATTTAGCAACCCATCTTTCTACTGTACTAATTGAAGGCGAAGAGTCTTTATAAATTTCCACATTCGTTCATAAATTTTCTTTGCTTTTAAACCTTCCAAGGATAAAAGTTCAATCACTGCACGTCGATACTAAATGGCTTGTAAACAAAGAATAAATTGACAAATTGAAATAAAACTTCACATACGTTCATATGAAGAGTGTTCCAACATAACAAAATAAAATAAAAAATTTAGGCTAGTAGCAACGCCCTCTCTTATTGAACCGCAAAACATATTGAACAACCTAGTATTGACTGTTTTTTGCAATTTTTCACAACAGACGGCGCTAGTGAGCCAAATATTTGCAGAACTATAATGCATTTGTTTTTTTGAGGGCGTGGCACTGACCACGTTTGTAGTGAGGACTATTTATTCTAAGAATTTTTACATTTGTTCCAAATTACATCTATCTGCGTCAAGTGTTTTCAGAGATATAATGAATTTGTTTTTTTGAGGGCGTGGTACCGCCCACTTTTTCAATGAACAATATTTTCCCAACGACGTTTACATGTTTACTAAATGCCATCTATCTGCGGCAAAGAGTTTTGGAGATATGATTATGATGATATGATTCATATTTAGAGGGCGTGGCACCGCCTACTTTTTTAGCTTATAACTTAGCTTTTTTTATACTAATATTATTTGAAAAGTTTTTTCAAATCGGGTAATTGGTTTTCGAGTCAATAGGGAACAATTACACAAACAAACAAAATCTAATTTTCATAAAGCTTATTTCAGTTTTTTTTTATAACTTGAAAACTGTTACACATTACTTTACATTACATTTTTCAAATCAGCGCTGTCAAATTAATGGATATTGATACCCATTTTGAAAAAAAATTTCGACCACGCCCTAACTTTATATGGGAGGTATCCGTCGACGGATTTTGTTCATATTCACATATTTTTAGTATCTCAATCTTAGAATCATCTGTAATTAATGTCAGCAGCCTAGGTTTATTATTACTATTTAAGACCGTCGTTCAATACAAACCCTCCCACTGTGTGGCATCCAATTTTTATTATCGTAAGTAGTATTATAAGTATATGGTGTACTTAGCTAGGAAAATTTGCGTGTTTGTTCATATGTTGCGACAAAATAGCTTTCGAATGTGGCAAATACCATTCACATTAATCCTACTACGCATATCACTGGAATATAACACTGCACAACAAATAATGGGTTTGTGATTGTTGCATGGTAGCTGTTTGTCAATTCCGAAGGAACTTTCTGCGTAGAATACTAGTCTGACATCTGAATTGGCCCATCAGCTCTCGATTTTGAGGTATTTGAGGTTGAAAATCCGAAAACTGTTATTTTTGATGTTAGATGCTGGCTCCATAAATCTGTTTTTAATTTTTTTTCTTAATTCAACACGTAGTGCTAATTTTTTTCTTAAAAATTACCTCTTGGAAACTGTTGTACGATGCTTCCATCAAAATTTATGGTCGATTTGAGATGATATTATGAAAACCTATATGTGACCTGGTCTATGAAAAGGGGGCTTACGTGCGAAAAAAAAATTGTGAAAACAACTGGAAAACAACTTTTAAAGGTCAATTTATGCGAATCGGTAAAAAATTGGGAATTTTTTTTCACACGTAAGCACCCTTTTCATAGACCAGGTTACATATAGGGTCATTTCATCTGAAATCGTCCAGGCAGAATTTTTTTTTTGCACATTATGTTTTTAATTGTTTCTACATTGAAATCGATGAGACACGTATTTTTTCCTTTTGCTTGATTTTGAGTTCTTTCGTCGTGGGGAATTTTTTAAAATTCGTCTACAAACTCGATTTTGCGCTATTGTCGCATGCCAATTTTCACGGAAAATGTGATAACTTTGCGAAAAAACGTCCGATCTTCGTAATTTTTGGTATGTTTGTAGCTAAAAGGTTCGTCTAAAAGAAAAAAATATGACACAGGGTATATTTCAAAAAATAATTTTTATATCGTCATTTGAAAAAAAAAAATCTAAAAATTTTTGACTTAAAAAATTTCCGATTGCATCAGTTTTTTTTTTCTTCATATTTTTTTTTTAAATAGCCATACATATAAACAATATTATATGACAGCCTCTATTAGCCCAAATTTGTTGTTTGGGAATTATGATTTTTTGAAAAAACAGTCCCAATTATTTAGTAAATTTTGAGCTTCATTCATGATATATGTTATCATTTCGTCAAAAGTAGCTGAATCGTTATGATATTTTGTCCGTCAACAGTCAAAGGTCCGTTCTAGAAGAAAGAATCATGAAGTGTATTACATTTTTGGATATTTTTTTTATAACCGTCTTTAAAATAGAAAAAAAATCAAATGACTTTTAGCCCAAAAATTTTAGCATTGCTACGATTTGTCCATTCTTTATTACTGTTTTTGTATATCAATTTTCAGAAGCATACTCTAAATGTGGCTGTCAAATTACTTGAAGCTCGAGACGTACAAAAGTTCAGAAAGACCAAGAAGACCCAGTGAAACAATGTTGCAGCATTAATCAAATTACTCGAATAAATATACCTACTTGCATGGAGTTTGAAAAATAAGGTTGAATAAAAAACGAAATTAAGGTATGAATAAAGCTTCTGAAAATTGTCTACTTACAAATTGATATACAAAAACAGTAATAAAGAATGGAAAAATCGTAGCAATGCTAAAATTTTTGGGCTAAAATTCATTTGATTTTTTTTCTATTTTAAGGACGGTTTTAAAAAAATATCCAAAAATGTACTACACTTCATGATTTTTTCTTCTAGAACGGACCTTTGACTGTTGACAGACAAAATATCATAACGATTGAGCTACTTTTGACGAAATGATAACATATATCATGAATGAAGCCCAAAATTACTAAATAATTGCGACTGTTTTTTTAAAAAATCATAATTCCCAAACAACGAATTTGGGCTAATAGAGGCTGTTACATAATATTGTTTATATGTATGGCTATTCAAAAAAAAAATATGAAGAAAAAAAAAACTGATGCAATTGGAAATTTTTCAAGTCAAAAATTTTTTGATTTTTTTTTTCAAATGACGATATAAAAATTATTTTTTGAAATATACCCTGTGTCATATTTTTTTCTTTTAGAGGAACCTTTTAGCTACAAACATACCAAAAATTACGAAGATCGGATTTTTTCGCAAAGTTATCACATTTTCCGTGAAAATTGGCATGCGACAATAGCGCAAAATCGAGTTTGTAGACGAATTTTAAAAAATTCCCCACGACGAAAGAACTCAAAATCAAGCAAATGGAAAAAATACGTGTCTCATCGATTTCAATGTAGAAACTATTAAAAACATAATATGCAAAAAAAAAAAAATTCTGCCTGGACGATTTGAGATAAAATGACCCTATAATGACTCACCCGAAAAAGTCTATGGATTGCGTGCTGTCATCTTAAATCGACCAAAACTTTTGAAGTAAGCATCGTACGACACTTTTTAAGTGCTCATTTTGAAGATAAAGAATAGCACTTTGTGACGAGTTTAGTAAAAAAAAAAATTTTTTAAAAATTTGTGCAGTCTGTATTGAATTTCAAAAAAGTTCGTGCTCGTGCTTTTGACCTCAAATATCTCAAAACTTAGAACTGATGGGCCAATTTTGACCTCGGGTTTGGATTCTACAAAGAAAATTCCTTCAATAATAACCTCCAACTGCCTTGCAACAAAATCATTGTTGTGTTGTGTAATTTTTTATAAAATTATTTGTTTTTTATATTTTTGTTTGGGAGGTTATACATTTTTTGTTGTGCACTCTTTTATGAGGATCTTCGAAAATGGTACTTTCAAAAAGAAATTTTTCTCAGTATGAATTCAGCCTCAAATCACTTTTTTCAAGGGTTTCCTTAAATTTTTTTATTTCGTGTTCCTTACCAATACATTCAAGATTGTTAAGATTGGTTGTTGCAGCTGCACGATGCACTCAAAATTTCAATTTCGTGATGCGACACGATTTAAAAATAAAAGTAAAACCAATGGATGGATGGATGGATGGTACAAATTGTGAAATCAAAACCCTTCGATATTCGATAGCAAAACGTTAAGATGACGTTCACTTTTTAAAACGCTTCCATTGTTGTTGTTGCTGTAGCACTTCAGTTACAACTATTGTTATAGTTGCCTTTACAACAACAATAGTTGTTCTAGTTTTTGTTGCAATTATGTTACACATAAATTTACTTATTGTTGTTGAAAAGTTTTTGTGCAAAATTTTTGGCACAAAAAAATCAATTCACGCAATTCATCAATATTGCAACATTTGTCCCAATGTCTTTAAAACAAAAGCAACAGTGATAAAAAAAAAGAGAACTCACTACAGTTTCACCAATATTTTTGATTATTTTTTCCTTTTGTTGAGTTCACCGAAAAAAAAAACTTGTACACTTCACCGTTTAAGAGCTGAGCTGCGTTTGAATTTGTTTCCGTTTGGGACGCTTAGATTCATGCCACCAGCACCATCGTGCTGCAGATCTATCGAGCAAAAATTATTAAAAAAAAAATAATTTTTTGTTTTTAAGTAGAGGAAAAGTAATTGTTCGCTCACATTTGCAAATGCAATGGTAACGGTAACAATGTTGGCAATGGTTGCATGCACCAGCAACGGAGTATCATCTGACAACAACTTTTGTTGCTGTTACTTTGCTGCCGATGCCATAATAATGCTGTTGTGTTGTGTTTGTTTGGCTTTGTAGCTCGTGCCGCATGTTTGTTTGGTTTTTGCCTTGGCAACATTTTTTGACAGTCACAATGAATTAACGTCTTTTGCCAATCTAAAGAAATCGTCAAGTGTTAAATAGAATTTGCCTATTCTCGTTGTTGATGTGAAGGAATTTTGGTTTTAGGTTGCTTTTATAGAAAATTTCAAGAACTGATAATTTAAAACATCACAATGACATACTGTTTATTAACACTCGGTTTATGTCACTCTCCCAATGCTTTTTCAGTGCAATCACTTTATATTAATATCAGAGATACATTCTTCATCTTATTTCATTACATACTATTAGTCCTATCTCTAGCCCTCGGCTGGAAAATTTATGCTGGAATTCTTTGATATATCAGCTTTTAATGTCAAAAACTAACTTGTCTTATTTTGTTATTTTTGAATATAACTTACATTAGGGGTACTCACGATGTTGGTTAAAATGTTTGTTATCGAGTAAAAAGTGCGTTATTTTAACCAAGATTGCGAACGCACCAAAACTGATAATGGTTATTCGATTAAAATATCAGCAGATTTTTCTTGTTCTTCTTTATTTAAACTTAAAAATGCCGAAGTCAAGCGAAAAACGCAAAATATCAAACTTTTTAATTTATACAATGATGATGCAGTTGACGATATTATGCAAGAACTACTCAAGGATCTTTTGGTTGTGTCGACTTGCCGCTGCGGAGTGTATGATAGATAGAATCGACCCTCATACAAAAAAAAGTTGGAATGATCGCCCTCAGTTTGAAAGCTAATATTAAAAGAATTTTAAGGAAAAAAAAATTTTTTTTTTTCAGCCTCTAAATTCAATGAAGTTTTGTTTTTTTCTTATATCTCCGCCATTTGACATTTGATCAACAAGCATAGTAAATCGTTGTAAATGCCTTAATATGGGCTACATTTCATTTATAGAAGTCATTTATCTCATTTTTTTTTTTTTCAACTAGTTGTACTCATTATCTCAGTTTCTCAGTGCCAAGGACACCTTATAGAATCGAAGTCCACAAAAAATCATAAAATTCATCTCTATAAAGTTTCCTCAAATTGTTGAAATTAAAGAAGTTATAGCGAATCTAAAAACTCAGTACAAAATATGAAAAACAGGATGTTTCAAAAACAAATATCGCTCCCTAAGACTATGCATTATTTTCTTTTTTTAACATTTGACATTTCAAACAACGTGCAAATAAATAAAAAAAAAAAATATTGCATAGTCTTAGGGAGCGATATTTGTTTTTGAAACATTCTGTTTTTGATATTTTGTACTGAGCTTTTAGATTCGCTATAACTTCTTTAATTTCAACAATTTGAGGAAACTTTGTAGAGATAAATTTTATGATTTTTTGTGGGCTTTAATTCTATAACGTGTCCTTGACACCTTAGGGTAGTTGAAACTGAGATAATGAGGGCGGTCATTCGAACTTTTTTTTTGTGATACTATTTAGTTTATAAACAATTAAAGGAAGAAGTTTGCTTTAGCGCCAACCTAAATGTGCGGCAAATAACCACTTTTTAAAAATTCCGGAAAACTTTCTAGTTAAATCTATCAAATGAGGAGTGATTTTTCAAAAGGGCGTAAAACCACTTCACACCTCGAACAAACCTAAGAATGCCATCGCTAAAATGCATCCTCTAGTTTGAAATTCATCACAAAAATGCATTTTTCCAAGACAAAATCGTGATCAAAAATCGCATTTTGGCACAGAAGGGCTTATTTCCATATAATTTCATAGAAATTTTTAGAGATTGATAAAAAAAACTTATTTCGAACAGTGGCCAAAAGAACTTTTAATATTTTTTATATGCCCCAGGCTATATAGGTACTTACATACCATGCCTATAGACATCAGAATAAACTTCCAAATGGTGAAATAAGAGTAATTTTGAAACAAAAGGGCTTATTTCCAAACGTTTCAGAACAAAAGGGCTTATTTCCAAAAGTTTTTACTTTTGCAATTACTACAAATATGTTACAGCAAAAATGTTAAAGGGCTTAGAATCTTTGGTCAACTCGCTATAACACTGGAGACATTAAAAAAAAAAGTTATTGTAAACAGCCCATAAAAGTTTTTTCTCATTACTGAAAATTTGTTTAACATGGTTTTACGCCCTTTTAATAAATCACTCCTCAAATGACTGTACTATTAAGTGATTTTCACAAATTTAAATGATTTTTATTTTGTTCTTAAGACTGTATTATTCGAGTCTAATTTTACTGGACTAATTGTAAAGAAAATATCGAAGGTATTAACTTCAGCTTTAGATACCTACTTATATTAAATTTAATTCATGCATTATTCCTCTATGTCACTTATACGCCTCCACGTAATAAGATCATTTGCACTTTAGATTTTTTAATTTGGTGGGCAATTCTTAAACAGCTCAATAGACTGACAGGTAGAAAATATACATAGAATATAGCAGTGGGGGGTACAACTATTGAGTGGTGTCATAAGTTTTAACGCGCTCGAAAATTGTTTTTAATTAAAATAAACAAATTTTTTTTTTTCAACATAATCGTTATTTTAAGTATCAATCAAAAAACAACAAAAAATCTGACATATGTATATTGATGTTTGCATCTCCAGGTGGTGCTTCAAGTTAATCTGTGATTGTTGTTTTTGATTTTATCTCAGACTTTATTTGTTTTTGCCATGTGCTCGCAAATGTATCATGTATCAGTTCTGATGAAGTTGCGCTGTTTGACGTTTCAAGGACAACAAGCATTTAAAGTGAGTCTCTTATAGTGATACACAAGAATGGAGTCTTCTTGTTAGACAAGACAGTTTTTGTTTGAATTGTATCGTACACTTCGAAGTATCATAGATATGATTTTTCATTCATCGTTTAATTTGAAAGTGGAGCAATTTCAACTTTTTTTATAACAAAAAATTTTTAATGACTTGTAATAAATAACTCTTAAAAAGGCATTGCAAAATTTTCTCCACTTCTCTTAGACAGTTTTATACAAAAACACTAAATCCAAACTAAACACAAAGCCTTTTAGCACAAAAAATGCGGGTAGTATAGCACAGAAGATTACAACATTTCAAGTACCTACTCATCAATATACAATGCAGCCAATTGCTATATAACAATAACAGCAACAACAACAACAACATTAATAACAACAACTACTACTTACAACAAAAACGTGCAACACGTGATTTACGACTTTCAATTAAAATTTCTGGGCCAAACAAGACAAAAAAAAAAAAAGAAAAAAGTTGGCTGCTAGGCCACCCACCAGTCGTTTGAGTTAAGGTACTTAACTTTAAACAAAAGCAGCAGGCAACAAAAAAGTACCACAACTGCATTTGTTACCATATTCTTAAGACGCTTTTTTTTTGTTTCTTGCCAATTTTTCATTGCGTCTTTTGTCGGTTGTTGGCAAATTGTGGTAACAGCGCAAAAGAAGCGCCGCAATAGTCGCATTTTTGAAGGTGCTTCAAATAAGTTGCATACCAAGTTTACAAAGTGCTGATTATTGGTTACAAAATCAGTTCGTATTGATGGCTCATTAATTTTTTTGAAAATTCTTAAGGAAATCGGGTTTTTTTTTAATTTAACATTAAAAAATTCATATTGAAGAATATTAAAAAAACAAAAAAAAAATAAAAAATCCATTAAAAGGTATTCTATAAAATATTTTCGATTTCTGAACAGGGAAAGTGTTGCCAAGGCCTCTTTGGATGTCCATTTCCTATTTAAGAAACAGTAAAAGAATGGAATCAAACAACACTCGAACAATTAGCTATAGTGTTTGGAATTTCCGAAATTTTCCAAAATGTTATTTCTTTGGACTGGTCAAAATTTTAGATTTAACTTCTTCAAAGAAACACCGCAAAATCTCATGAAGCATAGTGGTGTGGCTTCATATGTGTCTTGGAAAAAATAGAAAGAGTTCTTTTAGTTAAGAAATATTAAAACAATGCGCATGATAAGTCAGCGAACACGTCTGCCTCCAATAGAAAATGAATTGAAATTCTTTAGCCCTAAAGGCATAAAACACATTGTTTCCATAAAAATTTACCTATCACCTGAATATTTTCAGAAACTTGATGAATTGAATGATTGGCTTGATCATATCTCAATTGAGATATGTCAAACTTTTTTGACTTAAATTCTAAAATTAAATTCTCACCTTTCACCTTTTTTGTATATAAAAGACGTAGGTAGACGTTGCCAACTTAATAATTTTCGGAAGAAGTTGCCATTAAGACATTTAAAAACACGATGAAAATTTTATCACTTTTGGACTTTTATCGATATACGTATTTTGGATGTTTTTCGATGCTTTAACCGATAATTTGATAGTTTTTCGATACTTTTAGACTTTCACCGATATTTTGGATGTTTTTTATATTTTTGGACTTTTACCAATACTTTGGATGTTTCTCGATACTTTTGGTCTTTTACCGATGCGTGGGATGTTTCTAGATATTTTTAGACTTACCAAAATTTTAGATATTTTCAATACTTTTGGATTTTTTCCAATACTTTCGATGATTTTTAGATGATATTTTGAAGGGTTATCGGCACCTTTGGACTTTTACCGATATTTCAGGTTTTATTGATATTTTTGGACATCTACTGATGTATTGGATGTCTTTCGATACTTTTGAACTTTTATGGATATTTTAATGTTTTTCGATACTTTTGGACTAGCACTGATATTTTTGACTTTTGGACTTTCACCAACATGCTAGATGTTTCTCGATACTTTAAGACTTTTACCGATATGTTGGATGTTTCTAGATATTTTTGAACTTACCGATATTTTAAATAAATATTTTCGATACTTTTGGATTTTTTCCGATACTTTGGATGATTTTTAGATGATATTTTGGAGGGTTATCGTTACCTTTGGACTTTTACCGATATTTCAGGTTTTTTTGATATTTTAAATGTTTTTCGATACTTTTGGACTAGCACTGATATTTTTGGCTTTTGGACTTTTACCAATATGCTAGATGTTTTTCGATACTTTGAGACTTTTACCGATAGTTAAGATGTCTTACGATACTTTTGGACTCCACCCGATATTTTTGATGTTTTTCGATAATTTTGGATTTTAACCGATAGTTTCGATACTTTTGAATTTTTATCGATATCACATGTTTTTCGATACTCCTGAACTTTTATCAATATTTCAGTAGTTTTTCGATACTTTTGAACTTAAAACGGTATGTTACA
This sequence comes from Calliopum simillimum, assembly GCA_951812925.1. Classification (NCBI taxonomy): domain Eukaryota; kingdom Metazoa; phylum Arthropoda; class Insecta; order Diptera; family Lauxaniidae; genus Calliopum; species Calliopum simillimum. The sequence continues at coordinate 97,538,281 of OX638371.1, forward strand.
TGTTTTTCGATATTTTTAGACTTTAAACAATTTTTCTGATAGCTCTTCTTCATTAAAAAACGTTACTACGAGTATTGAATTCCATCAATACTGAATGTTCTGGGTTTTTTATATAAAAAACGGCACTCGGAAAAAGTACTATATATCCATCTTTAGGTGAAAAGCCAAAATTTGGCCATCGGCGAAATCAGTTTTTTTGAGGTTAAGCTATGACTATTCAGAAAAGGCATTAACGGTACCATTTTAGTTAAACATTTCTCTTTAAGACTGTATCGCAAGATTTTTAAAATTTGGTGGGCGAAAGAATGTTTTTTTTTTTTTCGGGAAAAGCTGATTTTTTGCTGTTCGATAGTCAAAGATCATTGCCTTCTAAACGAATACAAAGGTTATGATGCAGTGTTTTCGTAACCGTGAGAAAAAAACATGGACCTTTAATATAAGCCTATAGTAAGTTTGGGAAAAATTCTCAAGATAATTTTAGCTACGAGTATCTGAAAAATCGGTTTTGTTATATGGGTGCGAAACGTGGCTTGTTACTGAACAACTAACGAACAAGCTGCAAGTATTCGTCAACAAATGCTTAAGTCGAATACTAAAGGTTTGGTGGCCTCGCACTTTATCAAATGCCGAGCTACATCAAAAATGCAATCAGAGGGCTATAGCAATCGAAGTCAAGCTGCGCAAATGGAGATGGATTGGTCACACTCTCCGGAAACCACACAGCAAAGTTTGTCGCCAGGCTCTTGAGTGGAATCCACAAGGCAGTAGAGGTCGTGGTAGACCCAAAACAAACGAGAAGAGGTCGCTGGAAAAGGAAATCCAAGAATCGGGAAAGTCGTGGCAAGAGCTTGAAGTCATCGCAAGGGATCGTGACAAATGGAGAGATTTCATATTGGCCCTATGCTCCTCCTAGGAGTTAAAGGAGAATACATACATACATCTGAAAAATCCAATAGAAACTAGGCTGGCGTTTGCTCACCAGGGGTTACCTCTGAGTTAGTCGCTAATAATATTAGGTGACATAGATTGCAACAGCATTGTAAACTAATTGACCTAAAATCAATATTTAAGCAAAAATATTGAATAGCTGAAAAGTTACACTACTCCAAAGTTGAAAAAAATATTTAAAAAAATTAAAATACTACAGCAACCAAAAAAAAAGAAGCCAAAAATATGTCAAAAATATACAGCAATATGAGTTTGCAAATATTTTTATATGGCTAAATATGTGCAATTTTCCATAAAACCCACCCTTTATTAACAGCAATGACAGCGTTAAAGTGAATTTAACACAACTTTGTATTCAATGAAATCATTTGCCAAAAAACTGTGCAATCTTTGATTAATCATGTCAAATTGCCAAACTTTTGTTTGTTCACTCGTACCCCTTCACTTTGTGCGGTTTAAGGGGCATTATGCTGCATCGTACATATGTGTAAGACTGTAATAATTTGTGATGCTGATTTTGTGGTTGTTGTCGCTTAGTGATAGATACCATTGCTAGTGGGTGGTTAATTTTTCACTCTTTTATTGAAAATTATTATATTTTATATAAAACTAATTTTTTATTGTTAAAAATTGTACAACTGACCTAAATTTGGCAATAGAAAAAACATAATGAAGCCATATCATTTATAGACCATTCATTGAAATTGCACTGCAAAATAAATAAATACAAAAAGAAACCTCTAATTGACTTAATTTTCAAACCTGCATTGTTGAGTGTTAATTTCGCCATGGGGCGCTTAAGTTGTGCAAATTTATTTTAAGCTAGCTGTGGTCATTCTCCTAAGTCAATGAACAAATATTATTTATTTTTTTCCTATTCTTCGTTACTACATATTTAAGTTGTTTTCTTGTTGAAGAACTTTCATATTTCGATCTACCTGCTACCTGCGTTTGCGTTTAAAAACTCTGTTTTTCTTTTGTTGTCAAAATGTTAAGATTCCAAATTCACAAAATTCGGCATAAATAAAAATGAGAGATTCGAGTCCAAAAAGATGGAGAGATAGGGTGTAAGCATAATCGCGGAAAATTTTGAAGGAAAAAAAATAGTGCAGTTTGGTCTTATGTACATTCTATACTCCAGAGGCACTCTATAAGCCCTGAAAGCGGTGGGAAAATTTCATAAAAATATTATTTTTGCAGGGGAACGTCCAAGGGGTAGAGTTAGGTGGTGAAAAAATTCAGAGAAAATATTAAGGGGGCAAAAATGTACGCATTATTTGATAAAACCTTCCAAAATTAAAGTTTGTAACAAATCTTACTATTAAGAATCTCCTTGCAACACTTACTAATATCTAATGCAAATGTATTTATTTCACTTCAAACTTATGTGTGTGTCGTAGAGTCATATAGTGAGACATACAATAAAGTTTCGTATAGTACTTGATGTAGCGTACTATAGAAATATTATCATACTTGAATAATAAATGAAATCGCCAGTGGCAACGCAAAATAACAAGTTCATTTTCTATTACGTTCCGTTTGAGTTTTGTAGTTTAGAAAACGAGGAGAGAGTTTGAAACTCTTTTCGAGTGTGGCCCAGAGCGATAGATATGTTTTGATATGTGAAAGATAGAAGTAGCTATAGCTAGAAATAATATGAGAGGAAATGAATGCACAGATACAGAACAAATAAAATTGAATGCGCATAGGCAGTTGAATTAATATGTCATGGAGGCATGAGTCTATCGCTCAGGGACTCACTGCGTTTTTGTGGGAAATTTATTTAAAACGGCTAACATTGACGGGATGAACCACGCGCTCTGACATGTGCATGACTTTACTTGTATTCTAGTTATTAAATAACTTTCCTGTCAAAAATATAGTTTTTTATATATGGATTCCTGGGAGTTTTTAGATATAACTCAAAATAACAATTACTTCACATCACAGCAATGATAAGTCATAATCCTGATGTATTGTAACTATCAAACTATTTGAAATATTTTTTTGTACTAAAGGACCATAGATCATTTTATACAAGCTTTGCAAAGGAATAATCATTTTATGTTTTAATGCATTATAGATTGGTATAACAGCACGGTGTGCCTTAACCCGTTCTAAATCGGACGTCGTAGCACATCAAATTTTTTTCCAGATTCTGTTTACTTATCGTTCAAATGATGTATAAAAAAATTTTCATGTTCAACGAACCGACCATTTCAAAATTCAGCCGTATGCCATACACGTAACAACAACACTCGGGTGTCAAACGGCTGAATTTAGAAGTAGTCGGTTCGTTGAACATGTTTAAAATGTGAAAGAAATTTTAATTTCGTTAAATCTGGTAAGCAACTTTAAAGTCCTAATCTTTGCCTTTAAAACCTAATTTAAATTATGTTGATGTCTTTTTTTTCCTCAAAGGTATCCTAACCTAAAAAGACACAAAAGTGCAAAAAACCCGTCTTGACTATATTTCGGTCTACGATATCTCTTAGAAGCATGAAGATATAAATATAATTTAAATTAGGTTTTAAAGCAAAAGATTGGGGCTTTCAAGTGTTTAAGACACATTTGACGAATAAATGATATGTTACATAGTTATATAGCTTAAAAAAATGGCAAAAAACGACTTTTTTTGGTCTTTAGATTACAATATCTCATAAACTATACACGATAGAGCAATTTTAAGGTTGGATTCGCTTTAAGCATTGCAAAACACATCGATTGTGATTATTTTAATTTTTGTTTAACGTAGTTAAAAAAATTTTTTTTTTCTTTTTGTATGGGAAAATGCCCCAATTGGAAAAGCGATTATCTCAAAATTTAGTCGAAAAGTCACGAGTGAAAATTTTTTATACATCATTTTAACGATAAGTAAACAGAATCTGGAAAAAAATTTTATGTGCTACGACGTCCGATTTAGAACGGGTTGAGGCACACCGTGACAGTTTAAGTTGCACTGAACATTTATTAATAATTATAATTTTATAGTTGCATACATCTAGGCATTCATGTTTTCTGTTTCGCGTTGCCAGACTTTAAATGAACAAGGAACGCGCATATGTATTTTAATCTTTTTTCTTAAAAATCGCCAAAAAACTTAATAGGCTGTCCATAACCTCGTGACGCTAAAATTCGCTTAAATTTAATGTGAGAAAATGCGACGATGAACCAGATTCCCCTAACATCATGAGACAGTTACCTCCCATCATTTTTTGAATGAATAATAACTTTTACTATAAATGCAAGCTTTGAACTAGAACTGGGTGAAATCACCCTACTGCAGTGTAGGGTACTTAATGTTTGGCCAGGCCAAAGGACACCCTTACTAGTTTTTTTTAGAAACGGGTTGTTTCAAGCGCTGTCCCGTGACGATTGTGACAAAACGTTACGCTTTTTCAAAACATTTTAGAAATTTTAAGAAAGGATATCTGAAGAACTAGAGGCAATTCGGTGAATGTTATATTAATTTCATATTCAGAACGTCATGCTTATTTAAAATTGGATCCAAAACTTAACACCGCAAAATCGTTGTTCCCCTGTGTTATTAATTTCGACACATCATATACTTTTCCTGCTATTAATAATATAAACTGTTTGACTAATGCTGTTTTTAAGGCATTTATTTTCGGATTTTGCAATCGTCAAAATATGTATCGTTTTGTTTTGTTTGACAGTTTTTACGAACTTACAAGGTTTTGAAGGGCTTAACATGGTTTTTAGAATATCGCCTATGTTTAACTTACAGGAAGCAAGTGGTCTGTCTACTAGATAGTATCGGCCGCCATACAAAAAAAATAAAAAAACAAATTCGGCTTACATCGACCATTTTGAAGGCTTATCTGAAATGATTCTTAAGGAAAAAAAAAATTTTTTTTTTTTTTACCTCTAAATATTGTAAGTTCCTAAATGATTTTTTTCTCTTTCATTGTAAATGTCACAATGTGCGGTGTATTTCTTTTATATAGGTCATTTATTAGAGGTTTTTTCGACTAGTTGTACACATCATCTCAATTTCTATTACCGTAAGGTGCCAAGTACATGTCAAAAAATTAAAGCCTATAAAAAATCATAAAATTGAGTTCTAATACACAATTAGAATAATTTTTATTCATTTTGTTGAACTGCGTACGGTCCAAAACTTATTACGATTAAGAAACAGTCATTTTCTTTATATTGGCCGTACTGAGTCGGCTTTTTAAAAAATTATTTAAAATATTTTATTTATTGAAATTTTAATTTAAAAAGCTCACTGGATACATTTCGAAGTGCCTGCACTCCATCCTCAGCATTCACGACTACTTCGCAACATCGGCACTTTGGTTGAAATACGTCTTTGTGTTTCTTCTTTTTTGCGCGACAAGTGCAACAAATCAACAAATATACACACACACACACACATACGAAGCATTAGACAAAAATCGACTATTTTTCGTTGTTATAAACGATTGAACAACAACGATTTAAACCTTTCTCAAATATTTGAAACTGAACACCTACAACGAGTCTAAAACTTCAGTGGAAAAAACAAAACGCGGAAATTAAACTTTAGGCCTAAAACTATGCAATGTTTTTTTCTGAATCGAATTCTTTTAAAATCAGTGCCCATTTATATTCTTTTTTATTAAATTTATTATTTACGTAATTTAATACTTATAAATAGAGGAAGGTAACCGGTTGTGGGCCGGGTTCGTTTTTTGCCCGTAACTTGCATTCAAGTATACATTTTTCGGACTTGTGGGTACCAATGGAAAGCTAGAGGCAGTAGGTAACCAAAAAGAAACAATTTTTCTATAATTTTTCAAGAAAAAATTTTTTTAACAAATTTTGTAAAGAGATTGTTTTTGGACAAAAAAAAAATTCGTAACCGGTTGTGGGCCACCCTGAAAAATCCACTTCAAATGCAAAATTATGAAAGAAACAAGTAAAGAAATATGTATTATCAAAATTTATTTATCAATGAAGCCTCTAGTGGCGAAAAAACATCAAGAAAATGTGACTTTTTCAAATTATTAATCATCCTCATCGGATTCGCAATTTGGCTTTCGGCCGCGATTTGATGATTTTTTGGGTGAAGCGGCTTGCAAGAGGCCAAGTTCATCCAAAAGACAGCTAACAGAAGCCGATTTATTTATTTTATGGTAACCCACAACCGATCACAAAAGGTGGCCCACAACCGGTAACGGCAGCCATCCCTTAAGTGACTTCAAAATTCTCGTGGCGAAAAATTTTTGAGCAAACTCGATATGAAATCGGAAAATTTAACGCAAATACTGCATAAAAATGCATATCACTCACCTCTTTGCAATATTTCACTTCGCTTTATCACACTCGCAAAATCTTCAGAAATTACTTTATTGAAAATTTCTTCGTCAATTTTTTTTCTTTTGTTGTAGCTGCGGGTCAGATGCGTCCTTTCACTTCAGTGTTTGCACTAATACTGTCTATTGTCAATGTACACATAACCTCATACTCAGATCTGTCATATTCTATAAACGTCAAAAAATACAAGGAGTGGTCAACAACCGGTGACGGCCCACAACCTGTTACCTTACCCTACATACTTAATTAAATATGTAAGAATTCGATTAAAAAAAAAGCTGTAGCTTGTTAAATTTAACAATTTGAGAAAACTTTTCAAGGATAAATTTTATTGTTTCTGACGGGCTTTAATTTTATGATATGTCCCTTCTAGATTATGGTGAAAGAAACTGTGATAATGTGCACAACTAGTCGAAAACGAATTCGCAGACAATTGATCTCTATAGATGAAATGTGTCATTTATCAAAACTTCCTAAGTCCCTCTCTGATATGTAGGCAAAATAAAATAAGTTTCATTTAATTGATTTTTATTTATTTTATTTTGCCTACATACCAGAGAGGGCCTTAGGCAGTTTTGATATATAACGACACAAATGTATCATACATCGAGATATTTATAACGATATACTATACTTGAGCGACAAATGGCGGAGGAACATAAAAAATTAACTTGGCATCCCTGTACTAAGTGCACTTTTTTTAGATTTTATATTGTACACAAACCATTTGCCTTCCATTAATGATATCGCTTCAGCCTAAAAATATGAAACAAGGTGTTGCGTGATTTATGGATAAAATTTTAACAATATAATAATAAAGAAATAAATTGTGCGATAATTTTATTCAAACATTCATTAACAACAAAGGTTTACATATTGAACAAATTGTAGATTTCTGATATTGATAACAATAAATTCCATAACGTCTTATGATATATGTATAAATACATACTCGCATATACAATATAAATGAATAAAATGCAAAAGTTCTACATATATATTGATTTTCTTATTTAAATTAATGTTGCCAAAAATGTATAAATCAGTATGATTAGCAATTTGATGCAGCCTAAAAGTATGCAAAAATTTCTTTTCTGTCACACCATGCTTTTTCCAACCACTTCAATAAAAAAGTAAAAACAATTAAAGTAAATAACGTAAGTTTTCACTCTTCACCTTTTGTTTCAACAATTTTCACTCTGCCATTAACTGTCTTATGCAAATATTTGTATGCCACATGTGTAAAACCGTGAAATCCCCATTTGTCCATTTTGTGTGTTGCTCCAAATAAATCTTTCTTTTATTAACGGAAGCCAAACGTTTCTAAGTTTTTGCACAGTGGCAAGTGTACGATGGTTTTTCTCAAACATTTTCGCACTTTTTGTGACCACTGCGAAACATTGAATGTTAAGTGATTGTTGTCAGTGCTTTCATTGAAGTGCAGATCTAAATAGTAACGACTTTATTTGGCGGTTGCATTCAAGTCGCAATTGCGTAACCAACATGGGTCTTTGTGGTTTTTGTTGTTTTACTTAAATATAAAGACTGCATTGTTTAATGTAAAAAAAAAGTTGCTTAATGAATAGCAGCCCACATCAACTACTTAGATATAGTAAAAAAAACTTTATTAGATGCTCTAATTTGCATATGATGTGCATTGCCTACAGATGTTTTTGTTTTTAATTGTGCTGATGATGCATAATACAATAGACTTAAGCAACAAACTTGGCTTAGTTCCTTGTGAACAAGTTATGATTGCAAAAATCTAATAAGTTAAGATTTCGCTAAACTTTTTTATAAAATTTTTCAACAAATAGTACACTGACATTATAGGGTACCAGTTAATACCATAAAAGTCATGTTTTAAATGAAAATAGAGATTTCGTTTAGATTTTGTAAGAAAGTGAAACGAAATATAGCTGTTATTTTATGACAGTATACAGGGTGTATCTCTTAGGTTCAGAAAGCTTTTAGGAGTTGATAGAGGAGGGCTAGACTAATAAGAAATGTAACCTGTGGGTGGTGTACTCCTTAAGAGTTATAAGGTTGAAACTGATTTTCTGACTTGTTTTACAAAAAAAAAAAAAATTTCTTGGATCACCCTGACGTTTTAAAGAAAGTAATTCTATGGCAAAGTTTTAGATAATTGCATGAGCTTTCAGATAATGTGTATGGCTTATGGGGCTTAGAAGGATTTCGCAAAGTTCTGAACCAATAAAGTTGATATTTTAAATTTTTTGTTCCTAATTTTAAACATTGGCAGCTTTTTTAGTAAGAAAAAGGAAATATTAACATGCAATTTCATAATTTATTTTGGAGTTCTCGTCAATTTTTCTTTTATTCGGTGGTTAAATTTTTTTCTAAAATGCTAGGATGACCCAAAAAAATTTTTTTTTAAAACAAGTCAAAAATCAGTTTAAAAGTGTTTTTCTTTGAAATGTTCTCCAAAAGACCTAAGCCGATGTACAATTTGTGCGTCTTAGCCAAGGCCTCAAAAACTAATATGGAGCTGGTAGATAAAATTTGTAGACATTATCTTCTTTGTATATTGATTTTCTTAAGCCTAATTTTAAGGTTGGTTTTTGAGACCAAGCCCAAGATAGCCTTAGTCATAGGTTCATAGTTGTGTAGTGCCACGTCGAGCATAACATCATTTCTAAATTCGGAATTTGGTAAAGACTGCTACAGGGCTCTGGTCATGGTTTCCTCATGACAGGGCGTTGGAATGGTGCCCCCTCAGTAAAACGAAATATGAATGAGTTTTTTTGAAAGTGGAATAAGTCCACTTTTTCATAAACTGAGATTTTGAAGGGTTTGCGTACGACTCAATTTAAAAATATTGGCAAGCGTTATTAAACTGGTGTTAAGTGTTCACCACTGTAAATTTATCAAATTTTGTTAATATGTAAAAATTTTTGCAAGTGTAATAGAAAATAGTTGAGTTTTTTTGGTCTGAATGGACTTATTCCACTTTCATTTGTAATTAATTAAAAAATTTGTTATACTTTTGTATGACTTATTCCATTTTCAGTCACAAAATATTTTATAAATAAAAGCTTTGCGCTTTTCGCTTTGCGCTTTTCGCTGTGCGCTTTGCGCTTTTCGCTGTGCGCTTTGCGCTTTTCGCTTTACGCTTTGCGCTTTGCGCTTTACGCTTTTCGCTTTTAACGCTTTACGCTTTGCGCTTTACGCTTTGCGCTTTACGCTTTGCGCTTTTCGCTTTGCGCTTTTCGCTTTGCGCTTTTTGCTTTTCGCTTTGCGCTTTTCGCTTTTCGCTTTTCGCTTTGCGCTTTTCGCTTTGCGCTTTTCGCTTTTAACGCTTTACGCTTTGCGCTTTTAACGCTTTACGCTCTTAACGCTTTACGCTTTTAACGCTTTGCGCCTTACGCTTTACGCTTTGCGCTTAACGCTTTGCGCTTTACGCTTTGCGCTTTACGCTTTGCGCTTTTCGCTTTGCGCTTTTCGCTTTGCGCTTTTATGTTTTCGCTTTTCTCTATTCGCTTTGCGCTTTTCGCTTAACGCTTTGCGCTTTTCACTTTTTGCTGTGCGCTTTTCGCTTTGCGCTTTTCGCTTTGCGCTTTTCGCTTTGCGCTTTTCGCTTTGCGCTTTTCGCTTTTCGCTTTGCGCCTTTCACTTTGCGCTTTTCGCTTTGCGTTTTTCGCCTTGCGCTTTGCGCTTTTCGCTTTTCACTTTGCGCTTTTCGCTTTACGCTTTTCGCTTTTCGCTTTGCGCTTTTCGCTTTGCGCTTTTCGCTTTTTGCTTTGCGCTTTTCGCTTTTCGCTTTGCGCTTTTCGCTTTGCGCTTTTATCTTTTCGCTTTTCTCTTTTCGCTTTGCGCTTTTCGCTTTGCGCTTTTATCTTTTCGCTTTTCTCTATTCGCTTTGCGCTTTTCGCTTTTAGCTTTGCGCTTTTCGCTTTTAACGCTTTACGCTTTGCGCTTTTAACGCTTTACGCTCTTAACGCTTTACGCTTTTAACGCTTTGCGCCTTACGCTTTACGCTTTGCGCTTAACGCTTTGCGCTTTACACTTTGTGCTTTATGCTTTACGCTTTGCGCTATGCACTTTTTTTTACGCTTTGCGCTTCAGGCTTTGCCTTACTATTTAATTATTGCACAGCATATATAAAAGGTCCGCCAAATAACTTCTTTTTTTTTTGAAAATTTTTTGAAAACATCGAGTGTAGTTTCGGCTGTGTGGCACGTAGCGCCGTCCTGTTGAAACCAAATGTGCCAAATTGTGAACAAAAATTTGTTCAACATGACCCGATAACGATCGCCATTGACTGTAACGGCCACTCCTTGCTCAATGGCCCAATTATGCCTCTGGACCAAAATCCGCACCAAACAGTGACTCGTTTTGGGTGCAGCGGCTTTTCAATGTATGCGTGCGGGTTTTCTGTGCCCCAAATGCGACAATTTTGCTTGTTTACATACCCGCCAAGATCAAAATGAGCTTCATCTGAAAAGATGATTTTTTTGGCAAAATCGGTGTCTTCTGAAGGTCGATCGCAGGCCCACTTAGCGAAGCGTTGTTCAAGCATATACACAACCATATTCGTTTAGCGGAAAGATAAAACTAATTATCTGTCAAATCAGACATGAGCTTAGTGTTACCATTCATGAAATAAGCACTAGTTGAAAAAAAAAAACGTTAAATGGCGGACTCTGTATATATTTCTTTCCCTCACCTTTGCTTTTTCGTTCAGTTTTGTTATTAAGTTGGGTGGATTGGAGTGTAAAGGGTGTTCGTTATTTTCGTTATATTTATGTGGGCTAAACCTCAACCAACGGGTGTTTTTGGGGTTTCGATGAAGCAATCTAAAGATATTTTGTGAGTTTTTCAAACTCTCTAAAGTGTATAAAAGACGGAATATTATTGTATTAAAAATGTCGAAAAATATTGAAGAATTCAAAATCAAAATTTAAATAAATCGTAAACTTATTCCAAAAATCAAAAGTCAAGAAGGTTAAAGGAATCAAAAATGTTCAAAATGTAGACGAAAAATATTCGAAAGGCTTAAAATATGATTTTTTAAGTAGAGCGAGCTTTATAATGCTGGAAAAATATTAACAAATCCAGATAAAAATACAAAGAAGTCGGAGAATTTTGATGTATTTATTTGAGAAATGTCTAAAAAAATGTACTCTTACTTACTTTTCTTACTCTTCACTATACAGAAGGTTTTGCTTTTAAATCAATTTTATTGTCAAATGAAAAAAAGTAAATTAGGCTTTTATAATATGTTTTATATTTATATAATATGGACACTGTTATGCAATAACGAGTCAACCCTCAAACAAATTTTTTTCGACTTATGAATGCAGTTCGATTCTAAATATGAAGAAGCACCTATTTTTAAAAAACCAAACCTAAATATTGTTAGTAAGAGGTTGAAAACAACAAAATTTATTTGACATTTTCATATCATTTGTTCTACGACATCTACACAAAAACATAAATGTCTCAAAACGAATTTCGAGTGGGTTGACTCGTTATTGCATAACACTGTCCATATAATGATATAGTTTTTGGAAAAATAGTGCTTTAAAAAAAAATGGTCAAAATTTCTGAAAATTTGCAATATCTCTAAAACCACGACTCGGATTAGAATGTTTTGTTGGTAGATTTTGTAGCAAGTTAACATACTTATCTTTCGTATTATCAAAATCCTTTTAGGGGTTCCCAGCTTATAATAATTATTATACACGTAAAAGATATATCTCGATCTTCTGGTGGCTATATCTCCGAAAGTAGGTCCGACAAGAACTTTTTGTTGTTATTGTTATTGTAATTTATTTCCAGAGCCCCACTTGGGCAAAATGAAAGAAAAGAAGCAACAACAGTTTTTAAAGTAAAATTTTTCTAAGTTTTAATTTTCCTTTGCCAAAATATTTTGTGAGTAAAAATGGAATAAGTCATACAAAAGTATAACAAATTTTTGAATTTATTATAAATGAAAGTGGAATAAGTCCATTCAGACCAAAAAAACTCAACTATTTTCTATTAAACTTGCCAAAATTTTTACAGATTAACAAAATTTGATAAAATTACAGTGGTAAACACTTAACACCGGTTTAATAACGCTTGCCAAAATTTATAAATTGATTTAAAAGCAAAACCGTCTGTATAGCAGTTTATGAAAAAGTGGACTTATTCCACTTTCAAAAAAATCATTTTTGTAAAAATGCTTTTCATGAAAAGTTCTTTTGAATAATTTATGATGAAATCGTGGTCTAACGAGTCTGTAATTTTCAATATAAAAAGAGGGCATATATAGCTAGTTATAAATATCATAAACTCGATTTTTCCGAAATTGGACTTATTCCACTTTCAAATAAACCCACTCATATATCGGTTTTCATAGTTTTATATTGTTTTTGTTATTTTGTTACATTTTCTTCAAATTAAATTATCGTATAAAAAGAGGTTTTAAAATTAATAGCGTTCATTTGGTAGCCACAACTTTTGAGGACTGCTTTAGCGCTGTCTTCTCCATTAAGTCGTCTTACAATCAATAGTGTCCGCCATAATGTGCTGCATCATAATGTGAATAATGCCCACCATATTGTGGCACATATTCCGCTTCGTATTGAGGACCCGCATTATAATAACCATCATCGTAATCATAGTGTATGGGCGCAGCGTGAGCGTAGTGCTTTTCAACTGCTAAAGTAAGGAAGGAAAAATAAAAATAAAATTGTTTGTGATTGACCAATTGAAAATTAATTATTTTATAAACATAATAGTGTTTTGTAAAACTAAACTCTTAAATTTTTATAAATTTGTTTTGTAAATGCAAATAAAGCCTAAAAGTATGCAAAACATTTTTTGTACCTGCTTAGGTCAAAGAACTGGAACAATTTTAACATGCACAATTCATAAAACAGAAAATGCGCCACCTCAATGTATGACAAAACCTACTAGAATCATGGAGAAACTTCCGCTGCAATGGTGTTTGAGTGTGAAGTGCATAAAATTTAAATGCAATTTCATTTTTCACACATGTTTATGCTATCAGAACTTTACAGATTTTTCATTAACCCTTTCGACCCGGCTGGGACAATATATCTTAATTTACATATATATATCGTTCGAGCCGGGTCGAAAGGGTTAAGATTTCGACTATCGCAACCAGTTGTTGTCGATGAGAATGCATTTGGTTTGATTGCTGTTCGTAAAAGTTAATCCTTAAGTGCTTATCTACAGTTTTTCCCTGACTAAGAGTTCATACTACAGAACATGATGCGTACAAAACAAAAAAGTTGAATGACCTTTTGACTAAACATACATAAGTATGTGCCCTTACGTACTATTTGTCGCTGAGTCCAAGTCTAGGTCTGAATGACCTCTTTTTTAAATTGTAGATTTCAATTTTTATTTCATAAATAAAATGGCAATCAAAGATTTTGTAAACATAAGAAAACATTGATAAAAAGTGCAAAAACATTGCAAAATTTACGAATAACAAAAAATCTTCAAAAGCAATGTCATCAATTGCAAAAGCGAAAAAAACAGACATAGTAAAGCACGTGTATTGTAAAAGAGTTAGCAACATTTGCTGCAGCAATAACAGCAGTTGCAGCAGCTTTTGAGTTGAATACTCGCAATGATTTTTTTCAAGCTTCATGTACAAATACATCGTAGGTCTTGTACAAAATTTAGTGCCATGGTTTCTGTTATTTTTTGATTTTTTTTTTTTAAATTTTTTGCTTTAACAACTTCTCACTATTGTTACAACTGAGCAACTGTTGTTATTGCTGTTGAGTGTATTATGTTTTTTTATTATATTTTATTTTGTTTTTTTTTTTTTGTAAGCAGAAATGGAGCAAAAATCAAGTAGATATCTCAAAGACATGGTAGCTAATTTCATTTGCTGTAACAATTTGACATTAGGTCATAGTGTATTAAAAAGTCTTACGTATTAAACTTAATCCTTTGAAGTGAAATTGTACCGGAATTAATATCAACTGTATTTGAGTGTTAACTTGAAAAAAATGTCAGACTCTCTTATGTATTTTGTTGAATTAGTTCTTTGTACAGTGTGTACAAGGACAATAGCAAACATTTTTAATAAACTTGAAACTGGTGGTTAGAGATTCTGATTGTTAATTGATTTGATTATCAAAAGAAAAAAGAAAACGTATGGTGATATAAAAAAAAAGGATGGTGATAGAAAAAAAAGGTTCCAGGAGAATGTCACACTTGTGGTCCTTAAATAATTTCTAAGCTTTAAAATTAAATTAAAAATGCACTAACAGTGAGTGCCGAAAAACTGACTGAGCTGAGAAAGAACTAAGTCTTCTCCTTGCGTTTATTTTTAATTCCCTATTTACTCAATATTTAAAAATTTTACACTTAGAATAAGAAAAACTGAGCAAAAATAGTCTAGATTGAGGTACCATGTTCTGTGTGTGTTAATTCAATGTATTGTAAATAAGCTGTTTTGGAAGGGTTAACACAGAAAACAGTAACTGAATGATTATAGAAAAACTTAGTATGCGAAACGAGGAAATTGAGTGCATTAAAAAAACTGTCTGGGTCAGGCAGGATATTGAGTTTTAAATACTTTATGTTTTAATTATATGGAAAAAAATTTAGAACATTTTTTTTTTATTGTAAGTGTTGTGAGATGCCTGTATTAAATAGTTCAAATATTAAAATTGAACTTCAAACAAGATTTTGAACCCCGGGATATTAAATGGTACATTTTTTTTGGAGGATCACCAAAATTGTATTATGCAAGTATAGTAGTTATAATCTGTACTTTGGTCTATATGTTCAAAGAAAAAACAAACAACTAAAAATTAAGGCAACAATTCAGGTCAATGAAATTATATTCTATTCTTCTTAATGTAAACCCAACGCAATGAAATTCCCACGCATATTACAAAGACATAAAACCACACTGCAATTTAAACACCTTCTCCTGCCTCCTTAAAAAAAAATTAGCTAATAATTAGTTAGTTACAAACAGCAACAAAATGTTTGTTAACAGCAAAATTTTGTAAATTTTATGCAAAACTGAAATTTTATTTCGACATTGAGAAATTTTTTTTTATTACTCCACCACAATGTTTTGTTTTTTTTTTTTTTCCAAGTGCTGCTTTTACTGACAACACTGTGTAGAGTGTTAAAAAAAAAAGTTGTGTTTTTGCAACTGCAACGATGGAGTTAACAGCAATTGTCAGCGGCGCGGTAACAATGCAACATCTTGTAAAAACATATGAGTTTGACATTTTCACTTTGTTATTGTTATTGTTGTATTGTCGTTTGTTCACATGACATAATAATGTGGGAATGAGACAGCTATTCTTAATATGAGAAATGCAATGCGCATATTTTGTTTTCGCTCAAGTCAAATGATAGAATTTTGCATAAATTGCACCTGGCAAAAGTAGTTCATTATTGGTGTGAAATGATTTCATTTAATTGCAAGGCGAAAAAAAGTTGGTAGAGTTTGCCGCTTAAGTCTTTTGTTTTGCAAAGTTAAATAAAGTGAAGTTAGCTAACTTCTTAATGTGGGAATTATTTGTTATATTTAAAGTATGGTTGATTTTTGTTATAATTATTTGTTTGCAAATTTTTTTAGGTTTTATTATAAATTTTGATCTTATTTTTTAATTTTACCTTTAAAAAAATTCAGTTTTTCTTGTTATTTTAAAATTTTTTGTTTTAAAAACTAAATTTTTTTTTAATTAAATGTATTTTCTTTTTATATTGGCGCCGTTCTTCTGCCTTTATAGTACCTTGAATAAATTGTTGTTTCTTGACTTCTTCTTTGTCTTAAGCACATGTTTTTTGTTGTTGCTATATATGGTTATGTTATAAACAATGTCTCAACATTGTTCGTAACGCTGTTGTAAGCTTGCAAATTGTCTACAAATGATTTGCCGTCTATGATATGCAGACGCACCTGTCTGCATGAAATCTTTATTTAAATAGTAGTGATTGATTTTGAGTTGCAGTTCTTTTGTGGGTAGAGTAAAACTTTTAAGTTTTTTGATATAATCTTGCCTTTTCTGTAATTCTTACGATTTCAATGACTTTTCATTTCGAAAGCTTTTTAATGAGAACAGTGAGTAGCAAGATAAAAATTTGTAGAATTTTTTCCTCAATTTCACTTTTTGGATAAATTTCATTATCAAGTTCATAAGATGGTCACTTAAAGTATTATCCTTTGTTTTTGAAAATGCAAATACAAATTTCTACATTCATTATTTCTGATATTGATATAAATATTTCCAAATATAGCAAGAAGAGATTTTTACTTTCAAATTGATATTCTCGGTCGGTTTTCATAATTTTCTATGTAAACCAAATATGTTTTTCATTCTATTTTCTGTTCCATTTATTTTCCCGGAGCATAGACAAGGATTCCCATAAAACTCCCGAATCGTCCACGATGACTACCTAATGCTTCTAGTTTTCAACTTTGCTATTTTAATTATGATACTATTGTTTTTACAATATACATTTTATCATTCTCACGGCTGACATTCTCACGACAAGTTTACTTAGGGAGAATGTTGTTTATTGGTTGATTCATTAGACTTCTTTTACTAATTTTTCTATTTGTGATTAGAGGCTGTCCATAAACCTCGTGACGCTCCTAGGCGTGTGTGGGTTCTAAACAAAACAGTGTAGACTTCTATAATAAATTCATCTTTTTGGGGTTGTTTTTATTTTATTTTATTTAAATGGCTTTCTTTCATTAAAAAAAAAATGTTTGTCTCAAATCGCCTGCATAAATTCTTACAAAAAAACAGCAAACATTTTTAGGGTTGCCACCTGGTTACTTTGAAAAATTTTGTTTAAATGTAATTTTTTTTTGGAATAAATTGAAATTTTTGGTTTCAGAAACACTCAGGTATACTTTTTAAAATTGTAGAAAAACTTTCAGGATTCAGGATTGCCATTTAAAAAGTTTATTAAAGCGATTTAAGACAAAAATTTAGTTTTCATTTTTCAAATATTTGCAAAACTTACAAAAAAAAAACCAGGTAGCAACCATGAAAGTTTTTGTACAATTTCAAAAAAGTTTATCTGATCGTTTCTGAGCCCAAAAGCTACAATTAAGTCAAATATGTAAGATTTTAAAATATCTTCCAAAAATAACCAGGTGGCAACCCTTAAAATTTATGTTGGATTAAAAAAAAAATTAATTTTAGCGCTTTAAGACTTAAATTTAATTTTAATTTTTAAAATATATATGGACATTTTCCAGGTGACGAACGTGACATTTAAAGTGCAAAAAAAGTGGAAGTAAAACATAATTTTATTTTGGTTTTTACTTTACATTATAGCTCTTGGATAGCACTTTAATTAGTACCAATTTTTAATAGCAGGTGAAGTCTTGGTTCCAAAATGCACGCAAAAAAAGACACATAACGAATGTGACAAAAATAAAAGTAGTTTCAAAGAAAGTCAGAATTGAGCGAAACAAGTCGGGATGTTAAAGTGCGACTAATTTTAGAATCTTATGCAATCATGTTACATTATAATGTTTTTTGTTTGATTCAAATATGCTCTGTACTTTTCTTTGTTTTGATTTTAATCTGAATCGATATGTGACAATACGAACGGGACACTTTTTCCACCATACAAATTTTAAATTGAAAATCATTTAAAAAACCAGGACTCCCCAGTGAATGTTGGATCACCTTACCTTGAAAGTTGAGATGGCACCACCAATTTTTCTAAAGGATTTCATTTGTCCCTATCCATTTTACATGTATGGCAAATCTCATAAATTATCAATTTCCTTGTTAGGGGCGTATCATCGCCCATTTTCAAAGTGAACATTATTTTTCATTCATGTGTGATAAATAATTTCAGAGATATGATGAAGTGATTTTGTGGGGGCGTGATACCCTAATTTTTCCCAGTACATATTATTTGCATTGATACTCCTACATAAGTACCAAATCTCATCTGCGTACGCTAAATAGATTCAGAGATATGATAATTTAAATTTTTGGCTCCCGGTGGTTTAAGCAAAACTTATAAAAAAAAAATCATATGGCAACCCTGAAGGATTTTGCACAATTTTACTGTAAGATTCAGTCATTTACGTTCAGTTTATGCATAGAATTGTAAAAAAACATTTTTTTTATGAAAACTTATAATCATTTGAAACCCATTTTAAATAGTCCTATACGATTCATCTCAGACGAATAATTTTTCATGCCATTTTTTTATCTTGCAGAGTCCTTTATGATTAATCTAAGGAAGTTATTTACAGATTTTTCAAAATTACTGTTTGAACACAGAACACTTTCTATTGAAAACCATCGCCCGTTTTCAAATTAAGAGCTCGTGTGTGATTAATTTGATCATCATGGCAAATAAAATACGACTCTTCCGCATTTAAAAATGTTTGTTGGGTATAAAAAGTGTATAGTATATTACTTATACCTACACGCATGTTTTCATTTAACACGAAAAATATTATAGCGGTTTTCATAATAAACAAATCAATTTAACATTGATTATTATTTTATTTTGTCTTGATATGTACTTCTCCCATTAATCCCCTGGTAGTACTATTTCAAAAAAACTTGAGCTTATCAACTAAGTACTTATATGCTGCTCCAATGATAAAGCAGTTTTTTACAAAAAAAGTTTCTAAGCATAATGCATTCTAATTTTGCATTAAAACTTCAAACACTCTTCGTTTATCAAGCAATCAACTGCTTTCTAAATTTAATTCTAAATTGATTTTAGTTCACAAAATCCTTAATAATATGCTGCTTGTTCTTCTTCCTCTTCTTCTGGTCGAAATTTAAGATGTTGATTGTTATTGTAGTTGGCGTGACGTCTAAACAACTTAAACATGCGATATGTATCGATGCCTGTGGGGTAAGAAGAAAACAATTTTTGAAGTTTAAACTACGGCAACTGTGGAACAAAAACGCAAAAAAATTGTCCCATTATTTAAATGCTGGAGTGCAATATATTACACGGTGCGTAGGAAGAACCTATGACGTAACCAATTACCAAAACAGAAGTAGAAGAAGAACAAGCTATTAAAGGATACAAGGTATTAAAAGCAAGTGCAATATTTTGAAGTGATCGGCTATTAGCTAACAAAAAAGAAAATAAACAAAAAAAAGGGAATAACCTATGATTTAGTGTTTACGAAACAAAAGACTTAAGCCACGAACTTGCTGTTTACTTAAGCCTTTTATGCGTCGCATATACAACATTGTAATTTAAAAATTCTCTTTAATTTTCATAACTTACCATATGGCGCTGGTGCTGCCACCACAATTGGTGCTTGCGCCACATGTTTCACCACTGGTGCATAGTGAATTGGATTGTGATGATGCACCACAGGCTTGGCGACTACAGCATGCGCATGTACTGTTGGTCCTGATTTGGTGACAACAGCATTGAAGCCATTGATTGAATCGGCTGTATAGTCAACTGTGCGTATTGAACCATCGGGTTCGACAAGTGAATATTGTCCTGAAATAATACGCAATTTGTAAGAACATTGCAACATTACAAAATGCTTTTCTCTTTACCTTTAACAACATCACCATCACGTGTCTCATGTTGTGATTTCACGTCACCTGTTGTGTGATCAGCTACGCCATAGTTAAACGCATATTTCGGGTGATCCTGAGAGGGTGAAAAAAAAAAAAAAACGTTATAATTAGCCACAAAAAAGGGCACATTTATGAAATGAAAATTTTGTAAACAACGTTGGTAAAAATCTTTATGTATGAAATATAGAATTAATGTTAATAAACAAAATTTGAGAAGAATCTTTACTATCAAAATTAAGATGTTTATAAGCAAAATTTAGAAACAATGTCTATAAACAAAATTTAGAAACAATGTTTATAAACAAAATTTAGAAAGAATGTTTATAAACAAAATTTAAAAACAATGTTTATAAACAAAATTCAGAAACAATGTTTATAAACAAAATTTAGAAACAATGTTCATAAAAAAATTTAGAAACAATGTTTATGAACAAAATTTAGAAACAATGTTATAAACAAAATTTAAAAACAATGTTTATAAACAAAATTTAGAAAGAATGTTTATAAACAAAATTTAAAAACAATGTCTATAAACAAAATTTAGAAACAATGTTTATAAACAAAATTTAGAAAGAATGTTTATAAACAAAATTTAAAAACAATGTTTATAAACAAAATTTAGAAACAATGTTTATAAACAAAATTTAGAAACAATGTTCATAAAAAAATTTAGAAACAATGTTTATGAACAAAAATAAACAAAATTTAGAAATAATGTCTATAAACATAATTTAGAAACAATGTTGATAAACAAAATTCGTAATATTTAAAAAAAAATTTGGAACGAATATTTAAAAAAAAATATTTATGTTCATAAATGAAATTTAAAACAAAAAAAATTAAATAATCAATGCTAAGAAACAATATTTAAAAACAAAATTTGAGAATCAATGTTTATAAACAAATTATATTGTAGCAAGGATGTTTTATTAACAAAATTAAGGATAGTTCTAAAAATTTTTTTAATAAATGTTTATAAGAAATGTTCGAACACAATGTTTACAAACAAATTTCATCATATGTGTATAGTTTAGAAAAAATTTTTGAATGTGGTATATAAATATTAAAAATTTTAAAAAATTACATAGCTATTTGTTACTAAATCAATGTTTATAAACAAAGTTAAGAAATGTCATCAGCTGATTACACATAAAATACACAAAATTCTGTTGTTCGCTAAGGGAAATTTATAAACTAATTTAGACCTTCAAACAACCAAAATATGTTCCTTAGTAGGCATTATTGTAAGGCACATGACAAAATATTTTGACTTTGGTGGAAACATTATGTGGACTAGAATTTTTTAAAGCAAAAAAAAAAACATATTTTTAATTAAAACTTTTTCTTTGCCTACATAGCCCGAAATTCACAAAAATTGTATATCAAAAGTGTTAAGATTTAGCATAAGAATATTTCGGCAAGTTACTTTCTGACTGTTAATATTTTTAAATTTCAAACATACCACCCATTTAAAATAGACCCTGAAGTATGTTATTTTATTTTATATTTTCCATCACTTCAATCCACATTAGATGTCGACGAAACTTAACGTGATATTCTTTATTCCTTTACACATAATTGTACATTAGATTGGGTCGAAATTCAAATTCATCCCAATAGTGTCTCAAAACTTAGAAGCATCCTTTAATTCGATATCTGCATCATTTTTTCGTACCGAGATAAACAAATGGAGCGCTTTCGATTCTTCCATTTTGGTTAAAAAAACATGATTTTTGCTCATAGCTTTTTTCTTCACAGAACGGATACCCAAATTTACCTCAAAAATAAAGACTATGAGCTTACAAACATTTTGGCATTAAATAACAAACATTTTTTTGCAGTAGGTATAGATAATATTCGGTTTCAAAATTAGATTTTTTACGTTTTTCAATTACGAGCTAGGAAAACTGATTTTTTACTTAAAATCAAGGCATCTTACGAGAAAAGTATTTTTGGCAAAAAATTCTTAGAATCGTCTAAAAAGTGCGAATTTTTTCAGAATATTTGGAAATTTAAAATTTTTTTTTATCAATTTTTGAAAAATTATATCTGAACACATTCTAAAAAAATTCAAATGAAAACTTTGGATGATTTTGAGCATTTTATGTCTTATATATTTTTTTCGTAGTTGCCTTGCTTTGGAGTAAAAAGAGTTTTTCCGACGCGGAAATTGAAATAATTAAAAAGTCGATTTTTCGAAACAAATATTATCTATACTACAAAAAAATTTATAGTTTCTTAACGCTCAAGTTTGCTCAAAAATACAATACAATCTTATTTTTGAAGTAAATTTATGTATCCATTCTGTGAAACAAAAAGTTATTAACAAAAAACATATATGTTCTTGCCAACATGGGCCTTCAGGAGAATCAAAAGTGCTCCATTGGCCTTTATCGGAAAAAGAAAAATAAAAACTATGCAAGATATCGTTTCTAAGAGTCTTTTAAACTTTTGAAATACTGTTGGGGTGACATTTTTTGCTTCAAAATAATCGATACCAGTTTACTGCACATTCTTTAATGAATAATGCTTTTACATGAACTTTGAATATACCGGGATCTATTGGGATTTCTATAGCAGATTTTTCAGTTCAGAACATTTTCAACAAATCAAAAACTAAAAGAGAAGTTTGAAAATAACTCAAAAAGAGGTCAAAAAAGTCTCATAACTTTGGGAAAATCTGTGACAAGATAGGTGATTCGTTGGATAATGGGTAGTCTTTATTGCATTGTAATGAATGACTGTATAATTCCTGGATTTATTAATAAAACCAATGAATACATAATTATATCTCCAATTGTAATCCAACTTTTAATCTTATGATTCATCATTGAAATAACATGCATATCAATGTATATCAAGCACTTGACACTATAACACATTTCCTCCAGCAATGAATTGCATTAATTCTCGATATATGAGCAAGAATTCAAAATTAGTCTGTGAGTATCTTTTGCGTCAACAAGTTTTGAATAAGAAAAACTTAGTTTTTATGCCAATAGTCACTTCATAATAATGACAAGCAACTAATTGTCAAAGCAAAGTGCAGCAAATTAGTTGACTCCATTTCATATCCGCCTTCAAAGTTGCACTAATTAATTTAAACATAAAAAAAAAGTGTGTGAAACCTTTGCATCCGTTTGCTTATTTAAAATTATTTATTTTTTTGCACTTAATAGTGTTTCATTTTAAACATTAGACACTTTGTAATTTTATTTTTTAATTCCAACTCACATAATAGTCAACAGCATATCCTGGCCGAGCAATTGCTGTCGTTGCGAATAACGCAATTGTTAGCAGAATTATTGTAGTAAAGCTTGCCATTTTATTAAAATACACAAAAATTTTGTAATTTTTTTTTTTTTTTTGAAAAACGCTGATAAAATTCTAAAACAAAATCAAAAAAACACAATTAAAATATGATAAATTTTGTTTAAAAGTTAATATTTTTATAAATTTTTTTCTAATGAAATATTTTTTATTTTTTTTTTTTCATTTACTATCTTGTATTTTACGGCACTGATATAAACACTGCCAAGTTGCCCGGAATACTGTGCCAATTCTTAGATCAAGTTTCTATTAAATACTCAATGTAAATAAACAGCGCGGCGCGAATGGCATAAGCAGCAACACAACAATGCTGGCGGCAGCAATGTTTTTGCTGCTGTCGAGACGTTGGTGATTTGGTTTTGGGGGCGCTTTTCTGCTGCTCAATTGAGTTGTCTTTGTTGTGTTTGAATGTTGTGACCGCATCATTTTGCCGATTGCTGTTGTTGTTGTGGTAACCTACTGTTGTCGGTGGTATACGACTGCTGTTGTCACTGCTGCTGCTGCTGCTGCTGCTGCTGCTGTCGCTGTTATTGTCAGCAGTCACTCAAGTGTAACAAAGATTTTACTTTAATTTACTTAAGATTTTTCTTAGCTTGAGGTGAATTTGGTTGGATATGCGAAAAAAAAAAAAAAAATTGGCTTTTTTTTATACACCCAAAGAAATAATAGAGTAGAACGGGGCAATGTCGTGCACTCAACATTGACATGCTCGTAAAGCCGTACATCTCAAGCGAATGCGACGAGTAAGCATCCGATCGAAAGATAATTTCGTTGGTTACATCCATGTGTAACAACATTTGTGTAGAGAGAAATTGTGTTTGTGTAAGTGAGGAAAAGAAAAATGTGCACGACATTACCCCCCTCAAAATTTGTGGGGTAATGTCGTGCATTGTTTTCCGAGTATAGTAAAGGTACCAAAATGTGTGAGAAATGATAGGTAGTGGTTCTATTAGAGGAGATTTAGCATTATCATGTATTTATTCATTATTATACAAGTGTGAAGTACATAATATGTTGTGTAGAGTAGAACGGGGCAATGCCGTGCACTCAACTTTGACATGCTCGTAAAGCCGTACATCTCAAGCGAATGCGACGAGTAAGCATCCGATCGAAAGATAATTTCGTTGGTTACATCCATGTGTAACAACATTTGTGTAGAGAGAAATTGAGTTTGTGTAAGTGAAGAAAAAAAATGTGCACGACATTACCCCAATCGTCGTTTTAAAGGTCAACTTCGATAACTCGGTGAAGCCCAAAATTTTTTTCCAAAACCAAATACTTCTTTTCTTTGGCAGGATATTTCGTTTCCGATACACTTACCTGATATATTTTCTCGCAAGGAAAATTATTTTTCTGACCCGATGAAAAAACACTTTTATCGTACCGAAAGCGTGCGTTTTGAAAAAAAGGTTACTCTGTCGAGACGAACTGGTGAAAATTGCTAGTATTATATGCATAAGCTCAGTAGGTCAGCAGGTCCCTACCTTACAAACAGTTGGTAAATCATTCAATTCTTTGGGCTAAAACAGCCAGTGCACGACATTACCCCCTGCACGACATTACCCCGTTCTACTCTAAATGTAACACGTGTTATAAAATCATTTAATTTTTTTTTTTTTTCTAGTTTTAAGGCAAAGTACCAATTCATTTTGTTAATTTTCAGTAAAAGAAGAAATGAAAGAAATGAGTAGCAAAAAAAAAAAAAAAAATAAATTTCTCATTTTTGATATTTATTGCTTATTTTGTTCTTTTTTATTCATTATTCTGAAGTTTTAAGAATTTCTCGTCTTTGGTGACCCCTACTGAAATTTTTTGTAGAATATTTGCTTGGAATATTTTAACCCATTAAAACCATTTTTTTAAGGAGGGTCAGAAAGACCCATAAGAGCAGTATGTAATGGCTTAAGCAGTTCTAGAAAATTGTTCCATGCGTATTTTTATGATGACCTTGGAGCAACAAGTTTTAACGAAAATTAAGATTTAGAGTTTTACAGTGCTAAAGCTAGATTCGATGCGAAAAATAATTGCCACTCTGTAAATTGTTCGTATTGGGATTAGCGTTTTCAGTGAGACATCGTTGGCAACGCTACTCCCAATGCGAACGATTTACAGAGTGGCAATTATTTTTCGCATCGAATCTAGCTTTCGCAACGCATTTCCTATCGCATTGCATTACAGAGTAAGGCCCCTGATTTTTTCAACTTCAAGCACCAGATAGGCCACAAAGGCACTACTTATTAAGATTTGACAAGAACAAAAGTTCATACCTACTATTGGAAGAATATCCACAAAAAACTTCAGCGTCGATATCATAAAGTAGGTCGGCCAGCCGCTGGCTCTCAGGCTACAACTTTTCTAGAATTTCGTTTGCTATACCCTACACCCAGGGTATATTCACTTTGTCCTTCTGTTTGAAACGCGGAGAAGTAGGCGTAGCCAGTATGGAAAAGTGCATATGTGACCAAAAAGTTGAAAAAGTACCTTATCTTCACAATATAAAAAACCGTTTGCATAAAATTTTGAATAAAATGACAACTCAATCACTGGAAAATTTGAAAAATTGAATGAGTTATGGCATTTTGAAATCGTAAAATGAAAAACTCAAGTTTGTAGATATCGAAGTTCAAAGTTTGTCAATTATCAGTTTTTACAGGGTAGAGGTGCGGTGAGATCGCTTTTATTGGTATTTGCAATTTGATAATCGACCTCAAATTAGTTGTATGTAAAATGTTCAGAACACGGTAAGTACTGAATTCTACATTAAACATTGAGTAAAGATAAGGTACCTTTTCCACTGGACGGTCATATATATTTTTGGTCAGCGTCAAGCGATCACCTCCTGAGTCGATGTAGCCATTTCCGTCTATGGATGTCTGTCTGTCTGTTCGCTGAAATCATTTTAGTATTTTTTGGAAGCAAGATAATTCAATAAAATTTAGTAAAAAACCTTCGTTTTTAAAGCTAAATTGATTTGTTGAAAATGAGTGATATAGGTCAACGGCCAAGCCTACCGCCCATACAAAAAATATATTTAAAATGTGACTTCAGGAGTATTTTTTACGACAATGCAACCAAAATACACGTAAATACTAAGGGCAGTAAGCGCAAGCTCTGAACAAAAACTAGGTGAACTCGGAAAAGAGGGCATGGCACCTCCCATACAGGCAAAAGCTTCAAAATGTTATATTGAAAAAGTTTTTTGAGATAATACAGCAAAATTTCACTCAGACATTGAGAACAGTGACTACAAGATATGAGCAAAAGCTACAATATGTGAATTCGGAAAAAAAGTCGTAACACCTCCCATACAAGCAAAATTTTCAAAATACTTCAGTAGTATGTTATGTTTGGTCAGGCCAAATGTAACACACTTACTATTTTTTTTATAGGATATAATCCTGGAAAACCCTATATTAACTGCTATCGACGACATTTCAACATTAAATTTATTTTTTTTTACGGTGTATTGCTTGTTATCTGTATTTAATTTAATTTTCTTTGTTATGTTGTGTGGTGAAAAACTCATATCATTGCTGCCTGCATTTGCAGTAACAGCGCTGCTTACGCCGCAGCTTTAGATTGCTGCTGTATGTAACATATCG
Organism: Calliopum simillimum; assembly: GCA_951812925.1. Lineage (NCBI taxonomy): Eukaryota > Metazoa > Arthropoda > Insecta > Diptera > Lauxaniidae > Calliopum > Calliopum simillimum. Next base: position 97,565,033 of record OX638371.1, read on the forward strand.
TTGCTACACTTTTTTTTTGCTGCTGCTGTTGTTGTTATTAGTTGATTTTATTATTGTTGTTTCTATTTTTTTTTTTTTGCCAACATTATTATTGCTCTTGTTGTTGTACTTTATTTTATGCGCATTAGCGACAAATCTTGGTAGTTACAACTGCGACATATGTTGACGACGATGTTTTGGGACGTTGATTGTCTGGTGGCTGGTTGGTTGGATGAGTGCTTACCAGTACATTCAATTGATTTATTTTGATTTTATTGTGTTTCTTATATTTGGGAGTCTTTTTGGTGGATATGTTTCAGTTTTTTTTTTTGAAAACAACACAGCGTCACATACATATGACTTGGGGGGTCAAGGGTTATGAGCATGCAAAGTGTGTGGCTTAAATAATTTCATTGATATTTATAGTTTTTCCATGCAGTTAAAAAAAAAATTAAATTTATTAGCTTTAAAAATTGTATGAAGATATTGATTGCTACGCAAAAACAAAAGATTTAGGCAACGAACTTGCTCAAATCAACTTTGTGGGTTTTATTTCAAAATTTGATTTAAAAATATCTGCTACAATTTTCAAGCTAAATGGCGCTCCGGAAATCATAATCTCTCCATAATTTGTAACTTAGTAAAATTTTTGATCTTTTTTGTTAAAATCAAAAAATCAATTGAAAAGTTCCGGCTTGTTATGTTCTTACGGCTGACATATAACTTGGCTTAGAAAAATAAAAACATCAGAATCGACATTAATTTAATCAACTCAAAATGGCAACAGCCTACGTAAGATCTTATACGTACTAAGTGTAAGTAGTGGGAAACTTTTCAATTGTTTGCATAGCGTTGACCTTAAGTTTAAACCTAACAACAATTAGATAATTTTTCATTTTTCATTTTTTTTTTATAATTTTTTCTTGTCATATTGATAACCAACAATTTAGACAAAATTTAACAATTGTTTTAATATAAAAGAAACGAAAAAGAAAATGTGTTATTTTTGTATTACAGACTTTGAAAAATTTAAACTCTGTCCGTTTAGCATGACAGCAACAAATTGCGCTAAAGTTAAACTTTTGTTTAACAGGGTCAAATATTTAGAGCCTGCGAAATTTAAATTTTTTGTTATTATTTTGCATTATCTACATTATAAAATAATTGTTCTGTCATAGCTGCACTGCACCAAAAAATTTTTTTGTTCATTATCTTGAAAGTTTTTGTTCTAATTAAAGCATTTTTTTTTACTTTAAATTATTTCATATTTCACAAGGTCACTTTCGATTAATATGTTTTTAATACAAAGTTCTGTTGATACATATGACTTTTGTTCTTTTGCCTTCATTAATTTAATTTATATTAAATTAGTCGCAATAAATTTGCCAAAAAATTTTGCTATGATTTTGGCGTTTTCTTTGTTTTCCTGTCTTTGGCAATGAATTAATTGATTTACGGTGTCATTTTATGTCCGCATTATGTTCTGAGCGTTTGTTATTTAATTGATTTATTACTCAGTAGGGTGTATACAAAATATTATTTTTTCTACACCTGCAGATTTGCTCTAAATAACTCATTCTTCTTAAATAAAACTCGTTAATTAATTTTCATTTGTTTTTATGAAGCAAATTATGTTTTGAGTAAATGAAAACCATATGGTCATAAAAAACCAAAAATTGTACCAATCAATAATTGATATTATTTGCTGCTAAATTATGTCATTGCACAGCTGTGTTAAAGCTTCAGTAAAATCTCTTAATTAGTATTAGCCAAATAGAGAATATAGTGTTTAAAAGCCAATTTATAAAAATTTGGACTTAGCTGATATAAGAACTATAATATAAACCTATGCAATAGATAAGGTCGAAACTAGATTCCACCCCACGCCTTTTCAAAAGTAAGAAGGACTCTTAAAAACTATATCAATTTGCTTTTTGTTTCGAGAAAAACCCGTGTAGCACTTTTGATTCTCCTGAAGGGCCATTCTGGCAAAAACATAATATGTTTCTTGCTCATATATTTTTTTCTACACAGAACGGATACCCAAATTTCAAAAAAAAAAAAGAATATTATGTCCTTGAAATCGACTTTTTTACGTTTTCCAACTAAGTCTTTGAAAAAAACGGATTTTCTTCAAAAACAAGGCATCTTACGAAAAAAGTTCTAGGTCCTAAAAACATGCCAAAAAGAACTAAGACGCGTACGGGTTTTTATTAAAGAAATCGGTAAATGGATCATTTAAGAAGAAAAAGTGCATTTAAATTATAGTGTGAAAATCGCAGAGAGGGGGAGGAAATGCACCCTTTACAGTTTTTTCAATATATCTAGCAAACGAAGCAAAGTTTCAATATTTTGTTTAGAAAACTTATTGTAGAAAATTAAATTATCCATTTTTTTTTTTGAGAACTTGCACCTATAGTTTTTAGTGTCTGAGTAAAATTTAGTTTGATTACCTTAAAAAACGCTTTCAGTATAGCGTTTTGAAGCTTTTGGTTATATGGGAGGTGCAACGCCTTCTTGTCCAAATTTACCCAGTTTATTTTCAGAGCTTGAGCCTTGAGCCCACCCAGCCAGCTGACCAGCCAGACAGAGGGACATGGCTATATAGACTCAGGAGGTGGTGCTGATCAAGAATATATATACTTTTTTATATCTGCCACGCCTCCTTCTCTGCGTTACAAATGGACGGATAAAATGAATATACCTTAGGTGTAGGGTAAAGAAAGGAAAAATTTCAAATTCTTGTGTTTTTATACTCTTTTGCCTATAACTTAAAAATTTTGTTCATGCGGTCAGGAAAATGGTTTTTACTCAAAACCAAGTCGTCTTACGAAAAAAGTGTGCACGACCAAAAATGCTAAGAAACGTTCAAAAAATTCGTGTGATTTTTTCAGGGTTTTTAGGACCTTTTTTATTTTTGATCAGTTTTTGAAAAGTTATAAAATGTCCCCTATGATTCCGAAAAAAATTATTTTAGGTATTTTTGGCTTGGTGCACTTTTTTGTAAGACGCCTTGGTTTTGAGTAAAAACCATTTTCCCGACCGCATGAACAAAATTTCCATGTTCGAGTGGCCATATTTCGGTCAATATTTATCCTAAGAAATTTTTTTTGATAAAGCGTTTTAAAGGAAATTGTATTTACTTTTGTTATGCACTGATGTGTTTTTACCTCTCTCTGACCCTAAAAAGTTAAAGGCACAAGAGTAAAAAAACACAAAAAATTATGAAATTCTCAAAAAATTCTGAAAAAGTCTACACGTATGATTTGCATCATTATAAGCATTTTTTGCGTAAGACACTTTTTTTGTGAGATGCCAATGGAGAATAAAACTATATGGGGAAAAAATAACCCTTAACGATCATAGGGTCTCGCACATATGTATGTTCCAGAAAATTACAGAAAAACCGTTAACTTTTTTAAATTTAAATTCAGTAGACCTTTCTTAATAACTTAAAGAGTTTAAAACATTTGGAGGAGCATCTTCCAATGTCATGTTACATAAATATTAAGGCAGCCCGGAAAGTGTTAATAGTATCTCCACTGTCAGCTCAGTGTTTGCTTTACGAGTAGTGTATTTTTAAAATTTTTGGTTCAGCTCTGTAGCGTGCCCATTGATCTTGAGAGTAGGTATTGCAAGCGTTTTTAAAGAATTTTCGTATATTAGATCTTGACAAGGATATCTTGTAGTTCCATCGTGGTGACTTAGCATTTTTCTTTGACCTATAAATGAAATGTGACGGAGTGAACCAGAGTTGGTTGCTTCTTTGAAAGAAGTTATTATGACTTAGCAGATTAGGAACAGAATTTTTTCCCATTTTTTTGTGAACGATTTTCGTGAATTTTTTCCAATCAGTTTTAACCGAGTCTCATAAAATCTTGACAATAGTAGTTGGATTTAAATCTACCAAAACACCTATGTACTTATAATCGGAAAATGATGGTTCATTCAAAACTTTCTTATATATATTGAAAGATTCTTTCAAAATTAACAAAATTGCAAAATTACTTTGAAGCAATCTTGCATATTGAACTTCGGTCATGCTTGTTCATTATATTCCACGAACATTTGCTTCAAAAAATCCTTACAAGTTTTTTATCGATTTGAGCAAAAATTACATCCTTTTGATTTTTGGAATCGACATCAAAATAATTCATCAGCATTCGCAATACAAGTTTACAATTATGTAATGCCCCAGACAGACGACAGCTTAAGTCTAGATTATATTTATTGCGACGAATAGCTTTCAAAAAATGTAATGTATTGACACTTCTTGGTTCAGTTATTCTCAAAAATATGACATCATAGAGAATTCGTTTTCAGAATCCTCAAAGTCACAAAACAAAACCAATTGCAAAAAATCAGATTTGACACTAAGTTCACAAAAGTATTTTTAATAAAAGATAATTACAAAATACAAAACTTAATCTTTAACAAATTATTACACTTGAATTGATTATACCACAATGTGACTGCAAATCACTTTGTGTTAATGGGAAAAAAAGATAATGTACCTTGTACTTTAATTCTTTCATATTCTTATGTTTCATAATCTTATATTGCATGAGGTTAACATTGACCCTTTATGGTTATTTGAAAACTTTAATCGATTGCATTCTCTAGATCCCACAGTTCTTAAGCGCGCATTTAATGGATACTAAAGTTTGATAAAGTTCCCACTGCTTGGCGGGCACACACACTAAGATCTTTAAGCTTTGACTTTTTTTGCTGCGTTTGTTTAATTTTGTGGTTATCGTTTATCGGCATTATAACCTTGATATCAGAGAAAATCAAGTCTAATGCCAATTATGGCTTAATATATTGCACTAATTATTACATTTTGTGGTAAGTTTTTCTTTTTTGTGCAGCATTAAAAATGCTCTGTATTAGTAACAAGTTCATAGATTAACTTTAATTATTTATTGAATTATTTAGTTTTTTCATTTTATATTGAAAAATATATCAATTCACATCAAATATAAGCTTTATATTTGATGTCTTGTGTTCTAATTGCACCAACAAATCTATGATTTTGAATTTATAAAAATTTCATATGTAAGAAAATTTAAAATGTTTTGCAAAATGTGTTCCAAATGACCTTGCATTGTAGCATTAGGCAATTGTGTACTTACAAAATTATTAGCATGTGCCATTGCTTTTTGATACGCAAACTTAAATAGCCCCATATGCACGAGTAATGTGCTTGTTCCAAGGTTTTTCCCCACGACTTCCACTAAAATAAAAACAATAATTGAAACAAAACAACAACAACGACAAAAATGTCAGTCAGAGTTTTCCACAGTTGAAATACCAGTTATTTTGTGAATTGTGCCATTTTTCCACGTATGCCAAAGTAAAAAAAAGGGTCAATTTGTAATGTGAGTAACTGAAGTAAATGAAGTCAATTGTAACCAAAACTACAGAATTTCATTATTACTGTTTCAGTTATTGTCTTCAAATTAGACCATACTATTAAAAAAACATAAAACTTAAGCTACACTGAAAAATATATTGTCTTTAGAATGAAAAAGGTTAAAAAGTGTCGGAAAATGTTAAAAAAAAATGAATATCGAAGTAACTGAAAATTGTTATATATCTCAGAAAATGTTTAAAAGACAAAAATGTGGAGAAAATCGAATAATTTGGTTTACAAAGGGTACTTCAAGGTACGTCAAAAGTAATGTCATAATATGAACGTACCACAATTTTTAAAAATGTTTTTTGACATTTATGAAGTAGATTTTTTCTTTATCACTTAAGCAAACTCACAGGGGATAGCCCCTATAAATGTAATGTACCGTTTTGATTTATAGAAAAGAAATTGGTTAGAGGGATGGAGGAAAAAAGAAGTAATGTCGATGAAAATTGTTCTTGAAACTACCGATGTCACTTAATCGTACGACCAAAGAACGAATTATCCCGATAGTGCGATGTTCTATCAAACACCGCTTTAACGCAATAGAGATGGATCTGATGCGTGCTGCGAGAGAATATACGAACTGACAGATTCAGCCCATAAATTTCTGTGGAGCAAATCCCATGATAATATCTATAAAAAAGGGTAACACACCCAACGTTATGACAGTGTTCAAGAGAGTCAACAGAGGATACAACATCTGCGTCCCCAATCAACTTTATCGCATGACGTTGAACTCTGTCTAGAACCTCCAATGTAGTTCGAGCCGCGGCCCCGATGTGCGAATTTTACTCTAGCTTAGGTTTAATACTTTATAGACAGTCCAAAAATGAACAGGAGTGAAGTATACCGATTAAAAATGATAAAGAGCTGAACTTCGGCTTTTTGGCTTTTCTAAGGTCGTACGTGATCTTTACAAAACTATAGAAGCCCAGAAGGCTGTACATTAGATAGTATCGACCTCCATTCAAAAAAAAAAAAAAAATCGAATGACCACCCGCCACGGTGAGCTTGAAAAAGGGGAATGTGGAGCTAAAATGGATCCAAAATCGGCTAATGCAGACAGTTTCTATATTGTTTCTAGATTATAAAAATGTTAAAATTAAAATCCTAGCTGCTCGTCTTCGCTAGTTATGCACATTTTTGTGTTCATGGTATGCACTTGCTTGAAAACCATAAAAAATTATAAAAATGAAGAAAAAAACGGAATAAACAAATATAAAGATAGTTACATTTAATGTATTTTGCAATGTTTTATCCGAATCCAGACTTATAATTGCTATATCTCATACGGCTTTTGAAGTATCTTAGCTTAAACAAGGAAAAAATACCGTTTTTGCTATATTTTGGCACTATATAGCTTGAACACGGAACATTTATACGTAAAATCCGATACAATTACTCAAAGCTCTTATTTTTTTCTTTAAAACCTAATTTAAATTATGTTGATATCTTTATTTTTCTCGGAGATATCCTAACCTAAAATGTTGAAAAAGTGCAAAAAACATGTTTTTTCAATATTTCAGTCTACGATATTTCGGAGAAACATAAAGCTATTGAAATAATTTAAATTAAGTTTTAATGAATAAAGATTAGAGCTTTGAGTAATTGTATCGGATTCTACGTATAAATGTTCTATATTCTAGAAATATAGCTTCAAAATATAGCAAAAACGGTCTTTTTTCCTTGTTTAGGCTAAGATATCTCAAAAACGATGAATTTTATGATTTTTTGTGGGATTCAATTCTATAAGGCGTCCTTGGCACCTTAGGGTGGGTAGAAACTGAGATAATGAGTACAATTAGTCGAAAAAAAAATCTGAGATAAATGACTTCATTAACAGAAGAATGTAGTCTATGTTGAGATATTTACAACGATATACTATACTTGTTGATCGAACGTCAAATGGCGGAGATATAAGAAAAAAACAAAACCGCATCGAATATAGTGGCCGAAAAAAAAAATGTTTTTTTTTTATTAAAATTCTTCCAATGTTAGCTTTCCAACTGGGAGTGGTTATTCGAACTACTTTTTTTGTGATACTATCTACTGTCCACCTTAGATCAGCTTGAATCGATATGTCTAGAATGTGCTGATCGCATAATGTCCACGCCGCCCATATTGAGGGGTGTCTCACGATACACAACTTTGTTGCACCCTTTGCAGCTTTTTTTATATATCTAGCAAGATATTCTAAATGTCGAAGATTGTTGCGAAAATGGAAAAGGGTTTTAAGTGTCTAAGAAAAAGCTCAAAAAGTTGCAAAAGGTTGAAAAGCAGAAATGGCAAACAAATTTGGAAGATTTTTCTGAGTGTATGTACGTACTACGAAAATAATTAGAAAACAATAAAGTTAACTTTGACAATGAATTACAAGAAAGAAAATACAAAAACATGAAAACAGTAAAGAGTTGCAAAATTTTTCATTGCAACAATAAATTTCCAAATAAAAAAAAATCGTCACTCAACTTGTAAAATCAAATCTAAGCTACAACATTACACTGTACTAACAAGTTTACATTGATGTTACCATCACTTTTTTATTGTCTACGCTGTTTAACTGCCAACTTTTAGTTGAATATCTCATGTCCACAACGAAAAGTGGCCCGTGGCCAAATGTGTTTAGTGGCATATCATCAACCGCTCGAGTGTGCACGCCCTTAGAAAGTCTTTTTTGCCTACCGATGCAATACCTGAAGAAGAAGAAGAAACAATAAAAATGTTAACGCGTACCATTAATTAAATTGGTCACTGGCGGCCTGCCACTTGTTGTTGAGAGTCAAAAATTCAAATGCAAATGTTGGGTGGCGTTGACTTTTAATCACCTGTTATGTGTTGCTGCTACTTAATTTATGACCGAATTATCTGGTCTGTCTGTCTATGCTAATGTTACATAATTGACACTTTCCTTTGCATTTGTCTGTTGGTTGCAAAGATAACTATAGAGGTGTTGTTAACCATTATGTTAACAATGTTGTTCATCATTTTCTTCCCTTTCATCTTTATTGTTTTTCCTTCAATTGTTTTCAATTTCATTATGTCACGCTATCAGTTAGCAATTTTTCTGCAAATGATTTTGGAATTAATTAGATTTTTACTTGAACTACTTAATTTATGAGGTGTTAAAATCTGTCAGTTACATTTGAATTTCTTATAAGTTGCTTGAGAGTATAATAATTGAAACTTTGTTAAAAAAGGGGGAAAAAACCAAATTGTTGAAATGAAGACAATAAGGTATGTACTAGAGATTCTACATATTCAAAACCAAAAAGAGAATCGGAGGTAAAAAATGCTCCAAATATTAACCTTAGAACCGTGTTATGGGCACTGGGTGCCCAAACCAATTTTCAGTGTTGTTTTTAAGCCGCAAATTGTTCGAAACGAATGCCAGATCTCATCGTTTTTCAATAGATTGAACTTTTTACTACTTAAAAAAACTTAGTTTGGATAAGATTTAGGTATAAGTAAAATAAAAATAAATAAAAGGCGAGAAACCTCATTTTCGTGTTATGGGCACTGTGTGCCCAGAATGTATGGGAGTAATTTATGAACTTTAATCGATCACGCCCATTTTTGGTCTCAATCAGGCTATGGTCCTCAGTATTATTTTATGCAGATAGCTTTATCCGTTTGGGCGTAATCGAAATTTCAACATGCAGACGGACACATACATCAATAGGCCAATCAGGGTCGAATAGAGCCATCAGCGCTCAACATAAAAATTTAAAAAAATCAGGGAAATTCATATTCGACATTTAGAGGTGATTGACGATCATCCATAGTGACCTTGCATATAACGACCACCTTAATTTACACACATCTTTACACTTTTTTCACACATAAATATTTTTTTTTTATATAATAGACTAACTCATACGTACATATCGATACCTTAGAGCGCTATAGTCCTATCTCCATTTTTCCAATTGTTGGGAAATGCAAAAAGAAGATTTCAAACAGTGGTTATTTAGGATTGGCTGCTATTTTGATATAACGATACATGCAATATTTTTACCTATAGTATTTTTTAACATAATTTAATGTTTTTGACCAATTTAATTAATTTCTAACGAAATCCCAGCCAATTTATAGTGTGTCATTACTTTTGCCCTTATATAGAATTCCACTACTATTGAAAAAAACGACGTATTTAGTACATTTTTTGAATTTTTTCCACTAAAATGTCGTAAAAAGTCATGATACGCGTAGAAAACACGAAAAAAACGATTTTTTTTTTTTTTTTTTTTTTTGAATTTTTGAATCTTTGGTTCCGACAAACAAGAGTGGAGCCTTGGGTGTAACCAAATTTGTTCACTAAAATGTCGCAAATAGTCACGAAACGTGAAGAAAATGCGAAAAAACGAAGAATTTTTTTTAAAAATGTGACTTATTTGAATATTCAGTGGAGATAGGACAGTAGCGCTCTTGAAAAAATTACAGTTTGGAGATAGGATTTTTCTTAATTATCGAATATTTTCGTATTTTAGTGGTATTTTGACATCACACAGTTTTCCACACGTTAAAGAAGCCCACAATGATGCCATAACTGCAAAAATCTCAAAATCGCAAAAAGTGGAGATAGGACTATAGCGCTCTAAGGTATCGATATGTAAATAAACGCTCAATAAAAAATATAAAATGTATAAAAAAGTTGTATTTGAATAAAAAAAACATAAGTTTCTTTAAAAAATTTTGAACTTTCCATTTATCCCCATACAAAATACACTATGGGCACTGAGTGCCCAGAAACACGAAAATAGGTTGGCCAGACCATGCACGGTTCTAGGGTTAAAGAAAATAAATTTGAATTGACACACACAAATAATTAGCAACATTAAGGTGGATCTCCGAAAGAAATTTTAGGGCTGGTGAAAATTTTACGTATGCCAGAATTTGTTGGCAGGATGAAAATACAAATTTACTATGGAAAAACTTTCTCGAGAAGAATTCACATGAATTATACGTTAAAGATGTTTTAGTTCTGGATCAGAAGATTGTTGACAGTTACTCGCTGGCTCAAGGTATTGATTTTAAAAACAGTAATAATTATCAAATTTCAAAAAAACCACTGACTTCACATTGACCCTGAAAGAAAGTTATTTTATTTTTATATTTTCTATCACTTCACTCCGCTTAAAATGTGTCCACGAAATTAAACTTTGTATTTTGCTTTGTTTCAAAAATAGAATAGTATACTTTCAGGATGTAAAGGGTTTTTCAATAGGGACGCTACAAAAGTAGACCGATAGGGACAGCAAACGACGCCATATTTTTTCCCGCTCTCTTGACATTTCTCTTCAGTAAGGTTTGCCATTTCATCATGGAACGATATACGAGCCAACAACGAGTGGAAATTATTAAAACTTACTACCGAAATTCTGTGTCAGGGACCTCAACTTTAAGAGAGCTACGTCATCTTCAGCGAGAGGCTCATTTCTGGCTGAATGGCTTCGTCAATAAGCAAAACATGCGTTATTGGTCAGGCAGGTAAAAAAAAAGTTCTTTTTAAGAACTATCCGGTTGGTAAAGGGCAATGAGCGCTTCATATGCAGCGCAATGCATGCGAGTAACGCGTATGTTCTTACATCAAATCAAATAATTGCTATTATAAATGTACTACCGAATTAAAGAAAATTTAACAAAAATTTCAAAAAAAAAAAAAATTAGAACAAGGTATAAATAGCAGTTTTATCATACTCAAATCGCTACTAAACTCAAAAAGTAGAAAAAAAAATTTTAAATATGAACTTTAAGGGTCTAGAACTTTATCCTTTCAAACCAAATAAACCAAATATACTCTTAAAACGATCATTAAATTACTTAAAAGTTTTCCATTAATAAATTTTTTCTAAAACGTTAGGGTGACCCAAGAAAATTCATTATATCGCCTCACAGAAGCTACGTAACCATAACGTTTACAACCTGTATAGCCTAACAAAAAAGTTGTACACACAAAACTTATGTTTTTACCACAAAAAGTTCTAGTCCTCATAAAGTTCTCATCAGTGTCAAAATATCTTGTGAGAAGACTTTAAAAATGCCAAAGAAAGTTTATATATAAGTTGTTACCAGAAAACACTGATGGTAGATCCAACTTAATCTATATAAATTAAAATTTTGCAAACTTTTTCAATTTGCACTTTTTATTTTGTTGCCAAAATCATTAATTGAGGCTGTGGGTAAAAAATATTGCCTTAAACCATAGAAAAATGTGTTAAAAATTTGATCATCGTATCATTATTACAACATTTCGTCATAGATACATTTGTACATGCGAACACCGCAGATTGAGATGCCACACAGTTCAATGAATTGCAATTTAAATTAATTTAATATTTTTATTATTTACGCGGTGACAGTGGCATATTTTCCATTGTTGTTGTTATTCATTTAATATTTATCTATTTATTTATTTATTATTGATTGTTAAAATTCAGTTACTTTTGCACTTGAAGTAGCATTAACGTAGTATATGCAATTAATGTAAGTTCGTTGCTTAAGTCTTTTGTTTGGTTTATTTTGCTAACTAAGTAAGTAAGTGCTGTATTAAATTATTTCATATGTGAAATGAAATCGTGTGGTGTTTTTTATTTACATGCCTACTTTTTATGAAATCTTTTTTAAAAAAAATATGATACAGTTTATGAATTTTGTAGGAAATTAGGTTAAAGCTTCAATTGAAAATGTGGTAATTGCATGGGAAATTTTTTTTTTTTTCAAACCATATTATGGTTTAATTTATAAGCCAATATAGGCTTGTTGAGTTTTAAATGAGACTGTATGGTGGCAGTAGCAGTCACTGAATTGCTAATAAAATAATATTCTTGTGGCTTAAGTAAATTGATGACAATTGCATTGGTTTTATTAATTGAACCAATCTAAAATTGATGCAGTAGACGTCTTCATTGTTTTAGTAACCTTTTCGAAACACTCGCGATCTATCAAGATCAAAACATAACCAAAGCGATTTGCACTAGTTCTTTTGCCAGTTGACATTTAAAAATATAAGGCAAAAAAATACACACTTTAAATGTTAAGAATTCTTATTGAAATTGAAATCATCTATAAAATGAATAATGAATCTGATTCTTGAAAAGCAGAAGCTGCGTGACATGTTCAAGTAAGTAGCTAGCGACAAAGACCCACATGTTAACAGCTGCCACCGGTGTTACACAATAATGATCGCATCGCACGTTCGATGAAAGAAGCAAGTCTAATTAAGTTGAATTAATCGCAAATCGACACACTTGTGTCATTAAGACAAAGCGTAGCCATAGTGCAGCAAATATTTAGATGCACATCCATTTTTTAGTCATAAATAATATGCATTTTTTATATGCATAAAGTTAAGATTTTAAACGCATTTTGACATTAAGCGAGTAAGTGATGGAACATAAATTAAGACCATAACAACCTTTATTGATGCTTTGGCTAATTTTGTATATTAAAAGAATGCTTTTGAATTAGGAAGGTATTTTTCAAAAGAACTAGGCATTGAAAATATGTTCCTTTCTCGTGGTATCATTAAATTAAAAGCTTCACGTAATTTTTTTTTTAAATTTATTGATGGAAATTTTGCTGTTAAAGAATTCTAATTGAAAAGTTTTTTTCATTTTTTCGAGTTACATTAATATAAAGAGATTCAAACATTCTCCTTTTTGATTTATTTTCAAAACTTATGGTGGCGAAAGTGAAAGACTTAAAATACCGATGACTTCAGCTTATTCATTTTCTATAATTTTAATGAATTCAAACTAATCTAGATCTAAATAAATAAAAATAAAATACGAATTATATTTGCATTAAGTTTAATTGCATTAATACCAAATGTTATCGAAATCTCCGAGTTAAGACAAGCAAACGATAATTTTATTGAAATCATTTTAAAAATTGCAATCAATTTAATGTGAATCCTTTCAATTAGAATGCCATGTAGCTTTTGGGAAATTTTTTTTTGGCTATATTAAGCAAGGAACCAAATCAACTCAACTCAACTCAACTCAACTCAACTCAACTCAACTCAACTCAACTCAACTCAACTCAACTTAACTCAACTCAACTCAACTCAACTCAACTCAACTCAACTCAACTCAACTCAACTCAACTCAACTCAACTCAACTCAACTCAACTCAACTCAACTCAACTCAACTCAACTCAACTCAACTCAACTCAACTTAACTCAACTCAACTCAACTCAACTCAACTCAACTCAACTCAACTCAACTCAACTCAACTCAACTCAACTCAACTCAACTCAACTCAACTCAACTCAACTCAACTCAACTCAACTCAACTCAACTCAACTCAACTCAACTCAACTCAACTCAACTCAACTCAACTCAACTCAACTCAACTCAACTCAACTCAACTCAACTCAACTCAACTCAACTCAACTCAACTCAACTCAACTCAACTCAACTCAACTCAACTCAACTCAACTCAACTCAACTCAACTCAACTCAACTCAACTCAACTCAACTCAACTCAACTCAACTCAACTCAACTCAACTCAACTCAACTCAACTCAACTCAACTCAACTCAACTCAACTCAACTCAACTCAACTCAACTCAACTCAACTCAACTCAACTCAACTCAACTCAACTCAACTCAACTCAACTCAACTCAACTCAACTCAACTCAACTCAACTCAACTCAACCCAACCCAACTCAACTCAACTCAACTCAGCTCAGCTCAGCTCAGCTCAGCTCAGCTCAGCTCAGCTCAGCTCAGCTCAGCTCAACTCAACTCAACTCAACTCAACTCAACTCAGCTCAACTCAACTCAACTCAACTCAACTCAACTCAACTCAACTCAACTCAACTCAGCTCAACTCAACTCAACTCAACTCAACTCAACTCAACTCAACTGAAATCAAATCAAATCAAATCAAAACTTCCACATTCTCCACTGCTTAATGGATTTTATTCAAAAGCTTGGTGGCAAACTTCATTGTGCTATAAACTGATCTGTGCCCAGCCTATCTTGCACTCATACAACAACATGGATTTTACATTTGAGTCAAATATTCGAGCTATTGTAAAGTAATTAAGTTGTACATATTCACAAATAAAAAACTACTTAAACCAAATCCAAAGTCACTGTTATTTCTGCGTTTCTTCCGGCAATGTAGCTGACAAGCATTAAAAGAAAACCTCTGATGACCTTTAACTGTTAGGCCAAATAATTTAATAGATTTTTCTTCCTTCGTGTAGTAATTTGTTCTTTACATAGCATGTAGTATCTATGAAATCAGCTTTTCGTTTACATTTTGCTCTAAAAGCTGACAGTTGAACATCAAATATTCATTGTTAACCTAATTAATTACGTTTAAACGTAGCAAATAAAATTGAAAATGTTTAGCGTTGGGCATGGCTCGAATAAAACAAACAAAAAAAAATTCATTTATTAATTTTTAAGGTGCATTTTAATGCTTCGTTGATTTTTAACCGCTATGGTTGGCTTATTAAAATTATCTTTGAATTTGTATATATTAGTTTTATGATCTTATTTATGTAAGCACATTTTTTTTCGGAGTTTTCAGTTTTTCATAATTATGTTTTTTTTTACCGATAAATTTCAAGTGCCGGAAGATTCAGTAAAAACTGGCGACGTGCGGAAGTGCTATGTTGAGTTACTGCCCTTTTCTTGTAAAAATATACATGTTGATAAGAAAACATATGTTTTTGAATAAAAAGAACAAAAGGCATGTGTAATAAATAGATCAAGGTTTATTTTACGATAGAACATTTTTAAATAATTGAAAATTAATTTTCAATTGAACTCTTCATACATTTTTTACAAAGGTCGATATTCATGTAAAATGTACCATACTTTCAACATGTTGTTTTTTTATAGAATTAGGGCAAATCGTGAATCAACCGAATCAAGGATTTGGTGAATTTAGTTTTTATTTATTTAAAAGCAAGTTATATTGGCGTTGCCATGTGATCCATATGACATAATTCGTTGCTCTATTAAAAGTTCGTTGCTTAAGTCTTTTGTTTTATTCATTGTTTTATTCATTCAAAATATTACTTTTCTTGTTTCATAGCTCTAGTAAATATTATAAAATAATTATTTTCGTGTTATAGAAAATTCTTAGTGTGTTTCTTGTTTATATATGTGTACGTTTGACAGAGCACTAGTCAGAATGGCATTCCACGAAGCAATGTATTTGCTGCGTCATCAAAACGTGTTGCATTAAAATGTAGTTAATCATGCATTGTAGTAATATTTATAATATGTTTCCCACCATTATATTGTATATCGTAATTTGAGAGTTAAACTCTTTAATTAAATTTTTGCAAGAATAATTCAGGAAAAAAAAAATTGCGGTCTATATTGGAATTATGACAAGTTATGTTAAATAGATTTGTGTAATAATGAGTTTGCAGCTCTTGTTTGAGTGCAGTTTGCATATGGTGCAACAAGCAAAAGTGAGGAAAAAATTAAAGTTGATAATCTAAAGTATGCTTATAAACTAATTACCGGATATTGTAATAATTACTTTAAGCGGAGTGCGCGATAGATAAAAATTTAGAAATTATATTTAATTAAAAAATTATTTTGTGCTTGCTGAGTATCGCAATAGTCAAAGGTTTTTGGTTCGAAAAGTTAATTTTTAGTACTTGTGAACTTCTGCAATGAATCTGTTATATCTGCATTGAATTTAATAAAAAAAATTCCCCACTTGAATTAACCCGATTTCGAGAAGCTCGTTTCCACAAATTATTTAACCCTCTCATGCGCCAATTTTGTGTTGGGCAGCTATATTTTTTTAAGAGTTGTTTCTTACTACATAGGGGCCAAATAACACAAAAGAAACAAAATTTTGAAATTAAATCTTGTATCTGAGTTTTTAAAAAATGTTGTACTCATACAACATGGCACATTTAAGGAGTAAAAATTTATTGTAGGACCTGCAAAGAGCCTGAATAATATTTTTACCTGTTTCTTGCTATTTTTTTACTTCTACACTAAATGATAATATCGAAAAAATCACCAATGAATTAATTTAAGGATTTCACAAAAATTTAAGCGTTTATTTATTAGGAAAATTTTTTGCTACAAAATCAATGAATGAAAATCATAAAATGTAGCAGAAAAACTTTAAAGATATGTAAAAGATAAACACCAAACTAAAGCTAAGACTTCTGAAATATTTTTGAGAAATTTCATTTTGAAAAATATACCGTTAGACAGGAGAAATATGCGTTCAAAAAGTATTGTTGTATACATACAACAAATGCATGAAAGAGTTAAACAGCTTTTCACACGAAAAATGCAATCACATACTTACCTATTCTGATATAGGTTAGGGTGGCGGTAATCGCGTAAGCAAAAACCTCACATAGACCAAACTAGGTCCATGATCGACGTTAAAAAAGTCTAAAACAGGGGAATATTGAGGCGGTATATATCACAGAAATATTTCCTATAAATTTTCACTTCTAGTTGCTGAACACTAAAAAGTCAAAATTTCATAGCGAAAGCCAAAAAATCTTTAAAATCAATGAAGACTTCTCACATCGCATATTTATGACATTTTTTGTCGCATTTTTCTTAAGTTTTAAGCATTTCTCGACTTTGGTGACCTCGAGTGAAGTGACTTATTATTCCCCTGTTTTAGGTGTCTTTTTTATACCTTTTTAATAAAAGGGTAAAAATTACCCTTATCGTATACAGAGAAGGCGGGAAGCGGTAGAACACCGGAAAATATTAGATTGCTTAGACTATTCTGAACAATTGTTCTCAGTTTAATTTTTCGAAATTTGTGAAACAAACTGAGATATGGGCATTTCTCAGAAACTTTTAACCTATAGTTGTCGTCAAGTTTTGATGTCAAACGCGTAAGGTGCATGGTATAAATTCAAATGGTAATAATTTTTTGTGAATATTGGCCCGCGCACATATTGTTCAAACATTAAAAAGTATGAGGGATTAAATTTTTTTGTAGAAATATATGGAACTCGCGCCACTTCAGAGGTTGCATTTGAATGTCAAAAGTGTAAGTGTATCGAAATATCGTAAGTGAAAGGTTCCTGAGAATTGCACATATAGCCATCGGAAGATCGGGATATAGCTTTATGAAAACCGGTAAAGGTTTGTAACCCCTTAAGTGATTTTAATATTATTAGTGTTGTATGAAAGATATTTTAATTGGCTATAAAATCGGTGCACAAAAGTTTTAAGTCCGAGTCATGATTTTAGAGATATGGCGAATTTTCGAAAATTTTGAATAGTTATTCTTTTCTTAAGCACTATTTTTCCAAAAAATTTCTTATTAATTCATAGCTTTTTACAAATTATAGAAACATAATCTATTTTCTTTCATTTGATATTCAATTTTTAACCTGATTTCTTTCATTAGCACATTTTTTTATAGGAAAACAAAAAAGTAAACCAAAGAAATTTTCATGAAAATTAGCTAAACATAATAATAACACCCATTTTGTAGCCAGCTAAAATACCTTTTATATGAAATCAATGTAATTAAAATCCATCAAGAGTACAAGAGTACCCAAAAACTACTGTGCAAACGAATCAAGTCACAGTTAGTGGTTCTTAAGAAAAACTGAAGATTTTAATTAATTTTCCTATACTTAAAGATTGAATAAAATATTTAAAAATTTTAAATTGAATTAAGATATAGTATTAATGTTATGTTTGCATATTTCCTCGTGGGGTGTTTAATTTGAACTGATCCAAAAAGTATGCAATAGTTTATTTTAAATATTTTTTCTGTTAACAATAAAATATAAACCTCTGTTAGTTTAACATCAATATAAAAGGCTGTTGACGGCGCTAATCGCTGTATTTAGCACAAGCGGAGATAACAAGATTAAAATCCATGTGGCGTGTCTTATGTGTTTTTTCTACTGCTTATTGAAAGTGGCATTACACCTCATTTTATTTGATAGCGGTATTGAAAAAACGTTCACAAACGCACTTTATAACTCATGTATAGACTATGTTTCTTTCCACATTGGTTATCTGATTTTGATACAATATCTTGCAACAAATGAGGTCGAAAAAGGGTTCAATTAAATAAAACAAAACAAACCAAAATCAAGATAGTTATTTTCGATACATGTGTCGGTGATGAATCCGACTCCAGTATCAAATTGCTCTATTACTTATAGTTTTTGAAATTTTTTTACCATAAAGTTCAAAAACACAATTTTTGAGGAGGTATAGAGGACACACGAAATTGTTTTGCTCTTTTCTACTAAATGCGTTGCTTAATACTATTATTTGTTACCAGAATCAGCTATGAATTTGTCTCGTATGATTTCTCTTTAGAAAGTTGTTCTAGATGTTCTTCATTAATTTTGGGTCAAATTATCTACTTTCAACTGTTAAGGTTTTTTTTTTGTAAGTAAATAAACTGAGTAAAACTGTAACACGCGTTATTTGAATTTGATTTTTTATTCGTATCCTGAATATCCTTGTGATAAAACTGTATTTTTTCTGCATTTGAAGATGTTTCACAGCAATCGAAAACTCTTAAACTCATTTTTGCTTTTAGCAGCAAGTAATTATTCTCTCAAAATTGCACGCAATGAAGCTATGAGGCTTCCGTACAAATATTGCTATGTCCTTAGTACTGATTCAATCAGTAGACGATATCTAGAAAAATTAAAACTACTTTCTGATGGTATAAGCGAAAATATGCTAGAGTTTCTTTTGTTGAAGTAACAAAACTTCAAACATGTTCGATAACCTCGGTTTTCGCATTTACCAGGACTAAACTATAAGCACAGTTTTGTTAAGGATAGCAAAATCATTGGGAAAAAGTGTACCTGACCTACTGAACCTTTTGTTTATCAGTTTTATTAGTCCGTAACTAGTACAAATTAAATTAAGCTCGTTTATTGACGAAAACTAATTTTCAAGAATTGTTTTGAAACTAATCCAAACAAACACATCGCGTGGCAATTGACACAATCTTGATTACAGCAACCGGTGTGAAACTAGTCGAAGCGAATGTCTCACAAGACATTTGACACAAACTCATTTGCAAGGGTTAATTTGTAACTAGTTAAACGAAATGTGTCAGAGAACAATTGACACAAAAGACTAGTTTGTATCTAGTTACACCAAATGCAGAGCAGGACAATTGACTAGCTCTAATGACAAGCCCTTGTAAAAATCGATAGCTCGTAAGCGAAATGAGTTAATTGCGAACTAGTCTTGCTTCGGTTGAAACCAGTTTGTGTATAGTCTTGGAGTAGACCAATTTCCGACAGGGTAGTAATTTATGTACGTAAATAGGGTATATTCCAATTTATATTAAAAATATTCGCGCCGTGAATTTTCACTTTTCTTAAAATATCATATGTGTACTATCTGCACGTTTTTTAGAGCTGCCGGAAATGAGAGGATGTTCTTCTTTCTGCTTTAAAGAAAATTTGCATACTCCGGTTTTTAATTTTTGAAACATTTTTGCTATAATTTTTAAACTAATTTAATTTGGTTAAAACATTTGCACTCAAAAATATTAAAACTAAATGGTTAAGTATTTTCTTGTCTGCTTTTAATTCCACAATGTTAGCTTGTGTGGTTGAGGAGCAATAATTACACAGGCACTCAAAAAACCAAAAATGTCCGAACACAATATTGAATTGCTAAATTGAACTGCATCCTCAGATTTGTCAATATATCCGAAGGATTTTGAGATATCCGTACTTGAGGTTATGGCGTAGCTACAGGAAAAAATTAAATACTTTTTTTTCGAAATCCTGCGGATATATTGACAATTCTAAGGATGCAGTTCGAATTGACTTCAAAAAGTTCACAGAACTGCATAGAAGAGTATTGTTGTTTTTTTTTTTTTTGATTGCCTATGTTATTTCTGAAATGTGCTTTGATTAGCAAATGTTCTTACTTGATTTTTTTTTTGGAAAAAATTTTGACTAACCAAGTTGTAACATTTTCAAGCGTAACCTGTTTTAACAATATTCAGTGAATTTCATAACTGTACTATTTTCTTTAGAATGACATAAAAAAATTCTGGGTCTTCATTTGCAGATCTATCCATATTCCTATAACTTCTTACAAAGCGCTGAACGGAAAGTTAGATCCAGGGGAATATTCCTTCATATACACCACTTAGAGATCAATAAATTCGTGAATAAAAATGATAATATGAGCCGTTCAAAATGACAATGGTGCAACTCCAAAACGAGACAAAAGTAATGTCATAATATTAATTGGCTGACATTTTGTTAGGGATGAATCAAACTGATTTTTTTTTCACAAAAAATTTACTTCATGATATGGAATTGTTGACATTAAGTTGAAAAAATGATATCGATCAAATAACCGATCGTTATGGCACATAATTCATATGACATTACTTTTGCTTCATTTTGGAGTTGCACCATTGTCATTTTGAACGGCTCATATATTAATACAAAACATAAAAAAATCAATTTAACATTTGATAAAATACAAATTAATGCAATTAATTGAATTCACATGTGATAAGTAGCAAAGCAATAAAAATCATAACTAACTGAAATGGTGCTGCTGCCAAGATAAAAGTAAAAGTCAATTGAAATTACCAATTACTAACAATAATGACAATGACTTAAGCTGCAAAATATAAAAAAGAAAATTTTCAAGTTCAATTCACTACATTTTTATTTATAGCATTTCAATGTTGTTTCACTTAAAATTAAGAAAATTATTATTTAAATATTTTATGGAAATACAGTAAACATTTATGATAAGAAGAGTTTTCATAGAAACATTTAGTTAACACGTAGTTTACAAGAATCATCAAAGTTTCTTCTCTTTTTTTTTGTATTTTTTATTACAGCTGCTGGTTTGACATTCGTTTGTTTGTTTGTATTTGCTTGTTTACATATGAGTGTGTGTGAGTATGTATGCGGTTTAGTGGGTGTGGCAATGGGAGGCGTGGCAACATTACACCACTGAGGCTTAATAGAGATGTATCATGTGAAAATGTTTAAATATTTGATGAGTGGACGCCTTGCCTTGTTATAAGGACGATTGGTAAAGTATGGGGGCGTGGCAGTGGAATTATGTAGGTTGAGCAAAATAGAAAAACAACAAAAACTTGAACATATTTGACTCAGAGAGAATTTTCAATTAGCAGGAGCAAATAATGAGTAAGGTTTTGGGATGGAAAAGAATGTATAGGTTTTGATAGTTAAAATGATGTAGGCTTAGGTCGTTGTGTACAAGTTGGGGTCTGTAGAACTATTTACAAAAGTATTTAACTTAGTTTTATTCAAACAAAAAGTAAGAGTATTTGCAGGTTTTCACAGTTAGGCTTAAAAATTGAGAGAGAGTAAAGATAGCAGAAATGAGAGAGAAAAATATTTAAAAAGTGAGTGTTGAGGCTTTACAGAGAGTGTATAAAAAGCAGTAAAAAACATATGGGGAATTGACTAAAATATAAATAGAGTAGTGGAGGCTGTAAGCAAACTCTCTTTAAGTGTGCAGCAGATGCTTCTCAATTTCTTTACTCTTCACACAATCGCGCACTTTTTCTTTCCAACTTGATGTGTTCTTTCATTTCACTTTCAATTGTATTCCTTACTTCTACTTCATCACAATCACAGCAGACTTTTTACGCTTCCATTTCATCATCTCTGTCTTGTCTTCATATTTATCTACACTATTGTTGTTGTTATTCTCCTTTTTCTGCTTTTTGCTCTATCGTTGTTTTTTTCATGTGTGATATAATGGTGCTACATTTAATAAAATCTAACAAAATATTTGGGGGGCGTGGTCCGTCATCTAGCATCTTGCGCATGCGTGCGCGCGCTCTACTTAATAGTGCGCAACATGTGCGTGCGCATCATGTGTAGCATAACCATAACCATGGCCGATGGCTGAAGCTTGATGCGCAACAGACGCGTATGGTACAGCTGGTGCGGCGGCAACATGATGTGCAACTACTGGTCCAGCATGATGAGCATAGGCGGGAGCTGCATGGGCATAAGCTGGTGCAGCATATGCGACTGGAGCAGCATGTGCTATGGCGGGGGCAGCATGCACGGTGGGTGCACTTTTCGTGACGACGGCATTGAAACCATTATGATCATCAGCGGTATATTCAACAGTACGCACTGAACCATCGGGTTCAACGAGTGAATATGAGCCCTTCACGACATCACCATCGCGTACTTCATGCTGGGACTTGACATCACCGGTATGTGAATCAGCTACGCCATAATTGTAATGATATTTGGGGTATGACTGTGGAGAGAAAGAAAAAATAGGAAAAAATATGCATTAGTCAGTGTTAAGATAATGTTTTAGTTTGTCAAGTTCGTTGCTTAAGTCTTTTGTTTAAGTCGCATTTCAACGTATTCTCATTCTCACGCTCAACTTCATTGCACACGCCGCTCATCATAAGCAGCAGCTGTGTACACAGCGTAATGCTGCAAGTTCTCTGTGCAACCAACCTTGAGGCTCTGTACAGACAACCATGTGACTCATATGACAAAACAGCGTCACAATCAAAGTATTTCAACGCTGCTCCATAAGTTACAATTACAGGGCAATGAATTTTGCTCTAGAACATGAAATTGAAGTCGAGAATCAACAAGTTAAATGAGTGGGTGTGTGTGGTTGCTAAAAATAAATTGCATGCAAATATTGGTTGCGGTGATGACGTGACGTGACGACAACAACAATTGCAAGGCATAAGAAATAATCATAAATTGCATTATAAAGCGTTTGAAGCAGGTGTTGCAATGACTTTGCATAAATTAAGAAATTAATACCCTGTGATGTTAAATGATGTTAATTAGTTAAGCTCGTGGGAAAATATTGGATTTGTTATATTGTTGGAGAAATCAAAAGTTTTTGAAAAAACCGACAAATATTGAAAATTTTTGGAAAATGTTGAAATGAAAATTTAAAAATTTAGAGAAAAAGATAAAATGTTGGAAAAGGCCGAAAAATATTGAAAATATGGAAAACGGAAGCACAAAGTGAATATACTCTGGGTGTAGGGTATAAAAACAGAAATATTGCAAAATACTGAGATATACTGAAATGGTCAAAAGAAATGGCTAGGAAAATGCTTTAAGTGTTTTTAGTTCTCAAACTTTACAAATGTATAAATTAAAAATAATTTCCATAGTAAAAAATTTAAAATTAAGTGAAACTCTAATGACATTTTATGTATTTTGTTTGCTGCGTTAAAAACCCATTACTATCATGAACTGTTAAAAAAAAAAGAATTAAAAATATCAGAAAGTGATAAGCAATTTCTAAATATCGCACAACTTTTTCCCATCAAATAGTTTTGTTTTTATCGTACAATCACACATTGAACAAACTAAAAAGAATGGTTAACACAGAGATAATATGCGCGACAACAATTGCTATCACACGTAGGCATATAAAATGCTTAACCAATTGCTACCGCAAGTTTGCAGTTAAAAAACCACCAAACAGGAGAGGAGTGTCTGTTGTTATGTATTGTTGACAGCTTTTGTTGTGTTTCACTGCAGTAGCAGTCGTAAAATGTGTAACACGCTGCTGACTAACTGACGGACTGACTTAGTTTAAATTTCGCACAGTTTGGCAGTGTCTTTTTATGACGGTGCATAATTAAAAGTTAAAAAAACACGAAAAAAATTGTACCATAATAAAGCGTCACTTATGGCCACTTTAATGATTGCTCATACACACACATGATGTTGCAATAACTTTTTGTTGTTACCATTACGTAGATTTTTTCCAAGAAATTTGACATTTTTTTTTTTTGTTTTGTGCATATTCATGTTGCTACATCTTATAACAACAATTATGTTTGTTGATATGCAAGCAATATTGTTAACACATAATAGCAACTAAAGCATTGCTCATTTGATTGTTTTGATAATTAATTGCTTCAATGGAGATATGTACCATACAAAGTTATATGTTTTCGGTGGTCTATTTGATTTGCATGCAACTTGTGTGGTGTTGCTGCTGCTTTCGTCTTTTCAAATTTTAAATTGCTTTAAGTGACAGCTTAATTATAGCGCTAGCAAATTTAACAAAAAGTTTGAAAAAAATTATCATCTACTTTTTTGTTTCCAAATATTAATTTGCACAAGTCTTGAGATCTAAATGATTTTTGAGCAAAACAGTAGCGACGTGCAGCTGTCTTTGACTATACATAATTTGAAGACGCCTGAGGAGAACCTATTATTGAATATAAAAATAAATATATTTTATGCTTAAGCCTTAAAACTTTTATTTATCTAAAAGTCAATAACCTGACTCATACTTAGTATTTTAACCTAAGCAATTATGTATTCAAAACAAAAGACTTCGACAAGAAACTCGTTTTTTTTTCATATTTGCTTAAGAAAAATATTATTGCTTCAATTAAAATAAAATGACTAGATAAGAAATAATTGGCCAGACTTTATTAAGCATTAAAATTGAAAGTAATTTTTTTTCGTTGAATTTATGCTTCAAAATATAGCAATTAAATAAAATTATATTTAAATTGTAGTCTTCCTGCAACTGAAAAATAACTCAATATTTTAAGCGATTCCTAGGAATTTTTGCAACATTGAACATTAACAAAATTAGCCCTATAACTTGGATTTTTAAGTTTCCAGCAGAATGAGGTTTTTTCACTTTTTATTCAATAAATCATCAAGAGATCGATCAACGACAAAATTATGGAATTCTACATTAAAATTCACATAGGTTTATAGGTTGTAACCTATAAATGTTATAAAAATTTCCAACGAAATGTATTTTTAACGAAAAAACTTGCCAGGAAACTGAGGATTTGACTGGCCGCCTTACAATTCGACACACAAAACACGGCTTGTCAGCTAAATTATTAAGTATTCGTGACAAATGAAAGCAATTCTAAGGCGACTTTACTTTGCTCATTTGCCTCAATAGAGCAGCAATGCGATAGATACGCAAGTTCATTAAAATTTTAAGATGTTTTGATGTGCCAGGACGTAGAATTAAAGTCGAGCGACAAAGTTCAATAATGTATTTTTTAGTAAGATTCAATATTGATTGCAGAACTTAGCAGTTGAACATTGAAACACTATTGATTACATTTTTCGATTATAGTGCAAACACTCGAAATTTAGTTTTATTTAGCATTAAAACTATAATTTTGACAAAGAGACATGCATGGAGACTGAGAATTTGGAACTTGAAAGTACAATTTTTCCTAAAAATATTTTTGGGATTGAGCTTATTTTCAGTGTTATACTAAAAACAAAATAGATGTTTAGTTCTGATCATAAATTAATGAAATATTGTTGAGCCACAGAATATTCCTTCATAAGTAGAATCACTCACATAATTTCATATAATTTTTTTGACTAATTTTGTCTTTTACAGCCTATATCTGAGAAACTACTCAATGCTACCCTCAGGTATTTCTCGATCTTAAGAAAAAATGATTGAAATATATGAAAAAATTTGTATTTTATTTGCGCAGATTGGTAATTGTTTTCAAATTTAAGGAAAAGTTGTAGATTCTCTCTCAAAAATTAAAGAAATAGCTTTTGAGGTCCTTTGAATTTCTTGGAGATTTTTTTCACTCACTACACCCAGAGTATATTCACTCTGTCCATTAGATTGCAACGCAAAGAAGGAACCGTGGCAGGTATGAAATGTATATGTATTCTTGATCTATATATTCTTAATATATTCTTTCCCTCTGTCTGGATGTCTGTCTGTCCGTTGAAATCATTTTAATATTTTTTAGAAGCAAGATAGTTCAATGAAATTTAATATACTGCCTGTGTCATTAAAGTTAATTTTTTTAGTTGAAAATGTGCGAAATTGGTCATTGGACACGCCTACCGCCAATACAAAAAATATATTCAAAATGCAACTTAAGGATTATTTTTCACGATAATGCTACCAAAATACGCATTAATACTATTGACAGTAAGCGCAAGCTATTAGCAAAACTTTGACACAATCGGACAAAAAGGCGTTGCACCTCCCATATTAGCAAAAGCCTCAAAATGCTATACTGCAAATGTTTTTTGTGATAATCCAACCAAATTTCAGTCAGACACTAAGGACAGTATGTGCAAGGTCTGAGTAAAAGCTATGTCAATTGCTTACTTTCTTATGGTATACTTTCAATGGAATAGTTCTTAAAAAATTATCAATGAGGACTAAATTTAGTTGGAATATGAAATTTATGTTATTAATCTGTAGGATTTTTACAAACATATCATTATTTGTTACATATGTAAATATATATTTTTTTGATATTGAAAAGGTTCTCATATTCGTTTTTTGAAATTTTTTTGAAGATATTTAACAACCATTTGTTTCTCTCTTGCATTGAAGCAACATTCAAAAATGATAAACATTTCAAGTTCGTTACTTAAGTCTTTCGTTTTGAGTCAAGCAAATCCAACTATTTTTTGCCTACAGTTTTTTGCAACATACACGGTATGTCAATTCTTTCTTAACTTCAAAGCCTATAAACATTTCAAGTTCGTTACTTAAGTCTTTCGGTTTGAGTCAAGTAAATTCAATTATTTTTCGCCTACAGTTCTTTGCAATCTACAAAGTACTCCTTAACTTCTTAATTGTTGTGCTCAAATACTATAAACTTTTCAAGTTCGTTACTTAAATCTTTTGTTTTATGACATTATATAGACACTGTTTTCCGTTTTGTCTTTGCAATAAACTCTTTACTTACATGATAATCAACATCGTCATGTCCACCATGTCCAGCATACCCAGGTCCAGCATATCCTGCATAAGCAGGTCCAGCTGCATACAATGCTGGTCCAGCATGACCACCATGATGCAGAACACCAGCGCTAGCAAAGCTCAGTACAGTCAAGCACAATAAGGACTAAATGAAAATAAAAAAAAAAACCAAGCAAAACGAAACAAAGAATTAGCACATTTTTCAACACTTTTTTTGCACAAATTTGTTATTTTTTTTTTTCAGATTTTTACAATATTTTGAAAATATTTTATTTTTGTTTTTAAATTTTCCAGCACTCACTTTGAAAAATGCCATTTTTGCTATGTAGTTTATTTCTTTTAAGGGGACTTAGTATTTTCGGTCTGCTAAGAAACTTTTCAAAACGCGTTTAAAACGTATTAGCGACTGACTAAGCGACTTTAGCGTCAAAATTCAACTGATAATTAGAACCCAGAAGGAAGCTGCTTTTATATACTTGACTCCACCCGACGATATACAATGATGTTTATGATGGCAGCAACGACGACGACAACGAAAATTCACTTTTTTTTCTTCTTTTGTACATGAAACGAATGAATTGTGCGGTACGTTATGTTATTGGTACGGTTAAGAGTGGAGTAACGCAAAATCAAAATAAAGACAAAGTTCGTGTGTGTGTGTATTTTGCATTTGTATGTGTGTTTTTGCTGCTGGTGGTGGCTGTATGTCTCATGTTGCTTATCGAGTTCAAACGCAAATAAAAGCGAATTGCAACTTATTATGTTGGTGGTTTTTTGTTGCTGCTGCTGTCTGTCCGTCTGTCTGTCTGTTTGTGCTCTACTCGCACTTGTTAATGTTGCCGCTGCCACCTTTTCACGGAAAGAAATAATTTGCTTTAATTAATGAGAATATTTTCATATTTAAATTGAAGTAAAATATTTCCTTAATATTTTTTTTGCGGTGTAGAATTTTTATTTTAATTATTTGTATTTGTATAAATTTTGTTGCTGTTACTAATTTTATGTTCTTGTCAGTAAACTGAATTAGTGCCGCAGCAATAATTTTTTTTTCCCACTTAAGTTGTTTTCTGCAGTCATGCAAAGGGTGGGCATGCTGAAGAACTCTAAATTTTGCTGTTTAATTTCGTTAATCAATTTTGTTGGTGTTGTGTTGCATGTTGCATATATGAGGCGCCTAAAAACATTGATTGCCAAATATATTGTTGCAAATATCACGGTGTTGTTGTTTTTTTTTTTTTTTAGCAACAACATGATGTTTACCATTTCAAACTAAGGAAAAATGCACTTTAGCCAGTTTATTAAAAAAATAAAATTACTTGAAGAGAGAAAAAATTTTAATTTAAAATAATAAGATTTTTTTCCGACACTTTGTCGAATTTCTAAGCATTACAACGCCACAGGCAATGCATTATCTATGTAATCTCATCAAGGTCATTATGTCATGTAATGTTTGAAAAAGTCAACAGCTGCTGACTTTATTCATTCGGCGAGTGATCAGACGTGAATTAGACCACGATCTGTTTAATCCTAAGGCAGTGGAGTTCATTGATAGTATTCTGATATTTTTATTAAAATTATTGAACTCAAATTTTTGGTCATATTTAGGAAAGAAAATATTGAATTGATATTGTACATATTTTGAAAAAAGTTTTCGAATGTTTTCAATGATCTGTGCTGTGAATGTTTTCTTTGACACTCTTCCAATTTTATGATAATTTCCCCATGTTTTACAGCTTTATGTCCAGAGGAAATGCGTTTAAAGTGTTTTGTTTTCTAAGAGGTGAGAAGTTTTGCTGTCCAATCCATTGTAAACTATTGAACCTTCTTCAATCGATCACATTTTTGAGATTTTTAGAAGTAGCTTAGAGAAAAAAGCAACTCAATTTTGAAGAATCGAATTATTTAGTCTATTTTTTAGTTAATTTATTCTAATAATCATTGCTGGAATTGTTGTTATTAGAATATAAAATAATAAAATTTTACTTACCGATCACTAATAGTGCTTTCTTTCTGTGATTTACCATTCCGACTAAAAATTTAGTGATAAGAAGAATTAATCTAGGTCTTGAGTGTTGGTAACATTTCAAGACCAAGACTAAGACGCAGATAAAATTTCAAGACCAAAATCCAGACTATAATGGTCTTGGTATTGGTAATTTATAGTTAACTACCCGGTGAGCATTGTCTCAACTTCGTTTCATTGCCTTTTTCATACCACACCTTGTTCATCTGCGTCAACTAGTTTCTGTTCTATGATGAATTTTTTTTAGGGTGTAGTGCGGATTTTCTAATGAGTCTTATTTGGCTTACGTATGTGTCAAATTTCATCCTATCCGTCAAGCAGCTTCGAAAATATTTCGAATTTTATTTTTTAAGTGGTTTTGCCCGCTCACTTTCTCCTAAGTGTTATTTGGGTTAGTGATCATTACATATGGGCATTTCTCAGGTGTCGAACGTGACCGTCGCACACATTTAAAGTGCAAAAAAATGGAAGTGAAACATACTTTTATTTTAGTTTTAACTTTATATTATAGTAAGTTCGGGTAATGTGATATAGGCATTTTTGTTTTTTAAATTACACGTAGTTTTCAAAGCATAGCTGCTACCTCTTTATGTATTTTGTTTTATTGATGTATTGTGCAGTATATTATGAATTTGGAGTTCTTAAGCGTCAGCCAATCTTAAGCTATTTCAACAAAATTGAAAAAAGGCAAAAAAAGTTAAAAAATAAAATTGGCGGGTAATGTGATATACTATATCCCATATCCCAACCAATTGCATTTTCGGCAAAAAGATCATCGTGTTATGAAGAAACTTTAGTTGTGGAATGTTTACTTCAGGTAAGGAGTGATAAACATTACTAAAATCGCTTTAACAAAGCTTTAGCTCATTTTTCTTAAAAACTGTGACCTTTATATAAAAATGTTGGACCAACAAATTGTTAATAAGGAAAAACGTTTTAGATTTGGGCCAAAAGACCATCGTGCCAAACATTTTGCAGTGCAAGTGAAACATCAAATATTTTCGGTGCCAGAAGTGCACTATATCACATTACCCGAATTTCAGTTTTAAAACAATCAGGTTATTTTTGAAAAACACACTCTAGCAAATAAAAAATTCAATTAATTTATGGTTAGGTACATTCACCCACTAGCAGAATTTACTATTGAGGCTAAGATATCAATTTTAGTTTAGGCTAGATCCTAACATAAAGCACACGCAAATAAAGTTTTTTTTTTTTCACTGCTAAATCGATTTTACCACACTGAATGCATAATAAATAAAGGTGGGTGCTCAAAAACTTGCAGCACGTTTCTTTTTCAGTTACTATGGTGTTGACGAAAAATCATTATCGAGAGTTGTTTATTTAAGGAGATATGCTGGTATATCACATTACCCGCCTATATCACATTACCCGAAGTTACTCTATAGCTCTTAGGTAGCACTATAATTGGTTTCAACTTTAATAGCAAGCAAAGTCCTGGTTCCAAGATACACGAAAAAAAAACACAAAACGAACGTGACAAAAAATTTTATTTGATTCAAATATCTTCTGTACTTTTCATTGTTTTGATCATAATCTGAATCGCTACGTGACAATATGAACGTGACATTTTTTTCCACCATACAAATTTTAAATTGAAAATCTTTCAATAACCTGGATTTCTCAGTGAATATTGGATCATCATATCTTGTTACGTTGAAGTGGCATCACCAATTTTTCCAAAAGGTGTCATTTGCCTCTTTCCAATTCACATGTGTGCAAAATCTCATAAATTATGAGTTTTCTTTTTTAGAGGCGTGGCATCGCCCATTTTTCCTGGAAATAATTCGAATTTTATACTTTAAAGAACAAGTGTTGCCCATTTTTCTAACTTATAACGTTCCCTTGATCTAAACTAATAAGCCCCAAAATTTTCATCAAAATCGATCAAGTGATTTTCGAGTCTATAAAACACGAATACATATATGATAGGTGTGTCACGCCTCTTTCAAGCATAAAATCATATCTCAATTCAAAATTAAGCACCTTCAAAACCCAACTGCTTCGGAAAAATGAGGTTTAAAAACTTTGAATACTCAACAATCTTAAAAAATTTTTTCAAGAGGAAGACCAAGTTTAAAATCGAGACAAAGAACCAAGTCCACGACAAAGGATAAATATTATTATCAAATCTACACCAAGACCAAGACTCAATATTCAAGATCAAGACCAAGACTAGTATGGTCTAGGTCTCTTGATTTGCTCATCACTATATCCCAAATTTTGTCCTCAATATCGGATATAATATTTATTAAAGCGACACACAGTGGTCGAAAAACTGAAAAACTGGGCAAAATTTTTAAAGTCGGTAATAAGGAGGTTTTGATGAAGCTGATTACGAATCCAAAATTCATTTTTCAAAAAACAAAATGGCGAACACAAAGTGGTGGACTTAATACTGCTAAGCTGCATCTATTCTCACCAAAGTCGGTACATGGTAGTCTCTGTTGTTGTTTATAACGAATCAGAAATTCATTTTTCGAAACACAATATTCCGGATCACCAATG
This sequence comes from Calliopum simillimum, assembly GCA_951812925.1. NCBI lineage: Eukaryota > Metazoa > Arthropoda > Insecta > Diptera > Lauxaniidae > Calliopum > Calliopum simillimum. The sequence continues at coordinate 97,596,677 of OX638371.1, forward strand.
ACGGTTGCTAATTTATATGAAATAGAAAAGAGATACAACGCTCCGAATTTGAGAAACTTATTAAACGAACCATCACTGAGAGTTTTCATTATATGGCATCGCAATAAGATGAAACGAAATTATGTATTCCAAATGTTTACTGAGACGCTTCACATTTGAAAATAGAAAAAAATTTCTTCGCAAGTATAGGTGAATTTCATACTCAAACGAGAAGAGTTTTTTGAGGCACAGAGGTTTTTGCCGCAGTTTCAATCAAAATTCGATTGCGGATTTGAGTTTTGATTCTATAATTTGAACTAATTGATCGGTCGCAATTGATCAAATGTTGCGATATTGATATTTTGCGGCTCAATCCCCTGCTGTCAAAAAATGTTTTCATATTGATAAATAATAAATTTACTTAAAACGGATAATTTTCATCACAATTTAATAAAAAAAAAAATGGAAAAAACTCGAAGCCGAATGTGGAGCATCGATTTTCTGCGAATTCTGATATGCTGCAATTTCGAAAAAAAAACTGTGTGTACATTTGAATACAGAAAGAACTTCTTTCCGGAATTCGAGTAGAAAAGTAAAAATCACAAAAAAATTTTTTGAGAACTATTAATCCCATTTGATTCCACTGCAATAAAACAGCAGCTTAAAAATTTTTTAAATTTGCATTATACACTTCAGACAACAACGATGACAACAAACATTTTTAAAAAAAATTTAAGTTGGTGTTGTTGTTATTGTTCTTATAGTTATTGTCATGATATTATGTTGTACTTTTTTTATCGTCATGGTTTTACTGCCGGATTTTGTTACAATTTATCTTTAGATCCGCACTGTCAATACTTGCATGTAATGACCAAACAATTGGCGTTTTGGTTGCTGTTTCCGAGCTTATACCCCATACACAGACAAAACCAAACAATGACCGATTATAAATATGAATATTGTGGGTTGAGGTTGATTTTAAGAGGCAGAGTGGAGACAGGTTGGCACATGATTTGTCGGATTTGTCAAACAGCAGAAAAGATTTTCGTGAAAAACAATGCAATTTGCTGCAGCAGTCGAACAGCGCGTGTTGAAGAACATGGTGAATTGAACATAAAAATTAATATAATTGATTTTTTTCACTGATTTGAAAGTAAAATCATGATTTTGAATTTTTGTAGTGGGCGTGGTCCAGCAATAATTATGTTGTTTTAGTAATTGGTATTTTTTATGTTTTTTTTTTTTTTTATTTTATAAAATAAAGTGAGATAAACTTGAGACGTTGATAAGCAAATTACCATTTGATAAGTGGGGATAAACATAATCGCTAATTGTAGACTCTTTCTTCAAATGCAACTGTATAGGCTTGGAAACTGAATTTTCTGCAACAGCATGACAAATTTTTTTTAGGGCGTTAAATTAACCTGATCTCTTTCTGTGCATAGAAAACTTTTAGTGTTCGGGAGAAGGTCATCGAGGACATTGATCTAATCATTCATTTTATCGTTTTAAGTGCTTAGAAAATTTTATGGGCCTTAACACCAATAAGAGCGAAATTCACTTGAAAGTAAGGGTATCAGGGATAGTAGTTTGGTATTTGTTATAAGAATTTTTTCTAGAATTTTTTAAAAGGGAATTTGTTGCGCAAATAATCAATATACGATATATTAAAAACATTTTTACGGCAAACTATATTTACTTAGCTTATTAAAATACCTTTCTTATCACAGCGATATATCGAGGGCTTTCCAAATTATTTTTTCTAAAAGCAATATCCCAATCTTCCGACGGCTATATCAAACAAGATCAGAGCCACATGTTTTCCTTAACTCTTTTTTCAGAATTATATATTTTCATAAAATAAACTAGGTTTAAAAAAGAATATGGGGTGTCACTAAAGTAAACATGACTCAAATATACCAACTGGAATACCATTGTTCCATGTGCATAAGTCCTAGGTATAATTACGTTACCAAATCGACCTGGAGTATATGCTTATGCATCTGTTCAGGAGAATTTGCTCAGTATTTCTGTTGAAGATAATTCTCGCTATCTCAGTTAGAAGCACTAGCACTAAAAAAACAACAAGAAACTAGTATTTTTTTATACCATACACCCAGGGTATGTTCGCTTTGTCCTTCCATTTGTAATGCGAAAAAGAAGGCGTGGCAGGTGTAAAATATTATGTATATTCTTGATCAGCATCCTTAGTTGATATAGCCAGAATTCAACCAAATACTAAAGATATTAAAATACCAAAGTTTCCTACCAAGTGATTTGAAATATGCCTAATTCAAAAGAGCATTCATTCATTTCATTTCATTTCATTTCATTTCATTTCAACAAAGTTACTAACAATTCGAGTCAATTTACAATTTCAGTCATATGTAATTAAATGACAAAAACTAGACAACATGAATCTATAGTCAAATGTTGATAGAAAACAAGAGTGCACCAATATAAACGCAGTCGCAGATATCTACTGCAATATCGTCAATCACTAATACACAACACAGAGTTTCTGGTCTAAATTTAATTACGGTTTTTATGCCTTGTTGTTTTTTTATCTCATAAGCCAGGCTGTTGTGATGACGGCTATTGCATACTGTTAACTTCTTGTTTAGTGCAAGCCATTTAATTGCGGTTTACTTTATTTCTTACTTATTTTTTGTGCTTTTAAAGCAACAAATTATCATTTTTTTCTCAACTTTGGCTTATAAAATTCCTTTTAAATATGGCTTGTAATAAATTTTAGATTCAATTTTAAGTCATTCATTCCAATTGTTTGTTGTTTCATAGACATCAATCAAAATTGCATAGTAAAAAAATAAATTTATAAAGATTTTTGTTGCATCAAAGAAGTCTTTTTTTCCGATTTTTTCTAATAAAGAGGCATCAAATTAACCTTGAACCAGTAGCACACACTAACATTGTAAGAGAGCTATAATTATTTTATTATATAAATTTTCATATTTGAACTTTAAGTAAAAATTACGCTTTAATTGCGCTGTAATTGAAAAAGAAAACAAAGAAATAACCAAAAATCGAAAAAAAGAATGATCGAAGATTTTATTAATTTGATTGATACGTTACTGAGCCATTCATTACAAGGTCAACACAACCAACTAAGCTTCGATGGTTAAGATTATTTGTTTTTACTGTGGGCGTCACGTTGTTCAACGTAAGAAGCACTTTGTGAGTGGAGCAATAAACTGCTAGAATTGGGTCAGTTCATTTTTAAGTCATATTACAAAATAATTGTAACATTACACTGTGAGACACATGAAAAGTGAACTAAAATCCGTTATAAGGCGTCGAAAATACTCGCCGAAACAAGTAATTCTGCCAGAGCGTTTTGCAAAGTTGGCTCATATAAGGATTTTATGGTCATTTTTGCGATTTTAGGGCACTAGATGAATTTTTTTCGGTTAAATTTGTTCTGCATTTTTTTTCTTCTATTCAGTAGCTACAACATTGCTGAAGTCATCAAAACAATATTTTCGGCTCGTTACCGAGATATACCCATATGAAAAAATTGAAAAATCGCTCGAAATCCAATTTGAGGCAAAAAGTTGCAATTTTCAGCTGGATAATTATAATTTCATTATAAATTCATCTAGTGCCCTAAAATCGCAAAAATGACCATAAAATCCTTATATGAGCCAACTTTGCAAAACGCTCTGGCAGAATTACTTGTTCCGGCGAGTACTTTCGACGCCTTATAACGGATTTTAGTTCACCGTCAATGACTTGAAAAATGTTGCAATGTGTTATGGAATAGATACATAGTTGGCATTTGTATTTGAATGATGAAGACACATTTTTTTAGAACTTAACAACTTTGTCCTTATCTGCTTAATTGATTTATCAAATTTCAATGAATTTCACAGTTTTTGGATTAAAAAAAGTATAGAGTTCCCGAAGTGTTCTCCTGTAACTTTTAAACGAAGCATTGTTTCAAAATGAAACATTTGATCATCATCTAAGTATTGCGTTCCTTTGAGATTTTTTTGATCTCCTTCCATGATTTTGCAGCCTTTTTTGATGACCTTTGGTGTACCACGTCTTCTTCTGCCTTATGAAATCCATTCAAGTGTTTTATATGTGGTTTCTGGAGAACGTATTCTACTTGATTACGCAGAAACGTAAACTCCCCTATTTTTTGCTTTATAAACTTATTACCCAATCCGAACCATAAAGGCGGCAACACTACTCACTAACGCGGCGAATTCGTACTCGCTAGTTTTGACTATGGCATGCATCAGGCATGATATTCGAACTTCTTCAATGGTACTTTTTTTTAAAAAGCCGATAGTACTTTGGGTACTTTTTATTTTTGTAGCCTAGGGTATATAAAAAATAGAAAACAAACATTAAACATTGTGCATAGTTAATTTATTTGCTTCACCCGCGCATTATTTGACGAGAAGGACTTGCATTTTTTTTAAATAAATTAGTATATAACAATTTTCAAAGTAATATTTCGTGCCTCCTCTATGTCACCTCCAAAATAGTCAAAAATCATGTTTTTGTTCCTTTTTAAATTTTTAGGTGACGATAATTCCTAGAAACAATAAGATATTGATATAATTTAAATAGAGTTTTGTTAAAAAAGATAAGTACTCTTAACTTACAAAACAGCTTTTATGACAAAGTATTATACTGTCGCAAGCTTTTATGAAATATTTTCATGTCAATATTTCTCATTAAATAATTTTCAGTCTCCAAATAAATTTCACTTTAACTTCCGTTTTTCATTGCAAGAAAAAGTAGGAAAAAATCACGAAATATCTTACATTTTGGTAATTTTTAGGTTAGGATATCTCAAAATTCTGTAGCGATACAGCGATTTTGTAAACGAATTTAAATTCAGCATCAAAAAGTTAGTTAAAACGACTGTTCTTATTTCTTTTTATTGGTTTCAGTTTTCGCATGTTATTTTTGACTTAACTCAACTTTGCCAAAAACGACAAATTTGTTTTTTTTTTAATATGAAGAGAAAAGTGCCCTGAGCAAGGAAATATTCAAATTTTTAAAAGGGGTTAAAATTTTTTCCCCTCATGACTTTCAAAATTGCACATTCTAAAATAATACTGAAGATGTGTGAAGATTGCTCAAAGATACGATTAACAGCTGCCTAATTTTTGTAAAATTTTTTAAAAACTAACCTGTCGTAAACGACAACGTGTCGGAGCAAATCGCAAAATTATGTGCAATTCGGTACTGCAGTATTCCTGAAATTCGGCAAACTAGTCTTTTAATTTTGAACTATTGCAAAAATTATGGTTAATTAACCATAATAGCAATTGTGGTGCTGTTTACATGCAAAGTTGGGATAAGTTCTTCTAATTTAGCCTGCACACCATTATATTTCTAGATCTTGACCCGACAATTGTCGGCAGTAAAACCAATCAGATTTTTTAAAAAATATTGTGAAGTTTCAAATTGTTGATCAAGGCAACGATTTATGCAAAAACGCCCTATAATTTAGATTTTCTTTATTTGATAATTCTGTTAATATGCATAAGTATTGTATATAAGCGGTTATCATTTACTCATTTTGGCATTTTAATTGAATAAGTTTGTTTTCCCAAAGTTTAAACAATGGTTTGTCCTTTGTCAACAATTTAGAAACTTTAAATTGAAATATTTCGTAACGCGGTTTTTCGACTTAGGGCGTTCTTGCTCGTAACGCCTCAATCGCTATGTTTTTAACTGTATGCACTGATGTCCGTACTTTCATCAATTACAATGGAGTAGTACAGATTATTAGCTATTAAGAAATTGCACTCCGCCAGTGTAGTGCTATAACAAGTTCACATACTAAGGGCCAGTTTCACAATGTTCAGTTAAGCTTTAACTGGAACTTTAACTGGCACTTTGACATTAAATTTCATACAAAATTTTTATTTATCTGAAAGTTAAATTTTAACTGAACATTGTGAAATTGGCCCTTAGTAACACAAAAAATCACGAAAGGACTTTTTCGAGTCGAAAGTACTTCAGTACTTTTGTAAAGTCAATAGTACCTAAAAAAGTACGATTCCACTACAAATATCATCCCTGGCATGCATCGTATCGCCATCTGACTCAGTCGAATGCATACCATGTGGTCAAACGTCAGTTTGCTGCATGATAATGAAAAATCTTCACTTGAAATTTTATCGTCATCAAGAACAGCAGCAGGTTTTTTCTGCGCAAGTAAAAAGCTAATAATATTCTTAAAAATACATTAAAACTAATTAAAAACTACTAGTGACTACCTAAAGTAACTTATGACTAGATTTCAAATTAGCTTAAAGTGATAGTTGTGTGATTATCATGCTTAAAAATAAAGACTTAACCTAACCTAAAAATACAGTATAAGAGTTGCATTTCACTCCGGGATTAAGGGAGTTTTTCTTTTTGGGAACAAACTGCAGCCATCGTGACAATATTCGTCATCCAAAGCCATTGGCAGTGGCATCAACTGGTTGTTTCACCACGTCATTCAAATGCAGTTGTAGCCGTGACCTTCAGCGACAGCGTGTGCCTCCAGCCCAGCTCATCAAGGTAACACTTTGGCATTGAAATACATATTTTGAAAGATATAAGATTTGGTTCCTTACCAAACACTACTCTTCGCCATTTGCTTAGCTTGATCTTGTATGTTAAGAGAATGTGATTGCATTTTCGTGTTAAACATCATGTAAAAGCTTAAAAGTAAATTTTTGGTGAGGAAGATTATGGTTATCCGTTTAGCAAAAACGAAGTACACCCTTTATTGTAAGTATGATAAGATAAAGCTTCAAATTTGCCCCACAACAGCAATCTTTTAAATTTTTAATCAAGGATATCTTGAGAAATTGAGAACTAAAGTCATACCCTAAGTACGTAATAACTTTGGTAAATCAGATATAGCTCAATAACTAAGGCCACAGAAGAAAATTTCCCTTAAATCGATCTATGTTATCTTCAATTTTGTGTTAGAAAATATGATTTCTAGTACTGCAACTCAAGCTGAGAAAAAAAAAAAATAGAAGTTAGCTGCAAAGAAAACTAACTCTTTCAAACAAACATTAGTCGAAAGTACACTATAGCAGAAGACTACAATTTAAAACTACTAGAAATTAGTTTTTTTTTTAAATAACTCGCTGAAGGTGACTTCCACAAAAAAAAAAAATCCGACAACAGTTTTATAGTTAGGAAAAATGTCCTATGAAACGATGTCAGAGCTAATTTCAATCGGGTTTTAGTTTAGGAGATTTCTTCTCTTAAAAATGCATATTTCTATATACATTTTTTTTTTTTTTTGTATAATAAGTTATAAAGTAAAATTTTTTCGATATAACTCCTCAGGGCAACATTTTAAATCCCCCCAGGTGCAAATATTTGTAAGTCTAGGCCTCCTCTATCATCTCCTAGAAGCTTCGAAACTTTGTCGTTGACACCGTATACTCGTATAATATACCTATGTTTTTTCACCAGGTATCTACATAAGCACATATTTACATATTAGTGTTTGCTAACTCAATTAAGTTTTTTTTTTATTTTTAAATGACGCACAACTTTCCGCAAACGTCTACCTTTTAAATTATGCAAGTTCACTTGCTTTAATTTCCCAGATCCAGTTAATAGCCAACGAGTTACAGTTGACCTTGCTCTTTGAAAAGCAATGGCGCATGCGTGCCAGCCAGCACAGCACAACCAATAGCCAAACGCTGTTGACGCAACGCAACGCAATTTAATGCACTGTTTACGAGTCATTCAACTGAAATGTGCCGCGTAGAGATATAGATAAATAGATATAGTACTTTGCAACAGCAGCAGCAGTGACAAGCCAACTTTAAGTTGTAATCTTTCTAGAGCATTGCGTTAAGACGCTGTTGTGCGTAAACGCTTCTATACTGTGCAAAGCTAAGCGATCAAATAAGAACTGAATAAAAAATTTACTTAATTTTTTTGTACGCATGCTGATAAGTTCATTGCACTGTCATAAATAAATTAATGAATGCAGTAAAAATCTTCAAAATAAAAATAAAAGTTTGACTGCCAAACGGTAAACTTTAATTCTTCGAATGTTTAACCAACAATTTGTTACACATTTCACCAAATTTCATGGCTCTAATTTTGTTGCAGATGAAAAAAAAAAAAAAACAAGCAACAAAAACTCACATTAAATTTATAATTTCGAGCTACCCACCCATGCCCGCTGGTCAACCGTGTGCAGCATTCGGCAGCAACTTCAGCAGCATAGTAATCGGCACGTTTTTCATACCACCACCACCATCAAAACCGCAGATCAAACATATAAAATTGCATGCTTCGACATATTTAGCTAAACAATTGTTTGAAATGAGCATTTTTATCACAGCAATTTGATCGGCGAAGAAAAAGTGAATTTGTCAGTGATAGAAAACCAACACTGAACAACAACAACAACAAACAGCAGCTAAAAGTGAACGCGACAAAATGTAACAAAAAAAAAGTAAAACTTCAGTCCTAAAAATAACTGTAGCATTTAAGCTTAATCCAGCAGGGTGATGGTAAAAGCCATCCCCCGCCCCTCAAAATATGCAAAATTTGAATGGATTGAATGCGACGAAAATTTTTGGAGTGGTATTGTGGCAATTTGCGCCAACGCCAGGAGGCTGAAACGAGTGTGGTTTTTTTGGGAAAAATCGTGCTTTATTATAAATTGACTCAAGGAGAGGGTGGCTAAATATAAACAGCAAGAAAAGGTTACTTCCGTAGAAATATCCAGTCATTGTAAAAATTTTATAGTTTTTTTGAGATTTTATTTGTGTAAACAAATTATCATAATCGTTCTTTTTCCATGACTGTTTATTTCTTGGATTTTCTTTTTTCCTGACCTTGTCCGGAAGAATTTTCGTCCAACACACCTTGTATTTAGTCCTGGATTGCACTCAACAAGTGAGCGGCGAACCTCTTTGGTTGTAAAAGGAGCGAAATTCCGGATATTTTAATATGCAACATTTTTCATAGATTTCAACAATTTTTGACATTATTAAAAGTTTTTCTCAATTCCTTAACCTTCCTTCCAAAATTTTCGCAAAATTCCAAATGAATCTATAACCAACACTTTCATTTCTGTTTATCAAGTTTTCCATGGCGCACATTGATAGCGCATTCAAATTTACTTTGCAATACCGTGGCAGTCTGTATTTCGCCCCTTCATACGACGAATGCAACAAAGCAGCTGACTATGTAATTTGCTTTTTTTTAGTTTCAGAGTTTAGTTTTTTCGCCCCCGACTGTTAGTCGACTCTGTAACTAGGTAACTGGTACAAACCATTTCAAAACGATCAAGATTTTTTTTATGGCATCCGATTTGGCTATAAATTGGCATAAGCAATAGTTGCATAGTGAAAAAAATTACTACCAAATATTTTTTCAAAATTTAAAAAAATGGCGGAGATATGGGACTTTGAAATTTTTAGGTTAGTTTTTTTTGAGAAGCTATAACTTCGGTTGCATTTATCCAATTTTCAATTTTATAGTGTTAAATGATTTGTCTTAAAACAGGCTTTAAAATAAGTACTAGCAAACATTTTTTTTTTTTTTTATATATAGTTTACACTGAAAAAAAAAAATTTAAATTGAGTTTCCCAAAATACGTCCTTTTTAATATTTTTTATTTTTCTTGTAAAAAAAGCTACAAGTGTAACTTACCAGTCCTCCAAAAATTGGAGTGGGCCTACCAGTGGTTCTCCAGAAAAACAATAAAATGTAGCTTTTGCCGCAATTTTTCAGTACAATTTTTTTGAATTTGAAATTTTTAATTAAACGTTAATTTGAATTTGAAAAAAGTGCGTTGGTACTTATATTAGTACTATACAAGCAAAAAAACAGTCAATAAACTATTTTCAGCATTTGAAAATTTTTTTTAATAAAAATTTTAAATTAAAAAAATGTACTGAAAAATTGGGGAAGATGATACATTTTATTGTTTTTCTGGATAACCACTGGCAGGCCCACTCCAATTTTTGGAAGACTGGTAAGTTACACTTGTAGCTTTTTTTACAAGAAAAATAAAAAATATTAAAAAGGACGTATTTTGGGAAACTCAATTTAAATTTCGTTTTTCAGTGTAAACTATATATATAAAAAAAAAAAAAATGTTTGCTAGTTTTTATTTTAAAGCCTGTTTTAAGACAAATCATTTAACACCATAAAATTGAAAATTGGATAAATGCAACCGAAGTTATAGCTTCTCAAAAAAAACTAACCTAAAAATTTCAAAGTCCCATATCTCCGCCATTTTTTTAAATTTTGAAAAAATATTTAGTAGTAATTTTTTCCACTATGCAACTATTGCTTATGCCAATTTATAGCCAAATCGGATGCCATGAACAAATTTCTTGATCGTTTACACATGGTTTGTACCAACTAGGTTATGCAATTTTCTTTGCCTTTATTTCTGGACCAAGTCCAGTGCACTTTTGCGTTGTGATACGTGAGTACTCGAGTTTTAATTTCTTCATTGTTTTTTTTTTTTTCTATCCGCTGTTAAACGTATGATTTTTTTGTGAAAGGCGATTTAATTTTTTTTTTTTTTTTTTTGTTATTAATGTCTGACAAATGTTGTGTTAAGATTTTTATTATTGAGTGCAAACAATAAAATGTGAAAAGGTTAAGGAAGCATAAACTGTGTAATAAAAACTAAAGCAGGGTCAATATGATTTGACCCGCTGTATGAGGGAGCGTATTGAAATTTGCACACAAATTTTGTTTTATTTATTTTTCCATTAAAATTATATTTCGCCATAAATGGGTTCAACTTTTATTTTTTGTTATTTTATTGGCTCACCCTTTCTATGTTCTTTGCAAATAAGTTGCTGCAGTGCAGTTCAGTCTGCACCAAGTAACTATGGTGTTTTTCATTTGTTCAAATCAACACTTTAATTTATTTTTACAGAAATTTTGTTAATTATTTTGCATGGTTTGTGTTGTAATATGTATCTAAGATATGTTTCTCGGCATATGTTTCTCTCACGTTTAATGAAGTGAAAACATAGCGGCAAAAAAAGTTTCAAGTTCCCCAAATTTTTGTACGGAATTTTGTTCAACTTTGTTAGGAAAAATCATAAATGACCACTCACTGGCTTACCTTCTAGATAAGCAAAAGTACTATACAGGGTGTATTGCATAAGGTTACGAAGCTTCTGGAAGGTGATAGAGGAGGCCTAGACTAACAAAAAATTGCACCTGGAGGGTGGGCCTAAAATATACCCCTGAGGATTTATAGGGTTAAAACTGATTTGCTGATTTGTTTCAGAAAAAAAATTTTATTGGATCACCCTAACATTTCTGTGCAGAAGTTTTAGTTAATTTTAAGAGCTATCAGATAGTATATAGTGCATAAGTTCTGGACCTTTAAAGTTGATATTTTAATTTTACTTTCCCCATTTTTTGAATTTGGCGGCCATTTTAGTATGAAAAAGGTCCTATTAATATACCTTTTTATAATTTTTTTGGAGTCCCCGTTAAATTTCCTTTAATCCGATGCCACATTTGTTGTACCAATTTTTTTTTTTGATTGAGGTCAGAAAAAAAAAAAAAAAACGTTTGAAGGCTCCAGTAGATAAAGAGCATTAAAATGATATAATACCCCGCAATTCTTAATAGTTGAATATTAGTGTGGTGGGTAAAATTTAATATTTAGGAAAAGTTAGGTCTGGCAACACTGTTAGTTGACAGTTATCTGCTATTTCTGAAACAACTGTTGAACTGAGCTGATACTATGTAATATAAGTGTTGGTGATCAGGTTTCAGCAGTCGGCAGCCAGCACTTAGCACGGTGAGTCAGCCCAGTAGTTAGCTAGTAGTATTAGAAGTAGAGTTAGAAATCCAATTCTATAGGCAACGCCTATATGTTGGTCATATAAGTGTAAGAGTAATATTCTTATAGGCAAAGCCGGGAATGATCAGATAGATAGAGCGAGCTAGAAATAGGTATAGGACAGTAGCGGGGCGGGATAAAATTCCTATAGACAACACCGGGAGTGGTAGAACTAGGGGGTGATCGTGAGTAGAAGGGGAATAGTGAACAGGGAGTGCTAGGCAGTAGCATAGTTGGACGATTCTGGTCTAATTACGGGGTAGCGGTCACCTTTCCTATGGGCAACGCAGGAAATGGTGGCACGTCTTGCTCACTAGCAGGAGATATAGGCGTCCCTTTCTTGCGTATGGGGAAAGATCGCAAAGCGTGCAAACAACAGGGGTGATGCCATTTTGCTATCGTGAGCCATGCTGCTGTTGAATTTTGTAACAATATATTTAATGAATTAATAAAGAAATGCGTGACAACGTTTATTGAAAAGAAGCTGTTGATGATTGATTGAAGTTTAAAGAGCCACCTGCAAAAATATAAATTTTCGGAACGAATCCTGGCAACCGTTGAGCCCAAGCCCCAGCCAAGAAAGCTTCGTTACAATGTTAACGAAAGACAAAAAAAAAAATCGAATGAAAAACGAAAATGTTGGGTATTTAAATTTTTTTTTTTTTTTGAATCGGCAGTTCGCTGTTCGGACTCCTGCTTAGCGCCGCATTACAAATAATTGCTTCAAAATGTATTCTTCTGGAAGACTTTGGACTTGTAAATCCTAGGAAATGCAATCTTAAAAAGAAAGAACTCGAATTATGGAGTGGAAGCGCTCTTAGCTGAAAAATAAGCAATTACGAAAATCTTTTGAAGAGTTTGTTTTCCCCTTGGAAAGTAGCACTAAGTTTTTGCTTTACATGTATGTTTTATTCTGTAACTCTTAAGTAAAGCATTGGGGGAAAATCAAATGTTTCAAACTCATACAATTCCTTAATATACTTAGCTTCTATTTTTCATCAATTAACTTTCCCATATGGCTTTTTGTCTATCACACTCTACCGCCTACCTCTCAAAGGCTTAGTAAATGATTTCTGGATATCCCCATACACATCTGGTAGCATTCCGCTCTGATGCCTTGGAAAAGCTTGTTGAATATTTATTGAAAATTTTATAAAAATCTCTCTTTTAAGTGGACATTGCCGGTATAGAGTTTATTTTCTAGTTTATTAGTTAGGAACAAAAGCATTTTCTGCATAAAACCAAATTTTGGCATTAATGAAAGTTTTTATAATCTTCTAAACTCGAATCTCTAAAGATTCTTCCTTAAGGAATATAAAAATTAAAAAAAATCATTTCCAAACCGATTATTTCATCCCACACCGTTTCAAATGTGAATTTATGAAATGAAGTTTATTCATAGAAATATAACAACATAAAATTAGCCCATGGCGTGAACAATTCAAGTTTATAGCACAGAACAGGACATAAATTTGAACAATTGGTATCATTACTGACTGATCCAACTGTCAGTTGTGTGGGTTTTTAACGTTTCTTAACTTGACATGATTCCATGTGATACATGAGCACATGCAAAGATTGCAGTGTAAGTATCAGGACGTTGCAATAAATTATGGCATAATAAAATATGTCACGCAAAAGTGTTTTGTCACATGCTCAGGTTGCCTAAGAGCCAATGCAATATTTGTGTAAATATATCAGTTAACATGACAAATTACCGCAAATAATTACAACAAATGAAACTCAAATTACCGCATAAAATGATGTCTGAGAAATCCTATTAATAACACAATGAGCTACGACAGCAACTTCGAAAAGCAACCAATATATTGCTAAATTGCGTTTAACAAGCAACAGGCAACAGCAACATCAGCGGCAGCTTAAATATCAAACAACTTTGGTATCGCAAGCAAAATAGTTTTGGGAAAAAATGCATTTGTTTTGCTATTTGATCGACAATCAATCAATCAATAAATCAATAAAATTTTCTGCAAGTTTTCAAGCAGTGACTGCAACAAAGAATCAAACAAGCGCATAAAATGTGAAACGGATATTTGCTAACAATGCCACGCCCACAAGCGGATGTATTCCGTAATGACTCAACTTGAGCAAAGAGGTACACAACTGAAAGTTTAAGTCAATTAATATTTTTTTTTTTCCTTTGTTATTATAAGAATCGACTGGATTTATCTAAGTTAGCAGAAGTGTAATTTAAATGCAAATTAAACTGAAATCGAAGCGAAGGCTTAAGAAAATTGCATTTAATTATCCGTTGTTTGCTTTGGACTTCTTTGGGGTTTTTTGTTTGCTTGAGCTAAAAAAGTCTGGAGGTCTGAAAATCAATGGAAGTCAAAAGGACAAAACTCAAAAACTATCCATTGGAATTGCTGGCGATCTGCAAATGATGTAAGACTGGAAACATTCTACTTTTCGAAATAATACGCTCAATTAATAATAAAGGATGTAACTTATTAAAGGAAACATCAACTTTTAGGATACATAACTTTGTGAAATCCTTTTAAGCCTTATATGTTCAATACACTCTTGGAAAGCTCATTCAATTAGCTTAAAGTTTTTTATCGAAAAGTTATCTCTTATGCGCTAAATATAATAAATATAAATATAATAAAATAAATTTTTTTTTTTTCTGAAACAATTCAGAAAATCTATTTTAACCATGTAACTCCTCAGTGGTACATTTTAGACTCCTCTTCAAGTGCATTTTTTTGTTAGTCTAGGCATCCTCTATCACCTCCCAGAAACTTCGTAACCTTATGCGATACGCCCTGTATAGTTTCGAAGATATTGTTCTTTTAAAGTGAAAAATTCAGTTAATGGTTTCAGAGTAGACTTTGGCTTAAAATCCATAGAAAAACTAGAATATTTGGAATTGAAAATGGTTTCTAGTTCATCATGTAAGATTTCTCTGAAATGGAAAATATTTTACATGGTGAATGAAAATTTTGGTGCTTGGTTGGCAAAGTTTGGTGTAAATTAAATGTTTTCAACAAAAAATTTCTAAAACCTTACAGGACTTTTATCCATTTTTTGCGATTTTTTTTGTGTTGATCTTTCTATAGCACCCAAGCAAACATTAAAATTCGGTTCTTTTGACCAAAACCTATATATTCCCGCAGCAATATTTAAATTTTTACCCTGAAATATGAGAAACTTGTGAGGGCTTGACAAACTATCGTGCAACCGCTTGACAAACAGTTGGATAAGAATTGCATGATTATCGCGTGCATTAGCAACCCTGGTCTTAAAACAGTGAGTGCCAACTGTCAAATCCTATCGATAAAAGGAAACAGCTGATCGTGGATGTAAATAGAATGGTGGTTTCGGCGATGGTATCCACCTCTAGTAACCTGACCGGCAACGAGGTAAGACGTGTTTTTTGAATACTTCAAACATCCTTGGACGAAACTGAGAATTTCCAGGAAAAAACCAATACAGACGTATCAGTGGACATTAGGCTTGTGCTTATTTTACGATTTTCGTTGATGCCACCCCCTGAAATCCTTCTATGGGTCATAAGAAAAACACTATGAAGTTTCACAGCAATCGGATAATACGTAGGCTGCTAGATATATTTCTGGCCTAGGCAAGACTTAGTGTTGCTAGGTGCAATCTGACATTGCCATTGGAAAGTTTGACATTTTTTAGCATAAACGTACTCAGAACGTTTTGACGTACGATCATCATTTGTGTTGTTTACAGTGACTTGAAAAAATCAATTTGGCAAAAAAATGGAATTAACTCGTAAACATTTTCGTGCGATAATTTTTCACAACTTTCGACGTGGATTATCACGACAAGAGTGCATCAATGAACTTAAATCTTTGTATGGCGATGAAACACCATTCTATAACACTGTGAAAAACTGTTTTAATGAATTCAGTCGTGGCCGACGCTCGCTCAAAGACGAATTCTGTAAAGGTCGTCCAAAAACGGTCGTTGTGCCAGAGAACATTGATGCCGTGCGTGAACTGATAATGCAAAATCATCATTTGACATACCGTGAGATAGAAGCATCCTTGCACGTTAGTTTTACTTTAATACATTTGATTCTGCATGAACACCTGGCCGTAAAATATGTTTGTTCTCGTTGGATCCCGCACAATTTGACAATCGCTCAAAAAAAGGCTCGTGTCGATTGGTGTAAAGAAATGTTGAAAAAGTACGATCACGGTGCTTCAAAAGACGTTTATAAGATTATCACAGACGACGAATCATGAATCTATGCGTATGAGCACGAAACAAAACAGCAATCGACCGTGTGGGTCTTCGAAGACGAGCCAAATCCAACGGAAGTTATTCGTGTGAAAAGCACTTCGAAGCAAATGGTCGCCTGTTTCTTCGGCAAAACTGGTCATGTGGCGACTGTTCTGCTTGAGCAACGTAGGACGGTCAATTCTGAGTAATACATCATAATTTGTTTGCCTGAAGTCTTCGGTTTGACCGGCCAAAACGTCTAATTGATGGATCATCCGCCGTACAGCCCTGATTTGGCACCCAATAACTTCTTTCAATTCCTGCACATCAAGAAAAAAATGCGTGGTCAATGATTTTCGTCGCCAGAAGATGCTGCTGAAGCGTTCAAAATCCATGTTTTGGAGGTGTCTCAATTGGAGTGGGAAAAGTGCTTCGAAAATTGGTTTGAGCGCATGCAAAAGTGTATGAATCATGCTGAAGAATACTTTGAAACACAATAAAACCATTTTTGATAATAAATATTCGCATTTTCATTATTAAGCCAGAAATATATATAGCAGCCCTCGTAATAACCCGGCCCTCAAGAGAAGTCAATATCAGGTTGAGGTTTCAGGCAAAAAATAATGAAAATTTTTTTTTAACTTAATTAAATTAGTCAAAGCATAAATTAATCTTATAGCAAATTAAAATACCTTTCTAACAAGCTATAATTGTTTAATATCGGGTAATTAATACGAATTCTATGAATTTTTCTTTTATCGACATTAGCAAAATTGCCGCAAAATGCCATACTACTACGTATTTATTACCCGACTTTGAACAATTATAGCTTGTTGGAAAGTTATTTCAATTTGCTATAAGATAAAATTATGCTTTGACTTATTTAATTCATTTAAAAAAAAATTTTCATTATTTTTTGCCTGAAACCTCAACTTGACCTTAACCTCTGGGGTCGGGTTATCGTTATCCGATTGCCGTGAAACTTCAAAGTGTTTGTTTTTATGACCAATGGAAGGATTTCTGGGGGTGGCATCAACGAAAATCAGAAAATCATAAAATAAGCGCATGACTAGTGGACATTGACTAATACCGTAAACTTTGTTTTCCGAAAAATTCCCTGGCCTGACCCGAGAGTGTAGTGGTGGTACGGGATCTCGTAAACAAACTAGAACAGGTTAGCAGAGGACAACAGGGAGGCAGCTCTCTTGAATCCTGACACCTGGACGGAAACACAAACTGGCGATGCGAATGCGACAAATTTACGGGACGGTAGTGGTGGCACGACTTCTGGTTCGGTTGACTTTTGTTATTCATGTCATAGCCATATCTTCATCACCCATCCATAGCCATTCGTCACTCATAATTTTCATCGTATTACTAAGCTTATAGGTTAATCTATTCTAAGCGTGCTTTCCAGGAGGAACAAAAAGAAAAGTGTTTCTTTCCATGGCGGAGATTAAATTTTGTATACGAACCTTGGGGTACACCCCGGCTAGTGGCAAAAAGGTTTTTTACAAACTGTACTCGACGATTATGTAAAACTTTACATAGTTTGTGTCAAATTTCACACAGTTTTATTTGGCGTGTAAAACTTCTATCTTTCTTGTACTAAAGATTAAATAAAAAATAAAATTAGTAAATATTACCAAAAAAAAATTCAAATTTTGGTCGAAAATTAAAAGTAATTTTGTTTTTATTCTCAAATTTTAATAAAAAAAAGTAAAATCCAAGACAGTAATATATAACTCAACAATAACTCAATCTCTGCAACTAGCAATAATAACAACCACAACAAGAACAACAGCAACCAAAAAAACAACAACGTAACAACAATTGCAGCGCTAACAATTCCGGGCATACCACACGGTGGCCTTGTCAATGTCGTTCATTGGTTCAACATGATTCAGTATAATGGTAACGTTCCCGCGTTTTGTTTTTCATGTTTGTTTCTAACTACATTGTTGTTGTGTTGTTTATTTTTAAGTTTTTTGTTGTTAATAAATAAATTGTATTTGAAACAAAAGAATGAATTGCTCTAACAAAGGCGAACGAACCGCGAAAGACAACAACAAAAACTGGCAACACCAACATTCGCAATTGTGCTGCACTGCGCATTGCATGGAGTAAATAGTGTTGCTCAGTGATGTTTTTTTCTTTTTTGCCCATAAACATCATCACCACACCTCACAAGATTGGTAATAAGTTGGATTTCATTTAAGTCTATTGAATTTGATGCTTTTGTTAAATCAACTGAAAAATTTTTTAGTTCGAATGTTTTTACTTTTGCTTTCAATTTTGTGTGATTTTATTTGCGCTACAACAATTGTACCTGCAAGAAACGTTAGCAACAGCTGTGGTTAAGGTGTTTCTAGAAGTTAAAGAAGCAGGATAAGAGGATTTTTCAGATTTCAACAAAAGTGATGAAAGCTTTTTGCGCTGTACCAGCAACATATGCTTTGTGCTTTGCTGCGAACCTTCTCATTGTAGCTGGTAGTTGCTTTTGTTTATTTCTGCACTTGTTTTGCTCACTTCATTTGCCTTGTTCGTTACAAAACGTGTTGTTGTAACTGAAAGTTGCTTTGTTTATTTCTGTATTCCTTTTACGCGTAGCACTTGCTTTGTATTTTACAAACCTTCTCGTTGGAATTGATAGTTACTGCTGTTTATAACTATACTCGCTTTACACGAAGCATTCTCTTTGTACTTTACGTACCTATTCCTATCCCCTGTCATCGACGAGTTGCTACAAATTCTCAATCATTACGAATTTGAAGTCCTAGGCTTTATTGACGCTTTCATAATTATGGTTAGAGGCAGGTTTGGCTCTAGCTTAGCTGAGCGGATGAAACTAATAGGCTAGACAGACGACAGCTTAAATCCCGATCATAGACGTAATAATGCGAATCTTTTTATTGCATGATTTTAGACATTTTTTGAATACATATATCATAGACATTGACTCAAAGAAAATTTCCTAATTCAGGGGCCAAAAAATTCTAAAGCATCAAAAGCAAGATTAATAGTGAGATAAGCATCAGAAAAGCTAATTAGAATTTTTTGGCCCCTGAATTGGGGAATTTTCTTTTAGCCAATGTCTATGAAATATATATTTCAAAAATGCCTAAAATCATGCAATAAAAAGATTCGCATTATAACGTCTATAATCGGGATTTAAGCGGACGTCTGTCTAGTCTTCAACACTAGTAAAACCACACTTGTTTCTTTCAACCGAAGGAGAGTTGAACATATGGGGAAACAATGCAAACGATTTCCGAAGAGATGAATTATCGAGGAGTAATCCTAGACAAAAATCTATTTTCGATTAGTAATCTATCATATATTTATAACTATCAAAGCCTTAAGGAAACGTATGCTCACCAATTCTGTATGGTAAAACATGCGGACTACGTCAAAAAAATTATAGCATGGTCTATTTTTGTGACAATCATTGTGCCAATGATCACTTGCGCTTAATTAGCATGGCCAAAGTTAGACCAATTAAAGGTTAAGAGGGAACTAAACGTATTCTTCAGAATAGCCTGCTTCGATGTCACAGGGTCACTAAGGACGTGCCCCACAGTAGCTTTATGTATTCTTATGGAACTCACTGCTCTTCACCTTATGCTTAAACCTGTAGGGCCTGTGTGAACCTTGGACAACCTTATTAACACCAACTTAAATAAGGCAATCTAACAAAATATGTCAAAATCCTGGATGTGTAGTTTACAGTCTATGATAAGATGGGTACAAAGTGTCTTTTATCTAGAAACTTCAAAGTGATCATCAATGACCGCGCCGAGTGGAGGAGGAATCATATAAATTAAAACAGCTGTCGTTCACTGATGTGTTCAAAAAGGAAGATAGCATTGCAGGAGCTGGAGTCGTGCAAAAAGCAGTTGCAATGGAAAAAACAGCTTCGACTTTTCAGGTCCACGCTTTAGAGCTGTTTGGCAGAGGGGCACTTTAGGCACCGACATATAAATTTCCACTCCAATGAAAGGGCAGAGTGCTTAACCAAGTGAGGCGCATTCGATACTTTCATAGGCTCAAAACTCTTTTGCGGGGTAAACAACAGCTTTAAAATTTACTTAATTCGGTAGTGGAAAGAAAACAATCTTACCGACCACTAAAGAACCCAAGAAGGCATGCGAAAAGGTTAATCAATCCAAAACATGTTAAGGTAGAAGCCAGTTATTTTAAATCTCAGCAGAAGTGATATAAAATCAAACTGTGATATAATGTCACGCCACTGTGAACAAAATTATCACCTAAAGAAAAAGGGGCTGGTAGACGAGAACTTGGAAACAGCGGAGAATGTGTTATGTACTAGTCCCGCAGCGTTTAGATGCAGAATTAACTAACAATATGACGAGATTTTAGATTCTTATAAATAGGTAATATTAATTACATGCCAGTGACAAAACTTATAGACAGTCTGAAACTGTTGTGATAAGAAAAGATACTACATAAAAAATATTTTTAAGTCGCAGAGTAATCAAATCTATACCTATTAGGCAAACGAAATCGGCTCGGTCCCTATTTCTATGCCTAAATCTCATCACATTCATATTTTTTATTTTTTTGCTAGAAAGGTTGTAAGGAGTAGCTTCTTTTTAAAGTGGGCGGTACCACGCCCCTTAATGGAAAAAAACGCTCTCATTACTCAACCGCTGTATCGATTTTTATGAAATTTGCTACGGAGAAAGGGTTAACACAAAGGAACGATAATATGAATTTTATGTTTAAAGTTGGCTTTGACACGCCCCCATATAGCAAATACACAGGCATAGCTAATGATGACAAATATTTTGCTTAAGTTAACAGTTGTGTGGACTTTTTATAATCAAATCAAAATGGTTGAACACTAGAAATAATAAATACACGTACCGAAAAGAAAAGGTGCAATTAATGTTTGAATTCGTTAATAAGTTTTATATTACATTTATATCACAATATAATCCACCTCTATAAGCATTTAGCTAAAAATTGCCATGTGCAGCAATGGTAACATGTGAATTTATTTATTAATAGAGTTGCTCATTTTTTAGTACCGCTCTTGCTGGCTGTAGTTACGTTAGCAATTTCCGCTGTCTATGGCAACAATAAATTTGGAACAGCAGTAGCAACATTTGTTGACTTCACTTGACAAGAATATTCGTGATTTTTGATTTTTATTTGCGCTTGATTGAAGTAATTTTTTTTTTCCGCTAACTACATACGGAGATTTATGTAATGTATGTATCACAAGAAATTAAAATTTTAATTGGATTTTGCATATGTATTTTTTTTTTTTTTTTTAGCTTGCATTCCAAGCAATAGTTTAATTTTGTTCATTTATAGCAGTAGGATTGATTGAAATCCTACTGCTGTAACTAAATAAATTAAAAATTTGCCACCCATATTAAACATCATTAGTCAATGGCACAAAAAAAGGCTGGATAAGGTGGTATGGAAATTAAAATTGCGTGCTGACGACCCTGTATGTGTCAATGAAAAGCATTAAAGAATTTAATTGCTAATAATAAAGTAATTTACAAGTGTTCGGCCTGCTTTTTTTAGCGATGAATGTCTTAAAGCTAATTATGTATAGCTAAATGCAGAAAATTTAATTACTCCGCTTTATTACCGTATAAAATACGGTTTAATATGTTTCAATATAAAATATGGAATGCTTTGAAATGCTATAAGCTTTTTAATATAAAAGATAAACATACTCTCCAAGATAGTGAAGGGAAAAAAAAGTAATAGATTGGCTAAGGAATCAAATGTTTATTTGAAGGAAATAAATTTTAATAGCAACTACTTGCAAGTAATTAACCGAATAATCGGTATTTTCAAAGAAAATTTAAAAATATTATTATAAAGGGTGTATCACATAAAGTAGCGAAGTTTCTGAGTGGTGATAGAGTAGGCCTAGACTGACAAATAATTGCACCATGGGGGTGGTGTGAAACGTACCCCTGAGGAGTTATAGGAAAAAACTGATTATTGACTTGTTTTACAAAAAAATTTCATTGTGTTACCTTAACGTGTTAGAGAAAATATTTTTAAAGAAAAGTTTAAGTTAATTGCATGAACTTTCTTAAAGTAGATTTACAGAGCTTAATAGGATTTTTCAAAAATCTGGACCCTTAAAGTTGATATTACTTTTGCTTTGTCCTGTTTCTGTGTATTACACTTACTCAAATGCGTTACGATGCAAATGATGTGCGCACTACACACGCTGCCCTTAATCTACTGGAACCTTCAAACGGATTGTTCTTGAAAAGTATTTTTTTCTGGCCTTAGTTAAAAAAAATGATATAATAAATGTACTACAAAATTAAAGAAAATTTAACGAAAATTTCAAAAACAATTACAAAAAGTTATGTTAATAGGACCTTCTTCGTACTTAAATATCCATCAAAGTCCAAAAATGGAAAAAAAAATTTTATATATCAACTTTATAGGTCCAGAACTTTGCGAAATCATTTAAGGCCCTATAATTTAAATAAATTTTTTGAAAGCTCATACAATTAGCTAAAAGCTTTTTATCAAAAATCGTTCTCTAAGACGCTTGGATGACCCAAAAAATTTTTTTTCTAAAATAACTCTTCAGTGGTAAGTTTTAAGCCTTCCCTCAGATGCAGTTTTTTGTTTGTCTAGACCTCTAACATCTCCTAGAAGCTTTGTGATCTAATGCGATATACCCCATATAGAAAATGTAGATAAGTTACAAAAATGACAAAGTATTGAAACAAAAATTTGTTTGAAACATAAGTAATAACACCATTCGAAACGATTTTGCACAAATGAAAAAAACCAATATATTCTGAAAATGTGGCTTAAAATGTGGGAGCATAAAAAGTCATTCAAAGTCAAAGGTCGAAAAAATCATTATTTTCAAAATATCCTTGAAACGGTTACTGGGGGAGTTGGTGTAAAATCATTAAAAATTTGCTTATGCTATACTTCAACGTCACCTAATGCCACTAAACAATATCAGAACCAACGGGAGATATATGTTCCATTTGAATTTTTCAATGTCATACCCACATTTTCTTAGCGCTTGGAGCCAGACAGGCTTACATCGATAGAGAGTATATGTGACCTGGTCTATGAAAAGGGTGCTTAGGTATCAAAAAAAAAAAAAAATTTCCAAATTTTTGCCGACTCGCATAAATTGGCATAAAGCTACCTTTTTATAGACCAGGGGGTCGATTCTGGTTCAGTGAAACTGTGAAGTGTAAAAAAATTTATCACTTTCATTTTCATCGAATCTTTTCACTTCACTTCATCGATTGAAGCGATTCTGGTTTACAAAGTGAAAAAAGCGAGTTGAATAAAATTTTCAATGTGGTGTGTGAAAATTAACTGACATTCTCTAGCTGACAAATAGTTTTATTTAAAATACAAATTTTATACTCATACGTAATGAGATTCTGTAGCTGATGTGAAAGAGGGTTTGCTATTTTAATATTTCGGAGCATTGTGTTAGGAGTTCAATCCCAATGGGGGACAGTTATTTTTTTTTTTTTTTTTTTTTTTTAATAATTAGTTAAGCAGAGGTAAGCGCTTACTCCCTAGGGCATACAATGAAACGATGCTTCTTATGTATCGTAAGTGCTTGGTGCTGATAAATACATAAATGCTAATGAAAAGCTTTTAAATTACTCTTTTCCCCTTGGTCGAAATTGATTTTTAGAATACAAATAAACCTCGATTACGGCCACACGGTTCTAGCTAAGAGAATGAAACTTGGTACAGATAATACTTGGGGTCGAAGTGTGATTGAAATTCAAATTCAGGTGGATAGTTTCAGAGTCTACAATAGACAGACTGTCTGATATGTGATCCGATCTAAATCACGCTGTCCACTTGCTTTAGGTGGTCAAAACGAACTCTAGTTTTTTAATTGAACCAACTAAAAATGAACTGCGATGGAATAAGCGGCGTTAAATTGAAGCGAAACGAATATAGAATCAATCGGGGTCGTGGGCAGAAAATTCCTTATATTTTGCAATTTTAAATTTATCCATCTGATTGAGCTCCTTCAATTTCCGGCCATTTACATCAACTTATTGTTAATGTTTTATAGGAAACCGCATTTGAAATATTTTTTTTGATTTGTTTATGTTTGTTTTTCATTAAATTAAATTTTTATCACTGTCGAATTTGTCAGTGAAAACTTTTGCTAGAGGTGTAAAAAAACTTTTCACATTTTTTTAAATATTAAACAACAAGAATCGCTTTTACGGTGAAGTGATAAAAAATCTTTTCACTTCGACTTTTCACTGAACCAGAATTGACCCCCAGGTCACATATATAGATTTTCAAATATGTCAGAAAAATTGAGCTTTATATTCTTAGAATCTCACCGGCTCATCCCAAATCCAAAAAAATTTTAACTTTAGATTTCTTAACAAGTGAAGCATGACACACTTTTTGTGATGACCTTCAAGACAAAATTTTTCTCTGTCAATGCCAATAAATGACCAATTGCAGGAAAACTACAGTAATGCAAATACCGCGTATTAAGCGGCTAACAAGACACACGCGTTGAGTTATTTTTCTCAAAACAACCTTCACTATAACTTGTCTCATAAAACTAACGGCGTCATGCGTAAGTTGTTGCATGCGTAAAAATACACTTTTTTTCGCAGTTGAATTGGTGCGCAACAGGTTTTTGGCACGTAAAGTCAACGAGGTCTGTGTATTTTTTTCTCAATCACTTTAACTGCAATAAAACAAAAATTTGTTACAAAATTGCATTGACAAACTCTTAGCTCTCGGAGTACAGGGGAGGGGCAAACATTGCGAATATCAAAAAGAGAACACACAAGTTCGTGTCTTAAGTCTTTCGTTTTATATTGCCATTATATGTGTACACAAATAGCTTCTTATGACTTTTTCAAGTTTCTTCTTTGACTGTGTGACTTTTTCAAATGCTGATAGTACATGTGATGTTTTCCCTCTATTAAAGCAACAATAACAAATATTATGCAATAACATGTAATAACAATTATAACAGTACAACAATATAAAAAAAAAAGAAAAAAAAACTTAAATGCCGAACTTGACATAGTTTTTTTTAACGGTTTTTCCTCACATGTGCATCTGAAAATTGCATAAAATTATGTATGAGAAAATGTAAAAAAAGAAGAAGCAAAAATAGTTAACACAATTTTCATGATTTTCAACAAATTGCTACACTTTCGTTGCATTGCAAAAATTAGCACATGGGGGGAAATTTCATGAAAAACTGCTAATGCTATTGCTGCTATTGATAAAATAATAAAACTTTACATTTTTAAAGAAAATTTAACTTACTAAAATGGCCACCAAAATCAAAAAGTAAGAAAAAAAATTTAAATATCAGTTTAAAAGGTCCAGGGCATTGTGAAATCCATTTTAACCCTATAGTCTAAGTACATTTTTAGAAAGCTCATACAATTATTTAAAAGTTTTCAATAAAAAAATGTACTCTTAGACGTTAGGGTGGTCCAAAAAAAAAATTTTTTTGTTTAATAAGTCAATAATCAGTTCTTTCCCCTTAACTCCTCTCCCATGGGAGGGAGGCTTCGCAGCCTTTATGTTTACACCCTGTATATTGAAATATCAGCAACATTTATGAAATTTCCCATTATGACTGTTTTGGCGCCGTTCCTTTTTTTTTTTTTTTTTTTTTTCTTAATTTTTGCATTCCAGTAGCAACCTTAATTAAGCCATTAGTTCAACTAATAAAAATCTATATCTGCAAGTAATTTCTATGAACATCAATCAATCATTTCGCTTTTTTTTCTTGAATAAGAAACCAATTCATTTTCGTCTTTTTCAGTCGGTAGCATTATTTCTTGTGCTTTATGTGTGTCTACCTTAAGCTGTCTGCAAGCTTGGCACACTACAACTATAAGCTACAGAGGCGTCGAGGCGTCATTACACGCTTTAGTTTCTTCCTGTACAAGCATAAATGTTGTATGTATGACTTGATGATTTGGTAACATAATGAAGTTTTTGTTCGCATCTTGTAGTTTGACTAATTATATTTTAATATTTTAATAGAATTTTTAGTATTGATAATGAAACAATGACCAATTACCTTTTTGATTTCCTTGAATATTTTGTACTTTACGCAGCATGTGTTGTAAGGAAATAAAATTCTATACAAACATTGCTAATGATTGTTGAATTGAATAAAATTATGAATAAATTAAAAGTTTGCAAATATTCGAAGATCTATTGATAAAACAAATGGGCGCAACATTAATTTGAAAGTATAAGCAATATTGTTATTAATCTCAGCTAATAATGTTTCTTCTTTTTATAGGGTAAGCCTGGGAAATATGGCATCTTTTTTGTTGAACTGCTATAAAATCAAAATTAAGAGACATTTTTAAAGTAACTAAATAGGAGTTTATTCTTTACAACGGAAAAAAGTACTTCAACTAAAATAAAAATTTTTTGCAAATATATTTTTTTTATTTAAAAAACTGCTTTTAAGTAAAAAATCATCCGACACTATGTGTGATATGGCACCCAATATTATGTGTTATATAGCACCCTAGGGGGCTTTTAAGTTTTTGTTTTCAGAATTGTTGCATGCTTTCATACACGTTTGACGTAACCACATACGGCACATGACGCATTGTATCCAATCATCTGGTTTGGTAAAATGAAATTCATCTTAGAATAAGGCCCCTATTGCGGTTGTCGATTTGCAATAAAATCGATGGCCATCGATTGTTTCTACTAACCGTTTTGAATAAAGTTTTCGCCATTTGATTGCAAATGACTCTAAATGACATGTAAGATATAAATCAGTGGAATCGGTGATGTAGTTTCAAAGATAGGGCTAGAAGAAAAAATCGATGGCCATCGATTTTATCGCAAATCGACAACCGCAATAGGGACCCATAATATTTTCTTCATCTTCATCAAAAGAGGCATAATTAGTTTGTAAGTCCACTTCTTTGCAACTACCATACGTTGCCTTGGTTTTATATTCTGCTTTAAGTTCTGTTGGACCATAAAATTTGAATTCTTGCTATTTATTTTCTTGTATTCAGCTTATAATTTTGCAAAGCCATTGGT
Source organism: Calliopum simillimum (assembly GCA_951812925.1). Lineage (NCBI taxonomy): Eukaryota > Metazoa > Arthropoda > Insecta > Diptera > Lauxaniidae > Calliopum > Calliopum simillimum. The sequence goes on from OX638371.1 coordinate 97,623,783, forward strand.
TCATGCAATTTTTCTAAAATATTAGAGAAACCCTCAAACTAATCAGTTAAAAATAAACTGGAGGTCCTACCTTGCTAAAATTCTACGATTACTTTCAAATATCGTATAATATGCTGTGACAAAGCTTTTGCTACGGTCGAGGTCTTGGCTAGCCGGTGGCCATAGTTCGCGTCACAAAATCTTTTTATTTCGGAGAAAGGGTTAACAATTATTATTAGTTCAGTTTAAATTGAATATAAATACCAGTTTTCGTTCTTTTATTTCCTTTATTTACAAATTTTTTACGATTACGATACCCTATTTACATATTTTCGCGCATTACAATGGATTCAATCGTCCTGCGTTGCTCTTGTCTCTCTTTGAGACTCTTCCCTGCTACCCATTCCGGCTTCACTGTATCGGCATAGCTCAATACAGATAAATACGCAAGGACCAAAGTTAAGGGTCGTCTTTTTCGCACAAGTGCCAAAACACTAGCGAAAACGGGTCGCCAATGCAACTATCCCGACTATCAATCTATTGCTCGTTCCGGCTTCGCAATATCGGTATAGCTCAATACAAGCGAGTACACAACGACCAATGTTTAGAGCCGCCCCGTTCGCACAAGTGCCGAAACACTAGTGAGAATGAGCCGCCAATATAACTTTCCCTACTATCAATCTATTCACTTTATTGCCCGTTCCGGCTTCGTAGTATCGGCTTAGCTCACTACGAACGAATACACAACGACCAAAAGAGCTTTCTACTTTTCGTCCCGCCCTTACAGTATCGGTTCGCTTCACAGTATCGGCGTAGCTCAATACTTTTCTAGCTAAATACCTCTAACTACTGTGCTTACCACCTTTACTCGCTGCAGGTCACCACCGGAGTGACGATATTTCACCTCGACATTGAGGTTATAACCATCCCAACTCACCTCAGTGTGGTAAACAGCTGATTACTGTGACAGCTGTTTACTGGTGTTGCCACATGTTACTAATGTTGTTTTCCATTGGGAAATCTAGATTTTGCTCTCAGATCAAAAATTTTTCTTGCTGAATGGAACACAACAACAGAGCAAGTATTTCGTTTTTACTAGGGCGGGTGACGGGTACAAATGTTTTGAAATTTGTGGAAACAATCGAAGTTGTAGTAGTGTATCGTCAAAATATTGTATACATTTTCATATAAAAAATAAAAATCGAAGCTTTAGTAAAAAAGGAATCTATTTCAAATGGAACAAAACTCCTAGGACACTCCATGCTTTGAAAAGTTTTTTCACCAACGTGGCGTTAGATATTTTCAAGAGATTTATTTTTGTATGTGCATTTTATTGATGTAATTTGGATATTACAAAAGATTGCATCAGCTAATAAATACTTGATAAGTCCTTAAAATGTTAGAGGTTTTGTCTTCTGCCATGATGGAGAAAGGCATTGTTTGCTTTCGCCAAAATAGAAGAAATCGTTTGCAAAAGAAGTTGGTAAACGTTAAGCTACATAAACGCTCCCTCGGTCTGCAATTCTTTTTTGATTTGTGTTGTTAAGGATACTGGTTCAAATGTTTAAGCTCCGTGTCCAACAAAATTCTGTTCTTTATTTGCTGGCACAATTGCTACGATATGTCTGATACGCATTCCAAATTCTTCAGTTTGATGACCAGGTTGTTAGTATGAACATAACTTCCTGTTGCCCAGGTTTATCTGGCATCACACGAATATCGATATCCTTGCATCCCTCTTGTATGACCAACTCCATGACCCGTGCCATAATCGCAATGCAGTCCTATATCCGATAGCGTCTTATGAGCAATCGTGTCTGGAAGTTGACACCGAAGGCTTTCATTTCTTGAATAGGTGTTTTCCTCTTGGTGAAGCTAATTTTTCGGTGTAAGTGAAGTCAAGTAATTACAAAAATTGGCTGTTTTTCGTATTTTTCCATAATTTTTTAGAGCAAATGTGTTTCGTTGACTTTTTAAAAATAATAAATATTTTATAATTGTCAGATGATGCTGCCAATTTTCCTACATTCATGTAATAGTTTGAGTGCGAGCAAATGAAATCTGAGAAAAATCTAGATTTGAAAAAATTGATTTGAGATCAAAAAATTTTGCTCTAGATTTCCCAAATTGTAATAGATTTTGATCTAGATCAAAAAAAGATTGCTCTTTTTTGCCCAATGGAAAACGACATAAAACTATTGTACTTAATCTATTACACTATCGTCCAACTGTTTTGCTTGTTGGCTTTAAATTTCTCATACTAATGCATTTCAATATTCTTTTAAAAACCCCGCACTACTGCTAAAAAAAACTACCCACCACGAAGCCTCTCGAGCAGCTGAATCAAACTGTGTCCATATTTGAACGCTATAAAAGCTGCAAGTATTGAAATTGAAAGGGGTGCCATCTCTTCGGGGTTTACCCTATATTACGAAGTTTTTCTTTGATGAGATTTTTCTGAATTTAAAACAAAGCGCTAAAGCATTTTGCAATAACTCTAAGTGCCATTTTTTGCCTGCTCAAACTGTGTTATATAGTAAACATTGATTAGAACGAGAATTATCACTTCGACTGTACATATAACATATGTACGTATCACATGTTCGCTGCTTAAGTCTTTTGTTTGCGATGCGTGTTCCTTTGTTTCGGTTTTCACGATAAAAGAAATCATGCAATAATTTTGTATTTTCACAGCAATAAACAGAGAATGTTATTAATATCGACAGTAAATATGAAATATTATAATTTATTGCCATTGTTTTGTTTAATCGTTTATATGGATTGTTTGAAGTCGGACAAATTTCTTGCACAATTAATTGTATGCGACTGAAAGTAATTGAAAACGAATTTTACATTTTCTCATCATAAAATTATCTTAAACAATAAAAAATGAGCAATTAATAGTCATAAGATTTTCCTAGACGTTTAATAATGTTTGCAATTAGTACGATTTTGCTTTCAGGCAACTAATTTTAAAAGGCAAGAAATCTATAATAACATGAATCAGCATGCATAAATCTCTATATGCATTTTAGCATAAGAAAAATGATCGTGCTAACGTAAAGAATTGACCACAATTGTTATAAATATTAATATAAATTTAGAACAACAATAATTATTATAACTGCTGTAGTAGTAAAATTAACGCCGCCAACTTTTTTTTCTTTTTTGTTACGTACACGCCATGCAACACGTTTACAACGTTTTAATGCCCGTGATTCTTAAAAAATTTTATTTCTTTAAAGATATATGGTATATTGGTTAAACTAAATTTTAATATCTGCCACAAATTTTTATTCACAAGGTAATGCGCTGTCATTTGGTTGGTAAATCATTTGGCGTTGGTAACACTGTGAACATTTTCTTAATAGAAATTTAATTTAAAAAGCGCGCAAATAGATTTTTTGCCAAAAATAAGCAAAACAAACAAAACTTCTAACAATTATAGCAAAGACTATAACATGATCTAAATTTATTGAGTTATAGCAGCAATAAATTTGACTTTCAAGGTAAATTTGAGAAAAATAGCACCCCAGATTAAATGGCACCCCAGATTAAATGGCACCATCAGGTGATATGGTACTCCAGGTAAAATTGTACACCAAGTAAAATTGCACCCCAGGTAAAATGACACCCAAGGTAATATGGCACCCCCAGGTAATATGGCACCTCAGGTAATATGGCACATCAGGTGATACGGCACCCCCAGGAGATATGGCGCTCCTTTCAATTTCAATACTTGCAGCTTTCGTAGCATTCAGATATGTACAAACTTTAGTTTTGTTGCGCAAAACACTTCGTTTAGCTGTAGTGGTGATCATTGCTCGTGTGCGAAATTTAAAAAAAAATTGGGAATGTAACAGTTGATTTTTTTTTTTGCATATAGAGTAAGCTGGGGTACATTTGACGCCGGGGCACATTTGACTTTGCCATTTTCGGTGTGAACACGCCTTTCGAACCAAAAACCTGAAATGCAGAAACATAACTAAGAAATTTCCATCAAACTGGCTCTTACCTAACATTTTATGTTGATGTTCTCATTAGGGGTGTTGTTGGAAATTGTACTTTATACTTATATATTGTCCTTGGGAAATTTGGCGAAAAATCCAAAAACCCATTTTTTATGTGGGAGATATTGTAGAAGTAATTAGCTATACTTGATACAAGATCAGTTATTTGAGAAGGGTTTCACCATCAAATTGGGTTTTTATAAAACCGGAAGTGGAAGATGTTTGCCTGACTTTAAAGAGTGTAATAGAGTTTAAATAACCAACTCCAACTCCAGCCTCAACTTCACGTTCACGCACTAAATACGTATTTGACATCGACTTCTCACACTAATATATAAAATAAGTCTTCGTTAGTACATACATAGGTACTTATAATTTGTATTTATATGAAAAAAATATATGTATGAATGTTTTGTTTAATGTTTCTGTGTTATTTTTGTGAGTGTCAAATGTGCCCCTTGCAATGTCAAATGTGCCCCGTACCTGGGGCACATTTGACAAAATGACTTTTTTTGAAAAAATTTAAAAAAGGACTCTTAATGCAGTTCTTTTGAAATTTTTTTTTTCTTGGTTTTCATCCTAAGTAATCAATGTTTCAGAAACAGTAAAGAGTATTAAGATCGTGTAATAATTTTCAAAGATACAGGTCTTTAAAAATTTAGTGTCAAATGTGCCCCAATCTCCCCTATTTCAAAACACAGCAAGTGCAGGTATCATAATAAATCTAATTAAATGTGATTTTGTTTTCGGATGAATACGAGCGCGAGTGATCATGCATATTCGTTTCGTAGCATTTTTATTCAGTATATACAAAAAAGGAGAAATGGCACCAAGCTATGAGAGTGATATAATTCGAGGGCCATTTCTCCCTTTGCATGTTATAAACTATTTGGGAGTACAAATGTGAAGTCCTTAAATATACAGTCACACAATTTAAGTCAACTAGGAACTTCAATAATTCCTTTTTCAGTTTTATCTGATTAATTTGAGGTTTCTCAATCTTTGAGAAAAAACCCTGGAAAAACCTTGAACAAAAGTGACTTCACACAATAAAAAGTGTTAAGTGAATGCGTTTGAAAAACTCTAAGCTGAACACAAGCAAATATACGTAAAGAACTTTAACGTCTTCTGATAAAATGGTCCAGTAGAAAAAGAAAAACTTTTAACCAAAGAAGAGGACCTACAAACGTAATGTGGTTACTACTTAGTTACATATGTTTCTTCCGATGAAGGTGAAGAAACATATTATTTCAAAGTGACTCTATGGAGAAAACTATGCACAAACAAGATGATTGGATCTAATGCGTAATGTGTCGTGTGTGGTCACATAAAACATGTACACCATAAATGAAAATATGCAACAATTCTGACAACAAAAATTTTAAAGCCTAAGGTGCCAAATCACTTATCATGTGGTGCCATATCACTCATAGTCTAATTCACTTAGTAGCAATTTTCAAATATTAAGAGCGTAACTTGAGCCAAATCGGAAATGATATTTCAGAAAATTATTAAAGTCTTAGCGAAGTAAAGACTTTTTGATTTTTACGAAAATTCGATTTCTTTGGTACAAATGACCTTGAGCGTTATTCTACAAACAAAAGTAGATAGAAGTTGTTCAAAACATCCTCAAAGAATTTAATCTGGTGTAAAGTGACCTATCTGGAGGCTGAAAAAGTGCATCTCTACCGAAGATTTATGAAATGACTTACGGCTGTTTCGAGATTTAAATCACGCGATTTACCAAGCAAAAATTAATCTATTTCCGACGAGATTTATTTTAAATCTTCGTTTAAGTTTGAATAAGGTTACCGATTTTGGCAGCACACCTTAATTTTGACAATTGACGTAAAATAAACGGAAGAAAATATGAGAAAAAAACTATAGTTTTCATACTTTTTCTTGTGGCATTTGCTACTGTAAAATAAATTAATTAATCTCTATCAGCCGGTGGAAATGTGAATGATCTATAGAGTTAATGCTGCTTAGAGAAATTTTTCTTCATAAGATAAAATATAATTTTTTCTCCAAGTACCAATTTGGCTTAAGCTATAAAAAATGTTCCCACAATAATCAACACAACCGATGTTGATTAAACTGCTGTCGCTATCGTTGCTGCTGCTGCTTTTCATGTTGTACCTCCCTCATCAGTCACAGGCTGCACTTTATACTATGGCAAATGATCTGATTTTTATGACTAATCTAAACGAAATACGACATGTCCTACACAATTCTACTCATTCTATATGCACTACTTATTACAATGAACTTATTCTTAGCATTTTAGCCGGTAGTAGTTCCGTAAATTACCGCCATCGGTGCCGTAATAATAACGACACAGCAGTTACGCCCATTCACAAATGTCAGCAGTTGGCCGTTGGCTGTTTGCCTTAGATTTTAATCATAAGAAAATAAGTTGTAAAATGTTGCTATAAAATGAATTTTTTTTTTTATATAAATTTTAAATGAACGTGTTCTACAATGGTGAATATTGTGTGCTGGATGTTTTTTTTTTTTTTTTTTTTCTGATTTGCCTTTGTGCTAATGGCTTTGAACGTATTGTCGAAATCAAGGATTTTAGCTTAAATTTATTTGTAAAGCTTTCCCTTCAACGAATTAGTGGGCGTATATAGTGCAGGGTGTATCTTATAAGGTTCTTGGAAGTGATTGAGGAGGCCTAGACTAACAAAAAATTTGCACCCTTTAGGAAGTATAGGGTAAAAACTGATTTTCTGCCTTGATTTAGGAAAAACAAATTCCTTGGGTGTTAAAGAGAAAACTATTAAAAAACACTTTTAGCTTATTGTATGTATATATGGGTTTAGATGGATTTCGCAAAGTTCTGGACATTTAAAGTTGATATCCTAATTTTTTTTTATTATTTTTTTTTTTTTTTTTTGACTCTGGTGTCCATTTAATATGAAAAAGATTACTCATTATCTCAGTTTCTACCACCCTAAGGTGTCAAGGCCACTTCATAAAATTGAAACCCATAAAAAATCATAAAATTCATCTCTAGAAAGATTTCTCAAATTGTTGAAATTGAAAAAGTTATAGCGAAAATACAAAAAAAACAGGATGTTTGAAACGAAAATCGCCTCCTAAAACTATGTAGCACTCTTTTTTTTAACATTTGACATTTCAAACAGTATGCAAATAAATAATAAATAAATAAAAAAAAAGAATCTTGCATAGTTTCAGGGGGCGATTTTTGGTTTTTAACATCCTGTTTTTCATATTTTGTACTGAAGTTTAAGATTCGCTATACCTTCTTCAATTTCAACAATTTGAGGAAACTTTGCAGAAATGAATCGTACAATACTTATATCCTTGGCTCCTTAGGGTGGTAGAAACTGCGATAATGAGTACTACTGGTCGAAAAAAACATTTGAGATAAATTACTTCTTTGAATGAAATATAGCCCACATTGAGACATTTACAACGATATACTATACTTAATGATCGGATGCCAAATGGCGAAGCAATAGGAAAGAATCAAATAGCGTATTATTTAGAGGTCAAAAAACAAATTTTTTTTCCTTAAAAATCAAAACCGATTAGCTTTCAAAATTGGGGGCAGCGAAATTTTCTTTTTGTTTTGCAAGGGGATTGATACTATCTTATGTAAAATCGAAGGAAATTTAGAAAAAATTTTAAAAAAATTATAAAGTTATGTTAATATGACCTTTTTCATACTAAAATGGCCACCAAAGTCAAAAATTAGGAAAAAATTTTAAAATATCAACTTTAAAGGTCCAGAACTTTGCGAAATATAAACAAAATACATCTTTAAAAAGATCATTCAATTAGCTTAAAGCTTTTTGTAAAATGTTTTCTCTAAAACGGTAGGGTGACCCAAGAAAATTCTTCTCGTAAAACAAGTCAGAAAATCAGTTTCAACCATATAACTCCTCAGGAGTATGCAATCACCGAAACTTAAACTTAAAAGATTTTGAGAAACAGGTTGGGTGACTGGCATATTTGGGTAATTTTACAGTTTTTTAACATTGGTGATATTTCTTAGTGTTCTATTGTAAAAGTAGAATCAAAGATTTTCGGACCAACTTTTTTTCTTATTTTTGTTTAATTACAATATGATTTTTTTGGTGAAACTTCTTTTCGATTTTAGCACTATTTTTTTAAATTCATCCTGAGAATAAAGTCCAGCAAATTGCTAGACTTAGCAATAAAGTTAAGTAGCTTGCCAAAGGCAATATACCCCATTGTGTATATGGTCTAAGCAACTTTTGAATGCCAAAATAAAATCAAGGCAACTCCAGCTAAAATGCTGCAATTGCATGATTTGTAGCAAAACCACCAAACTTCAATCAGTTTCAATTAGGTGGAGTCTTATTTCAAAAAGCCAAGAAATTTTTAATGTGCGCGCATTAAAGGCAGCTCTATTCAAATGCAGTTGCAAGCCTTCATGATACTGCTATTGAAAACAAAATGTTGCTTTAGCAAAAGAGAAAAAAACAAAATCACCAAAATCTCTAAAAACATTGCATTCAAGATTTTTGCTAAATAAAGTACTAAGTAGTAATCTGTTAGAAATCTCACAATCAAAAACAAATTGAATACTTTATCATATCTCTAATGTATTTGAGAAATTTTGGCTTTAAGAAAATAAATTCTTAGGACTAATTAGCCCATAAAAAACATTCACAGCCAGATGGATGGTGGTTAGAAATTTGGACAAAAATTGTCAATAATTTGTAAACGATTCGCTAAAAATTTTCGGAATGACAAAGTGGATTATGTGAAAAATATGAAAAATTTTCTCTCCAAGTCTATGGGTGTTTTTGGTCAAAAATGCGCAGGCTTTAAAGCAAATAAATTCATGGATTCTAAGGTAAATTTTTATCTATAGTTTCTGCTAACTTGCAGCCGAAGCAAGTCCACCACATAATTTTGTGTATATCGTTATTTTTAGTTAAATTTTACAATATTTTAGGCTTCAACAAAATTAACTTAATCTTTTACAGAAATAAAAAAAATCATATATTTATTCGCTATCCACTTAGCTTGATACTAAAAAAAACGCAAGCGCAGCTTTAGGCTCGTTCATTTATTTAAATTTGATGCAAACAGGGTGCACCAAATAGCAAATTTTGCTATACGATTATGATTTAAAAAAACACAAATTTTTCTTGAACTTGGTAAGTGATTTTTATACCCTATGTATATTTACTTTGTGCTTCCGTATAACGTTGAATCATGTTGAAATCACACTAACTATTAAAGGGTATCCTTCAGGTTCAATTTGAGCCAAAAAACGACTCAATAGATTCCTTTTTTTTTTTTTTTTTTTTTAGAAGCCTTTTTTACCTTATAAGTACTTACTTACTTACATGATTTCTTTCCACCTTTCAGCCACCATATTGAAGCCGACAATTTGAATTTTGCATTCTTTCAGCAATTTTTTGAAAGCTCTTATCCAGACCAACATTTTGATATTTCAAACGTCAAAATCAAATTTTGGGTATACAAATGATATGGTTTACGTGAAACGACCCATGAGTATATTTTCTTGATCAGCATCATTTCCTGAGTTGATGTAGCCATGTCCATCTGTCTGGCAGGCTGCCTGAATTGTTGGGTGTCTGTCTAAGTGTGGAAATACATTTTACGGGAAAACTGAGCAAGATAATTAAATTAAATTTGGATCACTTTCTTCTGGGATTGAAAATGAGCGAAAACGGTTATCCTGACGGCCATACAAAAAATATATTAACAACGCAATATTTAGAGCATTATTGGCGATTAAGCATCCATAAAACACTTAAATAATAGGAACAGTAAGAAAAAGCTCAGAGCAAAGAATTGGCGAATTTGTACAAGAGGACGTGGCATCCCTCATATACAGTGCTGTGCAAAACATTTGCAACCAAAAATACTTGAAACTGAATCACCAATTTTTGGCCACTAAAACAGGTGCAAATAAAATACTTGGTATGAGGTTTTATGTCATCTATATTGTTGTTTATAAAACAAAAATAAAAAGTTCATACATCACTAATACAAAACTAAAACTTAAGTGCAATATATAAATATGTATCGATATTGGCTGTGCAAAACATTTGCAACTATTAATCTTAATTAAAAATTAATAACTAAAAAAATCAATATTTAATGGAATAGCCCCTGCTTTTCATAACAGCAGTGCATCTTTTTGCATGAATGCGATAAAATTATTTACAAATGAGTGCGGAATGTCCTGCTACCGTTTTTTAACTTCATTAAACAACTCATCCTGTTTTCTAAATTTTGTGATTGCATAATAAGCAATGCATTTTCGTGACTTGACGATTTGATTGGGTTTAGATCTGGCAACTCCGCGGGGCATTGATGAACATCAATATTTTGATAGCTTATCCAATCTTTTGCCACTTCGACGTGTGCCTAGGGTTGTTATCACGCAGGAATATCCATTTTAGTGTCACTTTCCAAGTTGCATGAGGCATCATCAGACCATGATTCTACAACCCCTATGCTAGACAGTACCTCTTGTATATTTCGGGCTTAGCCTTTCTCTCCTTGTCCTTCTCATAAGACTGTTACCACTTGATCCTCATAAATTAAACTTGGACTTGTCAGAAAAGATGGTAAAAGTCTTGTGAGAAGACCAAGTAGAGAATGGTTAAGCCCGAAATATACAAGAGGAACTGTCTAGCATGTTTAGCTTTGTTTCAAAAACTAAATGTAAATAACACCAGAATTTTGTATGGAGATTTTTCTGGCTATATTTCCAAACATTTTTCTTCTGTTATATCTGGTGATAATTCCTAGATAATTTCTGGCTTTTTCCAAAAATTTTTCTGACACTTTTCAGGAGCTTCTTTATATATGTATAAGTCTATGTTCGAGCGACACATGTCTCTTAAAAATAATTTATTGACTGTGCGCTCCGAATAAGGTTTTACTTGCTCTCTTGTTTTTTTTTTTTTCCTTCTATCGAAGCATACGAAGCCTAGTCCAATGTTTCATGCCAAACCTCCTTTTGTGGTTTATGCATAGTAGTGATGAGAAAACCAAGACCAAGACCATTTCTTACATTACATTGCATAAAATCGTTTTTATAAGGACAAAAGAGGACTTTTGTCATTACTATTGGATACCCTTTACGACTTTTGTTGAAGCTAAGACTGTGGTGAACTTTTTGAGGGCTATAAGGCTGTTATCGGAATAGGCCCATTGATTCAAAAATTTACTAAAAATATCTTTTCTTGTTTTGGTGTCAATATTGAGAACAATTTTAATTTATATGTACAAAACTCTAAAATTCCAACTGGTTTAACTTTTTTTAAAATCTCGACGCCTGTCTTTGTACTCTTCAAGATGAAGCAAAAGTAATGTCATAATGTGAATTGTCTGCTATTTTGGAAGAAATCAACAAAATTCAAATAGTTTTATTTTTTTCTCAAATATATTTTATTTGCTTTATTTACTGCATCAACTGCAAAACATGCGGATGTAAAACAATTTCTATAGCCATATAAATATCAACTTGTTTCGGCAACATGTGCTGCAACATTAGCGGGAAATGCGCAAAGCAAGAAACAAAGCCATAACATAGTCGTTTTCGCGAAAATAAACATTTGATTTCCTATTAAAAAAATTTTATGGACTGACTGGTCTGGTTTTTGCAAGACAGCAATTTACACACGCAACACTAACAACATGTCGTTACGCGTTGGACAGCAGCAGCAGCTGTTGCTACTTGCATTTTCACTTGTTTTATAACCCCGCTGATGGTGCTATAGTGCTGCTACTTGGAATATTTATCACACATTTTGAAGTTGCTTGCGGTTGCTTTGGTGTTTTTTTCTCGCTTTTTTGGCACGCACTATTGGCCGGTTAACAAGACATGTTGTTGGTGACGTTTAATGTCGCATGTTGCTGGTTTTTGGCATCACATCTGCTAAGTGCAAGTTCAATGATTTTTATGCTGTGCGTAGTAGAAAAAAGTGGAAATGCAAAATGTATGTAAATATTACAACAAACGACATTATTCACTGCGTCATCATATTGGACAGCGTTAGTGCTTGGACAGTGAAGGCTGTTTGTTTGCGCTGTTGACTTTGACTGGTTTGACTGTATGTTTGGGGTGTTATCTCATTAATCACTCATAAATGACAGCTTTTTTTATTTCCTTTCCGCTGGAAGTTAAGCGTTTGTCATTTTTAAAAAGCCATGATATTTTTGAACTGTAACAGACGGGGTTAGAGCAGCGCTGCTTCGACAATGATGAGGATTAAAAGCTATTTGTTTTTCGTAAAAATTTGGACTTTATCATATTTGAAAAATATATTTTATAATTTGGTGTGAATATATCACAGGAAAAAATGTTTCAGAAATTATATAATAACTTAGAACAACCCGTTTCTGTGGACGAGTATTATATTTTATAATTTTTCAAAAACTGTTCCAATAAAACTTAGACGATTCTAAGCTTTACGCATTATGCACTTTTTCCGGAAGATGCCTTGTTTTTCTATACTACTGAAAAAAAAAAAATCCACAGCACACTATAGTGTTAATGTTTTTTTTTTTGAAATATAGTTCCTAGATATGTGGAGAGTGCCCACATATTTTTTATAATTTTCTCAGAGAGGGAGAAGTGGCTTTATTTTTTATTTATTTGAAATAGGGATTTTCAATAACAAATGAAAATTTTAGTCAAAAAAAAAAATATTGTTTGGTTGCCTGGTCTATATTTTATATTTAAGAAATTTTCCAAAACCTTGACCAGTTGCTACAAAAAACATTTTTCTTGAAAGCCTTTTTACGTTTTTACTTTTACATTCTTAAGTGACTCACTTGAGAAATTTTTGGCCCTGTGTTTTTTTCATAGCAATTTGAAATTCACTGTTGATTCATACAACATGGTATATCAGCTGCTATAAGTTGTAGCGAAGAGATATACAACCAAAAGACGCAAAGAAGCAGCACTAGAGCAATTTTTTGAGGTTTTGTATTAGCCGCAGACGGTAGCATTGAAGAATTTAGAAGCTAAACGGCAGCGTAATTCAACTAAAAAATCTATATACATACATCTTTTCTCATCCGGAAACGAAGAGATATAAATAGATTTTTTGGTTGAATTACGCTGTCGTTGAAGCTCTAAATTCGTCAAAGCTACCGTCTGCGGCTTATACAAACCTCAATAAATTGCTCCAGTGCTTCTTTGCGTCTCTTGGTTATATATCTCTTCGGTTGTAGTAAATCGGATTCTGTTACAGTTCAAAATGCATTGCTTTGAGACTGTTATTTTTGGTTTGCTTCCGACTTGATTTGATTATGATTGGAAACATGATTTTTTGAGCATTTCATAACACATCGATTAATAAATCTGTGGTCTAATGAAGAAACAAAACTTTTTTGGACAGAATCCATTTAATTCATAAACTATGCCAGAACAACCAATCCAACGTTTCTCTAAAATTTCGATACTTAAATCGATGATTTAAATTTGGGCTCAAAACAGGCGATTTGTTGGTGACCATCTTCTTTTTTGAGCCAAATTATCTTCCAGTGAGTATTTTTTTTAAGTCTGCATACAGGTTAAAGTCGCTGGTAGACAATTCTATAGAATGGGATGAGTCGAGAAGCAATTCAAAACGGAATTCATTTATTTTAATCATCGTTTTCATCGACTTGTGACACGGTACATTGTCTTGGGAAAACAGTAAACGCGGCACCCAATTTGAAAGTAGCCTTCGCATGGCCAAATTTTCATGTAAAGTTAAAAATCATACCATCTTCTGATATCTTTGAAGTGTCAGTTATCTAACACAATTTCAATTTAAAATCCTCTAAAACTAAAGGGTGATCCAATAGTAGGTATGGTACTTTGTTATCGATATAAATCTGCATTATCGACCCTTGTCAGCCGTATATTGTATCATTTTCATCGTGATATTATAGGATTTTAGTTATGGATTGCTACAGGAAAGAACCACGCATTAAAATCTTCAAATTTTAGGTCTTAAATTTCAAGTCAATTCCAAAATTTCAAAAAATCATCTTTTCGGACTAGGCTCATTTGCACTTAGGTGGCTATGTCTACAAGTAAAACTGGGGCTTGGAAAATCCACAAGTGATTTTTGAGAAGCCATTGCATCCACCGCGATTCACTGTTAGTTGCGGTTTATGGGGTCGGGCCTTTTTTTTTGAAGATGAGGGAATACCGAAAGTGTCAAATCTGAGCGGTACCACACTATGTTGAAGACTATTTTGTGCCGAAAGTTGAAGCTCAGGGTCTGGATGATATGTGGTTTCAACAGGAGGGCGCTATACCTTATAAATCGCCTCAATTTGGGCTTTTTGCGTCGCAAATTCCCGAACCGTGTAATTTCTCGTAGTGGTGATGTGAATTGGCTGCACGGATCATGCGATTTGACGCGGTTAGACTTTTTTCTGTCTAAATATGTAATTATCCAAAGGCGTAAACAGACTTTGTCCAAGATCTCCATATTTTATCCAGCAAACTTGCCTTTTGCTTTTGAGATTATAATGTACTCTCCTATTTTTCGTACATACACGTAAAAGTAAAACTGACAAGTTTCTTAATGTCCTCATTGCCAGTTGCACAAATGATGTCATGCTTTGATGAGTTCGTAGTTATAACTTTAGTCTTGGAAGCTTCGACTTTAAGGCCGGCTTTAACAATTCTAAAACAAAGCATTGTAAGCTGCTTTGACTACGCCACAGTTTAAAATGCACTGACTTTCTCGAGTAATATTTAAGGAAGCTCTGCAATAATTTCATTGTGTTTATCGTTTATCTATTTAACATAACTAAAACTATTTAGAACTTATTTTTTTATATATAAAAATCAAATTTTCACGTTTATTCCATTGTATTTTTTACTTTTTGCTAAATTCATACTTCACAAGAATTTTGTTAACATTATAAATTGCTATACAAATACAAGAAAATAAAGTTAAGTAAAGTAGTTAAGTTAAGTTATTTAAAGTTAAGGAGTATTACACAGTGTAATTCACATAAGTAATTAACTAGCATGAGTAATGGTTAAGACAGTCTGTTGATGAAGAGTGGTTAAATGTTAATGAGGAAATTGAATACAAAAAATAAAATAAAAAAATTAAGTTAAATTTAAGTCATATGAATCAAAAAGTATTTCTTTAAGCAATGACTATATAAAGTAGTTAGTGGCTTTAGTTAGTTTTATGAAAAATGTTTTTAATTAATGCGCTATCACAGAAAAAACACAAATGATAAATGGTTTAAATTAACTGAGAGTAGATAGGTATGTAAGTTAAAATTAAATATGTAAATGAAGTTATGAAAATCATTGAGAGAATTTACAAAAATATAATTGCGTTGAACACTGTACACTGCATTGGTATTTGACTTTTTTCGTTTCATTTCGTTCCTTTGACTTCCTAATTTGGCATATTGAAAGAATTTATCTAATTAAGAATTGTTTTTTTTTTTTTGCTCTATCTATAGCATGAATTGGCCCATTTTAAGTAGTAGTAGCTTAGTTTATGTTAAGTCTGGCAATTTTCTTTTATATATAGATTTCTTTGTTTCTATCTAGTAGTGATGTTCATGTTGTTCTTCGTGATGTACTGGCGCTGTCTTGTGTACAACAGCATTGAAACCATTATGCTTATCGGCTGTGTAGTCAACAGTACGAATGGAACCATCTGGTTCAACCAATGAGTATTGACCTGGAGAAAACGAAATTTAAGTTAATGGTTTTATTAGTAGTGCATATGTAAATAAATCTATGTTATTTATATAAAATTGCATTTATGAAACCCTATGTAACGCTTTGGCACAAAGTATACTTAGACAACTTTAAAATTTTTTATTTTCTAAGTAATATATTTGTGTTTAAGAGGAAACTGAAAAACTTTTTTTTTGATTTTCAAAAGGTTAACATTATGCTTTTAGGATGAAGTTTTTGAAAACGATTTTTTTTTTGGGAATCTCTCCCGCCAACGGATCCGTAACGGGTAAAAAAGCGAAGATATGAACCGTCTGGCACACTGGGACGAAATTAAACTTTCATTACATAAAACACTCATGAGATAAAAATATTATTCCAAGAAATTCAGCTTTTCTAAGTGAATGAAAGTTAACAAAGTTTAAAACGTTTAAAAAGTAGAACATTCATGAGATTAAACTCTCATGAGAAAAAGTGTTCAACTGTTGTAAATAATTAAAAACTAAACAAAACTAAACTAACATAATTCGACCTCCTTTATACGACTGTTTTGATATAAAATTCATTAAATATATCTCCAATTTCAATGCTTTAGCTAAGCAAATTTCGTAGCGCAAGACATGCATGCGATAAAAGCCTTTCATCGGGCGATCGTGGGCAGCATTTTGAAACTAATAACCCTTTTTTGATATTGAACCCTTGAGATAAAATCGTCTTTATATAAAACTCATTGGATAACAATAAATCATTTCACTGCTGCACAAAGCAAATTACATGGGATAAAAATTTCATGATATGAAATTCTCATGATATAAGACTAGCTTGAGACAAAAAAGTTAGAAAAACAACTCAATTTTTTCTAATACATATTATACTGACATCAAAATAACACTTATGCGAACTTTTGTTTTGTAGGTCACTATTGCTTTTGTTAATTTTTTTACTTACCCTTCACGGAATCACCATCACGTGTCTCATGTTGTGACTTAACATCACCAGTGTGATAATCATTTACACCATATTTGAAAGCATACTTTGGTGGTGCCTACACAATAAAATCAAAAATTAAAAAATTAATAAGAGTTCTAACAAATTACTGATTTTTTTAACAGCATAAACAATTTCAACATTTTGAACGAAAATTCTTTCCAGTCATTACTTTGTCAATATGTCAGCCTCATACTTACATAATAATCAACATGTTCATCTTCATGTTCATGCACTTCATGGACTGCTTCATGTGAGTAACCATGTTCATCAGCTCTTTCAATTTGATGATGATATTCTTGTGCTGGCTCCTCATGTTGATATTGTTCATAGCCGCCATGTTCATAGCCACCATGGTGTCCATCAAAGTAGTGCTGATGTTCCGTTGGATAGGCCAATGTAAGGCAAAGCAGAGAGGCAAAAATGAAATACTAAATAATTAAAAGTAAAAGAAAAGAGAAAGAAAGAAAAATGTTAGTATGCGCGCATGCGGTAATCCATGATGTAATATGTAGGCAATGCGTTTGTTTTTGCAAAGTTTTCACGCTTTTGAATTAATTAACTGGCTTGAATTGCCTGCATTTTATGTCTAATTATTTAGTTGATTTATTTTATATTTCCGACTAAAAGTAAAAGTGTATATTTTATTTATTTCCATTATGATTTTATGCTGACTTGATGCATATATGGTGGTGGTTATATCGCTTTTCTTTCAATCAAATAAAAATCACAATGTTTAAATATAATGATTGCGCATGCATATATTTGCTTTAAAGAAAAATCCTCAATTAAAACTTTTGATATTTTTATACCCAATACGAGGGATAAAATTTTTTCTCGCATTTGTAGCAGACATATGAAAGTATATACACATATTAGGAATAAATTAAAATGAGACATAATTCGCATGAGACAAAACTGTCATGAGAATTTTATCTCAATGAAGAAAAAAAATATCTCATGGGAGAAAAAAATTTATCTCATGGGAGAAAAATGTCAAGGGAGAAAAAAATTTATCTCATGGGAGAAAAACCTCATTTGATGTTAATATGATGCAATAAGTCCTAAGAAATGATAGACAAAGGCGCATGACACAAAGCTTTCAATTACAATTACAAAGCTTTTATGAGACAAATCCCTCATGAGAGAAAAAATACAAATTTTAAGCAAGTTCACATGATATAAATCTTTTCCGAGAAGAGATTCATAGATGTTTTTCACTCTAAGTTAAACTTTTTCCTCACCAAATTGATCATTTCTAAATTCTAAATAAAAATTGTCCAAATCATCCCGTTTTTCCAAATCAAATTAAACTTTGCAAAAAAACACGTTAAAAATTATGTATCTCTGCACCTACAGCAGCTTTCGTTCTGAAATTTGGTACATAAATCAATACAGTGTTTATTAAACACTTACCAAATTCTGGAGGAGAGTGGAAAGAGGGCGGAGCACCCACTTACACAACTAATAGTATTTATTCAGTCATTCCATGCCTATCGTAACAAGATCTGACATACCCCTTCCGATTTCGCTGAAATATGGTATGGACATGGTTTTGTTTTAAACCAAATTTTATAGAAATGTAAAAAAATTTTGCGATTTTGTTTTTTTGTGTAGAAAGAGTAGAAAAATTGGCAAATTCTGACAAAGTCTCTTAACATAATTGCCAGTAACTTGGACATTTCTTAAGCGATTTTCATTTTCTGACCTATTTTGGAAAGGTATTGAACAAGGCTATTAGCTTAAAGTGAAAGTGTTACAAGTATTTAAGTACCAAACTACTAAAAACGCTCCATTACCTTCATTTTGAATTTTAGGAAATCCCAAAAAAAATATCTCCTTTCATGTAAAAAAAGTGGAAAAAAATGGTGTGTTTCGTGGATTAGAAGTTATGATTTTTTGAACTTTTCAAATCATGAATTTAACTGAAATTTCTTCACATTACTTACTTAAATGGTCCATAGCTAGGACATTTCTTTCTGACAAATATGAATCAGTCTATTGGCATAAAGTAAGTCTTCTGCTATATGGTAAAAGTACTATTTTTATTACTTTTTTAATACTAAGAATAATAAAAATGGTCCTCGACCTACAAAGTGAATATATGTAGGTGTAGGTAATAAAAATTGCATTCGAAGGTTGCTTCGCAAATTTAAACTGATCATATTTTTATGCAACAATATTTATCCCAAATTCGTAAATGGAAATAAATCAGTAGTTTCCTGAATCAATAATGGTTATAGCGTCATCAATATTTATCTCTGACAATAGATATGCCATATTATCTATCACAAAGAGCAAAGGATATTTATCGATCAGAGACTTGACGGAAGAATACTAATGCGAGTGAGCATTTTTACTTGATATACGTTGAAAAGGAGAAATGGCACCCAAGAAAAATGGCACCCCCAAAAAAATTACACCTAAGATAAATGGCACCAAATTACTGCGGGTGACATGGTTCTGGTGCCATTTTTCCGCTTTCATGTTATAAAATATTTGCTAGTACAAATATGAAGCGTTTGAACATACAGTCACTCCAGAATCGCAGAATTTTAGCCTAATAGGACCTTCACTAACTCCATTTTAATTTTTGCCTAATTAATTTGAGGTTTTCGCTAACATTTGAGAAAACTCTTTGGAAGCTCTGAATACAAATGGCATCATTATAAGCCGAACACAAGATTATGTACGGTAAGAGTTCTAACGTTTTCTGATAATATGATCCAGCAAAAAAAGAAAAATTGGAAGCGGAGAACGTCATCAATGCAACGAATGGTTGGTGGTTCCAAAGAAGAGGACTTGTACACGCAGAGAGGGGTACCAGTTACGCTTTTTCCAAAGAAATAGAATAAAATAATTACTTCCAAGCTGAATTTTGATGGGTGTGCTGGTTATGGAAACAGACTTTGCACAAACCACTAAGTCAGATGATTGGATGCAATGCGTACCGTACTGATGTGGTCACATAAATAATATACATCATATACGATAGCAATTCTGGCAACAAAAACTTTAAACCACTAAGGGTGCCATATCATCCATAGTTTTGGGTGATTTGGCATATTATAGCACTTTTTTAAATTGAAAAATAAATGTTTTCAATAATTTTTGTTTAAATAATACTGCCGTTTGTTTTAAAGAGTAAATTCACTGTTAGTTCCCTTAAAAACCTGTTTTAATTTCGGTTTTATAGCAGTTCAACAAAAAAGATGCCATATCTCCCGCGCATACCCCAATCATTTGAATTATTTCAAACAGCTGTTTCTATAAGAAAACGGAATGTTTACTTTAATCTTATAACGACATTATAACTTAGTTCTAGTAAAAATTGAAAATTTTTCGTTTTAGTTAACCATAGGACAGACCAAATCTGGTAAGTTGTTTAAAAGAAAAATATTTAAGTTTTTTTGTCCACGCAATAATTTTATTAGAGTATTAATAGCTGTTGTCTCTTATACTTTTTTATTTAAGAATGTACAATTTGTAGCTATCTTTTAAATGGTGTACATATTTCCAAATTCATTATCTCGAGGACTCCATGTTGGAGTGTTGTGTTTTTTTAATTATTTTTATCTTAAAAAACAAAATCGGATCCATGTCATAAATTTTTTAAAAGTTTAATCCTCTGGAATTACAAATTTTATCCAATTTTCATGCTTTGTTACTACGCAGCGCTTAATTTTCAAAGACTATTTTGTGCTACGTATATTATTCTCGAGTTCGTTTCTTAAATCTTTTGTTTTTAAACATTTGCTTGACATTGTTAACACAATTAAGCTCAGCAGAACTGTTTTGTTTACACATTTTTAAATAAGATACACTTTGTTTTTGCTCTTTTTTTTTAAATAATAAAAATATTTATTAAAACAAACACTTTTTATTAATTTGTTGTAATATATCCTTTTGCGCCTACCTTAAGTGCCATTTTTAAATTATTTTTTTTTTTTATTGATTTTAAACAGTTTTTATGTTTGTTTTTTTATAAGAAATTGTTTTGAAAATTTTTTAAAATGTTTCTTTTTTTAAAAAAAATATTATTATTATTTTTTTTAATTTTTTGTAAATTTTTGTCTAAAAGAACGAGATCACTATTTTGAGCTGATCCAAACTAAAACACTTTTCACCACTGACTGATGTTAGAGTAACAAAAATTTGTTGCTTTTATATATTTAGGAAGAAAGTGTTGCTAGCAGTGGCAATGGTGGCAGCAGCAGCAACAAATGCCGCCGCTGCTGCTGCAGTTACAAGCCAAACTTAACGTAACGTAATAAAACATAGCGATAGCAACACCAACAACAATTTTAAAAACGTAACGAAATAGCAGGCGCTGTGTATTGAAATGCTTTAAAATGAACAAAAGTGTGGTAAGCATTTAGCGGCATGCAGCAAACGGCAAAAGCGCTGTGTGCACTTTTAAGCAGCGGCAGCACATCGGCAGTAGTAGCAGCAGCAACAACAATGAAAATGCAAAATACTTAAACATCAACAACTACATGCATAAAAAAAGGAACACACACAGTCTGCATTTGGGTGCTGGAGGTTTTTTTTCTGCTTTTTACTTTTAATTTCAGTTTTCCAAATCTGTTGCTGTGTTTTATTGCCTGTGATAATTAATCGTGGCTTAATGTGCATTTTATGAAATGTCATTAATTTAAAAGTGATGAAGTCATTGGTTTATTACAGAGGTTAAAAATGCGTTTAAAGAAATGAAATATTGAAAAAGTACCATAATTAAGGAGGTTCTAATGAAGAAATTTCCGATATTCCGTAGCCATAAAGATAATTAAATATAAATTTCGATTTTTTTAAGATATAATTTGTAATATTAACTTTCATTTATTATAAATTTAATTAATTATGGCTGCTTTCATTAATTACGTAAAATGGTTGGACTTTGAGTATATCTCTGATTTTCTTAATGGTATGGAAAAAGGCCGCAGTTTTAACTAACAATAAACAAGCAATAAACAAAGGTGTTCTGCTGAGGCGCCAAATGCTTGAATTAAGCTTAAAAATGCTGTAATAAACGTAAAAATATATTAAAAAATCATCTAAAAATTATGTTTTCATTTTCTATAGTTAATTTCAAAATTTCCACGGTAAAGGCATTTTGCTTAAAAAAAAGAGTAAGAGTTCTAAAATGAAGTTTTAAGTCTTTTCGTTCAAAGTGTTCTCTGCAGGTGTGGAGACACCTTTTTGAAGTTAAATAAATTTGTTTGACTCGTTATGAGAAATGGGAACTCAAGCCATGGTAAAGACATAAGTGTTTATTAAATAAAAAATTTATAAAATGGTTGCATTAAAAATTTAAATAAAAACATAACTATTTTTTAATATTTAGTTTTAATTATTGCAGTCCAATAATAGGTTAGTCAAAATAGATCTTAATTGATCAAAACTGCGGAACAAAAATTTTTTCAGTTAAAGTTTATATTGAGCAACGTTACAAGCTTTTATTCGTGCAAAGAATTAGTTTAATTTTAATGTATTAAGAAAGGATTATAAGACTTTTTAGTTTTTACACTTAAAAACGATTAATCCAACTCCGAATTATGTTTTGTTGGTACCCAAGGGGAAAAGAAGCGTTTCAGAAAGCCTTTTGAAGTCTTTTTTTTCACCACTAAGCGCTTCCACATCCTTAGGAAAGGCCTTTTGAAGCGCTTATTTTGTTCTTTTAATAAAACGAAAAAAATAAACGAACTGACCGCACTAGGATTCGAATCAAGGATACAAACATATTATTTTTCCTCACAATAGGAACTTGTTAGAACTCTAGACCACTTACCTATATGATGTTATTGTAAGTCATTGTGAATTCAGTTCAATTAAAAAGTAAATCGATAAAAATAAATTATAATAAAAAAATATAAAAAAAAATCACCAGCGCTGGGGATCGAACCCATGTCCATGGCAAACTTGTGTGACGTGTGTGTAAAATTTGTATGTTACAAACACATTAAAAATGCTTGGCTAAGAAGCGCTTGAAATTTTTCCCTTTGGGTAATTACATGAATGGTACAATCACTTTGACAATTTCAAGACTACTGAAATTTGAGTTCAAAATTGGTGGGATTCAGCCATTCCAAAACTATATTATATTTACATAAATTGATCATGTCTTAATTGATTTTAAGGTTCAATCCAATTTTTGGAATGTATTAAATCAGGGTACAAGTTCAAGATAAATTTTTGGCAAAATGTACTTACTTAGATTACAAAAAAGGCTTCGTAGTCTACTTTTTGATTTTTTCGTGAAATTAACATAGGTAATATTAATTTTCAAATGAACCCCAAATAAAGATGGTTGGTTTCTCTAACGGCTGAAGAGTTATGATTTTTTGAACATATAAAAATACAACAATCGACTGATACAAAAACATAGATTAGATCTAATCATAAAAACATATTTTTACTAATAGTTTTCTAAAATTTATCTGAACAAGAAAATCGGCTTAGAAGTGTCAAATTTATGGACATTTTCGTCGAGTTACATTTGTCATTATTTGCAGATTGTTTCATATTTTCCACCACCCCAAAATCCACAAATAAAACGCAAGATTTTGTTTACCATTTTCATTGGGTCTGGGCTAAAAAAAAACCAGATACTAAATATATTTCAGCGAAATCCGAGATGGTCTCATAAAATAATAACAAATAAAAAAACGGAAAACCTCATTTTCGTGTTATGGGCACTGTGTGCCCCGAATATATGGGGTTATGTGGTGAAAATTAATTTCGGTTCCAGACAGACTACGACCCTAGCTGTTATTTGTAACAAATTTTATGCATATAGCTTTATCCGTTCAATAGGCAGACACATACACCAAGAGGCCAGTCAAAGCCCAATAGAGTCATGAAGGCTCAACATAAAGGATTTGAAAAAATCAGGAAAATTTACATTCGACACTTACAGCCAGTTTTGGCCATTCATCATGACCATGCATCTTTAAAAAAATTTTGAACTTTCCTGTAATTTGCATATACGGGAGTGCCCTGATGTACGGAAATAGGTTGGCCAGACCATGCTAGGTTCTGAGTTCAAAAGTGTAAAAGTATCGGACAAAATCTAAAATATCGGTAAAAGCTCCAAATCGATATAATAAACATCCGAAATATTGTTAAAAGTGCAAAAGTATCGAAAAAAATCTAAAATATCGGTAAAAGTTCTAAAGTTTCGAAAAGCATTGATAGTATTAGTAAAAGTCCAAAAGTATCGAAAAATATCCTTAATACCGACACAAGTTCAAAAGTATCGAAAGAAATCTCAAAATTACGATGATAATCCAAGAGTATAGAAAAAGAACTCAAATATCGGTATGATTCCACAAGTCCCTAAAAATATTCAAAATATCGGTAAAAATACAAAAGTATCGAAGCATCTGAAGTATTGGTGAAAATCCAAAAGTATCGAAAAATATCCAAAATATCGATTAAAGTTCAAAAGTATCGAAAAAAATCTCAAAACTACGGTGAAAGTCCAAAAGTATCGAAAAAGAAATCAAATATCGGTTTGATTCCACAAGTCCTTAAAAATATTCAAAATATCGGTAAAAATACAAAAGTATCGAAACATCTGAAATATTGGTAAAAGTCCAAAAATATCGAAATATATCCAAAATATCGATTAAAGTTGAAAAATATCGAAAAAAACCTAAAATATCCGTTTGATTCCAAAAGAATATATCGAAAAAAAAGCATCGGATTGATTCCAAGAGTTTCGAAAAACATCTAAGATATCGATAAGATTCCAATAGAATTGAAAACCATTAAAAATATCGGTGAAATTTCAAAATTATCGAAAAACATCCAAGATAACGATAAAAGTATTGAAGAAGAACTACAACAATGCATTCTACACCACAATGCCTTTCATATAAAAAAAAGAAATGAAAATCGGCTAAATAAGTACATAGCTCGTAAAAGATTGGTTAAAAAATCCTACACGTAAGTATTTATATATAGATTGATAAGTGTCTGCATTAAACAATTAAGATATCAAATTAGAACACGGTGTTAAACCTCAAGAAATTTAATGTTACATCCTGTCTCATAAAAATTATTCAATTTCTTCTTCTAATGATAAGTGTCAGTAAAGACTTCCTTTTAAGGATTTTAAACTAACTACAATACATATCTGCAATACTTATCCATACAAATGTGACATCACAACCGACATCTTTCAAAAAAAAAACAATGCTCAAGGGAATTTTGCAAATTAGGCAACGATTGAACCATTTTGGACACGATCACTTAAACATATTACAAACGTTGACAAAGACCCACGAACCAAAAGAAAAAAAAAAAGAAACTGTCCATAGCGTGGGACCGAAAAGCAATTGAGTGCAACCACAAAAATGTTTGCAAAATGCACCACATTGAAGAACGGTTGGATGCTGCACAAAAGATCGTAGTAGGTACTGAACGAATTTAGAGTGCAGCTTAATTGGCCAATTGACCGTAACAAACGACTTAAAATAGATTGAGGCAAAAAACAATTAGTAGGCCAGAAGAGGGTGATTGCTGTTGCAGTGGTTGCTAAATTCCAACGGTTTTGTAACACGTTTCGCTGGAAAAACTCAACTGAAATGGTCACTTGAAATTCAAATGAATATAATTTTAGGTCAAGATTCTTAAATTTTTTTTTTTAATTATATCTATGAGTCAGCCACAAGCCACAATTATTGCAGCCGAATTTTTTCTATTGTTACTACAGTTTATTTGTTAATTGGGCATTAAAACGTTGTTATTGTCTGTTGGTCTGAACAGCAACAACAACGTCACTTAATAGTTATAATTATGCAATAGCCAGACACTTAAGTAGCAACAGCTTTAGACAATTCCTTGCTGCAAGACAATAAACACATGAGTGACTCTACCAAAATGTTGGGGCAATAAAAAACATGAAAATTTCATTTTCAATAGAAATTCAAAATTTGGCTTAAATGTAGCCAAACGGCAACGGCAATACAGACAACAACAACAATCTATTGCTGGCTTAGTAGACAAACATTTTTTAATTATTGTTGCCACAATAAATTGAAAGAAAATTACAGAAGCATGGCAGCAGCAGCAGCAGCATCAACAGTAGCAACATATGTGTGCGTTCATTGTTGTTGCTGTTATTTCGAAAACCAAATGCATCGAAACGGACGGACGGACGCCAACAGCAGGTGATCTACTTTAAATTGTTTGCATTTTGGCATTTTTTGTTGTTGTTACTGTTGTTGCTGCATTGTGCTTAGGTGCCTTCTTTATTGTTGCTTATGGTGCTTGTACACTAATGTTGTAGCATAAAAACTATGCGCTACACTGAGAGAATTTTTTGTAATCAAATTTAGTTTTGCAGATAGTTAGATGTGGCAAAACTTAATCAACAATGCTCTGCCAACAATGTTATTGTTGACCCATATTCAAAGTGTGGTTTAAGCATTGTATTATGTATGTGTCATTTCATTCCAAAATGGAAAACTATAAAAATTTTAAATTAAATCTGAATACCCCTATACCAGCAATGCTTATTGTAAAATGTCCATTATTTCCTTACCCGAAAAACATTTTACAAAATAAATTTTTAAATGAGCTTTTAGTCATGTATTGATTTTCACATAAATCTTTTGAAAATTTTTGTGTTAAGCAGGACCCGAGATGGTACAGCTCTCAAACGCTGCGTCTGGTTGACTTACACCGATGCACCATCGTTGCCCTATCACGAATTCGACTTATTGTTAGTTTAGTTGTGTGCTTTATACGTTTCCACAATGTCATAATAGTTTGTATTATTTATTGATATTTGATATAACAATTCCTTTGGAATTAGATTCAATACCGTTTTGCGGTGGTAAGTGATACCACCTTATCAGGGCATGTTTTCCCAAATAACTTTTTAAAAATTTTTAGTGTGTTACTTAATGACTTGTACATATATAATGAAAATTAATTTTTAATTGACCTTTTAGTCATATATTTGCAAAAAAAAAAAAATCTTAAAAATCATACAATACTTTTTTTAGCCCATGAAAGTCATAACTTCTTTTCATTTTCTCCTGTTTACAAAATTTCACTTCAACTGACAACTGTTCTCTCAGACAGTATGGACGATTAAAAAATTCATAAAAAAATAAATCAGTTAGAACATAAAGTATTTTTAAAACATTTGTTGAACATGATACATGTTTTATGTCTCGTGAGTCACACTAAAAAAAAATAAAAGTTGTATTAATACATAAGATATTGCATTTCATGCTAAGCTATATAAGTTTTTAGCTTATTTGAAACAATTAAAAACTAAAGCTGTTTTCAAATATGTCCCGTGAGTCCAAAAAAAAACTTCATGTTACATAGTTTTTCACATCAAAATTTTTCATCACTATATATCCTATTAATATGATTCAACCATTAAAATCAAAAAAGCTAGATTCTAAAAACACTTTGCAGTGATTTTATTCCCTATCCCGCAAGTCACAATAAGCAGTCCTACACACCGCACAGTGTGAGATTTTGCCAATCTAGGACGTCAAAATGGAAAAAACAATGTGCTTGAAAATCGACCATATTTTGTAATTTGTTAGAAAAGACCCCAATTGTTACGAAAATAAGCATAAAAGAGAATAAAAAATGTCATTGGCATGATAACAGCTATCAAACATGTACTATTGTACAGCATGCAAAAACAAATTTTCAAGCTTGCATCGAAGACAAAACTTTGAGTGATCAAATTGAAGTTGTGCTCGGTTGTTTTTTAGCAAAAAGTTTTTTGCATTAAAGGTCAATACTATCACTAAAAATTTTTCCTATTCACAACCCTTACACTCGCACTTAAGTATTTTAATCAAATTATTTTATAATCAGCTAAAAGGTAAGACAAATTTCAAAATTCTTGAATCTTTCATAGACTATAACTTACAAGTTGGGCATAGTTAGGCTATGACAAAGCATACAGGATGAGCATACATACTCATAGAATAGACTTAAAAATAAAATCTTGCCTATTTTTTGCCCAAAGGCTACTTTTTTTTACAATGACTGCAGTGTTATAATGAACAATTGCACTGAAATCTTGAAAAAATAATTTATGTTATCTCTTTTAATCACTCCCATTTTTTGACAGTAGTATTCAGTTACCACTGAAATGGTAAATACAAATTTTCAAGTTGATATCTTCATCACAACCAATTTTTCAAAATTTTTTTTTACAAAAAAAAAGGCACATTTGTATGGGAGGTGCAAGTAGATTTTGTTCGATTTTTTTCATCTCTGAACCAAACCTCCGCATAAAAAGTTAAAGTTGATATACAAAATTTCAACTCGATATCTTACAAACTACGGCTAAAATTGAATTTTGACGTCCTAGATTGGCAAAATCTCACACTGTGCACCGTGCAGGAAGTAACTTATTATCAACTTTATAAATTATAAAGCGATTCTAAGAATAAATACAGAATCGACATAAAATAAATTCATCGAAAATTACTATTTCGGTTTCTTTTGGTAAACTTATGAACAATAAATAAAATTGGGTCTGTGACATCAAAAAAAAATCAAAAAGGAAAAACGTAAAAAATTAATATCTCCAGGCTTGGAGCAGCTAAAATTTTCTGATTTTAGGTTTTTTTTAATCTACATATACTGGAACAGATTTCTGCATATTCAGTTTATTTCTTTTTTTTTTTTATGTTCAGGAAAACTGTCTCATATCATCATATCAAAAAATACCAAATTTCTGGAACTTTGATCACAAATATATTAGCCACTCCTGCGCGGTATACCTAGAAGTAACAAAAATATATATATTTTATATGAGGCATACATCAAAGCTAATCATTATGATACCTACCTATCTGTGACAATAAGAAGTTGCTGCTTAACCCGATTTTTGATCATTGGACTCATGCGGCTTACCCCCCTTGTTCCCTTGAACATTTTTGGAACAAAGAAGGATATAAAGGGTGCTAGGTAGTACTGTTCATATAATTAAATTGTGTGTTGCAAGTACATTAGATGAAAAAGTCAAAAATCGCATGAGACAAAAATCTTAAAAATAAATTATTTTGTGAGACAAAAATCGCATAACACAAAAATTGCATGAAAAAAAAAAACGCGTGAGATAAAAATTACGTTTTTATAAAAACGATTGCTGCAGCATTTTTTAAAAACAAGTTTTTAATGTCTATGTTTCATAATTTTTTTAGGATTAATAGATCAAATGCAATTTTAAAGGAAACAAATGGGTGCTTAGAATGTACTCAAAAGATATAATGATGTTATTAAGCCTTACAAGACAAGACAACTTGCAGTTATTATACCCTACACCAGGGGTTGAAATAAGAAAAAGTTATTACAGCAGAATTTTTTTTTTTGTTTTTATTTGCAATTTTTAGCAAAATTTTTTTAATGTCTTATTCAAGTGATAAATATTAAATAACAGATATCATGGCAATGGTTCAATTTAAAATTGAAAATTTATAGCGAAATTCTCTTCGAATGCATTTATAAAAATATGTTTAAAGTAGAGTTGCCGAGTACTTATTGTGATTGCTACATTTTAGCCCAAATTGGTGAGGTTAGACAACTAAAACAACGGTTATAAGCAAAATAAAATGAGTATTTACTTTCAACGATTAACGCAAAACAAATGCAACCAAAATACGAATAAATACTAAGAACTGTAAGCGCAAGCTCTGAGACACTAAGTATCATAAATGAAAGCTTTCGGCAAAAATTGGGTGAAATCGGACAAGGGGGCGTGGCACCTCCCATATAAGCAGAAGTTTCAAAATGCTATACTGAAAGAGTTTTTTGAGATAATCCAACCAAACTTCACTCAAATACTAAAGACTATAAATGCACGCTCTAAGCTACATAAAAAAAAATTTATAAAACTGCAATAGCTTGGCTTAAATCCTTTCTTAAGTTAATAAATGTAGTAAAGTGTTCCGTTTCATGTCCTGCGAGTGACACGCCAACTTTTAAAAAGTTCCTTACATTCAGAAAAAAGTTTGTTTGGAAAGTATTTGCGGCAAGTTGTCGAATATTTGAAACAAACATTTATTATTTCAAGCAAACATTTATCTTTTGTCCCAAGTGATAAGTAAATATTTGCAGCAAACACTTGGGAAGATATTTCACTTGATACAAATAAAAAATAAGTCGTCGGAAATATTTCTGTAACTTCGATGAACAATATCGCTTGCGACAAATCATAAAAATATTTGGCATCCATTGGCGCGGGTTTAAATTCTAGAGTGGGTAATTTTTTTATTTTTTTTTTTTATTTTTACATTTTTTTTAGTTCACTTCTCTATTTTCCTTTTTTTTAATTTATTTACTTTTGTTTTATTAAATTGAAATTAAGTATACAATGAAGCATTCGAATATCAAATTGTGTATACAAATTGTATGCCTGTTTGTCACATACGTCAGTGGTGTAGTTTCAGTCTATCAGTCGGAAGGTCCTAGGTTCGAACCCGTGTGCGGTCATTCGATAACTTTTTTTTTAATGTCAAACACTTAGAGTAGTTGATTCAAAAGATTATTATTATTTCCCGCAAGTGTTAAAGTAGTTCCATCTATATCACTTGTGGTAAACAATTTTTTTTTTTTTAGAGTGTATACATACTTAGTAAAAGAAGGGTACTTAAGTTTTGTTTCGAGAATGTTTTCACAGTTTTAAGGTTTAAAATATATAACTAACATTATGGCATATTCTACAGTCAAATGCCACGTCACACACTGCGTTGGCTAGTGGGCAAAAATCAAAATTTTTTGTGACTCGAAACCTAATAATATTGGTATCAATCGACAGGTAATTGTATCAATAAAATAAAAACAAAATATTTAGGGGAAAAACTCAGTTTTGGCTACGCTGTGACACTTCAAAGTTGAGATATTTTTCAAAAAAAATCAGGTTTTATTCTCTTCGTTTTGGGTTCTCTTAAACAAATAATTATCAAAAATTTGTCTTTTGATTAAACTAAGCGAAGTAAAGTTTTTTATTATAAATATTATTTGAGTAAATAAATAAAACTAAAAAATTTTGGAAAATATATAATTTGATGTATATTGTAGTGATTTTAATACACGATATTATGAAATGAAAAACTTCAGAAATTGACAAATTTCGATGAAAAAAAAAAAAACAAATCGTATAAAAATAAGTGCCGTTTTTTTACTTAATCTACTAGTTTGAATTCGATATAATCAAGAACTGCAAATAACTTTTCCTACTTCGTCCTAAAAATATTTTTTTTCTTTTTTTAAAAAATGCTTAAAACGAAAAATTTGTATGAAATATAAAATTTATGTTGAAAATTTTTTTTTTGTTTTTATTAACACAAATGGTCTCACAAGTACAAAAAACATTATTTCTACTACGTACATTTTATTTGTTAACATTAAACATTACTTTTTCGTCATCGTTATATATGGACCTTAAGAAAATCGTCCTAAATACCTGGTTTTTAGCAAAACTATAAAGTTTACAACAAATCTGAGATCATTTTTGAGCTCAGCGACCCCAAATTACTTATAGTACCAAATTTCATTGATATCCAACCACTCCTTCTATTTTTGACCATTGCTTGTATGGGCTCAACGCACTGTGCGTCAGTCAAAATGAAATAACACATATTTGAATTGCAGCAATAATGTTAGTTACAATTTTAGCATCAATACTTAGAAATGTTTAGCAACAATGCAAGCAACAATATTTAACTACAATGTTCTAGAACAATGTGCATTATTAACTCGAAAAATTAATTCTGTTGTCAACAAGGAGTAATAAAAACCATTAGCAACGGTTGCGTTACCTTAAAGTCATTGAAGGAAGTTATTTTGAGACTTTTGCTTCGTTCTCTGAATTTGAATGGATCCAACAGAAAATGTTTTCTCTGTAAAATTGCAACAAACGTAGGCGACAGCTGACAATCAATTGAACAGTGGAGCAATCAGACAGACAGTTAGCCGCAAGCAGCTGCAGAGGAAAAACCATAAAATTTAGAAACATAAAATATATCAGGTGTTAAATTGAAGCTTTTTTTTTCTTTTGAAAGTGTTAGTGCCTTGAAACGCTTACATTTTAATGGTAGTGGCCATTAAAATCACATTTTAATTGAGGGATAGAGGAAAAAACACCACTACTGAACCAGATTGACAAACGCCAACAGCAGCAAACGCTGCAACTCACAGTAGCAATAATGAATGGCAACGCAGAAATTTTGACTAAATCAAGTGAGTACTTAAATCAAGCGTTGATACGAGTAACTCATTATTTTTCACAACTGCCTGCAACCGTTTTTTTTTTTTTTTTTTCTTTTTTTTCCTTTTTTCTTGTTTGTCTGTCCACTGTGCGCACCACTCGTTTGTTACCCGGTCACCTATATTTTTATTAAGTGATGTTTTTACTACAGTGGTGGTATTGATGTTATTGTTGATGTGGTGTTTGTGGTTGCTTTTGTCTTCCTTTTAAAACAGAAAAAAAAATATAAAAATGTTTCTACATTAAAATCAGTTTTTGCGCAAATTTCATAGGTAGTTATATTTTCTTTTATTATTTTTATTTTTTTTAATTTTGTAGGGTATTTTTTTAAAAATTGAAAAACCACCACAAACATCGTTATGAGATCAAAAGATCATTACATGTTCAGTGATTTTTTTTTCTCGCTTTTTGAAAGCTTTTGTTTGTCATAAAAATACGCCGCGCATGCGCAACATGACAACAAGGAATTGCTGTTGTTGTGCACGTTATTGATTATTGGTTAAATAATATGATTAAAAACCACATATGTATAGTTATGGCTTAATGTTAAATAGTTAAAAGGTATATTTCTTATGTTTCATGTTTCATATTAAGCAATCTTAAAGATGAGAATACATCAAGGCGATATATACCGATTTTTCGTCATTTAAATATTTAATAAGTTCAGTGAATAAAACTCCATCAAAGGCAACATTAAATTGCATTCATTTTAATTCACTTTACTTTAAATTGTTTTTGTAAAGCTGGCCATTGACTTTGATTGATAAATTGCTGCCGTGCCAAAATGCGCTTAACTACATACAACAGGTGTCGACAATCATTTCTATCAAAATTTGGCTCAAACTTTTTTTGGCAATGTGTGGATAATTTTGACAACTAATGACTGGTTAATACGTTTATGAAACTACTTGCCCTCTACTGCCAAGAAAATATGAAAGTTTAGTGGGCGTTGGCGCAGACATTTTAGGAAGCAAAAACTGTTGCTGCCAAATTAGTGCATTCAGCTGTAGCATGGAAATATAATTAATTGAGTGATTGTTGGATTTTGCATGATATATTTAGTTAATATGAATTGTTTATTTTAAAAACAATATAAAAGCATATTTTTTTATAAGGCCATTACTTCAGTAGCGTCTTACTATCATTTGTTTTTTAAGGATATTTTTATAAAAAAAGCAAACATTTTTTTAAATAATTTTATTACTAAACTTTCAACTTTTAAAACTTTATTGGTATTTTTATAAATGATTATACTCTTAGATTTTTAAAAAAAAAAAAAATCTTAAAAAACTTTAATAAATTTGGCAAATTTTAAGACTACTTTTAGAATGGGCAAACGATGGGATCTTTTTTTTAAAATTTTTTAATTAACGAAAAAGTAAGTGAACGAGCCCTAAAATATTATTTGTTGCCAGAAGAGGGTAAAAATTTTCACCGACCCGCATTAATTTTTCCTCTCCAACATTTCCCTTAAATACATTACTCCATTTTTTCCACCCCCTAAAATATTCTTCGATATTAGGAAGTGGGTAAAAATTTTCACCGACCTCCACTAACTTTACCTTACCAACATTTTTCTCGAACGTACTACCCCATTTTTCTACCCCTTAAGGGGGCCCCCTGCAAAATTTCGATAAAAATATCAAAAAGTTTCTCATTGCCGGGAAAGGACAAAACTACTCACCGGCCCCCTTTGATTTTTAATCTTCAACATTTTTCCGAATGTACTAACCCCTTTTATTCACCCCTTAAGAGAGCTCCTATACAAAATTTTGATACAAATAAAAAAAAAAATCCTCATTGCCGGGAGTGGTAAAAAATGTTCACCGACCCTCATTAACTTTTCCTGTCCAACAATTTTCTCATACAAATTATCCCTTTTTTCCATTAATTAAGAGGGCTCCCATAAAAAACTTTGATAAAAATTTAAAAAAAATTACTCTTTGCCGGGAGAGGAAAAAAATTTTCGCTAGCCCCCCATTCACTTTTTTTTCTCCATAATTTTTTCCGAACATACTTGCCCCTTTCATCCACCCATTAAAGAGCCCCCATACAAAGGTGATTATTTCTATCTAAATTTTTTATGGAAGGCCCCTTAAGGGGTGAAAAAAAAATTTTGAAGATGAAAAATTAATGGGGGTCGATGAACATTTTTTTCGCCTCCCGACCATGAGGAATTATTTTGAAGTTTTTACCAAAATTTTGTATGGGAGCTTCTTAAGAAGTGGAAAAAATGGGGTAGTATGTTTGAAAAAAATGTTGCAGAAGAAAAATTAATAGGGGTTGCTGAGCATTTTTTCCCTTTCCCGGCAATGAGGAATTTTTTTTTTCATATTTTTATCAAAATTTTGGGGTGAATAAAAGTGGTTAGTTCATTCGGAAAAATGTTGAAGATGAAAAATTAAAGGGGGCCTGTAAATAGTTTTGCCCACTCCCGGCAATGAGAAATTTTTTGATATTTTTATTAAAATTTCGTATGGGAGCCGACTTAAGGGGAGAAAAAATGGGATGGTACGTTCGAGAAAAATGTTGACGAGGTAAAGTTCGTTGGGAGTCGGTGAAAATTTTTATCCTCTTCCTGGCAACGATGAATATTTTAGTGCTCGTTCACTCACATTTTTGTTAATTAAAAAATTTTTAGAAAAATAGATCCCATCGTTTGCCCGTTCTAAAAATAATCTTATAATTTGTCAAATTTTTAATTAATTTAATTTAATTTTTTTAAAAATCGGAGAGTATAATCATTGATAAAAATAGCAATTTAATTGGAAAAGTTGAAAATTTAATAAAAAAAAATATTTAAAAAAACTGGTTTGCTTTTTTTATAAAAATATCCTGAAAAAAAAAAAAAAAAAAAAAAAAACTTAAAAAAAATTTCATGTTTTGTTTGACGGAGTTATGAATATTTCAAAAAACTACTAAATGTTGTTTTTGCAGCTTTTTCAGTTTTTTGAGAATTTATATCTCTGAAACGGCTCAATGAGAAAAATTTATAAAAAATCTCAATTAGAACTAAAAGACAAAAAAATCGGAGATGCAAAAGCAAAATGCAATCCAGAACGTTATGTAATGCCCCATATATTCTTGAACAGGGTCTTCTCTTGAGTCAATAGAACCATTTCCGACGGACATTGCCCGTCTATCTGTCTGGATGTATGTCTGTCCATTGAAATCATTTTAATATTTTTTGGAAGCAAGATAATGAAAATAAAATTTAATATATTGCTTTTGTCGTCAAAGTTAGCTCGTCTTATTGAAAACGAGAAAAATCAGTCAACGGACACACCTGCTGTGCATACAAAAAAAAAATCAAAATGCATTTTTGGGGTTATTTTTCACTAAAATACAACCGAAATACACTTAAATACTAGGGACGACAAACGCAAGCTCTGAGCAAAGGCGAACTCAAACAAGAGGACGTGGCACCACCCATATAAGCAAAAGTCTAAAAATGCTATACTGAAAACGTTTTTTGTGATAACAGTAGAGACAAGCTCTGAGCAAAAGCAAGGTGATCTCGGACAAGAAGGCGTGGCATTTTTCATACATGCACTAGATCCGAATTGGTATACTGAAAGCTTTTGTTGAGATAATCCAAACAAATTTCAATCAGACACTGAAAACAGTACGCGCAGGATCTGAGCAAAAGCTTTATGAATTCGGACAAAAGGTCGGGACACCACCCTTACTAGAAAATTTTTCAAAACACTGCAGTGTAGAGTATTTCAAGTTTGACTATCCAAAGTTAACATCCTAACTAGTTTAATTTTTGGGTTACTTTGTTCGAAGAAGAAGTTGGAGGCTATGTTGTATAAATATTCCTGGGGATTTTTCTTCAAATTACCGAGCATTTTCCATTGCAGTCTGAGAAAAATTTTCCCGGGAATATTTGTTCACGATAACCCCCGTAATCTTCATCCATATTCCTTAGTTTGCTGAAGCATTTGTATGTATCCGTAGCTTACACCATTCACTTAGTAATCCCTAGAGATATGTAGCACCTCAAAACAATTAAAATTTGATTGCAACATTTCAACATTTTCTGGTGTAATGAACGAATGGCCGTTAATATAATTAGACATTACGTATGCGCCAAGTTGCACCAAAAAAAAAAAAATACGGTAATAAAACACGTTTATCGACATTTAGCTCAATATTTTTTGTTCATTAATTTTGCTTTTCTTTTTTTGCAAACAAAAACGCTTTTGACATTAAGCTTGAGAAAATTTAATAAAAATTTCTCTAATGATATAAAATATGGCAACACTTAAAACACGTTTGCAATCAAAACCAAAAAAAAAAGTCGTCCAATTAAAAATTGCGTAAAAAATGCATTCACTTTGGAGTTTAAACCGTTAAAATGAATTAAATGAGAAAAAAATCAAAAATTTTTTCTATTTTTCGTTTTGCCAGAGCAATGAACTTTAACGTAAATACACAAACGCACACAATTTATTGCTTGATGTTATTGCGCATGCGTGACACGCTTTGCTCTACATTGATGTTTGTCATGCGTTGTCGTCGTCGTTTACGCTGCATTGCTTTGCGTTGCGTTGTTGTTGCGGTTGTTGTCAATTAAATGGCTTTATGCCTTTTAAAATGATTGCGCGCGTTTTGCTCAAGTTGCCGATCGGATGGATCGTTAGTTTTTGGTGAATAAAGTGGCTTTTTTTTTTGTTATATCAAATTAACATACAAATATACAACGTAATAGTGTGAGAAAAGTTTTGCATTTGATGAAATTTTAAATTAATTCTTTTTTTTTAAAATTTAATTTTTCAACACTTTACCATAATTATAGCTGACAAATTCAAATGATCAGCATTGCAAAGTTTGCGCCTTGATCTTGACAACAAAATTTTCTGCATATTTGATTAATCTACACCATGAACTTAATCAGCTACCCTTTTGGCCACCTTTAAGTCTCTGAAAAACCAAATATTTCTGGTTACGGCGGCGCACGCAGCATTATCAGGCTTAATAGAGACAAAAACAAATTGCATAAATGCTAGACAAACTTGTTCAAACATAAGGCGTGTGTTTGTGTCGAGTTTTGTTGCCTGCCTGGGGATGTCTTGAATGCAAGACATTAAAAGTGGACCCCAGAAACTGCCACATTTCGTAATGTCCGGTTAAGCTGGATAATACAAACACACCAAATCTAGATTACAATGTAAGTATGCGATGGTAAATTTGTCAATCATGGCAAAGTTATAGACAGATATGATTGTATATGTATGTATGTATTTCGTATATCAGCGATAAATGTATGTATTATATCAAGTCATACAGTAGCTAATACTTTTTTTCAAAAAACTATCTAATAAAGCAACTTAAAAGTGTAATGAAATTGGAAAAAATATACAAAAACTTGAAAAATCACTTCTTATCACTTGCAATCACTCAGCAATTGCATACTTTTGTAAGCTGAAAACTATCAATTAAATAGCACCCGTCTGACATTTTTTTGAGTTGCTGGTGTTATTCGAATTCAATTTTTTTTTTTTTATTTTCAAATATGTAGCTGGGCGACTTATTAAATGTGTCGCAAAATTAAGCACCTTAGAAATAAAAAGTACAAAACGTTACAAAAATGTATAAAAAATGGAAATTTGAGGACATAAAAGCCCACACATCTTGTCGAAAAAATCGATAGAAGTTAAAGGTGTAGTATAAGGGTGTTTTTAGGATGTATGGAGAGCCTTAGTAACAACATTCTCAATTTTGAGAGAATAGAAAAAAAAATTAGTTTGCAAAAAAAATTTGGAGGTGGGATGGGGGTAGGGGTTGGCGCATAAAGGTCAAAAATGGAAGAAAAGGTGAATAAATTTACATACAGCCCTACAAATGCTCAGAGGTCACCTCCAGAGGGGTCAAATGTATGGCCAATCTCCATTATTTTTACCCCCCCAACATTTTTACTAAGTATACCTACCCCCTGTATATAACCCCTAAGGGAGCTCCCATACAAAATTGACATTTTTAGGAAATTGACCCCCACCACATCCAGGGTGCCCCTCGAAGGGTGGAGTGTGTGACCGGCCCCTAATATTTTTTCCTCCCCAACATTTTTTTGCCACATATTTACCCTCTGTCTCCAACTCTTAAGGGGGTTCCTATACAAAATTTACGTCATTGACATGAAAAATATGAAAAAGGAATTGTCAAATAGGCCCATAACTGCCCAGGAGTCACTCCTAGAGGGGTCAAATATATAACCGACCCCCATTATACTCCCTCCAAAGTTTTTTCTCTGCATACCCTGTTTCCAATCCTTAAGGGGGCTCCCATACAAAGTTACTGTTTTTATAAAAATTTCCCCCACTGCCCTTACTGGCCCATGGGTACCCCTAGAAGGGTCAAATGTATAACTGACCATCTATATTTTCCCGCCACATACTTACCATATATTTCCAACCTTTAAAGGGACTGCCATACAATTTTTTTTTTATCGCATTTTGAAGGCAAGCTGCATAATAGTAAATCAGTAAAAGTCTAATAATATCGAAATATGTGAGCTATCATAGAAAAACTTATCCTAACTTTCTTAGGACTGATCAATAGGATTGGAAGCCTGACCCGGCCTACTGACCAATATAGTTCTATAGGTCAAAAACCATTGTTTCAGATTATGGGACCAAATGCTACCTATAAAATAACTAAGAGTATTCAGAGCCTACATTTATTGATGGCACTGAATTCCAGGGACCAAACTCTAAGCCTGATAAATATAAAATCAATGAATGGGCAGACTAAGTACCAAAGACCTAGACTTGCTATACTTATGAAGCGAAACACGCCAAGCGTACCAGCTGAAAATTTTTTTGTCTTCGATTTCGCTCAAAAATTTGGCAATATGGTAGATCCAGGAGAATTTGGTTCAAGTACCATTTGTTGTTTAAATAAAGGGAGTTGAAGTTGGCCTTTTTAGGGTGTTTTTTTTTTTTAAATTTATTACTTGCACCAAAGTAACTGGTCTAAATGCTCAAAAATTACGCATTCCTGGGGAATGTAGAGGATTAAAGTTTCCTACGAAAATATTCCCCTTAACATCCTCCATAAATTTTCAGAAAACGTGATATACCTCAGATGTAAGGATCGTAATATTTAGTGTGTCGACTTATAACATGTATAGAAAACTTCAAGGACCGATTAAAAAAATTCGACCTGATCCAGAAAATCGGGAAGACACGTATAACTTATTTTTAGCCATATTTTTAGGACATATTGGTTTTTTTCATTTGTGCAAAGTCGAGTTGAACGGTGTTACTAAGTATATAAGTAGTTTTTTTTGTTTTATTTAATTTTTCATTTTAAACATTTTACATTTAGGTGTGCGGCAAAAATATTGGTGAAACTCTTAAACTTCAATGTGAAATATATGAATGCACCACACCACAATTGTTAAACGGAGTGTTGAAATGTGACAGCAACACTGACCAAGGAAGTTGAAGTTGAGTTGAAGTGGCGACAAAATTACTCTCAGCACAAAAAACCTGCAAAGGAGGACTGACTATTTGCTAACCAAATGGCTTACAACAAGTTTTCCCATAAGTATTTATATAGTTATTTAATTAATTAAAGAAATATTTCCCATAACTGCAATAGAAATTATGTTGTTTTATTGGCATTTCATTCGATTTGTAGTAGGAAAGTTGCAATTAATATAAATTTATTAAATATTAATTATGTAAGTGCAATGATGTTAACACATCAGTGACAGCAATCAACATTTGATTGATGACAATTGAAGGCTCAATAGCAAATGTCTCACTTCTATTTTTGATAATAATTTGATGAAATAATTATGATTTTTGGACTGAAATTTAAAAACATATACAGGTCTTCAAAGTTATGCATTTGAGCAGATAAGTATAATTTCCTAAGTAAAGTTTTGCATAAAAAAGGATCGAAAATGAAACTTGTATACCATAAAGGACACATTTTATTACAAAATTTAGCTTAACCAATCGATAGGGAAAGATTGAAGAAAAATTTTGAAAATTATCAAGAGTGTCTCCGACCATTCTTAGAAGTACAGCTATCTATAGGGAGATTCGAAGAAAAATTTTGGAAACTAAAAGATACATCTTAAGAGTCTTGGGCCCATTTTGAAAAAAAAAATTATCGCAACAATCGATAGAGAGAGGTTTTAAAAAAATTTTGGAAACTGTCGAGGTTGAACTCGAAGCTTCTTAGAAGTTTGGTTAAGACAGGAAAAGGTCGAAAAAAAAATTTTGGAAACTGTCAGGGGTATTTTCTACACATCTTAAGAGTTTTGGTCCCATTTAAAAAAAAAAATGTATACAACCATTATATAAAGGAGGTTAAAGGAAAATTTTTT
This sequence comes from Calliopum simillimum, assembly GCA_951812925.1. NCBI lineage: Eukaryota > Metazoa > Arthropoda > Insecta > Diptera > Lauxaniidae > Calliopum > Calliopum simillimum. The sequence continues at coordinate 97,664,057 of OX638371.1, forward strand.
AAACTTTTAAGGGCATCTCCGACCCTCCTAACGAATTTTGGTTCCATTTTGCAAAAAGTTGAAATTTAAAGAAAAATCTTGAAATTTTCAGTGGTGTCCTCGGCACCTCTTAAGAGTTTTGGTAGCATTATTAAAAAAAAAATTTATTGCAACATTCAAAAAGAAGAGGTTAAAGAAAAATCTCTTAAATTGTCAGCGGTGTTTCGACCCTTCTTGGGAAAGGTTCAATAGATAGGAAAAGACCGAAGAAAAATTTCGGTGATGTAAAATTTTTTTGAAAAATGGGACCAAAACTTCTAAATGGTGTAGGGAACACCCCTGATAATTTCCGAAATTTTTCTTCTACTTTTTTTGAAAAGTGGACCTCCAATTCTTGAACGGGATCAGCGCCAGTTTCTAAATTTTTTCTTCGCCCTTTCCATATCAATTGGAGCAATATAATTTTTCGAACAATGGATCTAAAACTGGGGACACTCCTGGCAGCTTCCAAAGTATTTTTTCGACCTTTATCGATTGGAGCAACACAATTTTTTTGAAAGAGAAGATCAAAATTCAAAACAATTTTTGGCATTACTTTCAAATCAGGGTTTTTTTTGCTCTTCCGAAAAGTAGTAAAATTGAGATGGGATAATTTACAATTGACAAAAAGATATGTCGAAATATTAGCAAAATAGTGAAAAACGCGAAAAAACTGAAAAAGCTCTAAAAAAATCAAAATATGCTGGTTCTCAATTTAAGTATGGGTAAGTCTCTGAAAAATGTACCAAAACATGCCTTTTTTGGCGCAACCTATTTTTTGTATTAACATAAACTTTCAGGGTTGCAATGATATTAAAAATATTAAAGAAAATTTTAATCTCAAAACGCTAGAGAAAAATCCATAATTAATTTTCAGGGTTGCCGGATTGTTGTTTTCGAAAATTTATTTTTAATCTTACTTTTCTTTGCGTTCGCTATTAAAATTATATACTTAAAAATGATAGTTTGAGTCGTTAAAAATTGATCTAAGCGTTGAAAACTCATCGAATCGAAATTTGGTTTAAGCAAAACTTACAAAAAGCGGGAGGCAACACCTAAAGTTTTTACACAATTTCAGAAAAATTTATCTGAGCGGTTCTGAAACCAAAAAATTTGGTCAAAAAAGATAAAAATTATATAAAATTTTCGAAAATAACCAAGTGGCAACCCAGAATTTTATGTTGGATTTTGGAAAAGTTTATTTGAGTGTTTTAAGACTAAATTTAAATTTTTATTTTTTAATTGAACTTTTAGCCATACATATATTTGCAAAGATCGATTTACATATAAATCTTTCAATGCATTTTCTAACACATAATTATGACAATATATAAATGCCATTAAGTAACACACTTAAAAATTCTTAAATTTATTTTTTAATTTATTGGTTTAAGCAAAACTAACAAAAAAAACTGGTTCAATTTAGTCCAAAAATTATATAAGATTTTCGTAAATAACCAGGTGGCAACCCTAAAAATTTATGTTGGATTTTTAAAAGTTTTTTAGACTTAATTTTAATTTTTCAAACAAAGGGTTTAAGCAAAACTACCAAAAAAAAACAGGCGAAAAATTGTTAAACTGAAAATGGCAAAATGTTGTTTGAAAACAGTCAAAGAATGACTAAACGGAGAATGACAAAATGTTGCAAAAACAGTAATATCACAATAAAACTATCAATTATTTTTAAAAAAGTTGAAACTGATGGGTAGCCCATCTAAATTTTTATTGATTTAATTATATAAAGATAAAATAATATGTTAAGTAATATAAAAAAAAAACTACGCGGAGAATGACATAATGACATTTTAAAAAAAAAAAACCCTACACGAACACTCACTATCGAAAAACCAAAACAGTCTGAGCTGAAAATATACTAAATCTCCTCTTTCTCTACACTATCAGTTCTCTGTTTACTCAATATTTAAAATATTTTCAGTTAGCCTAAGGAAAACTGAGCGTATATAGTCTAAAATGAGGGACCAACTTCTATAAGAAGCAGTTAGGGACAGGACGGAAAGTGCTTTTTTGACACTTTATGTTACAATTTCGTAGCAAAATATTAAGGACTATTTTTTTCTTTCCAAGCTCTTCGTACAGAAGCTCTTGTTAAGTATCTGTATTAAATTTAAACATGGTTTTGAGCCCCGGGACATTAAATGCTACATTTTTTGGAGAACCACCCGTATATTTTAAAATATATATAATTAATATAAATCAAGTAAAATTTTATGATATAAATTTTATTGTTATTAAAATTGTTTACAATTATTTCATAACGAACTCCTCTAATTGCAACAACAACATCAACTCAGTGCACATGTATACAACACCAGTGCAACCAGCAACAATTCAAACATAATTTTCTGTCATATGTACATATGTATGTGAATGTAGGGTAGATATTTCTATGAAGCAATCACATAAATATTGCAATTATTATTTTTTTTTTTTATTATTTCTTTTCACTTATTTTTATTAAAGTCGAAAGACAGACCAAAAACCCATATTTGCATAATTAACAGTAAAAGCAGCAACAACAACAACAATTGTAAAAGAATTTTTATGTGCAATTTATTCACGATACAAATTTTTTTCTTTTTCAAAATATTGCATGCAATATAAATGCACGCGATATATGAAAAAAAAAAAAAACGGAGAAAAACCAAAAAATAAATTTAAAAGAAAGCACACAAGAAAAAAACTATAAAAATTAGCAATAATCCAACGCCAGCAACAAAGCAATAATTCTACGTACAACAGGTGAAATATTTGAAATATCTTCCGGGTGATTGCGCGCGCGCGCTTTAAACGCCAGCTACATATGAAAACAACAACAATAGAAATAGCAAAAGTAGCTCTGAAACTAGCGCAGCTCTTTGTTCAATTGGTATTAAAACGCTTGATCTGCACAGAGCTAAGTATTGTATACGAACAGACAGACAGTGCGGAGCCCCCCATATGGGAATCATGTTAAATGAGATTATTAAAGGATAGTTATATCAGACTATGGCCGTGATTATTAAATGTTCAAAATATGCCATACGGTAAATCAAAAATCTATAAGGCTCTACACTGGTTCACAAACCGTTAAAGCTGGCCATAAGTCGAAATTATTATATTTTTGAGACAGAATTTTTTGCTGGGCGGTTTTCGGAGTAGCAAATCACGAATCTGATGTTAGATTTTAAAAAAAGCAACCAAATAGCGGATGATTTACACAAATATTCAGCCGAATCCAACAAAAGAAGTTACTTGAAGGTTTATCGGGGCGCTAAATTTGATATAAGATATTTGACCAGTTTTGGCAAAAAAAAAAAAAACAAGTTTTTTCTTTCATACTTCAGAGAATGGATACCTAAGTTGCTTGAAAACCAAAGATTATTATATATCTTTTTGTAATATAAGTAATATTCGGTTCCAAAAGCCAGTTTCTTAACATTTTTCAACTACGCAGTAGGGAAAATGATTTTTTACTCAAAAGCAAGGAATTATAAGAAAAAAGATCACAGGCAAACAATGCTTAGAATCGTTCAAAAAATACGTGTGCATTTTTTTAGACTTTTTCGAATTTTTTTCATGTTCTGACCAATTTCTGAAGAATTATAAAATGTCTCGAAAAATTCTGAAAAAAATTCAGACGTACACTTTGGACAATTCAATGCATTTTTTGCCTTATACACTTTTTTCGTAAGATGCAATGAAGCGTTTTTGATTATCCGGAAGGCCCGTTTTGGTAGAAAAAACGTTTTATGCTGATAGCTTTACAAAATAAATGCCCAAATTTGGATAAAAACTAAAGATTATTATCTTGCAAATCTTTGGCGTTAAAAAATTATCCATTTTTTTGGTAGTATAGGTATAGGGAAATCTCAGCAAGTGTGACTTTTTCGAAAAAAAAAAAAGTTGTTTTTAAGCATGTGGCAAACTGTTTTGGACAGCGAATTATCAATTTTATTGTAGATACATTTATTAGAAGTTTTGTTCAGCCTGCGTTGCTGACTTATTTCGATCGCCTCCATATCTTCAAAAATCGATTTTCGAGGGTGATGCACTGAATTTGGCGAATCAACGGGATGCGATTCTTCTAACGTCTAAGCATTCATGTTAATGATACTGAAAACCCCAAACAATTCGCTGAACCGCCTCGAAAGTTAGGGGCTGTCCATAAACTCCGTGACGCTCCTAGGGGGGCGGGGTTCGAAAAAGCGTCACGCTTGTATTTTATTTATTTTTTATATGAAGCTACCGTCATATAGGGGGGGGGGGTTCAATATATCGAACTTTAGCGTCACGGAGTTTATGGACAGCCCCTTACAGCTCAATAACGGAAGCGGTTTTTTCAATCACACTCAAAATTTGTGGACTTCGCTTGAACTTCGCTATTGTTCAAGTTTTTACTGGGTGGCGATTTTTTTTACATATTATTTGGCCCTAGATCCAATGAGCACGCAAAGTTTGAGACTGTTTTGTACCCCTCAAAATACTATTTTTTTAGACGCAATACGTATGAAAAATCGGCCATTTGACCACCGAACCAGAAGTGGCACACCTTTCTACTCGGCCAGATCTTTCACCCAAAATAAAGATTCTGAAAGCCCCAAAGAATCCGCTTAACCGCCTCAAAAGTTAGAACTCAATAACAGAAGCGGTTTTTTCAATTTACACTCAAAAATTGTGGAATTTCGAATTTCGTCAAAAAAATTTAAAAATAAAGCTTCCAGGTGGTAGCGCATGCATCCTTTTGTATTTACCGTCATCCAATAAGTGTCCCAGACATGTTATAATGGATGGAAAATGCAATGGGTGCTCACACGGCAAAACCGAGACCTGATCACACCGAAGTCACACTTGCTGAGATTTATTTTCCCATATATACTTAATAGTCGATTCCAAAATTTGATTTTTTTACGTTTTTCAACTTCACGGTCGGAAAGAACCATTTTTACTCAAAAGGAAGGCATTGTACAAAAAAAGCGTATTGGGCAAACAATGCTTAGAATCATTCAAGGAATACGTGTGAATGCCTTACTTTTGAGTAAAAATGGTTCTTTCCGGCAGTGAAGTTGGTAAAACGTAAAAAAATCAATTTTTGGAATCGAATATTATCTATACTACAAAAAATATATAAAATTTTTTAACGCCAAATCCTATTTTGAATCATGTACCATTTCAAACATTATAAATTCAATTTAAAATAACCCTAAGACTATGCAATATTCTTTTTCTTATTTAGGTATTCGTATACGATTTGAAATTTCAAATGTTAAAAAAATAGAATATTGCCTAGTTTTAGGAGGCGACTTTCGTTTTTGAAACATCCTGTATTTCATATTTTTTACTGAAGTTTTAGATTCGCTATAACTTCTTCAATTTCAACAATTTGAGGAAACTTTTCAGGGATGAATTTTATAATTTTTCATGGACTTCAATTCTATTAAGTGCCCTTGGCACCTTTAGGGTGGTGGAAACTGAGATAATGATTACAACTAGTGGAAAAAAACTTTTGAGACAAATTACTTTCCTGAATGAAATATAGCACATATTAAGACATTCACAATTATATGCTATACTTGATGATCGGACGTTAAATGGCGGACCAATGTAGCAAAAAATCAAATAACGTATTATGTAAAAGTGAAAAAACAATTTTTTTTTTTTCCTAAAAAATCAAAGCCGATAAGCTTTTTTTTTTTCTGATACTATCTATTGTACTTTTGGCATGTTTTCCTTCATTTATGTATGTACGAGTACACATATTTTTTTAATATTTTAACATTCAAACTTTCCTATTGGGGAACGAAATTTTAACTACTCACTGTCTCAGTATTTCAAGCGCTTATTAGGTTGCCACTTGGGATACAAACGAAATCTATGTACTATATATGAGCAAGTATGGCACAGTTTTGGTACAATACAAGAAGTAAATAAAAAAGTTGCTGCTGGATGGATGGATGGATGCTGCAGAAATTTATGGTTATTAGTTACACATAAAGAACTTATATCATAAAAATATAATAAATATATCTCATGAGAGATTTGCATATCTTTGCGCTGCATTTCCTGCAAGCTGCCGTCCGACACACACGGAATTAAATTGAATAATTTTTTAATTTCTTTATCTCATAAAAATAAAGATGAATAAGAGCCACAAAATACAGCAAATTCATGGCTGAAACACACAAAAGTAAACGAAACATAAAAGTTGAATAGAAACGGAAGGAAATCAATCGACATGCAATGAACAGATTTTGTATCCACGCGATATAGTGCAAACTGATAGTTAAAAAATTTATTTATTAATATTAGCAAATTGTGTTTTTTAATTTATTACATTTCGCTTCTTCAATATTAAATTGTGTTTTTGTAACATTTTACATAATTTAGTTTTCATTTTCAATTTCACGGTTTTCCGCCGACATTAACATAGTTTTTGATTTATTGCAACGTGTTTTATTGCCGCTAATTGCGAGTCTGTTGCAGATACAAATATGGTGCATTTTTACGATGTTTCCATTGAAACATATGTATCTATGTTTTGTCTTCCAGGCAACTATACATCAATGCATTTATGTACGTACACTATAATTTGTGGTCTTAGATGTGGTAATATGGCAGCTGTGAAAATGAAAGTATTACGGTTATTCACCTTTAATGCATTGTGATGGAAATCGACAGATCAAATCATCCACAAGTAAATAATGTAACTAAAAATAGATACATATCGATACATCGTACACAAATAAGTTGGTAACTCAAGTTAGAACAAGTTATCAACTTTTAACTGGACAGTATTTTCAAAAATTTGCACATTAGACTCCATATTGTGTCGAGTTTTGGTACCTCTAGTTTGAAATTTTTAAGGGCTGGGAGCAATTATTGAAACCATAACCTAAGAATGTTTTAGGGAAAAACATTGTCCCGTAAAAAGTTGATAGCTTAAGTTACCAACTTGGATGTATCGATATGTAAATATGATTGGTATGGCAAATGTAGGTGAATAGTTTCGCCTGCGGGCATGGGTCGGGTGTGGGCATCCCCCCATAACTTTTGACAGAAATCAAATGCAACTGTTCTGAAAAATGTTAAGCGCGTGTTATGACATTACGAAGTTTTTGTGCATATGCCAGAGCAACCAGACGCATTTGCTTTGTGCTGAGAAGAAAATAATTTTTGACTAAGCTAAAGTCAACAGAAAAGTTTTTTTCAATCATTTTCTAAGTGCTATAAATCGAAGTGAATCAATCGAAAAGCTAAGTGCAATCTATATTTATTCAGCAAATTTATTATATTTTATGATTCAAAACCGAATGCAACCAAAATGTTCATACAACAGAATTTGCTTACTGCTTTTCAAAGTGGCTGTCAAAGTCGGTTGTGGGCACCCAATAGGGTCGGTTGTAGGCACCCTTCTTTTTTTATTTAATGCATGTGATTTACTGAAATATCGTTGTGGATGTCAACATAACAAATTTAAATGGTGTTCTTATGCCTTTTTATGCTATTTTTAGTGAAACGGAAAGAACCAATAGGCCCTTTAAAGATATCGCAGAAAAAAAAGTTGTTTTCATTAAGTGTGGTTGGTAATGTGGCATAACATTTTGTAAAAATCTCGGTATTGAATTTCCAGACCAGTCGACCGAGGAGCAGGAAATAGAATGGTACAAAAAAATCATGCTTGGCAAAAGAGCAATGTTAACAAGGGCTACAAATAACGTCACCTAGCCGACTTAGTCTGCAAAACAATTGATGTGGTATTGACGTCTAAGGCAATCAAGTCTGGTTTCAGGGCAACAGGCATGATGCCATTCGATCCAGACGTTTTCAGTGACGCTGATTTTGTTGAAGCCATTGAGTAGAGTTTGTTGAATTTGTGTGAGTCAATTTTTCTAAAATAAATTGATATAGCTTTTTTCTCCATTTAATTGCTTTTGATTTCATATTTTCTCATTTTTAGCCGATTTTCTAAGGGGGCCCACAACTGATCCAAAAATCCAACTGACGAAATCAATTTACTTTCTTCACCAGTAGTTAGGTAAGGTCTCTAGCTGTCTATTGATACTTTTTATATATCTGCATAATAGACATTTGGTCAAAAGATATGAGTCGAAAACAAAATGGTGCCCACACCCGACACAACTCCCTTCCTATTGAATTAAAGGAAATTTAACAATCTAAAAAAAATTACAAAACTATATATTCATAGGAACTTTTTTATTCTGAAATGGTCCCTAAAGTCAAAAATTAGGAAAAAAATTTAAAATATCAACTTTAATGATCTGAAACCTTGCAAAATCCTTCTAAATCCTATAAACCAAATACAAAGTTAGATAGGTCATACAATGAGCTTTAAATTTAATGCAAGAAAGATTTCTCTAAAACGCAAGGGTGACCCAAAAACTATTTTTTTCTGAAACAAGTCAGAAAATCAATTTTAACTCAGTAACTCCCCTGGGAACATTTTAAACCCTCTGCTCTGGTGCAGTTTTTTGTTAGTCTAGGCCTCCTCTATCACCTCCCAGAAGTTTCGTAATCTTATTCGATACACCTTGTATAACAGAAACAAAATTCAAAATCTACAAGCTGCAAATTCAACTTTTTAGCAATATTTTTTAAAGTATGATAATATTTTTCAACTTTTTTTGAAAATTTTGACTCTTCCAAATTTTTTTTGCACCTAACACCTTTTGAATTTTTAAAACATTTCTTGACTTTTAATAGGATATTCCTATTTTTTGATAATTTTTTATGCTTAAAACCATAACCTGTGGATTTTAACATATAATTCCAATATGAAAACCTTTCAAACCTATCAAGTTGTGGTTCTCGATAAATTTTTACTGATTTGTTGGTAAAAAGAGAGACATCATCATCATCATTTGCATCACAACTTTTGAACAAATTATTTTTTCTAAATTAAAACTTTATAAAGTTTTTCTCGTTTTACTCGTACTATGTAGAAATCTTATTAAATAAATAGTTACATTTATTAAACATTTACCTTCTAATTTTATCCATCACTTAGCTAATATGTGCCGTGAAAGTCAGAAAAAAATTGTTTGCAAAAATGCTTTCCATTTTAATGTAGTAACTTTGGTTTTAATTCATTCATATCAAAAGCAAATCAAAATCCAAAATTTATATAATCAAAATGCTATCGCACATTAATTAAAAAATATATCCAATCATAATTATGTGCTTACAGCAAACTAATCAAATTAGAGAAATAATTTTAAAGAGATAAAAACATCACTAAAATGTGAAATATTTTATTTGAGGAAAATCATCATTAAAACTGTTTCCCGATACGCTGCCAATCTCTTGACCAATATCGCAATCGGCACTATCGTTCGTAACATACATATGAAAAATTAAAAATATTATTTAACAGTAATTTAATAACAGCAATAAATAGCTGCAATTTTTCCCATATTTTTGAATTAAAATGTAAAGGTTTACTTTTTCCAACGTTTTACTACACGTTGCGCACAATTGCCAGACTTTCAAACTTCATCAAACACAGCAGTGGTAGTTTTCACCCAATTCATTTACTCATCAAAGCAGCAACAATTTATCCACCACCTCTTCACTCCTTGTCTCATATGATTGTTGGGAATTTTCAATTTATTTGTGGTATTTTTTCACACTGAACGCTTCATCACCGATTTATTGTTGTAAAACTGCGAAGGCAATTAAATGATGGCCAATAAATTACCTACCAACAGCTAAAGAGACCACAATTGCGAAAGCAAACGAAAGAAAAAGTGCAATTCAATTTTATTGGAAATAAATAAAAATTAAATATGAATATAACAAACTGACGACCGATCGCCACATGTCTGTCCATACTGCGTCTGCCGTTGTTGCTGCGATTCATTCATCCATCAAACAAGGCATTGTGCCGCCGCCGCATCAACATTATGACTGTGTAATATGCGGTCATTCAGGGAATGCGGAATCATGTTTTTTTGTTCGTATGCAATTTTCTTGTGGCATATTTTTAATATGATTGTTGTTGGAGTATAGAGTGTATTTTAGAACATTAAGTACTTTGAAAAAATTGTTTGAAATACTCGAAAAAGCTGAAAAATACTTATGTATATGTATATTTTGATACATTAAAAAAATGTTGCAGAAATCAAAAATGTTGTAAAAGGTTCAAAAATGGTGAAAAGCCGAAATCCAAATATGTCGGTAGGTAATGTTGAAAAACTTTGAAATAGTCGAAAAATATTGTTAAAATCAAGAAATGTTGCAAAAGTTGTCAAATGTTTCAAGATGTTCAAATATGTATGTTGATAATGTTGCAATAGTCGAGAAATGTTGATAACAGCAAAAAATGTTGCAGAAGTTGTCAAATGTCATAGGAAAATATTGAAATTGTCGAAAAATATTGATAAAACAAAAAACATTTATCTAAAGAATGGCATTACGGCGAAGCAACAATGTTTCGCAACTTTATCTTATGCACAAGCTCAGTTGGCCTAAAACTTCGCCTCGTTGAATTGGCATTTTGCGAGCACGAGAGAATCCGACGAGATTCTGCAATTCTGTTAGGCAACTGAGAAATACTCTGCTGTCATATTGGACTTTATTTTGAGATCACATTTGTGCAGATCCTCCGCTCTCTTAATCATAGATTTTTTTAGTTTCGTTACGAATTCGTTCAGAAAATTCGGTACGAATTCGTTCAGAAATTTCGTTACGAATTTGTTCAGAAAATTCGGTACGAATTCGTTCAGAAATTTCGTAACGAATACGTTCAGAAAATTCGGTACGAATTCGCTCAGAAAATTTGTTACAAATTCGTTCAGAAATTTCGTTACGAGTTCATTCACAAAATTCGGTACGAATTTGTTAAGAAAATTCGGTATGAATTCGTTCAGAAAATTCGGTTCGAATTCGTTCAGAAAATTCGGTACGAATTCGTTCAGAAAATTCGGTTCGAGTTCGTTCAGAAAATTCGGTACGAATTCGTTCAGAAAATTCGGTACGAATTCGTTCAGAAATTTCGGTTCGAATTCGTTCAGAAAATTCGGTACGAATTCGTTCAGAAAATTCGGTTCGAATTCGTTCAGAAAATTCGGTAGGAATTCGTTCAGAAAATTCGGTACGAATTCGTTCAGAAAATTCGGTTCGAATTCGTTCAGAAAATTCGGTACGAATTCGTTTAGAAAATTCGGTACGAATTCGTTCAAAAATTTCGGTTCGAATTCGTTCAGAAAATTCGGTACGAATTCGTTCAGAAAATTCGGTCCGAATTCGTTCAGAACAGTCGGTACGAATTCGTTCAGAAAATTCGGTTCGAATTCGTTCAGAAAATTCGGTTCGAATTCGTTCAGAAAATTCGGTACGAATTCGTTCAGAAATTTCGCAACGAATTCGTTCAGAAAATTCGGTACGAATTTGTTCAGAAATTCGGTTCGAATTCGTTCAGAAAAGTCGGTACGAATTCGTTCAGAAATTTCGTTACGAATTCGCTCAGAAAATTCGGTACGAATTCGTTCAAAAATTTCGTTACGAATTCGTTCAGAAATTTCGTTAAGAATTCGTTCAGAAATTTCGCTACGATTTCGTTCAGAAAATTCGTTACGAATTCGTTCAGAAAATTCGGTACGAATTCGTTCAGAAATTTCGGTTCGAATTCGTTCAGAAAATTCGGTACCAATTCGTTCAGAAAATTCGGTACGAATTCGTTCAGAAAATTCGGTACGAATTCGTTCAGAAAATTCGGTACGAATTCGTTCAGAAAATTCAGTTCGAATTCGTTCAGAAAATTCGGTACATATTCGTTCAGAAATTTCGTAACGAATATGTTCAGAAATTTCGTTACGAATTCGTTCAGAAATTTCGTTACGAATTCGTTCAGAAAATTCGGCACGGATTCGTTCAGAAAATTCGGTTCGGATTCATTCGTACGAATGCGTTCAGAAAATTCGGTTCGAATTCGTTCAGAAAATTCGGTACGAATTCGATCAGAAAATTCGTTACGAATTCGCTCAGAAAATTCGGTACGAATTCGCTCAGAAGTTTCGTTACAAACTCGTTCAGAAAATTCGGTACGAATTCGTTCAGAAATTTCGTTACGAATTCGCTCAGAAAATTCGGTACGAATTCGTTCAAAAATTTCGTTACGAATTCGTTCAGAAATTTCGTTAAGAATTCGTTCAGAAATTTCGCTACGATTTCGTTCAGAAAATTCGGTACGATTTCGTTCAGAAATTTCGTTAAGAATTCGTTCAGAAAATTCCGTACGAGTTCGTTCAAAAAATTCGGCTCGAATTCGTTCAGAAAATTCGGTACGAATTCGCTCAGAAGTTTCGTTACGAACTCGTTCAGAAAATTCGGTACGAAGTCGTTCAGAAATTTCGATACGAATTCGCTCAGAAAATTCGGTACGAATTCGTTAAAAAATTTCCTTACGAATTCGTTCAGAAATTTCGTTAAGAATTCGTTCAGAAATTTCGCTACGATTTCGTTCAGAAAATTCGGTACGAATTCGTTCAGAAATTTCGTTAAGAATTCGTTCAGAAAATTCGGTACGAATTCAATCAGAAATTTCGTAACGAATACGTTCAGAAATTTCGTTACGATTTCGTTCAAAAATTTCGTTATAAATGCGTTCAGAAAATTCGGTACGAATTCGTTCAGAAAATTCGGAACGAATTCGTTCAGAAATTTCGTTGCGAATTCGATCAAAAATTTCGTTACGAATTCGTTCAGAAAATTCGGTACGGATTCGTTCAGAAATTTCGTTACGAATTCGTTCAGAAATTGCGCTACGATTTCGATCAGAAAATTCGGTACGAATTCGTTCAGAAATTTCGTTAAGAATTCGTTCAGAAAATTCGTTACGAATTCGTTCAAAAATTTCGTTACGAATTCGTTCAGAAAATTCGGTACGAATTCGTTCAGAAATTTCGGTTCGAATTCGTTCAGAAAATTCGGTTCGAATTCGTTCAGAAAATTCGTTACGAATTCGTTCAGAAAATTCGGAACGAAGTCCTTCAGAAATTTCGTTACGAATTCGCTAAAAAATTCGGTACGAATTCGTTCAAAAATTTCGTCACGAATTCGTTCAGAAATTTCGTTAAGAATTCGTTCAGAAATTTCGCTTCAGAAAATTCGTTACGAATTCGCTCAGAAGTTTCGTTACAAACTCGTTCAGAAAATTCGGTACGAATTCGTTCAGAAATTTCGTTACGAATTCGCTCAGAAAATTCGGTACGAATTCGTTCAAAAATTTCGTTACGAATTCGTTCAGAAATTTCGGTACATATTCGTTCAGAAAATTCTTTACGAATTCGTTCAGAAATTTCGTTACGAATTCGATCAGAGAATCCGGTACGAATTCGTTCAGAGAATCCGGTACGAATTCGTTCAGAAAATTCGGTACATCTTCGTTCAGAAATTTCGTACCAAATATGTTCAGAAATTTCGTTACGAATTCGTTCAGAAAATTCGGTTCGATTTCGTTGAGAAAATTCGGTTCGATTTCGTTCAGAAAATTCGTTACGAATTCGTTCAGAAAATTCGGTACAAATTCGTTCAGAAAATTCTTTACGAATTCGTTCAGAAATTTCGTTACGAATTTGATCAGAGAATCCGGTACGAATTCGTTCAGAAAATTCGGAACGAATTCGTTCAGAAATTTCGTTGCGAATTCGATCAGAAATTTCGTTACGAATTCGTTCAGAAAATTCGGTACGAATTCGTTCAGAAATTTCGTTACGAATTCGCTCAGAAAATTCGGTACGAATTCGTTCAAAAATTTCGTTACGAATTCGTTCAGAAATTTCGTTAAGAATTCGTTGAGAAATTTCGCTACGATTTCGTTCAGAAAATTCGGTACGAATTTGTTCAGAAATTTCGTTGAGAATTCGTTCAGAAAATTCGGTTCGAATTCGATCAGAAAATTCGTTAAGAATTCGTTCAGAAAATTCGGAACGAATTCGTTCAGAAATTTCGTTACGAATTCGCTCAGAAAATTCGGTACGAATTCGTTCAAAAATTTCGTTACGAGTTCGTTCAGAAATTTCGTTAAGAATTCGTTCAGAAATTTCGCTACGATTTCGTTCAGAAAATTCGTTACGAATTCGTTCAGAAAATTCGGTACGAATTCGTTCAGAAATTTCGGTTCGAATTCGTTCAGAAAATTCGGTTCGAATTCGTTCAGAAAGTTCAGTTCGAATTCGTTCAGGAAATTCGGTACATATTCGTTCAGAAATTTCGTAACGAATATGTTCAGAAATTTCGTTACCAATTCGTTCAGAAATTTCGTTACGAATTCGTTCAGAAAATTCGGTACGAATTCGTTCAGAAAATTCGGTTCGAATTCATTCGTACGAATTCGTTCAGAAAATTCGGCGCGAATTCGCTCAGAAAATTCGGTACGAGTTCGGTCAAAAAATTCGGCCTGAATTCGTTCAGAAAATTCGGTACGAATTCGCTCAGAAGTTTCGTTACAAACTCGTTCAGAAAATTCGGTACGAATACGTTCAGAAAATTCGGTACCACTTCGTTCAGAAAATTCGGTACGAATTCGATCAGAAATTTCGTAACGAATACGTTCAGAAATTTCGTTACGAATTCGCTCAGAAATTCGGTACGAATTCGTTCAAAAATTTCGTTACGAATTCGTTCAGAAATTTTGTTAAGAATTCGTTCAGAAAATTCGGTACGAATTCGTTCAGAAAATTCGGTACGAATTCGATCAGAAATTTCGTAACGAATACGTTCAGAAAATTCGTTGCGATTTCGTTCAAAAATTTCGTTATGAATTCGTTCAGAAAATTCGGTACGAATTCGTTCAGAAAATTCGGTTCGAATTCGTTCAGAAAATTCGGTTCGATTTCGTTCAGAAAATTCGTTACGAATTCGTTCAAAAAATTCGGTACAAATTCGTTCAGAAAATTCTTTACGAATTCGTTCAGAAATTTCGTTACGAATTTGATCAGAGAATCCGGTACGAATTCGTTCAGAAAATTCGGTACGAATTCGTTCAGAAAATTCGGTACGAATTCGTTCAGAAATTTCGTTGCGAATTCGATCAGAAATTTCGTTACGAATTCGTTCAGAAAATTCGGTACGGATTCGTTCAGAAATTTCGTTACGAATTCGTTCAGAAAATTCGTTACGAATACGTTCAGAAAATTCGGTACGAATTCGTTCAGAAAATTCGGTACGAATTCGATCAGAAATTTCGTAACGAATAAGTTCAGAAATTTCGTTACGATTTCGTTCAAAAATTTCGTTACGAATTCGTTCAGAAAATTCGGTACGAATTCGCTCAGAAAATTCGGTTCGAATTCGTACAGAAAATTCGGTTCGATTTCGTTCAGAAAATTCGTTACGAATTCGTTCAGAAAATTCGGTACACATTCGTTCAGAAAATTCTTTACGAATTCGTTCAGAATTTCGTAACGAATTCGATCAGAGAATCCGGTACGAATTCGTTCAGAAAATTCGGTTCGAATTCGTTCAGAAAATTCGGTACAAATTCGTTCAGAAATTTTGTTAAAAATTCGTTTAGAAATTTCGCTACGATTTCGTTCAGAAAATTCGGTACGAATTTGTTCAGAAATTTCGTTAAGAATTCGTTCAGAAAATCCGGTACGAATTCGTTCAGAAATTTCGTTACGAATTCGTTCAGAAGTTTCGTTACGATTTCGTTCAGAAAATTCGGTACAAATTCGTTCAGAAAATTCGGTACGAATTCGTTCAGAAATTTCGTTAAGAATTCGTTCAGAAATTTCGCTACGATTTCGTTCAGAACTTTCGTAACGAAATTCGGTACGAATTCGTTAAGAATTCGGTACGAATTCGTTAAGAATTCGTTCAGAAAATTCGGTACGATTTCGTTCAGAACTTTCGTAACCAAATTCGGTACGAATTCGTTCAGAAAATTCGGTACGAATTCGCTCAGAAGTTTCGTTACAAACTCGTTCAGAAAATTCGTTACGAATTCGTTCAGAAATTTCGTTACGAATTCGTTCAGAAAATTCGGTATGAATTCGTTCAGAAAATTCGGTTCGAATTTGTTCAGAAATTTCGGTACGAATTTGTTCAGAAAATTCATACGAATTCGTGCAGAAATTTCGTTACGAGTTCGTTCAGAAAATTCGGTACGAATTCGTTCAGAAATTTCGTTAAGAATTCGTTCAGAAATTTGCTACGACTTCGTTCAGAAAATTAGGTACGAATTCGTTCAGAAATTTCGTTAAGAATTCGTTCAGAAAATTCGGCACGAATTCGTTCAGAAATTTCGTTACGAATTCGTTCAGAAAATTCGGTACGAATTCGTTCAGAAATTTCGTTGCGAGTTCGTTCAGAAATTTCGTTACGAATTCGTTCAGAAAATTCGGTACGGATTCGTTCAGAAATTCCGATACGAATTCGTTCAGAAATTGCGTTACGAACAAAAAATCTATGATTAAGAGAGCAGAGGATCTGGCTAAATGTGAAACTCAAAATAAAATCCAATATGACAGCAGAAAATTCGGTACAAATTCGTTCAGAAATTTCGTTAAGAATTCGTTCAGAAATTTCGCTACGATTTCGTTCAGAAAATTCGGTACGAATTCGTTCAGAAATTTCGTTAAGAATTCGTTCGGAAAATTCGGTTCGAATTCGTTCAGAAAATTCTTTGCGAATTCGTTCAGAAATTTCGTTCAGAAAATTCGTTACGAATTCGTTACGAATTCGTTCAGAAAATTCGGTACAAATTCGTTCAGAAAATTCTTTACGAATTCGTTCAGAAATTTCGTTACGAATTCGATCAGAGAATCCGGTGCGAATTCGTTCAGAAAATTCGGTTCGAATTCGTTCAGAAAATTCGGTACAAATTCGTTCAGAAATTTTGTTAAAAATTCGTTTAGAAATTTCGCTACGATTTTGTTCAGAAAATTCGGTACGAATTTGTTCAGAAATTTCGTTAAGATTTCGTTCAGAAAATTCGGTACGAGTTCGTTCAGAAAATTCGGTACGAATTCGTTCAGAAAATTCGGTACGAATTCCTTCAGAAAATTCGGAACGAATTCGTTCAGAAAATTCGGTTCGAATTCGTTTAGAAAATTCGGTACGAATTCGTTCAGAAATTTCGTTACGAATTCGTTCAGAAGTTTCGTTACGAATTCGTTCAGAAAATTCGGTACAAAATAAAATATTAGTCATTAGTTTTTATTATTTATAACCTTTGATTAAATGTAATTTTTACTTTTGTTAGTTTTTGTTCCAGTAAAAATTTTTTTTTTTTGTTCCTCTTTTTTGTAACTTTTGTAATTCTTCTAAAATAAAAGGTATCGGAATTTTTTCGACCTAACCAAAAATACCTTTTCCTCTGTGACAAAATCCAAAAATGTTTTGTCTTACTGCAGTGCTTCAGAATATACTTATATTGCATTGAGTTCACATGTAACTGTGCACCGCCGACGGTACACACGGCACACTGGGGAGGTTTAAGTGCGTACCGCCGGCGGTTCACGTGGCTCCTGACGGAGGACATTTTGCTTGTATGGTGGCACTCAACGTGTTAAATGAATTTAAAAAAAAAAAATCTAGAAGGTTAAAGATCAATAAAATGTTCAGAAATGTTTAAAAAACAAATGTTGCAAAAGCTAAAAAATCGTAATGAAGTCAAAAAATGTGAAAAAGACTAAAAAAAATTTCGAAAAATCTTGAAAAAACAGAAGAATGTGACAAGGTTGAAAACTTTATAAAAATCGAAAAATGTTGATGAAATCAAAAATTTTTAAAAAGACAAATAATTATAATTAGTTTCTAAAGTTCGAAAATGTTGAAATTTGGCTTGATTTGATTTTCTTTTGCTGATTTTTTCTTGGTTTTATTAACACTAAACTAGCACATACATACTTACATATATATGTATTACAATTTGAACTCATAATTCTACATATTTTCTACTTCGATTTTATTATGTTTTCTACTGTAATCTGAACACTTGCATTTTTTTTTTTTTTTACTTTAAATTGGGAACATTTTGTAGAAAATCTTTGCGTGCATCATTTATTACTTGTTGATACCAGTCTGCGCTACCAACATTTTCTCCACTCGAAGCAGCAATCAGAGGTTTCGGTAGATTATTGTCCACTTCCTGCACAAGTGGCACAGTTGGTTGTTGCTTTGGTGACTCCGTCGATGCTTTTGTTGTATTTAGCTCGTTCGCAACTTTGTCACTATCAGCTTTGGTTTCATTTTTTACAACACTATCCTGAGTTTTTTTCTTCGTTTCCACTTCCATAGATTTTTCTGCATTATTAACCTTTGCCTTATTGTATTTATTAACTTCAATTTTCTTTTTCTTGGCATCATTCTGCTGGTCTTGTAATTTCTCTGGCAACTCAAATGGCGTAATTGGAAAATTTGGTGGTATATAATTTTGCACAGTTTCAAAACCAAGCGTTTTATTGTCTTTTCCACCGCTCGTAAGCGGTATTTTACCATTAACAATATCCATTAGTGTTGGATTTATTTCTGGTTCCCCTTGCTCTTTTTCCTTCTGTGTCTGTTTTTGTGGCACATTAATGCCGTATTGTTCTTTTAGTCCTTGTGCCACTGCTGGATGTATTTCTCCAGTGGTTACATTTAAATGTTGTTTATCATCGTACGTTACGTTATGCACTGTAATTTCATTATCTGGGCGTGTTGTTGCTTGCTCTTTACTGGGCCAATGCTCTTCCCATTTATGTTGTTCTCCAGCTTCAAATGTATCTGTGTGTGCGAGGTAACCAAACTCTTTATCCGAACGATAATGTGTTATTGTTATGCGCCCATCTGGACGCACATAACCATAGGAACCCTGAACTGTGCCATTGGCATGACGTCGTTCGTCACGAAACTGCACATTGTTGGTGTTTTTATCATTGATTTCATAGCCAAATGCGTAGGTATTGGGACCTGTGATGAATAAATGGTAACACTGTTTAAGTAACGATTTTTGTAAATGATTTAAGAAAAGAAGAAATACTGTTGCCTACCATAGGGATCATGTCGAAAATATGAAGTTACGCTGCTGTTGTCTGCATTTGGCGCTGGTTTCGCCTGTTCATATGCTGCTGCTTTTGTTGGTTTAGTGTCTGCATTTGTGTAGCATACTTTTAGTATTAACGTGAGAAACTGAAATTTATAGGAGTAGATAGATTAATTTTATGTTGTACATATTTTTCACTTAAGCTACAGGGCATTTAGTATTTCTATTTTCTTTTTTTATTTAAATCTGAAATCAACATTGAGAACATGGTGAGGTAGAGAAGAAACGGGCGGGTTAAGTTTAGAGTTCAGAACTAATAGAAGACGTTTTTGTTTTTTATTCAAAAAATATTCAGGATTGGAAAATCAAAATTTTTCTATTTCAGCAACAATTCTATAGCAGAGAGCGCAACAACCTAGGCATGATTATCAGCAGCAAAAGCTTCAAAATTTTACACACTGATAAAAACTATTGACCTCATATAAAATTTTTCTTAAAATTATAGTTTTTTTTTTCGCCTTGTGAAACAAATGCTCAAAAAATTATAGCACTGCACAATTCTTTAAATTTTTTGCATTTACTTCTGTTATTTTTGTAAGGAGATGCCAAAATATGATGTGCCAATCTTAATTAATTCAGCAGACAGAATTTCAGCTTAAATTTGATAGGAAATATCAAACAAAATAGGTCATATTATATTCTGTAATGTCTTTTATCTCGGGAACCAGATTTTGCCGGATCCTAATACTTACTAAGAGATAACGATTTTTTAATCAAAAGCAAGGCATCAAACGAAAAAAGTGTTTAAGGCAAAACATGCTAAGAATTATCCAAAATATATGTGTGAATTTTTTCAAAATTTTTTGAGATATTTTATAGTTTGAAAAACGATATTCTAAAAAAAAATGCATACTATCCTTTGAAAGATTCTGAGCATTTTACGTCATATGAAATTTTTTCGTAGATGCCTTGGTTTCGAGTAAACCTAGTATTTTGCTGACGAACGTGAGCTTAACAGCTGAAAACTCAATTTGATAAATTTTTAAAAAATTAAAAAATATCTCAAAAAAATTAAAAAAATTTCACATATTCTTTGAAAAATTCTAAGCTGTTTTGTATGTTGCATTTGTATTGTTAGATGCCTTGCTTTTAATTAAAAAATCATTTTTCCGACCGCGTAATTGAAAAACGTAAAAAAATCGATTTTGGGACGCGAATATTATCTATACCTAGCGTAGCATGTCTCAAAACCGGAGTGTATTACGAACTAACACCAATTTGAAAACTTTTCGCAACAGATGGCGTTAGTCAACTTTATGATCTATTCATCTAGCGTTCTTGTGCAGAGGAATTTGTCCTTGGCAATAGCCAAAATGATAAAGCACCGCGCATTCTTTCATTATAAAACCGGAGTCAAGGGTTCGAGTGTGACTTCTGACAAAAATTAACTAAAACTAATCTGAGGCTATATACTTACATATTTATGAAAATATATAAATATGTATGTCGAAATAGCCGAAACATACAGCCATGATCAAATAAATAGCACACTTTTTTTAAGCTTAAGAAAAATTATTTTTATTTCAAGGAATTTTTTTTTCTAGAACTATGACGATGTATACTCATAACTTAAATTATCACCAATTCAGTCAACAAACAAAAATATGAACAGAAATAAAAAACTAGGAATTTTATAAAAGAAATGGCATATATAGCCTTAATTTGTTGATCATATAAATAGCACATATACAAGATATTGTGAATATTTATTTTTTTTATATTAGAATTTTACAAAATTTGTCTGCAAATGTTTATAAATATTTAATATTTTGTACTAAAGCCCTTATTTTGTATAGCAGCTTCGTATCTTCGGCTCATGCTCTCCACAAGACTTTAACACCTCTCCTTAGGGTTGGAGTACCAAGCTTCTTAGGCTGCAGTCCACAAATCATAAAAATTTTTGAAATTTTTTTTTGAAATTTCAGCCTTTACATCGCTCCATAAATTTTCTATCGGGTTCAGGTCTAGTCTTTGAGCAAACCAGTCCAAAACGTACGTTTCGGGTCATTATCATGCATGTCCAAAAAAAATGTGCAAAAGCATTTGTCATTCGCTAAAGAAAATCGAAGAAATGTTATCCAGTTTTGAAAAAATGTACTTTGGACGGATGAGACTAAGGTAAATAGACTAGAAGCTGATGGAAAAACATTTGTTCGTTGCCAAAAGAATCAAACCGTGACCCCAAGATACACCAGGAAAACAATAAAGCATGGTGGAGGCTGTATCATGATTTGGGGTTCATTTTAATGGCATGGCGTTGGCCCAATCGAAATAATAAAGGACAAAGTGGACCAATACAGGTATTTAAATATATTAACAAATGTGATGGAATCATTTGTTTTCGCATCCATTCCATTTAAATGGACCTTCATGCATGATAATGACCCGAAACGTACGGCAAAAAGCATCAAAAACTGGCTTCGGCATAAGAAAATAAGCGTTTTGGACTGGTTTGCTCAAAGACCAGACCTGAACCCGATAGAAAATTTATGGAGCGAAATTTAAAAAAAAAAATTTCAAAAATGTTTATGATTTGTGGGCTGCAAGACGCTTGGTACTCCAACCCTAAGGAGAGGTGTCAAAGGCTTGTGGAGAGCATGAGCCGAAGATGCGAAGCTGCTATACAAATAAAGGCTTTAGTACAAAATATTAAATATTTATAAACATTTGCAGACAAATTTTGTAAAATTCTAATATTAAAAAAAAAAAATATTCACATTATCTTGTATTTGTGCTATTTATATGATCAACAAATTAAGGCTATATGTGCCATTTCTTTTATAAAATTCCTAGTTTTTTATTTCTATTCAAATTTTTGTTTGTTGACTGAATTGGTGATAATTTAAGTTATGAGTATACATCGTCTTAGTTCGAGAAAAATAAGTTCCTTGAAATAAAAATAATTTTTCTTAAGCTTAAAAAAAAGTGTGCTATTTATTTGATCATGGCTGTATATAATCAATTTTCATGTTAACACTTGTTTGCGTCTGTTGTTGAAAAATTGCAAAATGACTGTTTAATTAGTTCAAGATAAAATTTATCATTATCTATACCCCTAAAAAAATGTATAAGCTTTAAACGCCAAAATTTTGGTTAGAACATAGATTTTATTTCTAAAGCACCCTCGGGCATCCAATTTTAATGAAAAAAAAAGTTATGACTAAGAAACATGTTCTCTTTCTAGCCAAAGTAGAATCAAAAGTGCTCCAATGGTTTTTCTCGGAATAAAAAAAAATATGATGCAGATATCGTTTTCAAGGGGCCTTCTAACTTTTGAGTTGATTTCGGGATGATTTTTTTAGCTTCATACAAAATCGAACCAGTCTGTTGGACATGATTCTTTTTTTCGCATTTTTCTTATGTTTTAAGCATTTCTCGTCTTTAAGAACCGCAGCGGAAATTTTTCGTGGAATATTTTTGTAAAATATCCCAATGTGCACAAAAACAGATGAGGATCCGTTACGAGTTCATAAAGGTATAAAAAACGTAATCCGCGGTAACGGATCCATTTCGAACCCGTAACGTACATCAAAAACGAATTTAAAACGCTGTGTTTAAATAAAAAAAAAAATAAATAAAAAGGAAAAAGTTATCGATCCACCTATAGTAGAATTCAAACCCAGGTAATTCCGCAGTGCGGGCCCGTTTCGAATCCGAAACATATGTAAAAACGAATTCAAAACGGATTTGCTTTTAAATATGTTAATGTTGTATATTTACAGAAAAAAACCGTGTTGATGCGCTTATTAGCAATTACAAATGAAATAAAAACAAAAACAGGAAGAAAAATAAAGGGTAAAAATCCACCTGTGGTAGGATTCGAACCTGGGTGAATCCGTTTCGAATCCGTAAATACTGCAAACACGAACTCAAAACGGATTTGCTTTAATTAATTTTAATGATATTTTTGATTTGTTTTTTTTTATCTTTTTATTTTATTGCGTATGATTTTTGTAAACATTTCAAACTCTGTTTGAAGAAATGTTTTTGATTCCAAATTTGAGTAAATAATATTTTTTATTAAAAGAAGGGAAGAGAAAGAACACAGAATACTTATAAAAAACAACAGAAATTTGTTTAATCAATACAAACTTTAAATCTCAACATCAGATAAGTCAACATCATATCGGTCAATAGCCTAGTTGTCTAACGTCTCGTGTATGAAAAAGTAATACCCCGGGAGCCTGGGTTCGCCTCCCGGCCAGGCTAGTAATTTTTTTTATGTTTTTTTTTTAATTTTGTTTTTTTTTTTAATTAAAAATAAGCGCTTCATCATTTTTCTTTTTTTTTATAAGCAGCATTAACATTATTAAAAGCGAATCCGTTTTGAATTCGTTTTTGGTGTACGCTACAGGTTCGAAACGGATCCATAAAAGTAGAGAAAACCATTCGTTTTTTTTTAGGAATCCTTCCCGCAAACGGATCAGTAACGGATCCGAAACGAGTTCCTTTGGCATACTGGGATACCTAAAACCATTCTTTCCCAGTTTATAGAAAAATCTAAATTTTAAAAATGAAATATTACAATCACTGAACTCCGCTTAATTTTATTGTGTTTTTCTTTTACCAAGAATCGTCATCACAGTGTTATAAACATACATTTTTTCAATTTAAATCACGCACTAAAACAACAACAACACTATGAATTTTTTGTTTCTTTTTTTTTCCTCTATCAAAACTTACTAGAATTTGATTTTTTATTCCAATAAACATTCTTCGTAGCCTTCCGAAATACTTTTGTACGCGCTGGAGTTCAAAACAATTCTAAGCTTCAGTAATGACAATAGAATTTCTTTAAGGTACGAGAGTATGAAAGTTTACAATTTTAAAATTCTTAAGCTTTTGCACATTCTCCGTCACAAAAGTACTACGCTGAATACAAATTGAATAACAACAAATTATTATGCCAACTCAAATTGTTTTAGCCATGGCTAACAATAATTGCTTAATTGATTCACTTCTGCAACTCATCCTTCCTTTCTTTTACACAAAATTCACACACAATTAGCAAAAGTAACAGAAATTCTAAGTACTTAGGAAGGCAGTGTAAATTTTACTATAAAGAGAGTTTTCGCGGAAATTAAGACTGACTTAAAATCGTATATACAGGGCGGTTGGAAATTAGTGGAACAACGGAAAATGTAAGATTTTTGGTTCCAGTTTTCAAAATATGCAAAACCAACGGAGTTATTGTAGTAAGTACATAAAGGGATAAAAGTAATGTCATACCATGAATTGGCTAACATTTTATTGGAAATGAATAAAATTGAGATCTATTTTCACAAAAAGTTTACTTAATAACGTTGATGTGATAGAATTGAACTAAAAAAAAATGATATTGGTCAAATAACCGATTACAGTGACACAAAATGTTGATGGCATTACTTTTGCCTCTTTACGTACTCTAAAGTCAAATGAGTTGTTTTTTTTTTTTTTGTTAAATGAAATAAGTCCATTAATGATTTAAGATTTGCTTGACTGACCAAATAAATGCATAATTCGGTGGCAGAAGTGCCACTTTTTGAGACTTAACTCTAAAGCGAGGATTTCCGCCGATACACATAGTGTACCTAGGATTTTGGGATGTCTTGTTGGTTTGCCTTTTTTAGGTTGGTATAAAATAGGCAGTTTGAGGGTCGCACTGGTTGCTTCTTCCAAACCATAAGGTTATGAGGAATAAGTTTAGTAAGTATACCTAGAGCAACTTTCGGGTACGTCCTTTGTGCCCCTATTCTGAAGATCCTGTTAATTAGTTCCTTCTGAGCCTTTACTTGGTCTACTTTTGACCACAATGCTAATATAGCGCAAGTGCTCATTGGCACAATAACAGTTTTGTAAGACCATACAACCTTTGGAAAGCATATGCTAATCTTAGAACTTTCTTATGTATGGTAGATGACACCTCCAAGTTAGACTTTTGTCTGGGATTGCTCCTAAATATATCATCTCTTGGAAACCATTAGCAGCGTTTCCCTGCGGGTAAAAGTTACCAGTGTAATTTTTCTAGGGTTTATTTTGAGTCTTTTCACTCGGCACCAGCAGAGCAGCAAATCATTGAATCATAAATTTGTGATCATTCAGCATTTCTGATAATTCGTTGATGACTAGTATTCACAAGAGCGGTGATAGTACACCTCACTGGGGGCATTCTTAAGTTTCCCTTGAAGTAAGTTTTTCTATACCCGCTTCATAGATGACTGCACTATTGGGTCTATAAGTTAATTCATGCGGTTTTTTTTTTCAAAATTTGAACGTTTATTTAAGAAAAACATACACAATAGTATTATTTAAAGTATTTTCCATCGTTAACAACTATTTTTTCCCATCTTTCTGGTAACATATGGATTCCGTGACAAAAGAACTGCTCCAGTTTTAAGGCCAAAAATGAATCAAGCCAATTTCTGATACCCTGTTCTGAAGTGAAGCGTATCCCGGTGAGAGCGTTTTGCATAGACCGAAATAAATGATAATCGGACGGTGCTAGGTCCGGGCTATAAAGCGGGTGAGCCAAAACTCCCCATCCAATATTTGCCAAATAGTTTTTAACCAGTTTTCCCACAAAAATTATGACTTCGTGTCTGGTTGCATATTCCGGTCGTTTCTCGGCTATGGCTCTATTTAAACGGATCAATTGTGTTCGATAAAGGTCACCTGTGAGCATTACCTTGGCACCATGGATATTTGCCTTTGGCTGAGAAGGTCCTGGTTGTCCAGGCTTCACATATAAATGTTGCCTTTCGGGTTGTCGTAATGGATCCATTTTTCATCCCCAGTCACGATCCGATGTAAAAATGACTTTAGGCAGCAGTTTTCTTCATATTAAAGTAATGAAGAGAATTCCCCGCAAAAATACTTTTTCAGGCACAAAGTTCAACATATTTGAGTGAAAAAACAATATTGTTGTTTACGCTTCAAATGAATGACATATACTGAGAAAAACGCGCAATGACAGTAGCTTTCCAACGCATGTTCGGAATATTGGAACAATTTAATAATAATCCAGAAACGCCATCTCTTAGCAAACCGCACGAATTAAGTTATAGACCCAATATTTTAAAGCACGTTTAGGACGCAATTAATGATGAAAATGAATAATTTTATGCTTGTGTAAAAATTTTTGTTCGAAAGCCTTAAGCCTAAAAAAAAGTGCATTAACCGATGACAAATCCAAAAAATTAGTATGCCAGTTACTTCTTTAACAGAAATATATTAGTTTTAGAAAAAAAAATATGAAAATTGGCTCAGAGTATTTTGCGCCAAATCGTTACACAATAACTTCATAAAATGCTACCTCTTGCTGGAACATTGAAAGACAATTTTTTATTTTCTTCAAAGAAGTTGTTTTATTTTTGTTTCATTTGATTCGTCATTTATTTACATAAACAATTTTACAGTTATACATAAAACCATTGCATATTTCCAAGCATCCATGATATATAAACACATAAATATGTAGGTATATATCAGGGATCCCCAGGAAAAAAGTTTAAAAATTTCATTGTAAATTAGTTGGCAGAAAAATACAAATTCTATACAATTACAAATACAAAGTGTAAAACAATGTTTGCCGTAAATTAAATTTACAATAAAAAAAAATAGTTTATATTAAAAAAATTTATATAATTATATATATATTAAAAGAGAGAATGAGAGACATATACGTGTATATATTTATATAAAATAAGTAAAAAAAAAAAATGTTTTATGATAATACATGAAATCATAGACAAAAGCTGCACAAAATGTTACAAAATAAATACAAAATATGTTTAAAAAGAGAAAAAGAGAGTAAAGAAAAATTAAGTTAAAATGTTAAATGAACTAGATAACAGTGAGAGAGAGTTTTCTTTAAGATTTGAGAGAGTGAATACAGAGTGTCAATGATGATACACTTTTTGTTTTTTGTAAACTAATGCACAGTGACCGGCTCGCTAGTATTTATAAAAAAAATTTAATTGTTATAAAAACAATTAAATTAAACATTCCATTAAAACAAATGTGTTAATAATGAGCTTATGAAGAGAAAAAAAACAAAGAGTTTCAATGAAAAGACTAGAGAAAAAAGAGATAGATAGTGTGTTGTGAAAAGTGAGCGTGAGTAGTAAAGTTTATACAATAAAATGCTCGCGTTTTTAACTTCTTAATTCAAAGTTTTTGAAAAGCGATTACTGACCCGACTCTCTTACGCACTTATAATGGCACAATAATTTTCTCTTTACATTTTCGCTCTTCCCTAACTATCTACATATGTACAAACTACATACGGCCACGCCTTAAAACGCCTATCATCTATATTGTCACATTAGTTTGCATAAATATTATGCAAATATTTACAACAACGAAAATAAAAATCGCTATTCAAAACTTAAATTAAGAGAGTTTATATAGTAAAATGAGAGAAAGATGAGCATAACACAGTTTATAACAGTTGAAGCTAGCGTAAAAGAAAAGAGTATGTTACTTTGAGAATGAGAGTAATGTGTACATTAACACTTAAAGAGAGTTTGAAGGAAAGAGTAAATTATGTTACAAAAGTGTTAGAAGTATGAAAGACTTTAAACAACTCAAATTTTTACAGTAGTTAAGAGTACATTTACGGTGGCGTTAAAAACACTCTCTTCCAGTGCTAACATAAGCATCACATTTTTCTCTTTGTATTGTCACAATTCGACTCTCATTAGAACTTGTTACAGTTGTCTTGCTTTTAATGCAGTGGCTGACAGAGAGTGGTTGGCCTTGGAGAACACAAGAGCATAAGCATTTACTTGTGCCTATGCAAAAATGTCATGTGCTCCGCTGTCAACATCCTCTCATTGCCGGCCACTGCTCCAAATGTGTTACTCGCGATTGACTGCTTGCTGTTGTTATGCTACTGGATGTTTAGCAAGTGCGCTAAAAAACAAGCAAAGAAAATTATTCAGTGCGTTCTTACGCTTCATGAAAGCAGGTTGGTGGTGTTATTATGCTTGCTTTTGTTTTATCAATAGGGGTATTCAAGCGTTGGTGCGCAATGCCCTTGCGTTGTTGCGAAAGTGCGAATTACAAAAGTTTGACATTTGTCTAACAACGAACACATTGCTGAAAATTCCGCACTACTTCTACAATTTCGCACTGCTTCGACTCTGACAGTGACAGCTCTTCGGAACAATATTGCCATCAGTATTTTATACAAAAAGTTCAATTTCGTATAGGAATTCAATAATTGTTCATGTTTTTTTTCAATTAGTTAGCAACATTGTCAATGTTTTGACATTTAATTGATTTCGCAAGTTGGAAATATTTACATTGAACATTCAAGCGTTAGTGCGAAAAAGACTTGCATTCTCGCAATTGCGCAACAAAGCGTGAATACCCACAATGAGTTCAATTGCTAAGGTCTCATATATCGATCTTCCTTGGTGTTAGACTTCGTGCAGTATTACCAGAAACTGTGTAAGTATGCTCAAGAAATATTTTGAAAAATAAAATAGAAAGAATTTACGCGAAAGTTTTCAAGATATAGCGAAATATCATACTCTTAAGTGTGGGTGTGTGCTTGTGTGAGAGCGTCGCGTAGCATTACATAATATGAACGATGATTAAAAAAAATACACATTTGAAAATATTGAAAAAAAAAAACACTCCTAAAATCTATAAAATACATCAAATTATATAGCGTAGATATAAAAATTAACTTGTTACGTATGTAAAACTTAAAACTTTGTTTCTTCGTTTGTTTGTTTGTTTGTTTTTGTTTTCCTACTAATTATTTCTTCTATTCCTGGATCATTCCTTTTATATATTTTTTTTTTTTTTTTGTTTTTTTTTTTTGTTGCAATGTTTTTACCTTTGCTTAAATCATTATTGTGTGGGTGAGTAATGCATGTTCGGTCTTCTGCTTCTGCTTTTTCTTCTTCTACATCGTAGTTTCTTCTTTTTCTGTTTTGTCTTCTTTGACATGTCATTTAACGCTTTTCCATTTCGTTCCATTTCATTTTATACCAAAACTTTGCTGTTTCTTTTGTTTTTACTACTAACTACTTTTTCTTCTTTCTTTTACTACTAAATGCTGTTTTTTTTTTTTTTTTTTTTTTGATACACTTCCTTCACTTCATTTAACTTCCACATCATCGTCATCATCACTATGTGAACTCTTCTCTTTAGTAATGATGCAATAACGGTGCTGGTCCATGTGCATACACTGGTGCATGTGCATATACTGGTGCATGTGCAATCACTTTGGTTGGTGCAGTCTTATGCACAACGGCATTGAATCCATTGTGATCATCGGCAGTGTAGTCGACAGTGCGCACCGAACCATCAGGTTCAACGAGCGAGTATTGACCTTTAACTACATCACCGTCACGTTCCTCTGCTTGCGATTTAATGTCACCGGTGTGTGGATCTTTAATGCCATAGTTGAATGAGTATTTTGGATAGGCCTGTTGATAAACACAAAAAACAAAAAAGTTGAAGAAAATGTCATTAGTTGCAAGGCTTAGAATTTTATTAAATTTAATTATTTCAGTTTTCTTTTAAATCTTCTAAGAAGTCTCGTGTACTTACAACGGGTTCGGCATGTACAGCATGCACAGCATGAGCTAGCACCGGCGCCGCATAGTGTCCATATTCAATTGGGACGGCTTGCGCTGCGGCAATGAGAAGAACAATTGCTATGACGTACTGTAAATAAAATGATGAAAATAGTGTTCATTACTTCAACGGCCTTGAAATATATCTATAGTTCTTGGGTATTCAATGTGAATGATACAAGTTCTGGATTTTCACATAGCACATCGTGACTCAAAAAAATAATTTTCGGCATACCCGGTTTTTTTCCATCACCCAAGGATTTTTTTTAGGCCTGCTAAAAGGTCGTTTTATAAATAGAGGCGAAAAAATTAGCTCAGCCATTTCTTAACGAATTTTCATGTTTAACTTTGATGGAAAGCTAAGCATTGTAGCTCTTTAGGAAATAAAATTTTTAAAAATCGGGTGAAAAATGACTGAGTTACGGACGATGTCATGCATGTTATCATCAATTTTTCCCACATTTTACATAGTCTTTTAAGTCAAAATCCAAATTCTAGGGATTTAACATTTTTTTTTTTTTATTTTTTACCAAAAGTGCATAAGAATTGCATTTGAGTTCATACAGTTTGGGACACAGAAACTTCATTTCTATTTTTTGTCTGGAAAGGATTTTTTATGCACTTTTGGTACAAAATAAAAAAAAATTAAATCCCTAAAATTTGATGATATCACGAATGATATCCCTAGCCCTAGCTCAGTAATTTTTCACCCAATTTTTGAAGAAAAAGCTTCCCATCAAAATCAAACGCATGAAAATTCGTTAAAAAATATCTTAGCTAAAACGACTTTTTTGTTGGCCCAAAAAAAATCCTTGGGCTATGTGAAAACCCAGAACTTTTAAATTTTTTCGAATTTGTAGCAGGGTTATTTATCAATCTATAGACGAAAGTCGAAACTAAATTTTGAGCATGACTAAAGCATCCAAATGTACTGATTTTTAAGAGATTCCGGATATTTAATCAATTCTCCTGATTGAAGCTACTACTGAATTATCCACCAATTTCCGACCAAAGCACTATAGGTCAAAAGGCACACTTTTTTGGCCAAAATTCAATTTTTAAAAGTGTTGCTATTGAGTTTTTGTTAATGCAGTATAACAGAGAATACTTCAATACAAACAAAAATGTTTTCTATTTTGGGGAAAAACAAATAATTTTCCCCAAAGTGCCAAATTCCCAGTCTCCTGTCATGTTTCTCCTTCGAAATTAAAACTTTAATGCTAAATAAAACTCATTTTCGAGCGTGCATACATACTAAGTATTTCCACTAAAAACGAGATATGTAATCAACAGTGTTTCAATGTGATTGCCAAATTTTTCAATTAAAATTCAATTTAATCAAAAATACGTTATTGAATTTGGTCACTGGACTTTTAACCCTTTCGACCCGGCTGTGACAATGTATCCCAAAAAATTTTAACCAGCAAAATTGTTTAAAATAAGTTTGTATTTATGTAAACTCATTTCAAACCATTTTGCTTATTAAAAATTTTTTGGGATGCATTGTCCCAGCCTGGTCGAAAGGGTTAACTCAGTCTCCAGGAACATCAAAACATAGAACATTTTTCAAGAATTAGCATATCGAGCGTGTTGCTCTTTTATTGATGCTTATGATCTAAGTGATGTTATCTCAGGAACGCTTGTATTTTTCTCAGATCGTGAATATTTTATGCGATATTCCAAGTTTTATGAGTGAGATAGTGTCACAGTCAGTCAAATTCTCAGATAGATTGTTTTTATTTTCATAAAAAATATATTTTTTATGGATACTTATAATAGGTATTTATAGGCTAGAAATCCTTGACACTTAATACTGAACTGCATAATTTCGCCAATGTTGT
This sequence comes from Calliopum simillimum, assembly GCA_951812925.1. Taxonomy (NCBI): domain Eukaryota; kingdom Metazoa; phylum Arthropoda; class Insecta; order Diptera; family Lauxaniidae; genus Calliopum; species Calliopum simillimum. The sequence continues at coordinate 97,695,532 of OX638371.1, forward strand.
ATTGTCGATTAATTGAATGAAAAGTGGAAACATCTCATTTCTTTAAACTGTAATAAAATTCGTGAATTTTCCATTATGGTCCTTATTCATAAACATTTCATAAGAAATATTACCCGGAAAGTTAGTTTTTGGTTTAAGTACAAACAATTCTACTCTAAGAATGTTTTTCAACAAATGTTGGAAAGTAAAGGAAGGAGCCAAAATTTTACATTGTTGTATACTATATACTTATAAGAATAAGAATCAAAATAACTGAAGCGGTACACATCAAATTTTATTGAACGCAACATTCTAATGAAGTGGCTGAATATGAGTTATAATGATCATTGATGGGTTTTCATACACAACTTTAAAGATTGTTAAAAATGGCAGTTATTTAAAACTTGTCTCACTTATATTGAACCAATTTTTGATGCTACAGTCAAACTAAGGAGTTTTTTTTTTCAAAAGGGCGTATTTCCATGTTAAACAAATTAAAAGTAATGAGAAAAAACTTTTAAGGACTGTTGACAGAAACTTATATTTTTAATGTCTGCAGTGTTATAGTGAGTTGACTAAAGATTCCGATCCTCTTAAAACTTTTACTCTAATATTTTTGCATTTAATGGAAAAAGTAAAAATCTCTTGGAAATACGGGCTTTTGATTTGAAACATTTGGAGCAGTTTAAGCAGTTGTCTATAGGGAGGATATGTAAGTACCTACGTATATATAGCCTGGGGCATATAAAAAGTATTAAAAGTTCGGCGCCTATACGAAATACGACTTTTGTATAAAACGCTATAAATTTCTAGGGAATATAATGTAAATAAGCCATTTTGTTCCGAAATGTGATTTTTGATCACGATATTCTCTTGGTAAAAGACCAACATTTCATTCTTCCAAAGATGAGGGACAACGTATCAACTAATAGGTTTGCTTCTCTAAACGTAGTAGAAGATTTTGTTAGGGAAAGAAATGGTAAAATGTTATCCAAAAATAAGTGTTTACATTTCATAAGACCAACTCAAATAACTCTTCATTTTTATAAAGCGAATTTTTTATGTAATGAATTTTCTATTTAACGAAATATTTTTCTGGCTCAGTGCGGATTTATATTTTTTTTATTTATTTTTTTTCTAGTCCTTACATTTTCAAATCACTTCTTATACAAAAAAAGTTGCACAAAATAAATTCAATTAAAAAGTAAAAACAATTTCTAAAACCTGTTTATAAAGTTTTATGTAGCCAAAGTGATTTAAAAGCAAGAATATGTTCTAACTTTTCCATATCTTCTATAATTTCTGTGCTCAAATGGCAAAACATGGTATCGCATATTTTTATAAAGTTTTAGGAGAGTAAATTGAAACTATAATATGAAAATATCACTAAACACGGTTAGCTTAAGCTGTATTTCTAAGGATCTTAAAGTCGTTGCGCAAATCTAGTTATGCCTGCTTTTAGATCTCACCGAGAACAATGCCCTAGACTTTATAACTCATTTTCACAGAAAACTATTGAGCATGTTCATATTAATGATATTTTTGCAATTAGTTCATTCGAAAAATCACAAACTTCAGATGAATTATCGACGCCACAATCTTTCTGAATATTCCTAAAAATCATTATCCTTTATGGCAATGATAAACACAGTACTTTTTGCTTCGCTGCACGGCTCTCAAAAGTTTTCATTTAAAAACACAATTTCCACACTTTATTTTTCAAATAACTCGCACATATATCCATAAAAATTGTCAATACCTTCATTTTTCGTAGGTAACGGCTGGTTATATCAAGACGCGTCAAAAAAAGGACTAAACGTACAGTAAAATCGACGACAAACGGCGCACACGGCAAGAAATGTTCTAAATGCAACACTGAAATTTCAAAATTATGATCAACACAATGAAGTTGGAGCTTCAAACCGTTTGCTAGAAATCTTTAAACTGATGCTGAGCTCTGATGACCAAAACCATTTATATACGCGTGCGCCATAAAACACCGAATGCAGCGAAACCAAAACCGAAGATACAGAGCCAAAGCTGCTGCAACAGAGGCACGAAACCAAAGAAGCCAAAAAATGAAAAACCATTTTCCACAGCAGCAGCAGCATCTGTGGTGGGATAAAAGTTCATTTGAAATGAAAATGAAAATGAAGAAAAAGAAACTTCAGTCTAAGCAAATCTACATTGGTATTGGTAGATTCTCGCAGAAACGCATACAGACACACACACACACACACAGACTCCCATGTGTTGTGATACCACGCATTTGCCGATCACACAGTATACGACGAGCAAATGTGCAAAAAATTTCCAGTTGTTGTTGCAGCGGTTGGTGCTGCTGCTGCAGAATCTGCAGCGTAACAAAAACGTCAACGGGAAAAAAGAGGTGCGGCCATTGCGATCAATGACGTTCAAGTTAAGGCTGCTGCTGCTGCTGGTGGTGACGACGTTGATGGCGGCGGCGGTTACAGTTGAAAAATGGGTTAACGTGGTAAAGGGAGGAGTGCGCTATTGCGTCACATGCACATGGCGTTAGAGAACTTGTGTGATACTGTCGTCGTGTTGCGCCTGTTTTTGTTTTCGTTGTGCCGACTTTCGATTTTTCATGTCTTTGAAATGGGAATAGTAAAGCCGCATTTGATAGCTGGTCTGGTCCAATCAAGAAGTAGTTAAAGTAGTGAGACTATTTTATGAAAGTTTGCTTCAATTTTTATCGAGTGAAAAATTTTTTTTTTTTTTTTCTAATTTTGAATTTTTGTGGCGAAATATTTTTGTACAATAAAGTTCTTTCTTATTCCTAGCTTACAAGAGGAAACTTTTCAAACAAATTCTTTGTGCTTGTTAGCAAAAGGAGGAAAACGAAAACATATTTTATTGTTATTCCTCATACAAAATCAAAAACTTTGTTTAAAAAATTGCCTCATATAAACTAAAAAGTAAAATATTGTTTCATGCTTGATTTTACATTAAGTTATGTGAAAAATTTCGACTTTTTTGAGCTGAAAAGTTCACTTAATGCCAAAAATGGACGTCTAATCAAAAAACTAAAGCTGCAATTCGATTCTACGGAAAAAAATACATAAGAATCCATGTCTTAGATTTCAATTTTGGACCTACTACGAAGCTGAGAATTGATTAATTTCGGACTGATGAGCATGCATTTTTGAACCACGTTTTTCAACCTTCAAAAATATATCGACCCCTCTTCACGTCATCTCTCAGAGCTAGAGTGGCGGCAATCTTCATGTCGATAGTTAAACTTTACAATTCCGCCGGTTGCGCGACAAACTTTAAACATTCGTCCAAAACACACCGGTCTTTTGTACAGTCGAGCGTCAAACTGATGTTTCATACTGACGCTTGTCTATAATAGTAATATAACCCATGTACTTTTCAACATCATTGAAATAGTTTTCCGGCAAATTATTCAGTTGTTAAAAAGTGGGCGTGGCGCTTTTTATAACGCCTGTTTTTTATCTAATATATGACATTCTTGTCTTAAACTTTATCAAATCTCATCAAAATATCTTAAACAATTTGCGCAATATAAACTTAAAGGTGTCTTACTTGTATGGTAGGTACCACGCTTACTGATATATTACTCGCTTTTAGTTCAGAGATACCAAATAACAAGAATATTTAATCGCTATGTCAATGTTTACGTGAGAACACTCATAAACTCCCAAAAACCGGATTAAATTTCCCGCGATTGGCTACGCTAACTGCACCCATTAAAAATTCTTCAATTCATACCGCCATTTCTCTCACTCTCATGCATATGCGTTGTATACGTCAAACTCATGAGTTTTGTTCATTCGTTTCTTCATCGAGCTGAGCAGTGGCCACCGAAATTTACTTAATTACATTCTTTTTTATAATAAATTTGTTAAAACCTAAAGATAACTTAAAAATAATTTTAAAATATAAAGTTAAAAATATTTAAGTAAAAATATAAAGTCAAAAGTTTGTTTTTCTCTATGGAAAGAAAACATCTTGTTGGGACACTATTTTCTGCAATTTACTTTTGGGAACTTCATAGCCAACGATTATTTCTGATCAACGAAGACAGCAGAGCAACATCATCCTGGTGGTCATCAGCATCGTTCCAGCGGTCATCCATCATCACAAGCACTATTGTCAAAAGCAGCAGTTTACGTGCCAACCGTCCGCATTCGACGTCGGCAGCAGCATTTTTGCTCAGTAGACAAACTACGAAAACGTATTTCTTTCAAATCAAATATATTCGGCACCCGCAAATATATAAAGAAAAAGAAGTTCAGTCCCCGGCTGAACAGTCAAAGTATGTAATGCTACGTATCATAAAAGCAATGTTTTTCGAAAAAATAAAATTTGGTTTACTTATAGAAACAGAATGATGAGTGTTCGGCAGAAATTTTACGAGCAGCTTAAGTGTTAAGCCTAATTTGTTTAATATAGTTTTAAAATGGCTGACATATTTGTTCAAAAATTTAATTCGTATTATATGCCTTCCTCGATCCATAAAATTATAATTTATGATGAATAACTATAATCCACTACATCCTTTGAGTTAATTATCGGAAGATGCACAGGAATCAAGTAAGAAACTGCGATTAAAGATTTCAAGAATGTGCTGTAAGGTTGCAGAGATGTCATCCATTGATCCATTTATTTCAAGTAAGTAAAAAGCAACTGATACAAATTCAAAAGAACTTTGGGAAGAGGCTAAATTTATATTAAACTCTTCTTCAAGTATTTCTTAAATGCAAGTTAAAAGTAAGAAATAACACAACTTATTTGCATTAATGTCAACATACCGTTTCGAAAATGCAAAATTTATTCAAAAAATCTTATTTATTTTTCTCAGAGATCACATTTTAAAACTATCATAGTGATGCTTTTGGGATGAAAAAATTTAAGAAGGGGACTATAATACATGAATGGGAAAAAATTATAAGGAAATATTCATATTTAATACAACCTTCTTGTGATCAACCGCAATCTTATGTATATAAAATTTTGTGTAAAAAAATGCTTGTATGTAATTTCATTGTAAAATAGTCACATACCACTTTACGTTCTTAGTGCAGGCAGTTTAAATTCTTGGTGGACTAATCATGATAGAAACAGCTTTCCAAAAAGGCCGCCGCCGCCTAACGCACCTTATGCAAAGTTTATTTGTCAACAAAAAAATAAAACATAAAAAATATGGCAATAAAATCGAGACGAAGGTGTTACTTTATGTGTTTTACTGCTATTTTTACAACATATCTTGCTATTTTTGTTATTTTTGTCTTATGTATTTCTTCATTTATGCAACATAAAAATTTGCTTTGAAAAAATTTCAGATTTTTTCTACAATTTATTTATTGATCCATGTTGAGCATTTTTTTTCTTTTTTTTCTCTGGTTATTCATGTCAGCAACACTTAAGTTGCTCGCACATAATCAATGCAACAGTCAACAGCAACAACAAAAAAGTGATCCATAATACACGCACTGACAAGCCATCAAGTTTTGCGGCCTACATCTGATACGTACGCTACTCTGCTTGAATTGAAATGAAACTGAAATTGCAATTGAAATTGAAACTTTGCATTGAACGTAATCTGAAACGTGAGTAGTCCCTTGCATTTGATTGTTGTTATATTGTGCATGATAAAAACTACAAAGGTAATTACGCATCATTAAGTGATGGAAGTGATGATATCATACTATTTATGATTGATTGATATGAAATCATGTTTTTTTAAAGGAAGGAAATATCATATTTTTGTTTAAGTACTTGTTTATACGTAATTGAAACAAAACAAAACAAGTAAGGAAGTAATCTCACCACTTACACTGCATCAACACACTGAGAAAAAATAAACTGGTAAGGTTGCTAACTTTGGCCTGGCCAAAAACTAAATACCATCTTCTGGAGATATGTGAAGATGTAAAAGACTTTAAGACATGGTGGCCAAAAAGTACAAACATACTGAATAGACTACACAGTCCTGCATGGGTTTTCCTCTCTAAGTTTTAAAAAGCGATTTCTATAGATTTAAGTGTGCGGATTACGAGAAAAATAGTGAAAAAATTCCAGCACGTCACAATTTTCAGTGATTTAAGTTTTACTTAAGTGCCTTTTTTGTATATACAAGACTACCACGCCTATACTACTGGACGTATCAAAACCATATTTGCACCAAATGTTTTTTTGGTGGTCCAACACATTTTTAAGAAATATGGGATCGATTGGACAAGGGGGTGTTCTATCCCTCATACAAAAAAAATCTCTATATAATTGAAAATTTTATTTGAGTCGCTCCTACGCCCGCACCAGTTGGTATATTGAAACCACATTAACACGATATATCCGCCTGATATTCCAACAGATTTTCCTTGATAATAGGGGTAATTGAATGAAAGTACGGTGCGCTCGGTACATAAAGAAAACATACCAAAACCAAAAAAAAAAAAAAGTAAACTCATTTCTACTCACTTTACCTGCATTATGAAACTTGATATCTGGATGAATATTATGGATAGCAACTATCAAGATCGTACGGGAAGCACCAAAAAAATATATGGTGCAAGAATGGCTTAAATATGTTGAGTATTTTAGGCGTGATATTGAAGAGTACGTAAGCACAAACGATTGAATTAATAAGTTTTCAAATGCTGCACAGACGAACAAGGGTACCCCTCTTAAAATTACGATAGTGTTTTTTAATGTATTTTTTGATGCTGAGCCCAAATCCGTTTACAGAATTGCTCTATCACGTCCAAATTTTGGATAAATTTAAAAAAACAGTGAAAAACACACGATTTTCCATTATTTTTGAGGTTATGAAAACTGGAATATCTCTAAATTCTGACGTGATGGAAAGAAACCGAGTTCAGATTCGTGATCAGGAGGTCCCAAACCACCATAATTGGCTTCAAAATTTAAGAGAAGAAAAAAAAGTGTCGAATTTGCAGGCCTGTGCTATTCATATATTATAAACATTTCAAATATAAAAGAAATTTGGGCATATTGCGCCAAGAATTTTTTTTATTTTCCTTTAGTTACAATTCTTCCTGACACTCCTGTTATTACTTTTATTTTATAAGCCCTTTTTTGAGAATTTGGCCATACCCAGTAAAGGCTTCAAAAACTGTCATGGTCTTTTTGAGAAAAATGTGACCAAGAAAAAAATAGATAGGGCCACTGAAGATCTCAACCATAAAGGGTGTACAGATTTTGAGGTATAGAGTCCCTCCCAAATGATTTTACATCACCTCAACATTTTAATTAATAACAATTCAAATTTTTGCTTGAACTAGATCTCGATTTAAAGATCACCGTTAATGGGTCATCTTACCTTTTTTTTGGAGTGAAATTGATGTACCAAAAATGAAGAGAAAGTCCATTGATAAGGTTGTAAAAAACATGCTGGTTTATTTAACACATCCAGCGACTTCTGACTTTTTAACAACGAGGACACATTGAGACATGACTAGGGCTTATAGTTAACAATTAGGACACAGGACACATTTCGAGGACAACTAATGGCGAGGCATGGTCTGCAATGCACTCCACGAAAGACACATGGAGACCCAGGCCCAGCAACGGAGTGGCGTGATCGATGATGCACTCCACGACAGACAGACGGAGGCCAAGGACCAAAAACGGAGATGCATGGTCAGTGGTGAAGGTTCACATTTAATTTAATGGATTTCTCTTAGTAGTCGCCGCATAGGTTTTAGTGAATAAAGTGAAAAAGTTTGAAAAAGCTGTGTTTTCTTGGGGAATATAAATTTTGTAGTGAATTCTGGACGCCGACGGCTACACCCCGGCTAAAGAAGAGAAGGTTCGTTACAAGAATTCTGCTGTTTTTCTTCATAAATGAATCATTTACCAATTTCTGCAAGAAAAACCCTTAAAATGAATCCTTTTAGAATCAATAGACTAGAAGAGAAGAGTCAGATTTGATTTTTGTATACATGGTACGGTTAACCAATTAATTATAAATTTACTTTAATTTTGGCTATAATTCTTTTCACCTATATTTAATTTGGTATACGTGATTTGTATGTATGTATTCTCTTTTAACTCCTGGGAGGAGCATAGGGCCAATATGAAATCTCTCCATTTGTCACGATCCCTTGCGATGACTTTAATCTCTTGCCACGACTTTCCCGATTCTTGGATTTCTTTTTCCAGCGACCTCTTCCAGTTGGTTTTGGGTCTACCACGTCCTCTACTGCCTTGTGGATTCCACTCAAGAGCCTGGCGACAAACTTCGCTGTGTGGTTTCCGGAGAGTGTGACCAATCCATCTCCATTTGCGCAGCTTGACCTCGATTGCTATAGCCCTTTGATTACATTTTTGATGTAGCTCAGCATTTGATATAGTGCGAGGCCACTAAACCTTTAGTATTCGCCTTAAGCATTTGTTGACAAATACTTGCAGCTTGTTCGTTAGTTGTTCAATAACAAGCCACGTTTTGCACCCATATAACAAAACCGATTTCACATTCGAATCAAAAATGCGCACTCTCGTTTTGGTGGATATATCGGATGAAGACCATATTTTGTTCAGTTGAGCAAACGCGCCTTTTGCTTTTGCTATTCTTGAGTTGATATCCTCTTTTGCTCCACCATCCATGGAGATAATGCTGCCTAAATACGTGGAGCTATCGACGTTTTCGATGTCATCAGTGCCTGCTCTAAACGTGATGTCAGTGCTTGCGTTTATCTTCATGCTTTTAGTCTTGGATACGTTGATTTTTAGGCCGGCCTTGTGTGATTGCAAGACAAGGTCTTCAATTTTGCTTCGCATATCTGATTTAGTAAATAAATAAGTTTGAAAATTCGAGATTCAAATCCTGGATGAGGCATGACAGTTAGCTGTAAATTATTCTATTGAGGTGAAACAACAGACAGTGCTCAGAGGTCTGTGCATATGCTAAAAATTTGTATCAGTCCTTTATCAGTTTAACAAACTTAACCAGTTTATATCGTTACTTTTGTTAATAATGTTGACAGATGCATTTCATGCCATATCCGAGCAAAAATCCTAATTATCATATTGCTCGGCTGTAATTGAGACCTACATCTTAAATCTAAAAATACACTTCACAAAAAAGCCGCATTTCGTAAGAGGCTTCGTTCACGTTTTTCGAATTCCCCATGAAAAAGTCTAGCCAAAAAAGATTCGATTTTACAATGCAGTCAAGTTGTAAATTTTTTTTTTTTTTTTTAAAAAAATATCGCTTTTGAAACGGTTACTTCTTAAAAATAATAAAGTTTGGTGGTTATCGGTTTTTGATAAACTCAAAATTTTACTTGCTATAACGCTTGGAAAAACCAATCTGTGCATAAACAAGGAAAACTTCAAGGAGCAATATTTTCAAGCATACTTAGATGTTTCACTATTATAATTTGAGTATTACTTAAAAAATTTCTAAAAAAATTTTATTATATTATATTATATATATTGATAAATTTTATCAATATACATCTAAATATAAGCAAAATGTGACGACAAATCTCTCAAAACTACAAAAAATGCATAGTCACATTGAAACTAAAATCAAGTTCGTTGCTTAAGTCTTTTGTTTTCACAATATCAAGTCATATAAAAGTTGCAGTCAAGAATGAGCAAATTTTAATTGACTCAATTATACAATTTATGGTACCTACACAAGCAAAAAAAAAAAATGATTCAACAACAAATTATCTATGAATATCTATGAATGTGCAACAATTGCCATTTTTTTATTTTTTCATCATCTTTAAAACAAATATGAAAAACAACCTACAACAAAAACATTTAATTTGCATTCTATAAATTTCTGCATACAAAAAGAGGAAGATATACGCACATAATTAACAAAAAATAAACAAACATTCATCACCATCATCGTGATCACAGCAAAAGATGACTCTACACAAATGTTGCTGCTGATGTTGATGAACATGATGATGATGACGATGCAATGAGTTAATGATGAAGTTGTTGATGAGATTATTTGTGAGCTTGATAATTACAATAATTACATTGTACTAAATGTTATGGTAACCATATTGTTTGTTTATTTATAGGTTGTTGTTGTTGTTGGCGTTACTGCTTTTGCTGCTACAAATGATGATGCAGCTAAATGCAACCAACTCCTACACATCTTATAGAGTCTGGCGGTGGCGGCGCACTTGGGCAGCAACGACAGACAGCCTGTGTTGTTTGTGCTCAAAATTATTTGAGGTCAGTGTGCGAAGTACTGTCTGTCTGCAGCATAGTGCAGCTGCATAGTGGAGAAATTTTGATTATCAAAAATGCAATGATAAATTCAAAAAAATTATTAGATTGAGCTCAGTTTTTTGGGATATCTGAACAATTTATTCAACATATACCTACTCCGTTCTGTAAAATTTCTAACTTATTGTATGTGCACATCCACCGAGAATACAGAAAACTTAATTTTCCATGTTAGTCAAATGTTACTCATACGTCATGTAGTGTGTGATTAAATAGAATATACCATTGAAATGGTTCTAACTTTTGTAAATATTATAACAAGTTGACCAGGTTTTAAAGATAAAATCATTATATTTTAGAAAAAATTATTTTGAGTAGGCTTATGTCAACACAAGTCAAATAAATACATTTTCGAAATTATTGATGTCAAAGGTCATGAAAGTCAGTCTTTTTGCAAATTTCAGAAATGACTTGATGAGTGATGAATTAACTTCAATCTATTCAGGTGTAAGATTACAAAGCTTCTGGAAGAGGCCTAGACTAAACACAAATTGCACCTGTAGGGGTATAAAATATACCCCTGAAGAGTTATAGGGTTAAAACAGATATACTGACTTGTTTTACAAAAAAAAATTTATTGGGTCACCCCAATACTTCAGAGAAAAGATTTTTATAAAAAAGTTTTAGCTAATTCTATGAGTTTTCTAAATGTGTATTTGGTTTATGACGTTTAAAAGGATTTCGCAAAGTTCTGGACCCTTAAAGTTGATATTTTGAATTTCTTTCCTATTTTTTGACTTTGGTGGCCATTTCAGTAAGAAAAAGGTCCGATTAGCATATCCTTTTTTAATTTTTTTTGGAGTTCTCGTTAAATTTCCTTCAACTCGGTAGTATATTTATTACATAAATTTTTTAGTTTGAGGTCGGAAAAAATTCTTTTCTATGTAGCACACAGGTTTCTCACATACGTTGCGCTGCACGCGCTGCCCTTTATCTACTGGAGCCTTCAAACGGATTGTTCTTGAAAAGTATTTTTTGCTGACCTCATATTAAAAAACTAATATGACAAATGTACTACCGAATTAAAAAAAATTTAACGTGAATTTATAAAAAATACTAAAAAGTATGTTAATAAGACCTTTTTTATACTAAAATGGCCACCAAAGTCAAAAAATACGAAAAAAATTTAAAAGATCAACTTTATAGTTCCAAAACTTTACAAAATCTTTTCAAACCCTATAAACCAAACGCATTTTTATAAAGTTCATACAATTACCTTAAACTTCTTATAAAAATCTTTTCTCTAAAATTCTAGGGTGACCCAATATTTTCTTTTTTAAAAAAAACAAGTCAGAAAATCAGTTTTAACCCTATAATTCCTGAGGGGTACATTTTAGACTCTGGCCTTTGTTAAAATTTTTATTAGTTTAGGCCTCCTCTATCACCTTCCAGAAGCTCCTTAGCCTTATGCAATACACCCTATATGACTTAAGCTACTTAGAAATTTATTGCCAAAATAAAATATTTAAGTATATTGACCATTGTGCAAACTCTAACATTCAGCCGCATCATAGTCATTGAACAATTTATCATTAGGCTGATCGTTGATGTGCGATAGACCAACAACAACAACAACAACAACAATCACACAATGGACAACGACGACGTCGACGTTTATGATGCGGCGCCCCAGCTGGCAAGTGCAACGAAACGTAATTTTCACACACAGCATTTAAATGATGGGAAAATTTTTCGCGACCAAAAAGAATTTAAAAAACCAACAAAAAATTGTCAAAAAAATCTTAAAACAACAAAAAACTATAAGACTAAAAGTCCCATTAAAAATCATTTGCACAGAGTTCAGAGTTAAAGCAGGGACAGTTGCAGTAATCAAGTAAACGACTGCGAAGAAACAACAAAAAATCAAACCATAAACCAACAAGTTACCAACATCACGACTTCACTTGTCTTAGTAGCATGGCCAAAAGCAGTTGCTATTGTTGTTGCTGTTGTCTTTTGCTGATGTTTGTTTAGATGCTGCTGCACAAGTAACAAAAACTAAAGTTGAAACCATGCTCAATTTAACTTAGTTACCCATATCTCGCAGCAGCAGCAGCAACAATATTGTCGGCTTAGTTTACAGCAGCTGTGCCAGACATGCTGAGCCAACGGCCAGCAACAACACCAATTGAACGAACAGCAACAAAGACCAGGATTATGCAATTTTCTATTTTGACGGCGTTGTTGGCAAAAAAAAAAAATTAAATCTTTGGCTATAGTTGTAGGCAGAATTAGAAAAAAGAAATTCACAATGAAAAATATGTTGACTTCGTTATCTTCCATTAAGGAACTTCTTGAACAAATTGGTCAAAATGCAACTAGATGAATATAGAAAATGAAATGAATGAATAGGCAAATGAGAGTGATTCAGACGAATCGTAAAATAATAAAATATAGGTGTTGTAAACTGAAAACCAAGCTATTTGAACTTTGTTCTCTTCTACAAGTCGAGGTGGTCCAAAAATATCGCTTATAAAAAAGCTGATGAACGTCAAAAAGATCTGATTTGTAAACAAAACGTTAAGTCAAAGGGCGCTACAGAACTTGGAATCAGCTAGTCAAAAACTTTATGTATTCACTGTATGCAGCTATCATTTCATATAAGATCATGACCGGAGCTAAAGATGCTTCTCATCTTTTGAGATGGGTGATTTTCTGAAAATTATATCATGCCTTTTATTGTCCTCAATAATTTTTCATATGTTTTTATTAGTTGAAGATATAATATATGATGGCGTTATTTCTCGGAACTTTTATTGAAGAATGTATATAAACATTTAGGGTTGCCATCTGGTTTTTCTTAATAAGTTTTGCTTAAACGATATATTTAAAAAAAAAATTAAACGCTTAAATAAACTTTTTAGGGTTGCCACCTGGTTATTTTCAAAAATTTTGATTGTATCTTAATTTTTTTTACTTAATTAAAAACGAATACGGTAGCAAATAGTTTGGTTGTAAAACTCAAACCAAATTGGAATGAATACAAATCCATACCAAATTTGGTATAATTTCTATGCTAGAACTTGGCATACAAGCCGTCTATACTTGTTCGTATAAAATTTATACAAATAAGGTATTAATACAATTTACACTATTTTGGCTTGAATCTAAGTACCTGGAGACCAATCCCTGCTCGATAGGCAATCTGATCTTATTATTTTAGTCGATGTTTTTTATTCAAAGCTATTTTTTGTGATTAAAATTCGTACACAACTATTTCGACGACCAATAAAAACTCAGACATTAACACGTGTACCATAATTTATTGAAATTGTTAGCGGAAGTTGTCCTTTCCGAAAATTGGCAGTCGGAAAAATGGATTCGAATATGAGTTTTTCGGAATTTCGGGCTATCGGAATATTGGTTGATCGGAAAATTGGTTTCGGAGAATCGACCGTGAATCCATTTTTACCTCACATTTTCATGCATTCAAAAAAATTAATTTAACTATGAGAATATTAATAAGAAAAAACTTGGAAAGCGTCAAATCGGTATCGGAAACAATAAAAAAAATATCAAAATTGATAGTTTTTGTTGAAATAGAAAAACGTACTATAACAATAACCGATAAAAAAGAAACCTAACTAAATGTTACTAAATTTCAATAAAATTTAATAATTAGTTCTGGATAAATAAGTTAAAGAATAACATACCCTCATTATTTCGAGATATACATACCTGAAGTTTAAGAAAACGCTGTTTTTAAGCTTAATGGTATCAAAATTAACCTTCGGAATTTACCAATAGAACTCTTCCTTTCCGAGTTATGATCTTTTGAAGAGAAGATTGGTCAGCCCACATACAAAGGACGAAATTGTATTAGTATCGAGAAACCGATTTATGGCCAAAAAACAAAATGAGTTGAAATCTGCTGTAGGGTATGCAGAGGTTTAGTGCCAATGCCCTAAAATAAAAAAAAAAAGATGGAAATGCCACAGACCCGAAATATTTCGTCATTTGTATTGGGGCTGAAATATCTTATCTTCATAGGATCATAGCTCGGAAAGTAAGAGTTCTATTGGAAAACCGTAAAGTTATTTTAATGAGGAAGAGTAGGGCTATTCGATGCTATTAATAAAAAAGAATTTCGCCTTTTCTTGTAGCAACTTCAAGCAAGGATATTTAAAAATCCTACAGGAACAATGACAGTTCTGCTGATGAAGACGGATTCAGCGTCAAAAATTAGATGAGACTGCATATAAGAAATAAAAAGTTCATTCCATTTTTTGTGCCTGTGTTATTAACCAAATTTTTTATTTTGATAAAAAGTGGGCGTGGCAAGTATTGAACAAAGCCTGCTTTTCGTTATGCTGTAGATATTCATGATCTAAATCCGCATACCAAATTTCATCAAAATAAGTTGTTCCGTTTGCGAAAAACAGTATTTAATGTGTTTAACTTGTATATGAGGTTCCACGCGCACCGAAGATTTTTTGCCGACTTTCAGGTCGTAGGTGCCCAATAGCAAGTAAACTCCCTACAGTTAAATTTAGAAAGATTGCTTTAGTAGTTTTCTTTTTATAGCGTATTATATTTTTGTGGGCGGTGCCACGCCCTTTAACGAATTTTCCCAATGTAACGGCTTATCACATATTAATCCTTGCTTGCAGTGGTAACATCTCCTGAATTTTCATTAAAATTGTTGGAGTCGTTTTCCAGTAATATTGAATCAAAATTTTCAATGGTTATAAAAGGGGCGTGGTTCTTCTTCGATACCGCCCATTTTTCGGTTATTACAAGGCATTGATAAGCAGTATCTACTTACCAAATTTCATTTAAATATCTTTTAACATTTGCGAGAAATAGCATTTAACGTATTTTGCTTGTATTGGAGGTTCCACGCGCAACGGCAATATTTCCCTCACTTTCAGAATCTTTGCTTTATCAGTTTTCTTTCTGTACGGTTTTATATATTTGTGGGCGGTGCCATGCCCTTAAACGAATTTTTCCAATATAACGGCATATCACATATTAATCCTTGTTTGCAGAAGTAACATCTCCTAAATTTTCATTAAAATTGTTGGAGTCGTTTTCGAGTAATATTGAATCAAAATTTTCAAAGGCTCAAAAGTGGGCGTGGCACTTCTTTGATCCCGCCTATTTACAAAGTCTGTTACAAGGTATTATTAAACCGTACTTGCTTACCAAATTTCATTCAAATACCTTGTATGGTTTGCGAGTTATGACTAAATCAAATTTAAAATTTAGGGCAGTGCCACGCTCCCTGATAAGTATTTACAAAGTTCAAACCTTGCTCTAATTCATTGTATGTTAATATCTAACATTATCCGAAGTTTCATTAAAATCGCTGTAACCGTTTTTGAGAAAAAGTTTTGCCCGTTCCAAACATACATAAGTATTTACATAAGTACATGGGTACATAAGTACATACAATTTTATCTCTTATAAGAAGGGAAGATGGTATCACCATACAAAAATTTTTTATACTTTTTTTGTATAAATTTTATATAGAAGTTCATATGAAAGTATTTTAAACCAAATTGAAGCATAGATTTTATACCAAGTTTGGTGTGTATCTGTGTTCATTCCAATTTGGTTTGAATTTTACACTCAAACTTTTTGCTGTATACTTATGATTTATTTTCTAACACTACGTTCCTTTCAAGTTTTTTATTTTTAACAATTTTCACTCCGAGCTACTGCGCAAAATGATTTTTCCACAAATGTGAAATTTTGTGTGTATTCGATTACGGGACATTTTGACGTTTTGTCAAAAGTTTTTATACAATTTTGGTTTAAAATTTATAGTTCATCACAATTTTGGTTCAGAAGTTAAACGTTTTTGGTTTAGAATAACTTTGTTGAAAAAAGTTGTATAAATTATAGAAAAAAAAATTGGAATACATGAGTATAATAAAACAAATATTATAAATAAGTTTATACTTTATCCCTCAACTTTTTGCTGTGTAGGACTGAGGTAGTGCACAGTGTGTTTAGAAAAACCTTCGCTTCGTTTGAACTTCATGACATCTATATTTTCACCTTAATAAAGGGTTTTTCAATAGGGACGCTACAAAAGTAGACCGATAGGGACAGCAAACGACGCCATATTTTTTCCCGTTCTCTTAACATTTCTCTTAAGTAAGGTTTGCCATTTCATCATGGGAAGATATACGAGCCAACAACGAATAAAAATTATTAAAATTTATTACCAAAATTCGGAGTCAGTGGCCTCAACTTTAAGAGACCTACGTCATCTTCAGCGATGAGGCTCATTTCTGGCTGAATAGCTTCGCCAATAAGCAAAATATGCGTTATTGGTCAGGCAGCAATCCACACGTACTCCATGAGCCACCATTGCATCTCGAAAAAATTACGGTTTGGTGCGGTTTATGGGCCGGCGACGCGCCGTCATTGAGCCGTACTTCTTCCGTGATGATCAAGACCGGCACGTTACTGTGAATGGGAATCGGTACCGAATATTTTTGGCCCGAATTGGATGATATGGACTTGGACAATATGTGGTTTCAACAGGACAGCGCCACAAGCCACACAGCGAATGTCACAATCAATTTATTGAAAACCAAGTTTGGTGAACGTGTTATCTCACGAAATGGCCTAGTTGATTGGCCGTCTCGGTCGTGCGATTTGACTCCGTTAGACTATTTCCTGTAAGGCTACGTCAAGTCTATGGTCTATGCCAACAAGCCAGCGACGATTGATGAACTTCGTACGAATATCGATCGTGAAAGTGCAGCAGTATCGGCCGATTTATGCTTGAAAACTGTCGAAAATTGGGTTCAGCGTTTGGACTTCTGCAAGCGTGCCCGTGGTGGCCATGCAAAAGAAATCAAGTTCCATACATAATGGCATCAAATGTACTTTCGCAGGAATAAAGAACTTCATTGATATCCAAAACCGTTTTTGTTTTATTTAAAAAACTTTTGTAGCGCTCTTATTCAAAAACCCTTTATAAGGCACATCTTTAGGTCGTGGTTCAAAAAACTAAATTGAATATACTCGATCACACTCGACCTATAACCTTAAGATTTTTTTAGCGCAAAGGAAAGAACGCTCAATATGCAACATTTTTGTGTGGGAAACGTAGAAAATTTAAATGTGCCAGAATTACGATATAATCATGGATTAAATTCCAACTTAAGAAAATGTTGTTTTTATCGGGAAAAAAAATATGCAAATGATTTGGCGCCATGACTTAATGTGGAAATACTTCGAATTAGTTACAGCGATTAAAACCAGCCAACAGAACATAAAATAATTGATAAATGCTCTTAAGGCTAAAAATTTACAAGTCATAAATAACAAAATCAACTTAGCAAAATAAAGTGAAGAAAAAACCGTATTTTAGACCACATGCGTGCACTTTTCAATTGCACTACGGTAAAGCACATAAATGAATGTACCCTGTAGGAAATGTAAAATAAGGCTACGGTACATATACATGGCATGACATAACACTTTCCACCACAAACATTTTCTAGACATACTAATTGTTAAATAAGATGCTAATATTAGTGGTAACTTTTTAACGATACGTCTTAATGTACATACTAGTTCATAATGTGAACAACAGTATTATGCTTTCCTAGCGGGTTAGATACGCATTAGGTACCAGACACCACCAACTCATTCAAAGCAACAAAAAAAAGCCAAATCATTTCAAATGTCAACTTTGACACACAAATGCATAAATTCCCAACTGACAAAGGTAAACTGGGTTAAAATTGCAGCAATTGTTTCTCCTGTCGTTGCTTGGAAATCGAATGAAACGAAAGAATAGCCAACTGCCTGCCATATGTGTGCCATGGTGCCAAAAAAAACTCCAATGGGAACTTAATGGCATACGCTGCTCTGCAACCATTCAAATGGCAATCGCCAAGTGCACCTCCACGCATGTGCAGTCGTTAGCAGTGACACGCTATAAAGTTGCAATTCTAATGATTTTTTTTTTTTAATTTATAAATTATTGATTGGTAGTTTTTCAATTATTTTCGGTTTTATTCTAATGTTGATTTCTTTTATTGATTTTTGCAATCAACAAAAAGTGCTGCTCGTAAATCAAATTTTATTTTAATTTTTATTAAAGTTTTTTTCATGGTTTTGCTTTTGTTGCAATATTATTGTGTTTTTCATGTGTGTGACATTATGATTAAGCTGTTGAGCGGCCATTAGTTTTTGGCATAAAACTATAAGTAACACTGCTTTTAATAATTATGTGTCCAAAGTAGATTATAGTAAATTTTGTATGAAAAATATTTTTTTATTTTTAAATGAATCGATCTTAAGTCATTTATTTAGCAAGAAACGATATTCAATTTGAGTTTTCTGGAATGATTATGAATACTAGAGTTTGAATTGTGACTGAAATTCGACCATTTTCATTTGACTTCTCTTAAGAGGCGGGGCAAGGCCGACATAAAATCTTAAAGGTCATGAAATTGTTCATAAAAATCGATTCAGCGGTTTAGCCGTGAGAGTGTTTTCCCCATTTAGAGGCGTGGCACCGCCCACTTAAAAAAAAATCCTATGCACTATGTTATGTTCCTTCTCACAATCTTTCTAACAGAAAAAAAATTGAATAAAATAAAATCATCGTGGACCGATCACCGTGAAAATTTATATTTATAGGTTTTTGGGTACGGCACGTGTTTTTGCATCATTAGTTTTTTCGGTTTTTTTTTTTTCACCCAAGGGCCCCCCCTAGGATGCCGAAACCAAAAATTTTTTTTTTCGTGTTTTCTACGCCTTTCATGACTTGTGACGAGATTTTAGTGGAAACAAAATTTTCCCAACGGTCCCCTTCAGAGGGCGGAACCAAAAATTAAAATTTTTTTTTTATTTTCGTTTTTTTCGTGTTTTCTACGCATTTCATGACTTTTAAGGACATTTTAGAGGAAACAAATTTTTGCACCAAGGGTTTATCTTGGATGTCAGATTCGTATTTTTCGTATTTCCAAAAAAATAATTTATCATACCTCTGAAAATATTTAACGGACATGAATGAGATTTGGTAAATGTATTAAGAGTATCGGGACAAATAATGTCCAAGGGAAAAGTAAGCGGTCCACGTCCTTTAAAAACGTTATACCCCTGAAACTATTTATCACATAAAGATGATATTTGGTACTTGAATAAATTGCATCGGGAAAAAGTACATTCTTTGATCTAATTTAATAGGAAATGCTCTGGCCTCTGTACAAGAGAAGGTGTAGCGACGCACACCTGGGAATGCTAGTATTTTAAAATTAATTGGAAATATTTCTAACTGAGGGAATCCTGAAAACGTGTAAAAGCCTCGAAAACCTCGTAAACTAGTAAAACTGTCAAATTTCGTATTGATTTTGACAAGATTTACGAGTTTACGAGGTTTTCAAAGCTCTTACACGTTTTCAGGAATCCCCTCATTATGTTTTTGATTCTAACAAAAGAAAATTTTTATACAAAATATAAGGTGTAGTAAAATGAAATCCATTATTTTTGTATGAAATTGAAGGGTTTATTTAGTATACAAAGAATGATCGGATCTAAGTCAAATATGCGCCATTTTTTTTGATAACTTTCTGTCATTTTGAAGGTAATTTCATTATAAACGTACCTCTCTCATAGAAACACTGGTCTTTATGATCAAAAAACTGTAGCAATCGATTTTCGCAAACCATTCTTGAAGCGAATTTTTCACCAGCAAAATCGTTCACCATAGACAGGAACAGGTAGTAATCACTTGGTGCTAAGACCGGACTATATGGTGGATGCATAAGAAACTCCCAACCAAACTCTCGAAGCTTCTGACGAGTAAGAAATGACGTGTGTGCCCTGGCGTTGTCCTGATGAAAGCCAACTCCTCTTCTATTGGCCAAAGCCGGCCGCTCCTGAGCGATTGCTTCCTTCAGACGGTCTAATTGTTGACAGTACATGATCGAATTAAGAGTTTAGCCATAAGCAAAACCTTTCTAGCAGTCAATCCTGGCTTGAACACCGTTTGCGCCGGCTGATTACCATTCGATCACGACCGTTTTCGCCTGAGTGACATCACTAGTTATCATCCGCTTCAAATATGGATCGATTTTGCTGCGTTTTAGTAGCGATTTACAGATAGGAATTAGGTCTATAAGATTTTTCTGTGTTAACTCGTGTGGCACCCATACATCGAGTTTTTTTGTATCCGGCCTTATTCAAATGGTTTCAAACGGCTTTTTGTGCAATGTTCAGCTCCTGTGCAATCAAAACAGTGCTTACATGATGGTCGGCATTAACGATGTCCATAATTTTATCAACATTTTTGACAATTGCCCTTCCGGAGCGTGGTTCATCTTTAACCTCAAAATTACCGGAACGGAATCGACGAAACCAAAATTGCGCATAGTTGGCTGTACAGTATCAGGACCATAAGCACTATTCACATTTTCAGCCGCCTTTTGATGATGTAATTTGATAATGCAAAATTGATGATATTGTGTAGAAAAAAGATATCTGTTAAATGCCGTTATCGTTCTACGGAGTTTTGGGTTGATGCTAGCAAAATATTTGGCTTCAAATTGGTTGGTTTATTGCAATTAACCAAATTCCCGAACTGTCTACAACATAATTACCAAAGCACAATGTCAAACAATGCTATCTGGCAGAATTATGGCATATTCACAATATAACATTACTTTTGCATCACCTAGTATTTACAAAAACTTAATTCTACACATCAATTTGGCTTTGTTTTGAGTGAGACACATATTATCGAATGCCAAATGAAGAAATTGCGGTTGCAGATTTGCTTTCGGCCAGCCAAGCTTCATTTCTTCATGTCCAAATGCAAATCTACAGCACAAAATGAGAACTCAAGTCAAGCGGAAATTTCAATTATCCATGGAATATCTATTTACTCTGAGTATGTACAGCCAGATCTCTATTGTTTTCCTGCTGTCTTCTGATTTGTTGTTTTATTGGGGGTATTGTTACATTTTGTTGCACTTACAAGATATATTTCCGCACAAAAGTTAATCTATAAATAAACAACAAGTGACAAAAATCACACTTAGTAGACAAAATCATGCAAAAGATAACGTAAATACAAAAAAAGTTTCGATTTGATTCGCATAAATATTCACATATAAATAGCTAAACAAAAAAGAAATAAAATAAAAATACAAAATACATCACAGTGATAATAAAATGCAAAGTCTCGTACAGCAACAAATATCAACAGGTGCAATAAAAAGTGACATCTCTCGTCGTAATACGTCACTAATTGCTGGTTTCCGCATAGCAAACGTTGTAACAGCCACTACTGCTGCTTCTTCATCTTCTTCTTCTTTTTCGAATCGTAGAAGACAGCGTGGTGTCGCCGCACTTGCAAGGCTGAAAATGTTGCGGCAACTTTTGTTGTCATTCATCTGCATCGCCGCGCTTCCAACGCAATGCGTTGCTGTGGGTTACTCGTATGCACGTTTTGTGGGTCCCGTACGCGGTCCGGAGCATAAGGTGTTGGTGCATGATGCATTGAACGGTGGGTCACATGTTGATTTTATCGCTAAACCGGAATATGAATTCGCCTATGGCGTGGAAGATGACACAACGCACGTTTTGCAGAATCGCAAAGAGTCACGTGATGGTGATGAGGTGCATGGTGTTTATAGGTAATGAAATTGGAGTGATACAGTGAAAGAAATCTTTAAAAAAAATAAATTGTGTTTCCGAATTGAAAAATGTTAATGGAAAAAGCTTTCTTTTTTTGTTTTCCTCAACCACAGTGTAGTTGACCCCGATGGTACATTGCGTGTCGTCAAATACACAGCTGATGATATTAATGGATTCCAAGCCGAAGTTATAACAAATGGCATTCCAACTCTACATGGTCATGATGTACCACAACATATTGCTAATGCTGCCGATGGTGAGGATAATGGCAACATCAATTGGCAAAGTGTGCATACATTGCAGCCGCCACCTTCGCTTATACAGCATGAAGTGCAGCATACAGATGATGGCACAGGAGCTAACAATGAGGCCACAAGTAATGATGTTGAAGAAACTGTTGAGGATGATGGGGAGCATAGCGATGGTGTTGCTGATAAGCATGAGGTCTACGAAGAGTATGATGAAAGTGATGAAGCTGATGAGAAGGATGCTGATGAAGTAGAAGAAAGTGAAGAACATGATGGCTACGAAGATGCTTCAAAGGAGACACAGAGTTATGAAAATGAAGAAAGTGATGATTATTATTAATCTGTGTCAAAGAAAAAGCAAAAGTGTATGATTCGCAATAAAAACATTTAAAAAATTTGTTTATCGAATTGTTTTTTAAAAAAAAAAATTATACGAATTTCAAAAAATCGGAAAATGTTAAATATCTTTAGATTTTAAAAAAAAAAAAAAAGTTTTTAGTTAAAAACTTAAAAAAAAAAAAATTTCCAAAAAAAAAATTCCGATGAGAGTTCTGGATAGTGCTCGAAGAGTTCTACAGAAAATCCTGCTGCCTCTTTTCCAAATTATGCGTAGGGTAAGCGTTAGAGATGTGGCACCCCTCGGTGATATGCGAACTTCGGGCAAAATTTAGACAAAATCGAATAAGAGGGCGTGGCACTTTACGTACAAGCAAATATTTCAAAATACTGCAGGTAGGGTATTTAATGTTTAGCCAGGCCAATGGTAACTCCCTTACTAGTTTTTATATCCTACACACAGAGTATATTCATTTTGTCCTTCCGTTTGTAATGCAAAGAAGGAGGTGTGGCAGTTATAGAAAAGTGTATATATTCTTGTTCAGCGTCACCTCATGAGTCGACATAGCCATGTTCGTCTGTCTGGCTGGCTGAGTGTGCGTGGAAATACATTTTCTGAGAAAACTAAGCAAGATAATTCAATGAAATTTGGTGCATTGCCTTCGTCGTTAAAGTTAATTTGTGGGATTGAAGATGAGTGAAATCGGTCAATGGACACGCCTACCGCCTATAGAAAAAATATATTCAAAATCCAACTTTAGGAGTATTTTTCACGACAATGCAACCAAAATACAGACAAATTCTGCAAATTGTAAGCACAAGCTCTAAAAAAAACTGGGTGAATTCGGACAAGAAAGCGTGGCAACTCCCATATAAGCAAAAGCTTCAAAACGCTGTACTGAAAACGTTTTTTGAGATAATCCGACTAAATTTCACTCAGGCACTAAGAACTATATATGAAAGAACTATATATGCTGACCAAAAGCTGAGTGAACTCGAACAAGAAGGCGTGGAACCATATAAGCAAAATTTTAAAAATACTCCAGTGTAGGGTACAAAAATGTTGAAAAATCAAAAGAAAATTCTGAAAGTTACAAAACAAATACATGCTGAATGGTCTTCCAGTCGAATGACCTAACAAACTGTTTCTTAACTTCGTACATTCAATTCAATGTTCGGCTTCAAAAGATAAAAATCTATGTAGCCAAACATTTCGTTACAAAGTTCGCTGCTTAAGTCTTTCGTTTTTAATATACCACTTCAGTTTGTAGGCAATTCTTTTTGGTATTCTACTTTTTTTTTCTTTTTTGCAATCGATAATTTATTGAATGAAATCTTGTTAGAGGTTTTTTAATTGATTTTTAAATGCGCGCGCACATAAAAGTCGCGCAATCGTCGTGCGTCTTAACTATGGCAAAAATTGAAAAACGTAGAATAAAAAAAAACTGCATAATGGCTAAAAGCCATCTAACATTTGCCATAATTTACTGCTACATTTTTCTCACATTTTGTTGTTGTTGTTGCTGTCCACCGCTATTGCAAACGCAGCAACATGTTAATTATTGCACGCATTGTTGCACGTTACATCAACGCGCGCAACGCTATCAATCAAAAGTTAAAAGTTTGGACCTGCAACTTTGCAGCAGAGAGACTTCAGGGGAGGCTTCTAATTCAACGTAGGCAGTTGGCATTTTTCATAATGTACGTATGAGACTATGAGTGCCATAGATATGTTGCATTGCAACAAATATTCAGCACTGTGAATGCTGCAGACAAGACGCTGCATTTGTCAATTATCGTTCAATAAGCGCTACGGTTTTTTAAGTTTGACCCAATTTTTACAACGCCAATAAGACAAGCGACAAACAGCGACTGAAGAAAAAAAAATTGTTCGTCTTTTTAAGTTAAACTTAATTTTCCTGTTGTCGTTTTTGTGCTAAATATTTTTGTTGTTTTTGTTGTTGTTATAACTGTCTCTAGGTAATTCAGTCAGTTGGTCAGCAGGCAGCAGTAGCAACAACAACAACAAAAGCTTAACAAGCATCTAATAACGAATTTAATATATGTAACAGCAGCAAGCATGGTGCTTTTGGCCAACAGCAGCAGCAGTAAAACCTGTTGCTGCAAATAACACGCTAATGTGAACTGCAATCCTCTAAAATATTTGCTAAAATGAAATGAAAACTGCAATAGAAAATATATACATTTTGCTACATCACTCTCTTGTGATCCACTTTTTTTTTTTCTTTGCAGGCATGCGCAATTTCATATGCGCAAGAAAGTGATGTTGAACTGGCCGCGCATGCGCAGCTCATATTCAATCGATTGCAGCAGCAGCAGCAAATGTAGCAGCGCGTTGTAATTTTAATTGCAATCGATAAATTGTAACGCGTTGAAAGTAAAATTAGCTAAGAGAGCAACGACAAAATGCAGTTATTACGAAATAATTAAATGGGTTAAATTTAAGGGGCAGCATGCAAGCAATCAAAGGATAAAAATTGTACTCATTAATTTCCATTTATATTTTGAAAATTACACTAGTTTACAACCAAAATGTACAAGAAATGCCAATTTATTTTCCGATGCACTTTGGTCCCCTCAACTCGAAAATCACCAAAACAAAATCTTACATTTTGTTTACTTTAAGTCATATCTCAAGTCATGGAAGGTTTTTTGGGATTTCCCGGGAAAGTTTGGGGTTTCCCAGAATACATTTTTCGTTTTCGATGAGCTCGAAACTAGCTGGAAATTCGTGTGTCAAATGATATGATTGCCAAATACCCTCATGGGTTTGTATGGCTGAAAAATTAAGCAAGCTCTTAAAACATTTTTTTAGGATTTTCCGGGGAAATTTAAGGTTTTCCGGAAAACACTTCATTCAAGGTCAGCTCAAAACTAGCGCAAAAAATCTGCGTTAAAAGATTCGCGCGGATTCGTCTGGCTGAAAGAAATAAAGTTAGCCATAAAAAAAGTTTTTTGGGATTCTTCGGGAAAATTGGGAGTTTTCCGGAAAATGCTTTTAATTCAAAATTAGCTCGAAACTAGCTCGAAATTCCTGCGCTTAAAGATTTCATCACTAACTTTTCTCGCGGATTCGTCTGGCTGAAAAAAAAAACTAAGCTATGCAAAACATTTTTTCCGCTTTTTCGGAAATTGGAAAACTTCCCAGACAGCTCGAATTACTCAAAATATCTCGAAATTCTCAACCAAAAAACATTGAAACTCATCACACTTGTATGGCTCACCTTATGCACCTCATCAAATTGTCTATACTAAGGAATGCGTAAATGCGTGTGAGTTTTTTTGGAACGTTTTTGGAAAATTATATAATGACTCAGAAAATTGATAGTTGTGGACGAAGTTCTTGAAAAGTTGGAGGAAGACCGACGAGATAGCCGAGTGATAAAAAATCTTAATGACTGCATTTTAGTATTTGAATCTTTTCTGATATGGAATGATCTCGAACCATTTTTGCACTGATTGGTTACTGGTGATGAAAAAAGGATAATGTATGATACTAATGTGCAAAAAAGATTATGGTCGAAACAAGGTTAGCCCACCCAAGGAAGATTTTGCTTGGTATTTGGTGTGATTGCAAAGGTCCAAATGATTCGTCCGGAATTAGTCAACAGAAAGGGTGTAGTCTTCTATCACGATAGCGTTAGACTATATAGTCTTTGGTGACCCGCCAAAAAGTGTGCGAGCTTGGCTGGGAAGTTTTAATGCATCCACCATACAGCCCAGAATCTTGAACCTTTGGATTATCATTTATTTCACGTTGCAGAATTATCCTGATGGCATAAAATTGAACTCCCTAGATGATTGCAAAAAGGTCTTGTCTTTCGTGCAGAAGTCCCAGGAACTCTTTAAGGACGGTTAATATTATGGTTTTGCCCAAAAGATGGCGAGAGGTGGTAAACAACAATGAAAAATATTTGACTCAATGAAGTTATTGGTTAAAATTGGTTGAACTTAGCTCTCTTTTCGGAACTTTATTTTTAGTCAACTTTATTATTGGAAAAAAACTTTTTTTTTTTTAATTGCAACTTTGCAAAGAAAAACAGTCAAAATCCACTCATTTCTTTTAGACTTGAGGTTCTTGATTTTGTGTTTTTAAAATAGTGGGAGTGTATGATTTCGTAGGTTTTGATTTTTTCGACTCTCATATTCACATTTGTAGTGTTTAAAATTTTTTATTTTTTTTTCACTTACAATGAAGGGCTCAGTGTGAATAGTCATTTCATGAGGTTTTATGTTATTTCAAGTGAAGCTTCAAATTTTTTTTTCTGGTTTTTTTTTGACGTTTCTAGTGCTTCCGGTTTGTCTTTAAGATTTATTTGCATTTAGCGATTACCAAATGGAGCTATTACACGTCAATTAAGTGTACTATTGTTCTGTTGGACTGATTTAAATTCAGAATATTTTTTGCCACGATATCTTTCTTATTTCTCATTTTTATACCCTACACCCGGGGTATATTCACTTTGTCGTTCCGTTTGTAACGCAGAGAAGAAGGCTACAACATTTGTAGTGTTTCAGCAGTAAAGATTATTACTTTTGTATAAATTAATGCTAAACTAGTAAGAATGTTAACTTTGGCCTGGCCAAACATTAAAAACCCTACACAGCAGTATTTTGAAAATGTTGTTTATATGGCAGGCACCACGCCCTGTTGTCCGAATTTATCCAGTTTTTTCTCAGAGTTTGAATTAAAAGTCCTTAGTATTTGAGTGTAATTTGGTTGGATTATCTCAAAAAATATTTTCAGTATATCGTTTTAAACTTTTTGCTTATATGGGAGGTGCCACGCCCTCTCGTCCGATTTTATCCAGTTTTTGCTTAAAGCTTGTATTTATAATTTTTAGTGTCTGAGTAAAATTTAGTCCGATTATCTCAAAAAACACTTTCAGAATAGCGTTTTGAAGCTTTTGCTTATATGAGAGGTGCCACGCCCTGTTGTCCGAATTCGCCCAGTTTTTCCACACACAGCCAGCCAGCCACCCAGACAGACGGACATGACTATATCGACTCAAGAGATGACGCTGATCAAGAATATATATACTTTTCTATATCTGCCACGCCTCCTTCTCTGCGTTACAAATGAAAGGACAATATATATGAATATACCCTGGGTGTAGGGTATAACAAATTCTGAGGAAGCTTTTCAGTAAAGATATCGAACATTATTGAAAGTGTCTTTTTTTAAGTAATATTACTGTAGTACAATATTATAGGTGTGGCATTAAATGATGGGCGTGACAAACTTACACATATGTAAGTAAGCGTGGGTTAATAAGTTATGCGCAGCCAGTTATTACGCCTACACTAAAACGACAATACAGAACATTTTCTTAATCGGTTCAATTAAAAAAATAAAATCTCGCTTTCAACTTAAAAATTCTAGACAACATTGTACACATCGAAGGTGCAGTAGCAACAGTAACTGTCAAATATGTTGAATGGTAATTTTCCTAAGCGCCCAACGCTCTCTTTCTTTTTTTGGTTGATACGCTTTGTTTGCTCAAGGACTCTTGACAACATTTACGCAGCTCATAAATTAAGATAAAGTGTTTCAGTTAACAACATGACGTCGAAAAAGCCAATTTACCAATGATACAATCACTGGTGCTGCCGTTGCTGCTGCCGCTGCTGTTGTAACTCCACACAAAGATCTTAACAAAAGATATCTCATGTGTGAGTAGAATTTTTTTCTTTTCTTGCTCAAAGTCCGGATTTTGTTACCATTTTTTCGGTTTTAAGTATTATGCATATCTCACGCTGTCCGATGATGTATGCGTTGACATAATTGTTTGGACATTTTCAGACAGGTGCGGATACGGCAGCGCGCTCGTTAGATGAGGTTAAATGCAGCTAAAAGCGTGCAATTGCAGCGGTTGTGTGTGTGAATGCAAATGTAAAGTGGTTTCTGCGTATAAGTCGTCTGGCAAAAAAAAGAGTATATCTAATGAAAGCAATTATTTTTGCAATTTACTAAGTTTTTTCTTTTGGTTATTTCAATTAAGTTTAATTTCACAAAAAATGTAATCCATAAGCATAAGCTGAAGTCCATGGAAAATTAAAATTACGATTTGTTTTTGTACATTTTTTTTTTTTTTTTTTTTGATAAACTGCATAGTACTGATACTTTGCCACAATTCGATCGTAACCTATTTAGTTTGACAGTAACAATCAAAAATAAATTCATTGAAGGTCCTTTTCTGGCAAATCAATAAACTTTCACTTTCTGATTAAATTTATTTTATGGCTTTAAAGCTTTCATAATTTTATGAAAATGCAAATGTTTAAAAGATATTAAGATCTTAAGCTATGACCATGATGTTTAATTATAAGGGGGGGTGTCATTAGTTAACTTTTTGCAATGGGGATAGGGATATGCCTAAGTATTAATTTCCATAGTTTTAAATTTAATCAATTTCATTTGCTTCGCAGGCTCCTGTGGAGAAATAATACCATATTTATGCCACTGAGTAGGAAGTCTGTAATATACCTTTCGTCAAGGCACTGGACCAAATCTAAAAATTGTTATCTACTGTTTTTTGTATACCCTACACCCAGGGTTTATTCACTTTGTTCTTCCGTTTGTAACGCAGAGAAGGGGACGTGGCAGATATAAAAAGTATATGGGCATTTCTCAGAAACTTTTAACCTATAGTGTCAAACACCTTAGATGTATTTTATTCAAATAGTAATGATTTTTTGTGAATTTTTTGTGAATGCACATACTTGTTAATGTTTGAGCAATATGTCCGCGGGCCAATATTCACAAAAAATCATTACTATTTGATTTAAATGTATCTAAGGTGTTTGACATGACACGTGTTTGACATCAAAACTTGACGACAACTATAGGTTAAAAGTTTCTGAGAAATGCCCATATATATTCTTGATCAGCGTCACCTTCTGAGTAGATATAACCATGTCCGTCTATCTGGCTGGGTGGCTGGCTGTGTGTGGAAATACATTTTTGGAAAAACTGAGCAAGATAATTCAATGAAATTTGGTACACTGCTTCCGGTCCAAGTCCGGACTGCGAAACGCAAAAACTGGACCATCAAAAAATATTTTAATGCTAAAGTTACTTAAATAAATTACAATATTTAAAAAATATTTTGTTGTGGATAAATTTTACTTTTGTCAAGAATTTATTGCTTTTGTTTAATCGTAGAATATGAAAATATTTAAATATTTCTGAAATAGACATTGCAGTTTCTTAAAATCTTACGTCCTATCTTTATAGAAATAGAAAATTTCTCGTGACTCTTAAAATCCTTTTAAAGTTTTTCCAGCTGCAGAATGGGCTGTTGGGCTGCGAAGTTGTTCAGTCTTTTATACCCCTTACTCCAAATGGAGACAATAGACTTGCAGGAAGACACTTCCTTGCAAACATATAGAACTGCATCCGTTGACGAATTTTAGAGTGGGCTCCGTATTTTTTGTAAAACTTTGAAAATGAATTTTTTTTTTGATTCAATATCGCTCAAGATTAACGGCCGCCTATCTTGAAGACACCGCGTGCACCTTATATTATAAAACTTGCCCAAGATCCCAAATGTAATTTTTCGCATTGATTTTTAAGTTCAAATCAGTGGCATTTTGACAAAAGAACCTATCTTAAATTGGCAACTTTACAGGAGAAGTAAATCTTCTTTTTCAATAAATTTTGACTAACCATAAGCTGTTAGCTGTCAAACTCTTTTCTTTTTTTAATTGACAATACTTTATGGCACAAATGGCGGCAAACTCAAATATTGCATGAATTATGGGACACCCTTATATATTTGAAGCTAAACATCATAGGCATCATAGAGATTACACCAAAGAAATCGTATTTAAATTATTTTTCAATGACTAAAGCCCCGAAAAATTGTCTCATCTCGTTTGTATCTTTTGTCCACTAAAATATACCTATCTATTGTATATTATAGCATACATACTATAATCCAAACTCTTCGTTAATCCGAACAGGGACTATCGGAACTCAACGGAGTTTTCTCTGGACCTTGACATACATTTTCAATAGTATCCGGATCCCACTTAAAACTACTTGCCGACCTCTGATCTGGACAGTAAAGATGGACATAATCCATACTAAAATCATCGCACAACCTACGAGAAATGGAACAACAACGTTTTCCGGGTCAGCTAGTATTTTTATAAAGATTACAAAGATTACACTCATAAATTGAGTGAAAAATATATATTTCTGTAGTTTAATTCGTATCCTACTGTAGTGGCGTCCACAAGATTTTATTAACACATACTAGATTATATCGTATTCTTCTTTATTTTTTAAGCTTTACCAAAGTAATTTTTCTTTTTTTTTTAAGGTTAGACAAGTTAACATTTACTAAGTAATTTATGACCAACAATATTAATTACTTTGACTTTTAACCCGACTTACGCAAAAACAATGAAATGATTACATCTCTAGCAAATCGATTTCTCAATTTTAGCAGATGAAAATATCAGCTGTGGAAAAATCTCAGACACAGATAAAAGATATAAGAACAAAGCGGTGCATTGCAAGTAAAGGTCATTTATAGATAAATACTTAAGTATTTAATGATGCACCATAAAATTGAGGTATTTGCTTGCACATAATACAGTGTAGTGTCTATTTAATGCAAAAAAAGACAATAAAATCTTAAGAATCTAATAAATTATAAGATGATTTATTTTTATTTTCATTTTTATTATCTCTATTACTTGTAATTACCCTAAATGGCACATAATCAGCAAATCATATGCAAAAATCAACATGTGCAACACTCACGCCGGTAACGCTTGACACAACATATCAGCGCCTAAAAATCTGCAACAACTTTTTAAAAACTTCAAGTCACGTCAAATGTCAAAAAGTTAAATTATCCTGATAGCGTGTTCGTGTCCAACTATGCATGTGGTCGAAATTGTTTTTTCTTAAGAAAATGAGACAAGAAATCTAAGCTTTATTAAGCAACAAATTTTAAAGTTGACAACAACATGCCAGCAACAATAACAACAACGACAATACTAAATAGACCACAGACGAAAGTGATCCAAATGATTGTCACTTGGTCAGACAGACAGCAGAAATCGAAAGAAAACCCAAACAACAAACACTCAAATGCTTAAGGAGTCTGCTGTATTGGACTGTTCAATCTGACTGAATTACTGATTGTGGTGGCTTCCTTCTAAAGTTTACAGCTACAGCTGTGCTTTGTGCATGCGCCTGCGCCATTAATGTTGTAACTTGCCACATTGTTGCTTGGACTTTCGTTTCAAAGTTAGAAAATGTTAAGTTAAAAGAAAAAAAAAACAGATAAATCGCCTGCTTTCATACTGTGAGATACTAGATAGCTAGATGATTATGTAATCCAACAAAAACCAAAACAACAACAACAACAACCGTTCGTTCATGCGTCCCTCACAATCGTAACTGGCATGTAGTGTCCGTCTCCTTTACGTGTGTCTCCATTGTTGCTGTTGCTTTTCGAGAGTCCACTTTTAATGTGCACCACAAACACTTTTTCTGTGGCACCTTAGAAATGTTGATCGACTTTAATGTTGTTGTTGTTTTTGTTTTTTTTTTTTTTTGTTGCTGGTCAGTTCTGTTTTGATATATGTATCTGTATATTGTCGGTATGGTTGGCGGGCAGACTTTACTTTTTTCTTTAACTGATGGACAGTAGTACGTATGTATTCTCCTTTAACTCCTAGGAGGAGCATAGGGCCAATATAAAATCTTTGTCACGATCCCTTGCGATGACTTTAATCTCTTGCCACGACTTTCCCGATTCTTGGATTTCCTTTTCCAGCGACCTTTTCCAGTTGGTTTTGGGTCTACCACGTCCTCTACTGCCTTGTGGATTCCACTCAAGAGCCTGGCGACAAACTTCGCTGTGTGGTTTCCGGAGAGTGTGACCAATCCATCTCCATTTGCGCAGTTTGTCCTCGATTGCTATAGCCCTCTGATTGCATTTTTGATGTAGCTCGGTATTTGATATAGTGCGAGGCCACCAAACCTTTAGTATTCCCCTTAAGCATTTGTTGACGAATACTTGTAGCTTGTTCATTAGTTGTTCAGTAACAAGCCACGTTTCGCACCCATATAACAAAACCGATTTCACATTCGAATCAAAAATGCGCACTTTCGTTTTGGTGGATATAACGGAAGAAGATCATATTTTGTTCAGTTGAGCAAACGCGCCTTTTGCTTTTGCTATTCTTGAGTTGATATCCTCTTTTGCTCCACCATCCATGGAGATAATGCTGCCTAAATACGTGAAGCTATGGACGTTTCCGATGTCATCACTGCCAGCTCTAAACGTGATGTCATGCTTTTAGTCTTGGATACGTTGATTTTTAGGCCGGCCTTTTGTGATTCCAAGACAAGGTCTTCAATTTTGCATTGCATATCTGAATGTTTGGACGATAAGAGGCAGATGTCGTCAGCGTAGTCGAGATCTTCAAGATGTTCGGTAAAGTTCCATTGGATGATGGACAGTGGTGCATACAGTAAAGTTCTACGAAGTCATTTGCTTGGTACTTTACAAGATTTGAAGGTAAATGCTTCGATTATTGTCTTTTACCAGGATAATAATCCAAAGCACACTGCAAAGGAGGCACAAAAATAGCTTTCAGATAATGGAATTACAACAATAAAATGGCCCTCGTAGTCTCCAGACCTCAATCCCTTTGATTACCTATGGGGCATATTGAGAAACTGGAAGGTGAAACTGGTACTCTTAATGAATTTTGGCCTAAGGCTCAAAATGCTTGGGATGCTAATCCTCCAAAAATTTCTGAAACTCTTCTAGAAAATAGCAAAAATCGAACAACAATGGGTGAAATTGATATATCTGTCATTTCTTTTACGCAAAACAGATAAATTTGTTATTATTGTTTCCGCGTTTAATTTCACAGATTTAACATCCCTGACATCGAAGTCACTTTCATTTTTATGTATTCTTGATTCTGCCTATAAATATTTTTCAGTAGTTTGTTTCCGCGAAATTTTTGTATTGGAAAGACAATAAAAAGTTAAAAATGTACGCTTTTTTGTTAATTTTGGTATTGCTATTGATAGGGAAAGTATACTAAATATTTAGTAATATTTTTAAACACTTTTTACGACTAGACAATAGTCGGTTTTGTTAAAAATTACAAAATTTATTTTTAAAATAAAACTCAAAAACAAACCACTTCACTTTATTTAATTCAATAAATGAAACAATTCATCTTTATTCTAGGCAACGTTAACATTAAAATCTTTCCAAACATCATGTTGGTACCTTTCTTCGGAAAAGAAGCGTAAGATGCAGCAAGTTTATCTTTGGCGGATAGTAGACCCTAACGTTGATATTCACTAGCACAGGACTCCATTTCCATTTAAATATATTTAAATACCATTTAATTTAGGCAAAAACTTCGTTGAAAGCTGAAAATTAAGAAAATTCTTTCAATTCAGGAAGCACATGTATCAAATTTGCATGTTCCAACGCACTCTGTGTCCCTCAGCTAAAATATGTCCCTGGAACTAAGCCGCAATATTTTTCTTTCAATCCTGAGGTTCAAGTAACCATCGAAAAATGCTAATGTATCCATTTATACTTATTTATATTTGCACAAAATTATAAAATCTTCACAATCTTGTACTGTTGTCAATTTAGTTTTTTTTTTTTTTATTCTTTGTCATCTGTCAAAATCATAGGGATGTTCTTCTACCAGGGCTTTCAATATTGTTTTACGATATTCTCATACCGTTAAAATCAAGAATAGAAATTTTCATATCGAACGATATTTCTTGCAGCGAAAATTTCTTGATCGAACGGAATAAATGATTACACCCAATAAAAATCAAAATTTACCCCATTTTTTGTTCGAAAAATTTTTGAACAATATAATTTTTTTAAAGGAAACATTTTCAACAAATTACAACAAAGTATGTATTTGTAGGAAATTATTTAACGTGACAATAATCTTTCCAAAATACAGCAAACAGCTTGGATGAGTTGTATGCCTCAACTAAGGAGAGATATCAAATAACATTTACAAAATTGTCTAACTTAAAAAATTTCTCCAAAAAATTGTTCAAATCAAAATGACCAACTGTGCAGCATACGAATTGACCGACAGCAATATGGACAGACGGATTAAACAATTCACGTAATAAAAAATAAATTTAAATTAAATCAGAAAAAAAAAACATTACATTAACCAAAGTAAGAAAGAAAGAAAGAAGAAAAAAACAGCAGCAAAAAGAAAAAGAAGAAAATCGTTTTAAAAACGCAACCTAAATGACTATTTTCGCCAAACTTACAAAATTGCATACCGCGCGCATTGCAAGCCGTTCACACTTTTCCTGGTTTTGCGCTTGCAAGCAGCAGCAGCAACTGCTGTTGCCATTGCAACAAGCAGCACATTATGCATTGCAACATTTTTTTCATATGCAATTAAAATACAAGTTTGTTGTATTTTGTTTTTGTGGATCAATTTATTGACCCATATTTGAATGAATTTGCCTAATGACAATTATACGATTTACAGTTTTGCATGTCTGTCTGTTTGTTTTTGTGTCATTTATTCTGTTGCCGTCGTGTTCATCTATTTGTATGTTATAATAATAAGGGTGACCAACTTATATTATGCTACCACAGAAGATTTATGAGGTGATTTAAGGCTATTTTGAGATTTAGCTCTTAGTCTAAATAAATAAATAATATGATATTTACTATACAAAAATAAACCAACTTCTGCCGAAACTTATTTTAAATTTGCGTATAAATCTCAGCAGGGCTGCTGCCTTTTTTCGACGAAATGGCAACTTCTAACTTTGGTAATGTAAAGTGGGAGTGTAAAGGTTACGAAACTCCTGGGGGGTTTCAAAGGATTTTACATAGTTCTGGACCTTTAAAGTTGATATTCAAAATTTTTTTATCTTTCTCTTTTGACTTTGGCTGCCGTTTTAGTATGAAAAAAGCCCCATTACCAAATCTTCAATGTTTTTTTGAAATCCCCGCTAAATTTTCTTTAATTTAGTAATCCATTTGTTATAGCAAGTTCTAATTTGAGGTCAGAAAATATACTTTTATATGTAGCTCACGGGTTACTTGCATGTATTTTACGTGCAGAATCACGCATGCGTGAAAAATGCTCATGTATTCTGAGCATTTCGCTGCATATGTACGCGCCGCACAGTGGTCTATAAGAGAGCGTTAGCCGGTCATAACTCCGAAAATTTGTGTATTAAAAGTAATATTTTTTTTTTACAAATTTAAAGTTAAAAATCTAGATA
Organism: Calliopum simillimum; assembly: GCA_951812925.1. NCBI lineage: Eukaryota > Metazoa > Arthropoda > Insecta > Diptera > Lauxaniidae > Calliopum > Calliopum simillimum. The sequence continues at coordinate 97,731,268 of OX638371.1, forward strand.
ACATATTTCTATTACCAGAATACCAAGAAATAATACCATTTCTGAGTTTTAGCGTCTTAAACTTGATGAATTCAGAAAATGGTAATTTTTTCAAAAAATCTTTTAAAATATGTGAAAGTTTAAATGAGTCATCTTTAAAACTAAATAATTTTACCTCTTGAAACTTATGCTAAAAATAATTTGATCTATTTTCTGAAGATTTGCGTACTTAGATGTTAGCTTTTTTTAATACAAAAAGGATATTCGGACATCACAAGAAATCTCTAATATCAGTTCCTAAATTTACGAATTTTGCACTCTGTGGACTATAACTAAAATTTTTTATAGAGTTGCAACGGCTAGATCATTTAAATGTGTAATATGAGGTTCTTTGAAGGTTCTGCGCATTAATCTGGCTCCCCCATTACACCCTTTCCTGGACCACGATGAGTTTTTCTTCAGCGGCTTTTCTGTATTTTTGCAATGCTGCAGTTTCGTAAAACTAATAACAGCCAATCTGTTTTAGATGAAGCAATAAAATTTTGTATCTGAAATAGTTTTAGTAGCATCTATTTATTTCTTGAAAATGGGCGTGGTCAAGGACACGCCCACCTCCCATATAACCAAACAATTGAAATCGCCATATCTTCGTAAGTATTTGAGGTACAAAAAATAATATTAAATATCTGTTGATAGCATTAAGACACTTCGTGAAAATGGACGCGATCGGGTCAAGGACACGCCCACCTCCATTAGGGACCAAAATTGAAGATGATAAAAAAACTGTGTCTTTTTTCTCTTTTTCTGTCATTGTAAATTAAGTATGATACTTGCTTTCTAAAATTGTGTTTAATACCATAAAAAGAGTCAATCAATAAATATGGGTTTTTATGCCTTAGGTTTTTCCCATCACAAAAAGGTTTTCGTGTTTTTTATTTCTTTCAAAAGAAGCCGGAGGTAAGGCATACGATATACATACCTAAAGAATTTTATATCTCAAATTATTATTCATCTAGTTGATGTTTTTTATCTTATTAGTACATGTACTATCATTTTATTTGTGTGCCTCCATTTTGGATCCGCCATTTTGTTTACAAAAAAGATGATACCGAATTCGAAATCAGCGACCTCAAACACCCCCTTAGCCACAATTTTGTCGTGATATAAACAATTATTTAGAAAATGGTCCGCCATTCTGGATCCGCCATTTTGTTTAAAAGAAAAAATTGTACTAAACTCGAAATCAGTGACCTCATAAACTGCCTAGCTAATATTTTGTTGTGATACAATTAATTTTTAGGAAAACTGTCCGCCATTTTGGATCTGCCATTTTGATTTTTAAAAAATCGTTTTCAGATTTCAAAACATAAAAGCTAATATTTTTTTTTTAATAAAAAATAATCAGAAAAACTCTTTCCTGATTGTTGGATTATTATGGCCAGCTAGAATAACATTCTAGACCACTGTGCGGCGCCCTATATCTACTGGAGCCTTCAAACGGATTGTTCTTGAAAATTGGTATGATAAATATACTACCAAATTAAAGAAAATTAAACAAGAATTCCAAAACAAAATATAAAATGGTATGTAAATAGGTCCTTTTTTTATACTAAATTTTCTCTAAAACGTTAGGATGGCCCAATAAATTTTTTTTTTAACAATTCAGAAACCCTATACTGCTCAGGTTGCAGTTTTTTGTTAGACTAGGCCTCCACTATCATCTCTCAGAAACTTCGTAACCTTATGCGATACACTCCGCAAAGTGTTAAAAATCAACTATCATGATAATCAATTCTCTGGTTAAAAATTTTGTGAAGAAAACAAATATGTAGTATGGTCACCTTTTTAATGTATTTTAATTTGGTTGAATGTTCACTAATTAAATTTTTCAATTTATTTTCAAAATTTGTGGTTTGCTGTTGTTGATTAAATTGCCGCAAACATACATATTACTTACCACAGTTTATATAAATCAACAAATCTTTAAGTGTTATTGTATATTTAAGGCAATTATTTTAAATAATAATGGGGTATTTATCATGCTTGCAATGCCTTTTTTATTTTTTGCTATTAATTTTTAATGTAGTTTAAAGATTTCAATGCAAGTTGAACGAGAAGAGTCCATTTATTTAAAAAAAATGCATTAACTCTCTAATGCGAAACTATGAAATTTTTGTTATAAAACTATTGACATAACAGATCAAACATATCCAAATAATCCACTAATCTACGTAGTCATACAAAATGTTGGCAACAGCAACAAATTGAATTTATTAGCAAATTGAAAAGAGCCAGTAGGCGTCGGCATTTTTGGATAACATTTCATTATTCAAGTGCTTAGCATGCAATCCTTTCACTTGCGCTACGTTAAGTCACTGGAGTAAAGCAAAATACTATAAATACATAGTTGACAGATTAATGATAAAGTGATTTGGAGAATTTTCAGACAGACGATTAAGGAAAATTTACAATGAATAATTTTGGAATAACAAAAATATTTAAGTTATGTACTCGTAAAAAGAAATTCAATTCAATAAACTACATACGGATGGACTTATAAAAGTTGGCTGAGTTGGTTGGTAGAAAAAACAGGAAAAATATATGTGTTTATTCATTTTCATTCTGCATTCTTTTCATCCAGACAACATCACTGAAAACCAAATCGATCACTTCTACATTAGCAGAAAATGGAGAGGGAATCTTCTGGACGTACGAGTAAAGAGGGCCGCTGACATAGGCTCCGATCACCATCTTCTCGTTGCGGTCAATCAACTAAAACTTTCCGCTATTAAACGTCCCAGTGAACAATTCGACGTACTTAAGCTAAAGAACGTCGAGATCCGCAGGTCTTTCGTTGAAGAACTTAAAACAGCCCCGATTGATTGTGATGGAAACATTGAAACATCATGGAGTGCCGCTTAGGCTGCTTTCCTAAACTCCAGTGAAAAAATACTTGGGTTCCGACCTTCGAATAAGAAACACTGGATGAGTGAGAAAACGTGGTATCTTGTTGAAAAAAGAAGAAGCGCAAAAAAACTGAGAGATGACGCTAAAACTAGAGCGCAAAAGAATGACGCCAAAAAGGTCTTTAACTCTCTCAATAAAGAAGTCAGGCGTTCGTGCAGACAAGACAAAAAAAGATTGTATAACGATCTCGCGAGCAAAGCCGAAAGCGCTGCGAATGCTCAAAATCTCAGGCAACTTTACAATATCACCCACAGACTATCTGGCAGAAAACACCAACAAAACCGCCCTATCAAAGACAAAAACGGAAATCTCTTAACATCCCCGGACGACCAACTAAAGAGAAAGAAAGAGTATTTTTTGTGACATACTGAATCCCACATCTACCACATTCCCGCAACCAGAATCACCAACTACAACTGCCGCTATGACTCGCAGTAGTAGTGGAATACAAACACAACCGCCTATAATCAATGAAATAGTGAAAGCTATCCAAAGAATGAAAAACAACAAGGCCGCCGGAATAGATCAAATAACAGCTGAACTACTAAAAGCATGTCCCATTACATCAGCTAAGATTCTTCATCCTCTGATTTCCAGAATCTGGAGCGAAGAGCGTTTGCCAGAAGATTGGCTACATGGCATGCTAGTAATATTGCCGAAAAAAAGGTGACCTAAGCGCGTGCCAAAATCATAGAGGAATAACTTTACTGTCAATTCCATCAAAAGTACTGAGAAAAGTGCTTCTAAGCAGGGTAAGCGAAAAGCTTGATTCGGCCATCCGAAGGCAACAAGCAGAATTCCGGCCAAACCGATCATGCGTGGATCATATCAACGCCCTTAGAATAATTGTCGAACAATCATGTGAGTGGCGTGCAGCGCTTCAACTTGCCTTCGTAGACTATAGCACTGCCTTCAATAGTGTCTCCCGAGAAAACATCTGGGTTTCACTGCAACGAAGAAGTATTGCCGCAAAGGCCATAAACTTAGTATGTGCACAATATGAAGGCTTTAAATGCAGTGTGTTACACAACGGATTGTTGTCACCGACATTCACCACTAATTCAGGCGTATGTCAGGGGTGTCTACTATCACCATCACTCTTCTTTACCGTTCTTGACGATATCCTAAATAAAGCTCTTAATAAGGCCAAAAGAGGTATCTAATGGAACTTTACCGAACATCTAGAAGATCTCGACATTTGCCTCTTATCGTCCAAACACTCAGATATGCAAAGCAAAATTAAAGACCTTGTCTTGGAATCACAAATGACCGGCCTAAAAATCAACGTATCCAAAACCAAAAGCATGAAGCTAAACGCAAACAGGAATGACATCACGCTTAGAGCTGGCAGTGATGACATCGAAAACGTCGATAGCTTCACGTATTTAGGCAGCATTATCTCCATGGATGGTGGAGCAAAAGATGAATCAACTCAAGAATAGCAAAAGCAAAAGGCGCGTTTGCTCAACTGAACTAAATATGGTGTTCTTCCGTTACATCCACCAAAACAAAAGTACGCATTTTTGATTCGAATGTGAAATCGGTTTTGTTATATGGGTGCGAAACATGGTTTGTTACTGAACAATTGAGGAGTAGCCGTACCAAAGGGCCTAAATACCATTTCGAAGCAAAAGTAATGTCATACTTTTTATGTGCTTTATAGTCGGTTATTTGACTGTTATAATTTTTTCAACATAATGACATAAATTTCAAACTATCGAGTAAATTTTTAGTGAAAAGAGAAAACATTTTCATTAATTTGTAACAAAATGTCACCCGTTTCATATAATCACATTACTTTTGCCTCGAAATGGTACTTAGGCCCTTTGGTACGGCCACTCCTCAATTAACGAACAAGATGCAAGTATTCGTCAACAAATGTTTAAGGCGTATACTAAAGTTTTGGTAGCCTCACACTATATCAAATACCGAGCTACATCAAAAATGAATCAGAGAGCTATAGCAAACGAGGTCAAACTGCGCAAATGGGAATGGATTGGTCACACTCTCCTGAAACCACACAGCAAAGTTTGTCGCCAGGCTCTTGAGTGGAATCCACAAGGCAGTAGAGGACGTGGTAGACCCAAAACCAACTGGAAAAGGTCACTGGAAAAGGAAATACAAGCGTCTAGAAAGTCGTGGCAAGAGATCAAAGTCATCGCAAGGATCGCAACAAATGGAAACGTTTAATATTGGCCCTATGCTCCTCCTAGGAGTTAAAGAAGGATACATACATTCTATTCATCCTTCTTTATATAATCGCCAATCATTTCAATATATTTTTTTAGCCTGCACAATAAAATTTTTTTGTAGAATATTTTAACCCATTATAACCAAGTTTTTGGATAAAAGGGTCAAAAAGATCCATAAAAAGGGATAAAATGGGTTAAGATGTTCTAGAAAATTGTCTCTCGCTTGGTTTCATGTTAACCTTTTGGAACATCTTAATCCATTATATCCCGTTTTTATGGGTCTTTTTGACTCCTTTATCCAAAAACTTGGTTATAATGAGTTGAAATATTCCACAAAAAAATTCTATGAAAAATTTCATTGAGGTTCACTGAAAAAATACCGTCCGGAAGGTGGCAGCCCTGTATGGTAGCGCACGCGCACCAACGACTCATGATAAACACAACAATATACAACTTCATAAACTCATAACTTGATAACCGTTAAAATCTGGAAAATAACGGTAATAAAATTTTCTTTTAAATTAAAATATTTTAAAAAAATAAAAAGTGTGCTCCAAGCCCCAAAATGGCTTTGAAAAAGGAAAAAGGTTCTTTTTCGTCCAAAAACACTTTTTTTTTCAGTGTAATTATTTTTTTTCAAAAGCTCATACTTTTCTACAGAAGCCCTGAAAGTTTCCACCCGTTAAGGGGGGCTCCCACACAAAATTTAGATAGAAATATCCATTTTGTATGGGAGATCCATTAAGAGGTGAATAAAAGAGGCTAGTATATTTGGGAAAAAAATGTTGAGGAATCTGATTTTCAGGCCAGTGAGAAATGATCTCAAAAGCCTCTAGTTTCATACTACATTTTCCGTATTTGTCCGGGTTTTTTTAATAATCCTGTCCTTTAAGAACGCTGTGTTATGGATCTCATACCATCCAAACCGAAAAGTGCTCCTTAAATTGAAGATATTGCTTTTGAAGATATGTATTGTCCATTTATGTTGAAACATTAACATATGAAATGCTTATTCACTGTGAAATTTTCACTTTTGTTATTGGGCGTTTTATGCATTTGCAAATAAGTCAAAACTACAACAGCAAATAATTAATGATCGACTAAATTAAAGTGTTGTAAATTATGGTAATTTGTAAATAATAAACATTAATAATAATAACAAGCAAAATTTTAATTTTCTTCATCCATGCCAATGTTTTGTTGCCATATTTGTTTTGTTCAACATGGCGCGAAATTGAAATAAATTGCAGTTTTGAGCGTGGTATCTTGGAAACTTAAAGAGCTGCTAAGCAAATGCAACTAAATGGGTTGAAATTATATTTAATAACTGAAATTATATAAGTATGATTTGATTTGATTTGCCAAAGTAAATTTTGAGTTTTTTCTGTTTTTTATTTGAAAAATGAGCTGTTGATGATTTAATTAAAATTTTTGTTACAGGCGGTTTTTTTTTATGGTATATTGAATGCGTGAGTTTGAAGGTGGCGCCGCATAAATTATATATAATTTGCAACTATGCAAATGTGACCTAGTGAGTGCAATTAGATACATACATACATATGTTTCTATGACAGAAAATAATTTTTATTTTTCTTGTCTTTCTATAGTTTTCAGTCGTCGTCGTCATCAAGTTTGTTTCCTAAGATTTTTGCGCAGAGAGAAGCTTTGACACAGTTTGACAATCACTGTGTCAATAAAGTTTGATGAGGACTAAAGTTATTCGTCCTTTCCACAGTTTGAGAAGCAATGTAACAATTTATATTTTTGTTACAGTTTATAAAGCACTGTGCTAATACAGTTTGAAGGTTTGTGTATTAAATAAAACAGTAACATAGTTTTGAAGGTGTGTGTCTTGAATAAAATGTCAAAACAAAAGGTGATAAGAAATAATCTTTTCGCGCAGAGTGGAAGAGAGAGAATTAAAAAGAGGATGAGCTTCCTATTTATTTTTAAAAAAGTTTTATTGTAAAACATTTTTTTTTTATTTTTGTTGCTGACACAAATAATTGCTAGATTTTTTCAAAGAAAGTATAATATTTCCAAAATGAAAAAGAATTAAATTTTAGCCGGACACGTAGTCCACAAATTGCGCAAACACTTCATTGATCTCAGAATGATATTTCACTGTTCAATTAAAAGTTCGCGTGCATGTCAATCACTTGCTTTTTTTGTTTCATATGTTTTCACAGTTGTTGTCAGTTATTGTCATAACACATTTACTTGTCCGTTCACTTCTAATTTGTAGAATTTGTTGAAAAACAAAAAAAAAATATGAGATTTTTTAGTAAACAACTTTTACAAATCAATGCACAGTGGCCCAGTTTGCATAAAATTTTCGATAGGTACATCTTGAAATATATTGTAAATGTTTTCACTTCCACATTTTGATTTGATCCAAAAGACTCAAGATTTAAATCTTCACTGTGCACTAGACCGGATCGATTTTGTATGAAGCAAAATAAAATAATCTCGAAACCGATTCAAAAGTTACAGAGACTCTTAAAAAGGATATCTGCATAATTTTTTATACCCTACACCCATGGCATATTCACTTTGTCACCTCTTGAGTCGATATAGCCATGTCCGTCTGTCTGGCTGGATGTGCGTGGAAATACATATTTTGGGAAAACTCAAAAACATATTTCAATGAAATTTGGTATTCTGCCTTCGTTGTAAAAGTTAATTAAGGGGATTGAAAATGAGTGAAATCGGTCTACGGACACTCCTACCGCCCATACAAAAAAATATTCAAAATGAAATAATAACAGCATTATTTGCAATAACAAAAGCAAAATACACATAAATACTAAAGATAGTAAGTACAAGCTCTAAGCAAAAACTAGGTGAATTCCGAATAGAGGGCGTGGCACCTCCCATATAAAGAAAAGTTTCAAAATGTTATACTGAAAGCGCTTTTTGAGATAACCCAACCAAATTGCACTCAAACACTTAAATCAATAAATGCAAGCTCTGAAAAAAAATTAAGCGAACTTGGACAAGAGGGCGTGGCATCTCCCATATAAGCAAAAGTTTCAAAATGCTATACTAAAAGTGTTTTCTTAGATAATCCAAACAAATTTCACTCAAGGACTAAGAGCATTAATTGCATACTCTGAGCAAAAAGTAGGTGAATTAGGACTAGAGGGCGTGGCACCTCGCATATACGCGAAAGTTTGAAAATGCTATGCTGAAAGATTTTTCTAACCGAATTTTACTCAAACACTCAGAACAATAAATGCAAGCTATACGCAAAATCTAGGTAAGCTCAGAGAAGGCGTGGCGCTCCCCATATAAGCCATTTGTTCTTATACTCTGCTAGAAGTTATGGAAGAATAAAACAATTTATTTCAATAAAAACTTGTATGTTCAAGAATATTGCATAGTATTTATCAACTAAGTGTTAAATTATATACTTGAAATGCAGTGTAGGGTATGTACTTAGTTTCTGGCCAGGCAAAAGATACCACCTTTACTAGTTTTATTTTCATTCCGAGAAAAACCAATGCAGCACTTTTGATTCTGCTGAATACCCATTTTGGCTAAAAAAAACATGTTTTTTGGTCATAACTTTTTTTTTCATTACAAAATGGATACCCAAAGGTGCTTCAGAAATAAAAACTATGTTTTTACAAAAAATTTGGCGTTTAAGGAATACGTGTGAGTTTTTTAAAAATTTTTGAAATTTTTTCAAAACATTTATCAAACTGCGTTTACAGCTGTTAAGCTCACGTTTTTCAGCAAAATGCTAGGTTTCTTTAAAACCAAGGCATCTACGAAACAATATCATATGCCGCAAAATGCTTAGAATCCTTCAAAGAACCGATGTGAACTTTTTCAGAAATTGCGGAATTTTTTTATTATTTTTATTTTTTTGAACAAGTTTTGAAAAATTAAAAAATATTTAAAAAAATTCTGAAAAAACTCACACGTATTTTTTAGACAATTCTAGGCATTTTTTGTCGTATACACTTTTTTCGTTAGATGCCTTGCATCTGAGTAAAAAACGTAAAAAATCGATTTTTGGAACCGAATATTATCTATACCCCTATATGTAAAATTTATGATATGATAACACACGCAAATTGCAACGCATTGGCAGCCCAGAATTGTAGTTGATTTCATACATTTTTGCGAGAGAGAGGGAGAGAGCGTAAATAAAAAATAGGCGCAAGAAGAGAACGAAATACTACTTTTCTCACTAAAGTAACATTTTTTAGTGTACACTGCAAGTACAGCATATGCACTAAACTGAACTGAAGCAAATTAAGCTAGTCAGGACTGTGCAGTATTTATTTTTTCTTTTTTCATATCCAAGTACTGTCAAGACATTATTTGCATGCGACACTGCACTGAAGTATTTGATAAAAAAAAGCATATCTTGAAATGAAACGTCTTAAAACTCTAACAAGACGTCTTGTGCAGCACTTTAATATGTACACAAAGTGTGACAAAAATAATGTCATTATGTGAATTGCCTACTTTTCTGTTAAGAATAAAAACAAATTGGGCTCTTTTTTCAAAGAAATTTTTTGGGTAATTCATTGAACTAGTAACCGTAATTAAGGACTGCGTTCGATAAAATTGTTCCACACATTTTATCCAATAACTTGTTTTCAAATTACTCAATTCAAAATTTTTTTCGCAGTAGGCTTTGAATTGAATGTACCAAAACTATGGTTTTCAAATTTTGTCCCTAGTCAGTCATATTTACTTAAAAATGGAAAACGAGCTATAAGTTCAAAGCCTATAATAAAAATTTTTGAAGACCACCCGGGGTAGACTACCAATAGAATTGCTCGGAAAAACTAAGTTAATGTGAAATTGGTATCAAGAGTTCTGAAGAAGACTTGGATGTGTTTCGAAAGCCAGGTTCCGCGAAAGAAAAAGGCATTCGTGACCAAAACAAAAAGAAGAACTTCGTCACAATTTTGAAGAGAACCCCAACATTTCATGCAGAAAACTGGCACAGAAGGTAAAGTGTTCCGAGTTTTTAGTTCGCAAGGCCAAAAAGGAGGTTAGTTTGAAGACATTTAATGTACAAAAAGTTTTTGACAGAAATGCTATGAAGAACAAAAAAGCAAAACACCACGCCATAAAATTAAAAATTAATTTTTTTTCCATAAATTCAAATGCTGCATCATGGACGACAGAACGTATGTCTTAGCCGATTTTACGCTGCTTCCAGGCCAAAAATTTTACACTGTAAATTCGCGGGGAAATGCGGACTAAAAGCTTAAGTCAAGAAAGCAGTCAAAATTTCCTCGTAAGTTCTTGGTTTGGCAAGCACACTGCAGTTGTGGCAAAAGGAGCAATTCTTTTGTAAACACTGGAACAGTAAACTCCGAATTCTATATTAAGGAATGCTTGGGAAAAAAGTTTAAGCCTTTCCTACGAAAGTATGAAGTTTCCACTTTCTTTTGGCCAGACCTAGCATCTTGTCATTATAGTAAATTGGCCTTGGAGGGGTACTCAAGAAATAATGTGATTTTGGTGCCTCGTGAAGCAAATCCTCAAAACTGTCCAGAACTCTGGCCAATTGAAAGATACTAGGCTTTGGTCAAAAAGGAGATAAAGGCAATATAAAAGTTGCCAGGGATGCTAAAAATTTTCGAGAAAAGTTGTGTTCAGCAGCTAGAAAGTTATCAAATAATACCATAAAATCCTTAATGGAAGGAGTGTCAGAAAAGTTACAAAAAAATTGTAAAAAAAAATATTATTAAAATTCTAGATACGTTATAAAAATTATAATAAAATGGCGGTTCAAGAATGAGTCTAACTTTTAAAATCGGACTACTAGTTCCAGAGATTTTTTGAATTTCGTATGGGACAATTTTATCGAACGCAGTCCTTAGTTTCAAAAAGGTACATCAATGCACAAAAAATATTAATGGACACATTTGTGATAAAACATAAATACATTATGAAGCATTGTATGAAGCAAAAAAAAAAAATCGTTCCCACACAGTCTCAAAAGCTAAAAGGACTCTTAAAAACAATATCTTTCGTTCGGAAAAAACACATGGAACACTTTTGAATCTCCTGAAGGCCCATTTTGGTAAAAAAAAATCATGTTTTTTGATCATAACTTTTTTTTCTCCACAGAATGAATACCCAAATTTGCTTGAATTATAAAGATTATGTCCTTGCAAAAACTGTGGAGTTTAAAAATAACATTTTTTTTTTTTTGTTGTATAGATAATATTTTGTTCCAAAAATCGATTTTTTTAAGTTTTTCAAAAACAAGGCATCATACGAAAGAAGTATATAACAAGTGCTACATTCATGAAGGTCATTTATTCGAGATTTTTTTCGAATAAATGTACACAGTATGTATCTAGGTTTCAATCATCCCTTCGAAATTTCCTCAAATTGTTCAAACAATCTACAGCAAATCTAAACTTTAGTAAAAAAAATTCCAAGCTCAACCCGTAAAACTATGCAATATTCTTTTTTTTATTGAATTCTTCCAAAAGCAATTTATATTTAAAACGATATACCTACTATGCTTGATGATCGAAAGTCAAATGGCTGTGCTATAGGATCAAATAGGTATCATTTCAAAAAGCTTTCAAAATGGTCGGTGGAAACAGAACTTTTTTTGGTGATACTATCTAGTGCATGATCACTACATGAGTTGAAATGGAATCAGTCTGATACAAAAATTTTTACAGCAGCTATGACTTTTATAGGGCTCTGTCATGAATATACATTCTCGAGAGTTTCTTCACAGAGATTCTATTTATTCATGAAAACCGCCATTGCTTTTCAATTTTCATCAAATTATAAAAAAAGTTAGGTGTTGCTCACACGTCATTTTGGGGGTTATCGTGAATAAATATTCCCGGGGACTTTTTTTCAGACTGCCGTGCATTCTCTATTGCAGTTTAAGAAAAATTCCCCGGGAATATTGATTCACGATAACGCCCATTGTCTCCAACGAATATTTACATGAAACTTTTGACTCTGAAAGTTTAAAACTAAGTCCATTCAATATGTACCCTGTAAACGCTTTTCTATATTTTTATTCCACTGTCCACAATTTACAGTGTGTGAACCGAATGACTAATGATTTGTGTGTTACATTTGTCCATTGGTCCATTGCAATAAATTTGACAATTTTAAGTGCCAATTAACAGTAGTTATTTTTTATATCCCTCATGATCATTATTAACACCAGAAAGCGTTATTGTCCATGCTTCTTTACTGGACAGTGCTGCCGGAAAGTCTACGGGTTAAAAAAAAGCAAAATAGAAACTCGCTTCATACATCAGATAACTTGGGCTTAGAATGTGCTTTACTACTTATTTGGTATAACAACATAACGTTAAATAAAAGTAACCCATTGTGTTCAACTTAAAAATGAGATTACTTCTAGTCTTAATTGATATTTTCAAAGTAAAGAGTATTTAGATCATTTTAACTTCATAAAAATGTTTTCAACAATCGATTTTTTCAAAATATATCGACTTCCTACATTTTTTTCGACTTTTATCAACGTTTTTTCATTATTCTCTTAACTTCATATATGTTTTTCGGATTTTTTGCGATGCTTTTCATCTTTAACCGATGTTTTAGATGTTTTCCGATACTTTTGGACTTTTACCAAAAAAAATGAATGTTTCTTGATACTATTGGGCTTTTAACGATATTTTGGATGTTTTCGATACTTTTGTGCCCTTATCGATATTTTGGATGTTTTTGATACTTTTACCGATATTTTTAATGTTTTTCGATACTTCTCGCCAATTACCGATATTTTGGATGTTTTTCAATACTCTGTTTTTTCTGATATTTCGGATGTTTTTCTTTACTTTTGGACTTTTACCGATATTTTACACGTTTTTCGATACTTTTGGACTTTAATCAATATTATCGATTCTCTTTGATACTTTTGGACTTTTACCAATAATTTAGATGTTTTTCGATACTTTTGGACTCCAACCGATATTATGGATGTTTTTGAATACTTCTTAACTTTTACCGATATTTTAGATGTTTTTTGAAACTTTTGGACTTTTGCATTGGCATTATCATAACTTTTTCGCACTGTTGCAGAGTGTCTAATCCTATTCGTTTGTAATCCTTTTCGAGTTCCTTAATTTTTGCAGTGAGATGCACTTTGAATCAAAGTTTTGAAAAAATTCCTTTGAACTGTGACACCAGTCCTTATGAAATTTGATGTAGAGCTGTATTGAACCCTGAGGATGAAAAATAATGAAAATTTTCCATTGATAAGGGTTCCCTAGCTATAAAAAAAAATATGAAAGAAAATTTCACGAAGTCAGAAAAATATGTTTAAATTTGAAAAGTCCAATAAGGATCGAAAATAAACCCAACAATCTTTGTTAAACTGCGTAATAAAAATGAAAATTCCCACATAAATGCCAGTTGATAATGGGTTAATACCCATAACTGTTATTGTTGTAACTACAATTATAAACATTTGTTATGTGATTATGAAATCCAACAAACGAACTGACAAAAAGTTCAAAAAGCGATATAAATTTAATGTTCAATTTTGGAGCTCATTAACGTTTTTAACTGCTGGCTGTCGCTACTGTGCTCTCTGCTGCAACATTTTGACCAAAATCAGAACATTGCCGAGGGAAACAAATATACAATAAAAGGTAAATCCAGCCACTTAAATTGATGTAGTCTCAAGCGTAAGTAAGTATTATTGGTTGTAAATTTTTGCGGTGATTATTTAATGTCTTTTTTGTTCATTTTTTTTTTAGGAAAAAACGTGTGAAAATTAGCAATGATCTGCATAGTCGAGAGTTTTTAAAAATTGACAGAAATTGAATGATGGCTTAATCGAAACTGTTTTTCTTTTTTCAAATAATTAATTCTATGGTATATAATGATTATTTAACTTTAGTGACAATTTATTTTTTGGCTTTTACCTGAATATGGTCAATAAAATGCCGCAAGCTCTCAATTGCAACTGATTGTTGGGAAGGCAAAAAACAAGAAAACAAACAAAGTAGAGCAACTAAAGTGCATATTCTTGTTTTTGTAACAAAAAAAACAGAAAAAATCGCAGAGGCCTAATTTGCGTTGTAGCTGGTAGTTGCCGTTTGTTTTATACAAAAAAAATGTTGTTGCCTTATTTGCTGCCAACTAATTGCCTACGTTTTTAGTAGTGAAGTTGACAAATTTTTGGAATTTTTGCTACGTTATTGTAAATTTTGGCTAAAAGGAATGTCAGAAGCAAAACAATGAGTTAACAATCGTTGAAAAACATTTGATAGCTACTTGGAAAACAAAAGACTTAAGACCCGAACTTGTGGTTTTCTTATGCATATGTTGTTATGCTTTTAAAATGTTTGCCTAAATGATTGCAAATTATGCTATGCTACATAAAGGTATGTTACGTTGCACATTTTTCAGCCATTTCAAATATTTTTTATGATTTTTCATTTTTTTTTTTTTTTTTTATTCTCACCATGCCACCAAAAAATTTTCCACTATAAAATTAAAAACAAAATTATTTTTTTTACTTCAACGCTATCTCAAAAATATATCCATAAATTCTCAATTGACTGCTGTATTTATGTAATGCTTACCTAAGCTATTAAACTCATAAGTCAATAAAGTTGTAGCCACTACACCTTTTTAATGACTGTCTGCAATGTTACGCACACGTTTTTTGTGAGTTTGAGATTGCAAAAAAAAAGTTAAACTTAAATTGTGAACTAGAGCAGATATTAAGTTGCTCTTTAAATTACAGCGAAATTACTTGAAATTTTTTTGGTTTTTTGTTTTTTTTTTTTTTTTCTATATATAATTATACAATTCTACTGGTAACTAGTTATTGGAAAATTAAATTTGACAAGCGATTTCAATTTATTGACCTGTAAATTTGCTATTTAACATGCGTTTTTTATTTTTGTTTATCTTATGAATTTATTATCCAAATTATGTCAAAAGCGTAATTGAGTTTGCTGCTTAAGTCTTTCGTTTCTAAAATTAAATCCTAGTCTCAAAAATGTTGCTTTTAATTAACTGTTGTGTTTTACTTTAAATTCACTTACTAAGGCCATTTATAATTTAAAAACTTAAAAAAAAACATAAATTCACTGATTACACTCTAAATAAACTTGTGTGAAATTTCACACATTGGGTGTAAAAATGACTGTTCAGTTCTATGTTAAAAAACATCACCCAGCAATGAGCATTTGACACATTGTTGAGTGAAATTGTTTGCATAATTCTATGTGGCTTCCTTTTTACACAGATTGTGTGAAAATTTCACACAGTTTTATTTAAAGTGCAATAAAAGGGAAATTTTATTCTAAAGTAAAAATCAGCACCCGTTTAAAGTTTGTCATATTTGTTTGCCGGCAATAAAGAGCGTGTTATTTATTTGATAAATTTATTTTTTTGGTTTGTATGTGCGCTAGCTGCATACTAAATTTCACCTCGTTTGCTCTTAAAGTTTACAAGATATAACTGTTTCAAATTTGTCATATTTTACTACCGTTGACATTGGGCTTTCTATATATTTGACTAGCTGTTTTACCCGGCTTTGCTCGGGTTTTGTTTAATTTTTCACTCGGAACTATTCATGCAAAAACAACAACTACAAATTGCTTTTTACATATCAGTTATTCCACTAAAATGAAAAATAAAAATTTGTTTTTAAGCAAAAACGACTAAAAACGCTAATAACAAAAACTATTTTTTAATAATGTGACGCAAGCAAAAGCTCCAATATATTTATTTTATTTGTTTCCATAAAATTATCACAACTTCAATATCCTTAAATATCAAAAATATCGGTAAAATTCCAAAAGTATCGAAAAATATTGAAATACATTATAAAAATATTGAAACAAATCGAAGAAATCGGTAATAATCCAAGTGTATCGAAAAACATTCAAAATATCGGAAAAAGTCCAAAAGTATCGAAATAAGTCGAAGAAAACTGTAAAAGTCCAAATATATCGAAAAACATCAAAAATATCAAAAAAAATTCAAAAGTATTGAAAAATATTGATAAACATCTAAAATATCGGTGAAAATCCAAGTGTATCGGAAAACATCCAAAATATTAGTAAAAGTCTAAACGTATCGAAAAATATTTAAAAACAACCAATGTATCGGTAAAATCTAAGTGTATATAAAAACTTCCAAAATATCGGTAAAGGCTCAAAAGTAGTGGAAAACATCGCTGAAATCGGTAAAAGTACAAATATATCAGAAAATATCTAATATATGTAAAAAATTCCAAAAGTATCGAAAAATATCGAAATATCGGTAAAAGCCTAAAAATGTCGAAAAACATCTTAAATATCGGTAAGAGTCCAAAAGTATTGGAGAATATCGAAGGGATAGGCAAAAGTCGAGATGTATCGAAAAACATCCAATGTATCGGAAAAAGTCCAAAAGTATTGAAAGGTACTGAAAAACATCGACAACTTGGGTAAAAGCCTTAAAATCTCAAAAAATTTTGATAATTTTGATTTGGCATCACTGATAAAATCACTCTCATAACATCAAATTCTATATTCTTTCTTCAAGAATAACAAATAAAAAAACAAAAAATTAAAGAGACGGAAAAGACAACAACAACACATGACTCAGGAAGCAGCATAAGCAGTAGCGATGCAAATGCAAACGATCATTTTTATGATAGTATTGAATTTATTTAAATCTGGGCGTAAATCACATTTACCATACGGAAATAAATCTATTTCTGCCGAGATTTATTTTAAATATGGGCATAAATAAATATTAAGAAAAGGAAAAACAACTTTAATTTTACTGCTTATGACATTAACTGACAAAAATAAATCTCTTTTGGCCGGTGGAAAAAGGTAGATTTATCCAACGAGATTTACAAATCTCAGCACAGCTAAATCTTCGGTGGGCACGTAGTATAAAATGTAAATATTTGAGAAAACGTTAATCATTTTTTTCACTCAGGAAAAAGTAATGAAGATTTGGTTGACCGTCAGCTGCCGGAATTGTTATTTCACATGGAAGAATTACGTGCATTAGTACGTAAATACAGTCAGGTCATGCAGCGCTATTATGTCCAATATTTGTCTGGCTTCGATTCGACCGATTTAAATATACTCACGCAAAGTCTACAAGTTTGCCCAGAAGATGAAAGTGTTATAAGTGTCTTCGCTATACAATACTGCATTTAATTTGAGCGTAAAACAATTGGAAGAAAACGTATTATTCGATTTTAGAGCTTTCCGCTTGGACTGGTTCCATTTGCAGCTGCACTACGCATAACCGAACATGCTGACTTGGCACCATTGCTTGACTCTATGGTTTTTCATACGCGTGTAGTAGATAACTTGGATGAAATTCTTGTCGAAACATCCGATTTAAGCATTTTTTGCTTTTATACCAAAATGTTTGATGATCACATTGGGAGAAGACTATTGCAGCTCTATACAATACATGGTAAGATTGAATTGCATCATACTAAACATTTATATTAATTCGAAGAAATGTTCTCTAGGTACAGCGAAGTTTTATTGCGCCGTGTTTCTGCTGGTAACATTGTATTTTCTATGAATCAAAAGGCATTTGTACCGATTTCACCTGAAGAATGGGTACCTTTCAATCCACAAGAGTTCTCTGACTTGAATGAATTACGCGCCTTAGCTACTCGTTGGTCCATATGGTATTAAATCATTAAATGAAACTTTAATGTGGCACATTGCCAATCAGGTGCAAGAATTAAAATCATTAGGGCACAAATAAAGAGGTGCTTATTACATTACGCACAAGTTTTGATTAACCCGAAGTGATGAAGGAACAATTTAAACGCTTACAAGATGTTGATCGCGTCCCAATGGGGAATGGAGCGCATCAATAGCGCTTCTGAAGCGCTCTAAAGCAGCAGTGAAGCGCATCTCTCTCGTTGCCAAAAGCGCTGAAATTAACATTGGCATGTCATTGGAACGAAGCGCTTCGCTCTCGCTACCAGAAATGCTCTTTGGATGCGCATCGCTCTCGCATCCAGAAATGCTGTTTGGATGCGCATCGCTCTCGCTACCAGAAATGCTCTTTGGATGCGCATCGCTCACGCATTCAGAAATGCTCTTTGGATGCTTTTTGGATGACAATAAAAATATTTAAAAAATTAATTTTTAATTGAAATTTTACGTCTTTCGTCAACAAAGACACATCAGACTATTATTTTTTTTTTTTTGATGTAATTATAATTATTTTTATTTTACTAAATTAATTCTAATTGAAAAATTGCAAGTTGAAAACTTTTGTGTTAGGTCTGGGCCGGAGTTGAACCGAGGACCTCACGGTTGCTACAACTCTCAATCGCAGTGCCAGTTGCTAGACCACTGCTCTATCATCGCGCTCTTACGAATACGACTTATTGATTTATTTTGTTTTGTACGTTAATACGTGACCGAAAGCGCATCGTTCTCGCTACCAGAAATGCTCTTTGGATGCGCATCGCTCTCGCATCCAGAAATGCTCTTTGGATGCGCATCGCTCTCGCTACCAGAAATGCTCTTTGGATGCGCATCGCTCTCGCATCCAGAAATGCTCTTTGGATGCGCTTCACTCTCGCTACCTATAGCGCAGAAAATATGCGCATAAAAATCAGCTCTTTGGATGCGAGAAGGACGCGCATCGCTATTGCATCTTGGGGATGCGCATCGAAATTTTCTGTTGGGGTCTTACAGCGTATGCAAATAATTGGCTATTGTCAACATCAAGGCTGAAATTATTAAATTATTATCACTGTACTACCATATATATTACGTTGAATTTTGAGCTGACCGAAAAGTAGCAATTTGAAGATGAATTGTTAAAATATTTATTAGAATTCGTAAAGTGACTGTCCGAAATCCTTATCTAGAGCCAGTAATATCTACATAAGCAACTTTATGTAGTAATGAGAGGATAATAGCCCCTGATGGACTAGTAAAGGCTAGGGATGTCATCCGCCATCAATCCTTATATTTTGTTCGGAAAATCCTGGAAATAGCATCGATGGATCCCTAAATGAAAATGTAGAAATTTAGGAAATATTTGATAAAGTCGAATTTTGCTACTTTTTGAGAACCACTCTTAAACGGTTTCGTTTTTGCAAATTAATGTTATCTGTAGATTCTCGTACTTTTTTATAGTATGACTAACCATTTTCATCAAAAAGCCTCTTAAATGAAAAGTAATTGAAAACACACGTATTGCGGGACAGGCCTGATAATGAAAAAGTGACCTAAAGCTCGGTTATTTGTTTTATTTAAAATCATAAACATCAAAATTTTTTACCTGGTACATTACATGGAAAACACACATATAAGCAAAAGTTTCAAAATGCTATACTGAACTTTTTTTTTTGTGATAATCCAACTAAATTTCACTCAAACACTAATGACAAAAACTCTTTAATTTATTTAATTATTAATTTATTTTAATTATTATTTAATATTGAATAATTTTTTTTTTTTTAGTTTAAAAACATTTCCCTTAAGTTTAAGGTGTATTCTCTTTGCGTTGATTATCCCGTCGAACGCCCGGGCACACCTGGTACATGTATTCGAACTCGCGGTCCATGTCGCGCACCAGGTTGCGCAAACGTTCGACTTCGTTTTGAAGACCTATAATGTCGTTCCGTAAATTTGCGATCTCCTGCGCAAAATTCCTATTCTGAAACCACCATGGTTTGCATCACGTCTACCGCCACGGCCACCACCTTCACCGCCACCAAAGTTAATGTAGCTGCAATTAGAATTGAAATTAAAATAAATTTTATTAAATTACGTATAAATTACTTATATAATTAAGTACTTATATGAATGGGTTTTTTTAAAGTGGAATAAGTCCATAACGAAGCAAAAGTAGTGTCATAATATGAATTGCCTGTCATTTTGTCAAAAATTAATAAAATTGGGCTTTGTTTTGCGATATTTTGGACTTTTACCAATATTTGGAATGTTTTTCGATATTTTCGACTTTTACAAATATTTTAAATGTTTTTCGATACTTTTGAACTCAACCGATAGTTCGCATATCCATGGAAATACCCATATATAAATCTATTAATGCACTTTCTAACGCATAGGGGGCTATCGTGAATCAATATTCCCGGGAAATTTTTCTCAAACTTCAATAGAAAATGGACGGCAGTCTAGTAAAATTCACCGGGAATATTGATTCACGATAACACCCATATTTCTAAAAAATAAAGGAACGGATTAAAAACACGGCTATAGTGACACATGTTGAGTCTTTTGCCAGAAATGCTCATCACACTTTTTTTTGAGGAGGAGTTGAACATATGACGTTCAGCTCCAAAACACAGCAACCGGGTCTCTTAGACCGATGCACCATCGTTGCCCTGTTACGAAGTGGAATTATTACCATAAACGAATCCTATGTGTCCGTCGTAATTGTTATTTGGGAGAACACGCCCTGGTAAGATGGTAACACTTGCCACCGAACAAACGGTATTGAATATAATTCCAATGGGATAGCTATACCAAATATTAATAAATAACAGAAGGTGTTGTAACTGCTGTAAAGACGTATTGTTTTAAATTTTCAAATTGGTTTTTATGCTAAAGCCTCCTAAATGAAAAGTTATTGAAACGGATTACGGAACAGGCATGATTGTTATGTTATTATTATTATAAAAAATTAAAATCTGTTTGTGTCATTAATAAATATTACACCACGTATTCAATAAGAAAATTTGTGTTTTTTATTATACTTATTTTTAAATTCTTCTGAAATTATATTATATTATTGACGTTGAAAAATTATGAAACGAGTAAATCCTTCAACACCCATGAAGATTATTTATTCTTCTGAAATCTGCAAAAATCTGCAGTACACCATTTATAAACTTTAAACTGAAATATCTATAAATACATTTTTCGGCTTCTTTAAATGTTTTCATCATCCAATTTACGTATTTTAAGTACTATATTTATGTATATCTAAATATAATATATACAGTTTGTCAAGAATGTCTTTTTACATTGAAAATAAATTAATTTTTTCAACTTATTAAGCAAAAAAAAAAACGTACTTCTTACATTTTTGGCAAACTTTTTTTCTTGAATAATAGTTGCTTACTATATTTGAAAAGGATTCGTGAAAAAAAAATTTGCAAATTCAATGCAAAATAAAGAAAAAATCAACAAAAACAAATAATACTCGATTTTTGAAGTGTCAAGAAAGTCTTTTTACAAATAAAAAGAAATGTTTTTAAATTAAATTTTTAGTATATTCTTTGTTTACAGCCATCTTTGAATGACCACCATAAGCATCTGCCACACATTGTAGACGTTTTTGCATAGAATTAACCAACCTTTTCAGGTTGTATTTACTCGGTCTTTTCCATTATTGTATCTTCAAATGAAGTGCGGTATTTGGTTATCTTTCAGCGACCTTTTTCTTTAAATATACCCACAAATTTTCGATAGGGTTATAGTCGGGACTTTGAACTAATGCATCCATCACTTTGTCACAGTTAAACTGAAGCCACATTCGCACCATAGTCGCTTATGCTTTCGATCATTATGCTGATAGAATTTGAAATGGGATTTTTAGTCCCTGATAAACCCGAATTGTCAAGTTTTTTAATGCAAAATGGTTACACATTCAACATCACACCATTATAACGACTGTTAAAATTTAAAAATTTAGTATTATGACTTGGAAGTGGCAGAGAAGTAGGAACTTATCTTTTATAGACACAACCATGAAGTGGAATAATGTTTACTTTAGTCAAAGTAAAGAAAAGAGTATGGAGTTAAGGATGTTCGCAAAATTGAATGCTGTTGTAAGAGTGGTGAAGCCTTAACTAGCTATAGTTCTCATTACCTGTCATATCCTGCGGCAAATATATCTCCAACGAGGCAATTTCTAATAGGATGAGGTTTTTATATGAAAGTAGAATCTGTGCAGCACAACTTTTACGTTCCAATGTGTCTCGATACCTCCATAAAGCGCCATTGCTCACGCTTAGTCTGAACATAGACCATCACTTTATGCGTTCCAAGTATGGAAATTGCAATTCACTGGTAAAATCTTAATTTTTTTAATTTTAATCTTTAAAATTGGCATTAGCCATGCTGATTTTGTTTTTTTTTTTTCTGAAATGACAAACGTCAAAAAAACTGTTCCCAGTTTCTAAGGCGACGTTCAGCAACATATGAGTCACCAGCGAAGAACAGGGATGGTTTTGAAAATATAGCTTTTTAGCGTGTTGATAGTTTGTTGCGAGGGAAATGGTCTACGGAAATGGGGTTGTATTGTATTTATCGTGGCGTACTATCCCGAAGATAACATTTGAGGGGAAAACTGAGTAGAGTTTTTTTTTTTAAAAAAAAGGTAATTTAGCGTTTCCATTTTAAAGTGAATTTTCAGTTAAAAGTTTTTCTTTGTTTGGATAGAGGAAATATCCAGTAATATTCATCGTGGATAGAAGGAAAAGTGCAGCGTGTATACAGTTTTTAAGAAGGAAATATATAGCCGAGATTCATTTGTTTAAAGAAGGAAGGCGCTACAGATATTTGTTCCGTTTTGAAAGGAAAATGTAAGTTTTTTTATACGGTGGTTTTCCCGATTTTAGTTTCATGAAATTTGTCCATAGTGTGACTGGCGACGGATACCACAAGACCGAACATTTTCTGAGGTGCGCAATTCTAAAGCTAGACGGAAGCATCAAATCAAAGATAAGTGCCAGTCACAATTTTCTATTAATTTACATATCGATACCTTAGAGCGCTATAGTCCTATATCCATTTTTCCAGTTGTTGGGAAATGCAAAAAGAAGATTTCAAACAGTGGTTATTTAGGATTGGCTGCTATTTTGATATAACAATATATGCAATATTTTTACCTATGGTATATTTTAACATAATTTAATGTTTTTAACCAATTTTATTCATTTCCAACGAAATCCCAGCCAATTTATAGTATGTCATTACTTTTGCCCTATATAGAATTCCACTACTATTGAAATAAACGACGTATTTAGTGCATTTTTTTAATTATTTCCACTAAAATGTCATAAAAAGTCATGAAACGCGTAGAAAAAACGATTTTTTTTTTTTAATTTTTGGTTCCGACAAACACAAGTGGAGCCTTGGGTGTAACCAAATTTGTTCACTAAAATGTCGTGAAAAGTCATGAAACGCGAAGAAAACGCGAAAAAACGAAAATTTTTTTTTTAAAATGTGACTTAATTGAATATTTATTTTAGTGGAGATAGGACAGTAGCGCTCTTGAAAAAATTACAGTTGAGAGATAGGTTTTTTCTTAATTATTGAATATTTTGGTATTTTAGTGGTATTTTGACATCACACAGTTTTCCACACGGTAAAGAATCCCACAATGATGCCATAACTGCAAAAATCTCAAAATCGCAAAAAATGGAGATAGGACTATAGCGCTCTAAGGTATCGATATATAATTTTCCCGGATTTGTGAAAGTATAATTTTGGTGGGAAAAGAAAGCGTCGTCTGAACGCGGCCATTTTCTTTTGGTGATATACATATATATAGTGGGAATAGTGGTGCCTCCTCTAAACGCGGACATTTTCATTGTCTGTAATTGGGAACGAAACGAAATTAGATTGGGAGAGCGGATAAAAGAGCACGAACATCTGTGGTGGGCTCGTGAGGCAGCGGATTGGCGTTTTCTTTTGTATATATAAGTTCAAGTAATTTTTTTTTTTGTTTTTGTTGAAAGGGATTTTATAATTTTATGTGAAGGAAGTTACTAAGGTGAAATTTCAAAAATTATTTCAAATTGTGGGGAATTTGTATGCCCAAATTACCTATGAATTAGAGCGCTCTATGGTAGGAATATTTTAAAGGGGTATTTTGTTAAATCATTTCCGGGGTTTTTTGCAGGGATTTAAAAATCTTGGGAATTTTCCATTTTATTAAGGGGAGCTTCTCATGTAAAATTTTCAAAAAATCGATTTTTTTTTTTTTTCATAGGTTGATAGAATAACGTCTTGGGAGTATATTCCCAAAGTTTCATGACTCAACTCTAAATATTATGGAAAATATGATTGATTGAACCAGCGCGCTCGGGCGCGCTTTGTGTGCGAACTTAAACTTTAAATCGTTTTTTCTCAAAACTATGGTTTTAATATCGCGGTACACGATTGCGAAAAAACTACTTAACTGATTTTTGATTTCTAAAAAGTGTTTTGCAGACTATAAATTGAACGAGTGCATGAATGTCTGAAATTGTGGAAAAAAAGTTATTTTATACACTTTTTATCCCCATTTAGCGACAAAAAATTACGAAAAAATAGCACTTTTTTTTCAAGACGTGATTTCAATATTGTAGAATCGAATTTTTTGGAGTTGCAGACATTCATGCACTCAAGAGAACCCTGCTGAATAATAAAAAAATTTTGTTTTATGTTTCAGATAAAAACTTTGGGCTCCACGATGTACCGCGATAAATCCGACTGTCGCGTGTGGCGACATTTAATAAGTCCGCCATTTTGTCATTTTAGTTTTTGAAAAATGCTTTTTTTATAGTTCAAAAATGTTCTTAAATATATGCAAAAAATTGTTTGTGTGTGTTTTTATTTTCCGAGTGAAAAACAACCCCGAAAAACAACTACTTTTTGACGTGTTACATGAGAAGCCCCCCTTAAATAACTAGTTTTGCATGTTTAACTTTTAATTATATTTATTTATTTATTGATTGATTTTCGTGCTTTTAAAATACTATTTAAATATTTTTACAAATTGTTGTTGCAAAATTTTCTTTGTGTTCGCGTGATAAACGATCTTATCTGTTCAAGTTAATATTGAAGAGATTTTTGATCGGTTTCGTTAATTAAATTTTTTTTTGTATTTCCGGGTATTTTTATTAGTCTTGCTTAAGAATATTTTTCTTGTGTAATTTTATTGTAGAAAATTTTGCAACGATAATATGATAAGCCTTACATAATTTTTAAACCATTTTTTTTTTTTTTTTTCAATATTTAATATTTAAACATATCGTCGGGTTAAAACTACAACTAGACATCTATTGTACATATATTGATGTTTAGAGTTAAGTATACAGAAACATGCAGAAAGAACGGTTCTATGCTCCATTTTAGTCTGTTTTTTGAAATGTAGTACCCATTCAATTTTATATAAAGAATAAAAATCAAAAAACTGCAAAATCCCATACAAAAAATTAATTTTAAAAATCTTTAAACGCTTTTTTCTCAAATCATGAAAAATGTAGATGTCTAGTTGTAGTTTTAACCCGACGA
This sequence comes from Calliopum simillimum, assembly GCA_951812925.1. Taxonomy (NCBI): domain Eukaryota; kingdom Metazoa; phylum Arthropoda; class Insecta; order Diptera; family Lauxaniidae; genus Calliopum; species Calliopum simillimum. The sequence continues at coordinate 97,756,640 of OX638371.1, forward strand.
TATACACTATTTACATAAAGTTATATTGATAACTGTCCACGTTTTTGATCCAAGGATTTGTTTAGTCCGGGACGATGTTCTGGTTTTGCAGAGGGTAGGCTTACAAAAAGAAAATTAATAAATTAAGATTCTTTTGTGAAATTGAAATGATCATGTTTTTGTGCTAAAAGCTTGGATAGAGAGGGGGTGAAATTGATGTGGCTGATATAAGGTGATCGTTGGAGCGGTAGTCGTTTATGGGTGTGATTATGAATGTATAGTATATCACACAGGATGGGTGGGTGCGTAGGAGTACAACATCTTACTCCTCTTTGGCGTGTTTAAGAGATTCTGGGTATTAGGTTGAATGAATTTTTGATTTAGGGGATTTGAAAGGATTTTTGGGGACTTGTGGCGAAGTGTAGAGGGTGGGTGGAAAGTCATGGCGGATACGTTTGCGGAGTTTTGGTGGTTGATAGAAGGGTTTTTGTGTTGATTTTGAAATTTCACTTCCGGGTAAAACCGGATGTGAAATTTATTGTTGGAGGCTTCGACTTGACACGAAAAGTTGAGAACCCCTCCCTGGAAACCGATGGCTAGCAGGTGAGTTCGTGTCAGGTACGATGAAAGTAGTTCCATAACATACTAATACAATACCAATACCACACAACGAAATGTATATCTTTACTGGATCAACAAAACAGATGTATTCAGCTTCTTCTTCAACCTATATTTGGCAGAAAATGTGCTGTATAATTTTGGCTGATATTAAGGAGCTTGCTTTAAGGTTACAAAAACTTTTAAAGTGGAAACTTAAAAACTCTTTCCATCGTATTAATCGGTGGAAGTTAAAAGAATTCCTTCTCATAAGTTAGTGAAACATTTTTTTCTTTATTGCAGGCATAATAAAATGCATAACATTGACAACAAAAAAAAAATGGAACCGTGACCTTGCCTTGCTATCTGTCAAAAGACTAGAAAATTTTGGCATTTTCGTAGTTTAAGAAGAAGCAGCATTTGTTATCGCTGCAACCAGGGTAATTCACTCATGGTCTAAACGTAGCGTTAAATATTTGACCGTTTTTGGGGAAAAAAAAAATTTGTTTTTACGATTAAAAATTTTCATTTGTTAGCCCTGACAATTGACATGACAATCGAAGACGCAAACTTTTGACGTTTACAAATTTTGCTGATTGAATTTTTTTTGCAGCATTTATTTTTAAACTATAAATGAAAGATAAAAGAATATTGGAAAAAAATAGTCTAAACCTTTAATACAATGCGCATCACTAGATCTAAATCTAAAAAGATTAAAGGAACAACAGATGAAAATAAAGAATCTCCAGTTTTAACCGCGAAAACACGAAGCACCGGATCTACGCGCCAATATTTAAGTAACATAAGTAACATAAATTCCAAAACGGATTCCGAACCAGTGACCCAACCAAATAAAAGTTCCGTAAGTGGCAAGATGCGAACACTTGCCAAAGATGAAGTAGAAATGCAAGCAGTTGCTATTGAGGAATCTAAGACCGACGAAGAACCCATTGGGAAACGTAAAAATGATGACTTCGAAATGGAAGATGAAACTGAAAATGTTACAAGTCCGTTAAAAAAGTTTAAAGGAAACATGAACAATGCAGTGAATGAGGCAAAGCAAGATGAGGAAATGGACATAGTAGTTACCGCAAAAACAAATAATGCGGTTAAGGAAAATGGAAAACATGCTGAGGATCCAAAGCAAACAATTGGCAATAGAGAAGGTTCAAATTCAAGTGAAGCTGACAATGATCTATCTAACAATTCAAATGCTGAAATTAATGAAAAGTCCAATAACTCAAATTTTGAGGCAGATGGGCAACCCAAAACTTCTAATGCAGCGACAGTTGAACAACCCGAGAAAGATGAACACTCCAAGACATCCAATGGTGAGACAATTGAACAGCCAGAAACTCCGAATGCTGTTTTAGATGAACAGCCAAGCACTTCAAAAGCTGCTTTAGCTCGGTTGGCAAATATTGCACAACTAGCGCACAATATTGAGCAGCTCAAGACTTCTATGACAGATGAGCAGCTCGATACCAACAACGCTGATGAAAAACCGTCAAATAATTCCAATACTGAGACAGAAGACCAGCCAAGCCCTTCAAAAGAAGCCTCTTCAGCTCAGTTGGCAAGTGGTACACAGTTTAAAAGTTTACGCCGATTGAGAAGTAACCCTTCAATTGCAGAAACAAATAATGATAATGAATCCACAGCTGCTGGAGATACTATAAAACCAATGCCAAGACAAAACTCAGCTTCATTGCCAGACAAACTGCTCTCAATTATATCGAATTTATATTTAAATGCTGCTGAACGGTTAAAGCTTGACTTTCCACCACGTTGTGCTGAAGACTTAGAACATTGCCATCAGCATCACTATCGTGCACCACTGCCGCCGGCACCGAATCACACACAGGCCAACAATTTACGTTGCGCCTTGCAACAACAACGATATTTATCTTTTGTGAGTTGGTCATTAGATATGTGTCATCGCGGTGAATTTCCCGGCGAAAGTATATTCACTAAGATCATAGAAATAGTGCTTGTAAGTGAAATATTTATGTATAAACTTCTTCAGATTTATGATGTACTTGTGTAGATGAAGTTGAAAACATTCTTACTGCAACTTAATAAAGGTTACCGTGAATCAAGATACCCAGGGAATTTTCTTAAACTGCAATAGAGAATGCTGGGCAGTCTGAGAAAATTCCCCGGGAATATTTATTCACGATAACCCCCAATATCTTGCCTTGTCTTGAACATTATTCTAAATAAGAGAATATTTAAACAGCCATATTAATTTTCTGCTCATTAATTTTCCTTACAGAGTTTTAATTCCAAATCATCAACGAAATCAGTGAACAACAATTCTCTTGGTCATTTTTTCAACAAATCAATAGAACTTTTTACTTTTATTGTGCGGAAATTTCCACCATGTTGGTTGACGTTGCGCCAGTTTTATATTAATTTCTTTCAAACTCCATTAGACGCAAGCAAACTTTCAAGAAAAAATGAGCCCACCTTAAAATCCAATAACATTCTTGAAATATTACTCGATTTGTTGGAAACTACTTTAGAAAAATGCACCGAAGAAGATTTGCAAAAAGATGGTGAACGTTTTGAGCTTCCCGAAAAAGAAATTCGAACAGCAGCAGAAGTAACATCACCACAATCCCAAGATCAAAGTGAGACAATTTTAAACAGTGAATGTTTAAATATGTGGGATTGGGAAGAACATGAAAACCGTTTGCAAACTTTTGAAGCGCTCCAGTCACCGATAATACGATTAGAACGTTTATTTGTTGCATTGCAGCTGTTGTTACATATTCTTGAAAGTGATTTTGTCATGTGGATTTTACATCACCATAAAAAAGCTAAAGACTGGATTTTCTGCGATAAGAATCGACCATTGATTGTGTTAGTACTGGCTTTATCAAAATATTCGCGTTCAACAGGCGTCGTAAAGCATCTTTTTACGCTCTTCTCTGTCAGCGTAAATAAACGAGCAAAACCACATCATCTTAAGATTCTAGAGGTCTGCTTTCGAAATTTTTCAATAACTCATTGTTAGCAATTAATTTATGTAAATATGATTTTAGCGCTATATATCATTAGCTGTGGTCGCTAGTAATGTTGCTGACATGGAATATTCGGCTATTGGTGTGCGTTACCCAAATCTTGGAGCTGAAACAAAATCTCTTATACATGAGTTTTTTGTAACTTTTAAAGGTGAATAAATATCTAATAATGTATCGAAGAGGCAAACAAAAAAAAATCGGGCAAGTTTAAAGTTTATTGTCATTTTTTGGATCATTTTACAATTGCTTAAGCAATTTCATAACTATATTTTTTGGCAATTTTCTTAACAAAAAACCAGACTGCGTGGCCTTATGATAAAACTAAAAGACAGCTAAAGACAAAAAATAAAACAACTTACGAAAAAAGGAATGAAATAAAATCTAGATATATTTTTGTATAGAATATTAGGCTCCCTGAGTAGTTTGGATGCTGTCCGATCAGCTGATAACTTCAAATTTTTTTGTGGTCCATTTTTCTTTGGTTGGATTTGTTAAAAGCAAGCGTCGTGGATTTAGACGTATGTATTATAATTTTAACCTGGAAACTCCGTTAAAGTGAAGGCTAAAGTAACTTTCGTTCTGTAATGCCAAGAAATAAGTTTTCTACCACAGTCAAAATTATTCACTTTCTGATTGCCTACTATCTTAACTTTAGTTGAGCGATTTTCTATATTAAAAAACAATAAAATTTGCTTTCTTTTACAGCTCACAATACTTCCCATGTCTCCAGTTACCTTAACACAATTGAAATATTGCGCATTCCCTTTGTGCGTTCTGAATTTATAGACTACTTTTTACAATTATTTTATTTTCCACGCAACGAAGACATGTCACCGAAAAAGATCGCCTTTGACATATCCAAAAAACGTTGGCTGAAATATAAGCCTCAAGCTGAGCTCAATGCCGACGATGAAGATCTCTCACGTGAACATTACTTACACCTATTGCTGACGGCATTGATGGCCTATTGCGAATGGCATGGTTCTGTGAACTTTTTTCAACTTTTAACAAAAGACAAAACCATAAGTAGTTTCAAAGCAGTAACTGATTCAGTACATCGTTATCCAACAAATGGTTCTGGTACACTAATGCTACATCGTATGCGCAAAGATATTGCAAAGCTGGAAAAACAACTTCGTATGGAAGTGCGCGTATCAAAACCAAAAGTTGATTTACCAATAGCTGATATTTGCATTGATCAAGATGTAGTGTTAAAATATCGTACAGATTTAAAATTTCTTGTTATTCTAAATAATATAATCGCGAAACAAAGCGAAGAAGTAAAAGATGTTGATTATACTACATGGAAAGCATTTCTTGCTAATTTTTCAGAAAGCTAAATTTAACTCATAAGGAAATAATTACATAGTACCATACATAATACGAGATGGATAGTGGTAGGAGCTGCAGTATTGTTTAAATTTCTATTAAGTTTTTCATTCTAATCTTTGTTGTACTTCATGTTTTTGTTGCTTTATAAGTGTTCATTTGTTACTAGTGTTACAATAGAAAATTATGTAAAAGTTACCCTTTCTAATATGTTCTCATAGAAATACAAAAAACAGAAAAAGTGAATACCACAAATTTCTTACAAACATATTCTTCTTTATTTAATTTTGTCAGCTTCACATTTGATCAATGTTCTCATGTACTCATAAATTAAATTTTTATTACATTCATTGTTTGCTTTACAATAGTTTAAAATCATAAGATATCCATTTATTTTTAATTTGTATAATTTTTTCTTTTGATTTTTATTTATTTATAATTTAAAATAACATTTTTTCTTTAATAAATTCGTTTCCAAAAATCATAAGCAACTCAACTACTACATTAAGTGAATACAGAGTATGTATATTATATATATATATATATATGCTTTACAATATTGTTTAAATTTATATAATCACTTGCTTAGCGACTAACCATTATATATTTAACAACAATTAATTTTGTTGTATTATTTATATAATATTACGATTATATATTCGTGTTACAGATTTTTTCAAAATTTTGAATTTTTTTATTTTTTTGTTTTGTATTTGAATGCTAATTTTCTTAAGCATCTATTTTAATAGCTTGGCTTTCTTATGATTTTCTTTTTCAAAAGAATATTATTTTGTAACAATTTAATTTTGATAATTTTCAGTTTACATTTATAAGTGATTTTTTTGAATACTTCTACGTTTAAAATCTCTCTCTACATAGCACAACTATAATTTATATTTTGCTTTTGGATTGATTTGGGGACAGTTTTCCATTTACTTATTTATTTATATTAAATATATGTATATCGACTTTAAGTTTATGTTTTGTTTTTTATTTTATTATTTATTTTTCACTACAAAGTATCATTATAAATTATAATTAATGTTTTACATTACACATTTATACAAACTACAAACTAGGTACTAACGCTACAACACTACTCTTTCATATATGGTGGTGTTTGATATATGCATCAAAAGTGTTGTTATTTTGTTTTTATGCGTTTAAAAAATAACTTAAAACTATTTCTACTCGTAACATACTAGCTTCTTACTAAATACTGTTACTAAAACTTTAAAATAAACGAATCCTTTTTAACTTAACCATATTTGTGGCGCCCTGTAATTTTACATTTGTAATCTTAATTATTTAAGTTTTTTAGTTTTGCATTTATTTTAATTCTAATAGAGTAAAAATTAAAATAAAAAACCAACTAAAACTTAGCTTAAGATAGTTTTAGTTTGAAAATAAATTATATACATACAACACACATGGGATTTTTAACCATAATTTTAAGAATTTAGTCTAGCTTGTAATATTTTTAAAACATTTGATTATAGTTATTTTTAATGTGGAACTTAAATTTTCATTCTAAGTTATTATATAAATAAAAGCTTAAAATATCTAAATACGTTGTCTCTACGCACGAATCGTTTTGACAAGGTTTTAGCTCGATGTCGTCCCACTCCAGGTTATTCACTGAGGTCCAAAAACATATACAGAAAAAGTTGTTTTTCAAAAATCGTTCAACGAGCTAATCGATTTTCAGTGTTGAAGTTTAGTTACTAAATTTTCTTCAAAGTGTTTCTGTATCGAAAAAAAGAAGGTTTGGCAAAAATTAACTAAAAATCTGAGTATGCAGTTAGTTTCTCGTTTATTTGTAGATTCAAAAATGGTATTTTCGAAAATTTTAGCTGATCGCGGTAACGAAATATTCATGCCCGTTTCGTAATCCACGTGGTTTCAATTACTTTTCACTTAGGAGGCTTTTTGATGAAAATGTTGAGTCACACGATAAAAAGAATTAGAATTTTTTTGTGGAGAATTACAGGTAAAGAATATTTAATAAACGGTGACTTTCTTATTACTGAAAATCAATATTATTTGTAGAACCTGTCATTCCCCACAAAAAAGATTCCAATACTTTTTGCCGTGTGACTCATCATTTTTATGAAAAAGCCTCCTGAATGAAAAGTAATTGAAATCACACGGATTACGGAACTGGCCTGATTATATTAAAAAAAAAAATAACTGAACTTCTTATTAAAATAAATGAATTTTTATTTTTTTTCAGTAAATTACCAACAAACAAAGAAAGACATTTTCAATGTAAATTTTAATGTTGAATCCTAATCTGTCCTCAGAATCGCTATATCTCGTATGGTTTTTGAGAAATCCTAACCTAAAAGTTTGATCTTTAGAGATTTTTGAGGTTTCATAACAGAACATTGAAATCCTAAGCCACAAAACCTGATAATGCAGCTTGAAGCCCCAGTCCTTTTATACAAAACTCATATCGATATCATTCTTCGTCTTTGAAATATCGCAAGCTGTAATATCGAAAAAACGTGGGTTTTTACTTGTTTTCACCTTTTCAGGTGAGAATAACTCGAAGAAGAAAACAATATCGGTATACATAATTTAAACTGGGTTTTGAAGTAAAAGAATAGGGTTTTAAGCTGCTTTATAAAGGCTGAAGACTTCCTTGTTCTATTATAAACCCTCAAATGTATCAAAAAAAAAAAAAAAAAACGATAAAAAGGTTGAGATTCCTCCTTTTGTTTTTGTTTGTTGCAAAATTCAATTTTTTTTTTTTTTTCAACAAAACACAATATCTCGTTAACGCGATTAGCTAGAATTTTCGAAAATATCATTTTTGAGTCCAATAATAATCAGGAAACTAACTGCATACTCAGTTTTTTAGTTAATTTTTGTCAAACACTTTTTTTTGATACAGAAAATATGTGAAGGCCATTTCTGTATATTTGGACCCCAGTGAATATATTGCACATAAAAACCTGGAGCGGGACGACATCGAGGTAAAACCTAGTTCAAACGAGTAATCTTTTTTAATTCAGCTTATATGTAAGTTCGGAAATAATGGTCGACTTAAAGTGTTTTAGTGCATTACCGTTCAAAAATCGAAATATTTGAATAAGGTATATTTAAATATAATTAAAGAAAGTTCGCCAAAACTTTAAAGAAAGCATTTTCAACCGAAAGGCTTAAGAAAATTATGAAATTTTATTACATTTAACAAGATATAGCAATAATTCCTATAAAATGGAGAATTCTTTTTCTAAACATTTCAACGGTAAGTTAATAAATTGCAAAGATCTTCCGAAAAAAAGCCATTACTTGACATTTCGGAACAAAGTTTTGGCTTTTTGTCACTTCAATGCGCTACGATGGAGGAAATAATGAATACTCTCCCTGGAAATTCAAAAAATGTGTCGAACACTTTCTGTTTATCAGTTCGTGGTCCTAATGAAATTTACTTTTATGGACTTTTTTCCCTGGACACTTCGAAAAACAGCGTTCCCTAAAAGTTAAAAAAAAATCATCGTTTTAGAGACATTCAAACCACCATTTTTCCTTCTATTACTGATATATCAAAGGAATGCTTGAAAACTTATTAATCCATTCATTTTTGAACAATTTAATTTTACTCATTTCCAAAAATTTCCAGCATAAAATCAAGGAAAAAGTAAAAATAATTTCCAAAATGTTTGCATTCGCATTTCTTTGATAAACATTTGATGACTTAGCTGAACTATGAACTAAATATACATTTAATACGTAAAGATAACATAAAAAGAAACAAAATAATATGCACTCATCAAAACATGGATAATTTTGGCTCCCGGAAATAACGCCATAAAATTTTTTAGAAAAAAGCCCAAAATTTTCTGCTGAAAATAAAGCCAAAAATTAACTCGGAATTAACGCCAGAATTATCGGAAATAACACCAGAAAATTTTTTGAAAATAAAGCCAAAAAATTAACTAGGAAATAAATTTATGGCTTAGTGTCCGAAACAAAATGGAAATAATGCCAGAATTTTGTAAACAGTTTTTTCTGGCTTTGTTTCATAAAAAATTTTTTGGTTGCATTTTCCTATGGCATTGTTTCCAAAATTCTGGCATTATTTCCTATTTAATTTTTAGCTTTATTTCCAAAAATTATTGCCAGATCATTTCTGGCTTTATTTCCAAAAGATTTTCTGGATCGATCTCTTTTTGTAAGCCACATTACTTCTGAAAATAAAGCCAAAATTTTTGGAAAAAATTGGAGATTTTTATGACTTTATTAAGAAAAAATTTTCTGGCGTTATTTCCGAGAGCCGATAATTTTATACTTTTCAAATTTGACAAATTTTTATACGAAAAAATGGGCTTGAGTGCGCTTAAGCTCTTTTTGAAGGTGGCGTTTCTTTGTTCTTTTGAATGACTAATTTCGATAGAAAAAAATTATTGATTCCCAGTGAACGCTATGGACCTAATTGGCCGTGGCGTTATTTCGCATTGTTACTATGATAAGGAAGCAAATACCATGGTCGAAATGCAACTACAATGATAAGGGTAATTGGTACGTTCTCTCAATCGTTCGATAAATTCTCTTCGTCGTTTCAAGATATGTATTTCCAGAAACCAAATTCAAGAATGACACAACGATAAATCCAAATCGACTTAGAATCGACTAATAAAACACCAAGAGTAAGTCAAGTCTATCACTAAATTCATCGTAGATTCGGTTTCGTAAGACCTATAAAAATGCTATTATTGAATTCGAATCGTTACGAATGTGAATTCGAAATGCATATGAAATTAAAAAACTTCTAAACATTCCACATCTAGATTTGGCTATCGGAGAGTTTCGAAAACCTTTGAAAAATTTATCTATCAGGCCTGTTCCATGTGGTTTCAATTACTTTTCACTTCGGAAACTTTTTGATGAAAATGGTGAGTCACACGATTAAAAATGTTAGAATATTTTATGTGGAGAATTATACGTTCTACAAAAAATATTGATTTGTATTTACGGAAATGTAGCCGTTAAGAAAATATTCGATAAAATCGAATTTTTCGACTTATTGCGGTTTTTTAAGAATATCTCCTTAACGGATACTTTATAGTTAATGCAAATGAATATTATTTGTAGAATCTGTAATTCTCCATTAAAGAGATTCTAATACACACATATATAAAAGCGATTGTGTGTCTGTATGTTCCTTTTAGACTGCCAAACGACTGGACCGATCGCTGTGAAAATATACATATATAGGTATTCGGGTATGGCACGTGCGTCATAAGTTTTATATGGTTTTTTTTTTCATCTAAGATCCCCCTTGGGTGTCGGAAGCAAAAAATTTTTTTTTTTTTTTACGTTTTGTGTTTTCTACGCGTCTCATGACTTTACGACATTTTAGTGAACATTTTGACTCGAAAACTAGAAACAGCAAGTCTTCAAAAAAGTTGTTAATCTGTCAAATTTTTAAGTAAAAAAATGATCCTTTAATTATTCATAAGATGTGACTTATAGATTTAAAGATGATCTGTTCCACTTTTTGAAGATATTGAAGAAAAACAACAGTCGAAACTTGAAATTCCTATAGGAATATATCATTTTTAAAACATTAGAATTAATAGACTTTGAAAACTTTGATTAGTTGTAGTACCGGTAGTATTTAAAAGTGGGATACAAAATCAGTTGCTAACTCAATTTTTATTAAAAGTGGAATAGATTACTTTTGAATCGATGTGTCACAGATGTTTGCCGACTTTTCTTTTAATTACACTGTGCAACATTTTTCAAGTCATTGACGGTGAACTAAAATCCGTTATAAGGCGTCGAAAGTACTCACCGAAACAAGTAATTCTGCCAGAGCGTTTTGCAAAGTTGGCTCATATAGAAAAAAAAAAATACTAAGAAAATACTAAAAAAAATACTAAGAAAAATACTAAGAAAATGGTAAAAAAATGGTAATTTTTGCGATTTTAGGGCACTAGATGAATTTTTTTCGGTTAAGTTTGTTCGGCATTTTTTTCTTCTATTCAATAGCTACAACATTGCTGAAGTCATCAAAACAATATTTTCGGCTCGTTACCGAGATATAGCCATATGAAAAAATCGAAAAATCGCTCAAAATCCAATTTGAGGCAAAAAACGGATTTGGCAATAAAATCCTTATATGAGCCAACTTTGCAAAACGCTCTGGCAGAATTACTTGTTTTGGCGAGTACTTTCGATGCCTTATAACGGATTTTAGTTCACTTTTGATGTGTCGCACTGTGTTATATACCTTTAAAATTCATTTCTTAATACGGACTTATGCTAGTATTGAAAAATCGCTCCTAAGAAAAATAAAAAAGTATTTGGACTGTCTTATCTTAAAATATTTACTTTAGAAAATGCTCTTGATACGTGATGTAAACTTAGCATTAAAGTTTTTACTGTTGTTTTTTTTTTTTTTTTTTGTTACTTAATTCTGCGGCTTAGTTTTTCTTTTAATTATTTTATAACAGTTCATCTACGTATTAATCAACATTTAATTTTTACTTATTTCTTTTTTTTATTACTTTTATCTTAATTAGATTTATTTATACTGGGGGTTTTGGGGAAGTTATTGTTTCTGAGTTGTTGTTGGGTATTTTTTATTTAATTATAAATACTTCGTATACATAGAGTTGTTATTTTTTATTTATTCGTGTATGATGTTGAACTCAATGTAAGCGTTAAAAGCCAATGATGCTTAAAAAAGACAATTACTTAATAAAAAGAAAAAATTATTAAAAATCTTTAATCATTCGAAACTTTACGAAACCTAGGAACCATTTATTTTTAAGTTTTTTAGCAAGATGGCACTGAAGAATAACGTTAATTAGACTTAAAAGAAACAAATGCAATGAAATAATACGAGATACATAAATCTATGTTTTCTGTCTCTGAATCAATTATTTTTCAAAGCATATTTCAAAAACATTCATTAGCAGTGAAATATAAAAATTCTTGTCGATTTAACCGATGTGGAAATAAGTTTTGGCCAAAAATAGTTTTAAGGTAAAAGTGATGTAAAAATTTTAAAAGTAACAGAAATTAATCAAATAATACATTTCGCAGCATTCCGAAATCTTTCTTTCGAACAAGCTGAATACTAATTTTTACATCTTTTTCTCAAACCTTTTCTTTTTAACTCGTGGAATAAATATGTATCACGAAAACTTCTATATCAACTTTGTCGAAATTAACTGATTTTTACCAAATTATATCTGATGAAAATCAAAAAAAGAAGCATGATCAGAACTACAGATTGTGTGGAAAGATTAAGCCTTTAAGTGAAAACCTTTCCAAACTTATAATTTAAAATTATCTCCTACAACTTGACTGCACATACTCTAGTGCTTTTCGAATAACTCAATTCCATCTCTCAAGTCCAGAAAGTCTCCGAAATACAGGTTTACTGCTGCTAACAATGGGAACCAAGGTACACGTATCTTTATTGTATTAAATTTGTTATCGTTAATATTGAATGTACCTTCTAATTTTCAACTAATCGATCCCAAATAACAAAAAACACAAAGATATCAATTTCAAAAATTAAAATGTTTAATCTAAGATTTAATTCTTCAACATCCAAATATCCAGAGAGTGAAAAAATAACACAAGAAAATAAAATAAAAAATAACATATACCATTTTAAAAAGTCTTCATGTTGTAATGTTCACAATAATAATTTTACAATCGTTACAAACCAAAATTTTAACATTTTACAAGTCATTCCTTATCGTATTCCAAATCGGTTTTTCGGTAAAACAAAAATTATATTTGTCTGCAGTTACATACATATTTTAGGCTGTCTAAAGAATAATTTAAATAATTTTTGCTACAAAATACAATTAATTAATTATACAAAATATTGTTTGTGTTTATATCTAACTACACTCAAGTTGCTGTTGCATCTTTTTTGTTTTATTGTATTTGTGTTATTCGCTTGAGTAAGTTGGCGTTTTCTATTTATTCAGTTCAAGCTTAACTTAAATATGAATTTAATATTAAAACTATTTTTTGCAACTTCATATTCCAAATACTTTCTACTTGAACTGCTGCATATATTTTGCATTAACTTTGTTTCCTTTTAAAAGACAGACATTGAGCAAAATATTGTAGCAGCAAGCTTACGCAAATAGGATAATTTTTTAAACGTATTTTAAGCATAATTAAATACAAATTAAGCCTAATAGTTTCGTGTGAAGTTTGCTCTTTTTATACAATTATAAAATAAATTTTTTAAGGTAAATTTCTTACCTTTTTTTTTTGTGGATAAACAAAAAAAAATTGATATTAACTTAAGAACTAAAAGTGGCAGCGCAGTGCAAATTTTTATTATACTTTAGTCAAACCAACTATTATTAACTCTTCATCATAAAACTTGGAAGTTTTACAAAACAATAATCATCTTTGCTATAAAATAGTAGTAAATATTTAAGCCGCTCTCATATATAAGTCAAAAGAAATAAAATTAATTTCATTTAACACTGCTACTTACAAAAGAAAAAAATTAAATTATCAATAACTAATTCAAAATAATAAGTATAAGTAAATTTTAGCAACATTTGTCTTACAAATTGGAGTTCTTTTTTGTTGTTTTTAACTTAAGATTATTGTTTTTGTTTTTTTTTTTTAGATTTTCAAAAGATGTTCTTGTTACTGTGTTATTTAAGTTTTTCTTCTTTTGAATTGTTTTCCTTTTTTTCATTTAACAACTACAAATAAACAATTAACAACAACAACAATAAGAGTGCTACTCTCTAATGTACTACTACTTTCGACGAACAGCATCAGCAGCAGCAGCAGCAGCTGCCTCTTGTTCTGCTTCTTCTTCATCTTCTTTTACTATATATTCAAACAACAACTCATAGTCTTCTCATCCTTCGGCTTGAAACTCATTTTGTGTTTCAACCTTTACAACATCCGTTTGCGATGTTTGCGTTTGTTGTGTTGTTGATCGATGCTGCTGATGTTGCTGCTGCTGCTGAGAGTTATTATTATTGTTGTGATGATGGGCATTACTAATTGCTGCGTGATGTAATCTTCCAACAACAATTCCACCCATTGTCACTAAACTGCCATCAGCGGTGACGGTGCCTCCCACCAATTGTGCATTGATGTTACTCAATTGTACATTCGAGAGTTCACCAATGGTGGTGACATTAAAATGTTCAATACCGCCTGCACCACCACCGGCTGATGTCGTTGTTACTATTGTATTATTGTTGTTGTTGCTGCTATTGTGCTGGGCGGCTGTCGTTGTCGTGTGTTGTTGTTGTTGCGCTTGAGCGTGATCACCACCACCACCGCTGGCATTATGATTGACGCTCGCAATCACCATGTCTTCTAGTCATCCTTCATCTTCCTCAGTTTTGATTTTCATGGGCAAATAAACCTTGTCCATAACATGAATCTTTATATGATTATTGAGTGTGCTGGACTGGCGGAATTGTTTTTTGCAGACGGCGCATTCAAAAGGTTTTTCACCTAAAATTAAATTAAAGAAAGTTTTGGAAATTAGAAACCCAATAATCGATTGAATTATATTTATTGTTTTGATTACACTGTGCAACAAATTTGATGGAAAAAATTTTTGAATGAGATCTCAATAACTTTTTGTAATTAATTTGCAGTCGCTTATTCCGTATCTGGCAACCGTTTTTCTGTATCAGGTCAGAGAAGTATTAAAAATCGCAAATAAATAATAGAGGTCGACACAAGACGTCTTGTTGGAGTTTTTAGGCATTTCGTTTCAATATACGTTACGTCTTGTACCCGATTTTTATTTATGAAATACTTCAGTTCAGTGTCGCGTGAGAATGTCTCGACAGTACCTGGCTTGTTTGATTTGCTTCAGCTCAGTTAAGTGCATATACTGTAGTTATAGTGTACCCTAAAAAATACTACTTTAGTGACAAAAGTAGTTTTTCGCTCTATTCTTGTGCCTCTTTTTTGTCTAAACTCTCTCCTTCTCGCGGAAATGTATGAAAGCTACTACAATCGTGGGTTACCAATGCGTTGCAACTCGCAAGCGTTACCATAACATCACGTTATACACTGATCTGAAGTATTTGTTTGTGTAAAAGACAGTACACTAAAGTATTTGTTGGAATGAGGTTTTTATTTGGCACTGCTAAAACAAGACAGTGAAGTTCAGTGTCAAAATAAATCAGTGTACAGTGAAGATCTGAACCTTGAATTTGTTTGATCAAATAAATCAGTTCATTGTAAAATGTGCGAGTAAAAAAAATACACTATATTTCAAGAAGTCTTATGCAAGCAACGGCAATAGGGGCCTAAATTTAGTCCTTAAATGGAGTTGCAGTACATTTATTTAAAGAGATAATATCTCGGAAGTAATAATTTAATTCTAGAAGTAAATAGGCAAGGTTTCATAAGAAAGACTATTCCGGAAAAGAGCGCTTTCTGCATTTTCAACCGAGGATATCTCGGATCCTTGACCAGATAGAGAAAAAAGGTTGTCAGATTCGGATTCAGCAACTAAAAATTAACCAAACAATGTTATGGAGATCTCATTCAAAATTTCGTGTTACACAGTGTTATTGGTTCTATTATTTAATATCGCAATTTAATTACCTGTATGAATTTTTAAATGATTCGTTAACGTGCTCAGCTGCCGAAAATTCTTTGGACAATAGGTGCACGTAAATGGTTTTTCGCCGGTATGAATTTTCATGTGATTTGTTAGAGTGGACGACTGACGAAAGGTCTTATCACAAATGTTACATTTGTAGGGTTTCTCGCCAGTATGTATCTTTACATGATTGGTTAATGTGCTCAATTGGCGAAATCGGCGTTCGCAAACGTTACATTGGAAGGGTTTCTCAGGACCAGGATTATGATGGCCATTACGATCACCACCGATATAATGATCCTCGGATATAGTTGGACTTGTGCTTGTCGTGGCAACAAGATGTGCCAATGGATGTTGCTGTATCATTGTATGATGATGGCCAGGATGCTGTTGATGCGCTTCAGCGGCGGCAGCTTGGGCGGCTGCTGCTTGGGCCGCTGCCATAGCAGCTGCTTGTGCTGCAGCATGTGCCTCAGCACTAGCAGTAGCCAGATGGACATTAAATGGTAATTGAATTTCAGTAGTATGGTTTTGCTGCTGTTGCTGCTGTTGTTGCTGCTGCTGCTGTTGTTGTTGTTGTTGTTGTTGCTGCTGCTGTTGTTGTTGTTGTTGTTGCTGCTGCTGTTGAGCATTAGCAGCAGCTGCTGCAGCGGCAGCAGCACTTTCGTTGGCATTATTTGGTGAAGCAGCAACGATGACTATTTCACAATTGGCCATAGCCGCAGCAGCGTGTGCATGTTGTAAGCTTTTAATATGCATCTGATCGGATTGAAATCTTTATACAGTTCCTTGCAAAAAGTGAGATTTATGAGTTGTTGCTGATGTAAGCGTCGTAAATTATTCTATGCAGACTTTTTCATTAATTAATAGTTGAATCCAATCAATGTACTAATAATATGTATTTTGCGTATAGGAGGAAGTATTGCATTAACTATCAAATTCTTCTCATAAAAAATAAGCTGCATGATTTATCATCTTACAACATGGCCAATAGTGCGGAAAATTATAGAATCATTGCCTGGAAAAATGCGAAAGATAAGATTTATAAGAAACTTTAGCTAAGACGATTTGGATAATTCAATAACAATTTAGTAAGAAACAAACAACAATATTACGAAATTGAATCATTTTATTCCAATTTTATGGTAATGATCCATTTCCAATTTCTTTAAAAAAATGAAGGCCACTATTTCTCACGACCATATTTTTGTCGCTATTGAAGTGGGTTCAATTTTTATTTTTTGGTCTTTTTTCTTTCTATAAGTTGAGTTATTGAAAGCATAAGTAGCAAAAAAAAAAGTCTTGAGGCACATACCCGATCTTGCATTAGCTGGTAGTCAACAATGTCAACTACCACCATATTGTTCATTGTTATATGATAGAATCCATGTCAAAATGATCCAAGATTTCTTTTGACGGAATCCGACTTGGATACAAATTGGTATAAACAATAGTGGCATAGTGGAGAAAATTACTAACAAATAGTTTTTCAAAATTTAAGAAAATGACGGTGGTATGGGACTTTGAAATTTTAAGGTCAGTTTTTTTTAAGAAGCTATAACTTTAGTTACTTTTATCCAATTTTCAATTTTAAGGTGCCAAATGATTTGTCTTAAAACAGACTTGAAAATAAAAACTAGCAAAAATAAATTTTTATTTTTATTATACAGTTTACACTTAAAAAAATTTATTGTATTGAGTTTCCCAAAATTTTGTGTGTAAAAAGCTACATGTGTAAAATTAAAACAGAAAAAAAAAAAAAAATCTTTTATTCACAAGGACCTTTTTTGGGCTGAGTCCATCGAGTTCTACTACATTGAAATGTCGCAAAATCTTCATGGTTTAACGTTAAAATTGACAAAACCTGTAACACTTTTCTTGACTAGCGTTGTTTTATCAAGAGAAGGGGTAAGTGGTATTAATTCGAACAAAACAACTTAACGCCATTAATTTTACACTTTTAACGAAAATTTCCGTGAAATTAATGCATAAGTTTATACATTTCTAACAAAGTGTCAGCTAATTCTTATCAAGACATTACTTTTTGACTTATACCACCTTCAACGAACGTCAAATTGCACGTTATTATTTGGAGAGAAAGGAATGTGTTACGGATCTATCTTCAAGGAAGTGTTTGAAGCAAAAAATGTATGTTTGAAAAAAATATGACTTTAATGTTTTTGAAATATCGATTAAATTATTTCTCTAATTTAAAGGCCTGGTCCCCGTCTAAGTTATAGAAATTTTAGTTACAAATAGATAACTTTTATAGAGTTTCCAACAGCCATCATTTTAACCGTATATAACCCATTCAAGAAACTATTTTCATCTAAATAAATTGAAAATATCAAACTGTTTTAACAAAAAGCAATAAAAAAAAACACTTCTTTCGGTTAACTTGAACTGCTAAACGAAACAAAATTCGTAAGTTTGTTCAAGTGAAGAAATAAGTCAACAAACTTGTTATCGACGACTTAAGCTGATTAAACTGATTACAGCATATCGTAGCTACGAGCACATGGTTACATCGGCAACAAATCTTTGTGCAAACATGACTATCATTAAATGAGCAAAATTAACATAAAATACCAATAGTCATTTACGGGGAATTAAACCAAATTTCCAAATGTGAGACAGTTCGAATTAAAAACCCAATCAATTAAAAATTCATAAATAAAAAACAAACCCATGAATGCGACACGTTGCTGTGTCGAAATTGGTGAACAAACTGCTGGCAGCATCAGCAGCAATTGTTGTTCATCTATATTGTGGGATATTGCAAATCACGAATTTTACAAAATGAGTAATAGCTTCATGTCATGAAAATTTAGTATTATTTTTTAAGGAAAAATTAAGACACCCATGCAGACACTTATTTATATCCAATTTCCGAACAGACCCCACTATTCGAGATTTCGAGAAGAACAGAATCATCAGAATAACCTTTAAAATGTTATCGCCTATAGATTTTTTTTTTTTTTTTGCAAACGTGTCGGTCGTCAGGAAGCCACTTGTGTTACATGTGTTCTTGCGACACCAAAAAATTGCAAAAAAGTTACACGCTTCAACATGGTTTTCATTTACATGTAGACAATTTTTAAAATCAAAAAACTTTTATCAGCCAGGTTTCAAATTCGCCAAAACTCCCATTGTCCAGCTAACCAACATCAACTACAACCGCAATTTCGGCGACCCCGCACATAAATACCAAACACCAAAAGCAATCTAAAGTTTGAGGTTAGAAAACGCACAGAGCCAACCGTAGCGCGGTTGACGGGTTGGTTGGTTGACAGACACCTTCACCGCAGCTACAGAGCACACACGCTTTCCGCGGAAGTATATAAAAATCACTATCAACCACTTTCTACACACATTTTTCGCCATATTTTTCTTGTTTGCCTTCATTTTAATAAGATTTTTTTCTTGCATTTAAATTAATTTGCATTTTTCGCTAATTAATTTGCATTTCATTTTGCAAATCTACATACATTGCGGCGCCACCAAAACCGTTCCCATTTAGTGGAATTTTTCTTTTTGCGCTTTTCACCTTTGACCTACCTGCGAAGGCATCCAGTTTTCCTCGAGCTTCCCCAATTCAAGTTTTTTTTTTTTCACTTCGCTTTTCTCCTCCTATTTTTTCAATTCATCTTTTCATCGGCTTTGCTTACCAAACTCTTATAATATTTATTATATTCATAATTATTTCATTTTCTTTTTATGCATTTGCACTGATTTTTAATGCAGTTAATTTATATTTAAGTTGTAAATTTAAAAAATCTTTAAAAAAATTTCTTTTTTCACCGTACAAAAAAAGTTACAAAATTTTCGCTTTTTCCGAGCACACAGAAATTTTATTTGACAGTTGTTGTTTGTTTAAAGCCCAAGCGGAAAAGAAATGGACATATTTCTATGGAAATGGCATATGACAAACAAAATTGTAATAGAGCGCGGTTATGTGTAGCGTTGTTGTTGCAAGCGAATTGGAATGTCAGTTGTTGTGTGAATTCAAAGAAGAATTTGACAAGCTTCAGAACTTAGGGACTTTCTCCCATGGAAAAACGTTAAATGGGATTTTTAGGGGATACAATTTTTAGGTGTATTTTTTGGACAGAAAAATACGTTAACTTTTAATCAGATCCTTCACAAGATGAAGTTTGATCATTTGACACAAATTTTTTTTTTTTTTTCAAACAATATCAAGATCTTTAGATAGCTACATATTTTAAACTAGGACCAAGTAACACTTTTTGTGGTTGCAATGATTTCTAGGCCCCTACTGGTCTTTTTTAAAACAGACAGGTGTTGCTATAGTAAACTTGGTCCACTTAGCTGTATTTTTGTGCACAGAATACCTGTAGCTCGTTCCAGTAACTTTAATCGAGAAAAATTCGATTTTTGTGACATTGTGTAGTTTTTTCTTTTTGATTGTAAATGCCAATTCCAATTGAATTAATATAGAAATACGTCAAAAAACTAGTTTATTTTTTTGAGTATGATATCAAGTTGACGTCAAATCGAGAAAATCAATCGATAATATTTGTTTACATTTTGTATTTGTCAAAAGAAAGGGAAATTTCCCTAGGATTTTTTGAATTTGGAGATGCCACCTGCCCATTTTTTGGGTTAAATGATCTTATTATTTAAAAACTAGCTAATCCTTTCCATACAAATCGAAAAGCTTTTTATATGGAAAACTATCCTGGTAAGTGCTTAATCAGCATTCATCTGGTTAACCAGGCAAGTGAGAATAGGGTATTATCCCAAGAATGATGATAGTTTAGGAGTTACCTAGTTATTTGTAGTTTCATAAATCCGTAGTTTAATTGCTCAACAATCAGGAGCCGCATTCTTAGTAGTAGTAGTGGGGTGACAATTCAGAACATTGTGAACACCAGTGTTACTGCATGCTGATGGCTTTTCCGGTTCGATGTTCGAAGGACGGTTAACCTGGCAAGTGAGAATAGGGTATTATAGTAGTAGTAGTGGGATGGCACTTCAGAAAATTATGAAAACCAGTGTTACTGCATACTGATGTCTTTTCTGATTCAAAGTGCAATGTCGTGTCAAATTTTTGAAATTGACAGAAAAGTATTCTAATGACATTTTTCACTTTTACTTGCGCCGAACTAAGTGGACGGCTATATACAAATTTATCACTGGTTTAATCATCAATGTGTGGAAAAAGCTTCATTATATTACTTTTCATTGTATGCAGCTTATACAAGCATATAAGGCAATGGCTCTGAGCCATTTTCTAACTTGTCAAAGAGCTTGGTATTCGAAAAAATACCACCGTCTAAATATCTACCATTCACTTCAACGTATACCATTAACAATTCACTAATGCTATTAACGAGAGCCATGAAGTCAAAGATCCAGACTTCGGTTGTTTAGTTATTGTATATTAATATGCTTTGCAGCCAAAGCACCTATACAATAGGGAAATCTTAAATTTTTGTAAAAATCACTTGCGACTTTTACCCATTCCTTGGCAGTTTTAGCTAACTGAAATGAAATAAAGATGGGATATACTTTTGATCCCCAAAAGGGATTTTATAGGACTATGGAAACGAGTCATATTCCAAAAAATACTGAAAGCATCGTGTTTTACTGTGACATCACTAACTTTTTCTTATTCTTATTGTATATAACTCCTTAATTATCAGGCACGTATATATCTGTTCCACGCTACCAATTTTTGATTTTAAATATTTGTAAAAATTTCGAAGCATTCAAAGCTGTTTGCTGCTTTTCTTCACTTTGTCTAAAAGACATTTGTTTTTTTGGTTCATTATTTACAGTCACTTAATTTTCCATCATTTTATTTCTTTGCAATCGGGCAGTTTGTTTTTCCGCAAAACAATCGCGCTTTTTCGCGGAATTGTAATAGAGCGCGATTCCGTTTAGCGTTGTTGTTGCAAGCCAAAGATGGCGTCTGGCTATCATGTTGCCAGTGTTACCTGATAATTGAATGGAAAAATTATCCATAGTCGATCAAAAACTGTTTTATTTTTTAGCCAAATTCATATAATAAATTTATCTATTAAACATAAAAAAAACACAAATTCTTAGGTACGTATAGGAACATACTTATGTGTACATATAAAGCCCTAACCGCCAAGAAGACAACAAAGACGATTTGCGATTTAGTTTTTTGATGGCAACAGGTGATCCGCGATCATAATTCAATAACAATGGTTATGGCAAGTTGTCAAAATAAAAAAAAGAACCCTGATCTTGCCTTGCTATCTGTCAAAAGACTAGAAAATTTTAACGTTTTCGTAGTTTAAGAAAAAGCAGCATTTGTTATCGCTGCATAATAAACCTTTCGGATCTAAAATTTCATGTGAACACGAAATAAAAATTTTTATTAAATTAATTTGTTTGAATTTAAATTAAATTGTAATCCTACGATTGGCGATCTTACAAAACATGTTCCAATATTCGTTTCAATATTCATTTCTTCATATTATTCGTACGGTTGTTCTGATGCTGCCAAAATATTTTGTTTACATCAGATGAAGTCGTACCCATGATTCAATAATAAGGGGATACCTTTAATCTCGTAAACTCGTAAACCATGAAAAACTCGAAAGTTTACGAGCTTGTTTTCAGGAACACACATTTCTAAAAACGTGTAAACAACGTATCAGCTGTCATACAGTTTGAATAATATTCAATTCAAATTCAATTTTCAAAACAAAAATTTATTTTCTATACATTTATTTGACAACAATCGCTCTCGTACTTTTTCGAGGCTATTTACGCATCGAATTTGCCTCGTAAGTTTTCGAGGCCTGGTAAACTTTTTTTTCATACAAATTTTTAAATTTTGTTTACGAGACTCGAAAGTTTTCGAGGTTTACGTGCTTTTCGAGGCTTTTACGAGATTAAAGGAATCCCCTTATTATGTTTCGGTTGTTGGACTTAATCGTCGTACGAAGTCGCAACCAATGTAACCTTAGCCTAATAGGGGTACACACTAGCGATCATGTTTGTCAGTCATATATGGCTGTTGACTATCACTCAACCATGGTTGAATTACCCTGGTTATAGCGATAACAAACGCTGCTTCGTCTTAACCTACGAAAATGTCAAAATTTTCTAGTCTTTCGACAGATAGCAAGGCAAGATCAGGGTTCCATTTTTGTTTATTTTGACAACTTGTCTTATTGAATCATGCACTCAACGACAAACCATTTTGTGGTTGATTGATGACTGACGAAAAATAGCGGCCACTCACGAAAGCAAGAGATATTTGAGCAAAACTGACGAACTTGATCAATAGTCTGCGCCACTCACGAAAGCAAGAGATATTTGAGCAAAACTGACGAACTTGATCAATAGTCTGCGCCTCTTCAACACTTCCTGAAGACTCACTATCAATGTTATTGTAACGTCATAGTAATTAAATAATTTCCAAGAAATACGCCTGGTTTTCCTTAAAGGCGAACAATTTGACAGTCATGTGGCGAATTCGATTTGCGAAAACTAAAACAAATTCCTGCGGCGAAATCGATTTGACAGTCTAAAATCTATTACAAATATGAGATTCAGATCGCATCCAACTTCATAACAGTAATCGCTTATCAGCTGTTACTTTGACATTTGTATTGAACGAGAGTTAAATAAATACAACATTTTGATTGTTTATCGGTGGATTTTCATTATTTTGTATTTATAAAAATTTTGTAAATTGGTACACGAATGACTGAATTGGTAAGTTTCTAAATTGCAAGGACTTAGAATATTTGAATTGATAATTAATGGAAAAAATCAATGCATCCAAAATGTTTATTTACTTTATTAGGTTTATATACGAGTATTGCATTTATTTTAACAATACATCAACTGATATTTTATAAAGATTTCTTATTCATATACAAATGCAAAAGTAAAAAAGTAGCAAAATCCGCAATTTTACAATATTATGCACACCTTTGAAGTATTGCCATTGTTGTTGTTAAGTTGACCTGAACTGGTACGAATTTCGGAAGGTGCCTCCACCGGCGTGTAGCGTGGGGGTTCATCTGTTGACAGTAAATACGTATAAGGCAAATGTAATACAAATTATATGCCTGTTATACACATTAATCGTTCACATCAATTTGTTTCAAAACCAAAAATATCAAAACTCGTGTTATTTGAACTAATCTGCATAAACAAATTGTTGCTTACCTTTTACTCACCTTCAATTCTTATTGATTTTTCACTTTTGCATGATAATCCTTTGCCCTTTGATTTTATATCGTCGAAAAATTGACGCACTCTGCCTTTTTCCTTCTCTTTCTCATGTTCCAATTCATGGCGTAAAGCTTTTTTGCCACTTTGAAAGCTCTGGTCCACAGCATCATCTAATTCGTTTTCGAAAGGATTATTGCCGCTCTCGAAAGGATTATTGCCACTCTCGAAGGGATTACCTGCAGATGTGTGATTTGAATTTACAGATGCTGTAGTGCGTTCGTCATCATCACCTGTTGTCGTTTTCAAACCTCCCTTGGAAGTTGCCTCTGATGATGCCATATCTTCAGTGTCATCATGTTCACTTGCTGTCTTTGAATTGGATTTATTTCCTTGTAACATTGAGGATAAATTTTCCTTTGCGTCATGCATTTCACTTGCAATTTTTGTTGCCATCGAATCAACGGCATTTTTGGTACCATCCGCTACTTTGTACATAGCGTTACCCATTGCATTTGATGCATCGCTTGCTGCGCCCTTTGCTTTGGAACCTAGTGCGCCCATGGCATGGCCTGCATCGCTTGCTGCGTCCTTTGCTTTGGAACCTAGTGCGCCCGCGGCATGACCTGCATCGCTGGCGGCTTTCTTAGCATTTGTGGCTACGCTGTCAACTGCGTCCATTGCACCGCTAGCAGCTTTTTTGGCATTAGCGCCGACTGTATCCATTGCACCGCGTGCGCCTGTTGCTACTTTATTTTTTGCTGCGCCCATCGTTTCCACAGCTTGAGTGAATTTTTCTTCAACTTTATCGCCAATTGTGGCCTTAGTTTCTTTAATTTCGTCTGCAACTTCATTCTTAAGTTCAACTGCTGCTACTGCTTTCTCTTCCAATTTGTCACCGACTTTTTCGATCATACCTTTAGCATCATCATTAATATCTTTTGCATCTTCCGCAAGCGAGTTTTCGACGCTATCGATTTTTTCCAATGTCTTTGTGGCCACAGCTGGCGTAACATCTATGCCATTGTTAATGAAGCGTATTTCATTCACCACTGTCCGATCGAATGAATCCGTCATTGTCTCTATTTCCACTGTGAGTTCTTCATCCTCTTCGTAGGGTGGGGTTGGTGTATGTATTGTTGCTCTGAAGGCTATTGATAATATAAAGAATATTTGTAAAATTAATACATAACTTCTAGAAGACTATAAACAGAAGTCAGAGAAACTTTTATGACTTGAAACAAAGAGATTTTGATGGATTCATTAATTGGTCTTGAACGATGAGTGAAACAACTTTAAGAAACAGTCTTGGTGAGTAGTGAAACTGGAAAGTTTATTTATCACTAGTCAACTTGATATAAAGAAAAAGTACTATCTGAAAAAACTTTGTGTCTTGTTAAAAAAAGAAGAGCGAAAGGTCAAAGAGAGCATTTTTATGAAATTTTACATCTACGATGCCGACTCTATGTCACATAAACAGCCCCTATGCTGCTGAATCTCTTGCGAGTAGCATTTGTAGGGAGTAGTTCCATGATAACTATATAAGTCAAGTTGGCAAAAAAAATATCACGCATCAAAATGAAGAAACCTTTCCTTGGAAACTTTGCCCTGGCTTAGGCATTAAAATAGTCTTAAGGTATATCTGAATCCATTTAGCTATAAAAATATCGACAGTTCTATTTACTCGAAAAAAATCCAGATATCTATACTGCCGTCCTAAGAAAGAATGCCGTAACTCCAATAAATTTTTATTTTTGTAAAATGAGTTTTTGTGTTTATGTTTATGTGTACGGCTAGAGAAACGACAAAAGTCGTAGTTGTTTTTATAGGGAAAATGAAGGTATAATGCAACCTGTTCTTGTGGGTTGACGGACTGAACTGAGATGACCCAAAAAACGCCGTAAACTCATTTTTTTGGAAAATTGCAGTTACGGCAGTCTTGCTTAAGACGGCAGTATAGCAAACGAGATCAAGCTTCGTAAATGTGGTGACTTGGAAAGAAAGATCTAGATAAATTTCGAGAGTCATTAAAGAACAAACCAACAAGCACGGATCAGATGACCTTGTTGGTCAAAAACAAAGCTAAAAGCATAAAGGTAAACGAAAAAAAAAAAAAAAAAATGTTAGAACGCTTGTTTTCGTTACGTTTCAATGATCACCACAACCTTATCATCAGATAAAATTGCCAACATCTAGAAGAACTTCAAGCATACTTTAATTAACCTTTAGCATATTTATTTGTTGAGAATCACAGCAAAACTTAAATCAAGCGCATGCAAAATTTTAGTTTTTCTGTTTTTCTCGTTTTTTGTGGTTTTAATTCGTTGATATTATACTTTTGTTGCATAGCGCTTTCGTTTCCCGGCTTATTAGGCGAGACGAAACGAAGTAGAAAGCGTGGTTCGTATGTTTATCACCGTGTTGTACAACAGCAGGACGATGTATAAAAAGGGAAAAACAAAAAATTTAATTTTTGCATGTGCTGTATTTACTTTTTGCTGTGATTCTCAACAAATCTATGCAAAACGTTAAAACCAGCATGCTTGCCAAATTCTTCTGGATGTCGGCAAATTCGTCTGATGATATGATTGTGGATTGTGATCATTGGAACGTAACGAAAAGCAGCCTTCCAATAAAGTTTATTATTTTACTTTATGCATTTTGCTTTGTTTTTGTAATTTTGTTGGTATTATTATTAAAACACATGGAACAGTAATCTCAAACCAACAATGCCATCTGATCCATATTTGGTAGCTGCTTTGGTAGCAATATGCGCCCCCTATGACTTAGAGGAGAAAAATTAAATTTTATGTATAAATTATAATGGATCTTACTATTTCCTGGCGTGCCATCAACTTCACTTTCGGAAATATTTTCCAAGCTATCATGCAGAGCAGGGGTTGTATTTTCAATGGCATCATGTTCCATTGCTGCCTCATAGGAAAAGTTACGTATGGTTTTTTTCGCTGTTTGTGGCGTACTACCGGGACTACTCTCTGGATAGGGAGTGCGTGGACGCAGTAATTTTTCACTTGAAACGCTTTTCGTTAGAGACATAGCCTGCTTATCGAATTTAATTGAACGTGCTGATTTTCGTGATTTCACAGAACCTGTTGGAGAGTTTCTGGTACTGGCAATTTTTGTATTTTTAATGTTTTCAAAATTATTATCAAGTAATTTTTGAGTTTGAATTTCGCCTTCCACTAACGAATTCATTGTATCATTTAATTTTTCAACTATTGCATCCTTTGATTCAACATTATCCTGCATATGTAAGTCTTCATTGATGTCGTTGCCATTTGTATCTAATATTGCTTCCGATTTTAAAATATTTTCGACTTCATTTTCTTCAGCAATTACTTCACCATTTTGATGTATCGGTGTATTTGGTTTTGGTGTTTCTTTTCTTTCTACAGTATCGTCTACATTATTTTCTATTTCATGTGCCAATTCCACCTCTTCGACGATATTTTGTTTTGTTAAATTTTGTCCACTTCGTCCTCTTACATTTCCATTCAACTCTGCAGCCGACATTACAAAACTTCGACTCATAAATCGATGTTCTCCATTTGCTCCCACTGTAGCTGAAAGCGTTGATGATCTTGGTATACCATGTACCAATATATGCTGATCCCCGACAGCCATATCAAGTAAGCGTAAATTTTTAAATTTTGATATTTCACGAAATGTCTTCAGATGATGCCCGCTTTCTGAAAATGTTGTGTAAAATTTATTTGCTTTTGTCAGCACGGTACAGAATGAGGATCCCTTGAGTAGCTTCCATATTGGTCCATTTTCTTCGCTATCGTAATCGTAGAATCGTTGAAATATTAAACTTTTATTCCTTACCGACTCGAAGCTGCGATATATGCTGCCAGCATTTGTGACAATATAAATCTCACTTGCTTTTGAAATATGCATAAATATAATTTGTTCATTAGCTGCAAGATTCTTCTGCAGTTCGGTGAATTGTGAAAAGACAAAATCATTTAATTTTCCGGTTAAATACAGATTTCCGCTTTGAGTTAGCACCAACGTGGTTGCCGGCCCACAGGTGAATTGTTGTATTGGTGCGTCAAGCACTATTTCGAATGGTTCGTTATTAACGCTGTTATTTATGAAACCCAGTTGATTACTCATATTTGAACCCCATCCAATAAGGCGACCAAAAGCTGAAAAAAAAAAAAAATATAAAATTAAGATAGCATCATTTAGTTCGTTATGCTTGTACTTGAAACTTAAATAATACTTCATAATAATTGAGAGAGAATCTCGGCGAAAACATGGAAAAGCTGATAAAAATGTTACAGCTCACGGAGTAGTTGAGAACCTGACATTTCTCTTATCAAATTTTCTTCCCCCACCGTGTACATTACTTAACTCATTTTAACGACATGTGTTTTGTAAGCCTCGGTCATTACCATTTAGCATTTTTCTATCAGAAAAAGAATAATAAATTGCCGTGGTGGAATTAAAATGAAAAAATTTGTGTGAAAATAAAAAATTGATGACAACTGTTGTTCGTCGTTAGTTACTTGGAAATTCTATATTTAAAATTTGATGCTTAAAATTGACTCGCGTGTAAAAAAATCTGTGTTTTCTACATAGTTAGCTAGAACTTTTATGACTGCATTAGCATTTGGAAAATCCTGCCTACCACTCACTATGCTACAAATGGCAACAAACGTATATTTATCATTTGCATAAATGTATCTGATAAGCAAATTTGCTGCTAGCGTTAACCAGTGCCAGTGCGTTTCAAATTCGTATGTACATGCCATCACTACCTATGTTTAGGGTTTTCGGTGTATTTTTCAATTTATTTAGGACTTAGGTGCCAATTGCAGGTTGCTTATTTGTTTATTTGTTTTATGGTACAATATTTGCATTCATTGAAAGTAGAACGGAAATAAAGCAACTTTATTTTTGTGCGCTATGTAGGACTTGTATATTATAGTTTATATTGTTTTATATTCTTTTTGATCATAAATCAGAGTTTACTTTAGTTCAGCGTCAAAGAATTAAGATTTGTATTTTCGCTGCAAATATGGTTTATTTAAAGAAACAATTCTTCATTGTTTAAATTTACACATAAAGTGACTCACAGATCTGATCGAATACCAAACAAACAAAAACGTTTGGAAAATAACTTATTATACGCTTACTGAAGCAAACGTTTCGTTTGGAAATTAACTTACAAAACGTATGGAAATTCTTGAATTTAAATTGTTTAATAATCAAAATTGGACCCTTCATAGTAAACTTTGAAAATCATTTGGAAAAAGCTTATTATAAATATTTTTATACAATATTTTCGAAATGCTTTTATACAATATTTTCCAAATGCTTTTATACAATATTTTTAAATTATTTTTAAAATTTTTCAATTTACATTTTGTTAGTGTTTACTAATTTTATTAAACAGCATTTTGCAAACATTTTTATATACATATAATTAAAAATAAGAATCGAACCTATGACTTCCAAGTTATGAATCGGCAATGTTATCAACTGACAACTGACAAACGTGCCAGTTATGATTCAAATGCCTTGTGTTTTACTTAGCTCGATAAGTCATTAAAAAAATAACATAAAAATTTTTTCGAAAGTTTGGAAAACGATTACTAAAACTTTTGGAAACAAACGTTTTCTAATTGTTGACTTTAACCTTGCAAATCAACTGTAAGAATTCTGAAAAAAAACAACATTTTCCAAACATTTGAAAGTTGGTTATGAAAACTGTAAAAAATTACTTTTTCCAAGCGTTAAATTGAAAAGGTTATAAAATGTTTCTTGGGTTTGATTCATTCAAATGCTTTTTTATTCAAATGTATTACAGAATTAAAGGTTCATAAAAAATCACAGTTAGTATTACTTCTCAGGCAATTAATTTCAGCACATGTTATTTTTGAAACACGCAGGTGAAAATGTTCACACAACTTGATAAGTAAGAAGAAAATATTAAATCTCTTCCCTGAGGCTTTAAAGTTTAGAATACGTAGATACTCATTACTTTGCACACCACTGGGAGTTAAATAGCTAGGCGATTTTTATAACTTATCTACCATTTTTTATATACGTATGTATGAATGTAATGAACCTTGACTAACAGTTACAAATTGTCTAAAAAGTTACCGTCATGTCACCCTACTTCAAGTAAATACTTTGTGTTCTAACGAGAAAATAATTTCATATAAAAAAAGAATAATAGGTATCTTTATGGAGCTAATATTGTCATAGTTTATAAAATTATATACAATAATTGCAGGGCCATTAATTGTCTGCTAACTCCCAACTGTGTGTGGAGTATACATGGAGTTTTTCTACGCCAATATGTAAAAAACAATATATTAGCACTGCATGTGTTTATTTTATGCAGTTTTCATGTTTATTCATAACTAACTCTCAACTCCGCCTTTGCAGTTCATAAACACGCCTCTCGTACACCTCATCATTCCATATATGTACTCACATGTCATCGCAGCAAAGTGTTCATTTCCCGCTAAAACCGTCACGAAGTTTTCCGCTTCTTCACTATTGGATAGACAGTCGTCGAACTCTTCCAAACGAAATGGTTTTCGTATGATGGCACATTCTTCACCATCGATTTCGGCATCACTAAAGTTTTTGCTAACATTTGTGTCAGTAGGGAAAATATTACGTCCGGTAAAAAAGAGTTCATTGGAATCTGAAGAAAGAAATCAGAAATATTTTTTATTTTTGTTTTTTACTTGTTACAATTTTTGCTCTTTATGTAGATATATAATTTTGCAAATGTTTGCATTGTTCTTTTTTTTGTTTTTTTTTATGATTACACTGGTTCATTTGTTTCTGACTTACGTGTCAAAATGACTGCCCAGTCATTTCCAAATGCAACATCGTCAACTTTTAATCCTAACGTTTTGAGTGATTTGACGCATGTTGGTTTCGTGACAATATCATTGTTGCCATTATTATTGTTGCTATTGCTGTTGTTGTTGTTATTGTTGTTACCGCTGCTACCAATTCCCAACTGTCCGTGGTGATTTTCGCCCCAAACAAATAATCGTCCTGATTCTGTAATTGATATGAATTAAATTGGAGTTAATTATAGGTATATACGTTTTTGTTCAGTTTTTTTTTCTTTCAACTTTTGTTTTGTTGTCTTGCTCACACACAAAAATTTTAACGATTTTTTTTTTGAGAATTTAATTGGTTTGGGGTTTTTGTTTACCTTTCCATTCCCAATGTTACGTTTTTTTTTCTGTTATTTCTACTTGCTTTTTAAGTGTAAATTTGTTGGGAAATGTTTTTATTGAATTAGTTTTCCATTAACCTACTTTTATTATTTACAAAAGTAAATATATTTGTCCCCCATATGGTCATATTGAAGGATAACAATAGAATTATGTTGGGATAGCCTATGAAACAAGTTTTTATACTAGAGGTGTGATAAAAATGAAGTGAAATCAAGCCAAATTAGTGATGAGTAAAATCAGTCTTAGTCTTGATTCTCGATCGTGGTAATTTTTCGAGACCAAGACCAAGACGCTGATATAATTTTATTACCAAGACTTACTGTCCAAGACCATATGGTCTTGTTCAAGATGATAAGCCAGACCATAACTCTATTTGGTCTTGGTAATTTATAGTTAAAAGGGGTGTTACGCTTTTACGGAATTTGGCAACTGTTTTGAAAAATGAGGCTTGGAAACGGGTGTTGAGTCTGCAAAATTTAGCATTTTTTTTTGTAATTTTTTATTTCTTAGATCAAGATCAAGACCAAAAACCAAAATAATTTTTTTAGCTACCAAACAAAGATATATCAAATGCATTGATGGTTTGAGCTTACTGTTCCTTGTTTTAAAGTAAAACAACACTTTGTTTTTGTATTTTTATTGGTGGAACAGTAAGCTTAAACCATCAATACATTTGATATATCATTGTTCGCTAGCTAATTATGTAAATCATTATCTGTTCATAAAACAATTTAAAATGACCAAAATTATTCCCAAGACCAAGATCGATACCGAAACCAAGACTGATTGCCCAAGACTTAAATCAACACTTAATATCAAAGCTAATACCGAGACTCAATGTCCAAGACCAAAACAGTCTTGGTATTAGTTTGCTCATCACTAAGCCAAATGTTTATCAACAATTTTTAGAAATTGTAAATTCCTGAGAAATTAAATATTGTGCTACAAAAGTCAGTTTATAAACTATCCTAAACTAAAAATTCAAAAAACAAGATTTTTGAGGTTATATGGGGGACCCCCGAAATCTTTTTGGTCTTTTCTACTAAATGCATTATATAAAAAACGATTTTCAGGTTATATAGGCCCTATATTATAAGAGGCACATTTAATTATTTTGCTTTTTTGTATTGAATGCATCTATTGAATGACCATAACTTTTTAAAAAAAATATAAAATCACATTTCATAGCTTATTTTAAACTAGTTGCACGGGAGCGACTTCGTTCGCCCGTTACTGATACCCTTTAAAAGATTTATGTACCTATAGGTTTATAATCTCATCAATATCTGTCAAACAGCCTCAGGTGGTTTTTTTATATCGCTGCATTAGGCATTTTTCCAGCAGATGTTATTTGTTCCGGTGCCAATTTTTTTAATATTCCGAGCGTTGTCGAGGGTATTTCAAATTAAAGTTTGTCCTGGAATCTCACCTGATAGCATGCCTTCGAAAGCAAAAAATCATGCAAATCGGATAACAAACTTTTGAATTATGGGATTTTTTAAGAAACCGGACGAAGCCGAGAGTATTTCGAAAAAAATGTATCTAAAACCTTGTCACAGACAGATAGACGTTGTATTTTATATAGTAGTATGAAAATAACCAGAAAATCGTGTTTTTTGAACTTTTAGGTTAGGATATCTCAAAAACCATACATCGAATACATCGAAAATTACTATTTTTTTATTAAAAAAGAACCGTTTTTCGACCTTTTTCAAAAATCCCATAAATGTTTGTTTTCTCTAAGTTCAATTACGAACCAAATGCGCCATTTCGAATCGTCAAAATTAGATATTACAGTATTTTTTACCCAAATTGCCTGTATTAAATTTAGTCTATTTAAAAAAAAAAAAAAAAAACATACATAATTTTCCGTAATTTTCCGTTGTCCCTAATTATTTCCTTCTCCTCTTCTTAATTTCCTAGAGGTTTATTCGAGGCTTATACAAATCAGCGCCACATTGAGTTTTCCAACTGTGGTAAGAAAGTACGCTATTTGAGTTAAATCGAGATTATTGAACCGCTAAACAGCTCAAACGCATATTACGTGGAAGAATTTTCTCGATGATTCTAGTAACTTCATCCGTACTGAGATGGAGTACAACATTTTTAAATTCTATCAATATTTTCTTTTCGCGACATGATTTTCTGCTGTGGTAGATGATTTATTTGTTCCGCTTTCTTATACCAAATTCGCAAAAGGTGATACGCATAACTCATTTTACGTTTGATGGCGCTGACGATTGTCAGTTACGCACCAAGCCTATGATTTTCCTAATTAATTTAGACAAAAATGCTAGATTTGAAACTGATGATATATTTGCGCATCAATTTCTCTTATACAAAAAATAAAATTAAATTGTTTGAAGAGTTCCAGAAAATGTAACCTGGAGTGTACTTAAAGTGGTTTAACTAAACTTTTCAAATTGAAAACTTTCATTAGTTTTTTATTTCTTCTTAATGCGCTTTTTAAACTATTCACTTTTCTTCTCTGTCTGCAGTTAGCCATGTCAAAGGATTTATTTAATTTTAAAATGAAATCAAAAGTTCAACAATTTAGAAATCACTTAAAGAGGAAATTAACAGAGCAATTTAAGTCATTTCTCAAAATGCTCTGCCAGTCAAGTCAAATGGAAAGTGAAAGGTCTTGCACTTCAGAATTGCAGCAAACATGCAATGCCGTCTAACGAATGAAAAGGAATTTTTTTCGAAATTCTTTTAAATCAACTTCGTGATTGACTCCGATTAAATATTCAGGAGCAAATGTTGTTTCTTTTCAAATTTTGTTTTTTCTTCGGTGCAAATTGTGTGTTGTATGTATGGCAAAGAATTTTCAACAAAACATTTTTGGCTCATTAATTTATACCCCAATGTGTCATATGAAACGAGTGCAGTAGGTCATGTATAATAAAATGTTAAAATTAACAAAATGTACTACACCAATGGTTTGAACAACAAGGTGATTTGAATAGGCTTGAAATATTTATAATAAAACAACAAAACAAAGTTACTAATTGTTTCTATCTACCATTCTCCAACTTCTTGAACATTGTATGGGAAATGCTAAAGTTCGAACAGCTGAAACTTTACACAGAAATTAAACTCAACGATTTTCTTGGTCCTTAAATTCTCTTATCCATAAGTCTTAATACCCCTAGAAAAACTGTATTATCGATTTTTGCAGGTTAAATACTCCAAAAAGTTGACATTATGAAAAGTTATTGTATCACATTTGGTTTTGTTCGAAATTTGCTGATATCTGATATGTATCTTAATTGTACAGCATTCCTTTTTTGTAAATCTGCGTTTATCGATTGATTGATTTTATTTATTTATCTTTTTAATAACACACTTTTCGACGCTGAGTCCGACTGCAAACTGAGAACTGTTGTTTTCAGGCTTTTGTCGTAGCTAAAGGTGAAACTCTTTTATATACTGTCGAACTTTTCCATTAGAACTCTTACTCCTTTGAAGAGAAGGTATTTCAGGTTTCGAAAATCCGATTTTTGGTTCATAACTCGGACAGTAAGTTCTATTAGAAAAGTTCGAAGGAATATTTTTATGAATAAGAGTGTCGCTAAGAGTGATGCTATCAAAAAAAAAATTTTAATTTTCATGTAGCTTTGCCATAAGCCTAAAAACAGCCTTTTCTCCAACTTCACGCATGGATATGCCAAAATCCATTGGATAAATACATACATTTTTCATCATATTTTTATGATTTTGAAGTCTTGATTCCATATATCTTTGGAATCGGAAATTAATCAAACATAAGGTGTTCCGCTTTTCCATAAGATGGAATCGGATTTGTATTCCAACAAATTGGCGATCGGTTCCAATCTGTTTTACTGAAAAGTGATTTTGATTTGATGGTAATTACACAGTGCAACAAATTGAAAGAAAAAAATTTTGAGAAATCTCGATAAATTTTTTTTTTTGTAAATTTGCAGTAGCTGATTCCGATTCTGGCAACGGTGTTTTCTATCAGGTCTGTGATCTTTGTAGTTCACTTTTGTCCGGATAGCCATAATCTTCCTCATTAAACCTTACCTTTTAACTTTTCAAATAAGCTTATTACTTTACGTGATAAGGTAAGGTAAGGGGGGCACGATCTTGTGAAGAACGGTTGAGAACAAGCGTTATTTGAGGTAATGCAACCAAATTACGCACTTAAAGTTGTAAGCACAAGCTCTGAGATTAAACTTAGTAAATTCAGACAAGAAAGCGTGGAACTTCCTATACAAGCAGGTCTGTTCCGTAATCCGTTTCAATTACTTTTCATTTAGGAGGCTTTTTCATGAAAATGGTGAGGCACACGATAACAAATATTATGATCTTTTTTACAGGTTCTACAAATAATGTTGATTTATATTTACGAAAAAGATACCGTTTAGGAAATATTATTAAAAAACCGCAAAAAGTCGATAAATTCGAATTTATCGAATATATCCGAAACAGTTACTTTTTCGTAAATACAAAGGAATATTATTTGTAGAACCTGTAATTCTCCACAAAAAAGATTCTCATACTTTTTATCGTGTGACTCACCATTTTCATCAAAAAGCCTCCTAAGTGAAAAGTAACTGAAACCACGTGGATTACGGAACAGGCCTGAAGTTAACACCGTTACTATTTTTTTTTAGAATTACGAGTGGCCAAAGCTTAAAATGAAAGAAACTTTAAAAATATTTTCGATCATTCCCAGTGTGCCAGACGGTTCATATCTCCGCTTTTTTATCCGTTACTGATCCGTTCGCAGGAAAGATTCCCAAAAAAAAAAGCGAATCGTTTTTTTTTTTTTTTGGAATTTGGAGATATGAACCGTCTGGCACACTGGTTGTACCACAGTACGAAATTCAATAATTCTTTTTTTTTTTTACCGCAAATTACAGCGCTTTGGTGTGGGCCCGATATAAGTCGTTTGACTGGATCGTTCTTGATGTAAAAATAACTTTGTGTATTTTCAGCCAAGTGTGATTTTCCAAGCGTAAAGACGGCGCCAGTATTAGGTATATCCATTTTGATGTTTGTAAGGATTTTTTCGTAAATCTTTTAAAAAATTTACAAACAATTTCATTAAAAGTATCAATGAACACTTTAATTTTTATATTTTTGCACTGAATAATTTTCAAATATGAATTTCTTTTAATTTTTTTTTTTTTGTTATTAAAGTAAATTTTATTTTAACATTAATTAAATAATTGCTTTAATTGTACTTATGTCGTAATTGCCTCCTATCGATTTTGGAATACTTAATTTATTTTATTTTTTATTTTTTGTATTAAGCATTCCCTCGTGTATTTATGTATTTAGCATTGTAACGTTTTAACATTGCATACTTTAAGGCGTACTGCATTAATTACAAAAACAACACAAACGACACATAGGGACATTTCTTCTGCTTCTCTCAATTCGATTCAATTTCTCTTTATAGAATTGTTTCACACTATGAGTTCGGTCGGTCGGTCGCGTGTTACCGTACAATTGATCACTTATCCATGTGAAGCGATGTAGCACCAGAATAGTCCGTCTGGTCAGTTAGCCGGTCAAATGAATACTGGACACATTGTCGCAGCGAGTCCTAGCTGGTTTGTGCTAGTTACTGTTGGCTTAGCATGCTTATTTTTAGTATGTAGTTGGATGACCGTTGCGTTAGTACACGCTAAACTATGAATGTAGCAGTTAGCTGCCTATGTAGTGGTCAATTCTATTGCTTGTTGTTTTGCTTGTGTTGTTGTAAAAATGGGTCACTTAACCTACGGTGATAGCCAGGGACTTGTTCGTTTGCTATAAAAATCACTATGGTGAGTAAAGTGAATAGATGTATTTTTAGTGTTCAGTTCTGCTTTGAGCGTAAAATGGCTCTGAGTTGTTAGTTCTTGATAAATTCTTTGTTTTGTAAAATAAATTCTTAAGGAAAAGGTTGCCTTTATTTGCATACAAGGATGTATGTATATTTTCGTATTGAATTAATTGTAAAAATACTGCGAATGATTTGCATTTGGTAATTTTCAAATTTAATGTGTGAAATTAAATATTTACTAAGCAATTAAATTGTCCAAAAAATGAGACGGTCTAAAACGACGTTTGCTTGAGCTACATTTATACGTAAACTAAGCATTCCATTTGACGTAGGTAACTCGGTTTTTTCAGCTTCAAACTTATTTTTTTCTGTTGCAGGTTGAAAGTGATGTTTTGTGCAAAAAGTGTCACAATAATTTCTCCATTGCCGGTGGTGGTACATAGGTTGCCCCATATGTTTCGAGAATATAGTACCCTTAGTGTTTTTCGAAGCTAACATTTCTCAAGTAAATAAAATAATGCTCCATTGCGAAATAAGAGATGATGTCTGAGGAAACTTACCCTAAAAATGTCAACTTTTTAAACTGTCAAAAAATATTATGGGGCAACCCTCGTAATTCAGACATCGTTCAACACATCAAAACATATTGGTGCTTTCCACAAATTTTTTTTAATCTGATACCATTATATTGGCGCCCAACATGGGGCTATTTTCACAAGTGTCTTTGAACGAATTGAAACAGTGCAACCAAATGACAAGTTTTAAAAAATATGAAATCCTTTTACAGAGCACTTAATAATTAAAAATAAATAGAATCGAATTGAAAATAACAGATAACGTTTAGACGTTCTCAGACAATCTTCGACTACTACTGCTAGCGTAAAACTGTTACTATTATATTGGCGCCCAACGTGGGGCAATTATTGCCAGTGCCTTTGAACGAATTGAAACAGTGCAACTATGTTTCAATTTACACGGACTCTTCGAACTACGGAAGTATTTCAGTGTTTTTGACAATTTATAATCTTGAGGGATTTTTTTTATTATCCTTTTTTTCCAACTTCCGCCATTTCGTCAAAAATATTTTTTTTTAGTTTTTGTTTCGGATTCTTATGTCATTTTAAATGTTATTTTGATTTCCATTTTCTCAAAATAATATTTTTTTTAAATTTTTTTTTTTTTCAGTAATGTAAATAAAAAACAAACGTTTTGTAGAAGACTTGTTTTGCGCTAAATGGTTGTGAAACACGGGATTTTTTTACTAAAAAGCCACGTGACAATTTCTTAACTTTATTATGTGCTTTGATTTACCCACTAAGTGGCCAAAAACAATATAACTTCCATTGCTTAGAAAATACAAGGTATACAAGAAAACCAATATTTCCTATAAATACCATAAGAATATTGACGAAATAACGGCCATGTTTTGAAAAATCTTAAAAATAAATTTTTCCAAAAAAAAAATATTTTTTTTCTCAATTTTTTTTTTTACTGAAATCTTATGAAAGGTGGATGAAGTAGAAAAATTGCATCGATTTTTCGCAAAAATACTACTTTGACACTCTGAAGTTCCATGCCCATAACTTAAAAAAAAAAATTTTTTCCGCAAAACTAATAATGAGAGGTCTCCATACTGAGCACTTAGAACAGCTCTGAGAACTTTTATAAAAAGCTCAGAACCCAACTTCAAATTTCGAAAAATTTGAGCTGGAAAGCGTCACATATATTCTTGATCAGCGTAACATCCTGAGTCGATATAGCCATGTCCGTCTGTCTGTGGAAATTTTTTTCACGGGGAAACTAAGCAAGATAATTCGAAGAAATTTGGTACACTGTCTCCGTTGTCAAAGTTAGCTCGTGGGATTGAAAACAAGCAAAATCGGTCAACTGACACGCCTACCGCCCATACAAAAAATTTGTTCAAAACGCAATTTTAAGATAATTATTCACGATAACGCAACCAAAATAGAAATAAATTCTAGGGATGATAAGTGTAAGCTCTAGGCAAAAATTCCTTATGTAAAATCCTGGAAGTATTTTTGAAGATAACACTGATTTTGCGGCGTAGGGTTTCGAAGTCGAATTACACTTCAAATCTACTTCCATGCA
Organism: Calliopum simillimum; assembly: GCA_951812925.1. NCBI lineage: Eukaryota > Metazoa > Arthropoda > Insecta > Diptera > Lauxaniidae > Calliopum > Calliopum simillimum. The sequence goes on from OX638371.1 coordinate 97,795,481, forward strand.
AAACTAAAATTGGGAACATGGCGGATAGATTTATTTTTGATTATATTTTGCATTTGAGTATTATCATTAATCCTTTAATTCAGATTCTACACTTCAAACCTTACTCACAAGTTTTCTTTAGTGAACATTGAACATTTGAGCAAAGTAGACAGGCAAACCAAATGCCCAAAAATAGAGTATAAATAAAAAAAACTTTTCTTTTATATTAATGACTTTAGATAAGAACAATGCTAGGTTTTCTTCATATAACGTGTGTAATTTTGTAACCTTGAGACATTTTTATTCAACTATTATATTGTATTCTTGTCATCAATTCAAAGAAATTTTTACAGAGTTAGCTAAAGTTTAACTGTAAAACAGAATCAAACCCAAATCAGCAACAGTACAAATCAATATAAAATTTCACAAAAAATTTCAAATACCAGTGTGATAATATTATTACCCTACAATAAAGCTCCAGTATTTGCGTTACACAAAGCGCAACCTTACTTCCTTCGCTTGTGATGATTAATGATGTTGCATATTTTTGTGACCAAATTTTAGTTACAGCTAAAATACTTTTTGTTTTGTTAGTCAAAATTAATTGTATTAATATTCATTTATTCTTAGGTTCGTTCTCTATTAGCGTGCTAATTGATATGCCTTACTCATAGACACATAAAATGAAATATGAATTCTAATAAAGTGGCACTTAAATTGAAATGGCAGTGAAATTTCTGTATAAGCACTACTTACATATAAATCCTATAATTTCATTATAATTTTGGCTCATAAAGCTAAGAAAGGTGTTTAAGTTTACGTGCTTAACAAAAATTTTGACATAATTTCATAGAAAGTGGTTGGATAAGATTATGATTATTTTCAAGGTCACAATATCTTTGTTAATAATTCTATTTCTAATCCGTAGTTTTGTGTTTTATCGTTCTTAAAAATGAAACATTTGAGTTGTACATTATGCCGCCTGAAATCTTTAATTAAAAATTTTGCAAATTTTCTTGTTCTCGGAAGTTTCTTTGTTTCTACATTTGGTAATGCTATTTCTTAGACTTCACTTATGGCTTACTGCATAGAAACTGAGTTTGCATGGTCACAGAAGGTAGTAAGCTTAACTATTCACAAACGAAAAACCTTTTTTTCAGACTGGTTTTCTATTTAAGTAGGTAATTAACAAAATCTAGTCATTTAATGAAGGCTTGTTGATAGTCCGCCATAGATGTTTTCTTTCTAGTATACCTAGATATTCTTCGTTTTAAATATGAAGCCTTCGGGTGATCTCCAAAATATTCGGGTGTCTTAAAAAACATTCAAATTAGGCTTGTTAATAATCCGCCGTAGGTGTTTTTCCTCTTATGTACCTAGGTATTCTTCGTTTTAACTATGATGCCATCGGGTGACCTTCGGAAATCTTCGGCTGTCCCAGAAAACATTCAATTAAGACTTGTTGATAGTCCGCCATAGATGTTTTTCTTCTAGTATGCCTAGATATTTTTCGCTTTGAATATGAAGCCTTCAGGTGACCTTCGAAAACATTCGGGTGTCCAGAAAGCACCCAAATTAGGCTTGTTGATGGTCAGGCATAGATGTTTTTCCTCTTATGTACCTAGATATTCTTCGTTACGACTATTAAGCTTTCGGGTTAACTTCGGAAATCTTCAGGTGTCCAAGAAAACATTCAAACTCTAATTATTGATAGTTCGCCATATATGTTTTTGCTCTACTGTACCTAGGTGTTCCTCGTTTTGACTATGATGCCTTCGGGTGTCCCAGAAAACATTCAATTAAGGCTTGTTGATACTCCGTCATATATATTTTCCCTCTGTTATACCTAGATATCCTTCGTTTTGACTATGAAACCTTATTTTTTTTAGATGTTAAAAGTTCAGCCTAGGCGTCGCACCTACACGGGGTGCGTCCCTAGAAAATGATTTTTGCCAATGGAATGGATAGACCTACCCCAAGTTATATTCAAAGTTCTTTTGACTCATTCACGATATCGATTACAGTCGTCCTTCTAAAATCCAAACTACTTAATACACTTGTTGTGTGCACTTGTCTGTCCATTTTATCAATAAAATCATAACGTGTCTGTTTCTTTTAAAACGCAAACAATTGAAACATGCAATAAAATCTATCAAATTTGAAAAACGTCAGCCTTTAACAGGCAACCCCAACTAAGGCTAAATTAGTTCAATGATTATAACTTTATGTCAAAGGTTTTTCCCGTGCTTTCTCTTCTCTTCATTCAATTTGTTTGAAAGTCGTTGTTTTACATTGAGTTTTATTTATTTTCAACAAACTGACCACGCGACGGTTACACTAGGACAATGTTCTACTTTTATTTTAATGCAAAACATGACCGCAACGTGTAGTAAACAATCAATAGTGTAATAAGAGCTTCAAAGCTGCAATTCGCCTTTGAATGCCACTTACTTACTTTCGTAGCTGCAAAACCAAAATGCGCTTTACAGACAGACGGCTTCAAATGTAGGCAGGCGGGAAAATAAAAACAGAGCCACTTTAGTGCACTACTGCCCTACTGTAAGTGGTTATCATAGCAGTCAACTTTACGATGAGAGGGTTCTTCACTATTTGTAAATGCATAATTGTTGCCCGTTTCTTGAGCACACTGGCCGTTGCTCTTTGACTAACCATGTTGACCTCATAAATCCATTTTTTCATCCGTTTTTTTCCAACTGCGATATTGTAACCCTTCACTTTTTAGAAATTTTTTGCTTTTCTGTCGTTCATAGTTTATATTCCTTATATTCACTTGAAAGGATTTTTTGTTTTAAATTTAAAATCTCTGTATCTAAATAAGTCTTGTAATTGGCGCCGAAGAAAAATTTGGATATTAAAAGCAACTTGTCAGTAACAGCTTTGCTAAACGAAATAAATAATAGCCTTCTAAAAATACACATTTGTACTAATCTAAGGATTTTCATTAAGGAAATAAAGTCCGTGAGTCTTACAGACTATACCGGAAGTATTGTGGTATGCCTCAGTCCTTTTTATACGAAAAAAATGTAACAGAGGCTCGACATAAACGGTGAAAGCCCAAATCGTGTTTAAATTAAATATATAGAATTGAGCTCAATATAGCGCAAAATCATTCCGAAATATGTTCGTTCGCAATTCAAACTCAAATTCTGGCATAATAAAAATTTTGATTATTATTTTGTGAAACTACCCTGCAGGCAAACGGACTAGTTCAAATGTAGTTCATTCACTAGTCAACTACCAACCAGCACTAGTCCGACTTGAATCCCTTTTGCATACAATCAACTGTTCTTTTTTGTGTGTTGATGTCCTACGAAATTTCAATTGTCCCCTTCTGTATTACATTTACACCAGTCCGGAGCTAATTGTAGTGTGAAGTAGTCTTTTAACAACTAGTCTTCAACCAGTGGTTTCGTGTGTAGTCAACCTAAAGTAATATTTTTTTTGTTTTCTTAAAATAAATTAAATAAAGTTAAATAACATTCATTATAACATTAACAAAAATTAATTCATTAATTTATTTTTTTTCCGCAATTTGTTTTGACACACAATTCAAGTGACACAAAACACAAATTATTTCACAAGCAAAAACGAAAATTGCATTTTGTTTTCGTTTTGATTCAAATTTATTTTCCCCTACAAACTGATATCAAACTGGCATCCACTGCATCCCTTTTTCATTAGTTTCGGGCTAGTACTAACCGTGAACTAGTATTTTTGTAGACTGTCTCATATTTTTACTGCAGGGTATTTTGTATTTTTTCAGCTCAAAGTTCTCTCCGTGTAGGCTAAGAAAAGAGAAAAAGTAACGTAAAATATTGGGGAGTTACTTTCGATTAAGAGAGCAGGTTTTTAGTCGGTTGGACGCTTGAAGAGTCCGACACACAGTCCCACCAACGCACAGTGGCGCAAAAATGACTTTTTTTTGTTAAGATGAACCTTCCGACCATAATAATTAAGCTATTGAAATGTAATTTTTTTTTTAAATCTTTGTTAATCAATTTTCTATTAATCTGTCTGGTCTGAATTTTATATCCTACACCCAGGTTATATTCACTTTGTCCTTCCGTTTGTAACGCAGAGAAGGAGGCGTGGCAGATATGGAAAAGTATATATATTCTTGATCAGCGTCAACTTCTGAGTCGATATAGCCATGTCCGTCTATTTGGCTGGGTGGCTGGCTGGCTGTGTGTGGAAATACAATGAAATTTGTAGCTCGAGGGACTTAAAATGAGCAAAATCGGTGTACGGACACGCATACCGCAAAAATATATTCAAAACGCAACTTTAGGAGCATTTTTCACGACAATGCAACCAAAATACACATAAATACTACGAATTGTAAGCGCAAGCTCTGAGAGAAAACTGGGCAAATAAGGACAAGAAGGCGTGGCACCTCCCATATAAGCAAAAGCTTCAAACCGCAATACTGAAAGCGTATTTTGAGATAATTGAACCAAATTTGACCCAAACACTAAGAATTATAAACGCAAGCTCTCAACAAAAATTGGGTGAAATCGGACAAGGAGCGTGGCACCTTCTATGTAAGCAAAAGGTTTAAAATGCTGGACGAGTTTTTTGAGATAATCCAACCAAATTTCACTTAAATACTAAAGACTATAAAAGCACGTTCTAAGTTTAAACTAGACGATCTCGGACAAGAGGGCGTGGCATATTTCACTCAGGCACTAAGAACTAAAGCTGCAACTGAGAGCAAAAACTGGGTGAACTCGGACAAGAGGGCGTGGCACCTCCCATATAAGCAAAATTTTCAAAATACTGCAGTGTAGGGTGTTTAATGTTTAGCAAGGCCGAAGGTTACACCCTTACTAGTTTGGTTTAGCTTTTCATTCAAGATGGCATAGACAAAATGGTGGAGAAAAAAATTAAAACCAGAATTATGATTCAAATATAAAATTCCTTTTTAAAGGAAACTAAATTTTTTTAAGACGCCATATTGGATCTATCATATTGGATCCGCCACATTGGATCCGCCATCTTGAAACTTATTAAATTGATATCAAATTTGTAATAAGGGGCTCATAAAACCTCTATGTGCCGATTTTCTTGAAAATTAAAGAATTTTTAATTTTTTCTCCATCATTTTGGATCCGCCACGAAAAGCCAAAACAAAAAATTTGGTCAGATGGATTCATTGAAAATTCACAACCGAAGATTTTAAAAAAAATTTTTGTTTCAATCGCTTAATTATTATGGTCGGAAAGTTGATTTTAACGAGCTGATTGATAGGGTATAAATGCTTTTCATTTGATTTCACCCGCAAAGAAAAATACATACTAGATAGCGCTAGTGTTGCCAATTCCGGATAGATAAATAGCAACTTGCATATGTTTACCTTTAATATACGATACATTAACAAACCGTTGCCGACTTGAGTTATTAAGTTATTATGTACTACTTTTGTATAGGCTATTGTTCAAATTTTAAGCATTTTTGTGTAAGTACTTAGTTGATGTTATATCCGTATAGTCTATGTAGTTGTTAGTTAAACTGACTCAATTACGAAGTCAAACTATTTATAAAATCAACAAATTGTCATCCGCATGTCCAGCCAAACTGACTTCCCATTTTGAGACAATTTTAAATATTGATTTTTATGTATTTTGGTTTTAATTGGGGTACACTTGTGCAACGAGGTGCTTGAACTATTGGCAACCATCATTGTTGCTATTGACGTAGATTTTGGTCAATGAACTCTGTGGTTTTAAATATGTAATGTAGCCAATTTTTGCTTTTCGATGACTTATTGATGATTCTATTGAATATTTAGTTTGTATATTTTGGAAACGTGCGAATTATACCCCGAACATAAATTATTAGGAAAAACGTTTTTCACTTTTGGTATTTCCATAGCGCCACCATATATTAACACCAATTTACTTCCATTTCATTTCCGACATGCGGATTGTTTTTACTCTAATCGGAGTTGGTATTTCTGATTTATTGTCATTTCGTTTAACTTTTGTCCCATATGACCTTCACCTTTGACTTTTTCGTATTTTAAATACTCAAACTCATAGGTATACGTTTTATTTTTACTATTTTTCTTCTTTTTTTTTTTGTTTATTCTGACCAAGTAACAAAAGTTTTACGTAAACAACAATAAGAGCGAAAAAAGTCCTGCTGACTTTTGTTAACTTGGGAACTTTTCCACCTTTTGGCCATTTACTGTTTGTTGGCTTATTTTATTTTCATAGCAGTGTATGTGTGTTTGTGTGCAAAGTTATTTTCTTGCCATGTACACATGTTTACCTTTCGCTAAAATAAATAATTAGATTTTTACGTAGTGTTAGTTGGAAATTGTTGATTTCCTCTCGTAAGTTTTTTTTTTGCGATTGTTTGTTTTTTCTTCTTCATCATCAACATCATCATCTGACGTTATGTCAAAGTCAGAAAATGCTTAGCACGTTTTTGTGTTTTTTTAAGGTAATTTATGAGGAACGCATTTAGATTTTTGATGGAAAAAGTAACTATAGCTGCTATTTCAGAATAGCTTTTGCAACAATGCGAACAAACTACAAAAAGAACTAAAATTAGAAAAAATTCTCAGAATAGATTAAGTGTTCAATCAATTACTAGGCTAAAACGAATTCGATGATTTTCACCGCAAAAACCAAACTAAAAAAATGTTAACCTTTAATTTTATTAGATTCTCAAGTTTCCCTATGAGTAATACTGGATTCAAAGTTAAATTAAAGAGATAACAGTGAACTACACGTATGTAGATTTATTGAAATTGAATCGGCTAAACAGAACTAAATAGATATATTTATTGTTAGCTTTAGGACTGAATGATAGTCTGGATTCGTCTGGATCGTCCAAATTTTCAGTCTGATGTATTAAGTCCAGACATTCATAAATATATTCAGAAGCTGCAAAAAGTTATTTACTTTTGAAAGGTCAAGAAAATGCCCGGGAAAAGTAGGTTTTATAGGAAAGTCAGTGGTTTGTTTCTACTTCATACACAATGGTATACCAAAATTTCATTCAGCGGTGCAGAGTGGCTCTATTTCGTATTTCCTGAATGATGCTAAGCATTTTTTGCCTAATAT